>NMXN01000007.1:1018342-2322385 GCA_002851775.1 Verticillium isaacii | reverse complement strand
AACCCTAACCCTAACCCTAACCCTAACCCTAACCCTAACCCTAACCCTAACCCTAACCCTAACCCTAACCCTAACCCTAACCCTAACCCTAACCCTAACCCTAACCCTAACCCTAACCCAACCCTAACCCTAACCCTAACCCTAATTGCGGCGAGGACGACAAGATCCCATCTCGTGGATAGGGCGGCGGTCGATGCGTAGCTGTGTTCGATTTTCTCGAAGATCTCGAGCAACTTGGTGTTGGGCGCGGTTGGGGACATGGTGGAAATATCATGCACAGTAGGTTGTGAAAAGCCGAGGAATCAAGGATGGCTTGGGAGGAAGTGACAGCTGACCCTACCTAGGTACCTATGATGGCTCTTCTTTTATGACCCGGGGCTCTTATCCTTTTGAATGGCAGACTACTTGTATCATCCCTCGGATAAGTCTCAAGAATCGATATACCTCGGAGAAAGCAAGCCCATGGGCACAGAAGGATGCCGCTGGAATGTGGAGTCGTGAGGCGACATGAGACACAAGATGCTGGCAGTGGAGCATTCAGCCCACACGCGGAGGCTAGCATCACTCCGGGCGAACATCCCTGCCGCCGACGCGGAGACTCACAGGCTGTTCAGATATCGGCTTGAGCAGACCGCCCGCCCTTCCGATGCGCGGCAGTGCGGGGCCTTTCGCACGTCGAATCCTTCAAACGCTCTACTCGGATCTCGTGACACGGCTCTCATTATTACCGTCTGCCATACGCGTGCCGACTTCACGTGACCAGCCTCTGATTTCAACGGCCGAGTTCCTTCTCCGTTACTGAGATTCCGCTCAATTTGGCACCTCGACGTCTCATCTTTCGTCAGACGCCAACTCCCTGGACAGAATCGAGGCGATCTCGGCGTCCCGCTTCAGCGTTGGGCTACATGGCGCCATTGTGTTGATCCATTCCACTGCCATCCTGAGCCAATTTTGGTAATTTTCTGGCAATACCCCTCTAGCTCTCGCCTCCCCTTGACGCCGAAAGGAGTAGAAAAAGCCAATTTGACCGAGTAACCTGTGGATTCATCATGAGCACGAGTATTCAGCGGATTCGTGGAGCATAGCACGGTCACATACGATCCGCTCACGTTGAACTTCAATACGAAGCAACTCGGCATTGTCAGGATTCGTTGCAGTGGTTCTCCCCATTCAGTGATCTCCTGGAGGATATGATTGCACTTTTCGTAGTCTTCCTCGGAACTGAGCTGTGGGGATGAGAGGACCTGGCGCCTGCGGCGCATGAGTACATTACGTATCAGAAATGTGAGAGGGCGTGTGCTTACAGAAACGGTCGGCCAATGTGCCATTTCGCAGCCAGATAACGTATACGGAGCCAGGGCACGACCATAATGTCGTGTGGTGATTGAACGGGCAGCGTGATCGGATCTATGGCCGATGTGATCAGAGCTGGCAGCTGGTCTTGCCACTGATTCAGCTGGTAAATAAGTTCGTCTTCGAGACGCGGGGATGTGCTTGCCCCTCCTGCTTGGTGCATGCAGTCAGCTCACGAGTACATCATTATGGAATAACAGTCGGTCCAATACACACCTGGAAAGAACAGCATGTCCTTGACGTTGTTCAGGAGTCTCTGGTGAGCGATCTGTGCAAGGAAATGGTAATGACAGAACGTCTCCGTTTGGGCATCTTTTGCCAGGTCATCCAAAAAGGGACTTTTCATCTCGACAAACTTTGGCAGGAGAACTTGCTCCTGCAGTTGAGATAGGCGGCTCGTGGGCAGTGATAGTTCATCTGTGAGTAATGATTCGAGCAACAAGGTGATCCAGTAGAGACGCGACTTCATGTCGTTTAGCCAGGGATCGTCACTTTCATTCGGACTGAGATGGTCAGTATTGTAGGTACGGGTAGTCATAGATACAAGAGACAACTCACCGCAGCCAGGAGATTATGCAACAATTAGCTGCATGCGTCGTATTGTCGAAAGCGTCGAGTTGCCTGACGTCTTGAAAGTCGAAGAGGCTGAGAAGCAGATGACACTGACAGCTTTGGATGCTCTTATCCGCGAGCATGGTGGCGATCCGTCGCTTGGCTTCAAGGTACAGCAGCAGACCTGGAGTACCGTGTAACGACCACTGATCTAGTGAACCGGGTGCGTAGCTGGCTTTGTACTGCTGGTCCATGCCAGCTTCTTGGAGAGCCCTCACGCTCCAGCAGCCTAGAGCCATGGTGGCGAAAACGACACAGCTCTCTATGCCGTCGGAGAACCCTCCTAGCATGGCGGAAGGTAGCGTATGCCGTAGATAGAACTGCCGATCAAGGATGGGATATAGCAAGTTGAACGTTGCGAAATAGGCGAGGCTTAAGTCTCGCACCACCGTCATGTTTGCCACAGCTAGGAAGTTGGACAGCTCGAAAGATGAGGTGACTGGACTCAAACGAGAAGCCCTCGCCAGCTCAAAATCATTGGCGTAGTCGCAGCTGCCATTATCTTGAAGGAGCGCTACGTCTTCGGGGAGAAGGGGCCCAATTGGAGCAGTCAGGACTACCTGGCGAGTGCTGAACAAGGCAGACACCGCCCCCAAGGGCTGGAGAGGCGAGATCAGTGCTCCCGGCGGGTGAAAGGAAGTGACTGCGCTTTCAAAGTTGCTCACGTTGCTGGGTGGGTCACGAGGGGTCGAATCTTGCCTCACATCTGGCGAGTGCTGGATCACCTGGCCAGGAGACGTCCCATGTGCCGCAATAGGCACCCTATCGATTTTCGCCTCAATGCGGCTCAGGTAGCTGAAGATGTTGCTGAAGGTTTCTTCTTTGCTGCGTGCGCGTTGTCAAAGGGGGCTCCAATCGTGAAGGGATGCTCGGACTCACCGGGTTGGCTTGCGGTCGCTGTAGGTGCATTCTGCGCCTATACTGACGCATTGGTGGCAGGGGAAGTCCTCATCACAACGAGTCTTCTTGGATCTGCAGTTCTCACAAGCCTGAGGCCAGCTCGCCCGCTCGTGTTAGCGACGACCCCAGCACAGCGAAGGGAGATTGAGGAGGGCCTGGTCACCTGTTTCGCCACGAAGACACGGGGCCGCTTGGGCGCCGACATCAGGGCAGCGCAGTCCACGGAGCATCTGTTTGTGCTCCGGTGGCTCCAATGTCGAAGCAAATGCGGAGGGAGGCAGGCAGAGGATTCCGAATGATGTTACACGAGCCGGAGGAGGTAGAAGAGCTCCCCGGCGTCGGTCCCCACGATTGTGATGGGGCCCCGCCACTTTACCCCGCACCAAAATAGCGCTACTGCGCTCCGCACAAACGGGCTGAGGAAGGCCGATCAGCCGTGCTGGGGAAATGGCCTGGGTGCCTAATCCTCGGGGATACCTGCTGGATTTCTAGGCATTGCCCAATGCAGCCAGAAGCCGTGCGTAAAGGTCAGCTGCTTCAGCCCCTTAGCCGGAACTACTCAATTTTCCCCGAACTTCGGCTGGCGAGACATCAAGACCCATGCCAACATGGTAGACTTGCAGCCACGAGCCTCGGATCTTTGACGAGAATCATTGGCGAGAAGTAATCAAGTAGGATCCCCTGATCATCGATCAAGCATCGACTGGGACAGCAGGAGCGCTACAGCCGGTCCGGTCGGTCCTGGTGCAAGGCGTCCCGATGGAAGACGCTCCATATCGGGCTCGGCAGGACATCGTGCCTGGGTAACCAAGAAATATAATGCCAAAATAGTCCTGTTAATCCGAGAGTCTTACCTCTTCAAACATCTACTCGATCATTTGTATTACCAAGATCACCTTCTGATCATTCACAACGCCCCCAACATCATGGCAGCTGTCACTACCCAGAGCGTGCCCTCGTTCATGCGCACAGTGCCGGGTTCGGTCAACGTGCCCGTTGCTCGCTTCCCAGCACCTTCGGCTCCTTCAGTCAAGCCATTCAAGGCCTCAGAGGTTGCGGTCGAGTTCACCTCAAAGTTCAACGCCGCCCTGACTAGAAAAGACTTTGGAGCACTGTCCGGACTCTTCCTCGTGGACGGGTATTGGAGAGACCACCTTGCTTTGTCCTGGCAGTTCCGGACCGTACATAGTCCAAATTCCATCCGCGATTTCCTGGAAACTTGCTCTAAGTCCAAGGATAGCTTCCGGCTGCAGAGCATCGAGTTAGACGAGAGCTCAGAGCACCGCTCCCCCAAGTTCACGCCCATCGATGGCCAAGGCAAGATACTCGGGATTCAGTTCTTCTTTACCCTTCAGACGACCCGAGCTACCGGTAGGGGCGTGTGTCGTCTTGCCGAAGAGAATGGCCAGTGGAAGGTTTTCACCCTGTACACGCGCATCCAAGATCTGAAGGGCTGCGAGCGGGGCATCGGCCGCTTCCGACCAAAGGGCGTGAAGCACGGAGGCCAGCCTGGTCGGAAAAACTGGGCTGACCGCCGCGGTGCTGCTTTGGAGTTTGACGATAATCGTGAGCCAGTGGCCATCATTATTGGTGAGTGTGCTCGAGTTATCAAAACATCCACCCAACTCCCCCTGACGTGTGTGTTTCGCAGGTGCTGGTCAAGCGGGACTCACAGCTGCGGCAAGGCTCAAGATGCTGGGCATCGACACTCTGATGATCGACCAGAACGATCGGATTGGAGACAATTGGAGGAAACGCTACCATCAGCTCGTTTTACATGACCCTGTTTGGTATGATCATCTGCCGTATCTGCCTTTCCCGGAGAGCTGGCCCGTCTTCACACCAAAGGACAAACTTGCCGACTTCTTCGAAGCATATGCCACGCTGCTGGAACTCAACGTCTGGACCCGGTCTTCAGTCTCAAAGACCGAATGGCACCCAGACACACAGTCTTTGTCTGTGACCATCGACCGCCGCAAGGCAGACGGTACTACCGAGACACGCACGTTGCACCCCCGCCACATCATTCAGGCCACCGGCCACTCGGGAAAGAAGTACATGCCCGAGATGCGTGGGCTGGAGAGCTTCGCTGGCGATCGTCTTTGTCACTCGTCCGAGTTCACTGGCGCTCGGGACTACGTCGTTGACGGTGCTCATCACGTGAAGAAAGCGGCCGTCGTTGGTTCTTGCAACTCGGCACACGACATCGCGCAAGACTTCCTCGAGAAGGGCTACCACGTCACAATTGTCCAGAGATCAAGCACGCACGTGGTCTCTTCGGCGGCTCTCACGAACATTATGCTGGGCTCTGCCTACTACGAAGGTGGTCCGCCCGTCGAGGACGCCGACATCGCCAACCACGGGACACCCATGGCTGTTGCCAAGGGCCTCCACATCGAGGCTGTGAAAAACGTGTCCAAGCACGACGCGGAGATGCTGCGCGGCCTCGAGAAGGCCGGCTTCAAGACCGATGCCGGCCCCGATGGTGCTGGTGTTCTGTTCAAGTACTTCCAGCGGGGCGGAGGGTACTACATCGATGTCGGCGCCGCGAAGTTGATCGCAGATGGCAAGATTCACGTCAAGCAAGGACAGGAGATTGCCGAGATCCTCCCCCACGGAATCCGTTTCGACGACGGTTCGGAGCTGGAAGCTGATGAAATCGTCTTCGCGACGGGCTATCAGAACATGCGGACGCAGACACGCCTTCTCTTCGGCGACAAGCTTGCCGATGCTGTCAAAGACGTTTGGGGTTTGAACAAGGAAAGCGAAATGAGAACCATGTGGCAGGATAGCGGGCACCCCGGGTTCTGGTTTCATGGGGGCAACTTGGCTGCTTGTCGGTACTTTTCTGAACTCATGGCCCTTCAGATCAAAGGGCAGGAAGAGGGCTTCTACTCCTATGGAGACGTTTGACAGTTTTTTCTCGGTTGGTGCTCTCAAATAGAGTTTCCTACTAGAATTTAAAGCCGACGTGGCGCTCACTGCCTCAGAGCCCCTTGCATGGATGATCGTCGGTAGAGAGTCTTGTAGTGGCGGTTTCAGTTGGTGTCAAATTCGGAGCCTTGGTGGCACTTGACCTAGTCAGGAATGGACTAAGGGGGATTTATGCTGGTTCCCCGCCGGGGAAGATGCTGCACTCCGGGTAGCCACCTCCTGACCGCCGGAGCGCTCCAATGGCGCTCTTCGCATGATGGGTGCTCGCCGCCGGTGTTCGGTCGTCTTACGGATGTGCGATAGGGGGATGGACTACATCCGGCTGTGAAGAGAATGCCCGTCATGGGTGGGATGCGGTATTTACGAACATGTGGCCTACAGGCGTCGCGCAGTATTTTCCGTTGTCTACCGGCTTTTCCAACTCCTTGCAGGCTCTCTCCCTCTAGCCACCTCTCGCAAAACAGAATTACAATGCATCAGCTCACTTTCTCGTCCGAAGTCTTATCGGACCTACCGGGGCGAGTCGCGATCATCACGGGGGCTGCGAGGGGCATCGGTGCAGCAACCGCTACTTTATTCAACCAGCAGTATGTTAATGACTGGTTGACTGGCCTTGTAGTTAATGGAAATAGATAGCCCTTTGCTGTATCGTATTTATATTATAGTAATATGCTATCTACGGATAGTTAGGAGAATTGTGACTGCTATTACTCTGGTACTCATATACATAATGTTATCACTTGAAACAAGTACGTAACTATAGTCCTAACTCTAGCACTCTCCTAACCCAATTGCCCTTTGCAGCCTGAGCCGCTTTCGAGACAGGCGCGTCGGGTGTTACTATGTCGAACCCGTGAAAAGCCCCGGGCCATATATGAAGCTCAGCCGAGACGCCACATGACCATAGCTGAGAGGCGTAGGCAACTGCCTCATCTCGAAAGACTTCGCTATCTCCCGCATCAATGAACGCAGGCGCAACTCCGTGGAGCTCTGTCGCCCGTGCCGGAGCTTGCAAATGTGTTACATCTGGTCCACCTCTCGCGGCTCCTAGTCCGAGATTCCATGCCAAACGGTTCATCTCGCCCGACCATGGCGCGTCGGCGACAAATTGTTTAGATGCCACCGTCTTGTTTCGATCATCCAACATCGGATTCAGCAGCATCTGCGCCAGCGGATAGGGCTTCTGCGCGTCACGGCACATGATAGCACACGCTGCTGCAATGGGTCCACCGCCGGAAGAGCCTTGAATTATGATCTTTGCTGGATCGATGGCAAGTCTCTCAGCGTTTTCGGCAACCCATTCAAGTCCGGCGTAGGCGTCCTCTAGGCCGGCTGGTGCTTTGAACTCGGGAGCAAGACGGTACTCGACGGAAATGATAATGGCGTCAATTCCCTCTAGGAATCGGATAATTCCGTCCAGTAGGCTGAAGCGATTGCCGCCAATTTGACCGCCTCCGTGGATGGTGTAGATGGCCGGCCGACTCGTAGCTATCGACGCCTTGTTCTTGAATACAGAGAGTATGACAGGCCCCCTAGTGGTGGGAACAATGTGTTCGTCGTGTTGCAGTTCGGTAAACTCCTTAAGGATGGTTGTCAGGCTTGTCATTCCGTCCGACACAGTTCGGAACCTTTCCAAGTTGAAGTCTGTGGCAGTGGATAGAGAAAAAAGATTGGCGTCTCTTAAAAGATGCGTGTCATAAGCAGGCCGCGGCATCTTACTGCTTGTTTGCCAATTGGGCGTATCGGTTGCACCACGGATCGAGGACATGATGATTTGGCTCCGGGAACTGTTTGCGGGGTTTATGAATGTAGTCTGTCTACAGCGCGTGCAGAAGGGTAGGATTTATCTGAGTCTTGTGCCTATTAGGAAGGGGTTCAGAGTCATTTGAAATCAGGGTGAGAAGGCATTACAAATCTTGAATGCGAAGCATCGAAGAAATACTTGTCAGTTTCAGCCTCCGTGGATCAGTACAACTTCCGTGGAAGCAGTGGGGCCTCGCATCCCAACTACGACTGGACTAATGATAATGATAATATTGGCAAGCTTTGTAGTGACTTGGGATCGAGAATCACGTACTAACTAGGACCGCTGGCAGGGCAGGTATTTGGGTTAGATCACAGAGTATTTAGGGTGCATATGTTGGAGATTAAAGCTGAGGTCGTCGGAAGTGAGAAAATAAGTGACGAGCTGGGGATCTGGGGCTATAGCTAGGTCGATGCGGGCGGTGGGTGGCGGTACTCAGATGACCGTGGCACGCTCGGCCGTGAAAGCGACATGTCGGTATGGGCAAGGTGGTCCAAGGTAGTTTGTTCCTGTGTTACATCTTGTGATGCTGACTTCAGCGGGTTTTGTAAGTAAGGAGGGGAAGAAGGGGGGGGGGGGTCATCTGAGCTGCAGACACTCCAGCGCATGATCTTGAATGGACGCGACATTTTAATCCTACCTGCTTCTCTGTGTTTGAGTCGTAGTTCTGTAGAGGTTCTCTGACTATAGTAAGGTATACAAAATCAAGGGCCTGACTTACGATGTCTGATTTACCATGTATTCTTTAGTTCTTTCGATTCCGAAGCTTCGTACGCTGTTTGATTGAATGCGATGGAAGAGCAGGGTCAAAAAAAGCAGCCAGACTAGCCCTCAGCCCCGTTTCAGTGCGAACATGTACGTACGCCGACGTGTGAACGGCAGGAAAAGGCCAGTCGGGGTATGTCAAGCCCCTGAACGTGAGGTAGACTGAAGAGAGCGAACTCAACCACCCGGTATTCGTGGGTCGGACAGATCGGTTAGCACTCGCGTCAAGGAGGAGCACAGAAGACGCGAATCAAGGTGTGAGCGCTGACTCAATATCAAAACAACTGGTTTGCGGAACTACCAATAGATGCCGTACGCTAGTCCAATAAAGGAGAAAAGTGTCACCAACCCTGGCATCTGCAACTCCGGAAGGAAGCTAGGCCTGAAATGGCAATTACTGTCATTGTACTAAACTGAAAATCTGTGAACGGGAATCTAGGTTCCTCCGTAAATCGTTCACGAGAAGTCCGGTTGCTTTGAAATCGAACTCGTTACGTGTTCGAGGATTTGTTACCACGCTGTTCTACCAGGAGTAAGGGATGAGAAGTTGGTCCGGTTGCTTTGAAATGCAAAGTAGGCTTCATGATGACTGGTCATACATCCGAAGTTGTTGAACTATAATTAAGTCACCGCCCAAGCTTTTGAGACTGGATCCCAATATCCTCAAAGCCATCTTTATTCACTGTATCATCCAAGTTCTGATTCTTCATTCAGCCGCCATGTCCCGATACGCAGAAGCTCATTTGAACCCTGCTGGTCCCGGCGACGCTCGCCCAACAGCCATTCAAATCATCAAGGACGAAGCAGCGGAGGGCAAGCTAGCCGGGAAGGTTATAGTCATCACCGGCACGTCGTCTGGAATTGGAATCGAGACAGCCCGTGCTCTATCTTTGACTGGAGCGAGGCTGCTGTTGACTGCGCGAGACCTGGACAAGGCCAAAGCTGCTCTAGACGGTATTCTCGAACCGGGGCGCGTTGAGCTTGTCGAGATGGACAACTCTTCCCTGAGCAGTGTGCGGTCCGCTGCGAAAACAATTCTGGACAAATCTAACAATCAAGTTAACGTCCTGATCAACAACGCCGGCATCATGGCTCTACCCAAACTGGAGCACACGAAAGACGGCTTCGAAATGCAGTTTGGAGTCAACTACCTCTCGCATTTTCTGCTTTTTGAACTCTTGAAGCCAGCGCTCCTCGCCAGCGCTAGCCCTGCGTTCTCCTCTCGAGTCGTAAACGTCTCCTCTTCTGCGCATCACGTTGCCTCGATCAATGAACCAGCCAACTACAACTTCGAGAAGACCAAATACGACGAATGGGTTTCATATGGCCAATCAAAGACTGCTAATATTTACATGGCCAATGAGATCGACCGGCGCTACGGATTGCAAGGACTTCACGCGACCAGTCTTCATCCTGGTGGGATTTACACGGGGCTGATGCAGTATTTGGACCCTGCGATGCTTCAAGCAATGCAAAAGAACGAAGCTCTGTTCAAAACGATGAAGTCGCCGGAGCAAGGCGCTGCAACTACGGTGTGGGCTGCGATTGGACAAGAGTGGGAGAAGAAGGGTGGAGAATATCTTGCTGACTGCCAAACAACAACCCGAGGAAACGATAATCACGAAATCACCGGTGCAGGGTTTGCAGGGCATGCGTATGACCCGGAGAAGGAGGCTCGCCTCTGGGCAGACTCCTTGAAGATGGTTGGAGTAGTGGAAGACCAGTAAGATGTGATAGTCAGAAGTCGCAATAGAAAGAATATGCCGTTTTCTACCTATATAAACCTGTACTTAATAAGATTATATCGGCTTAAGGTCGGCAATAGTAGCAATGACTACTAAGATTCTATCCTAATACCAGCTTTACTTTTTATATCAGCTCGCATTCGATCATTTCGCCAGCACGACGGAAACACCTTTTGATTTTATAAAAACCTTCCACACCGTCCGCTATTCTCTAGCGGACGCCTTCAGGCAACCTCTTCGGGCTCTTGCAGGCTGCGTCCAAGACCGTTACAATTGGGGACTAGGGATCACGCCATGGGGCTTTCGCTGTATTCCTTATTGTGGCTATAGTTTCCGTGATGTCTTCGACGACTACTATAGACGGTTATTCACGCCAAAATGTCCGCCATTGTCCAAGCTGACTCCCCCGAACTCAAAAACGACTCAAATGTACGAAACAGTTCCTTCAAGAATTCGATCCAGGAGGCTGTTCAAGAGTTTACCGACTCGAACTTGCCGTCTGGTGACATATTCACAGACCCCCACAGCGAGGAGAAGAGAACGTGCATCAACGTTAACAAGGCTCATAACCATCAAAGCCCCAAAGGCCGGCATCAAAACGTCAATGGCTTTACTATTGGATGGTCGAATACCAGCTCCAAGGGTTATGGGCTTATGCTCTAGCAAGCCATTAGGAAAGTCTTAACGCTTTAGAGCCACCTGATACGTGGAAACATCACAGGAGAGCAATCAGAGCTTTTTCAATTGTGGTGTCAGCTTTGGACGTCCGACGCCTCCCCGTTTGCTTCTAGTGCATGACAAACCGAAAGACTGCCTTGCGGCGACTGGGCGTGCAAATCTTGCGTCTTGGAATTGGGCCAACGCAGTCATATCGATAAGAGGATGCGCATCATTGAGCTTTGCGATCATCTCCCTGGGGAAAGCGGCAACCTTGACCCGCCTTTTGGGTTTCTAAATCTTGACGAAGCCATCGGGCGAAGGCTTCTGAGCTTAAAATAATGTGATGTAAGGGGCATACTGCAACTCGAAATTCTATCCGCCGTTCACGACAGACTCGGGACCGATATCCCCGTGCAGGAATGTTTTAACCTGATTAGGGCAACTGGCATTGGAGGAATCACTGCCCTAGGCCTAGGAATCAGTGGATGGCGGGTGTGATGAATTGAACAATTCGAAGATTACACTGTAAAAGTCGCCATGGATAATCGTTTACACCGAGGCCTCCGGACTAGACACTCCGAGAATTATCGCACAAGCTGCAAGCGATCAACACATCGCTACGCATAACGTCGTTATTCGTTAGTAGTGTGACTAGCTACGACATCGATATGTAAGAGTTCGGAAACGTAACTATACAAATTGCCAGCTTAACTTAATCTAAGCCTATTAAAATCTTATCCTTAGACTTCTACATTAAGTACGGGCTAGAATAACACTAACAAAATGTCATCCTTGCCTGAGATAAACCAAACGACTGGCGAGCCGACGTCGGCGAAGAACCAAGCACTCCTGGCGGGCGCATTAGCAACACAGGCGAGCCTACCTTGACGTTCTCGTACCATACCATGCCAGGTCTAAAGCGGCTAACAAGCGGCAGAGCTTCGCCCCAATCCAGAATAAAACCATCGAGAAGTTCACAAGGTTAAATCCTGGCCTATTCGTGGGACAGGCCGATTGGAGGATCGTCGATTTCTTGGGGCCGTCCCGAAGACCCCTTACTCTCTTGATAAACTGCTTCAGACCATGCAGGACGCCTTCGGAGAGGACGGGAAACTTTCAATGATCCAATCGTCGTTTGAGCCTCCTCAAAGGTTTCTCAAGGTGATCATCGCTAACCCTAGCTGTAGACACAGGGCGTCGAATCTGGAAGAGTACCAAAACGGATCCATGTGACCTCCAACAAGGTGAGATTGGGGGACGCCAATATAAATCAGAATGAACAGCAGCTTCCGATGAATCACAGGCGAGTTGAAACGCTCCCGATCTATTTAAATGCCACCATCATGAACATCTTTCAGCCAAACGGCACATCGCCGTCAAACTCCCTGTTCTTCTTGGCAAGCCCAGACATCCGCTCGACTACCAGCATTGTATGGGGCTGCGTCTCCGTCTTCTTCCTATGCAGCTGGCCCATCTTACACCTCAAGGTCCCACAACAATTCACACCCCAGACACGTCTCCAGAGGTGTTGTTTATACGCCGCCAGATTTGGCAAGAAATGGGTGAAGATGTCCATCGCCCTGCTCATCATAGATTTATTCCCAACCAGAATGTAGTTAAACTAGTCTGGTCGAGACACCATTTATATTCCCGAGGATTAGATGTCGAGGAAATCTTCCCGCCAGGCACGAACCTAGTAGAGGCGCTCAATAGCGAGAGGCTACGTATACTACAACCACGCAATGCCAGATTAGTGGCACCTACGCGACGACCACAGTGGGTGAGGTCGCCGCACCGGTCACCATATTCAGCATCTCGCCGGGTTCGTATCCCCACTCGGCGTCCAGATCTCTCAGCCTCCAGAGCGCGCCCCAGCCGGTAGCCTGGTCGATGTGAAGGAGAATCCTGGCAACCTCGCGGCGCTCGGAGACGTGAGTAAAGATCTTGCCAGCCAAGTATAGTGGTTGAATGGCGTTGATGAGGCTCCCGAGATGTGGGTTCGAGGCTGAGATGCCGCAGATTCGGCGAGCGTGCCACACGGCGGAAACTTCTGGCGCAACACGGTCCGATTGGCGCATCTCGAGCATGAGAATACAAGCCGCGTGATACAGCTGGTTGCTAGATATGGCCGCCCAGTGAGAGAAGAGTATTGTAGGAAACAGATGGCTCTCGGCCGTCTTGGCTTTGGCATCGATGACAGGCAGCATGGCCTGAGGCCGTCGGGCATACCATCTTTGCAGTCTGAACCATAGTTGCTCCCATCGCTCCATGAACGGTCTGTCGTCCAGCTCGTCTCGTTCTCCGAGCCCCAAGTACCGAACAAGCCGATACCGCATATTGCATACCTCGGCGCAAAGGTACAGGGCCCAGTTCGCGTAGGTGTCGCATGAGTCCTGGCTGTGCTGCCAGAAAAGCTGCTCAACGCGCGCATCTGCCGTTTGCCCCAAGTTCTCGGAGGAGCTGTGGCTGGAGGAGCTTCCGCCCAGACTGGGTATCCATTTCTCGAGCGGCAGCATGGTGGTCTCGGTGCCAGAAGAGATAATTTCACCGCACACTTCCATCCGCGCGTAGCACCAGAAGACAGCTTGAGGCAGGCCGCCTGAGAATCCATTCACATCGAAGAACTCAAAAAGCCCGGCGCAGCCCTCGAGATGGCGGCGCCAATCCTTGGAGCTTCCTGCCATGAGTTCGAATACGGCGAGAATGCAGGCCGTCACAAGGATACTAGGGTCCTTGGCCTGAAGGCTCGGGCCCAGAGCTAAGATGCTCTGTTGGTAGAGTTCCAAGCTGTCATAACTTTCGGGCGACGAGGGGTTCCGTCTTTCCATCTGCCTGGCCGAAAAGGCCAGTATGGCGTGTAACAGGGCGGGTGACTTCTGTGCCAAGATGGGGACCTGAATCTGGAAGTGTCGAGCCTCGTCAAACTTGTCCAAGTACGGCGCGCATTCGGTAACCCAATTCCGAAGATAGCTAATCAGGCGAACTTGGGGAATGTTGATGGTGGTGCAGTCCAGACGTCGCTTTTTCCACTGATGCTCGCTGTTGTCATGACCCGCGGCGGCGGTGGCGGCTGGGGGCTCTGGTGTTGCCCATCTACTAGGACTGAGCGTGGATAGACCCGTGAAGACAGCATCCCTGAGCTGCTCCTGTAGTTCAAGAAATCGCGGGTCGGTGGACAAGTCGTCCATCTCGTCTGTTGAGGTCATATTGATGAAAAGACGATGATCAGAGTTGGTACCAGACAGCCTAGATTATACGGTCGTCGCGGGATCGATGTGTGTGCTTAGGTCATGCTTGCTCGGTACAGCAGGTCCGGCACGGAACGCCTGGTAGTAGCCTGTAGCAACAAGGGTAGACAAATCGTAGCTTGGTGAGACGTAAAGTGGACGTGTGAATAGAGTCTTCAGGCCCGACAATCCAAATTCTAGCAAGCGGCAATGAGATGCCGCCCAAAGGCCTGCAACCAATCATGCCCTAAAAAGCACCCCTCCATCAGGAGCACTGTGCTGGTAGTCCCGCCCCTAATCCCGGTTATTAGGCACTAATTAGTCACTGGCCTCGGAACACAGCACCATCTCGGCGTCAAGCTCCTGGTTGCTTCTTTTGCAGGTGCTTACCCCATAAAATTCTCACCCCAGACGTCGTCGGCCTCATAGCCGCGGATAGGCTATATCGCCAAACACGATCACGACCACGACCACGACCGAGTCGCACGTGGTTACATTCCATATTTCTCATACACCGCAATGTCTGGATCGACTCCACCCGGCGGTGTCGGGACACCAGCTATCGGGGTCGGAGCCGGAGCCGTCGCTGAAGCTGGAGTCCCAGCCCTTCCAGAAACGAGACGGCGGTCTCGGAGAGGGTGCATCCCTTGTCGGAAACGGCACCGAAAATGTAAGACCGCTGACTGTGACGAAATCAAGCTGCGAGCGAGCCTGACATCTTCCGATATCTGTAACTAATCCCTGTTCTAGGTGATGAACAGAAGCCAAAGTGTGGCGGTTGCCGGGAAAGGAATGTGGCCTGCGCATACAAACCGTTGACTTGGGTTTCTGACATACGGTCCTCGTCGGAGATCGAGGGAGGGATGGATCATGTTGCAAGGAGCAACTCATCGTCTGCGCCATTGTGTTTACCGAGACACATCTCGAACCCTTCGCCAGCTCCCCTTGGCCCCTCGTCAACCCCTGCCGCCACTTTAGGTGACGTCTTCATCACACGCCGTCCCGGAGGAGCACATATACTCACAAACGTGAGCTTCACGGAACCTGGCGGACTCGCCACGATTTTGTGCTCCTTCCGATACGATATTGCCCCACTCATTGATTCAAGCGCACCGCGATCCTCTTTTGCCACAGACATTCTCAGCATGGCCCAAACACAAGATATTATCATGCGAGCTATTATTTTCGTCGTCGGAGCACGATCAGCATGTACAAAATGTGTACCGGAAGATAGGGACTTGGATGAGAGGGCACAAGAGCTGCTTGCTGACCTTTCGACTCGAGATGCCTTTACGGCGCATATTGGGAGCTCTTTGCTGGCTACGAGGAACTTCTTTGGCGGGCAGCCCTCAGAATGGTCCAATGTTCAACTCCAAAGTCTTGACAGCGACCCATCTGGCCTTTCCTTGCAAATCACCAAGGAGCCCCTCCAGTCTCTTTCGCGGTTCCAAACAAAGATAGGTATGGCCGACCCCTCATGAAGATGATACCGAGGAAATTAAATTGCATTCTATGCTAACAGAGAATATCTTTTAGTGCTGGCACACTGCTTGCGTTCTAACACTCCTCTTTCGGGGGAGCCGTTTTATTGGGCTCGACATCTTTCCATCTCCACGTCCGTATCTTCGCCTCAGGATACCAACGACTTTAGTATCCAACACCTGGCTCGATGTATCAAAGTAGTCAACAGCAGACCGTCAGTCTTCTCCGCACAGCGACCAAGTCCGCAGTCTGGTAGGCAAGACTCTTCAGGTGATTTCGAGTCGGCTTGGTCTACGAACTGGGCCGTGTGCGCACATTGGTATCAAACGCGCTCGCAGGACATGGTGCCCATTTTGGAGACGACGGCATTGGAGGCAGCAGGTCTGACCGCAGAGAGTCCGGGGTTCCCAGTGTCGATTCACACCAGCCCTTTGTCCCTGCAGAGCAACACTAACATGCATCTGGCGTGCCTGCTGCTTCTTAGGCACCGGCCCGG
Source organism: Verticillium isaacii (assembly GCA_002851775.1). NCBI lineage: Eukaryota > Fungi > Ascomycota > Sordariomycetes > Glomerellales > Plectosphaerellaceae > Verticillium > Verticillium isaacii. The sequence continues at coordinate 2,306,407 of NMXN01000007.1, read as the reverse complement.
CCTCTCTGCGGTCATCAGGCCGCAACGGCCCTTCGAATCACGCAGCTGGCACTCGGAAAAGATCGCTGGAAATGCTGTCTGGAATACGTTCAGGGAGCAGTGGGACCCGATCCTCATCGGTGCAATATTACTGATTGCCGAGGAGATGACGCATCAGGCACAACAGCTTGCCATCAGAGACTGCCTGCAGCGCATCTCGAGAGAGGCTGGCGTCAACCTTCAGCGAGAGACGGCAAATCTCGACAAAATCTGGCAGTCGTTCCGAGAAGATCATGATATCGACTTGAACTATCAACCCTCCATCACGAGGAATGTCTAGTCCCATTATTACAGTTTCCTTCTGAGGTTCCCCATGATGTGAACCTGGTGGCGCCACTAATATTGCTCGGGAGGATTCTGTGGCCCACAAATTCCGGGGGTCTAGAATCGAATGCCGGAGGCCACTGCGTACTGCCGGGGTCAGTAGACTAACCAGAATCAAATGTCATAGCCTACGAGCTCGCCGTTAGCCGATTTGTCGACAAGATCTCCTGTGTGCACGGCCAGATGCTAACCAGATTCAGGCAGCATAGCCTACTACGCCTCTCGTAACGTAGCAGCGAGTCATCCTAGCGCATCCCAGTCGAACCAAGGTTTTTCGCGATGTAGTGTCATTCACTGCACACCTTGACACCATCATTGGCCCGAATCCAACCGCCTCCACGTTTTGGGGAATCGTGGAGCATCTGGAGCACCACGGGGAAGACAATTTTTAATCTTGGTGGAGCAAAATTACGAAGGCAATTAATGCCTGGCTGCGGTGATCCCGGTGCTTGCTCGTGAGCGGATGAAACACTGTTGACCGAGCTGGGGGAGGATGATCTCGGGGCCCAATGTATAAAAGTCAGAAGGCTTCCACTTGATCTCGGACTTTGCGATCTCATCTCGGAAGCAGCTCAAAACAACCCCCCTCTATTGCTCCAGCTGGCAAGCAATCTCGCTTTGACCCTCTTTCGCGCAAACACAGCGAACATGGCCGTGATCAGCACCGGACCCAAGACGGCAGCTCAGGCGCGGACCGAGCTCGCATTTCAAAACCGCTGGAAAACACTGCAGAGCAACCCCAAGATCATCGTCATTGCTCTCTTCGCATCGTGCGTTTTCTCCCACCCTTGAATGGCGCTGAGTGCTATGATGGTCCAGCCGTCCTGACTTCATGTCTTAGTTTCGGAGGATTTGAATATGGCTATCAACAGGGTGTTCTCGGGCAGTCCTTTGTCATGACACGCTTCATTGACAACTTTCCTACCGTTGTCGAATCATCTAGTGCGAAGGGCTGGTTAACTTCAGTCCTCCAACTCGGCGGTATCCTCGGCTCCTTGACGGCTGGTATCTTTGGCGAGATTTTCTCTCGCAAGTACACCATGTTCTCGGCATGTCTTTGGGTAATCCTCGGCAGCTTCCTCTATACGGGTGCATCCTATCATAAGCCTGAGATGCTGTATGCCGGACGTTTCTTCACCGGCATTGGAGTTGGTACCTTCAGCGGCGTAGGGTGAGTGGCTTCTACAGATGTTCGTTGTGTTCGTATTACTGATCAGCTTCAGACCTCTTTATAACGCTGAGCTATCCGCTCCTGAACTCCGAGGTTTTATCGTATCATTCTATCAGTTCTGCACCATCCTCGGCATCATGCTGTCGTTCTGGGTTGGCTACGGTAGTAATTATATCGGAGGAATTGGCGAGGGTCAGACCGATCTCGCCTGGCGCCTCCCTTCTTACATCCAGGGTGTGCCGGCTGTCTTACTAGCCGTCGGCATCTGGTGGCTCCCATTCTCGCCCCGCTGGCTCGCCAAGCAGGGTCGTAACGAGGAAGCGCTCAAGACCCTTTCGTACCTTCGAAACTTACCTGCAGATGACGAGCTGGTTCAGACTGAGCTCAAGGAGATCCAAGCCGAAGTTCTCTTTGAAGAGCGAGTGTTCCAGAAAAACTTCCCTGGCCTCGCTGAGAAGAACACAAATGTAATCCGTAAGGAGATGGCGCAATACTGGCAGATTCTCAGAAACTGGGATCACTTTAAACGGGTTTCCACTGCATGGCTCGTCATGTTTTTTCAGCAATGGAGGTAAGTGAAACCCACCTTTAATGGAGGCGAATGTTGCAATACTAACTCAGGTAACAGCGGTATCGATGCGATCATTTACTACTCCGCAGATGTTTTCCAGAGTCTCGGCTTGACAGGCGGAACTTTGGCCCTCCTCGCAAGTGGTGTAACAGGTGTCATCTTCCTCATTTCGACCATTCCGGCAATGCCGCTGATTGATAAGCTCGGGCGTAAACCTATGCTTATTGTTGGTTCTATTGTTATGTGGATTGCAATGGTTATCCCGGGAATCATCGACGCAAAGTTCAACGATAAGTGGGCTAGTAACCCTGTTGCCGGGTGGGTGGCAGTCGTCTTCGTCTGGATCTACGTCGGTGCTTTCGGCGCGACTTGGGGCCCCTGCTCTTGGGTTCTTATCTCTGAGATATTCCCTCTGTCTATCCGTTCCAAGGGCGTGTCCATCGGCGCCTCGAGCAACTGGCTGAACAACTTTGCGGTAGCCTTTTTTGTCCCCGCCATGTTCGCCGGTTGGGGCTGGGGCACCTATATCTTTTTTGCTGTGTTTCTCGGTGGTGGCATTGTCTGGGTTTGGTTCTGCTTGCCGGAGACGAAGGGCGTCACGCTGGAAGAGATGGACAAGATCTTCGGCAGCCACACTGGCGCTGAGGACGCCGTTATACTGCAGCAGGCACGGTCTGATGTCGGTCTCGTGGAAGAGTACATGGAGCAGGCTGCGTGTAGTGGATCAGAGAAGAACGCAGTTTAGGAGTGTCTGTTTACTTTAAACGTCAAGGCTGCAGCAGCCGGTAATGGAAGATGCTTTGATTGACTGCTGGCTTTTGTCAAACTCGTCCAAGAATGCCATCGAAGTTGCGATACGTAGTAGTAGTCTTTGCGATTGATGGCATGTGTATACCTTCGTACATGCCCGAATGCGTGTCCCTGCATTGAAAATAATTCTCTTTGGTCTAGCGCAAGCTCAAGTTCATGGTTCTGGGTAGAATAAAGACACGGAGCAAAAAGTCCAAGTCAAGCTATATGGTCACAATATGCCCACCAGCCTCATACCCTTGAGCCACCGTTGCAGGTACGTTAAAGACTCTTTGTGGCAAGGACACGTTACTAAAAACTAGCATATCAAGACTCATCCAAAGCTATGAGCGTTTCAAGAGCTTCAACATGCCATATACCAGGACAGTAGACGAGGGTCCCATGCCGGCTTCAATGTTCCCACTCTTCGCCATACTCGGCCACCACCCATAGATAAGATCCTACTGCCTCGACTAATCAGCTAAAAACCTGCGCCTGAGATCATGAGGGGAGCTTTGCTCATAGACCATAACCTCCAGGCCTCCCCTGCTCATTGTGGAATGCTGATAACCATAAACTCGTCTCAGCGATATTCCCCAGGTATTCAAGCGCGATATTCAGGAGCGCTTATATCTCTATAAGATATTGTAGCCAAAGCCCGTCAGGCCGTGAGTGAGAACGCCAGGTTCATGGCTGGTCAGCATGTTCGTAGTGCTATCAGCAGGCATGGCTAGGGGTGATGATCCACAATACTGTCGCTCTGGCGGGGCGCCTTGATCCTGACTAGGCAGATCTCGATGGAAATATCTTTCTGCGTGAATATATTTCGTGATGTCAAAAATATGAAGATAGCGAGTAACCAGGGCCACTACAGTACGTGCCAAGAAGAACAACATCGGCGACGTTCATGTCGTGTTCGTCTCAATCCCCGAGCGCTTCAACTATGTGTAAAAAGGAGGAGAGACAAAGAAACAAGCGCTCACACTACTCGCGAAAACAGACTAGCTAGAATAATTTATAAAAGTTGGTGTGGCCCTTGCCCTCCTAACTTGCGAGATCAAAGCCTGGAATAACCTGAGGACACTACTTCTTCTTCAGCTCCTTGCATTATCTCATCGACTCCTCTACATCCACTAGAGGCAAGCTACGAAGGGTCATGCACCGGACTCCTTAGTCCCACAGCCCTTGGGTTAGGTAAATTAACGAATGTGATAGATTGCCGCTTCATTTTCAGCGCAACGGGGCAAGAGATGCAAAACGAGGGTAACACACCCTCCCCCCTTGATTTTCGCCAATGGCTAGAGAGTTAAGCTATCATCCACAATGAATGACAAGCGAGGCCCGCATTTTCGTCTACTGAGCATACAGTCCAGCGTGTCCGATGGCGTGTAAGTAGAACCTTGGAGAGCGTTGGGAATGGTTCTATCGAGACAGTTGAGGCAGGTCGATTCGGACCGTGACGGGACCCGAGCTTGTCGACCGACGACAGAGACGTCATAGGAATGGACATCCCTTGTCAGCGGAGATGTAAATTTAACACGCGGAGGAGCTGCCGGAAATGTAAAGAAGGCTGCATTCATTTTAACAACATCGCATTACCATCCGACGCCCGATTGAGAGATGATGTGGAGGGATGCCCTCCGAGCCCAAATGGAAACCACGTAGTAAAAGGCGGGGAATCTGGAGATATTTCCTGAAACAGATGCGGAAGACGTGAAGCCGCGACGCAATGGGGCGGTTAAAGTGCGTTCCTGCGTTTATCCGAATAGCTGATCCCTGCGTGGTCCATTTTCCTCTCCGCTAAGAGGATGCTACTTGTCGATGGTTATAACTACGAGTCGGCAGATGAAATGTTCCTCGATGAGTTTCTTCTCTCATTTATCCTTTTCGAGATGAAGCTGATCAGTGCAGTCCTCCTGTCAATCGTCTCGGCGGTCACGCCGCTTCCCCAGGGCAGCGCCGTACACATATCACGAGACCAAGACGTAGGTACAGCGAGACACACCGCGCTACCACTGAACTGACGGGAACAGAACTTTCGCTTCGTCGGGCGGGTGAATCCAGAGACTCGGGAGCTCACATGGCCTAGCACTGGCGTCATCTTTACTTTTGAAGGTACACGGGCTTCAATCAACATCCAGAACGTTACTGGCACGACCAGTGCAGACTTAACCATCGACGGCGGCGATCCAATCCTCATCTCCAATGTCGACGGTGATTCAATCGATACGCCCTCCTTATCCGAGGGAATCCATACGGTCGAGCTCCGCAAACGCTCCGAGACGTACTTCGGCACGTTTCGTGTCAAGGATGTAACCACGGATGGCCAGTTCCTCCCTCCTCCCCAACCCGAACGACGAATTGAGATTATTGGAGACTCGCACTCTGTCGGCTATGGGCTGGACGGCGTTTTCCCGTGCACCGACTCGGCTCTCGTGCAGAACAACCCGAAGACCTACGGAGCGGTGACCGCTCGCGCCCTGGGGGCCGATTATTCCGTCGTGGCATGGAGCGGCAAGGGCCTCATCCGGAACTATGCGTCGTCACCTCCTGACCTTTCACCTCCGATGCCTGTCATGTACACCCGCTACGGCGCCAACGACGCCGATGGCTCATACACCTTTCCCCGCACCTGGACTCCCGATGCTGTTGTAATTGCCCTTGGAACAAATGATTTCAGTTACCTAGGCGTTCGCGACCCGGTTGATCCGGCGGAGTTGGTCGATGCCATGGTCGCTTTCGTTAAGGAGGTGCACGGTGAATACCCAGAGGCACAGTTCTTCCTCCTTTCTTCGCCCGCGTTAGGAGACGACTACCCATCGATCGAAGATGCGCAGAGGTCCACTCAGATTGAGGTTCTGAAAGAGTCGGTAGGGAAATTATGCGGGATAAAGGCGCACTTCGTGGAGTGGCCTCAGCAGGGAGCGGATGTTGGTTGCGACTACCATCCGAATGCTGCCACGAACGCTATTGGAGCTGAGAAACTTACCGCTGCTATTAAGCTGGCCTTAGGCTGGTGAGGGTAGATATTTAGGAAGATAAATGGGATAATTACTTCTCTAGATTCATTATTAATAGAGATAAAAGTGATACCATAGGCTACTACGTTGAAAGAAGTTGAAGTATTCATTATAACTAATATATGTAGTAAGTTTGTAGCTACAACGGGTAAGACGCTACTATCTTATAACTATAGGATAAAACTCTATTCTAGTTGAGCATATCCCGCGGCATGTGATGAACTCTCAGGCCAGGCGCGATGTCTGGAAGGAGACCAACATCGGCATCATCATGTACGCCCTGTCCTGGCGTTCGTCTTTTGAAGCGGACACACGCTGACGCAGCATCTAGCGTCAATGATGTCTTGTCACTGAACGAAAGGCTTTTTACATTTAAAACCACTAAGAGTCCTCTTCTTTTGACGTCTCTATCTCTAAATACTGCTACGCGCTCGTGTAGCCTGATCTCTTCGGCACAAACGACAAAGACGTAAACTTCATCGTGACGACGGTCGCCTGGAACAAGCTCGCAAGCTTTTCATGCTGTTGGTTCCCACCAGGGTTCGGAAACGGTAGTGTCCTTCATATCGGCGCCATCTTTGTCGAGACACCCGTTGCTCGCATGATACTCAAGCGCGCCTGCAAACTGATCCTCACCCTTGACAGGGCGTACCATCTCGGCGGCAGGACCAATCCTAAAGACTTCGTGTATCGAAGTTCCATTTAGTACGCTCAGCCTATCGCCAGCGGCCGGCCGGGCGCGAGCAAGTCGTCCATGACCAGATCAACAAGCTCATCCCATTTATCTCGATGCCGACCGCCACGATCTATCGGGATAAGCAAGCCAACTAGATGGGCGAAGGCGTCATGAGCATCGTCTTTAAAAGTAGGATGGACGAGCTACCTATGTACATTGAACAGCCTTGCGGTGCTGTTGAGTCGAGACACGACAGTATTCTGATTAACGCCGAACTGGTGAAGGATGTTGAAGGCTCTCTAGATCTAGAGGATGGAGAGGGTCTTTGAAAGGCAGATTGCCTAGAGCTCGCCGAAGATTGGCAGGACCTACAAGGCATGGTTGCTGAGCTGCATCTTGGAACCTGCCAAATTGTGCACATACGTGACTACAACCGTGTTTTACTCCGGTGTCTCCTTGATTGTGGGATTTACAAAACTAGTGAAGTTGAATCATACTTTGTCACACAACACACCAAAGTTCCGTTTCTACGGCTCGTCTCTGAAAAGCGGCCGACCATGTCTTGCAGATCAGAGACGCATAATAGTCACCACACTAGCACAGAAGGCTACACTGTGTTGATCAACTTAGTCTACATCTACTATATGATGGTTGTCGCTGCGGGCTATGTACTGGGGGCCATACTATCTTCAAGCTGACTTGCAGAATTCTCACTTATAAGACCTCCGTAGTTGTAAACTATTCGATACTAGGTATATCATATACTATCATGTCATGCTTACTAGGTAGTGTTCTTGATTTCATGTTCACGGAACGCGCGGGGCAAATACCAATCCACGCTCTATTAGACTGACCAATGTGTGTCTACCCCGTCGAATTCGACTGGGGCGCGGGGCTGTACAGCTGCTCACCATCCTTCATAAACCCAGCGATGACTGCTTGTCCTCGCACGCCGACGAGCCAGTCAGCAAACTCCCGCGCACGGTCGGGATTTGGCGACTTGCTGCCAATGAGCAGATGCGCCGGATTCAGCAGTGGATCATCAGCATCGTCACTGCCGGCCTTGTATATCATAGTTTGGTTGCGCAGCTCACTGTCTAGTGAGAGAATCGTTCCGCGATCGGTGATGGTATACTCTTCTAATAGGATTGCTGCCATCAGAGCCTGAATCGGGAACGCGATGTATTGGTGATACCAGGTCGAGTACGCCGTAGCCCAGGGTACCTGGCCGACGCCCGCCCAAAGCAGTGTCTCTTTCATGTTCGTGGCCGACTTATCGTACCGGCTGAGGAATCGCACCGGTGGCTCCGTCGCCTCACCCTCGGCTGCCTTGTGTAGGTCTGAGAAGATGGTCGAGATGTCGTCCTCGTGCGACACGTTGGCGGGGTTAGACGATGGCCCAACCAACAGAAAGTGGTCCCGGAATGCGTAGTATGCGGGTGCAAGGGCGATGCCCTGCCTGATCGCAATTTCTCTGCGGCTTCGTTGTAGGTGATACCCACGTCAATCAGGCCGTCCTTGAGGTACTCAATGCTTTACGTCGTGTCGCTCGTGTACCATGCTATCCGAAAAGGAGCGCCGCTGCTAGAGACGGTGTCTTTGATGTATGCGTCTGCGAGGGCTTACAAAATTAGAGTGCGGAACTCGAGGGATGAAGGGGGCCTACCTTTGATCAGCCCACTCTGGCCTGCACCGCCGTTGCCGATACGCAGTTCAATGCTCGATGAGCGATTGCCAAAGCCGCCATCGTAGATAGAGCTAGGATCATGCGCAGCACATCTTAAGGCCACCGACGCCAAGAGAAGAAGCTTGAACATCATTTTGGCCGTGAACACTTGGAGAGTATCAAATATCTGCGAGCCGGAGGGCGCCGGTTCACTTGTACATATTTTAATTGTCTCGTCCACACCGCTCTGCCCAGCTTACTCTGGCCGGCCCCTGCCTGTCGTCTTTGTGCCACCAACAGCAAGAGTAGGAGCTGAAGGCTGCTTATAGATCGACGCCGCTATTGTCTGCAATCAGTAATTGGGTTTTACATTGGATCCCGAAGATCGGCATGAAAGCGTCGGTTTGAATAATACTCAGCTACTAGCAACATGAGCTGAGCACATGAGCAGCAGATCGGCGTCGTCTTAGTCCTAAGTCAGTCGTCATTTACGCCTGTGGCTTGTCCTCGTGTCTTTTAGATAAAATTACCTGATCACAGCAAAGTTTCGGACCCATGAAGGTCTCAGCCGCCAAAATTGACCTAGAGTAGAGTAGAGTAGTCACCGCGCCAACCACTGTGCCGAGATGCTGTTGTCTGTGCTTTGCATCCCTCGAGGGAAATGGCCAGGGTCTGGAATTTACTGCATTTGATAATGTATTTCTGCCATCGAACGATGCAATCTTTATCCTATCTCACTAAATTCTCGAACGGTATTATCCTCCTTTAAGTTTCAACCTTACTGGGCCACTATATTATACCCATCTTACCTGGGAAACGGATAGGCCTTGATGGGACTCTATAGGCTAGAGAGATCTATCATATTCGACGCATTAAGGGGTCTTTTGAGCAGTCCCAGACCAAACAGCCTATGAGAGATTGCTTTTTGTACTGGACATTGGAAGGAGACTGATGAACTGTGACTATCGTCAAAGCCAATTGGGTAGCCGAGCATGATTAATCGAAGGTCTAGCCCAGTTGGTAGATGTCTGTCTGTGTGGTCGCGATGAATTTGCCGAGGTGTTAGGCTCGTCGTTTTTTGAGTGAATACTTTCAAGTGTGCCGTAGCTAAAGGTGAAGTACCTTACATCGTCACTATCATCGACTCCGAGGCCCCTGCTGATGCCATCTCCCATACTGCCGATGACGAGCGAATTGTGGTGCATGTCGACTACGGCCGAGATAGTTTTACGACAAGAACACAGTCTTCTGCTCAAGAACACGGGCTGACCACGCTTATTCGATTAGTGCATCGCTTTAACAGCCCTCCCTTTGCAGGCAGGTACCACAACAGGGCAACTGGAACATCTTCGTCGTCGGTCACGAATTCACCGAAGGAACTATCCCTAGTCGACCGCGAAGGCGGCGAAGGACGCTGATTCGGTAGAGCTACGCGTTGAATTGTTTCTTCGTTACTCCTGCTGGGTCGCGTTCATCCAGCGAGAGTCTACCCACGCCATGAGGTGGGTATTGGGAATATCATTGTACAGTGTTTCAGATCTACCGCTCTCTGTTGGTAGCGCTGGCAGCCTGTGTGACAGAGGCTCTTAGTGAGGCACTGAAGATATCCGCGAGTGCTGAAGTCGCCCCTTCAGCCAACACTACTCGGACCTTCGTGATATCTCTGGAAACGGGAGGTCCGAGACAAATGCCCACGTTTAGATTTAGCTTATCGTCTCACATGCGGGCTGGCTAGATACTCTATCTTCAAATGTACCGACTCGATACGTTGACTTTGTGCCAGTATGCTAGAATCAGAATACGTGGACTGAGCAGAAATGACCGTCGACTTACAATGTCTCGGTACTCGGCGTTCCATACCTTTGTCCAGGTGCATTTCCTCCAACCATGCGAGCAGGCCCGTGACTTCTCGTTGATGTATCAACCAGGCAATACGCAGGGTGTAGGCAGAGGCGCCGGCAAACTTGACCGACATGTTCCCGATGGTTTGCTGGATCTGGTTTAGGACACCTCAGGCAAGGGAAACGGGGGGGAGCAGCAGATTGATGCCCCTCTCAATGGTTGCAACCCTTGCAGAGGACATTAGCTCTGGAGGCGGAGAATTAGATACTAATACTGAACATGAGCACGGCTATGGCTGTCACAGTTATGATAAGGCGTCTTCCAGGCGACTAAAGTCGCGTCCAGCCACCAGTTTCCTTCCGTCTGTACTTGTTAGAGTTACGCCGCCTCCCTGACTACATCAATGACTCATTGCACGGCGTCGCCGATCGTCATGATGCTGGCAGCGAATTTGAATGTCTCCATCACTCATCAGGGAGGTGGGTTTCCGCAGAGACGATGTTGGATGTTGTCGTGTGTAGCCTGACCGCGACCGGGTGTTGCAGGCCAGCGGATGTAGTTGTATGTTGACTCTAAATTCTTCACAATACCGCTCCAAGCGAAAAGAGTCAGCTTGTTGGCCCTAGGTTGAAAATCACCCACTGCGATTGCTGTTACGCCGCTTAGAATATATAAGGTCTACATAATCACTAACACGGACCTGATACACAAACACCTACTAAGCATCTGTCATGACTATTTATAGCTATGTATAGGTACAAAAGGCATCGTAAACTTCATCCTTTATAATCTCTATAGTTTACAGCAGTATAACAACTTATGTATGCATTATGGCGTAGAGGCTATAGTCATACTTTATTGACTTAGATCCAACGACTGTTATGCCTTAAATACCTTACCGGTACTTACATTAATCATCTGCCAGCGTACACCTCTCAAACACCAGCTGAATTGTGCCGGCCAATACACATGATATAGCCACCAAAATGGCCAAGGGTCGTAAATCTCAAAGGTTGCGTCCTTCCAATACCGGAGATGAAGCCATAGTGTGCCTAATGACTGTTGGACCTGGCTGACATCGCCCTGGGCGGAGAAAAGCATTCGCACGATAGGCAACACAGCTAGCTCGACAAGGTCTTGCCCAAGCCAATAATAATTCTGATGAGCTCTTGGGTACACAGGGTCGGCTAGCTGCTGTATCGCGTGTGGCTTAAGTATACTCAAATACTCTTCCGCTAGCTTTGGGGTATCGTTGAATAGCACAACGGCCGTATGCACCCTTGGATTACACTCTATAGGATATATCTCGGCGTCTTGGTCGTCTTGTATTTTGCTGCAAGCTTTTGAATTGACGATAAAGTCGAAGCTAATGTGCCCTGTCCAGTCCGCGGAGTTCTGTTCAATGACCGACCTCGTAAAGTGTAGCATCCTTTGGCTGAGATGTGATAATGGCGGTATAGCCGTGTAGTGCATCAAGACGCTTGCTGAAGGACAGGCAACGAAAGCTCGGATCTGACCACGAACAAGCAAGGCATGCGTGCAAAACTCCATGCCCTGGATGTATTCTTGAATAAGAAAGGACGTACTTTCATTTCCATTTGTGAACGGAATCGTGCCGATCATCTTCATTGTGCTCTGCTCGGAGTCTCCCGGCAGAATGGCCATGTCGAAGCGAGCAACGTCATCGACGTTGAGAGGCTTGACCAAATATCGTGTGCCTCCAGATGAGCTCAGCGATAAGCCACCTCTGCTAGATAAAAAGCGAACGAGCTCAGGTTCGTTGCAGACAACTTTGGTATGGGGAGCTTTGAGGCCTAACGAATGAACATGGTCCATAAAGAGAGCCTTGTTGTGCAACATATTGACTTGCGACTCGCGTAGCTGGATCACCTTGGCAGTGGTGGAGGACTCAATAACATGTCGTGCTTGCGCATCTTCTATGGCAGCATTGACGTCTGACACAGACACCCAGAGGTCGACCTTTTCTGCTTCAACAATTTTTTGCAGGGAAGACGCGTACGCCGTTTTTTGACCGCTGGATTTCTCGACCTCTGTGGCGCTCGGCTCAGGGAGCACGTAAAATTTGCTGAGTGCGATAGAAGCTTGCGCGGGCGACAGGCGATGGGTATCTGCTCCAATAACCCGATGGCCCTGGCGGTAGAAGAGTCTAGCGGTAGAAAGACCCTTGGTCATGTTGACACCCGTAACGAGGATGGTCTTGGGTGTGGCTGACAACTGGCATCCGATTGAGTTATGACGCATGTGTGATGAGATTGTGGCGTATACATGGCATGCTAGCGCGATAATAGTTGTGATAGGTAAAATTACTATGCTCAAGCACAATAGGGATACGTTTTTGGCGTCGTGCCAGAATACAGGCTTCGTCGTGGATTGGTGGAGTGACATGGTGATGTAGTCACGTGGCCTAATGGCTGGAGGCAGTCGTAGAGACTAGTACTCAGTAACAGGTGACGGTACTAAAGATTAAATAAGATGTGCACTGCTGATTGCAGAATAGAAAAGGAATTTAAATGTAATGACTCATGATTGTGTATTGAAGTTGGGCGTTGAGTGCGCGTCATAGACATTGGGCGTCTGGAACTTGCGGCACTAGTGTCGCTTGCATGCGATGAAACTGACCCAACCATGTACACATCACGACCCCGTCAGTATGGTGTCATTGAATGTTTTGTATCTAAGCTCGTGTGATTGGCGGGTTGTATCTTTTGACGACGTTATTGGCTTCTTCATTCAGCGGTCTCTCTGCCGATGCATCTCGTGATTTCTACGCCATCCTAAGTGTTCGCAAATGAGCTTGATATCACCATGCAGGAGAAGATATACTTACAGGTATCCCGGTAGGCTCAAAGCTGTGAACGAGCTCGCTCAGATAGACCAGACTCGGGTCGCCGCGTGGCTGCGAAGTGTCCGTCGTAGTGTCCAGGCGCGCCTTCACCGCCGCTTTACGCTTGTCCTGGATAGTGCTCCTCACGTACTCTAGGTACGGTGGGTTGCCGGGCTTGATAACATTATCCGCAGCCAAAACACCACCTTGGCGAATTAAGCCCAATTCTTCGCAAATCTGCAAGTCGGGCAAGTATGCCGGCTTGATGTGGTCAAGGAACAGCAGGTCGATACTTTTTAAGACACCGGCAGAATGCAGCTGCTTGAGAGTAGGTCCCGCAGAGCCGACATGAATTTCCACGATCGAGCTCAAACCTGCCAATTCTATCAAGGACCTTGCTACATCGGCGAACTCTGGGTTCTTTTCAATGCAGATGAAGCGCTGGCCACCAGCTCGGCGCAAAGCATCACCGAAGAGAATTGCCGAATAGCCAATGTAGCCGCCAAGTTCAACCTATAAGGCGGTCAAGGTCAGTCAAGTGTGAACAAGCGCTGTTGCACCAGGGTTGGTGGTAGGTACCATGGTTTTTGGTCCAAGCTTTGCAATCAAGTCGGTAACGATGGCGCCTTTTTCTGTCCCAACATTCATGAGATATTTGTTGTGCCTGCCGAATTCGTCTATGGCAGACAACACCTCGCGGGGCGAGCCCTTCAGTTGCTTGATATTGGGGTGGGTATGCATGTAGTTCCGGAGCTCAATCTCGCGACCATCGTCGAAATAGATGTCCTCTTGCTCAGCATAGGCCTTCCGTGGATCAAACGTGGCCATTTTCTCTGTCAATGTAAGGTGAATTGGTCGCGATTCTGCAGCCCCTAGGAATGGGACGAGGCGCCCAGAGCAATAAAGGTGAAAGCCCAAAAGAAACGGATTTGTCTCGTGGCCATTGAGAATGTCTTCTGCCGCCGCTTGTGGACTGCAGTAGGTGCAGTGAGGTGGCAGCTCTATGACGCGCATACTCTTCGATTTGCATCAGTGTTATGGGTCAAAACATGGAGGTAGACTAGATGAGCATTCGAATCGCCCAAATAATGACTCATGAAGCCATAAATTAAACTCCCTCTTTGCTGAAGTCTCAGGTCAAAGACGTAGGACGAGTGTCAAGATGATCGGCTGGAGAGCCATCGAATCATCTGCTGAAACCGGCGCAAGTAAAAGCTAAAGTGATGTCACAATCGCACTCGATACGTGGTGACACCTCACGTCAATTGCTCAAGTTGTACTTGGGTCCGATGCGGCAATTCCAATCACCACTCACTCTCGGTTGCGCCCTCAGGTACGCGATCTGGCGCAGGGCGACACCGCCACGAAGATCGAGATGTGCCCGTCGCGTACCTGGTCTACCAGGGAACTATGATTGCGCCAAATGTGGATTTCTTCAGGTTTTATGGGGCTACTCCCTCTGTAGTGAATCATTCCGTGCCATCAAGTCAACAAGATCAAATATCGTCGTCACATGTTTCTGATATTTGTTGACGCGCTTGCATTAAGCCCTAATGAGAGCCCCTGTCCCTATGATGTCTGCGTCTCCATGACAGTATAAGAACCTCGGCTCAGCTGCTGTTGGATTATGATAATCGATCATTGTCCTTAACAAACATCAGTCCCTTAAGTATTGTGCAACGCCAAAATGTCGGACATGAACGCTTCAGTAACGGAGAAGGCCAACGGCTTCCAAGTCTGCGGTTACGAAAAAATCGAGTATGACTTTGAATTTCTCGACGGTGTATTTGACATCGCAAACGGCAATCTAGCCCGCTGTTATCACATCTGGAATCGATGTCTCGCCGTCATGGACCACAACATCTACACGCTGTACGGTGAACGGATCGAAAGATACTTTGCACATCATGGACTTGAGCTCAGGATCCACAAGACAATGATTGGGGAAAAGGCGAAGAGCATGGAAACACTGCTCAGCATCGTGGACACCATGACCGACTTTGGCATTTACAGAAAGGAGCCTGTCCTGGTGGTCGGTGGCGGTCTTGTCACAGACGTGGCTGGGTAAGCATGCAAACTTCCGAAGGCCTCATGCCTTATCGCAGAATCTGACTTCCATCATCAGCTTCGCATGCGCTGCATATCGACGAAACACCAATTACATCCGTGTGCCAACCACGGTCATTGGGCTGATTGACGCATCCGTCTCCATCAAAGTGGCCGTTAACTACGGTCACTATAAGAACAGATTGGGTGCCTACCACGCTCCCATGCATACATTCCTCGACTTTACCTTCCTCCGCACGCTTCCGGTTGCCCAGATTCGCAACGGATTCGCTGAATTGATCAAGATCTCGTCCTGCGCGCACAAAGAGACGTACGATCTGCTGGAGGAGCACTGCGAAGATCTCATCAACAAAGGATTCGGAAGAGCTGATGGGGCTTCGAGAGACTTGATTGACACGGCGGACAAGATCTGTCGCGCTGGCATTTTCGAGATGCTCAAGCTCGAGTCGCCCAACCTCCACGAGATAATGCTGGATCGAGTTATTGCATATGGTCACACGCACGTTACAACACCACACCCCAACTTTTGGCAGGTTCATGGCTAATTCAGCGCAGTTGGTCTCCCCTACACGAACTTGTTCCCGAACCGCCTTTGCGCCATGGCCACGCTATCTCCATCGACATGGCCTACTCGGCGACTCTCTCTCATTCGAGAGGACTCATGTCTGACGAGGAGCATATGAAACTCCTGATGCTTTTCTCTAGGGCAGGTCTGTCAATGGACCATGCTCAGTTTGATGCGGCACTACTCGACAAGGCCACAACTGCCATTCTCAAGACTCGAGATGGAAAGCTCCGCGCCGCTGTGCCTGTTAGTCCCATGGGAACGTGTGTGTTTCTCAACGACGTCTCGAAAGAGGAGCTTGTGGCTGCTCTGGAAAGCCACAAGGCTTTGATGAGCAAATTTGCTAGGCGTGGTGAGGGAATTGACGCTTTCGTTGACGCTGGTGATACTGGTTATACGGTGCAAGAAAAAGGTGTGGAAACGTTTGCGAACGGTCATGCCCCTACTGCTGCAGAGGAAAATCATACGGATGGATGCTTGACAAATGGCAACGGTAAGGTAATGCTACCTCCTTTCAAGCAGTCTATTGTCCCTGAACCAGCTATGACAGGTCTCATTGACCACAGGCGTGTTATCAAGGTCGGAAATGGGACTTCAACATGAAAAAGCCTTATCGTTAGCAGTTCTCGTGTCAATTAGCATAATTATTTGAAATATTACAATTATAGTCAATTATTTTAGATGAGTATTTTAACATACTTAAAGTCTTAGCCAAAGTTTGTACTCACAGCTATGGTTTTCACTTCCTCGTGCGTTTTGTACTTGACAATCTTAAATCAATTGTATACATCTAAAATCATGTATAATACTTTAAATCAATTTTCGACGGCTTGGACTAATGCTCCCGCCGGTCCTTCATCAAGACCATCTAAGCCGTCCATATCATTCTCGTCAAGACTGAATTGAACGCCGAAGTTTGCCTCTATTCTGGCTGGATTATCGCTCTTAGGAAGTGGAACCCAGTTCTTTTGCATGCTATATCTGATCAAAACTTGACTTTCCTCAACGCAGTGTTTCATGGCAATGTTTTGCAGGATGGGATCATCAAGTTTTTTTCCTCTTGCTAAGGGACAGTATGCTTGAACAATGATGTTCTTTCTGTTGCAATAAGATACAATCTCACGCTGTTGAAGCCACGGGTGCAGCTGCCACGTTGTGAGAAACCGAAGATGCATGTATGTAACTGGCAAATGGTTATGACGCACCTCGATTTGATTGACATGCGGCGGCCACACTTTGGCTACCTGTTGTAGGTCCTCAATGTGTGTTATGCCAAAATTACTGACTCCAATACTTTTGGCTTTGCCCTCTACATGGAGCCTCTCGAGAACTTGCCACAAAAGCCGGCGCTGAGCTGCACCGCAGTTTGGGCTGTGAATTAGAAATAGATCCACGTAGCCTTGGTCCGGATCAATGTTGCAGATACTCTCCACACATTTCCGATAGCTCTCATCTGCCGATGAACCGTGTGTGAGGATCTTCGTCGTGAGAAAAAGTTCAGAGCGAGGAATCCCAGATTTCTGCACCGCAACTCCGACCTGCTTTTCATTTTCGTAGAATTGTGCCGTATCGATGTGGCGATATCCGACTCGCAGCGCATTCAGGCAAGATTGCGTGCATACTTGAGGAGGGGATTGATAAACGCCGAAGCCTAGCTTAGGCATTGTCTCGCCGCTTAGGAGGGTGACGGGTTCCATGATTAACATGTAATTGATAGTTTAAGTTGACAGTAGCGGTTAACAAGAAGCATTATGGTGAAATAGATGGCAGGCGGGAAGCGGGAAGCGTAGCTGGGTTAACATGTTGAGATGCTATATCCATGACGCCTATATAATTATTGCATCGCAATTTCTAGACCAAGACATGTAGGGGCCAAGATATCTGCATGGATGATGTCGCTGGGTCGGAACTATTTGTGAGACATTGGCGGGTATTTGACTAGGCTGAGCATGGCAAATCATCCATGACGCGTACATACTTTTTGTACCGCAAACTTTATACCTATACGTGGTACGCACCGTTATTTCTCCCTATGGACATGACCACTAGATTAGATAAACTACAAAATGTTTTTCAATAGAGAGCGAAGGTGTCTTCGCCGATCAAGTGCTGGCAGATGCGAAGCAGCAAGCCGCTTGAGAGGTCCCGGATCACCAAAAACGCCAAATCGGTCGGCCTGCTAGGTCTTTGTCCCTCTTGTTCCTTAGTTACAGGATACTTTTCGTCTTTGGGAATATCTACAGCATCTCAACCTTTACCTTTCCGTCATACCGAATCTCCTGCGAAGACATTATGCACTACCCGGCGGCCAATTACTTCACTTGCACCCTTGGGCAGGCCAAAGAGCTCAAGCGAAAGACGCAAAGTCTTCCATCGTTTCTCTCCCTTACTCACATGATCGAAGAGCAGGCGGCACGAATACCCGACGCACCAGCTCTTGGGCTCTCCAGATGCGCTCAGGATCCTGCTAGCGACCAGAGTACTTCTCCCCGCTCGCCGGATATGCGTGGCGTTTTCCATAGCAATCTACTTAATTCTTCAGGTTCTCGATTCGTCACGTTTCGGCAATTGCGCGATAGTACAGCGTTCGCAGCTAAAGCAATACTGCCAACCTTGCAATCCTCTACGAAGACAGTCGGATTGTTATCTACTAGCGATCTGGACTTCATCTTCATCTGGGCAGGACTGATTCGTCTCGGCTACAGGGTGTTACTACTAGCGTGAGCTGCTCTTGCCTGCGTCTAAGCAGCTTACAGGACCTTTTATTCTAACAATGTCTAGGCCTCAGTCAAGCTCACATTCTATCGAGCATCTTTGCAACGCACTGGACGTCAATCTGATATTTGTACACACACCTCACAACGTCGCGCACCCGGAGTTCGGAGGCGGCATTCAGACAGTGCAATTACCATCCCTCTGGGAGATTTTAGCAACTACAAATAACGCCGAGGAGCTGAACATGGAGAGGGCCTCCAAAGATTGCGACCCTCCATTCTATTTCCATACCTCTGGCACCTCGTCGGGTCTGCCAAAACCCATACCACAAGGAAACAGTATCGTGGCCGCGCTACCTCGTCTGGACGTTACATCTCAACCGGCCACATTTTCCACCACACCTCTTTATCACGGTGGGCTTCTCGACTGCCTCCGATCATGGAGCAGTGGAGCGATGATATGGTTGTTTCCAGAAGCCGAGTCTCCCATCACAGCAAGAAACATAGTGCGCTCGCTCCATAATTGCCTACGAGAGAGCCCAGTTCCTGTTCAATACTTTTCTTCGGTTCCGTATGTGCTGCAAATGTTGGCAGATTATGAGCAAGGCATACGGCTGCTGCAGACAATGAACCTCGTCGGAGTTGGTGGTGCTGCCCTGCCCAAAGCTGTTGGTGACAAACTCGTCGAGGCTGGCATCAACCTTTTATCGCGCTTCGGCAGCGCTGAGTGCGGATTTCTAGCCTCGTCGCACCGGGATTATACCATTGACAAAGAATGGCAGTACCTACGATTTGGCGACGCAACTGAGTATCTGACATTCGAAAACCGCGACGCTGGACTCGGAGAGCTTATTGTAAGGCCTTCCTGGCCCTCAAAGGCCAAGACGAACCGGAGCGACGGCTCGTACGCCACATCCGATCTATTTACACCACATTACTCTGTGTCTGATGCATGGATGTATCACAGCAGGTCGGATGCTCAAATAGTTCTCTCGAATGGCAAAAAGTTCGACCCGTCCCCTGTGGAGTCGGAACTGCTATCGACACTGCCGCAGCTTCGAGACGCTTACATCTTCGGCGACGGACGACCACAGCCCGGCGTGTTGCTGTTTCCACGCGACTCATCGATTCAAAGAGACATGATTTTGGCACAGGTGTGGCCAACTATGAATCAAATTAACTCGACTGTTTCAAGCCACGTTCGTATTGCTTTCGCGATGATGGTAGTCGTTCACACTGGCGACAACGAAGCGAAACTCGAGAAGAGTAGCAAGGGAACGACATTACGACGACAAGCCGAGTGCAAGTATTCCGAAGCGATAGAATCTGCCTACAACGTGGACCATTGCGATACAGCACGTTCTCATATTGTTTCGGATGCTGATCTGCCTTTGGCCGTGCTGCAATGCGTGTCGCACGTAGCTGGCCGCGAAATCGATTACCACACCGACCTGTTTCGTCAAGGTATTGACTCTTTGGCTTGTATTCAAATTCGAAAGGCTCTGCATACCTCTTTTATGGCACAGCCCGATCAGGTCCTCCCCCTCAATGTTGTCTACGATCAGGGAACCGTTGCGGGACTCGTGTCCTATCTGCGTTGTATTCGCGACGGTCATGAGGAAAACAACTCTTCCAATGCCAACGGGATCATTTGGCAGGAAGAGCAGCAGCACGAGTACATGCGACAACTGGTACATAAATATCAAGTCTCATGCAGCTTTAGGAGGCGGCAACTTGGTAACCGGACCTGCAATGTTGTGCTAACTGGCGCAACTGGGTTTCTTGGCGGCTACATATTGGACCTTCTTCGTCGACGCGAGCAAATAGGGAGAATCTATTGCCTCGTCCGTGCGACTACGGCAGGCGAAGCACAGAAACGCGTCTCAGACACAATGTTCGATCGGGGTCGGCAACCTTTGGATCATTCCGAATCGTCGACCCGTATCGTTTGCGTACCTTACAATGCGGAGCTTGGACGATCAGCTTTGTCGTCCCAGGACAGCGAGGAGGTCTTACAGCATGCTACCGTGTTTATCCACGCCTCTTGGGCGGTCAATTTCAATCTTCGATTGGAGGCATTTGAGGGACAGCTGGCGGGAACGCAAGGCCTGCTTGAGCTGGCCATGCAAGCCGGTGCCAAGTTTGTCCTTGTGAGCTCCGCTGCCTCACTGGCGTTGTCACAGAAAACCCCAATCGGAGAACATATTTCCAACGAACCGAAGGACTCTTCGCCATTGGGGTATTCTGCGTCCAAGTGGGTGGCCGAGCAGATGTGTACAGCAGCTAACAATGGGCTTCGGCAAGCTGACGGCCTCACACAATCATCTGTTTCCATTGTCCGGGTAGGACAGCTGTGTGGTGACCAGAACGGCGCGTGGAATATGAAGGAAGCGTTTCCTTTATTACTGTCCGCCGCAGGCCTTATGAGAAGCCTGCCTGATATGAAGAAGCATCAAGCACTTGATTGGCTGCCGGTCCAGGTGGCCGCAGAAGCGATCCTTGACGTTTCTCTGCCACGACCAGTGGCTACTATGGCGTCCCAAGTTGATGACGAAGCAAGGTCCGCTGATACATTACGCCCAGAGATTTATCACGTTTTGAATCCTGATGTGTCGACAACGTGGGGACACTTGATTCGTTGGATCGCGGACGAGGAAGCCAGGGTTGGTAATGGTGAATTTGCCATTTTGCCGCTGTCCGAGTGGCTAGACAACCTTGAAGCGAGCTCGCTGTCACATCCGGCGCTTTCGCTCCTAGGCTTTTGGAGAGATACAATGACATCTAGGGACCCACAAAGTAAAAACCTATACGACCAACACAACGAGTCACCAAGGTTTGACATTTCGCGATCAAGACAGGTTTCCCCAGCAATGAGACGCGTTGCTCCGCTTAGTAGACGAGACGTCGTTAGTATTTGGAATTGGATCAAGAGTGATAAAACAAATGGCTAAATAGATAACTTGATAAAGCCTAAGTAATTCAACATAGAAAAGCTGCCATATGCCTATCAAACCCACACTTGGTTTGGAAATGAACCATTTCAGCTTCTGTATGAAGCTTTAAGGACTTCTCCGCGGCCTGGTATATTCTGTAAACTGATAGCATCGCCTACAGACATGACGTGGGGCAGATTCTGGCAACTCTTGTTGGCGCTGTGTCTGGAATTAAAGGTATGTTGAGATGGTGAAATTGGATGGAGTTAAAGGTTGCCTATCGCAAGGAGTGAAAGCTTGGCACTGTAAAAGGAGGTAGCACCGGCCCGTTCGACAATTGGCTTCAAAATGACAATACAAGGTACACACATAGATAAATAGCCGTCTGCCACGCCGATTCCGTTTCTATTTTCCTTGAGTGACGTCCCCGTACTTGGTCCGTCAGAGCTGCCGTTCAAGGCTTCGACGAAGGAGGATGTACTGGACTGGAAGGCGCCGAGCTACTTCTGGATGACTTAGAGGTAAGGTTAGGGGTGCTGGAGGCTACAGCGGTGATCTAGACATCCCCAGTTCACACGCAAGTACAAATGTCGTTATGCCGCACGTCTGTCCCAAGACGCAAGGCCACTCCGTGCCGCGTTCTAGATCTTTGGGGCAGTTGTCAATGCCAATGCAATTACCAGACCCCCAGCCCGAGTAAGAGCCCTATTCCTGTAACACGTATGGTCAGCCATGTCTGAATAGGGAGAGACCGACTGGTTCCTAATTAGACTCACAGGCGTGACAGTCCCGCACTGGCTCGGGTCGGTCGATGGACAGCATGCCTGATTTGATGTTCTTTCGTTGACGCAGCTGTATTTATTAGGGCAACAGCCGCTTGCGCAACAGCCTCTGATTGTGTAATATCCGTTTACGCCAGGACAAGGGAAAGTGATAATGGAGCCAACCTCCAATGGGCCTTTGAAGACTTTGCCGGCCTGCGCTTGAACTTAGGGAAGCGCCCGCAAAAGGAAGTATAGATAGCGTGCATAGTATTGAAATGTCTACATGCACCAGAGAAGAAGATTTGAAACAGAATTAAGAGGCGTTGGCATGGTTCTACTGTCCAAAAACCTGGCAAGCTCTCGGGTCGTCTCGAGGAAGACAAAGTTATAGCGTAGCACAATCTAGGGATAACATGTAGAAGCAAATACAAACGAAATCAGCGAGACAATATGATGTACTTTGTGATTGTATACGGCTTGTTAGGTAGGTGTTGGACCTATTGTGAGCCTTTAGACACTAGGCAATAGCGAATAAATTTCAATCCGAAGCCAGATTGGTCATGAAGATCCAGGCCTTTCTTTCCGATTTAGTGGGCTAAGCCATTAATACAGGCCGATTACCTTGAAGTCTCAACCAGGATCGCGAGGTTGTTATCCGGCATGGCGTGCTAGAGGCCCGAGCGAATTGAGCCTATGCACGTAAAACAGCGATGCAGCTTGGCGTCCTTGCCGGCATGCCGAGCGGCAAAATCGCCGAACGGAGTAGCTTGAGCACCGTTTCTTTCCCCGTACAGAAGCTCAAGTGTGCGTCATACTGTCAGTGATAGGCATCAAATACCCACATGTGGAAGGTCGTAGCTCCCGGCATATCTCACCCGACGCTCACTTCTCCAAGCGGGGTTTTCCCTTGGTTGTAAGTAGTGCACCGTCATTCCATCATACAACAGCTATCGGGCTTTTTTCAATACGGAAGGTCACATCGTTCCGGGTACTGCGGAGAAGCAGATCAACCTGGTCGCCTCGATGAAGAAGGTCGAAAGAAATCACCATGTAATTAAATAGAGAGCGTCTCACAGAGCCATTTCGAATTACCTAGTCATTGTATTCATCCTCAAGGTCGCCGAGGAATCAACCAAAATCATGGCGCTCGCCTGGATCAAAGCTGGTATCTTTCTATCCCTGGTTGCGGGGCTTGCACCTGTTTTAGGCTCGGAACTGGGCACCACAGAAGACATCGGCTTCTTCCAAGGGTCTGTAGACTCAGGCGACAACGGTTTTGACAAAGCGACGCATCAACTGAAGACAAGACAAAATAATGGCGGCGCACCAGATCCGGCGACATTGTACCCGTCGTACACGCTTTCAGTTCCGATTGATCACTTTCACAATGAGTCCAAGTATGAACCTCACTCCAACGGCTCATTCGACCTTAGATACTGGTTCGACGACCGGTTCTACAAGGAGGGGGGGCCCATCATTGTTCTTTCTGGCGGCGAAACCAGCGGACAGGGGCGGCTGCCTTTTCTGCAAAAAGGCATAGTCGCAATCCTTGCCGAGGCAACCAACGGTCTCGGTGTCATTCTGGAGCACCGATACTATGGCGAAAGCTACGTGACCGAGGACCTAAGCACGGAAAGTCTGCGCTTCCTTACAACGGATCAAGCACTGGCTGATACGGCCTACTTCGCGCAAAATGTTGTCTTCCCCGGCTACGAAGATATCAATTTGACCGCCTCAACCACCCCTTGGATTGCATACGGCGGATCATATGCTGGGGCCTTCGTCGCCATTCTTCGAAAGCTTTACCCGGACCTCTTTTGGGGCGCGATTTCATCTTCTGGTGTTACCGCTGCGGTGGTTGACTTTTGGGAGTACTATGAGGCTGCCCGTCTCTATGCTCCCGAAGGTTGCGCGCCGGCGACCCAGAAGGTTACACACGTCGTCGACAATATCCTTCTCGGGGGTAACAGAGACGACATTCTCCAGCTCAAGACGGCTTTCGGTCTGGGGAACGTTACGCGAGACGTCAACTTTGCCAGCGCCATTCGCAGCGGTATTGCAGGCCTCCAGTCTGTCAACTGGGACCCTGCCATTAGTAGCCCCAACTTCGCCTTGTATTGCGGGAACATGACTTCCTCCGAGGTCCTGTACCCCGCGACAGATGCCCTGAAGAACACAATCGGCGAGATTTTGACTATCGCTGGGTATGAGGACGAGATTGAGGGACTTACAGTCACCATGCAGAACTACATTGGATACGTCAACCTTACCCGTGTATCCTCCTGCCGAGGGCGCCCGCAAGACTCATGTTTCGGGGGCCGAACAGACTACTCCCCCGATGACCTGGGTCAGTCTTGGCGCCTGTGGCAATACCAGGTCTGCACCGAGTAAGCGATCCGTTGCAGCCCCAGCCACTCCATGCTAATCGCCACAGATGGGGATATTTCCAGACGGGATCGGGCGTACCAGAGGATCAACTCCCAATGATCTCCCGTCTTATTGACTACAATTTTACCTCTACGACGTGCCGGGAAGCATTCAACATCTATGAGGAGCCCAATGTTGAAATAATCAATAAGCATGGGGGGTTTGACTTCAGCTACCCCCGAGTCGCAATCATTGACGGCGAAGCTGATCCTTGGCGCGCGGCGACACCACACAAAATTGGGCTTGACTATCCTGAATCTACCACGAGCGAACCTCGTCTGATCATTGGCGGTGGAGCTGTGCATCACTGGGATGAGAATGGGATCTTCAAGAATGAAACAACGTGCCACTTGCCACCGCATCCGGTGAGACATGCACAGAGCTTCATTGTCGAGTTCGTTAAGGCTTGGTTGGGTGAGTGGGATGAGGTGAACTGAGGCATATCTCACGGATCAAAGATCCCTAGTACAGTAAGTGTGAAACGTCTCTTACAATTAAGATGACAGGCAGCATTGAATGCTTGGGCCTGAACGACCGATCTAGGATGTTTATATGCTCAGGGACCGATATAGCCAAATAGTTGTTGAGAGATCAGGTGCTAATGCTAAATACCGGAATCCTCCTGTTCAATGGAGTACTCCGCCTGGAAGCTTATCCAGGCGGAGCACGTATCATCTAAGTTGTCCTCGTCCGAAATGTTGGCAATTTCGCTGTAGCGTTCGACAAACTGTAGTGCAAACCCTTCCGATGCGTGCCACCCAATGTGGCAGTGCATCAACCAAACACCAGGGTTATCGGTCTCCCAGGCCATGACGAGATATCCCGAAGCAGGCAAAAGAGCGGTATCGCGGCGGGGAGGGTTGTCTGTGTTCAAGGCGACAGAAGAAGAGTACGTCCCACTGCCCTGGGCCAGGACAAAGAAGTCGTGACCATGCAGATGAATGGGGTGGGGGACGGGTAGAGTGGTCTGGATAACGAGGTAAACCCACTTATTGGATTCGCTGAGTTGCAGGACTGCATTCTCAGTAGTCCACTCTGTAGCGCCTGAGAGAACTTGCCCCAGGGTCGGGTCAGCCCAGTCTACCAACAGACTTGTGCTGTTGAGGTACCATTTGAAGAGGCCAGCCGAATTCCGACCCACTGTTGCGGTTGCAAGATTGCTCCAGTCAGCATCTTCGACAGACTTGGAGACGTAGGGAATCAGGTTATCAGTTTCATCGTCACAGCTATCTGTGTAGTCATACCCAGCGGTCTCGGGTGTAGAGGGGGAGTCTCCGTAGTATACGACAGCTTTGATGTTGTCAGTGCTGTCGTTGTCCGAGCACGCTGACTGAGGTATGGCACGCATCCAAAAGTTGTCCGCGACACCGGCCTGATCAGCGGTGACAACGATATCGTAACGCTGGCCTGCATTATGAGTCAGCACTTTGAAGAATGAGCAAAGCCATGTCAATAATACGCACCCATGGTCAAGTCAAGCAGAGTGGCGGTATAAGGTTCCACAGGAATGAGGTCAGCCGCGATGACTGTCATCGTGTGGTTGTCGATGGAGAACTTCCAGTGTGTGTCCACAGCGCCGTTAACCAATCTCATGCGGTAGGAGACCCCTGAGGTGAATGATACGTTAAGTCTTCTCCCAGTCTGCGACGAATCACCATCACTGCCGTAGACGTTCGTGCCGTTGATCAGGCCGTTGTCGAGCATGGGGGGGCCACTTGTCTGTGCTGCTGCATACAACTCATCGACCGTCTGGTGATCCCAGTCGTTGAGGAAAACCATGCCGAGATCCTCATCATAGTTGGCCGACGCAGGACCGTTGATGACAATTCCGCCAAATATTCCTTGATAAGCCTGGAGGCCGAAGTGAGAATGATACCAGCTTGAGCCATACTGCGTCGCTTTCCAGGTATATGTCATCGAGGAGCCAACAGCTAGCGGACACTGAGTAACAGCGGCAACTCCATCATGTTGATTCGTGTAATTCTGTCGGATCCCATGGAAATGGATGCTGGTTCCGTTCAAAGACGTGGCGAGAGAGTTGGTGACATGGACTGTCACGGTGTCTCCCCAGTCGGCAAAGAGGGTTGGACCAGGAATTGAGCCGTTCACGGCCATTGCACTGCGGCTGATACCGTCAGGGGCCACAGTTACGTCTGTGAGATCAAGCCAGTACTCTCTGGTCACGCCCGTATCTACAGGCTCGGTCCACCAGTCGGTGTTGATGGAAAGGTCGCACCATTCTGAGCGTGTGGAGGCGGTGTTGCCCTCGCAGGTCGCTCGAGGCCCGATAATGGCGCTCGGCGCAGCGGCGACGATACCTGATGCGCATGCGGTGACGCCGGCCCTGATGAGAAACGAAGAGTGCATCGTGTCAATCTCAGAGCTATGACGAATTTCGATAACAAAACTAAGGAATACAAAGACTGTTATGTAATGATGAGTGTGAGACGAAGCGAAAGTGTTTGATCTGGCACTTGACGGAAAGGATGGTGAGCAGGCCAAATATTGACATGTTGGTACGGAATACCTGCCTTTATGTGCTTTTGAGTTGGTTCATACAGAAAAAGGGTTTGCTCCAGCTACGAGCCCTCACAGGCTGTCTAGTATTCCTTGTCGTATACTAATGATGTCGCGCGCCGAATGTATGCCATGATAATTGCCAAATGCAGTATGCCAAGCCGGCTCATGCCCAGCCTTGAACCCTGGCAGGCAAGTTCCGACAACGCGATGCGGGTTTTCTTTTTCAGATGCTCTGTCGCTGTAGCCCCTGAATACGGTACGAATTACGCGGAAACTCTTTGTCGTCAGCTCCCTTAAAACAAACCAACTAAGAGGCGCAGATGACACTGGTATCATTGACCGAGGGCGTTCACTCTACTAGTCAGGGTCTACGTAACATGCCCTTGCCCCGAAGAGGCAGTGAATGAGCCTTACTACATTTGTGATCAGCCTCCGAAAGCGAAACGGCTAAGCCCGGTCCCCTTTGAACAAGAGAGCAGCCAAAAGGGGCATCCTGCCCGTCTCAGGGCTGATAACGGGATCCACACCCCCCATACGTGGGTCCCTAGTCCTGACTCGGCGAAAGGGGCACTCCAATGCGATGTCACGGAGGAATGCCTGCGTTATCCAGGGCTATGAAGATGGGGCTGGATGGGTAATTAACTGTTGGATTCATCAAAATTCTGAAGACTGCCGGGCAGGGGATCCCTTCACGGGGCCTCCCCTCACATCCCAGAATGGGCTGACGTACATCATGAGTCCGCGCGCAGGGGACGTTGTCAGTATTTTTCTTCGTGGGGCAGATCCGAGTTGAGTCTACCAGGGACCGCATGAACAACGTTGGTAAACGGTTAGTGAGAAAGCCTCAGGGAGGCCTCTACTAGCTTTCATTGCGTAAGGAAGAGTTACGCGTCAAGTCTGATGCTACTGCGCGCACCTGGTGGTTACTTAAAAATGCCATGCTGTCGAGACACAAAAAGGTATTTTCCAGCGCCATCCTCAGAAAGATCGTTCCTCGCCTTCTGCAGCTATTTTTACCTGACAATCCAGTCACATACCTCCGAAATGCTTTTTATCAAGCCCAAGTCATTTTTTCTCCTTTCTTTCGCTGCTGTTGCCGCAGCTGGTCAATTCCACAGGCGACAAGACAATGATGAACATGGGTCTTTCGAGCTGTATGCTTATGGGGAAGGCATTGGAGGGTTGCCAATCACATCAATGGGCTGTCAGTCACTAATTCACATCATTTGCCTTTCATATCATGTTGCTAACATTTTCTGAAAAGCCAACATCATCATCGGTGTGCCCAGCATACTCAATGACACTGAAGCAGCAGTCGTTGTTTGTAGGTGCTCCAAAAACCAAAATAGCGCAGGGGACATACTGACATGATGTTTTAAAGTTGCTGAAGGTACCGACGGTAATTGGTTAGGGTCTCCAAACTCCACCCGATCGATCGGTGGTACCCCAACCTGGGGTAACCTGACTCTTTCTGTCCCGGGCCCTTCATCTGCGCCTGATGCTGTCCGGCTTGATGATTCCTCAAACAGTACTCCCGGTAGGGTGGCCAGTGGCTTTGGCTTTTATGGCACCATTGCCTTCCATACCTCGTCAGATGGCGCTTTTGAGTCGCTCTGGTTTGCGAATGCGTCTTCTACCGACGGTGTATGGAATCTTCAGTGGAACAAGACTGAAAGTTCGGAGGCGTTGGTGCCTCTTACCCTCAAGTCAACTCCTCCATCCGGCAACAGTTATTAGTCTCTAGGCTATGCTTGCGAAGGCTGCAAGTCTATCGAAGGTAGCGGCGAGCGGGACCAATCGGGAAGTCTTCGTAGGAGCTTTAATAATAACCTTATAACAGGCTTCTTGGTCTCAAGTCTTCCTGATCGGTGGGTGAAGCATTGGATCGCGTTGTCACGATCTCCATACCCTCCTTGGTAGACTTTGCATCGGTAGCTAGAATTGTGAAATAGTGGTCCGTCCCAGTATTCTGTGAATGTGGCTTGTCGGATATTCGTGAACAGGCTGAATCCTACACGGCCCAGCTTCCGAAGTCATCTGTGCAGATGTTAAGCGAAGGAACCAATCACATTCATCAATCAGGGAAAATGATTCCATGAGAGCCAGCAAAGACTGGATAAATTGTCATTAAGCGCCAAGGTCACTGGAACTTTTGGGAACTTACCCAATCGAGCTGTGCTCACAAGTCGACGAGTGCGAAGGGCCGAGTCCGACAGCCGCTGTGCCGCCGCCTTGCGCGTTGCTAGTCAGCGCTACGGAATTGGGGCCCGAATGTTTCCTTTTCATTCGGATCCAGGCTAGGAATCAACATCTGGTGACTGGTTCATTTAGAAAGACATATATTTAGGGGCTGCCCAGGCCAGTGAGGCAATCGTGCGACACCACAGGGGCCAGCACTCTTCACTGTTTCCTCTCTCTTTGCCAGCACCATACCAAGATGGCTCTGTTCTCACAGGCGCTTAAGGGTCTCGCAATATTCTTGGGTGTTGGTGTTATTGATGCAAAGCCCCCCTTGGAACCAGGCTCGACTCGAGATAGTCTAACAATCTTGTCTCATAACGATCTCGAAAGTGCGTCTCGTCGGTTGTTGCTGCAGCCATGACCGTCATACCCAACCACAGTCGTATCTCAACTAACATTGCCAAAGATAAGCCTCTGTCAGGATCGGGTGCTATCTTGATCGACCATCCCGAGGACTTCAATTCTGCCTTGGAAGCATGCAGTCAACTTGGCGAATCGCTTTGGATTTACGAAGACGACAGCTTTGCGTCCGGCCTGAACGCGTCCCTAGCCTATCAAGTCTATCTGGGCAATCATCAATCTAACGCCGAGTTCTGGGTTTCGAGAGAGGATGGAAGCTGCACTTGTCGAGCCATTGGCGTCGACGGCTCAGTACATCATCGCAAGTGCACGGAGCGCCTTCCAGTCCTCTGCAGCCAAAGCGCTCCCGTTTCCAATGCCACCTTCGAGGATACATCACAAGGTTTCCAGATAACCCAAGAATTTGGAGATGCCCAGGTTACTGGGTACCGAGACTTCTTCGCGTGGAAATTTCTCGGCATTAGATACGCCCCTACGCCTCGACGTTTCGAGTACTCGACCACACTGCGCGATACAAGCGGTCCCATATCAGCACTCAAGCCTGGAGCGGATTGTTTGCAACCCAATAATGCCGATTCGAGCGACGATTGTCTCTTCCTCAACATCTGGACACCTTCACTACCCGCCAAGCCCAGTGCCAAGACACCTTCCAAAGCGGGGCTAAAGCCAGTACTGCTCTACATCTACGGTGGAGCTTTCGTTGACGGCTCAAGCAAGAATCCGAACCTTGACCTGACCAATATCGCATCGAGAGGCGATGTTGTTGCCGTCTCCATCAATCATCGAGTCGGCAACTTTGGCATGCTCGTATTTGACGACGGCATACACAATGGCAACATTGCCCTCAATGATCAAATAAGCGCACTCAAGTGGATCGCGGAGAATATTGCGGCTTTTGGTGGCGATCCAGACCGAGTCACCATTTCAGGCGAATCCTCGGGGGCCGTGTCTGTCCGTCTGCTACTCTCTTCCCCCGAGGCCAAGGGCCTGTATGCCGGCGCTCTCATGCAATCAGATGCTAGTGGCGGTCTCGTGGAGCCTCTAGGAACGTTCTGGTCTGTTGAAGAATCCTACGGTTTTTTCACCAAGACAGTCTTGGAGAATGTCGGCTGTAACGGTACTGATGATGAGGTTGCTTGCCTTCGCAATGTCCCAGGCCAGGAGCTGGCAAACCTGGAAATCAATACAGCCGTGGCCAAATATCCGGTCATCGATGGCAAATACCTCACCACGCCGTTCTTCCTGCTTGACGGCTCTGGGCCCCGCTATGCGAAGAATATCCCTCTCCTGACGGGCACTACTCGAGATGAGGCTGCACTTTTACCCGTCTGGCAGACTCTCGACTGGTCGACGGTTACATTTGACCTCTGGACAATGGTCCTGTACCAGTATCGAGACTTTTTCAGAGTGGACCCGGAGGCTGTCCTCGAAAACCTACATCTTTTCAACATTACCCCAGAATCGACAGGCGATCAGCTTTTCAATGCCACCATCAACATCATCTCGCACAATATGTACGGTTGCCTCGAGCGCGCTAAAGCCTTTTCTGCAGTCAAGAACGACGTGTTTCAGAAAGTGTATTCATTTAATTTCTACCGCACATACAGCCCGCCTCTAACATCACCGCCGGCCTGCCAAGCCGTCATCACCCCTGAACATCCATACGGAGATCTAAGCAAGGAATACTACAGGTGTCACGGTGGTTCTCAACTGACGATGTTCGGTAACTATGTGCGCGTGGGCTTATCCGACAGAGACGGACTCGATCAGGACTTTAGCCGGTTAATTGTTGACTACATGTCGTCCTTCGTTCGAAGTGGAAACCCAAACCCGGACAAAGCATACCTTGTTGCCAGAGGCTATGAATCAACTTTAGCTCAGGTTCAAGAAGTCGGCGAATGGCTTCCAGTCAACGCACAATCTCCAGAATGGATGATCTTGGACTGGGATGGGTTCATGACACCATTCGGTGACGAGGAGGTCTGTGGCATATTGGGGCAGCCACTGGATTACTGGGAGGGCTGATATGTAGGTGTTTCGTACTTCTACCTCCGCTCCATCTCACAAGGCCGAGATACTGCAGCTTTCCCACGAAGGCTTGTGACTGCCTCGACTGGGTTGGCTGGTGGGTACTGCTGAGTGACTGGTAGAGTGCCAAGGTACGACCCGTGTGATGCGTGTGGCAAAATATGGCAATCATCAATCAAGTATCACCTTTTTTCTGAAATCTAGTGCACTCACTCAAGTTGAGAATACTATCAGAATGTTCTCAGCGATACAAATCTAGTCATCAGTCATAAAAGTATCGAAGGAGCTCGCTGTATTACTCGGGCTTCTGCCCATATACCACATAACTGCATCACGTTAGCATTGCCGGACTTTGTCCAACCTTCGGACTGAGGATGAACTCACAGAGGCCAATAACCATGGACAGACCTATCTTTCATATCCCGTCGCACATCCACAAGAAACATTTCGACTTCATCTTGGGTCCATCCTAATGCTCGCGTAAAGAGTGCCATGCTGAGCCCCGAGGCCCCATTTCCCAGGTTTTCGTATGTCCACATGCCTTTGAAGATGGGCATTAGCATGTGACGTGGACACTATCAGCTGCAAGGAGGCGGGGTGGGATGGCGGGTGCTCACCGAGCTCTTTGAACTTGGGGTCCTTAGGCCATGGATTTGAGGGCCACTTGTACACTGTCTCGACAATGTTTGTGAACCCCGCATCGGCGAGTTGCTGCTTCAGGAATAGGGCACTGTCGAGGGGTCGGCCAAAGTTGGCGGCAGCCTCGAGCATGTAGCGGCCCCATTGGGCAGCGGGTGAGTTGGGTGGGACTGTGTTGTCGTCGCTTTTAAATTCAAGGAGAATGTCAGAGACCTCAAGCCAGCCGCCAGGAGCCAGATTACTCAAGAATAGTTAGCAGTTAAGACGAATAAATGGATACGATATGAGGATGCATACTCGTAACATTGCTGAATGTATGAAGGCCAGTCCTTGATAGAGGCGGTGAGCATACGGGAGTAGATGAAGTCGAAGTTGGTAGAAAAGGACCAGCGATCTTCGATATCGTCAATATAGAATGTCACATTGGGGGGAACGCTAGCATGGTTGTTAGCATACGGTAGGGTTGGAAGACGTGCTGTGGGCGTACAAGTCTGGTTGAATGGGACTGAGATCGACGCCGACGACCTGGTTCGTGAGCTCTAAGAGTCATGGTAGGATGGCATGATGTGACGAGTACCTTTGTTTCGGGATGATCATCGGCTAGGTACAGTTAGCAGCTGTACGCGTAGCGCAGTAGAAACCCAAGGGCTCAATATGACCCGGCCTTGCCCTCCGCGTCAGTGAAATGTGAAGACATCATCGTACCAAAGTCCATGGCCCAGATGCCAGTACCCGTACCCGCGTCGAGAGCCTGAACGATCGGCTTGTCCTGGCCTGCCGGGCAAGTATGGAGTTTGCCGTCGAAGGTCAGGGTGTAAAGATGGTGTTGGAGGTCTACCCTTGTCAGGTTCCGGGCTACGTTGGCGGGCCAGCGTATGACGCCCTGTGATGAAACATACCGAGTCGTTCATTTTCACCCTGCCATCTGATCAGCACGATTTTCAAGGCCGCGAATTCGATGGGGTTATAGTAGGTCAGGCGACAAAATTCGTACCTCATCGTTGGGCAGGACATATTCTGCGCAGAGTAGTCAGTGGTGACATGATTCCAGGACCACATCCCTTAGATTGCAGACCACGTAGGAAACGGCGCTGCGAATGGCCGACAGACTTACTTCCTTCTCGGAATGAATGGTACGTCCGCCCATTCTCCTCGCGGCTTCGCAGGATGCTGGACGTGATGGATGTAGACGAGCTGGCAAGTGACTGGATGGCGGAGTCGGCATCGGAAAAGTCCGACTAAGGCGATCGACCCGCGATCAGCGAATGTCGACAAAAGACGGGATGGATAGGGCCAGCTCACATCGGCCTCAAGCGGCTGCACCGAGACGGGGGCGGCGCCCGTCATGATGGAACGGGATGCAGAGACAACGGTGGATAGAATGGACGGCGTCCTGAGTAGTCAGGTAGGGGCCTAGGGAGGGTGGACACTCGCACAGACAGGATCAGCTTATCTATGGCCGGTATAATGGCTGGTCACAAGGTGAAGGATGGGTGAGAAGACGGTGAAAGAGATCAGGGTCAAACTCCTGGGGGTCGAGAGATCGCTCCCAAGAACTGATACAAATGCGCGGTTTTGGTCGCTGGTGTCGGCAAGCAGAAACGCAAAAAAAAGCCACGGGAGAGGACGCCCAGTGAAATGGGTCATTAGACGAGACACAGGCAGTCAAGTCGAAGTGACAGGTCGGATCGGGACGAAGACGACAGGATGAATCAAGGAGCAGCGCGCTGTGGATGACGAGTAAGGGTTCACGCTGGGGGAAGGTTGAGCCAATCAAATACCACATCATGTCGCATTACACAGCGACTCCACAACGAGCCCCCGCCTGTGGAGGCCCAGAAGGCAGCCTCGGCCGTGCTAGCTCAGCGCTACATTTGTTTGGTATCAAACGGCTCAATCGCTGGCGTTCACCGCTGGTGCCGACGGATGCATGGGTCCAACCCCCGATGCCTGCCAGTGGAAAGGCGAGAAAGGGGCCAACTCTTCTTCGGGACTCAGAGCGGGGCGTGACGCGCCCAACGAGCCAAACTGGGATTAGCAGCACCGGCTAGTCCGGCGGGACCCGCACGGGAACGTTCCACGTCTCCATCTACTCCACTATGGCATCAAGCTCCCTCTTGATTCCCTGGCAGCAGGCTGATGGGTACGTCAATCGACCTCCCTCATCCCCGACGACGAGAGCTCCTCCCCGGTGCCGTGTCACCATCATCCCAAGCAGAGCCCACCATGGCGAACTGATCCAGCATGCCCGATAGCTCTCGGCCCCCATTGTCCCGCGACTCTCCGTGCCACATTGCAGCGGTTCAAGAAGCACTGTGGTCCCGTTCCATGCGACCAACCCTCTCTCTCCTTCACCACCTGATCCGCTTTCGGTACATGTAGCGAGACGGCGAGCAGAAGCATCAACATGGCTCTTCCCGCGGCAACCTTTATTATTGTCTCCGTCTTGATCGTCGCCCTGTGGACCACCGTCTCCGTCCTCCGACAATACTTCCGCCTGCGTCACATCCCCGGGCCCCGTTTGGCCGGCTTCTCCCAGTGGTGGCTGGTCCGACGTGTTGGTGGCGGCCGCACCCACCTCGACCTTTACGAGGTCTGTGAGCAATATGGTCAGTTTTGTTGGCACCGCGCACAAACCTTCCGTCCCCGCAACCGCATTCCAAGGCCTACTGTCTCGTGCGATTCTGTTCTCCTTGACCGTACTCTACCGCCACGATTGATAGTCGATGAATGTGGCTCAACGACAGACGGGATCTACCATGGGCGCTGACATGCAGTAGGCGACATCGCGCGCGTTGGGCCCAACGATCTTATCACCAGCGACCCGGATCTCATGAAACGTATGCTCAACGTCCGGACAACCTACAAGCGCTCCGAATGGTACGATGGCATGCGGCTGGACCCCGCCAAGGACAATGTTCTCTCCATGCGCAATGACGACCTCCACAGCAAGCTGCGCTCCAAGATGGCCGCCGGGGTAAGCTCGTTTCTTTTCTTTTGTGGCCCGCTGGCCTGCTTGTGTTCTCTCTGTCTAGCCCTCAATGCCTCTGGTTTAATTAGCACCGTCAATGTTCTCAAGTCGCGATAGTTCATCTTGCACCCCAACAGCGGCTTTCTAACAAACAACTCGTAGTACTCTGGCAAAGAAGTCGACAACCTGGAGGCCAAGATAGACACCAACGTGGCCGCACTGCTCACTCTGCTCGAGACCAAGTACATTAACCTCAACAAACCCTTTGACTTTGGTCGCAAAGCCCAGTACTTTACCCTAGATGTCATCTCCGACCTGGCCTTCGGCGCACCTTTTGGCGACGTTGCCTCCGACTCGGACGTGTACGAGTATATACAGACCATGGAGGACAACATGCCCACCATCATCGTCACCTCGGTTATCCCCTGGCTCGTCGCCTTGATCCAGCACCCGCTCTTCAAGTTTATGCACCCTTCCGACAAGGATTTGATCGGTCTTGGTCGCACAATGGCTATCGCTAAGCAGGTGGCCGCGGAGCGCTTCGGCCCCAACCGCAAGATACAACGGGACATGCTCGGCTCATTCGTATCCAAGGGGCTAACGCAATCCGAAGCCGAGTCAGAGATTCTGATGCAGATTCTCGCCGGGTCAGACACGACTGCCACTGCCATTCGGGCTACACTTCTGCACATCATTACCACGCCGCGTGTCGTCGCCCGGCTCCACGAGGAAATCGTCACGGCGCGTCCGAGTTTGCCGATCATCACGGACGCCGAGGCGAGAGGGATGCCGTACCTGCAGGCTGTGGTAAAGGAGGGCCTGCGAATCTTCCCGCCCGTGGTCGGGCTGATGTCAAAGGAAGTGCCTGTTGGGGGTGACACGCATAAGGGGGTCTTCCTGCCTGAAGGGACGAAGATTGGGTACTGCGCCTGGGGCATCTTCCGGCGGGAAGACGTTTGGGGGAAGGACGCGCATGAGTTCCGACCGGAGAGGTGGCTGGAGGCGGATGAGGAGACCTTGGGGAACATGGAGGGAACGCTAGATTTGGTCTTTGGGTACGGTCGGTGGCAGTGTCTGGGGCGCAATGTTGCATTGATGGAACTGAACAAGGTGTTCGTCGAGGTAAGCTTTTCGTCATTGATGGAGCGACGGGCTTTTGATTGATGATAACGATGACACAGCTCGTGAGGCGGTATGACCTATCCCTCGTCGACCCGACAAAGCCGTGGCACTCGATCAACTGCGGCATCTTCCTTCAGTCCGACTATTGGATTCGGGGTTACAAGCGTGACTTTGAAGGCCGAAATCCCTAATGAATCAGATCATCTTTCCGGTTGTTTTGTTTCACTGTCAGCTTACACCCACCCGCCGTTCATTTCACCCTTTGGTGCATTGGGCACTTGGATGGGCCAAAGCCACAATCAAGCCTTGAACTCCGGATGGCATGCGCTTATTACACAATGGGCCTCGAAGATAGTTGAGCATGAAGTGGCAAAACTCTGCTCTCTTTTTATTGCAATTCAACCTCACCAGTGACGTATCCCAGCTGCACTGCGCGTGGTCGGCCATCGAAGGCACCACGATTCTGTGAGCACTCCGACGATTCAAACCCGCAAGGCGTGACGCAGCCTAGAACAAAATGTGCTTTAAATGACAAACGCATGCACAATATCAACAGCCCCAAATCGGTTTACATGTTTCAGGCGGCATCCAACCGCGCATATGACGCACCTCGAATGTAGTTCCGAGGACCCTCGGGCAAAGGGATCCCGGCCGCATTAGTGCGCCCGCAGGCCGGCAGCCAGGCTCGATGGGCGTCCCTGAATCGACAAAGCCTTCCAATTCCAGAGTCATGGGTTAGTGCTGTCGCCAGACTGGGAAAGGCAACGTCAAGCCCACCAGGCAGGAGCTATCACATATGCTTCGCGAAGCGACATCATGTGAAGGGAAGAATAACAATGCTACTTGTCTCGTGGATAGCTCACACAGCCCCTTCCTCCGGGATCTTTCAAGCACGCCGTCCCTTCACTATTGTACAGTCTTCACCACTCCATCGTCGAATCGTTGAGACATTTATCTCCCATCGGGTATGAGAAGTCAGGACCGTCAAGGCGGTCGGTCATGTTGGGTATATAGATCCAGCGAAAACACAAAGAAATCAAAACAAAAGGAAAAAGTCTCTGGTTGAGAATACAGTCGTACTTCGAGTACAATCCGTCTGTCGCTTGAGCTCGCCATGAGCATATGCCACCATGTCTATGGTCAGTAGTAACCCGGATGCTGTCCTTCGCTGGCCGCGCCTTGTAGTGGGTATTGTGCAGTAAAGTCCATAATGTCGTCTTGCATCTCGACGTCGGGCCCCGGCTCAGGCGTGCCACCGGTGATGCTCCGCAAACTCTGCAAATCGTCTGCAATGATTCCATTTTGGTGCATGCCGCCGCTGGGTTGTACAAATTGGCCATTGTCATGGTACATTGGCGACTGCGGTGCTTCGGGCACAGTGGTAAAGAAATGGCCGAGTTGACTGTCGCGACGTTGCTGCTGCGAGTGCTGCTGAGGAGGGTGTTGCTGTTGAGACAGGTGGTGCTGGCTGCCCATTGTAGCCGGCCGCGTCTGGTGAAGCTGAGGTGGCCGAATGGAACGCTGCCGGCTGGGAACGTATACCTTGCGCTGCGAGGCCATGTATTGAGCGAGTGCTGGATTGGTACCCCGCGATATACGGAAAGAAAACGGGTCCTCTTGTTGTTGGGCTGGTAAGGTTGGCTGCCGCAATTTGATCTTGTGGCCAGGAATATTCTGCTGACAGATATCAGAGACTGGAGTGACAAAATCCTCCCTGAATCTGCGGTGCTTGTCGGGTTCGGTGCCCAGCAAGTAGGTGTACTGAATCAGCAGCTTGAGGTCGCCGATGTGTCGACTTTCGAGCCTCTTGCGTAGGATGCCCGACGTTTGGGGGTTCCAAACCAACTTGCTCTGAGCGACTTCATTCCATGCCGCCGATTCATTCCACGCGGGCGCTACTTGGCCCTGGCGAAGTAGGTTTCGTATCCTCGCCGAATACGTCCACTCGCCGCTGTTGGATCCCTCGTCGAAGTGTTTTACGACGTGACCAACGTACTCTTTGAACACGGCAGCCGCATCGGCGTCGTTCTGAGACTCGTACACCTGCGGACAGTTCTCGAAGCCGCAGGCAAAGACAACCTGTTGACAGAGGTTGACTTTGGCCTCATCGAGAGACATTCGTGATCCACCGTGGGCCGTCTTGAGGTGCGTTTTGTAGGCACCCTGCCAGTCGAATACCATCTGGCACCCGCGGTGGCGACAGAACCATTGGGCGTTGACATTGTGAAAGTCTTCAATGTGGCGCTTAAGATCATTTTTGCGGGTGCATGTCTTGGTGATGTCCTCCTCTTTGCAGAAGCCGCACATGAAGGCGCCCTTTTGCTTGGAGGACGTCGAGTTCGCAGTCGTCGATGCAGTGTCGGGCGCTGGAGTGGGCTGTGGAGTGGTGTCGGTGTCGGTGTTCCATTGTTGAGATGCGGTTGGCTCCAGCTCCGTCGACGTCTGTGCCTGGGCCAAGGCGGCAGCTGTCGCGCTGGAGCTGCTCGTCGAGCGACGCGCGAAGAACTTGGCGCCCTTGGAGACGTTGGAGCGGATGCTGCCGGCGATGGATGAAGTGTCGGACGAAAAGGTCCTGACGCTCTGCGTATCCCAGATGCTGGACGCGTCGTCTGAGGGGATGGACGACGGGGCAGTACTGGGTGCGCTGGAGATGATGGAGGCGCCGTCGGATTCTGGCACGAGTCAATGCTTGGGGGTCATGGAAAGTAGGTGCGAATCACGGGGCTAAATCACTCACGAGGGCCGACCTCATCCCGGATGAGCCTGTTCAGTTCACGAGGTCCATAACGACTGAGGAGGTGTTGAATTAATTGGCGGTCGAGGACCTCTTGATGTGGCGGCGGTGGTTGTGAGGAGCCGTCTCCAGGCCAAGGATTTGCGGACATGTCCCCGGCCATGTGCCGAACAGGCGACGGGCGTCAAGCAGCGGGCGTTGGTGAGTGCAAGAGTGGATGCAGGGCGGCGGCTGACTGGATGTATGGTCGACGGTTTTGAACTGATAGGTAGCCGACCTCACGAGGTGGGGAGGGGTTGACGCGTGGTGGATGGTCGGTGTGTTATCCGGCGTCTATGGGCGACGGCAAAGACGTCGAAGGCGAAGACGTCGAAGGCGAAAGAATGGAAAGGGAGAAGAAAGAGAGGAGAGGATTGAAGCGTATCTGAGGTCTTGGGGAAGCGACCTAACGGTAGAAGTGAGGGACGGGAGACCAGGCCGGGAAGAGATGGTGGGTGGGCAGGGCAGGAAGAGGCCTTGGGTCTTGGGTCTTGTTTGGTCTTGGATCTGGGGGCCTAGTCTGGGTACTGGACTCGAGCTTAAGCCTGGGGGCCTGGGATCTGAATCTTGGGGGCAAGGGCAGGGGTGGAGGGACTGGGAGAGGGAGAGGCGTTACTGGACGATAACGGAGGCGCAGAGATAGGCCCGATGCATGCCAAACCTCGTTATCTTTCTCAGGTCCTCTCCTGCTCTTGCCGCTGTCCCTGGACGGTGGCTGTATCTGTGTCGGCGGACCTGCATCCTGAGCCAAAAAGAGACGTGATCTTCGCTGTCAATTGTTCCGATGAACTTCCTGACGGGTTTGCTGCGCTGTGACGGACTTTTGCTCAGGTTTTTGTCGATGTGGACGTCGGGGGTAAGATGGCGACCGGTGGTGCACACTGGCCACTTGTACACGGACTACCGGACTGCAGACCCAGCACTGCGGGAGGACCCTGGCCTCTTTCTACCTGTGACAGGCAGGGAGGGTGCCTGCTACTTCTTGTAGATAGGTATCTACTGTGGCATTTGAGCTCAGGGATGTGTTGTCCGTGGTTATTATCGGCGCAGAAGGCCAGATGTAACTGGGACATTGCTTCTCCTGAGTGCGCGCCGGAAACAACAATCTGTCGTCAAATACACTGGGTTGTCGGGCACTGTTCATGAACCGTTGTCAGCCAGATGAAAGGGTGCACGACGGCGCCGCTGGGAGGGCGGTCCTGGAAGAGAGTTCAGAGCTGAATGGGTGGGTTAGGCTGACCTGTCTCAGGCGGCATGACTGGTGCTCCCCAGGAATCCTTGTGTCAGCCACTGCTGTAATCGCAATTGAGAGCAGCCGGGGCCTGGATGCCGCTAAGTGGGTATGCCAATGGCATGCTTAGGATCCACCCCCAGCAGACCGAAGTGACCTGGAAAAGACAATGTGTGGAAGGCTAGCTCTTTGGGGAAAGAGGAGGGGGGCATGTCAGCTTACCTGGTTCGCTCTTTGGCTGTTGAGCAGGAAAGCACCCCATCTCAAATCGTCCGGCCTCACGCTCTGACGATAGGCATCGTAGGGTGCTGCGCGACCATTCTTTCGAAGGTAAACAACTGCAGGATTCCGCTCGGGTATCAAATAAGAGGTCGTCGGCCTCTATCATATCGGCGAGGCTACAAGCTACCAACTCGCCCTTAAGGCACCTTCGTCCGTCTTCAACCAGGTCTCATCATGACCCCCGAGAGAAATCAACCGGGACCCGCTGTCTCGCCTAGACAATGAAGTAGGACCCATGTTTTAAAGGCTTCTGTCACCATGGCCTCGACGGCTGCTTTCGTTCCATGTCCGACTATAATTTTTCTCGACGCCCGCGCACTCGGAGAAAATCAGTACCAGTGTTGTCCCGACGCTACAAACCGGAAGTGTCAATCAAAGACAGCAAGGCTGAGATGCAAGAAGTGATCGAGGAACGGAACGGAACATCCAACTAGGTGGACAACCCGACAATGCCGCGTTGCAAGTAATGTCAGCAAAGAGTTGCTGCCGACTGCGTTCTGAGTGAGAGGTCTGGGAAGATAAAAGGATTATCTAAAGAATCTTGACGTTATCTCGTCTTGATCGGGCTAGCGACGAGAGTATTCCCACATTCCCTCAATGCTCCCACTTATGGTGTCCCGCCCGGGCCTTTTGGGGGCCGCCGCCGTCTTGGGCCAGGTGTGCGCCACCTCCGACTGTCAACGAAACGACCAGGTGCCTACCAACCTTACCGAGAGATAACGAGATCCGGTTCGCCGCGCGCGCCACTGGAAGAGATCGGTGCGCTTTCCAGCGGTGGAGCTCCACGCGGCACGATGTCGCCATTACTATAGTACTTGATGTCGTCCATCAGCTGGCGGTCTCGACTTGGTTTTGGTTTACCGTAGACGTTCCATTTGGCTACGTTTGAGGCACATTTAGGCCCGTCATTCCGCACTGCATCGACTGTTAATCCGTCATACTCATTACGGCTGCGGTAATGAAGACGAAAAGTGGACGCGACACGCTGCGTACAGGATCACCACGAAAAGCAGCCGGGCGCCGTGGCCGTAAACTTTTGACGAGATAATTACTTCTCTTGGTTGCGTTTGCTTTTGTCACGGAATTGACTGACATTGCGAATGGGGAGGAGAGTGTGGCCAGATGCAGCTGGTGGAGCCTTTCTGGCGCGTGGGGGTCTAACACACATCACGTGATGGGGTCACTTCACATGCCTGCGAGGTGAGTAGCAGTGTGGCGATGCCGGTTCGAGCCATAACATGTATCAAACCGACACCAATTCCTTTCCCCCGCAAGCCCATGGCCAAGATCGATGCCAACCACCGAGATGGTGGGAAGCTTCCCAGGGAACCAAAAGGAGATACTGTCAGTTGAATGGAGTGTGGTTACTCTCGTATCTGGCGCCAGCCGCTCGCCGGCCCTTTATTGCTTCCCTGTGCTCGGAAAAAGGATTGTTTGCTTATCGTGGTGACGCAATTCCGGTGCGCGTGTCCCACGTCGGGGTGGCCTATTTGACAAGACGGAATGACGCAGGCGTTGCTTATCACAACCCGTAAAAAAAAGCAATGGTTCGAGTTCACGTTCAATTCTAACTATCAATCACGCCTCAATGCTGCCCTCCTTCACCACGAAGACGGCGCTTCCGCTCCCCGGCCGGCTGACCACAGTCGCCTCGGCCTTCTGTTCTGCTGTCAGCTCCCGCTTGGAGTAGTACTCCCGCTCCCAGGCCGCCTGCACCGCCTCGACCTTGTCTGCTGGCACAAGGTGCACACTGCATCCGCCCCAGCCGGCTCCCGTGATGCGGCTACCGTACGACCCAGCCTCACGCGCGATCCGGCAGATGTCGTCCACCTCGGGCCAGCTGTTCTCGTACGCAGTCTGGCATGACGCATGCGTCTCGTTGAGCAGCGCACCGAGCTTCTTGTTGAGCTCCGTTGTGTCGGCACCCGTTGATGGTGCGGCGGCCTCGATGAGAGACATGAATTCGAGCGTGCGCAGTGCCTCGGCAAATACGTGGAGGGCACGCTGGCGGAGTTTGAAGCGGTCGGCGCGGATGGGGATCTTGGATGTGTAGCGCGACTCGAGTTCAGCGACGGTGATACCGAGGGTCGAGGCAACCTCTTCACGCGTGTAGCCCTCCTCTTTGGACAAGGCGGATTTAGTGAGGCGGATGAGCTCCCTCAGCTGGGCTTCAGGCGTGGCGAAAGAGGCGCCCGTAGCGACCGAGTACTCGCTGTTGGCGGCACGCTGATGGTGGAAGTAGGTCTCGTGGAACCCATGTAGGGAGGTGCCCAGCGGGCCGGCATCTGCTGGGAGTTGCGTGCCAGGCGGGTTGAGAACGGCATTGAGGTACGCAGCGGCCAGCGTGACCTCGACGACGCGGAGGTTGTAGTGAATGGGTCCCGTCACGTACTTGTTGGAAGTGACAAAGGACTGGGCAATGAGAAAGACGAGCTCAGGGTTGGTCGGCGGGAAAAAGACGGGACGGGCCGTCAGCTTGGGGGCAAAAGACACGAAGAGGGCAGCATCGCGCTCGGAGAAGACAGAGGCCGACTGGTCCATACCGCCAGAGTTGACGCCGACGGCGCGTTCACTGACGATGGCCAGCTCCGTCAGTTCCGTCTTATCCACGGCCTCCTCGCCGTTG
Organism: Verticillium isaacii; assembly: GCA_002851775.1. Lineage (NCBI taxonomy): Eukaryota > Fungi > Ascomycota > Sordariomycetes > Glomerellales > Plectosphaerellaceae > Verticillium > Verticillium isaacii. Next base: position 2,263,201 of record NMXN01000007.1, on the reverse strand, counting down.
GCGACCATGACGGCGAGTGCCGAAGAGGAGACAAAGGCGGCGCTCGAGCTAAGACCACCACCCGCAGGTACGGTGCCATCCATGAGGATTTTCATGCCCTTGGGACGGAAGCCGGACCCGCGTTTCTTGCGCAGGAGCTCGAGGGCACCACGCAGGCCGCTCTTGAAGTAGTTGGTCCACTCGTGCTGAGTGGCATCGATGTCCACGTCGCCGTCAACTGCGACAGGGAACTCGCGGGTAGGGAATTTGTCAGACTGGACGTTGGCCACTTGCAGGCTGAAGGTGGGAGAGTCGGCTGGGGTCTCATCGTACGAGACAGCAAGGATAGCGTCGGCGGTGATGGCCATGGGCAGGACGGAGTAGAGAGAGTAGTCGAGGTGCTCCCCAATGATGTTCACGCGGCCCGGGGAACGAGCGACGAAGGCCGCAGGGTGGCCGAACTGCTGCTCGAAACGCGAGAGCAGCGTTGCCCAGCGCTTGGACTGCGAGGGCAGCGCATCGTCGGTGTAAATGTCCTTGAGGGAGCGCGCGATCGGGACGGAGCCGGACATCTTGTCGTTCGGGCGGTTGCTGTTGCTGCGACGGGACGTGTTGGGATGCGACAGAAATGGATGCTGTTGAATGGTGAGGTCGTGAGCGCCCCGCGATGGATGTGGCTCGGGAAGCAGGCACGGTGCGACAGTTTGTTGCTACCCCGCAGTGCCCCTCGTTTGTTGCTTTCTACTCTTGCGTTGGTGAGGCTCGCGTGACAGCTTGGTCAGGTCAAAGGTCGGTACGTCAGGAATGAGGGCACCGGGAGATGAAGAGTAATGTGACGAGGAGCTCGAGACCAGAAAAATAATTGTCGGGCCCTCTTCTTCTTGTTGACGAGCTTCCTCCGCTAGCTCAGGGTAATTTGCGCGATCGAGCCCACTCACCACCTCCCATTGTTCCCCTCCACAACCCCAAACCCCTCATCCATCCTCCCAACCCACTTACCAGCTCGTGTCCCGCGCCCGCGAGAAATAATGCGCTCGGGGAACTCGGCTCCGCTGAAATCCGCCGCCATGGCAGTTTCCCGCCTACGCCGTGTAAAATGCAGCAGAGCCCAGACCCCTGGGCGCCGACTTAGCTCCCGACGTTAAGTGCCCGGCGAACTGATGTACGTCTTGAATTTTAGATATTATAACGCATTAGATTTCACTCCTTAATCCTGATTACTGCGATACGTATACAAAACTGGTTATCTGGCTTTGCTGTTCGATGAAGCCTCTATTTCTCGAACCCCCTATTGCCAACTAAATCTCTCTACACAATCCCGCGATTCCCGCAAGAGAAAGAGCCAGGGCGGCTCGCTGCGAACTACACCTAACGCGTCAATTCAGCGCTCGATCAAATGGACTACTTGATGTTAGTCTTAGTCTGCATGCTTGTTTGCGCCACGCTTTCATTTCGGCCGACTCCCGTGTGGTCTAATAAAGTGATGAATACCTAGATATTCTGGCTGGCCACCGCCATTTCATGGCATGCCCTGTCCAGGCGACTTCCAGTATGCCGGAAAATTAACAGCAAAGTGCTATTATATGCACTCAGGGACGAACCGGCTCAGTAATCCTTTTGCGTTGTGTGTTGGACGTTGGTTAGATACCTGCTCCGAAAACAAGGCCACAGCTCCTACCTTTTGGGAGCATTTGTGCCAATGGCACAGTGAAAGTCCTGTCGAGAGATAAACTGCCTTCGTCTTGGTAGAATCGAGATCTTCAGGCTGTTAAGTTTGCCAACACATTTACCCCAGTGCTGGGTTCTTAGTCTACCCCGTGGCATTAAATTTCAAGGCGTCTGGCAATTCTTGGGGTTGATTCATTCCTCATTTACTTTTATAGTAGGATTGGCTCACAATTTTGGGGCTGCATAATTGATTGCATCCCTTAATCGAGGAATCTTAGCAACTCGCCGGGAGACACGAAGACATCAACATAAACCTATTGCTAGATATGGTGCTACACTGAGGCCTTACATGCATGCGTCGGATCGGCCAGGCGTCATTGCAGTCCCCATGACCAGTAAAAGAAGTCCTAGGTTACCTATGAAAGACTGTCCTAGTTCTAGAATTACGCAGCCGTTGCTAGCAAGAGTGATGGAGACAGACATGGAAGTCGCCATAATGTGCGTCATGGTTGGGCCAGAGGTGTCTAGAGTACCTACCTGCGTACGGTGCATATGCGGGAGCTCACTGTGCCTAAAGTTAGAGTCAGGACCGTCCAGCTTCCAAAGCTACAGGGTCATTGCCTTTTTAGCGGCTGGTGGCGCCAAAGGCACTGACAAACGACAGAGGGTACCCCCGCACTCCACCTACCTAGGTAGTCACGGAAGCACGGGCTTCTGGGGACGAAGGTGGTGGGTATGAAGGTAGCTCTCACCGTCCAACGTCATTTGCCACCATCTCACCCGATCCGTCCACTTGGGGGTGTTTCATCACTAGATGGCGGGCAAAGGAGGAACCTTCAAGCCGTAGTAGCAGGACGCCGGCGCTTCCTGGGCTTTTCTGCATCGTTCGCGGCGCTGGGCAAGTTGAGGCCGGTCCGACAGGAGCCCGCAATTGCGCCCTTAAAGTCTTCAGACTTCCCCCCTCCACCCACCCATTTTTCCCCTCTCCATCAACACCTCCCCACACCATCAAGAACATAAGTCTTGGTTACAACATCCATCAACGCTCGACCAATACCCACGAATACCTAAAGAATCCATCATTATGAGCGGCTGCGGATGCGCTTCTTCTGGCTCGTGCGGCTGCGGCCCCAGCTGCACCTGCGAGGGCTGCCCTGTGAGTTTCCTCGCATGTTTCTTTCCGTCTGGCTTGCGTGCTGACCTTCTCGCACAGCACAAATAAGCTTCTATTCGATTTCGACCCTGCTCAACGGGCGTGAGTATGGTGAACGGGGATGAAAAAGCATGATATAATGAGGATACGAGGCAGGCATTGGTACGACTCTCAGTCTGAAAACCACAAAATCTCCACCACGGACACCGCAGGACGAGGAGGACACGGCTGGCCAGCTAGGTAGATTGATCAATTAATATGATGGCCTCAACACGCGCCTCGCACCTTACCGTGAGAAGCTGGCTAGGACTGGGCCGAATGCGCCGCTATTCCAGGACACTAATTTGACTCTGCAAATGCACCATCTACAATCGTTCGCGAACACCCGAATGCAGAGATTGCACCATCAGCAGCCACGGCCAGGCTCCGCCTGGCCATCGCTCGCCGTTCAACGGCCCTTGCCAATCGATGCCCAAGACCTTCCACAGCATCCCATCGCCAAATCATACGCCATCTACAATCCAGTACACATGATCCTAGCAGCATGGAACACGCTACTGGTCATTCAAGTGGCCTTTTTTCTTCTGACACCCCCCTCAACTTACACGGCAGCTACAGCCCAAATGAAGGATACATGTGCCAGATGACATTTTTCCTGTGTCCCACTGATGTCTCTTCACGTCCCCTTTCAAGGTGCCGGGGCCGCACCATTGAATGCTTCGAATCAGACATGACAGCCGAGCCTTGCGTGCGTACTGTCGATGACCATACGCCGACAAGCATCGCATCATGGTTTGCACCAGGACGGTGCCACCGTACGTAGAGCATGAAAGCTCGTATAGCAAATGTTATTATTGACAGGAATGCGATCGCTATGTTGGAGGTAGTCAGCCCGGCTTCTCCCTGTTTGTCAGCCTTGCTTCTGCTTGCTCCCACTCGATTTACTCGCCTCTGCGACGATATCTAAGGAATCGCTGGCGGTTGGTGGTATTTGTCACAGTAATATATCCGGTTCCTTGGATCCGAACACCATCCTCTCGCACCACCGTCTTCCCAGAGCTGCGTGCGAAACGTGTCAGGATAAGCCTGAAGAGGGTAAGGGCTGTCATCGTGATGACGCTCTCTAGTCCAAGGACGACGAAGTCGTAACCACCTCGGGATCCTAAGGGTACCATGATAATGTGCCTTCGAGATGATGAGAGGTCTCATTATATGCGAATCCGGCTCATGGGCATCTACTTAAAAAGTTCGCACCTGAAATCAAGCAATGACCTTCCCAAAGGGCCGGGATGATCCCGCTGTGCTGAGGTGCTGGTCCATCCAAAACGATTGTTCGGTGACTGGAGTGACCTTGTGGCAATCATGTACCTCACCCGCTGAATAGCCCAACAAGTACCGCAATCTTGCTCGCGGTTGCATGTTCTAGGATCATACGCTCGGATTGTGGCGAGGATAGGCTGATTGATCAGTTGTCAAGGTGTCGTCCAAAAATCTGCTCAATCGTGCGCACCCAGTAAACGAAACCAGGAGCACCAGTCTAAGGCTTTCGCAACTTTGCAAACTAATGGGTCTCATCCCAGTTCTTACCTGGAGTCTCGACGCTGGAAGAGCTGTTGAGCGTCCACCGTCCCGGCACATAAGCTTGTTACATTTGGTAATGTCGAACTGCCAGAACGAAATAAACTCAGGGCTAAGACCGACCTTCGGTAAATGCGGTGTCAATTCTGCTAGTGGTCTTTCGCGATTCTTATTTGACCTCGTAAGCCAACTTGCTTTGGCCCGAATGAAGAGCGATCAGGCAGCCGCCAGGGCCTCCGCTGCAAGATGTAACATGACCAAGGCAAAGCAGCTTCCCTCCCAGGGAGACGAATAGGTATCCAGACAATGGTTTTCCACACAAAAATATACAATCGTCGCATTATGCCCTCCAATGGATAAAAGAGGTGATTAAAACTTTTGTTCTACTGTCCGCCGCGAATATTGATGAGCCCACATACACCGACCTCGAACTGAACTGCTACTCCTGAGCGCCAATCTGCCAACCAGTCCAGGATGCACCTACCCTGCCTTGGCTTAGGGTTACCCAGCACCGCCAGATGTCGTCTACAAACATCGGTTTCCCGATGCGTGTGCATGGCGAAATAATCCTCGAAATTCTTCCTCATTTCGATCTACGATCTCTCTAAGCCTTGGCCATGACTACTCTCCCTGCCTACAACTCACTCTCAGCCCACGCGCCAGATGCCCTGCTCAGCGCCTTTGCCGTCAGAACCGACCACCCCTCCACCTACAACGAGCTTTTATGTAGCTCATTCTACCAAAACCGGCATACACTGTTGTCGAGGCATTGGCGCTTACATCAACATCCTCACCTGCTCACGAGTATGTGCGAATTCCTCGTCTAGGAAGGAAGCTTTCCTGTCCTTGTCGTCCGAAATGGCTCACAATAGATTTGGACTGGACTAGACAGCCTTAGAAACGGCCAGGAAGATGGCTGTTGCCCTAGGAGTATATTCCAAAAGCAAGACACCACTACCTAGAATGATTCTGATTGATTCCAACTCCACACTGGAGGCGGGAATTCGACAGCGCGATTTGCTGAATTAATTGGAAGCATAAGTTCAAACTCATTCAGGTGCTGAGGGATCTACTTGCCCGGTGACGTGCAGATGCATAAAGTCCTTCGATTTTGTGGCTGCTGTGCGCATGCCCTGGTTCAATCCGATGAACAAGGCAGTTGGATGGGGGTTCTACTGTGAAGCATGTGAGAGGTTTGGTTTTGGTGTAACGATCTGTACCATTGACACGTTATCAAAGCACCTGAGGAGGCAAGGGACTATTCAAGACGGAGGACACGCGAAGTTACCGGGACCAAGAGGACCCTCAACAGACTATGGTTGCCACTAGATGAATTTCGCCGGAATCAACAAAGGTTTAACCCACAGGTATAGTCTTACCTATTTACAAGTTATTTAGCCCGAAGACAACCACCTCAAGAAACGGAATGTATCACCGATGCAGCCCCGCCAGATCGCGGGCCATCGGACCGCTCGTGCCTGTGAGCAAAGGGGGTGTGAGACTAACTGCCCTCCAGTTGGTATAGGTCAGATTTGGCTGGGATGAGAGTCACACCAACACAACGACACCGTCACCGGCGACAGAGGATTACTAAGATCAGAAATCTTCGGGCAGGAGAATTCTCTTCTTCTCGGCCGGGCTGCGAGGTGGCTTGAAGACCCCCTGCGTTAAGCCGGATGCCTTTGCCCCGTCTTGACCTCGCATTTTGCAATTCGGTGCGCCGGTTATTGAGAATTACTCAAGCAAAAGGGACTCTGCAAAAGTTAAACTGATTATCTAAGAATGCTCTAGGTTTGTGGAACCTCACCGGGCATAGCATTCATCTTGGTTCCGTACGACGTGCAGCAGACTTAAGGTTTCTCTTCCTTGTTGATGACAGACCGACGTATGTCCGAGCTGCAGTGACCATATCAGTCATCCGAGGCGGTTTCCTGCATACTCCCAGCTCCAAAACGCTTTAACGCCTGGGGGTGAGACGCACGCGCCGGGATCGTTAATAATCTTTCGGGTGGGATTCGCCAGATCCAGGGCCCGCCAAGACGATGAGAAGGTTTGAGCAAGATACTTGGGCACTTTCCACAGGTAAAACACGCCAAGAATCCCACACATTGAGGAACCCTACCTCAATGTTCCGACTCGCACTATGGAGTGATATGGATGGCAAGATCTTGGGTCTGGTTCAGCGGCGCCACAACCACGACCACTTTAGGGCTTGCAGCACTCCAAGGCCGGCAGATTTCGTAGCGCGCCTTGTCATGGCATATCATCCATGCGTTCAGACCCAAAATGGCAACGAGCGGTTCTCCTACGCCGCCTTGGCGACATGGATACCATGGGACAAGCCAGTAGCTGTGGCCAGAGGGAATCATTTAATAAATTTACCAGTGGCCTGTCCCACCGGCTTGGGACTGAGCACAATCTGGCAGCTTGGCTGCATGCGTGATGAACGAAGGCTATTTAACCGGCACACGTCCTGTAGCGCTGAAGAAGTTGCCCCGAAATCCTTTCATCGCCTTTCCCCTCCCATCAATTATTCAAGGATGATCTTTAGGCGAGCATTTGTCTTGGTTTGACCATTTAGAAGGCATCACGCTACTACTGACTCACAATTAGTGTCCGTCAATTTCATCAAGTATCATGAAATTTCAAAGCTCGCATCACCTTCGGACGCTGGTTAGTCCTTTTTGGGAAGCCATTGTGGTTGTCCTTACTTTTTCTTCATTCGTCTCCTATGTGAGGGCTGATGGAACTGGTGTGCTCGGAGCCGGAAAATGGCTCTATCAGCCTGTTTGCGCTCACGCTTGTCGGCGGCTGATCAACACCAGCCCTTTGCTGTGTCAGGACTCCATCAATGGAACAGACTCAGTCGACAGAGAAGGGACTGACCCTACCCCCGAGTGCCATCTCAAAGACGCGGCCTACATGCGCACTCTTTCTCTATGCATCGAGCGCGGGTGCTCAGAGGACAACATTCGTCTGTCAGCCATCGAGGATTACTGGGAAGGCCATCTCGCAACAGGCAGTGTCGGTGATCGCACAGGTGCTCTAACGCCCATCAGGTCTTACCAAGAGACTTTAAGATTGGCTCACCACGATATCCAACTAATCGGCAAAGACAATATGCTAAACGCCGTCAATGGGGAGCCCCTGAACCAGACAAGCTACATTGACGAGGCACTTTGGAGAACAAGCTACAATGGGCAATACATCTTCCAAGAGGGAGAATTCGACCATGGCCGGAACAGGTGAGCTTAATTTGACTTCCAGAGCCCCAAAATACCACTGACCGTCGTTGCAGCATTGCCATTGCTGTCACAACCTGTGCTATACCAGTCTTGTTTAGTCTTGGGAGGTTTCTTCCTGCCCACTCTCTTCTGGCCAGCCGAGTATCTATCTGGCTTGATGCACCTTTTCTCGGCAACCGCCATCGCGTCCCTGTGGCTGGCAACATGGGCATTATGCCAACCAGGGGTCAATCACTCTTCATCGCCTACATTATTCTGAGCAATATCTTGCTCGCCTGCCTTCCAATGAAGCTGTTACAGCCAAACTACATCGCACCTAGTGAGCAACAACAGCTCATCCTCGTTATCGGCGATCGCACGGGTGTCTTGGCCATGGCGGACTTCGTTGCTCTCTTTCTCTTCAGCTCACGGAACAATGTCCTTCTCTGGATCACGAATTGGAGCCATAGCACATTCTTGCTGCTGCACCGCTGGGTTGCGTATGCCTGCATCTTCCAAACAATCATGCACTCGATCCTCATGCTGGTGCTCTACGATCGCTTTCATGACACGCACTCAACGGAGTCTCAACTTCCGGTAAGACATCAAGAACTACAGGCAGTTGAAATTGCTAACTTGTTCCCAGTACTGGTACTGGGGCATCATCGCCACCCTAGTTCTGGTACTCATGTGGCCGCTCGCTTTCTTAGCTATCCGGCAGAAGTTCTATCAGCTTTTCCTCTCCTTGCACCAAGCCCTGGCAGCACTAGCGTTGATTGGAACGTTTCTGCACATCTGGTATCTCTTCGCTTACAACTGGGGATACGAAATCTGGGTTTATATTGCTGGTGGCCTCTGGTTTTTCGATCGTGCTGTCCGCATTCTGCGCGTTGCCAGCAACGGCATCCACACAGCTGCTGTAACGTCACTCGACACAGACGGCAATTACTTTCGTATTGAGATCGAGGGCATTGTAGCTGAAGGCCATGCCTATCTCTACTTTCCAACCCTGTCCTGGCGCGTCTGGGAGAACCACCCCTTTTCAGTCCTCTCCACCTTCAGTGGCTCCTGCGCACCTGTGGAACACAACACAAGCAACATTGGGGAGGCTTCTTCTTCTGATCCTGAGAAGTTCCTCACTAGCGACAATTCGCGGGTTGTCCGCCGTGCCAGCAATTCCTCGTCCCCCGCCTCTCCTGTAAACCCTGTAAGAGGTGTTTCGGCTCGCCCCCAGGCCAGCTTCCTCTTTCGCGGACTCACAGGCGCCACTGGCATTCTCGCACGCCACACTATCGCAGGTAACGGATCTATCTCCATACCGGTCCTCGTCGAGTCATCTTATGACGCCAATCCCTCCATCAGAAAGCTAGCACTTTGTTCCTCTTTTCTCGGCATAGCCGGCGGAGTAGGCATCACAGCCGTTCTCCCCCTAGCTCGAAGGTTTGGTGGCCTACATGCTCGCTTATGCTGGGGTATGCGAACAGAGACTCTTTTGCAATCAGCTGCAGGCGATTTGACGCAGCTCGGTTCCAAAGTGGACGTCGAGACCGCTGTAGGTGTGAGGCTGCCGCTAGAGAAGATCTTGAGGGAAGAGATTCTGCGAGAAGACGACACGGGCGACCTTGGTATTGTCGTGTGCGGTCCTGGAGGAATGGCTGATGAGTGCCGGAGGATTATTGGAGGTATTGTGTGTGGTGGTAATGTGAGAAGAGGAGTTGTTTTTGTTGACGAAGCTTTCAGCTGGTGAGAGCGATTCCACTTCAGATTAGCTGCTAGATTGTCGCGTAACAGTTGTCATTTGACAACCAGTATCCTTCCTGGCTTATATCAAGCTTTTAAGGACTTCACTCGGTTAAACGGACTTTTAAATCAAAGTAGGTCATAGAAGAGGCCATATGTAGAGTCACAAGCGCATCTAAGTATGTAAGAACTCAAATCCTTGTTTGCTGTTGATCACCATTGCAAAAGAGTGGACATACGTTCTAGATGAGGCCGTCCAGTTTATGACTGCTCTAACTCTAATACCATGAACGAACTCTCATGGTGAATTCTGCTAGGATCAACGACACCACACCACCGACGGTGGGACCAGCCTCTGACGCCATCCCGAAGCCAAGCTCAAAATTTTGAATCCCTGAGCTGACGCCACCAAGATCAGCCTATTTTGGCCCTCTTTTTAAAATATCAGGCGTGCTGATCGGCAGTGTGAACAGTGTGCGAATCACTTCATCTGGGATCGCCAAGCCCTCACTCCGCAAAGGGTGGAGAACCGCCTGCAGAATACCGTGCTACCTTCCTCTTTGCGCCTCTTTAAGTACAACGTCGTTGGCTCTTTGAAATGACGCGATACTGGCGAAAGTCAGCGAAACGAATCGTGACATGAATCCTATCAGCACGACAACTTCGGCGATATGTCGACGTGAACGGTCACCCAGCTGTGATCCGTATAAGATGGTCGGTGAGACACGGCTTTTCCTCAGCTCGTATCTCAACATCGATTAATAGCTAGCCCGAGCAATCGCCCTCTCGAATTTACCATCTCTGATTGCCCACGATTAGCCGAGTAGTATGCGTCTACACGCCAACGGAGCTGCGGGCCTTCTCTATGCCGGCTTGACCGCAGCCCAGTCACGCTACGCCGACAATCAACTGCCACTAAACCAGGACGATGAAATTGTTGCTCGCGCATTTCCTGAGTTGAAGGATTTTGACATCAACGCACCGGCATTCCTATCTCCCGAGACTATACCCGATGGCTTTGCCAACGCAACCAGTGGCCCCACTGACGATGACACGCTCGGTATGTTGCGCTTGTCAATCCTTGTTTCGTTGATCATCAATACCGATTAATCGAGATTGAAGTGATTGAACTAACGACTTGTAGATCGTTTTCTTAAAGACGTTGCCGCGCGTAACACCTGGGCACACTATCACAATCCAAACTGGAAATCTGACGAAGGGAGACCACTTCCCTACGTTTACCTTTCGTCCTCTCCGGTCTTGAATTCCACGAGCCCAAGCAACGCCACCCAGAAAGTGCGAATCTGGGTTCAAGGTGGACAGCACGGCAACGAACCAGCCGGCGACCAGGCCGCTCTGGCCCTGTTAGGAAAGCTGGATACGAATGCAACCTGGGCAGCTTCTGTTTTTGAAAAGGCGGATATTTTGATCCTGCCACGTTACAATCCTGATGGTATCGCTTATTTCCAACGTGTTCTAGCCAACGGTCTGGATCCCAATCGCGATCATACAAAGCTCACAAGCCAACAAACTCGTCGGATCAAGACCTTATCCTTGGATTTCGCCCCTCACGTGGCTGTCGACACTCACGAGTACACGGCTGCAACCAAATACGGCGCCGATCGTCAATGGGTTAAGGCTCAAGACGGCCAATTCTCCGCTGCGAAGAATCTGAACATTCATGCCGACATCAGGGACCTAGCCGAGGGCCTTTTCTCCCAGAACATCCGCACCCTTCTCGCCAGTCGTGGCTTGAGGTCTAGTCCCTACTACACCGTCCCCACGGGAACCGATAACCTTGAGCTCACCGAGCCCAGTGCCAACGGCCAAGTGGGTCACACCTCTCTGGGTCTCGGACAGGCCGTTGCCTTCTTGACGGAAACTCGAGGAATCCGACTTGGTGATCAGCACTGGCACCGTCGTGTTGCCTCCGGGCTCACAATTCTTGAGGCCATTGTTCAGACGGCTGTAGACAATGCCGACGAGGTTTACGAGACCATTGAGAACGCCCGTGCTGAGTTTATCGCGTCAAATGATGACATCGTCGTCACCGACACGCCGCGCCCGACCAACGTCACATGGCAATGGGTCAACGCGCGCAACGGAAGCATCATAGACGTACCTGTTGTCTTCCACAACACCACGCCGCTCGTCCCGATATTGACCCGTGCGCGTCCCGAAGCTTATGTCTTTCCCGGTGCTTACGAAGATGTTGCTGCCCGTCTCCGCGCCAAGGGTGTTGAGGTTGAAGTTCTAGAGGACGGGTTCCACGGCGAGGTGGAGGCCTTAGAAGTCCGCACTGCGGATCTTGCAAACTTCAAGTTCGAGGGCACTGCTCAGACGACTGTCACAACCGAAGCGGTTAGAAGACAGCTTACTTTGCCGCCAGGTGGGTTCTATGTGAGCACGAGGCAGAAAAACGCTGCCTACGTGTTTGTCTCACTGGAGCCGGAGCACACGAGTTCGTACGCCAGATTTAACATCTTTCCTCTGGACAGGGGCGACGAGTACCCTGTGTACCGGGTACTGTCTCCATGACAGGTGCACTACCCCGCGGAAAGAGCTTGATCAAGCGAGTGTGGGAAGCTTATAGTAGGCAATCACAGCTAGCAACAGTACCACCTCGATTTTCGTTGTGGCCCAGGGACTTCAGCAAACGGTGATGTGATTCATAGCATCGGATGAAAGGACCTTGAGGGTCTTCAGACTGGCCTCCAGCGGGCACTCGGAATCCAGTTTCCTTCTTGGCCGGACGATACAAATGGAACGGATATGCAATGAGTTTGCCCAGCGTAGCTTTCGCGGCAGTTAACACTCAAGACGGCGGACCGAGTCGTGTTCATTCTTACGCGGTCCAATCAAGTCACGGCGTCGAAATGCATCGTGACGATGATCGCAAATTTGCCGAGGGCCAAGCCACTGCGGGGTTCGCCCACGATTGCTAATGCGGGGAAATATCCCTTCACACCAAGGCTGGAGCTCCCCCATGGTCGGCTTGGCCTTGAAGATCATTGCGATAATACGTAGCACCATGGAGTTCAGTCGTGATTGATGCTCATAGCCGCCTCGGTCTCGGGGCTGATGGAACCGAACGCCGGGTTGGTCGTCGAAAGAAGCGCAGCGTCCGACGATATTCCCCACCAGAGTGAGTGTATTTAAGCAACGATGAAGCCATAGGCCCTCACCTAGTGGATGATGTTGTCTTCGGCTTACCCGAGTTTCCACTCTCTTTCGGCCCACCCAACTCGGAACCATGGCGCGACTACTACAAAATACCCTCACCGCCGCCCTTTTTGGGCTCGCTACTATCGTCTCGGTTGTAAACGCAACGATGACGCCTGCCGTCAGTTACAACAACGTGCTGATTCACCAGCGCGCGGACCCCCAGATCGTGAAGCACACCGACGGATGGTATTACTTTACCGCATCAGTTCCAGAGTATGATCGCGTCATTCTCCGTCGCTCCGAGACCATACAGGGCCTGTCCGACGCCGAAGAGGTGACTGTGTGGAATCGTGCAGATTCAGACGCAGGCATTGGCTACGTGTGGGCCCCCGAGATCCACTACATCGACGACAAATGGTACATATACTTTGCTCTGGGCCGCTCTGCGCCATTCGACATCCGAATGTTTGTCATTGAAGGAACTGGAGAAAATCCTTTGACAGCCGATTGGACCGAGAAGGGAGTGATCACATCGGACTGGGACACATTTTCCCTAGACGCCACTACTTTCGTTGTTAACGGCACTCGATACTTGTGCTGGGCACAAGCAGACCCGAACTGGGAAAATGGCGTCGGCACAAGCCTCTTGCTGGCTCCAATGGAGAACCCATGGACAATCCGCAAGCCTGCCACCGTTATCACGAGACCGGAGCTACCTTGGGAGCGCATCGGCCACAACGTCAATGAGGGCGCCTACGTTCTCCAGCGTGACGGCAAACTCTTCTTGACCTACTCTGCCAGTGCCACTGATCATAACTACATCATGGGTCTGCTGACAGCCGACGCGGATGCCGAACTCATGGATGCCGCGTCGTGGCATAAGTCTCAGGAACCTGTCTTCACCAGCAACGAGCATACGAGCCAGTGGGGACCGGGTCACAGCGCCTTTACTGTCTCCGAGGATGGCCTAAGCGATCTACTCGTCTTCCATGCTCGCCAATACAAGGACGTTGAGGGCGAGCCCCTGAATAACCCGGATCGCCATGCCAGAGTGCAGAAGCTGTATTGGAATTCCGACGGGACTCCGAACTTCGGCATCCCTGTTGCGGACGGAAAGACACCCGTGCGCCTGCGTTCTGCCGCGAATTCGACCTTGTACATCCACCACAATGGCGACGGTATTGCTACAGTTGAGGCAAACACTCGTTCCCTGGCTGAAACTTTATTCCGCATCGTCAGCCCTGGCCTTGCTGGAGCTGACTCTGTGAGTATCGAGTCGGGAAGCAATCCTGGCTTCTTCCTCTACGTGTCGGGCAGCTCAATCAAGCTCGGTATCAACGACAACTCTACCGAGTTTAGTGCTAGTGCCAGTTTCATCCAGCACGAAGGCCTATCAGACCGTCAGGGGGTTTCATACGAATTTGGCAATAATTCTGGTCTTTACGTGGTTTCTGATGGCCAGGCCCTTAGTGTCATCGAAGCTGGAAGCGCAGCAGAGCAGGCGACCTTTCATGAAGAGTGATGGGTACCAGCGGTGGATCCATACCATACCAATCAACATTCAGTTTAACCCCAGAACAGTGTCATGATTGTGCTATGTTCCGGGCTAGCTCATCTTGACGTTGTCCAGATGAATTTCTTTGATGTCAACCACAAGGCCTCACGACCATGCCATCCAAACAGCCCCAGCAATGGCAGAAACAGCCAAAACGTACGGTCCAAGCTTCATACCAGCTTCGCGGAATGTCCTGAGCTGTTTAAAGAAAATTGTCCTCCTCAATGCCGCCGCTTCGTTCTCGTGTGGGAATGGCACGTCAGGTATATCCTTGCCCAGAAATTCGCAAAGAGGCTCCCAGCCATCTCCTAGTCTGAACAACAACAGTTGACCTTCTGGTATAATTTTTGGAAGTCCTTCGTTCTGGCGAACGTAGATCTCTCTACTCCGGGACATGATGCCATCGAAATCCTCTGCACCTGTCCAACCCCGTAACATTTTTTGGACATTGGTCGCAGTGTAGTCCCCCGTCAAAGGCTCGATGTATTTCCTGATGAACATGGTGACCCGGCCGAAAATCCCTGACAGAATGTCCTCGAATGACTTGCGCCACTTCTCATAGTCCCTGACCACTATGATGACCTTGGCATCTGGGTATGATTCGATCAGAGACTCGGCGAATGGCCCGGCCACGTCAGTGACAGCCTCAGATGGACCGAATACTTCATCCCAGTCCTTCGCAGCCATGCCTCTGCCGTTGAAGGTTGGCAGGCTCGGGAAGAGGGCATCTGCTGCTCGACCAAAGACCGCGAAGTCTTCAACATTGTCGATGGCGTGGAGTCCATGATAGACGTCCTTGTAGCCCAACTCAGTGAGGGCCATGCAGATTGAGTAGGACCCGGTGCGCGGGAGTCCTACGCTGAGGACTTTCATTTCTCGCAAGACCGAGGGCGAGCCCATTTTGCGTGGTGTCGTACTCGTCATCAGGACAACAAAAATGACAGTTGAATCGTGGGTTCATAAGGATGATGTTGATTTCAAGCCGAGTCCGAAGCTTTTTGAGTGCGATCCATGGGGGATTAAGACATAAATTGGGTCTAAGACCGCCCGGCTCACGTGCCTGCCCTACTGTCTCCGCTAGTTATTACTCGCGAGCTTTTTACTGCGAAAAACTAATCTGTTACCGACCTGGCCCCGAAATTGTGCTGAAAACCATACGCGTATCGCCGTGAACTTAAACCTGATTGCTTTGAGTGGCTCGTGCTGGGGGTGTGCTTTCCGAACACGTATCCGATGTTCACATGCCGCATTGTGGAGATATTCTCCCTGGATCACTCTGAGGCCCATAATTTGTGATCCGCGATCAGCCGAGGGGGTCACCTTGTGTGAATTACAAACCTGCCTGATGTTTCGGTTGTCCACTTCACCTCAGGGGAGCAATCACTTTCTCATGCACAGTCTTTGTACGATGAGCCGAGGGAACCAACATCAAACACTGGTTTTATTGAAACAGGCAGTAACGTTCTACACCCCTTCACGTCCGTTGACAACTACTCACTGGAGCTCAGTGGAAACCCTCAGGCCAGTAGTCCGCAAGCCACTCATACGGCTCCTCAGGCTCGTAGAAGTTGGTCACGGTGCCGTTGAAGCTTGTTTTAATATGGTCGGTTGTGGTGTTGTAAAGCGCATACTTTTCATCTGGGCCTGTGCCAATGGTGTAAGGCACGGTTTGCACGTTGTTCCCAATTTCCTTGTCGCAGATTCGTTCAAGGCCGTCCAATTGAGCGTCTTTCAGGCGGAACTCATCGCCGTAGTTAGGGTTGATCTTGGGAACGGTTAGCTTTCGAAGACACTGTCTTCAGAGTGTAGGCCAGGAGACCTACAATGCCCATCCTAATGCCATCCACTGCGACCACGTTCTGAATGGTGGCGTTGCGTTTGGCTTGGTTGAGGCAGTTCCCGCAAGATTGGTAGAAAGTTCCGAAGCCCTCAGCATAAAAGCCGGTAATATTGTACTTCCCACCGAGCGAGTTGTCCTGGAAGATCTGAAACGCAGGTTAGACAGCTTGGCAGGCCAATTCTGCGCATGTTTACCATACCTTGTCTGTTGCGTTGCGGGCACCGCCACCAATGACCCTGAGTTGAGTGTTCAGGCCCTTGGCGGTCAGGGCATCTTCACACACATCCTCCCACCACACTTCGACTGTCAGCCAACGCGTTATAGAGCAGGGATATGGAATTGACCCACCATTCTCCACCCATGCGTCTCCCAGCGCGTGGATACCCTCAGCCTGATGCTTGCCAATAATGACGTTTCTGATTGTAGAGCCAGGCATCAGGTTAAAGACTGCATCAGCATCGGTTCCCTCAGCCTGCTCGTTGCAGCTGCCTTCGGGACGCTCGTATCGCTTCATGCCTCCGTCAAATACCTCACCAGGCATAATGTACCGGGCGTTCTCGAGGACAACTGTCTCGTTGGCGACGGGGAACTTGGTGACGGGGAAGGGGAATCGAGGCGGCGGCCTCTCACCGAGGTCGCCTTGGGTAGAGTCTGAGTCGCCTTGAGATCCGTCGCCTGTTTGCCTGCGTCCGACAGCAGCAGACTGGGCAAGGGCGGGGAGGAGAGCGAGGAGAGCGGCAGCCTTCATATTGACGGAGATGATTTGACTGGGCGGATGGGAAAAGCAATGATTAAGATCAACAGGCAAAGATCCTCTCCTTGTAACTCTTGCAGACGAAGTTCTCGGCAATGGGCTAAGGCTCTGCTGGGAAGATAACTTTGAGGAGAGAGTACGTGGTGATCGACTCTCTTTTATATCTGAGCAGCTCTACAATTTGACCGGGAGGCTGGAGCGGCGGTCAATTCACCTGCCCAGCCAGGTCTTGGCAACACAAACTTCACGTCGATCCCTCCGTGACATCGCCTGCACCAGTGTCATCAGATTTTCATGAGGCTCATGTGTTTGTCTGTGTATGCCATGCTGGGTGGCTGATGAACGGTCAGTGGCTTGCATGGGGCGGAGAAATTCAGGTCCAATTTCCGTGAATCAACGGCCTCGAATGCTGGAGCTTCTACCCCGAGCTTGGCGCATGCTTGTTTTCATGCTTAACCACTTTCCCCGCATCGGCAGAGATTGGCTCGCAATGGCATTGCGGGGCAACGAGAGGGGGGGATTTCCTCCTCGATTTCCCCCGAAGAACCCTGGACTGTGATGCTGTTGGTGTATTCTGCAGGGTTCGGGAATAGCCTGAAGCTGCTGCCACGGCGTCGGCCTGTCACATCGCGGTTGGTAGTTACTGCATTGGGATTTTCATGACCTCATGGCTGGGGCAAGGCAAACAAGCGATCACAACGACGGAACATTTCCTCATGACATTTTTAGAGATTCCATTCCAGTCTATCCACCAACTGCGGTTGAGATCGCCAGCCGGGATCACACACCCCAGGAAAAAATCACCCAGGTCGAAATGAGAAAACCCAATCTGACACTGACCTCTTATAGATGTGCAGCCTCAGAATCAGCCACCAGGCTGTGTTGTTCTTCTTGGAATCGGGGGCCCTTGGTGGGATCTAGCTAGGTGTAGCAAACGTATCCACTGATACTTCACCTTCATCCCTCTATTCGACAGCGGGCGTCTTCCGGTCTCTAAACCTTTGCCATTGCCCAAAGGATACAGCAGTCCGGCACATGGCCACGACTCCAGGAACATTTGTACAATAATACTATCTAGAACGAGACCGACAGGGAGGGGTTCACCATCAAGGCCTTGATGGCCGCGCTGGACGGCTGCTTGCGCCTCGTTTCCCTCGAACGGGGACTCTTCCGAAGCCAACTGGCCCTTGTTGCCCGAATTTAACACCGGAGAGATATTTCACCTCTTTGCACGACGAGTTGTCTTTCGCCTTTACATCTCCATGTCCAACAATGAAGGTTTTGACATGAATCTGGGCCGTTTTTTCCTGTGTAGAGTCCCTCATTCTGGACAATTCCAGGATCCAGGATGAATCCGCCCTGTCACCTAGATCAACCGATAGCCCTTGGACATCGAGGACGATGTATATCATGCGCATTCTCCGTAAGCAATCTCTCATCAAACTCAACAATTCCGAAGCTGTACGGGTCCTCCCAAAGCGTGCATGGAAGGAAGCTGCAACGGCCTCCGTCTGACCTCGGAGTGCCATGTGCATGGCTTGCTTGGTCAAGGATCTGAGAACAGATCTCGACGGATCACAAGACTCTCTTTCACCACTGGAACGCTCTTTTGTGGCCGAGGAATCAAGCGCCCAAAGTATTGGCATGTTTGACCTGCGGATCAGCTCCACTAGAGAGACGGCGAGGTCCTTCGTCTGCAATCGAGGAACTCTTGTACCAGGCAGGACAAGAATGGAAGACTCGGACGCATGGGACCATGCTCGAAGGTCTGGAAGCAATGAAAGATAAGTGCGAGGGGCGAGGCCTTGATCCAGTCTCCTCCTTCTCATGCTGGCATTGAACTGAAATGCCTTGACGGGGTCGAATTCGATGACATCCGGCAACGAATCGACGATACGAGAGGCTTGTGCATCAGTGATCAGGCCGTTTGTGTTTACAAATTGACCTGACATGAATGCACGAAGTGCTGAGGGGCATCAGCTGTTAAGATCAAGCAGCATGGTACGTCATGCATGGTACTTACAGGATATAAGCTCCTGCGCCTGTCGAACTTCGACTCTCAGTGCCACGATCTCGCTGTGTCCTTGATCAAGCTTATTGTGCATGAAACGCTGCTCCACCCGGGACCCATGCATGGCAAGGTTGTCGACTGCAGCCGAAAGTGTCTCTATGTCGGCAATCAATCCTGTGTAGCGTAACTCAACCGGACGAGACACCGAGTGCCATAGGTGCTTGAGCCAATTCTCCTCGTACCAGTCTTTGGCCCTCAGCAGAAACTGTATGATGTGTGCGTATAGCTGTGCCACTGCTCTCTTCATTCTCTCTGTGGGGTAGAGGACCAGAGATAGTTGCGCCCGAGGCAGTGCTGACCCAATCTGAGCGAGGCCTTTAGCCAGAGCCGATATTGTAGCCTCGTGGTTCAAGAAGGTCTAGTTTTCAGTATTCCACGTTAACCAAAAGCATCAATAACACATCTCGACCCCAGATCCAGAAGTAAATGATCTTACCACCAGAACGAATTTCATTGTACCGTACGCCAAAGCAACATATTCAGGATTATGCTGCACGAAGACTTCCATAACATTGCCATAATGGTGGAGAACTTGACCGAATCGATGCAGACGCTCACGTGCTTTGCCTCTGCTATTTTGATACCTTGTTTGTGCCTGTCGGACAGTGTCTTCGATATCAACCAGATTGCTCTCAGCGAGCTTGCTTTTCGAGGCTTTCGGGTTTTCAGCTCGAAATACTTGGGAAGCTTCGGCGAACGCTTCTCTCGCGGGGGCCAGACAGTCACTTTTATTGACGTTAGCTTATGCCCGGTGCAGTTCGTGATTGAAGAATTTGAAAAAGGCAAGAAGAA
Source organism: Verticillium isaacii (assembly GCA_002851775.1). Lineage (NCBI taxonomy): Eukaryota > Fungi > Ascomycota > Sordariomycetes > Glomerellales > Plectosphaerellaceae > Verticillium > Verticillium isaacii. The sequence goes on along the minus strand of NMXN01000007.1, from coordinate 2,243,682 downwards.
ATGCCCGGGCGTGCAATTTCAGTACTGAGAGAAGTGAAACTCATCATAATGAGACCCGACGTCGAAATCTTGCTGGAAGCCACGGCGTTCGCGCTGTTGATTCAAAACGGGCAGGATTCAGGGAGGCCGATGATGAACAATGGAAAATCGATAAGATCAGGCTTACTCTGATGATGCGGTGGTGTGGAACCATTCTTGGTATATTTCGCTTGAAGTTCTTGACATGTCAGGTTCCGTGATGAGGGTCAGAGGTGTCCAGCCCGAATGAGGATATCCCCTGGGATAATCCGAGGGGCAACTTTGAATCATGAAACTAAGGGGAATGGAGCTGAAGGGGTTGGGACTCCGGGCTCGACGTCCGATGTGGGAAGGAACAGATGAATCAGTCCCACAAGCCACGGAAGGCAAGGCGTCTGGAGCCCACAACAGTGTCGCCCGGAACAACACTGCCACCTCATGCAAAGTCACCAGATCCTGCTTATTCCCAGCCTCACGAGCTGGACCTATTCATATCCAATGAGGCATGGCACGACCCCTGCATCTGTGCCACCAGCATGCGGCTCAGTAGCCCGAACAAGGTATCTCATTGGCAGATCGGAGGCCTCATCATCTCAACCCTGCCACTGCCAATCGTACCCTGGGAAGGCAGACTCGACACCCCACGTGATGATGTGGCCGTGCAACGGGCGGCTGGAGGGAACTTCAGGCCACGCACGATTCGCAGACTTTTCGATTGAAATGGTTGCGATTTGCTCAGTGCGCACGGCTCGATCGTCTCTAAACCGGCGTACCTAGCTTCAACGAGGATCGACATATTTCGAGAGCATCTACCTAGAAGAAATCTTCATGCGTAAAAGTAGCCACTCAGCGCCGAGCCAGCATACGTCGGCCAAACCAGATCTACGTCGAGCACTGGGGTCCAAGCTCAAGAGGGACGAAGCCGGCCTCGCCATCAGGCCTACAATCTCAGACGATAGAGCCAGTCGGTACAAACAATCGTTACTGCTGTGGTCGGCCTTTACCAAAGGTGGCAGAGGACCGCTGATTGAGCTCAAATCGGTAGGTTTTTGACGCAGCGAGATTAGCTTCTGCCCTCACGTGTCGATGTCCGCATGTATGCAGCGGCCCACTCGTTGGACATGCCTCACTAACTTGGTCCATAGGCCCCAGATCATCTCGAATCAGAGACTCCCGCTCTTGAAGGACCATTCGACAAACCGTCCGAGGCAGACATCAGGGCTGTTTTGGCTCGGTATCGTGGCGACGAACGCATCACACGCGAGCAAGCGATTCAAGCTCTCGGGTTTTTGATGAATGACGTCGCGAGTGCTGTCTCGTATCTTGAAAATAGTTTTCGAGAGCCGATTCCCGAAAAAGGATACGAGTTTGCCGTGCGCTACATAGCGCAATCCAGGCTGGAAAACCCTGGTCCGTTTAGAGACAAACAAAACAAGCCCAGCTTGAAGAAGCTCTAAATTCACCATCGCGAGGCCGCGTCTTACTCGCAGAAGAACGTAAATGATGCCGAGGAGGTTTCAAAGGCTATCAAGTGAGTCACGGCATAGTGAGCCACCTCAAACAGCCAGCATCAATCTACATGGCCTCAACACTACCCTCGATGACGATCAAAACAACTCATCCAACTTGGACGGCCCTTACGACGGCATGAGTCATCATCATTGGCCGGAGGACGAGGAGGTAGACGTCAACGACGTAAAAGGCAAAGAAATGATGCTGTGGCCTGGCGTGCGGAAGTCAACTGAAGAGTCCAAAGACTCTGACCACCTTCCTGGAGCAGAACCTTGCACATGTGGGAATCTTCGCTCGCATTTCAGGAAGAGCTTCAGAGCTCTTGGAGTCGACATTGCCGACACTTCCGCACAATCAAGATTGTTCCGTAACATCATCGAACGCATAGGTACACTCGAATCAAAAAAGGAAGACCTCGTTTCGCAGCTTCACTCATCCGAGTATGACTCGTCACGCTTGTCATCCTCAGATGAAGAAGAAGACTTCAAGTATCTGAAAGAGTCTGTGCCTCGCGATGGACCACTTAACCTGGAATTTGATATCAGGCACTACGACGGCAACAGCGACGTAGCCAAGCTCTACAGCCAGATGTTGGATACAGTATCGAAACTTGCTTACGAGGTCGACGCAATCCGAGCGACAAGGACACCCCCAAAACCGTACACAAGACAACGACGCCATCGCCGCCCGCCCTCTCCTGCCATGCATGGACGAACAAATGCACAGTCACGTTCACTCTCGCAATCGCGATCACGCTCGCGCTCAAACTCCCATCTGCGTCGGCGAGACCGCCCGTCAACGCGCATCGTGAAAGAGTCACGCTCACCACACTCGCAAACACGCGGCAGGTACATGGACAATGACGATGACTACGGGGTTGCCTCTGTTCATAGACACAACCCCAACAGCGATTACGAAGGTCAAAAGCGGCGAGTTCGTATGCAGTATGACGAAGCAGACGATGGAAGACCGGACTGGCTGGTTGTTGACATGACAGAGGCAGGGGCCGCTAGTGAATCTGTTGAGGAGGTAATTTCTCTCAAACAGGTCTTTTTGGCGAAGCTCCATAGTGCCTCGGATCCATTGTTATTGCGAAAGGGGGTTTTCCCTCTCAGGAGATTTCTGGACAGACACCCGGAAGTGGCCTTTATGCTGGCACGTCGCTACAGCTGTGGATTTTTGGAGAGCAAGGATTACCAAAGACAAAAGCCGCGGTCGCAATGGATCGAAATATTCTCAGGAAGGTTGAAGCGGACTTTGATGTCTTTTCAGAACAAGACGCAAGGGTTCATTGCACCATGGGATGTTCTCATGTTCCACTCCCGCCTGGACATTGAGTCCGCACTACCTACATTCGAACCTGACATCCGACTTGAGGTTCAGCTTCTATTAGACGCTACCAAGGAGGACTACGAGCAAACAAATGCATTTTTTAGCGGCGGAATGGTCACCGGAAGTCTTCTTGAGAGGCTCTTTCGCCCTCAAGAAGTCATAATAAACCAGAAGGAGCAACACAAACCGTTGCAGGCTTATCTGACTGGCTCAACCGCACTGGCCTTTAGCGCCTCACGAGGCCACATTACGCTCGAGACATCGCAGTGGAGCTTCAACGGAACATTTCTCTTGAGCGCAACCGACAAGATAATCAGGAGCCCGCCCGATACCCCTGTTGAGATCAAGTCTCTCGCCTCTTATCCACTGCGATATGCTGCCCCGGAGGTACGCGAGATGTTGCGCAAAAGAGGCGAAAAGTTCTGGCTCTGCCGTCGGAAAGCCTTCGTTTCGTACTCGGCTCCTAATCAAGTGCAGCGGAGTCAAGGGGTCAGTAGTCTGTGTGATGACGCACAATTACCCATTCAACGCTAACAGTGTTGGTACAGCCCGGCAACTATCGCTTCATGGTTGACTATAACACCTATCGCGAGCTTCACCCAGATGCAGAAGAGTTCCTTCAAGAGACTGGGGATGACATCTCGGAGGATGAACTTGATTCTGAGACCCCTCCCGGGAATGGCAAGGAACTCATATTCCCCGCCAATGTTAGCGGTTTCTCGATTCAAGACAAAAAATGGAGTAAGTACGGCCTGCACAGCCGAACACAAGCGTAGGTTGCAAGCTATATGATTGATACTGACTCGTTGCCAGAGGTTTTGCTCGTCGATCACATAGAGCCCGTGACTTGGAACACTCGCGCTTTTGAGAGACTTGTCTTGCGGCCAACTGCCAAGGAGTTGATACAGGCAGTTGTTCAGGTCCACCTCGATCAAAATGGAACGTCTGATCTCATGGAGGGCAAAGGCAACGGCTCCCTGATCCTGCTTCATGGACCGCCGGGTATGTTGACATTTCTCCTTGAGGCAGCCAATGCAACGGGAACCAAGCTATCAGGTTTGACCGCGACGTACTAATCGAGTGCAGGCACCGGAAAGACCTTGACCGCTGAGAGTGTTGCCGAGCTAGTAAGACGGCCCCTCTATCGAGTGACCTGCGGAGATGTAGGCACAGACCCTGAAAGTGTGGAGAACTACTTGGAGTCTGTTCTATACATCGCCAAGATCTGGGGCTGCGTTGTCCTCATGGACGAAGCCGATGTCTTCCTGGAAGAGCGGACCTTGACCGACCTTCATCGCAATGCCCTCGTTTCTGTCTTTCTGCGAGTTCTCGAATACTATGAGGGTATTCTAATCCTAACATCAAACCGTGTTGGGACTTTCGACGAAGCATTCAAGTCGCGAATCAAACTGGCTTTGCATTACACCACTTTAGGGAAAGCTGATCGTCGTAAGATATGGCGCAACTTCTTCAAGATGCTGAAGGAGACAGGTTCAACAAATATGGACTTCGACGACCTAGACGACCACCTGGACGACCTAGCTGATGTCAAGCTCAACGGTCGAAACATCCGAAACGCCATTTCAGTCGCTAGAGAGCTGGCTCAGTTCAGAAATAACGAGAAGCTTGGTTACCACCATATTCGTCATGTCATTGGCGTCGGTGAAGAGTTTGAGGAATACCTGGAAACCACGCATGGGCATAAGACTGACGATTGGCTGAAAGAGAATGGGATTCGAGCATGATACGTATCTTCGATGTAAGGATGTAAGTTACAATAAATTTAATATGGAGGCCAAGGCAAGGGTGTATCAGAGATACATTCCCTCAATGCAGTCATGAATCTGGTGGGGTAAAAGGCCGCCGGTCACTCCTCAGACATGTTCGGCCTTGTGTGCGGCTTTGGCTAGGGCAGTCTAGTATTGATTTCAGAGGTAGCGAAACGTAGTAACCATGGAAATCGATGGGTAGGAGATGCTGCATATATTCTTTTATATATTTGATCGATATCCAGCATCCATGAATCGGCTCGGCAACGGTGGTGGACCAAGTAACAGGCCTCTCTCAAACAACAACAACAACAAGTTATGCCCGGACTACCTGTGGTCGCGCCATCTTGCATGTCACCGCCTCAATGGCTGCTGCTGACTCGTGTGTTATGAATACTATCTGGCCAGCGAGTGGAACATGTTGGCGACTAAGTATCCATTTACGACATTATTCATTCCACAACCAATGACTCCAGGAAGCATGTCACACAGTGGATGCAGTTTATGGGAAAGGATCTCTGTGGGGTTAGTGAGTGATATTTCGGTGGCTCAAATGGCGAAGCTCACCAGATGCCCTGCAGATAGCGTCACCCCTAGAGGTTGCGCAAGATCACGTCATACGGGGGTTGTGATAATAGCCGAGGCACCGGTGCCGCGGTGCCGCTGTAAATATGTACTTCTTGCTCTCTGCAATCTGGATTTATCGCAGTCTCCCAGTTCAATCACGGTATGACCCAGCTCTCGCAGCTTCCCCGAATCGAAATCAAGCCAGAAGATGCCTACACACGTGGCTCAAATTGAACCTGTCGAGGTCATTGATGACGCCCTTAACAAACCACATGGACACCAACCCCACGCCGGACCAGATCCAAAGATTCAAGGAGCTTCCTTGAATAAAGGTTTACCACCCGTACGGAAGTCGGTGGCCGTCATTGGCGCAGGGGTGAGCGGCGTCATGGCCGCTGCTCACCTGCTGAAGCGCAACCAAAGAGTCACCGTGTTCGAACGAGCTTCCGCACCCGGAGGAGTCTGGCGTTACGAGGACAAAACACCAGATGACCCCGCATATCCCGCGCTCGCTTCTTTAGACGATCAAAAGGAGGCGCGATCTACGCTGCGAAATGAAGCAGTCTGCAAGGTATCACGTCCTACCACCGCTGGAGATTCAGAAACACAGAAGCCACTGAGTCGGAAGACCTTCGCGCCTCCGGGACCTTGCTACGCAGGTCTGCGCAGCAACATTGCCACGTACCTCATGAGGAGCTCGCTTGCGGCGTGGCCTGAGAGTGCCGGCCGCGATATTGTTCCCCATCACACCGTCGAGTCGTATATTCAAGGTTTGGCGGAGAACTTCGGTGTCAACGAGGTGACGAAGTACAACACGCGTGTTGAAGAAATTGTCAAGCCAGAAAATAGTAAACAGTGGCGGATCCGCACCCTCCGCCTCGTAAACGATACGGCTACCACTGAGGCGGAACCGGAATTTATCGAGCAAGCATGGAATTTCGATGCTGTCGTGGTCGCGTCTGGTCACTACGACATTCCCTTTGTCCCGAGCATCCCAGGTTTAGCTTTGCTGAAGCAACGGTTTCCGGGACGGGTCACCCACTCGAAGCAGTATCGCCACCCAAAGGCGTTTGCGAACCAGAATGTCGTCGTCGTAGGCGGTCGAGTATCATCTGTTGACATTTCCCGAGAGCTCAGCGGCGTCTCCAGACACACTTACCAAAGCGTGCGCGAGGGTCCTGAGACCTTCAACTTCAGCATACTCAACGACGATACCGAGCGCATATCAGAAATTGACAGCATTGTTCATGACACTATGCCTGACGCCAAACCACCAGTCCTCCGGCATGACGACACCCTGCCTGTCCAGTTACACCTCAAGAACGGACGCATTCTACGAGACATTCACGCCATCATCCTGGCTACGGGTTACCAACTGAAGTATCCCTACCTGACCTCATTCGAAGCTCCCCCTGACCAAGTAACGCCCACGACCCTCGTCGAAGCCACTAAGAAAACTGTCCACAACCTCTACAAGGATATCTTCTACATACCCGACCCGACCCTTACATTTGTTGGAACTCCTTTCGATGTCGTTACCTTCGCCTGTTTTGACTACCAAGCGCAGGCAGTCGCCCAAGTTCTTTCCGGCGCCGCGGCCTTGCCAAACCCGGACATCATGCGCGCTGAATACGAAAATCGCCTGAAGATCAAAGGCGCCGGAAAACAATTCCACAGTATGCGCGGCGGAGGCGAGGTCGAATATGTTCGCGAGTTGGTGGCTTGGCTGAACAGCGAGGCTGAACGGCTCGGCATCGAGGGGCAAGAGACTAAAGGGCACTCGGATGAGTGGATTGAGGGATACTGGGTGCTGCAGCAGAGGGTGACAGGAGTTCTCGGCTCTAAAGGTCAGAAGTAAGAACAGTCAATGTAATTTGCTTGATACCACAAAATCATCAGCTAAGGTGAATGTGGCTGGTAATAAAACCTGTGGTATCGGAGACGAGAATCAGCGACCCGGCTGGGATGGAGGTGAAGTTTGAGGTTGTGATGCGCAGCTGTTAGTAAGAAGATATCCGAAGGGGTGATTAGGAGGATGTCATATTTCTCCACCGAACTTGGCTACAATCTATAGGCAATCTGCATCAATCAAAATGACTTCCAACACCCAGAAAGTCCCCCTCACCGGAGCGACTGGCTTCCTCGGCGGAATCGTTCCGACCGCGCTCCTCGAATCACCAGAGCCGTCTCTCAAGCATACACAGATCACTTGCCTACTTCGTGGCGCTGAGTGTGCTACCAAGCTGCCAGCAACATACGGTGAACGCGTCAGGCCAGTCCTCTACGAAGGCCCTCGGAAATGTCGCTACCTCCACTACAGTAGCCGCCAAGCACGACATCGCCATTAATTACTTACACCCTTGGGTGGATCCCATTCAGGGGTGAAGACGCTTGGGAGCGGGCTTTTAAAGATGATATCACGAGTGCGGCGGTATCTTTAAGGCTTCTAGAAGGGTATAACTAGGTAAATACATAGCTATAGCTTTAGTACCTACACATTGTGAAGAGGAATTTAAGACAGACTTCATAGATTAGGGGCACCTCAAGCATCAATCTCTTTCTGTCTGCATATCTTAATGTGCTTTTGCTAAGGTTGTCGGTTAGAACCAGTAGTTTGCATGGGTCGCAACCTATGCACCTAGAACGAGGACTGTATTATGGCGTCTCTGGCTAGCAACGCCTTGGCGAAGGTGTATCAGACACCCAGGAGCAGCACACTCAGCACAAGGAGCACACCCAGCATAAGCAGCAAAAGCAGTACAAGCAGCACGAGCGGAGCACGGACACCAACACGCCAAAACATGTTGTATTGGCTGACATTGCCCTTTTCCAAGGAGTTCGCCGTTCTGAGACCCATCCAGTCAGTCCACCCCAAACCTTCCACGAGTTCAGTTGCCTTGAGTCCAGAGTCCGCGATCAAACACCCCACCGGCCGTCATTCTGAACAACCGCATTAAAGGAGTCCCTGTGCAAAAAAAAAAAGGAACAAACATTCCCGTCGAGGCCAAAGACCATTCTGAAAGTGTTTCCTCTCCCCGTTCCCCTGAACCTTTTCTTGGTAGGTAAATCGTACAAAGCGCTCAAAGTCATACACACACTCTCCTTTCGAGTGAGAAACAGTCGCATGAGTTTCCGCCCCATTACCGCACGTCGACGCAAGACCGTTTGGCTGGCAGGAGATCAGTCACGATTGCTCGACCTCCAATCCCTCCGCGAACTACCTCTTCTCTAATGGTAGTTGCCACCCCAGCCGCGCTGCTGCTGTTGCTGCTGCTGTTGCTGCTGCTGCTGACCGCCGCTTCCGTAGGCTTGACCGTACGAGCCGTAGGCCTGGCCATAAGACCCGAAGCCGTTGTTGGCGTGCTGGCCGCTACCGCCCATGCCGTAGCCGCTACCACCATGGAGGCCGTGGCCCTGCGCATGGCTGGGGTAGCCGCCGTATCCGCCCATCTGCGAAGCAGACTGGGGGGGAGGAAGTCCAGACTGGCTAGTGGGAGCGTTCTGCGTCGCAGAACCGGGGCGAGCACCACCGAGAGAAGGCGAGGGGCCCGCTCCGGACTTGCTCTCACCGTACGGCTTGAGGTCGTCGTTGGCAGATGTGCCAGTCGAAGGCTGAGCAGAAGCGTTGTAGCCTTGGCCAGAGGACTGCGAGGGGAAAGACGAGCCACTGCGGCCGAACGAGTCCTGAATGCCGCCGAAACCGCTGGCGCCGAGGCTGCCGGGGTTGCCAGACTGCGCAGAGCCAGCGCGCCCGCCATACTCACCGCCGAGGCTGGAGCCACCTAGGCCGCTGTCGCCACGGTGCAAGGAGGACTGAGCGAAACCGCTAGCGGGAGATGAGGCGTGCTCGTAAGGGCCCTGGGGAGACATGCCGTATGGTTGTCCGTACATGCCACCTTTGCCGTAGGGTCCACCTCCATATCCGCCCTGGCCAAAGTGTCCGCCGTAGCCCATGTAGTTCGAGTAGTAGGGGTTGTTGTAATAGGGGTGGTTGCCGTTGCCGCCACCGTAGGGGTAGTTCTGTTGACCGTGGGACTGAGGTTGGGAGCCCTGGCCAGCGGCCTGTTGCTGAGCCTGAGACGAGGGGTTGGGGGTGGTGTGGCCACTGTTAGCATCGGCGGAAACTGCGCCACCGTAGCGGGATTGGTTGTGGAGGCCGGCGCTCTGGGGATATTGGCTGATGTTCTCAGCCTGCGACGTGTTGTAGCCACTGAAGGCCCGCTGCTGTCCAGCCACGCCTTCCTGGTGGCCCTGGCCACTCTGCTGGCCGTAGGGTTGACCGTAGTAGCTGTAAGGGCCGCGACCCTGCTGATCGGAGGTATAGTAGGACGAGTAATCGCTGGGCGCAGAGCTGAAAGCGCCACCGGGCTGCTGTGGAGCCTGCTGCTGCGACTGCTGAGTTGGGAAGCCGTCAAGGCGGTTGGGGGTAGATGAAGCATTGCTCTGCTGCGAGAAAGGGTCGATCGACTTCTGGGGAAAGGATGAAGCATCATGCGAGCCTGGCTGGCCGTATTGCGAATATTGGCCCTGGGGCTGTCCAACACCGGGCGGCGCTGCGACATAGTAAGCTTCATGCTGTCTAGAGCAACTGGACAAGTAGTGATGAGACTTACGCTGGACGCCAGTAGCTGGCTGGGAAGATGCTGCAGCGGTGGGGGTAGCTGTCAAATAATTAGCGTTAACGTAGCCAGATTGCAGAGAATATTTACCAGAGGGAGCGGTGGCGGAATTGGGAGCCGCAGGAGTCTTCTGAGCGGCAAACGCCTCAGGTACGGCGGCCTGAGGGACGGCAGGCGGGAGAGAAGTGCGGGGATGGGCTACAGGAGACTCGGCAGGGGGCTGAGCACGAGTTTCGGGCTCCTCACGGTCTCCGTCAACATCCTCCTCGCTGCCAAGGTTGAAGGCACCGAATTGGACAGCAGCGCGATCGACCTCACGGTTGCCTGGCATGCGAACGGCTTCCTCCTGGTCAAGTACTCTGCGCTGGAAGCTGGGGGTGCGGGTGGTACGATCGGTGGTGGCCTTCAGGGCCGAGGTCGCGTATCCGCTGTTGGAAGCGGCGGGAGCCGCAGGACGGGAAGATTGGTGTGCCTGTTGGGCAGCAGACAGGGGAGTTGCGGTGGCACTGGCGGCATTGAGACGGGGATCCCAAGAGTCAGCAGCAGTGCTTGCAACAGTTGCCGTAGCCGGGGGGTGCGAGTCGTCGACCACCTGTTCAAGATTCGTCTCAGTAAGTTGGTCCTTGGAAGGCTGCAGGGCAACCTCGGGCTCAATGACGGTAGGTACTTCAGCTGCAGTGGACTCCTCTGAGACTTCAGCAGGAGCATCAGGCGCCGTCTCGGTCTCCGGCTGGGCCTCGAGAGTAGGCTCGGCGTTGGCTTCGGGTTCGACGGGTGCAATGGGAGGAAGGGGCTCGATAGTTTCGGCAGCCTTAGGGGCGGGTGCTTCCTTGGGCTGAGCGACGGGCTTGGGAACGGCAGACTGGCGGAGCATGCTAGCCCAAGTCTTAGGAACGTTCGAAGGGGTGGCCGGGACCTTAGGCGCTTCATCAATGGGGACGACGGCAGTCGTGGTGGGTTGTTCGCCGGTCTCCTCGGTCTTTGACCCCCATGCAGGCGATTCCTCGGTGGGGACGGAAAGCGGCTGGTTTTCCTTTGTTGTCTGGCGAGTGCCATTCGTAGGGGCTGGTTGTGAGGACCTGCCCCGACCACCACCACGTCCGCCTCTTTCGGTGGCTCGGCCGCGGCCACGCCCACCCTCCGACACGTTGCGACCGCCACGAGCAGGTCTGGTAGTGGGGGCCGATGAGTCGATGTTGGAGACGGGAGCGGTGGAATCCTTCGCCTTGGAACGAGGGACCTTCTTCACTTTCGAGACTTCGCCCCATTGCGAGATAGTGCCTACCAGACCAATTGGTTAGCGACGCGCTCTTAATTGCGATGGGAAATTGGCGTTTGCGATGATAAACGTAGGTTGAAGGGCGATCTAGCGTGAAGCTCCCGTGACCTCGAGCTTGGGGCTGAATGGGGGCGATTTGGGGGAATAGGACGCGACAAGGGGAACCAGGGGTGGGGGCGTACCTTCAGCAATGCGCGTGACAGCTTCGGTCTCGTCGCCATCAGTCTCCTGAAGAGCAAACAGAATGTCGACCTCAGACCACTCGGGGAACATCTCCTGGATCAAGGGCGTCTTGGCGCCGTAGAGCTTCTTGAGCTCGCCAACTGCTCCTTCATCGTCGAACGCGCTGGGGTTGTCGACCTCGGACTTAGAATCAATCTTGTCGGCGCCGTTGGTCCTGCCGCCGTTGCGACCTCCACGGCTGGCGAAACCGCCTCTGCCACCGCGACCGGAGCCCCTGCCGCGCGAGGCAGCAGGCCGCGTCTGGACGTCGGACATGATGTGGTGCTGGGTGAAGCACTGGATTTGGGGGGTTTTCCACGTGGGAAGGATCAGGCTCAATCACGCACTGTCCCGGCGAGCAAGACAGTTGTCGATGTCGAGATGAGCGTCGACGAGGGGAGGAAAGAAGAAAAGGAAAAGCGGCGGATGGACGGAAGGAAACGTCGTTCGGGCGGGTGGTGGGCTCGATGGGGTTGGTGATGATGATGAGGTGGATGGAGGAGGATGTTTTGTGCAGCTCGGAAAAAGTTGACCTCGAACTGAGAATGGAACCTTAGGCTCCAGCTTGGGGCAAGGACAACGGGGACGGGACCTGGAGGCAAGAAGAGGTGTAGGTGCGGACCCAGGGCAGCTGGGGCAGGTAGGGGGCCTGTAAGGGAGGAACCAGGGGCCAGTCTCCAGGCCTGTTTAGCGACCGTATGCAGCAATGACGACCCCCTAGCCCCCTCTGCAGATGTTTTGGGACTAGCGTAAACTGGGTGCGAGCTACAGCGGACGGATCAACGTTCCAGCGGCGTCGGACTCCCCATGAATCACGTGGACAGGTCACTCAGCTCCATGTGACTCAGCAGCAGCCTCGTGGAGTGAGAGCCTCTGTGGGGAGCCCGGAGAAGCGCAGGGTCGCTGGTCGTTCGATGTAGTCAACCATGCCATGCGACCTCAAAACGCCCCTGTTCCATTCCTAACGAAGCGAGCCTTCGATATCCACCACGAGCTGTGGCACGGCACCACCTCTGAGCTTTGGCAAACATCGATCGAACAAACTGAAAAGACGCCAGCCGCCGCATAGTGTCCGCCGCGCCGTCCTGGCCAAGTGCCCCAACGACTGACGATGTTCAACACCACGAAGTCTCTATCCTCTCTCAAGGGTGTATTCCCATCCATCCACCAACCCCTTCCGCTCTCCCGAACCGAGTCCCAGAAGCTCCTCAACGCACTCAAGACGTCATTTCGATCGAATCTGGACCGAGAACATGGTTGGGGCTCCGATGAACCCTCAGCACAATCGAGCGATTCCACTGGCTTGACGACACCCGAGCAGTCCAGCACGCATCACCAACACCACCGACCAACGGATCAACATCTTCGCGCCATCCTCTCCAACCCATTGTTCAAGAAAGGTGTCCGCACAAGCAGCCGCGCCAATGAGCTCCAGAAAGATCCTATGGACGTCTTCGACAAGGCCGTGGCCCGTGGCATGATGAATAGGAAGGCAGCGACGGGTTGTCTCATGGCGAAACACCACCAAGTCCTTCAGTCGAGCCCTCTCTCCATACAGGGTGCGATGATGGAATCCGCAGCCGGCTCGCGGGTTCTCGATTGGTTGCGGTCCTCCGGCGAAGAGCGTGTCGGTGCATTTTTGGGCGACGAGGGCTTCCTCAAGGCACTGATGCGGTTCCTCGTTGCAGAAGGGCACGAGGCAGTTGTTTGGGAGTGGGCGGATCGTTTGGCGAGGCAAGACGGGTCATCAATTCCAGTGGACCCTCGCGGTACACACCTCGGCTTTATCCTCACCAGCCTGATCAAGACGAAAGCGAATGGATCCGACGACAGAAACCTGAATAACGCGTATGCAACTATTCTACGAGTCAACGACACATGGCGATCCGACAAGAACTTACCTCAACTGCTCAGCCATGCATGGCGATCATTATCATGGTACTCCACAGTCGAAGCCTGGAACAGGCCACGACCTTCCGAAGCACTGTTCGACAACTACGTTGCGCTCGAACCAGCATTACCACACCCCATGTCCATTGACCGCGCCCATCTCGATCTCCATCATCCAACTCATCCAAGTTTCGAGCGTGCTCTACACTTCTTCAAGACCGACAAGCTTGCCGTGCCGCCTAAGCCGAGCATAGCTGGGGCGAAGAGAGCTCCAAATGTGCAGAGGTTTGTTGCACGCATCACTTCCATGGGCATGGATACGGCCAAACATTTGACGGAGATTGGTCGAACCGAAGATGCGCAATGGGTTCTGCAGCTTCTCAAGTCAAAGCTTTCAGACGAGGCAGCAGAGTACGAGCGCTGGCGAGTTGTGTGAGATTGATGTCCTCCGCCACCGGTACGGCCCACGAGGATCACCGGAGCCCCATATATATACCTGTTATGATACCCATGAACCACTCGACTTTCAGATCCCGCCCTCTTATTTTAGAGGCTGTACACACGTGTCGCTCTGGTGATTGGTGAAATGTCCTCAAATAAAATATCGCCTGACGCCAGTTATACTAGACATAGAAGGACAACCATTGCCAATACTTTCATGGCTAGTCGATGAAGTGATCCTAAGTAGCAACTAAACCCACTACCCTAGATCCCACGTACATAAGGACGTAGACATCCCCGAGCTCCTTCATCATTGGTGGTTTGACTTCTCAGATTTCCACCGCAGCCGCAAATGCCGCCCGTTACAGACCCCCCTTCTCGAGTGCCGGCCGGCGCATCGGCATGCGGGGTCTGACGGCTGATGACCTGCCCATATGCAACCTGTGCCAAAGGCGGCACTGATAGCTGTTCCGCAAGCCGTGACGTAGCCTAAGAGAGATTAAACCAGCGCGCAGGCAGGTGGCAATGAAGAAAATGACAAGCACAAGTGCTGTCCCAAGATACAGGGCTAAGCGCAGGGCTCATAGGAGAATTACGATTTGAATGCAGCTCTTGTTGGGTGGTATCTGACCAGTACTATACGGTGTATCTAGGCAAAATGCATGTAAAGATAAGATTTCCATAGATCATTGCGTCATGTGAGCGCGGGCACAGGACCGCCATCGTCGAGTTCATGGTGTTTTGTAGGTTGATTCTGGATAGGGTGGAAATGGACGAAGAGGGGCATGAAAAGCAGATCGCCCGCGCCAGTTGACAAAGTTGTAACGTCGTGAGGTGTTGAACATAAGAAACAGATTATCATGAAATCAAGGTCGCCTTGCTGTCGCCGCTGCTCGTCCGTTCGATGGGTTGTTCCCTTTGCCGGTTACATTACGCCTTGGGTGCGACGTGGACAACAATCTTGCCGAACGGCGTCTGGCCGTGCTCGCCCTTTAGCTTGAGGTAGGCCTTGGGTACCTCATCGAACTCAAAGGTGGAGTCAATGATGGTCTTGAGCTTGCCCTGGGCGATCCAGTCGGAAATCTGCTGGAGATCATCGTGGTCGTTCTTGACGAGGAACGTCTGGAACTTGCGCTTGCCACCGCCGAGGAACTTGGGTAGTAGCAGGGACTGAGACAGGCGACGTGCACCGTCGAGGGTCATGGCACCGCCAACGTGGACGTACTGGCCCTTAGAGACCAGGAAGGTGTCGGATTCGGTGTAGAGGTCGGCCGGAGAGTTGCCGACGTTATCGACGCAGAGCTTGTAGACCTGGCCACGCTCCTTGAGTATCTGAGTGACGTCGGAGGAGGTGTAGTCGATGGTCTCGTCGGCGCCGAGCTCCTTGCAAAGACCGGCCTTGTCAGCTGAGCAGGAGACGGTGACGAAGCAGCCAAGGGCTTTTGCGATCTGGATGCCGAAAGTGCCAGTGCCGCCGGAACCGCCGTTGATGAAGATCTTGTCCCCCTTCTTGACGTGGGGGCAGATGGTCTGGTAGGCTGTCAAGGCGGCGGTAGGGGCGCCGGCAGCAACGTCGATGTCGACGCCCGAAGGAACCTTGGCAACATCCTCGTACGAGGCGACGATGAACTCGGCAAGAGAGCCCTCAGAGCCCGAGGGCTCGAGGCGACCGAGGACCAGATCGCTGGGGCGAATGTCGCCAATGGTCTTGCCCACGGCGACGACACGGCCGCAGAAATCCATGCCGGCAGTCTTGGGGAACTCGACCATGGCGTGGGCGAAGACACCAAGTTCGGGAACCTTGTAATCGGCGGGGTTGATGCCAGCGCTCAGGACCTGAATGAACAGCTGGTCGGTCTCGAGGCCGATGGGGAGGCGGGGGAGGTCATCGTGGAGCTTGAGGTTCTTCTCAAAGTGACCTGGCGAGGACAGCTGCCAGGCCTTCATTTGCTGATTTGACGGCATGGTGATGACTATGTCGGGTTGTCGTGATGTGTGGCGGTGGTGAAGGGGGTGGGGGATGGAAAGGTTGATCTTGTCAAGAGAGAAGCGTGACAGGTGGCGGGAGGGAGGAAATAAAGATTAAAGTAAGGTAGAAGAGGGGTAGCAGTAGCTCTGAGCCGGGCTGAGCTGAAGATGTGGATGATGCGGGGGCGGGGGGGGTTCAAAAGATAGGGCAGGGCAGGGCAGATGTGGTGTCGTGGCGGTCGTCGTAGATGAGTAACTGATGAGTCAAGGGATGGTTTTTGAGGTTCTTGTATGGTGAGAGACGGAAGGGAGGGTCAACATGAGCGTTCGTCAGTCGTGGTCGCTCGGGGCGGCACGTCCTTTTAGCTCGAGGGGGCGGCTCGGGATGGTCGAGACGAGGCTCGAGGCCGGTTTTGGGCGGTGAGCTCTTTGAGGCATCAAAGAAGTGACCTCGAGGAGGAGGGGCAAGGTGAGGAGAGAGGGTGTACCTTGGTTTCCTGGGCAAAGCGGTGGTCTGATGAGGTACTCGTCAGTTCGCTCCGTGCGCCAAAGCAGAAGTGGTGCGGGTGTGAGGTCACGGCCGCGGTGATGCGATGATGGAGCTGGCGGCCTCCCGGGTGGAGGCGAGGCAAGGCGAGGGAGGCACCGTACCGTAAGGTACCGTCACGGCAGCAAGGATTTTCACTGCGCTGCAGGCGGAGATGGCACATGCAGGACGGAGGGGCCTAGATTGGAATTGAGCGGATGGGCGACAAAAGACGGCGTTGGCGCTCATGATGGCACCAAGCTCCAAGCAACCAAGGCACGAATGGTATGCGGCCAGGGAGCAACAAGGAGGGGCAACTTTCACAGAGGTGGGGTGCAGTGGATGGAGGGGAGGGGCACGACACACCCACCGTACGCTGTGAAGCTGCCTACGTCACCCCGCAGTCCCAGTCCAGGCCCCGGCGCGCGGCTTAACCTGGCATCCGGGGATTTTAGGACCTGCCCTGCCTACCTTACCTTACCTACCTTAGGTACCTTAGGTACCGCAAGAACTTGTCTCTAGCTGTGTTGTGAGAAGCTGGCGCAACACTCGGCCTGGGTTGCTTCCCGGGATGATCTGATGGCTGCCGGCCTGTTCTCCCCACATTGATCTGATCACTCGCTACTCTGTCCTCGAAAGACAAAGCAGCCGATGCACCGTGCCGTCGACGTCAAAGCACCATCAACTGTCCAGCAACGGTCTCGCTGCGATCGTCTCGCCAAGGCCCTTATCAGCCGACACCCGGTTGCCGCGCAATATGGATTGTACAGGCCCTGCAGGTGACCGCCAGACAGGTCGCTTGCCTGGTCGACTGCGCGGCATTCGAGGCAGCGGTACCGCCCGTGTTTGGTCCTGGGTGGGTGACGTGGTCCAGGATCTGGATTCGTCGTTTGTCACGGAAAGCCATTCATCGTATCTCTCAAGCGCACATGTCTCGCGGGAAATATGGGTGAAAATTTTCGACGAGATCCAGCGGCCGTTCTAGAGCCGCAGCATCAGTGGGCTCCAGCGAGCCAAGCCGGAAGACCTCGACAGGGATGACTCACGACAGAGACAGCGAGGCTCTTTTTCTCGCTCTCCGCCGTCGCCCGCCTCCTCTGCTGGGATGCCTCAACATCTGCTCGACTCATGCTTTCTTCGTAACGGCGAAGTGAACTGGGAGCTTGGGCCATGCAACCACCACAAGGGAGAACCGCCACCACCATCAGACCCCCCTGACCCATCACAATCGTCCCAGGAACCTGACAGACCTGCGAGCCGACCCCACTAAACAGACTCTATTCCCCCGATACCCTCAGCCCTGTCTATCAGCACGTCCGTGGTTGCTCTTCGGGGCTTTGAAAGTCGTTGAAGACATCGACCCTGTCGCGGCCACCATGTGATGTATGATGCTAAGAATACCGTCTACGACCAGCAGCGGCCCCTTCGACCGCATGTGCCTGCCCTCCAAATGAAGCTTAACAATTACCTTGCTTGACCTTTGGTAGTCTGCCCGGTAGTTCACTGTCAAATACTGTGACCACGAGTATGGCCAGGAATTGCATCATGACAAACCGGCATCCTGGGCAGACAGGTGCGTCCATCGCACAAAGAGACAGAATCAATGAACGGGACAGCTAGTCACGCGTGACACGACCCATGTCAAATTGCCAAGTACTATGGACTTTCCAGCCAAGCCAAGAGAGAATTTTTCCTTCCAGGCCAACGGGCCCTCCGAGGACCGACAATCGCTCTCCACTCGTCGACCCTCTCTCTGAGTTGCAACCTGGACTTGCGGAATGTCGCAAGTTTTCTTTCCTCAGCAGAGCCCTTCCTCTTACGTACTGGTTGACGGCTGGAATAGCACAATGCAGCCACTCTCATCTTAGACCTTGTTGTCAACAGTCTCCTGATTCCGAAGCACGGCGCCACAGTTCCCCACTGTATCCACGTCCGACCCGTTGCTGCCCGACTCGTCAGTCCCGGCGGAAACCGCAGCCTCCGCAGCCCGCTTCCGATCTCCTCGCACCACGAAAAACCAGGACGCCCCGACCGCCGCCACCGTGCAGCATAAAAGACCGATCGAGGTGGAGAAGCTGACCCTGTACGTCGGTCCGAACTTCGGTTGGTATATTTGCGGCCCCTGTTTGGGTTAAAGGTTAGCATGCCCTGCAGCAAAGGTCTGGTTTGATACGCTGTGTGACTCGTTCTCGCGATTGGGGGCGCACAACGTACAACAATGCCCATCAATTGACACGAAGCCTGTATGCGTCAGTCTTTGAGCAATGTTTGGGCCACCGTGTGTTCAGGGTCACATGGCTTCAACTCACGTTTGTAATGCCGATCGCCAAGCCAGCCGACGTCGTGCCCCTCGCCGCGCGGATCCGCTCTGTACGTCGATCAGCTAGGTCATCGCATTTTCGGAGCTTGGCCGAGTCATCGTCACATAACCCAGCCACAGCCCAGATGGAGGGGTTCAAAGGGTTCAATTCTTACCTGGCCAGATGATCGCAAAGAAGCTTTGTGATGCTGCCGTCGCGATCATGACAAAGATGTACTTGGCCACCGGGTGCGTCACAGTGATGAGCAGGATGTAACACACGATCTGCGTGATCTCGACCCCTAGACCTGCCACCCACGGACTCAGCTTTCCGTGATGGATGAAGAACGCAAGGGACAATAGAATGACGAAGACAAGCGTGAATGGAGGCTGCGCGACGTTAACGTTCCCTACGGCAACACGGACTGGCCCGAGTGGGCGGGGCGGCCTACCATTGTCATTACTTGCGACATTGCCGTGTTAGAGATGCCCAGCTCGTAGATCACTGTCGGCAGCACAAACGAGATGCCCCAGCCGCCGATGCCATGTGTGATCCAAATCATCAGGAACGGTACGAACGTTGGGTCGCGGAACAGCTCCTTGACCTGCTCCAAGTTCAGCGTTTTGGCATTCATCGATGGCGCCTGGTCCGGTAGGTCGGCCAAAATTGCCTCTCGCTCGACTTGTGTCAGGAAGGTCACGGTTTCGGGATCTGTTATCCGTCAGTCTACTGCCTATTCGATTGTTCAACACTGTTCGCTACTAACAGTTGGGCAGGTAGAAGAAGGTGTAAATGCCACACAACAGGGCTGGGATTCCTTCAAGTATGAAGAGCTGTAGGGCACGTCTCAATATTAGCGGACCGCCCTAAGAAAATGCAGTGAACACGATGCACATACCCACCGCCAGCCGGCAAGACCCCCAACGCCGTTCATGAACGAGATGGCGTACGCTGCACTGCTGTCAGCTTCATAGTCTCGAGCAGAGATATTGAACCATGCTACAGACCCAGTAGCCCACTGACAGTCCCAGAGAACATGCCGCACGCGTAGAAAAAAGCCTATGATGCGGTCAGCAGAGGTGCGAGCCTTTGAAATTATTCCAATGCCTCACAATGCGCAGCGGAAGCTTTTGAGTTGGATACCAGAAGCTGAGATGGTATCTGTACGGATCAATTTGTCAGCTTAAACCTGAAACCCCTCGGATCACACTTACAGGACGCCTGGGTAGAAACCTGCCTCTGCAAGACCCAGGAAGAACCGACAAGCCAGAATTCCTGAATAGTTCTGGGTCGCACCCTGGCACATTGATATGATACCCTGAAAGCACAGTGGAAATCAGCTACTCAAGCTCTCGTCTGACAGCAGCAATCTCGGCAGTCTTTACCCAAGTGACCATGATCCGACTCATCCAAACAGACGGCGAGAACCGCTTAAGCGCAAGAGTTGCAATCGGCTCGAAAAACATATATGGGTAGTAGAAGATGCTCAAAGCCCATGCCCATTGAGAACTCGAGAGGTCACCAAGCTGCTTCCTGATGCCGGTACCCTGCTCCAAATTGATGATGGCTGCATTGCTGATATTGCTGACGTGGATTCGCATGATGAGATAAACAAAGGCGTACCATAGTAGTAGTCTTCTGTCAACCTTTCTATGAGCTGATTTGAGCACAGGGGCCTCATCTCCGTCTGATGAGGCGGCCGCGGCCTGTGGCGTCAGGAGTTCTTTGATTCCCATAGTGTCAGATGTCTTGCTGGAACCTGTCTAGTGGTGGAACATGTTTAAGATAGAAGGTGAGCTCGCCAATAAATTCATTTACTCCATGGATTTGGTGTCTATCTACAGATCCTTGTACTCCGATTCTGTTCCGGAGTTTCGTCGACGGGGAAAACGACTTGCCTCGCAAGTATGGGGGCCGGACAGCACGCCTTATTGCGGGGCTATTTGCACTTGCAGTGCCGATGCGAGCCATACCACCTCGGGGAACATGCTTCCAGTCGATTGGTCTAGACATTCAGGCCGTGAGTGGTTATCTGACGGGAAAACGGCTGGCAGATCTTTCGCCGCGGCCCGCCTTGCAAGGCTTGACGTTTCTAGGACCGTTCAAACCCCGACCTCAGCAAGAAACGGCAAATCCGGCAAATATTCAGATCCCGAAATTTCGAAAGTAGCTAGTGCAATTGCATGGGCAAAATAGCAGTAGAATTTGTCTCCAGATGGCGACGTTACTGAAGTATGGCTAGATACAAGGTGAACTAGAGGATGTAGAGTGCGACAGATGACCATTATGGTCTCGAACGTCTCACTGTAAAACTTGACAATGAATCGAGATGCCTCGAATAAATTTCATCTTACCTTATCCGCAGTTTGTCCTTGATGGACTTGCGAAACCTTCTGACTCTCTGTGCGAAGGCAACGTAGGGAACCAGCGGCAATTTGGCACAGCGCCGACCATGCCTCTAAAATTGGTGGCTGTATCATAACACGAACTCGGATGTATGCTTCCGAGGGATTTCATGTCTCATTGGTCTGACTTATGATCCGATAGCGGCTTGGTCGTCCAACGAACGGTTCAAATTGAAGGATGGAAACTGATCGTCATGATGCAGAGAAATGGCGTGCTCGGACGGTCCCGTTGGCCAACGCCGGCAACTTACTAACATCGCAGCGCCCGATGACATGCTGCTGAATGCGGGGCAAGTCATAAATTAGGAAGTATATCTTGATTGTGAGCCTTCCCGATAAATGAACAGCTATAACAAACAAAAACAGGCTGGGACGAACAAAGATTTGATCTCTTCACCCACAATTAGGATGCCTTCAATCGTGCAATCAAACGACGTTCCAGCCCTTCCAAAATGGAATCGACCCGAAAAGACAAGGGAAGAGCTGCCTTGGGCTGATATCAAGACCATTGATTTAAGCAAATTTGACCTGCCCGGCGGCAGGCAAGCGCTGGCCGAGGAGCTGCGCGATGCTGTGAGTTGTTTCCGCTGTCTCCGTCGACAGACTCTCCTGACACGATGGGATGCGATTCAAGGTTCACAACACCGGCTTCTTCAGCCTTATCAACACTGGGTTCGGCTCGGAAGAGGTTCAGAGACAGTATGATATTGGCCAGGACTATTTCAACTTGCCTGTAGAGGACAAGGGCCAGCCTCAGTACCGGTGCGACTTTGCTCAGGGCAATTATTTCGGCTGGCGCGCCGCGCATGAGAAGACGATCATGGGGACCGATGTCCTCGATAACGTCGAATCCGTCAACATCCCAAAATTTATTGCAGAATACGCCAGGGAGCCTTTTCACCCTTTCTTCCACCCATACAAGGCTGAAATTCAGGCATTCTCAAAAGTCTGTCCGCGCGCTTTGACTTCCTATTTCAATACTAATAGCATCCAGAAATCACTCGATCTTGCCAGTAAGATCTTCACTCTGTTCTCCATTATTCTCGAACTCCCCGAAGATTACTTCTCCTCCCGCCACGCCTACGCGTTGCCGAGTGAGGACCATTTGCGATACATGACATACCATCCCCGCCCTCTCGCCGATGATGCTCGCGTGCAGAATACTTGGTCGCGCGCCCACACCGACTTTGGTTCATTAACACTTCTCTGGAGCCAAGATGTAGCTGGCCTGCAGATCAAGACCGCATCTGGAGAGTGGCGCTATGTACCACCCGTGGACAACGGAATTGTCTGCAACGTGGGCGACACGCTGGACTTTTGGTCCGCTGGATATCTCAAATCAACGACACATCGTGTCGTCCGTCCGCCTGAAGATCAGGCGCACCTCTATCGTCAGGGTCTTTTCTACTTTGTACGACCAGGAGATAGCGTTGACATCAAGCCGGCCCCATCACCTTTGTTGAAAAGGCTGGGCCTGATCAAGGAAGAGGATGTAAATAGAGAACCAGTCACCGGCTTGCAGTATGTAAGGGAGAGGGTCAAAAACTATCATAACCACAACGACTATGCGGATATGAAAGGTCAGAAATTTCGAGTGGGAGACCTAGAAATCGAAGACGAGGCTACATGAGGATCGGAAATATACTCATCGTTAGACGGACCCGCCTCACAGTCCAGTTCAGGTGCTGGATTCTTACATGTTCGTTGTGGACAGCGACGGCTTTGGTGACTCAACCCACTTGAGGAGAGCGCGGAACTCTCATGGCGAACTTGAACGCGCAGCCAACTGTCTCTTGAGGAATGGTTTTCAGCAAGCACGCGGCGTTTGAACTATTTCAAGATTACCCCCAGTTGCGTAACTTAAGCTTACGATGGCAGGCAGCTCAAAATATATTATTAGCACAGGGACTGAGTTCGTTCTCAAGATACGGACGCCACACACTGTCGTGGCAAACCAAGCAGAGCAAAGTGTTTCAGCATGCCGTCTCGAGGACACGAACACGCACTAGGTGGGTGCAAAGCTTAGCCACAGAGTATATTTCTTAGCTATGTCTTCGCTCTAACTTCAAATATTAAAATGTACTAAAGCACTGATGAGCCAGTTTCTCACCCCAGCGTAGGATGTACTAAGACCAAAGTCATCGAGATGATAAAGCCCAATGACTCACAGAAAGAAATTAAATCAGAGAAGGCCATACACTCCCGCCAAAGCGGCCACCATGGCCATCGGAACTGCCTCGCGACCAGCCGTGCTGGGGGTCTCCGAAGGCGAGCTTGCCTCCTCAGCACCGGCCGTTGAAGACGCAGATTCTGTGGCCTCGGGACTGGAAGTCGCCGTCCCAGAGGAAGCAGCCGTCGAAGCCTCCGCAGACGTAGAAACCGTCTCGTTATCGGCGCCAGATCCGGTCTCCGACGGCGCATCGTCGGCTCCATCAAGCGAGTCCCACGAAGGATAGTCGACTCCAGGGCACTTGGCTGTGCACTCGTACGTCTTCTTGGCAGCGGCCTCTTGGTCTTGGTTGTCGGGATAGAACTTGGTCTCACAGGCCCTGGCGCAGGCATACGCCTCGCACGGAATGGCGTCTGCGTTTCCGATGCTTCGACCATCTAGTTCAGGTTGGCTCCACTCGCCCTCGCCACCCTCAAGGGTGAATTCGTTGCTGTACTGGAATCCCGACGGCCCATCGAGGCTTGGATCCTCGTTGAATTCCATCGTCGAGATCATGAGGTCGCTGCCCTCAGGCACAACGGAGGCGGGTATGGTGACCTTGACGATCGTCTTGTCAATGGCTGTCGCATTGACAAGATAGCATGACGGGCCGGTACCCCATCCAGGGGGCGTCGTGGCGAGGTAAACACGAAATTTCTCAAAGCCAGCGTCGAATGAGTTGGAATCGGAGAGGTCGTTGACGATTGACACCTGAACCTCCATTCCAGCCTGAACGGTGGAAGCGATACGAATGGAGTCGAAAGCGAGGGTGTTGGAGGCGGCAGCTAGGACAAGGGCCAGCTTGGTGTATGAGGCGATCATCGTGAACGAGTGTGTTGAGAAAAGCAGACGACTAAGGGCGAGAACCAAACAAGACTATGCAGACTAATTGACTGGCGATAGCAGTGAACGAACTGATGGAATGAATGAAGAGAACCGTCACGCGTCGTTGTTTGCCTCATATTTCCGCCAGCGCCAGGGTTAAAGAGCGAAATGAAATGATGGCCTTATGCCGGGGTCCGGCAACAACGGCACGGCTAAGGAAAGGGGGCTCGAGCCCATTCGTTCTGGGGTCGCGCCATCAAATCCTTCAGCGGTCCCGACCTGCGTCTCACGGCTAGCTTGGCCCCTGACTAGATTTTAGCCGAAGAGAAGAAATCCAAACGTGGCCGACATTGAGCGCCTGGACGACGTTGGATTCTCGGCCTCAATCCCCGATATGGGTCGGTGCTGTTGGCGGTTCTTCCGGCGGCCGGCCGGTGGGGTTGAACTTGGCCGCCTTGCCAATCATCTTGACAATGTACAGGATTGTTTCCGACGTAGGTAGATTATGGAGCTTCGGCCGAATGTGAGATTAGTGAAGCGATCTGATCAAGATTCGACCATCCATTAAACAATAGCGACGCGACCGGGAGCCTAATCCCTGGCGAAGATTTTGTCGCCCCAAGGTAGTGGTTCACCCCCACCCAAGGCTACCTGGTGTTGTGTCCTCAGCGGAAAACAGCCCTCCGCTTAGAGTCCTGTTTGCCTGCGACTTTCGCCGTGATACTATGAAGTAGTTGCGATCGACCTCGTGCGAGACTACAAGGTCGTGCGACACCTCCGAAGCGCGCACCTTGATCGGGCAGTGGTTGCAATACTGCCAGGTTGGCGACACGAAACATCATCATTAAAGCATCTACCTTGTCAACGCCAAAGAAGCAACAGCCGCGAGGCACCGGTTGTTCTTTAACCCTCGTCCGCATCCATGCCGTCGTGCCTCCTCTTTGAATCGCCGACGAACTTGCCCTTCAACACGGCGCCCTTCTTGCCGCGGTTCTCCATCAAATGCTTCATCTCGATTCTCGCGTGCCTCTGCGCCTCCTCAACCCGCGCCTGGAACACCATGACTTCCTCTTTTTCCGTCGGAAACTCGTCCAGCTTCTTGCCCATCGATGCCTCGATGCGTAGCCAGATTTCGAGGTCGTACTGCGTCAC
This sequence comes from Verticillium isaacii, assembly GCA_002851775.1. Classification (NCBI taxonomy): domain Eukaryota; kingdom Fungi; phylum Ascomycota; class Sordariomycetes; order Glomerellales; family Plectosphaerellaceae; genus Verticillium; species Verticillium isaacii. Next base: position 2,218,648 of record NMXN01000007.1, on the reverse strand, counting down.
TAAACTGAGAGCCCGGCCAGACTTGCCGGCACGCGCGGTACGGCCGACACGATGAATATAAGTCTTGCTGTCCTGGGGAAGATCGTAGTTGATGACGACGTCTACGTTGGGAATGTCGAGACCACGGGCGGCGACGTCGGTGGCGACGAGGATGTCGCGGGAGCCCGCACGGAACTTATTTAGGGCACCGAGACGGGCAGACTGCGAGAGCTGACCGTGTAGGGGAAGGGCAGAGAAGCCGAGCGTCCGGAGGAGGATGGCGAGACGCTGAGTGTCGTGGACCTAATATGTCAGTACGGACAGATATGTTCCTCAGGGACAGGATACTAACTGTGCGCAAGAAGACAATAGTGGTCTGGCCGATGAACGAGTTGATTAGGTGAACGCAGTAGACGTCCTTCAGTGCGTGTGGGATAAATAGATAGTTCTGCAGAAGTGTCGAGACAACCTGGTATCCATTGGACTGGACTGACACACGCGCAGGGTCCTTCAAGCTGGCTCGCTGGAGTGACTCGACCTTGGAGCTCATTGTCGCGGAGAACAGGTAGGTATGGCGCTCGCCTGTGACATGGTCAATTACTGGAAGCGAAGATATCTTCCGAAGTACATACGAGGAATGAACTTGAGGATCTTATCGATGGAAGGGCCAAAGTCCATGTCAAGCAGCTATGAAATGTGTCAGTCGCAAGTCTCGGGGTTATGAAAGTGAATACCTACGCGATCTGCCTCATCGAGCACGAGGTACTTGAGGGACCCTATCCCGCACGCGTCAGAGACAATGATTCATGGAGAGATACAGCCACAACTTACGAAGAGAGAATCCTTTTGTCTTCTCCAGATGATCCAGCAGTCGTCCCTAAGTCCGTTGTTAGTACATCGAATTGCAATAGCGACAAGAAGCCACAAACCGGTGTAGCCACAACAACGTGTGGTTTCTTCCCCAACGCGATAGCCTGCTGTACCATATCCAAACCACCAACAATGACCGCGCATCGAAGGTTGATCAGCGAGCCCAGCGCCTCGAAGGTCTGAGCGATCTGTGCCGCCAGCTCACGGGTCGGGGCCATGACGACAGCGAAGAGGCCGGAGGGCTTCTCGAGGAGTGCCTGAAGAACAGGCAGGGCAAAGGCGGCCGTCTTTCCAGAACCGGTCTCGGCAAGGCCAATGACATCGCGTCCAGCGAGTGCGAGGGGGATGCTCTTTTCCTGGATGGGGGTCGGGTGCTTGTAGCCAAGAGCTTCGGTCGCTTCTACGAGAGATTCGATAACGCCCTGGACACTGAGTTAGTCACAGATGCGCGAGGTATTTAAGCGCGAGGGAACGCACAAGATCGGCAAACGACTTCTTTGCCTTCTGCTCATCGTCCTGCTCGGTCGGCGCCTCGTTTGTCGCAGAGGCAGGCGGGGTGGATTCGGGCGCTGACGGTTCTGCCTCGTCCTGAGCATCTTGGGAGGCCGTCGCAGCGGCAGCGGTAACAGTGGCAGTGAAAGCGCCATGCTTCACCTTCCGTCTCTTCTGCGAGCGTGCGTCGGCCATATTGAGTTTCTCTGTTTTGACAATATTACGATCAAGATGTAACAGAAAATTGACCAAAGGTCAAATAGGCAGGCAGGATGGGCGAGAAGGCCTCTGGAATATTTTCAGCGGGGCGCCAGGATCACCTCTTGGGGACCCCTGTGGACAGCTGCCGATAAGGAAGTGTGGGTCCTTATCACAACGGCCCCTCGAAAGTTTTTTGCAACTTCAACCGCATGGGCAAACTCCTCTCCCAGCCTTCTATGTCCCATCACAGACAGCTCGTCTGTCGACCATTCACCACCCAACACCCCCGAGCGACCGCCAATCGTCACCATGGCGCGCCGTCGCACCAAGAAGAAGACCCATCTGGGCGCCAACAACCCCGAGACTGCCGACCCTGGCCATGCCACCATTCGCGACCCCAAGTCAATGGTCATTCGCATCGGCGCCGGTGAGGTTGGCTCAAGCGTCTCCCAGCTCGCTGCCGATGTCCGCAAGGTCATGGAGCCTGGCACCGCCTCGCGCCTCAAGGAGCGACGCTCCAACAAGCTCAAGGACTACGTCGTCATGGCCGGCCCCCTAGGCGTTACCCACTTTCTGCTGTTCTCGCGGTCAGAGAGCGGTAACACCAACCTACGCATCGGCTTGACGCCCCGTGGACCGACGATGCACTTCCGTGTCGAGAAGTACTCTCTCTGCAAGGATGTCCAGCGCGCACAGAGACACCCCAAGGGCTTCGGCAACGACGCCGTCACACCGCCACTGGTAGGTTCTCTGTCCATCAGGTTCTTCTCATTGCGTGTACTGACCGGACGCAGCTCGTCATGAACAATTTCTCCGCCCCTAACGCGACCTCCAAGTCAGCTGTACCCAAACACCTCGAATCCCTCGCTACGACCGTCTTCCAGTCCCTTTTCCCCCCCATCAATCCGCAAGCCACCTCCCTCAAGACGATTCGCCGTGTTCTTCTCCTGAATCGAGAAGTTGATCCCGAGAACGAAGGCTCTTTCATCCTCAACTTCCGCCATTACGCTATAACCACCCGTGCCACTGGCCTCTCCAAACCCCTCAAGCGCCTGAACGCCGCTGAGAAGCTTCTCGCCGGCAAGACTGGAGGCGCGCGTACCAAGGGTGGTGTGCCCAACCTCGGCAAGCTTGAGGATATTGCTGAGTACATGATCGGCGGCGACGGCGGCAATGGATATGTAACAGACGGTGCCACGAGCGGCAGCGAAGTCGACACGGACGCCGAGATCGAGGTGCTTGAGCGGAACCCCAAGAAGCTGTCGGCCGGAAAGCCGAAGCCTGCGACTGCAGCCACGCCGTCGGATGATCTTGAGGGTGAGGAGGACGACGACGAGGGCGTCGAGCGCCGTGCCGTAAAGCTTGTGGAGCTGGGCCCGCGGATGCGCCTACGTCTGACTAAGGTAGAGGAGGGCCTCTGCTCGGGCAAGCCGATGTGGCATGAGTACGTGCAGAAGTCGCGTGCGGAGGAGCAAGAGCTGGACCAGAGGTGGGAGAAGAGGAAAGCCGACAAGGACGCGCGGCGGAAGGAGCAAAAGGCCAACATTGAAAGCAAGAAGGCTGCCAAAAAGGCCAGCGGCGAGGCAGTGGATGACGAGGATGAAGATATGGAGGACTATGACGACTACGAGTTTGACAGCGAGGGCCTCGAGGGCGACGGTGAGATGCAGGTCAACGAGGATGCCGAGGAGAACGGCGAGTGGGAAGACGAGGAGGAAGAGATTGCCAACGGTTGATTGCCGTTTTGCAGTAACATCTTTGTCTACCTGTAGTCTATCGTCTTTGAGCGTCTATTCGATATTTTCCCGTCTCGAGCCAATCCTCGTTTTGTGACAACTGCACCGCACTGGCAGCCGTCGCTACCTGACTATCACCACAGAAATGTTTTCTCTGCGAATGCCGTCCAGCATGCAAATCCCCAATTCCATCTACATGGACGGGGCCGAAATGCAAACCAATGCAAACTCTGACGAAACGTGAGCGCCAGCCTGGTCATTTCGCAAGCAAAAAAAAAATCGTCTTAGGTTCTGTCGGGCATGTCAAAGCTTGCTAGGCTCCCACCCGGGGCAGCCGCCCAGTCCAGCCCAGAGTTCGCCGGTCCAGCCCGGAGGAGGGAGGGGTGATTGGCATTGTTGCCGTGACTCAAAGATAAGCACCAATGACGAGGCGGCCATCAACCCCCATCGAGTAATCGTGACTCCCCCCCGAATACAGGATGGCTCCAGCGCCAGTAGGCATCAACTCGGAATCGAGCGAAGGCTGATATCGTGCAGATGGGCAAGTCAATGCACACATCACGAGCTTGAAGATCGTACCAAGAAGAAACTGCCAGCCCACAGACCAAATCGTGATCATGATCCTGCCCTGGCTCCTCAATGTGACCCATGCCAACCATGCCCAATGCTCGCCCCCCGATGCAACCGATGCAAGTTCCCTCTCGATACGTCATACCAACGATCCGAGGGGGTCGAGAGCCTTCAGTAAGTGAACCTCAATCCAGCTCCCACAGCGCCCTAAATGTGCAAGATATTCAAAACTCCAAAGAGATGCTGTTGAAAGACCTCGGAGCCCAACCCCGTCTCCCGATCTGGCCCTTCTGCACCCCAAGATGTGCCAGCGTTGCAACCCATCATGCAGCCGCAGCCGCCAACAGCATCATCGCCTCCACTCTCATCGTACGTAGCCCGTGTCCTCTGCAGAAAAAAAAAGTAAGGACCAGAAATCTGCTGCAGGGAAAAATTCATAGGCATCTCACCTCACCCAATCAAGCGCACACCCCTCACCCCGCCCCACGGCAAGTAGCGGTGACGCCTCCCCTACCTATGCCCCCCTGGGCCTAGCGCCAAAGAGTCATCCCCGAATGCCATCTGGCACTGAACCCATCCACTGAACCGCTGTACCACCAGGAAGCCCACTGAAGCATTTCGATGGAGCACCGAAGCCCCACCAACGAATCCCTTCCAGGCGTCAGCCCGCCAACACCACCTCCTCACCTCACAGTTACCTTGTAGCTGCACCTCACTCAACCTCGTAGCACCGCGCACAGACCACTCACCCCACTGAGCCGCTGCAAAAAGTTTCGGCGTCAAAGACGACCATCTCGCTCGACGTCCTCTCCTCCCTCCTTCTTTCCTTCCTTTCCATAACCAATTCCAAAACCACCAGTCCAAACAACCCCAAGTCAATCACCTTCAACACCACAACCCCCAGTCAACAGAAACACCACACAAGAACTCTTCTCGAAAACCATGTCCGCCGTCGCTGAGCTGTGAACTCCCACTGGCGGGAGACGCCCTCCCCGCTCCCACCGGGGTCCGGCGTCTCTCCCAGTCCACCAGCCCATCGAGACATTCAACAACTCTTAAGTTTTCGAAGAAAAGTTCCAGCCAGGCCTTCACTGCTTGGAGTCCACGAAACGGACGACAACTTACATCTGCGCAAGCGCCTGCCATTGATTACACCAAGAATACCGCGACCCTGCCCGAAACGCCCTGGGCACGCAAACTCAACCCCTCGACCACCCCTCATCTACCCCTCCAACCCCCTACCACGATACATTGTCTACTGTACATTGTTCACCTCGATTCACGACGAATATTATTCCCGCTCCAGAGCCAACAGCTATCCAGCTTCTTCAAAGCATAATCCGCGAATACCCTATTCACTGTTTCACCGCCTTCTTTCTTGACTCCCCGCTTTACCCCTGATCCGACCACAAACACTTGAACTCGGCCTACCACAACACCCCAGCCATGTCCCGCAACGTCCGCCAGAAGTTCCCCTCTGGGCCTCGCAAGGTTGCCAGACGCCGCAGCTCTGTGACTTCGTCCTCCTCATTCGACCTTTCCGACGACGATGGCGGCTACTCTGCCGTAGAAGACATAAGCGACTCAGAGGATGACGACGAGGAGGATGTCGATGCGGCTGAGGAGGAACACATCATTACTCGCGTATTGCAACCCAGCAACGCCAGTTCCCCTCGGCCGCAAACCCCGCCAGCAACATTGGCGGTAGTGCCAGACCCCGAGGACGAGGAAGAGGATGACGACGATGACGATGAGGAGGCAGACAACGAGGACGATGAGAACGCAGATGCCGACGTGGACGACGGTGGCAGCTGGGATGGCATCGTCTCTGAAGTCGACGAGACCGCCAGCTCCGACAACCATGCAACCCCTCACCGCGCCGCTCATGAGCGTCACGTCCGCTTCGTCGACGTGCCCTCAAGTGACTCCGATTCGACCGAGACGGAAGATGACCACGCCGACTTCTTCCCAGACCTCTTTGTCGACCAGAACACGCTTGATCCATCCTTTCGTCGGGAGATCGAGCAAGATGACGACGACAACAGCTCATCCCACTCCGGCTCTTACTGGGACTTCCATGGCGTGTACGAATACAACGCCAGTGCCGACTCAGAGGTCGAGGCCATCATTCATGAGTTGGAGGACGACAATACACCAGTCGCTACTCCCTTCCCTCTCCAAGAAGCTCCCGAGATTCTAGAGCAAGCCGCCAGAGCAGTCGTCGAAGAGGATCCAGAACTAGATGGATATGAGAGTAAGTAACTTGTGGTTGTTTGGGCCAGAAGTGCAGTGTGCTAATGGTGTCGCTTCAGCGGATGGTGACACCACCGAAGATGATGATGACGTGCCTGTCCCTCCCGTTCGTCGAAAGCAGCGTCGGCCGTCACCTGCTGACCAGTCTGACGAGTCTGATGCCGACGAGCCGATCAAGGGGCGTCGTGGTCAACCTCGCGTTGGCCGTTTCAATCTTGACAGTTCTGAGAGGAAACCCATCGCTGTCGTGAACCCCATTTCGAGGAAGATGATGATCTTCACGCCTCATCGTCGTCGACACCTTGACCTCTCCCCGGAGCAGTTCAACATGCCTGCGTATGGCGTCCAGTCTTCGCCGATGTTAGGTAGCTCCGCGCATATCATGATGAGCGCTATGTATTCCTCCAACGCTGGGTTTGGCGACCTGATGAATACCCAGGCTATGGGACCTGCCGAGGCCTTCTTCCCCTTCCCGTCCGAGGTCAACACCGCGGACGAAAGCTCAGACATGGGTCCGGAGGGCGAGGATGAGGCTGAGAGGAGCTTGGATATTGACGACTTCATCACATTCGATGTCGGCTCCAATGCAGACGAGGATGACGAGGATGACTGGTGTCGGGGTGATGCCTTGGCGTCAACACCTGCGCGCCCCACGACAGCTTCTAGCGACGCCGATCTGCTGTCGCACGTCAATGCCAGCAACGTCGGGGCTTTCCGTCGCGATCAGATCAACCAGCGTCTTATCCTGAGCGAGAAAGCGACACAAGACTCTCTGGCATTCAGCAGCCCGTACAACTACACGGCCTTGAGAGGTATCAAATCGGACCGTTTTGAGACGGCTGCTGCTCCGTTAACGCCCATGAGACGACAGAAACGCCAGATGCAGGACATTGCTCGCAGTCCGTTGGAAACAGCTTCACAGAAGCGCAAAGCTTCCAGCGAGCACGGCCTCGGCCACAAGAGACATCGAAGTATATCAGACGTGAATCAGTTGCGCATCTGATATTGTTGCCTTGCGAGGTGACTAGAAAAAAAACGCGCGAGGATGGCGTGGTTCGGTGACGTCCTTGCGGGCTATGCCGGCCATCCCTGGCCTCGAATTTGCTCTCGCTTGGGTCGCATGCCGGCGACAACGATGAGCTCATTTTTCATTTGTTTGAGCATGCAGCTGCTGAAATGTGCTTGAAAGTTGAAGGATTTCTGCGAATGGCTCTGTTGGGATGCCCACCGACATCAACAGATAATAGGTCCATAACAGGTCCAGGGGTCTTTGGGGTAGCTCGAGACCTCATCAAGGCGTTCCAGAGACGAATAAATATCTTCCTAACAACGTTGCGACATGTCGTGTTCGGTGTTGTGTACGTTGTTTTTGGAAGAGACGACTTGCAGGTTCTGATGAACCGCGAGCATGTGTGGGCACAAGCCGTCGCATGCCGAAGGAGCGTCGGGTAATGTGGCGCACCCCCACACGCAGTTCAAATGGTGGCATTCCTTCGGACGGCGCAAGGACTATCTTCGGATGTCGGCAGTGCGTAAGAGGGTTGTACAGCTGTGCTGTCGGCGAGGGTAAGGGGGCAAGCAAGTAGTCTGGATGAGACTGGTGTTCGAAGAAAAGAAATAGCCAAAGGTATTGCGTCTTATGCCCGACGTGGTGGCCGCTGGATCAGTTGGGCCACTCCATTCGCGATGGATGTCTCACTCGCCCAAGCGTTATCTCGAGTCGCGTTACACGAAGCGTTCTACCTTCAATCGCCGCTCCAAATTCCCTCGTCTTCACCACTTCGCCCAGAATATTCCCAATGGCAGCTCCCGAGGAACCAGTCCTCATCATCGGCGCTGGTATCAGCGGCCTACTTCTCGCCCAACATCTTCTTCGTCGCTCCGTGTCCTTCCGCATCTTCGATCGTGATGCCGATTTCACGACTCGTGGTGTTGGTTGGGGACTGACCCTCCACTGGTCTCTCCCTGCCATCCGTACGCTTCTTCCTGGCAGTTTGATCGAACGACTACCCGAAACGTATGTTGACCGTGAAGCTGTCGCAAGCGGAGAGACTTCCAGGTTTCCTTTGTACGACCTCGCCACGGCTAATCTTGAGGCCGCCACTCCGCCCGCGACAGAGGCGCAGCGTATTCGTGTCACCCGCGAGCGTCTCCGCCAGCTCATCGCCAAAGACGTTCCCATAGAATGGTCGAAGGCATTTTCTTCGTTCAAGCAAGATGGTGAGCATGTTACTGTCCGATTTGATGACGGTTCTGAGGCCAGAGGCCGCCTTGTTGTCGCCTGCGATGGCGGCTCCTCCCGCGTTCGCCGTGCCCTTTTCCCACGTGAAAGCGAAGGGTACCGACTCCCCATCCGGGTCATGGGCTTCACAGCCAAGTACACCGAGGAAGAAATCGCCCCTATGAAGAATCTCGACCCGTTTTTCCTTCAAGCCACCTCTTCCAAGGAAAATAACTTCATGTACTTCAGTAGTATGCAAACCCCTCTCCTTGCCGCCCCCGCCAAACTCGTTGCACAGCTCAGGGGCCTCCAAACTCACAATCGTTTAGTTCTTGACGCCCCAGGCAACAAACCCCAGCACGGCACAGCTGCCTCCTCTCAATACACTGGCCAAGTTGTCGTTTCCTGGCCCCACTGCCCGAGCTTCCAGTCTCGCGGCTCGCCTCTCGACTTCCCCGAGACAGACGTTGCCAAGCGAGCCCTCATCAACTCTTTTGCTGAAGCCTGGGCCGAGCCTTTCCGCTCCGTAGCCATGGGCGTCGCCGACAGCACCGAGATTAAACAGCTCGAACTGCAGGACTACGCTCCTCCGCTTGGGCTGCGGAGCACTGGACGGGTGGTGCTCATGGGCGATGCGTTCCACGCCATGACCATGTGTAAGTAAACCCTTCACAATATAAGACAGTGCTCTGCTAATAGATGAGTTGATACAGACCGGGGAGAGGGAGCTAACCACGCTGTTTTGGATGTGCTCGAGTTCGCGGAGAAGGTCAGTCCGTGTCTTGGGGGGCCAGGAGGTGATCTGCGGGCTGCTTTGGATGCCTATGAAGCCGGGGTCGTGAAAAGGACTCGGCCTGCTGTACTGGCAGCTCGGCGTGCTTGCCTGGATGCACATGACTGGTCTAGGATCACACCCACAAGCCCATTGTTGACGAGGAGGGAACCGTTCATGCAATACGAGGAGGATGAAACCACGAGGGTGTGACCCAGAAAAAGCTCGTTTGCTACCATGCAAAAGCAAAATGGAATGATAATGCATGGTAATGTATGGTTGTTCGAGATATGATGAACTCTGATGTGGTCTAACGATTCGCACCTTCTAAGCTAGATCTAAAGATGAGGGTCTAGATATGCTATATATCACAAGAGCCAGGAGGAGAGGGTCAACTGGGTCCAGTATCCTCGCCACCCAGACTCAAACATCGACGCGGCCTGCCGCTTTACTTGACGAGATTCCTGCCGCATTGTTGTCCACTTGCACAGTATACGTCACAGACTTGATGATTGAATGCTCCGGGCACGTCGACAACATATTCTCCTCACTGTTACTCCGGTCGTTCGCAGACACAAACGTGCTTTTGTCTCGCTCAATGTCGCTGAGCTTGTACCGATCTCCGCTCTTGCCTCCCAGGACATGCGAACCCGAACGTCCAGAGCCGCTGGAGGGTTTGTAACGGTAGCCCCTGGCCTTCTTCACAAAGACTGGTGCGAGGAAGGGGAGAGAGGACACAACATTCTATATGGTATTAGCATGTGGCGTTGTCAAAATGTCGTCTACATGCCAGACTTACGCCAACATTGAACTCGATAGTACCCCAAAGCACAAGCATGGTGGTATTTCCGTCGCCGTACTGGATGCGGTTGATCTGTGTGTATCTCATGATTGAGCAGATGGTTGTGAATATGCCGAGGATAAAGACAATCATGAGACCCAGTTTCTTCTCAAGCTTGATGTTCAGCTTGAGCAAAACCGGGATTGGGAGAAGCGTGACAACGATGTCCGAAACGATGGTGATGACGGCGTAGCCAGTGAACGACGGGCCAGGCGGGAGACAGACACCCTCTTTGTATGGTTTCCATGATTTATCGACCTGTAGAGAAGAAATTAACAGCCTGTCAAGACCAACGTCCAAGGTTGATGCATTCCGTACCGGATCACAGGCGAAGATCAGGGCCAGAGTGCACCCCAGGTGGCTGAGGAAAACAAATCCGATGATAACCCACACAAGCTTGCGGTAGGTCTTATGGTCTGTCCCCTGAAGTAGTCGCAAGTAACTGATGAGGAGAGCAATCTTGAAGAAACTTATGCCCAGCTGGTAGAATGGCCGACCAGCGTAGTTGACTTTGGTGTAAATCACGAGGTTCTCCTTGGGTCGAAGAAGTAGCGGAAGCCCCAAGCCGTATCGTGTTTCTGCCAAAGTCAGCTTCGTTCCAAGGCTGAGAACTACAACACTTGACGTACGGACGATAGTCAGAATAGAGTAGATGAGAGCAAACACCATCGATAACGCAGCAAAGTAATCATCGCTCGCGAGCCCGCGCGCCTTGTGCCGGATGAACAACCTTGACGACACGACAGTGATTGACATGATCGATAAGGCTACGCAGAGCCCGATGATCATTGGCCATTGCGAGATGGCTTCAACCTCGGGCGATGCGTTCAACACCCAGCCCATATTCCCCGTCTGCGGCAGCAGTCTTGCCCTGTCAATGTCGTTTCGGATCTGGCCAAGTCGTGTGTTATTTCGGTTGTGACACTTGGAGCCGTCGAAATATTCCAGAACGTCCAACGTTTTTCGTTCTCGGGTCTCACAGGCGACAAGGCAACCCGCGAGGAACGCGAGTGGAACACCCACACGCTTTAAACAGTACACTTCGCATCATAGCTCCCTTGCGGCCCTAATCAGCTGCGCAGCTGACGATCCCAGTCACACATGTCGAACCTTTGCAGCTGTCTCACCACCAGCAAGGGATCGGCAAGGATGGCGCAACAAGCGAATCAGCCAGAAAACGAGTCCGCCCGCCTTCTTGTTGATGCTTGCGTCCCTCGAGGTCATCCTTAGGCCCCTAACCTGCTGCTGGGGCACTCCTCAGATTGGATCTGTCAGATTACTTCCTTCGACTCCTTCAAGGGGCATGGCATGGCCCAAGCATCTCGGTGAGGAGTCTGGGCAGGGAACCCCTTCGAGGATCAGACGGCCCTAGTCTAATTGGATAACACGCAAGACATTTCACAGGCAGCCCAAGAGCCGAAGCACCCCAAATAATTTCCGATCCTCGATATGTCAAGCTTTCTTGCTGCATGCCGATAAAGATCTTCTGCAGAATCGACCAGTTTGTCGAGACACCATGCATGTGTGCCAGTTCTGCTTCACGCAAATCATCCAGGGGCCGAAAGAAAGTGATTTGTCCAGTAGGTACACGGGACAAACCCTGACACCTGCTGCCATCGTTGTCCCGGGGCCTGCGACAAGTTTCTAGGTCTGAATTCCAGGACAGTATCCCGTGACCACCCCAGTCCCTGCAACGCGGCACAGCGGCCGCGCCGGCGGCGAGCAGACCTATCAATCTTTCTTTCGTCCTCGTCTTCATGGGGGAGGAAAGCATTCCACAGCACCGCTGAATTACAAATGCTCCTTGGATGCGCGCCCAAAACACCAAGAGCAGAGTATAACGCCCCATCCTTCTCCTGAGCAGCGCCGTCGTGGATGGTGCTGGCCATGAGAACGACCAGAAGTTTTATCAAGAGCCTGCAGCTTGTACGTTTTCAGCCAAATGTTGTGCAGTGCGTTGTACTTGGCGTTGAGGTCGGATACTCGTTGAGCCTTCACATGGTTAGGGGACTGTTGTGAACCGTCCTCATGTAGCGTCACATAACCTGAGTCGAAGGCTCCTTGCTATGTTTCCTTGTACTGTCTCCAAGCTTCTACAGTCACTGTTTTCTGTCTCCCTCCGTCCTCGTCCTTGCTTCCTGGAGCTGCTGGTGATTCGTTGAAATATGTGCGTGGTCTCATCTGCGTCAGTATACTCCCTGAAATTGCCGATCTCCTTTTATCTCTGAGACCCGTCCCTATCGCTGAATCGCGAAGCCTTCATTCCCTCTTTGTTCTGCGACCCGCCGTTCGACTCCCCTCCTCGTCTCTGCGAACGGCAAGCATCGACTTTTTCCTGGTAAGTAGTTGACAATGTCCTCTACTGGCGAGAACTCCATCCATGAGGGCGGGGGCGATCCCCTCAAGGTCTCCCAGACCGTGCCTAGCGACGGTGTCGTCGCGTCCGCTAACCGTGTCGACGCCGCCTGGGAGTTCCTCAACGCCAACCGCGGCATGGACTACGACCAGATCAACCTCGTGAAGCTCCGTCGCAAGATTGACTGGCACATTGTGCCCCTGATGTTCTGCTGCTATACTATGCAATTCCTGGACAAGGTCATACTCAATGTAGGTGCTCTCAAACATCGCTACGCAGCCGTGAACCGGCTCGAGCCCGTCAAAGATCATCTCGGTGTGTATCATTGCTGACTCTGGGCTCTCGATGGTAGTACGCTGCCGTCATGGGCATACGCGAGGATCTCAATCTGCAGGGCAATGACTTCTCCAACGTTGCCACTTTCCTCTTCGTTGGTCTCCTGTGCTTCGAGATCCCCAACAGTAAGTGAGCCGCGTCGTGACGAGCCCGCTCGAGCCTCTTCGCGCCCTCGTCCGAATCAGCCAGCCGCCCGCCCTCCCGTCCTGTCTCGGCATCTTCCTCGCCGGTCTCCAGCCATTGACTCGGTTTCGTTTAGTATACTTCCTCCAGGCTGTACCTCCTGCCAAATGGCTCGGCTTCAACGTCGTAGCCTGGGGCATTGCGACCGCATGCGGTGCGGCGGCCCACAACTATACCACACTGCTTGTGTCGCGCATCTTCCTGGGCGTCTTCGAGGCAACCATTGGGCCCTCGCTCATACTCATCAGCAGCCAGTACTATACCAAGTCCGAACAGGCGCCGCGTTTCTCCTTCTGGTATCTCGGCCTGGGTCTCGGCCAGATCATAGGCGGTGCTCTATCCTATGGCTTCCAGCACATCACCGGCGGTGCCCTGGCCGGGTGGCGCATCATGTTCGTTGCGCTCGGCGTTGTGACAGTCGTCATTGGCGTGGCCACCCTTGTCTTTCTGCCTGACACGCCCATGAAAGCCAGATGGATGACGGACGGTGAGAAAGTCGCCCTTCTGAAGCATGTCAGCGTCAACCAGACGGGTATCACAGACAAGAAGTTCCGCCCCAAGCAAATTCTCGAGGCTCTGGTGGACCCTCAGATATACCTTCTAGTCCTTGCCGTTGTGCTAGTGAGTCCATCCCCTTTGGAACCTCAAGCCTCATGATCCGCGAACACGTGGATCCAGATCATGGACCATGACTGACATGGCGTGTGCTTCATAGCTTTCTGTCTCCAGTGGCGTCATCACGACATACTCGTCCACGCTCATCCGCAACCTTGGGTATGACCCTAAGCGGGCCGCTCTCATGAACATGCCTTCAGGCGTCGTGAGCATCTTCTTCACTCTGTTTGTCGGCTTTGGGATTCGCATCAAGTCCCACCGCTGGGCTTGGATCATTGCCTGCATCTGTCCTGCGTAAGTGGGTGCGCGCGAAAGACGAAGGTGTAGTTGCTCACCGTCCTGCAGCATCATGGGCGGCGCCCTCATGTCCTTCCTCCCGGACACGAACCGCGCCGGCTGCCTGGCCGGCATCTACCTCGTCAACGCCGTCGTGGCCCCCCTCACCGTGTTCTACGCCGTAAGTGTCCATATGATTTCACGGTCGACGCTCGGCCCGACCGCCAGCCGCCAATAGCAGGCAACCTCTGACATGTCTCATAGTGGACGGCCGCCAACATCGCCGGCGCCACGAAGCGCGCCTTTGCCATGGCCATCGTCAGCGGTTCGTTCTCCTTGGGCAACATCATCGGCCCTCAGACGTTTCAGGCACGCGACGCGCCTGACTACATCCCAGCCAAGCTCGCCGTCATGGGCACGCAGGCCGGCTGCGCGCTCGTTACCCTGTGCCTGCTCATGTACTACGTCTGGGTGAACAAGAAGCGCAACAACTCAGACCACGGCGTGGGGGTCGAGGAGTCGTATCTGTCGCCTGAAGTCTGGGCCCAAATGACGGACAGGGAGAACAAGAAGTTCATATACACCTATTAGGATCGTCGACAGGACCAGAAGGATATCATGTTGCTTGCGCGGCTCAGGTGTAGGATTTGGCTGCCAGTCGGTGCATGGCAATAGCTGCGTATTCGACACCGTTGCTGGCCGTCACCCTCAGAATTCAATCATTTTTTCGCGAGGTTCCGATGTTCGCAGTGTCCTGCTCCGGTCGTCCCCGCCAACGAGCATCTGCAATCTCATGCTGCAGAGTTGGGCCGAGAAAGAAAAAATCGCGTCATGCGTGAAATAGAAGCTGATCGTGCTCAAGCAGATGACTTAAAGATAACGAAGATGATGTGATTCTTCTCCCAAGACGCGGTTCGGTCCGCGCGCCGAGCTTCTTGTTCCTTTCGCCGCCAAGCTCGGTTCCGACTGCCGGAGGAGCTTCTTTCGATCAGGGTCTATCCTCCGCTTCCCCCTTTTTTTTTTCTCCCTCTCCTCTCAGCCCCCCGTCGTGGGGACCTGGATCGAATCGCGTCATTCCAAGTGCCGCCCACTCCTTTTGGGCTCTTTCGGGTCTCGTCCCTCGAAGAGTGTCCCCGCCGTTTCCCCCGCATCGCTAGTGCTCGAGACTCCGCCGCGTTTGCCCTTTTCCAGAAGACCCCCGAGGTTCCCGACGACGCCTCCTGTCAGGGGAAATGAACAGTCGCCATGTGCCACTCGGTTCTTCGGCGGAGAGAGACCCGTCCATCGCGTTGGCGTCGTTCGCGCAATGCAACCCCCGCAAAGCGAAGGTGGGTGCGATGTGTACGCGAGGGTTCTCTTCCCCACGCCCGATACGACCCTAATCCGCGCCGAGGCAACCTCTCCTCCCGGCCGGCTGCGCGCCGTTGGAGCTTCAAGCGTCGCTGATCTCACGAGTTGTCCAAAGCATCTCTGGCCGATTGGTGGAAACCAGGGTGCTGCTCGGGCACGATTCCCGTCGTGACTCGGACCATGCGTCTTATTGGGACGCCTGAGGGGCATGGCAATCTAACCATGATGATGTCAACAGCCCTCGTCGTGGTGTTTTGTCCCGAGATCGGGTCGCGTCGCAGTCGTCAGGACCAGCTTATAACGGTGAGTCGAGCGCGTATCTTAGTTGGCTGGTAGCAAGCTCGTCAAGCTGAGCTCTTCCAGTCAGTCCCTACCTTAAGGCGTTCCGACCCTCGTTCGCCATCCATCATGGCTCGTTTGGCTGCTTCTCTGTTAGCCGTGTCCAGCCTTCTGGGCTTGGGCGCATCCGCCCCTACCAACACCAGCTCCGAGAGCGTCAACGTACACTGGCTCGGTAGCACGCCCGGCCAGAGCACCGGCACTACCTTTGGGCTTCCCTGGCCCAAGGGCAAGTACGATGCCGAGAAGACCGACTTCACCATCACCGGCGGCGGCGAAAGCATTCCCGTCCAGTCTTGGGTGAACGCCTACTGGCCTGACGGCTCCATCAAGTGGAGTGGCCACGCCATTCCCGCGTCCGACAGCCCCTCCGACGAGTACACCGTGACCGTCTCTGGATCTCCCGCCGGCAACTCGACCTGCGCGCGGCGTGCTCGCAGGGCTGCCCAAGAGACCGGTCTGAGCGTGACCGAGTCTGGCGACAGCATCGACGTCGACACGGGCAAGATCGCCGTGTCCTTCCCTAAGAAGGGCAGCTCCATCATCAGCAGCATCCAGACAGCAGGTGGCAAGACTGTTGGACGTGACGGAAAGCTCATCCTCCACTCTCAGTCGGCTGTCAACGATGACGCCCAGGACAGGGGCAGGACCTCCATCGACTACCACAACTTCGAGAGCAACATCGCCAACGTTACTGTCAGCGAAGACAACACCGTCCGGACTCTCGTCACCGTCCGTGGCACGCACCAGGTCAGCAGCGGGGACAGTCACGACGACTGGCTGCCCTTTGTTCTTCGCTTCTATCTCTATGCCGACTCCGACGCCATCCGCCTCGTCCACACCATCGTCTACGATGGCAAGGCCGAGAAGGACTTCATCAGCGGCCTGGGCATCCGCTTCCAGGTCCCGCTCAAGGACGAGGAGCTGTACAACCGCCACGTCAGGCTCTCGGGCGTCGACGGTGGCCTGCTCAGCGAGGCCGTCAAGGGTATCACCGGCCTTCGCAGGGACCCTGGTGCCACAGTTCGTACCGCCCAGTTTGAGGGCGAAGAGACGCCCGACATCGGTACCTGGGATACGCGAGTCTCGTCGAGGATGCACTGGATCCCTGCCTGGAACGACTTCAGCCTGTCCCAGCTGTCCCCCGACGGCTTCACCCTGAAGAAGAGGACCAAGGCTGGTCAGAGCTGGGTCACCATCCCTGGCTCCACTCGTTCCGGAGGCCTTGCTTACCTTGGCGGCGCCACCGGCGGCGGTCTTGCTGTCGGTCTGCGCGACTTCTGGAAGCGCCACCCCACTGGTCTCGACATCCGCAATGCTGCAGCCGACGAGGGAGAGATCACCCTGTGGCTGTATAGCCCTGAGGCGGGTCCCCTTGATCTGCGTCCTTACCACGACGGCCTCAACCAGGACACCTACGAGGACCAGCTTGATGCCCTCGAGATCACCTACGAAGACTGGGAGAAGGGCCTTGACACGCCTTACGGAATCGCCAGGACCAGCGAGGTGTTCCTCTTCGGTCTGGAGTCTACCCCTTCCCGCGACAGGCTCTCTGAGCTGACCACTTACCTCAACGAGCCTCCCGTCCTTGTTGCGAAGCCCGAGACCTTCCTTGAGTCGGGTGCCGTCGGCACCTACTGGGGATTGCCTGACACCTCGTCGCCGGCGGCCGCCGTCCTCGAAGGCCACCTTGACTTCCTCCTCGAGTTCTACCTTAACCAGGTCGAGCAGCGAAGGTGGTACGGCTTCCTTGACTACGGCGATGTCATGCACACCTATGATCCTGACCGTCACCAATGGCGTTACGATATCGGTGGATACGCCTGGGACAACTCGGAGTTGTCTCCTGATCTCTTCATCTGGCTCCAGTTCCTTCGTACCGGTCGCGAGGACGTCTACCGCTTCTCCGAGGCCATGACCCGCCACACGGGTGAAGTCGACGTGTACCACATCGGCGAGCTCAAGGGTCTGGGTACCCGCCACGGCATCCAGCACTTCAGCGACAGTGCCAAGCAGGCCCGTATCTCGACCGCGCAGTACAGGAAGTACTTCTACTACATCACGGGCGGCGACGAGCGCGTTGGTGAGATTCTGGAGGAGACTCTTGACGTCGACCAGACATACGCGAAGCTTGACCCCAACCGAAAGGTGCGCGGCGACGGCGTTAAGCCCTCGCCGACTGCGGCCCCCGTCGGTCTCGGCACTGATTTCTCTGGCCTGGCCGCCTCTTGGCTCGTCGAGTGGGAGCGCCGCGGTTCGCGCTGGGAGGAGGCTTTCAGCAAGCTCAACAAAACCGCCACTGGCATCGCTGGCCTGAAGAACGGCTTCGTCTCCGGATCAGCTATCTACAACCCCCAGGACGGCACTCTCAAGCCTCCTCCCGCTGATCCCGACAACAAGGGCAACGTTGCCATCTCGCATCTTTCATCTGTCTTCGGCCTTGTTGAGGTCATGGCCGAGCTGACGGACCACTGGGGCGATGAGATTCCCGAGGGATTCGAGGAGGCGTGGTTGGACTACTGCTACTACTACAGCGCCAGCAACGCTGAGCAGACCGCCCGCTACGGTACCTCCTTCGGTCGCCCAAACCTTGTACAGGCCCATTCTCGTTTGACGGCGTACGCTTCTCACAAGGCAGGCAACTCGAGTCTCGCGTCGCGGGCCTGGAGCGAGTACAACCGCGACGGCCTCCGCGCCAATGCTCCCTGGGCCAGCGTGCGTCTGAACGGGAGCGAGGTCCTGGCCCCTCTGGACGAGGCACCTTTTGTCAGCACCAACGATTTTGCGCAGTATGGCCTGGCGACGATTCAGAACCTTGCCCTCGCTGGCAAGGCCCTGCCGTGAGGCACTTCAGGGGAAATATTAACCACACTTCACGTACATAATTTCATAATCAATTGTCCATGTCCAAGTAAAGTTTCTTTGCCCGTGCTTGAATATCGCGGAATTCGGCCCACGCCTGGGCAAATGTAGACGCCGTACTCGGTGTGTCGTTTCACCTGACCTCCGCAATGTCTCCGACCGCATCGTCGAGCGAAATGCCAACAGTGGCCTCGGCAGCATACTCCACAGCGCCGGGCCGGGTCTTCAATGCTTGGAGGATACCTCGTTCCTTGCCGATGGCTATCAAAGCGAGTCGCGCGGTGTTTCGCAATGACTTCGGTACCGTCCGAGTGGTGTACACGTAGCTGAGTGGCGAGAGCTGGCACATGCCCTCGAACCAGGACGCGTGGATTTCAGTGGCGAACTCGTGAGACTTTCCACCTAGCGAGATGGGTACGGCATCGATGATTTCCTGAGCTGCAGTCGCGATGACAACGAGACATTGGTCCTTGGTTGCCCTCAGTGCGAATTTGTTGTGCACATTCGGTGATCGGGGGACGGCATCGATCGGCATATGCTCCACGAGGTTAGCTAGCATGAACAAGAGGTTGTGGAGTTTCAAGCGACTGCTTCGCCAGCTGTTCCAGAAGTAGTTTGTATGCGATCCGGGGGTGAGGTCTTCGGCTGAAGCTTGCGCCATCCAGCCCAGTATAGTGAGCTCTAGGACATTGACCCTGTTGGCAATTTCGGCGTACTTTCGTTTCGCTTCGTCAAACAGACCGTGATAAACGATAGGGAAGATAGCGGCAACTAAATAGCAGGCCTCGCAGACATATTTGCATGCCATGAGCGGCCATCCTTCGTCTGGATCCCTGGTGTCTTCTAGCAGTCCGATCCACTCCTCTGTTTCAGGGGGGCAGGCTTCGTTGTTCATGAGGCAGCCGGTTTGCTGCTAAGCGTCAAAATAATGTCTGTCAGTAGCTAAAGGGAGTACTCACAACTGTCATGAAGACACACCAAAAGATGTATCGTCCGAAAGGCGAGTAGAACTGGGACCTGCCCCGCGCACGCAGAAGACTCAAGAGTCCCTCGAGGTGCACGTGCCAGGCGGACTTGAGCGAAGCCTGGCCTCCTATACCGCCTATTTGGAGCTGGATGATACGTCAGCCGGCATGCTTCAAGAGGCCGCTCGTTATTGGAGTACTGACTTCGTACATGCCAAGGATCCACACAGCGAGGATGGTGCCGTCCGACGTGCCCTTCTCCCGGTCCTGCACGGCCAGCGCAACGGACCTGAGGGTGTTGCCAAGATGCAAAGCGGTCTCACGACGGTCTTGAGGAGCGTGAAAACAGCTGGCGAGGTATGCTCGAGCCCAAAGATGGGTGGCCATGATTAGCGGCTCGTCCGGCGAGGTGAGCTTCTCGAAGATGGGCGTAAAAAATGCGATTGGTGCGTAGCAGCTCAGCAGAAGAGGAATTGAATGCATCGTCCATGACTCTTTCAACTCACGCGTTGGCGAGTAAGAGGAGAGGCCTTGTGGTGTGACATTCCTGCATATCGCCTCTGGGCTTTCGACAGATGAGGACGACGATGATGACGAGGAAGAGGAGGAACAGCAAGGGGAGTTGTCGTTGAAGTCAATAATGCCCGTAAAAGGAGTCGCCAACCCTTCAGCTGCTGATGGCTTCGCCGATTGCGATCTTGATGCAGCCGGCTGCTTGGCTCGCCGTAAGGTGCGGGAAGTCTCATTCCGAAAGACGACGTCTTGCTCATTCCGGTACCCTGGGCACTCAGTGCCATATTTGATGCATCGCTGGCATGACGGGCGTCCAAGGTCGCACTGCCCAAAGTTCAGTAAGATATGTCATGCGACTTTGGGGGAAATACCACCGCGTCAGTGATCTGCTTACCTTGACCCGGCGCTGACGGCACAGATGGCAGTCTCGACTTGGCCTGCCAGTGTTGGGCATGCCGGGGGCTTGGCGGGGTTCCGCTGGCTGGCCGATGGCCCGAGATAAACAGATGGAGGATGAGATCAGCACGTTCAGGGATCGGTGAAAAGGCTTCCAGCCTCTTCCATGTCACTTGGCCGTATGTTGACAGCTTGCTGCATCCCACGTGAGCTTGGGAAGGACGGATGTCTGGACATTGGAGAAGAGTGAGTAGGCAGTTCTCGTGGTGGAGGCGGCGTCAGCATCGAATCGATTTCCTAGGTGGGATTAGCGCCTCCGAACAATCAGCCTTTATCGTACGTCTGTAATTGGTCGCCATTCCTGGTCGCCCATTCGTTGCTCGCTCAGGCGTCGGCGTTATTTCGTGAACACCTGACCTTGGCTTCACAGTTTGCCATAAGACTCAACTAGGTACCGAAGGTAATCCATAATCCATCAAGCACCATTGTTTGCGCTCCAATCAATACCTGGCATCCTTTAATTAGTAAACTGACAGTCTAAGACACAGCTTCTGTTAATCAACTCGTGTCTTGGGACTGGGTCAGTACCAAACGACTTGAACTCGCGTCGAACCTGGGCGTACAGCTTGTATACATGGGTTCAAGTTCCACTCACTTCTTTCAGATCTTTCCCAGCTGGCAATTCCATTGATGCCCCTTGATGCCCAGATCAGGCACGTTCTTGTTTACCGAGAGAGACCTTTAGGTCTTCTAGCTTGATCTAATGAAAATAGGGAGACTCCTCCATGTTTGGTTAGTTTTTCGGAGGGCGTGATACCAATCAAGAATTCTGTTGAGCTTCTACGAGAAAATGGACTCGAAATTGGCTCACTCCATCACCTCACCACCGCCGTAATCAACATCACGCATGGGCAAGGTAATGATGCGTAGTTCAGGGTTGTGGGTGGCGATGTTAGTTCGTGGAGCCCGTCTTGTTCAGTCCATGCCGTCTTTTCTACAAGAGACGTACATGATGTCCGGGCGAGGGTTAACCAAACAAAAAAGTCATTTGGAAATGAAGATGCCTTTTGCGTGAGAGCCAATGCCTCGTTGTAGGCGCTTGGTTTCGTTGGCGGCAGACCGGTGAGACTGAAACAGCGTACATTATATGCGTCTTTATCAAGTTCGGCAAACGCCCCAATGTCGAAGTACAGTTCAGAAATACAGCCGCTTGGTTGGACCATTGCCCAGATCAATCGATGTAATCAGGGATTAGTTTTGGAAATTGAGGAGAGCCGTGAAGTGTCTCTTAACGACACAGGTCTCAGTTCTGTCGGTACATTTGCACAGCATAGCCCATGGCGCCAGAAAAAAAAACAGTCGAACCCCGGTTTTTCGCCCATCGAAGGTTTGAATTCCAAGAGCGTGAGTTTACTGGCAGTCGCCGCTGCCGACGAAAGTAACCCCCTTGTCGCGGCGCAACAGATGCAGAGCTTGCGAGTTCTGAATCCGGAAAACTGAGGCTCGGGCTGACTGCTCCTGTTCGAACTTCCAACAAGGACGACATTGGTCATGATATTCAGCAGAGGCAAGCACAAATCGGCGTGACTGGGTATTCCAATTTGAATTCGGTCAACGGAAGGGAGTCTCATGCGGGGCTGCGAAGCTAGGTTGATTAGTGAGCCGGTACGCCACCGAGATGTTGACTCATAGCCTTGAGCTCAGGCGGACTTGCCCCAAGTATTTCAGCTTCCAGTCAACCCCCAACCATCTCACTACCTCTCTGGCAGGAAGTCTCACTCCTCTTGCCGCAACCCACCCATCTCACTGACACTCCTCCAAGCCTACTGAGCCTTACCGTGGTTTGAGTAATTCGCTACTGCTATTCCACTTAAATCTGTCGCGACTGGCTCGACTCATCCGCAAAGATGAAGCACGCATCTTCGACCCCGACTGCCCTTCTAATCATCGACACCCAAAAGGCTTTCGATCACCCGACCCACTGGGGTACAACTCGGAGCAATCCAGCCTTCGAATCCAACATCACCGCTCTTCTCCAAGCCGCGCGAGCCTACAACGAAGCCCAGGAAAAGTCTTCCAAGCCCAAACCCATTCTGATCATCCACGTCCATCACCACTCTACCAGCCCAGGCTCAGCACTGCACCCCGCCGCCAAGCTCCTCGGTACCGACATCCTTGCAATCGAGCCCATGAGCTATACCAGACCTCTCCCTTCCGAGCCTGTGCTGATCAAGAGCGTCAACTCGAGCTTCATTGGCACTGATCTCGAGGCCCGACTGCGTGCCTTTGGTGCGCGTCAGCTTATCGCTACTGGCCTGACAACGGATCATTGCGTTAACACCACTGTGCGCATGGCAGCCAACCTACAGGTCTTGGGCGACGATGGCGGTGCAGATGGAAGCGGAGAGGGGGTTCATGGGGTCATTGTACCTGGCGACGCCACGGCCACCCATCCGAGGGCCAGTTTTGACGCGGAGACGGTGCATCAAGTGGCGCTGGCTAGTCTGGATGGCGAGTTTGCTCAGGTGAAGAGCACAAAGGAGGTCCTTGCTGCTGTATTCGGATCACAATAGAGATGAAGTGCTCGGCTGGCCTGAGGCTTCTGATGAACAGTTCCAAGGACCAAAGTGGAACTAAGAATGGCTCCCTTCTCACAAGGTCCATCCGGCTCTACTCATCATGTGTCAAGACTTGCTGACTTTTCAACAAGCGAGGTCTGGCCACTTGGATAATGTTAGATCGACTGACATGTAATGCAAGCCGAGAGATCGGAAGAAGCCGTCTCTTGCCAGCAAGCTTGACGATTCCTGTTGCAGATCACTGCTCTCTTTGACTCCCCCCTGGCTGTCTTCCAGGAACCCCCCTTTCAATACTACACATCGGTCCTACTTGATCGGTTCTCGGCGCGACTAACAGACCAGGGTGGTCTCGATGCCGGCTCATACTTGGGGTCATCACGGCATGATGCTGGGGATGAGAGCCATTCCCACGTGCATTGGGTCTCGGGTTTACATAGTGGCCAATCAGACCTTCAATTACCGGGCTTCTACTGCTCTGCGACATGCACCCATGTTCATAAAATTTTGGTAAAACGCGGGCCTGGAAGCCCGTGGTCGGATTGTCAGGCTCACAGGTGGACTTTTTGGTCATACGCCCCTTCTTACACGGCGACTACATCGCCTCGGGCCGAACCTACCCAAGCCTCAAGCTGCCCCAGACGCTCAAGCCTGCAAGCCTCTGCTGAACAACGGCTTTTGGTTGCGGGGAAGAGTCTGGGGCTCTGCCCGAGTGATCCAGACATTGCCGTCGAAGGTGTGGGGTAGGCGTTTGTCTGCCCAGTGAGGGGATCATGACCATCACTGAACCCCCCCAAACCGGCTATTTGCCGTGCTTTTCTGCCCTCACGTTTTCCGGGTGGCGCCTCTCAACCTGCAGCAATGCAACCTCAACTCTGAAGCCACTCGGCACAAGCGCCGGACTACGTCCTAATTTGGCTCCAACGGCCGCGAGTTGCTCGCTGAAGAGCTCAAGTGGCTTTATGGGCTGCGCATGCAAACAATAGCTCTCGGCCCTTCTACTGACGAGTGATCTCGAACCGAGCGGCGCGCCCCCAACTCGGCCTTCGCCCGTGCATTGTGCATTGGAGAGATTTGCTTGCCTTGCAATTCTGGCCAACGACTTGTTTTCCTGCTCTGGCGACCGGAATCCTATGTCCGCCGGGCTCAACTCCTAAGCACAGCACCGTCTTGCTATAGACTCGGCCCTCGGCCATGAACAGTCTTTAGCGGCATCCGAGAAAGGCCCGACTTGTGGGGAGCGTCCTGGTAGTCGTGATCTGAAAATGCCCTCATGCGCTGCGCAACGACCTGGGAACTGCTTTCAGGGTTGGGCGCGTTGCTGTTGACTACCAGTGCACACTTGTATAAAGCATTGGGACTTCCCATTGAAGATACTTGAAAATCCATAGCACCGCAGGTCATCCTCCTCTCAAGAGTTTTACATCTTCCGCGCTCTGTTAGATCATCATGCGGCTCTCGCCCCTCCTGTCGCTCTGCGGTCTGGTCTTCCAGACCGTCTCTGGTCACCCTTCAACTCTGGAAAAGAGGGTCAACGTCGACCAATGGATCGCCCAAGAGCTTCCTTTTGCTAGGGCCCAGCTCTTGTGTAACATTGGTCCCAGCGGCTGCAACTCTGCCGGAGTTGCTTCGGGCCTCGTCATTGCATCTCCCAGCAAGCAGGACCCCGACTGTGAGTTCCAGCGCATTGCTGGTACCGGAATGGTGGGCTGATGATACTAGACTTCTACCACTGGACCAGAGACGCCGGCCTCGTGTTCAAGGCCATCATTGACCTGTTCATCGAAAACTACGACGCAGGGCTCCAGCAGAGTATCCAGAACTTCATCGTTGGCCAGGCCAAGCTGCAGCTTGTCGGCAATCCCTCCGGTGGTTTCTCGAACGGCGCCGGCCTTGGCGAGCCGAAGTATCTCGCCAACGGAGCCCAGTTCACCGGTGAGTGGGGCCGTCCCCAGCGCGACGGGCCAGCGCTTCGTGCGATCGCCTTGATCAAGTACTCCAAGTGGCTTATTGCCAACGGCTACACCTCAACCGCAAACACGGTCGTGTGGCCCGTCATCAAGAACGACCTGGCCTACGTCTCTCAGTACTGGAATCAGACTGGTTTTGATCTCTGGGAGGAGGTCCAGGGATCATCTTTCTTCACCATCGCCTCCCAGCACCGCTCCCTCGTGGAGGGCGCCGCTCTCGCCCAGCTCCTGGGTACATCCTGTACTGCCTGCAGCGCCATTGCCCCTCAAATTCTTTGCTTCCAGCAGAGGTTCTGGAACCCTTCCCAGGGCTACATCGTCTCCAACATCAACGGTGGAAGCTGGCGCAACGGCAAGGATGCTAACTCGATCCTTACCTCCATCCACAACTTCGATCCCGCCCTGGGCTGCGACGCAGCAACTTTCCAGCCCTGCAGCGACCGCGCCCTCTCGAACCACAAGGTCGTCACTGACTCTTTCCGGTCCATCTACGGTATCAACAACGGCATCCCCCAGGGAGTGGCCGTTGCTGTCGGTCGATACCCCGAGGATTCCTACTACGGCGGCCAGCCATGGTACTTGAACACTTTCGCCGCCGCCGAGCAGTTGTACGACGCCGTGTATGTCTGGAAGCGCAGTAGCTCCATCACCGTCACCCAGACGTCGCTCGCCTTCTTCCAGGCCCTTGTTCCTGGTATCGCTACTGGCCAGTTCGCTTCAGGCTCCACAACCTACAACTCGATCATCACCGCTGTCTCGGCGTACGCCGATGGGTATGTCAACGTCGCCGCGACCTATGTTCCTGCCAGCGGCAACATTGCTGAGCAATACAACCGCAACACCGGACAGCCCTTGTCGGCCCGTGATCTCACCTGGTCGTACGCTTCGTTGCTGACGGCTGCCCAGCGCCGCCGCGAGGTCGTCGCCCCTGGCTGGGCCAACTCGGCCGCCAGCGTTGTTCCCAACAGCTGCTTCGCGACCTCCATCCAGGGCTCCTACACCGCCGCCTCGGTGACGAGCTTCCCTCCCAACCAGACCCCCGCCACCGGCGCCCCCACTGGTACCACGACTGTCACCGCCCCAGTGACGACGACAACCGCTCCCGGCGGCTGCACCACGCCCGTCAACGTTGACGTCACCTTCAACGCCCGCGTAGTGACCCAGTTCGGCCAAACAGTCAAGATTGTCGGCAACATCCCGCAGCTGGGCAGCTGGAACACCGCCAACGCCATCAGCCTGAGCGCCGACCAGTACACGGCTTCCAACCCCGTCTGGCGGAGCACCATCTCGCTGCCGGCCGGCCAGGCGGTGCAGTACAAGTACATCAACGTCGCATCCAACGGCGCCGTGACCTGGGAGAAAGACCCCAACCGCGCCTGGACCGTCCCCAGCGCTTGCGACACGACCACCGCGACCAGGTCTGACTCGTGGCAGGCTTGATCACGGAGTTTTCGCCTGGACTGGATTGGCAGACAGACAATCTAAGTTGAAAGAAGACTTACTGGAGCAGAGCCGCTCGCCCTCGGTCCTCAGTTCTCCGAAGCCAAGCCCGGGTGCCTATCCCTCTTCAAATAGGCATATGTGGTGGCGTGCGCATCGCTCGCAAATATGGTGTCTGGCAATGGCCAAGGGTGTGGTTCGTTACGACGGGAAGTGACGAACCGAATGCGGTGAAGAATGTACATAGGAATAGAATCAGTTAAATATTGACGAGCGGGAGTTTACCTAGACAGAAGGTCGCATATCATCCTCCAGTCTTCACGTATTGTATTGTAGGCCGGTGCGAGGGTCGACTGACTCGTGGGCGTACCGGAGAGATCGAAGTAAGACCGCTGAAGACTTCGTCAGCCGTGTCTAGCTTACCAAGACTAGTGGGTGAGACTTCAGAGTGAGACTTTAATGATTCTATGAGGGTGACCGGGAAACTCGGTCGCTTTACGGATCGTTTTTTGGTCCTCAGCGGGCTGAACGTCGGACGGGTAGCTTGTCTGCTGACCAGCATGTTAGCCGGGTGTTCCGGTACTCGCACATGAACGCGAAATCCATACAATCCAATGCCATGGTCTTCGTTGAAAGGATGGTCCCAAACATGACGGATGACGAAGTGGCCATCCGGAAGCTGATCGAGGGTGAACACAAACAAGGCCGACCATACCAAACAATTGTTTCCATCTTCTAAATGCCCATACAGTACACCATGACAGCCGATCACCTCTTCCCCTCCGCCGGCTTCAGCTCCATCATGTCCAACCACTCCATCGCGAATGCCGTCACAATCTTGGTCCAATCCCTCACAGTCGGCATGTCAAGGTGATCACCATCATCGTCCTTGGTGTGCCAGACCGACGGGAATGGCGTGGGAATCAGATGCAAAATGGGCACGCCCTTTGCCATGAAAGGTTCGTGGTCATCGCCAATGAACCCGCCACGCAGCTCTTTGGAGCTGAGCTCGCCGTCAGGTAGGAAGGGCCCGTCAGGCTTGGACTCGAGCAGGCGCAGTTTGCGCATGCGCTTTTCGATGGAGGCCATGTGCTGGTAGGCCCAGTGGGTTGGGGTGAAGTAGGAAGGGATGGAGGGGTTGGCGGCGCCCAGGAGGTCGAGAAGGACAAAGGCGCTAATCTGGTCCAGGGGGTTTTGATAGAAGGACATGGCCGGGTTTGGGTTTTCCCACTCGGCGGCAAGAGATCTGCCAATTTTGTCAGTGCACGAGCTGCGAAGTGAGCAGCAAATTGTACGCACCGTGACCCGTAAAGAGAGTCCGTATCGGTCCAGGTGACGAAGGCTTCCTCACCATCGAGCAAGAGAATCTGGATGCCCATGTCCATGGCAACGGTGCCGCCGGTCTCGCCAAGGGCTACCATCTCGTCCTGCATCTGCGTGATGTAGGGATCAATGTAGCGGGCAACGTGCATGAGCATGGCACAGGGGGCAGCGCTGTCGGTGGCGCCGATGAAGCCTTCGGGCTGCAGCTTGCTGTCATAGTGAGCGACGAGGGTCAGCCAGTTGGTCTGACCAGGCTTGGTCCAGGGCGGCCCTCTCCTTATGATGAGGTTCTGGAAAGGAACATCCTTATTGCCAGTGGCAGGCGTCTTGCCGGTGGAGTTCTGCCATTGAACGGTCCACTTGGGCAGCTGAGTCTTGAAGAAGTTGACAAAATGTTCTTGGGTCTTGACCTGGCCTGGGGTGCCGGGGACGCGTGGGATAAGAATGGGAGCGAGGAGGGCACCGGTCTTAGGGTCGAGCTCGTCGTCACTCGAGGTGATGTTGCGCAGCCAGTCGTCTTCGAGAGGCTGGTAGGCGAGCAAGGGAGAGGCGAGGAAGAGGATGTGGAGGAGGGTGAGAAGGAGAGCGTGAAGTGAGATGGGCCCTCTGGCCATGGTGTTCGCGGCGTCGGGGGGGCGGGCGGTCTTATTCTAGGCTCTCATTCTGGGATGTGAGATGACGTTGGGTTTTGGAGATGATCGATGCCGGATCCGACGATAGCTGACGGAATCTGTGGTGTGGATGATTGTCTTGGATCCGTTCTCATTAACGCCTTCACCCTTCCGTCAAGAACAACGTCGTGTCCACTTGGCCTTTCTTTCGCGATTGAAGACTGATCAGGGGAACAAGGCGCTAGTCCTGATCGGGGTCTCGGAGAAACGATGCGACGTTTCATGTGAACACTTGCTGACAGATGCCGCCAGCTGTTCGTCTGGTCTTCCACTCGCGTTTCTCAGAAACTGCCAACCAAGTGAGCTCCTCCCAAGATGGTACTCCGTGGACAGAGATCGAGTCATACCATGATTTTGCATCAAACAGACATCAATGGCTTCCACTGTCCGATCACACATTGGCAGGACTCAGGCAGGCCGCACAACAACTGGTAAACAGCAGCGGGCCCTGCGCACTGAGTCGACCGGCACGGTGAGGAGCTGTCAACATTAGCATGTCTCTGAGGCATTTTTTATATCTACCAGCGTCCGAACTGGTGTAATGGCTAACATTTGACGCTCTCACCGTCAGGCTCAGGGTTCGATTCCCTGGTTCGGAATCACTTTTGTTCTGCGAGTGACCGGACACTCCTTTTGCCACGCTGGGCCACACGCCTTGCCTTGCTCAACTCGCGCAAATCGCCTTTGCCACAAGGTCCGCCGAAACGAGCGGGCAGTGCTGTCTCGGTAGCTGCCCGACGATCTTTTGCTTTGTGTTGTCTAGCGCTGGCTGCCTCGAGCACTGCTTCTGCCTTTTACCCGGCATTGGCTTGCTGCCCAGGGAGGGCACCTTAATCTCCATCTGCCGTGCCTTAGTTCCCCCACCAATACCCCGCGGTAGGAGAGCAAGCCCTCGGTAGTCTCCTCTCCCTTTCGCTGGGCGCCGAACCTCAAGGCTTGTCGAGTGTCCATCAAGCACGACACATGAGGAAACAGACCGCGATACTGACTCGGACGCCGACGAGCAGGTCCCACAGCGCCGAGCCGGGTCAATTGCCCCCGCACGCCAACATATGTCGAAGTCATGTCGAACATACAGGCTAAAATCATCGTATCATCCGGCGACCCTCTCCACAGCCTGGGAGGGATGTAACCTTGATACCCAGCGAGCCGGAGCGTGATGATTATGACGGAGAAACTGGATGTGCCACGGCACATCACGCTACGAACCATGGTTAGCACAATATAAAGGTGATCCTCGGCCAGGCACCGTTACCACATACCCGGCTCAAGCTCCCACACCCTCACGGCCTCGCGAGATCTTCTCTCTATCATAATGCGCGGCTTAATCCTGCTCGCGACTCTCGGCCTAGCGGCTGCCGAAGACGGCCTGGCAGCATGGCTGCGGTACGCTCCGATTCCGCATGCTAAGTGCTATCACAACAAGCTACCCTCCGTCATCGTCACTCTCAACGCCACCGAGGGTCTCCCCGTCCACACTGCCGGAAAGGAGCTGGCAGATGGCATCAGCGGCATCTTCAGCAAGGAGCTGACCTTTGGTGATGCCTCCGAGACCGATGCCACTGTCACCGTGGGTACTGTCAATGCCTATCTTGAGGACGGCGGCGCCCTTGACGACCTCCCCGAGCTTATTGAGGACGGCTACCACCTCAACATCTCTGGCGGCAATGTCTTGATCCTCGGTCAAAACGAGCGCGGCGCCCTGTATGGAACCTTCAAATACCTTGCGCGGCTCGCGCAGGGCGAAATCAAGGATGACACCCTAACTTCCAATCCCGATGCCCCAATCCGATGGGTGAACCAGTGGGACAACATGCGCGACGGCGGAACTCATGGCAGCGTCGAGAGAGGCTATGGAGGTGACTCCATCTTCTTCTGGGACGGCAAGATTCGTGAGGATCTTACCCGCGTCGGCGAGTACGCCCGCCTACTGGCCTCCATCGGCCTGAACGCCGTCGTCGTCAACAACGTTAACGCCAATGAGACGACCTTGACGCCCGAGAACATGGACGGCGTCGCGAGGATTGCTGACGCATTCCGTCCCTACGGCATTCAACTTGGTCTGTCCCTGAACTTTGCCTCGCCACAGCTGCTAGGTGGCTTGAGTACCTTTGACCCTCTTGATGACAGCGTCATCAACTGGTGGCAGGGCATCACAGATTCTCTCTACCAGAGGATCCCTGATATGGCGGGCTACCTCGTCAAGGCCAACTCCGAGGGCCAGCCCGGTCCCCTGACGTACAACCGGACCTTGGCCGATGGTGCGAACCTGTTCGCGCGCACCCTCCAACCGCACGGCGGCATCATCCTGTTCCGCGCCTTTGTTTACGACCACCAAAGTCTCGACCAGGACGCCAACTGGAAAGCAGACCGCGCAAACGCGGCCGTCGACTTCTTTGAGGGCCTTGATCCCGAGTTCGAGGATAATGTTGTGATCCAGATCAAATATGGACCCATCGACTTCCAAGTCCGCGAGCCTGTGTCGCCTCTCTTCGCCCACCTGCATGAAACGGGCAGCGCCGTTGAGCTCCAGATCACCCAGGAGTACCTCGGGCAGCAGGCCCACCTGGTCTATCTTGCCCCCATGTGGAAAGAGCTTCTCGACTTCGACCTCCGCGTTGATGGTCAAGACTCCGCCCTGAGCGACATTGTCAGCGGCAGGCGTTTCAACAATAAGCTCGGAGGATATGCTGGCGTCGTTAATGTCGGCCACAACACCACGTGGCTCGGGAGTCACCTTGCCATGTCAAACCTGTACGCGTACGGCAGGCTTGCTTGGGACCCGTCTGCGGAGTCTGTTGAGATGCTCGAGGAGTGGACCAAGATGACGTTCAACCACGACCCCCTCGTCATTGACACCATCACCAAGATGTCGATGGAGTCGTGGCCTGCATACGAGGACTACTCTGGCAACCTCGGCGTCCAAACGCTCACCGACATCCTCCACGGCCACTACGGCCCCAACCCGGCCTCCCAAGACAACAACCCCTGGGGCCAGTGGACCCGTGCCGACGCGGACTCCATTGGTATGGACCGCACAGTCTGGAATGGTACCGGTAACGCCGGCCAGTATCCCAAGGAAGTCTACGAAGTTTACGAAAACATCGAGTCGACCCCAGACAATCTTCTCCTGTGGTTCCACCACGTCCCATACACCCAGGTTCTCAAGAGCGGTAAGACGGTTATCCAGCACTTCTACGACGCTCACTACGCTGGCAGCGCCGTGGCACAGACCTTTGTGCCCCTCTGGGAGAGTCTCAAGGACAAGATCGACGAGGAGCGTTTTGACCACGTGCTCTACCGCCTCGTCTATCAGGCTGGCCACTCGCTCGTGTGGCGCGACTCGGTGAACAACTTCTACTTCAACAAGTCAAGCATTCCTGACGAAGCTGGCCGCGTGGGTAACCACCCTTACCGCATCGAGGCCGAGGACATGGAGCTCGACGGCTACAAGCCGTACCGGGTTCATCCCTTCGAGGCTGCCAGCGGCTCTCACTGCATCGTGACGGCAGACAACTCGACGCAGGGTACTGCGTCGACGGTGCTGGATTTCGACACGGGGACGTACAACGTCGCAGTCAACTACTACGACCAGGCCCTCGGGAACGCCACGTGGGCGCTTTACCTGGACGACGACCTGGTCGGTGAGTGGAAGGGCGACCACGAGTACATCTTGGGCAAGGCGCCATCGCAGTATATCGATGGCCAGACTGCGACGCGCATTACTTTCAAGGGTGTACGGGTCGAGTCCGGGAGCACCCTGCGCATTGTCGGAACGCCGGATGGAGAGGAGCCGGCGCCTGTTGATTATGTTTCCATTCTGCCAGAGGGTATCATAGATTAGTGCTCGCGAATGCGACGTCTCCACCTGCGTGCGAGGCTCTAAATATTATAAAATAATCTGTGCAATTTTCGCATGAGGCGACTCCAATCTCCTGTGGCGGATGAGTGATGGATGGCCTGTGGCGAAATGTCCGATGTGGCTCGTGCTCCACAGACGCGAAATCCAAGCCGAAGAGCGGGCACGCACTACTGCTCACCTTTTCCTGAACCATTTCTTCCAGCAGATCAAGATAATTCCCCACGACACATTACCGTCGAAACTGTCTACTGCACAGCAAGCCTGTCTGCTGCATCCAAGCGACCCCGGCAAGGCTCCATCAACACGGTCGCGTTTTCTCCGAGCAGCACCATGTGTGGCATCTACGCCTCCGTTGCTCGCGACGCCGGAATCGTTCGCGCCTCTGAGGACCTGACACGATGTCTTTCCTGTCGTGGTCCCGACCATCTCGGCAGTGCCCAGGAAATGATCCAGCACGACGACCTTCCTCCCACGGCCCTGTCTTTCACCTCGACCGTCCTGTCTCTGCGTGGCGATCACGTCACGCCGCAGCCCTTTCGGGATGCCGCGAGCAATTCCATCTTCTGCTGGAATGGCGAGGCATGGAAGCTCGATGGCCAGGTACTGGATGGGAATGACGGCGAGGTCGTCTTCACGCGTCTGGTCGAGGCTAGCAAGGCTGCGTCGGAGGACGGGATTCTGGGTGTGCTGCGCGCCATCGATGGACCGTTCGCCTTTGTCTTCTTCGACAGGGCATCAACGAGACTGTACTACGGACGTGATCGCTTAGGACGACGATCTCTGCTGCGACGCCAAGATCAAGGGCTTGTACTCTCCAGCATCGCAGGCGACACGGATCCCAACTGGTCCGAAGTCGAGGCCGATGGTATCTATGTGCTTGACCTGAACTCATGGGCTAAAGGGCAAGAAGCTACGGAATCAATTTCCCGGCGTCCCTGGTCGAACGGCCCGGCAGCCAACTTGGTAAGCTTGCACCCTATTTGTGACGCGGCTTCCTGCTACTTACCGGCGTAGGTGCTCAACATCGGCCTCTTCAACATGGCGGTGCCTGAAGGCCGGCCATCCTTTTTGGATGCGGATTCTACGGCCGTACAGATGCTCCGGCAGCAGCTTACAGATTCTCTGAGGCTCCGTGTACTGAACGTCCCGATCCCTCCTTATGTGTCCAAGTCAGCCGCTCCAAGCGACGCAAGGGTCTCTGTTCTATTCTCCGGAGGCCTGGATTGTACTGTCCTCGCGCGTTTGGCTAGTGACTTGCTTCCTGCGGATCAAGCCATTGATCTACTGAACGTGGCATTCGAGAACCCTCGTGTTGCTGGCACTCGGCGCAAGGACGCTACTGAAAGCATCTACGAGATTTGTCCCGACCGAACGACGGGCAGAAAGTCGTTTGCCGAACTGGTAAACGTGTGCCCAGCGCGGAAATGGAGATTTGTTACGGTAGGCCTTTCAGCCAGTTAGGTATGCACATGCGTCATGCTGACCACGGCCAGGTCGACGTGCCCTACAGCGAGGCTCTGGCCCACAGACGCCAAGTCGTGTCTCTGATGTATCCGCACAGAACCGAGATGGATATTTCGATTTCTTTCGCTCTCTACTTTGCAGCCCGCGGTGTCGGCGTCGCTCAGGATCATCCGTCTGCCGAGCCAGAACCATACGCCACGCCGGCCAGAGTTCTCCTGTCAGGCCTCGGCGCGGACGAGCTGTTCGGCGGCTACTCTCGACACATGATGGCTTTTGAGCGCGGTGGCTATCAAGCTCTGGTCGACGAACTCAAGCTAGATGTTAGCCGCTTGGGCGACCGCAACCTAGGGCGCGACGACAGGATCATGGCGCACTGGAGTCGCGAGGTCCGCTTTCCATTCCTGGATGAACGACTGGTCAAGTGGGCGGTAGAAACGCCCGCATGGGAGAAGTGCGACTTCAACCAGCCGCAGACCGAGATGCACGTCGAGCCTGCAAAGCGTGTGCTGCGACTACTGGCCGAGGACCTGGGAATGCGCTCCGTCGCGCGAGAAAAGAAGCGGGCTGTATGTTTCCTCTCCGTCTGATGTGCGGCGTCTGATGTTGCCGCAAGAACTAACATGGGGGGTTCCCTGACCCGGCAGATTCAATTTGGCGCAAAGACGGCAAAGATGGTCAGTGGGCAGTCTAGAGGCACTGACCTCATCCAGGAGTTCATCCGCCGATGACGGGTTCAACGGTTTGCGAGTGCAGGCCTTCTCCTCTGTCGAAACATCAGCGACACGGGTCTGGCAGTGATGACCAACAGATACTTCCGAGTCGTGGTTAACGTGGGCGTTTTCTCGTCGGCAGTTGCGTGTTTCTGCTCGTTCAGTAACCCTTCTTCGTTCGCGGCGCGCCAATGTTTTGGAACCACCGACCGTGAAGACGTAAAGGCAAGTCTGAGCCAGGCCTAGATGCGGATAGTACAGTTCCGTGCCGTGTTTCTACTTTCACCGAACCAGCTTTGGAGGGCAGGTTGCATCTGGCTTGCCTGGCTTATCTTACAAGGTTCTTCCGGCAGCCGAACGGCTTCGCGAATGGAATGGCGCTCTGGCCCGGCGACGACGACGAGATGAGAACGGGGTAGCGGGCCAGCCGAGGTGAGGAGGTTGTGTCAAGGGACTGGACGTGTCACAGGTTGACGATCATGCCAGGCGTGGGCCGTGCATGCGGCACAGCGACCGGGGTGGCAAAGCGACGACCTTCTGACAACGAGAGGAAAACACCCAGGAAGAGTCCCTTACCGAACCAAACTTCAGCTGCAGATACGGCGGTTGCTGTCTCAAGAATATTCCAATGCAGTCGTCCAGCGTATGAACTTCCCATCTGCCGAGTCTTCCCAAACAAACAAAATCACCCGGCTCAAGCGCGTCCCATTTATCGTCTGAAGAGCTCATTCTTTGAAGAGAGGGTCCCAAGGACTCGCGAAGACACCCCTGTCGT
Organism: Verticillium isaacii; assembly: GCA_002851775.1. NCBI lineage: Eukaryota > Fungi > Ascomycota > Sordariomycetes > Glomerellales > Plectosphaerellaceae > Verticillium > Verticillium isaacii. The sequence goes on along the minus strand of NMXN01000007.1, from coordinate 2,183,731 downwards.
GCCACGATGTCAACCGTGGCGGACCCCTGCCCCTGCCCGAACCTGTTCATCCTGGTCCTTTCAATCTTCACTTATTAACATCACAAGGATCCAATCGCAAGCTTACAGTGGTCATGCTTCCCAGCGCCCCGTCGCCCAAACATCCAACGAAGGATGACCTCACGATCATTGTTATTCCACGGGACTCCCCTCATGCCTGACTGTTCTTCGTTCCTACTCAATCCTGCCATCTAGGCACTCAATTCACCATCCATCGAGACGACTGGCGCGGCGTCTGCTGGTTCAGACGGGGACTTGAGCTGAGCACTTGATTGTAGCCACTCGATATCCTCTCGTTTCACGTATTGGTCTGTCTCTGGGACTCCGACGCTCTCGCGGCGAGCCAAGTCCGCCACTGTGACTATCAAGCCTGGTTGCTGGACGACTTCTCAAGTACTATTGACGACTTGTACGACATTAACGGTACAATCGACCATCAAGACATCATGGACAGACCCAAACGACCACCGCCGCTGGCTCTTGCGCCGCCCAAGAAGCAGGACAAATCCGTCTTCCGCCAGACCCTCAGCATTCCACCAGCAGCGTGCAAGCCGAGACGAGAACCGCTGCGTCGCGCGCCATCGAGTCGTTCCTCAAATCATCCCTCACGCGAAACGTCCTCTCTCCCATCATGGGTCCACCTCGCTACCAACATCCTTCATCTTCACCTCTGCGCCGTTCTCATCGCCGCGCTGGCAACCTTTCTCCACGACCAACCCAGCGCCTCCAGAACACAGATAGGGTGGGTTCCATTATCTATTGTGTCGGGTACCACTAACACGGCGCAGACAAACGGCGACAGTCGCTATTGTTTTTCTTATCCTCGATACCCTTCTCTCGCTCCTCAGCCTCCTCCGCCCCGCTAATCACATCGCCCTCTTCATTCGGCTGAGTCTCGCCATCTGCCTTGTGGCAGTCTTCATCGCGTTCGCGGCGCATGTGCCAGGGCCGAGGGTGTTCACACCAGGATATCGTCTCTGGGGGACAGCACGTGAGACTGGCGACGGGCTCGTGGCGGGCGCAGTGTTTGTGGTCGCCATGTGGGATTTTGCCAGGGTGGCGGTTCGGTGGAGGGTGTTGCTACAGTGGTTGCATGGTCGGAGGTTGCGCAATGACCATGTGGATGATGGAGGTGAAAGAGGCAAAGACTCGGTAACGGTTGGACGATAACGAAGAAAGCGATGACGCTGAGACCGAGTCTCTCGGTGCTGGACGTGAGAGACTGATGCTGGACGCCAAGTCAAAGGAACATGATATATGGATCAGATGGACGATGAACGAGGACTACATGGCCAGCCAGATAACGTGACTACTGGGTCGTCTTCGGCCTCACGCATATTGATCTCGAACCCTGCTAGCACTGACACAAACCCAAGTGTATTGCTGCACTCTCGTTGGGATCTAATTCCTGCTGCCACTACCTTCTCCCTTCTTGAAAATTGGTGCTCCTGGCTTCCACCAGCTCCACTCTGACAACGACCTGATCTCCTTGTCCGCTTTGGGAGAGCCTCCGATAAGAATTCTGTTGCTGTCCAGCTCAACGGGATTCGCTCTTGTCGGCTTGCCACTTCGCCGCCGTTCCGTCTCTGGAGTGCCCCGCCTAGTGGAAGGAGACACTGCCCTCGCTTTGCCCTTGTCGACAGGCTTGCTGAGCACTTCTGCCAGGCTGTTCGTTCTTGAAAGACATCCTCCTCTGTTGTGCAAGGCTTCGCCAGCACATTTCGGTGTCCCATGTGTAGCGTCCCCTCGTTCTCTTTCCTCTCCGGACCCTGAACAACCTCCAGCCAGGCCACCGTCTCCAGTGCTCTACCCAAAGGCCGGCTCCACAGGCCTCCCACTCCGGTCGATCATGAACCCACTGAACGCCTCCTCATCGTTGAGCCCCAGTAAAATTGGGTCCGGCCGCTCTGGTGGCAGCTTGCTGTACAGCCCGATGCCAGCCTCGGGCCAGATGCCAGGTAACGGCTCCTCGTCCGGCTGGTCGGCGATAGTCTCCGTCTCCTGAACCTTGCGGATGGCGGACGTTTTCGGGCGTTTGGTTACGGGCTTGGCGGGCTGGCGGGCCTTGGGGGGCGCAGCACGTGGTGTCGGTGCCGGTTCGGTGAGGGCCTGCAGATGTTAGACGAAATTCTCGGGCGAGAAACGTAATGGACTTACGGCGGCCCAGTCGGGGTGATTGAAGAGAGGAAGGTTGGGGTGCTTCTTGGACATTGAGACGAGTACGTCAACAAGGAGACCGTCCTTGATGGCATCGCTGAACAATAACAAGTTGACAACGTCTGTACTCCTCAGCGAGGAAAAGTATGCCCTCCGCTATGCTGCGTCAGTTGCGTCGCACAACATGAGAGAACAATCCGTAGTTTACTCACCGTTTCACGATCTGCATCGCCCGCCTTGAACCCGACCAGCTCGGGTTTGTTAAACGCCGGCAGCTCAGCCAGCCTCGCCTTTCGCAGCTTCTCCACATCTGCTGAGCCCCGTGACGACACCTGATCCTGATGCAGCCTGTCTAACCGGTAGGCGTCGATCGCTAGTCCTTCCCTAACACACTCTGAGCACTTGAAGCGCGCCCTATCGCGGACGGACGCGGCGCCGATCTCCGGCTCGTGGCAGCGCTGATGCCATGACCAATCGCAAAGCGGACATGCGACAAGGAGGTTATCTGGAGACTCTGTTGAGGAGTCGCACTTGTCGCAGCGGCGTGGACCGTCCTCCTCGGTCCGCCTATTACGGAGCAAGGGTTTGGGGACGATGCGCGCTGGGCGATCAGTGGCGAGTGCTGCGGCTGTCGCTGGCGTTGTCGATGGGGACGCCTCGTCGTCTTCAGGGAGTCGTTTTCTCTTGAGATCGGGATTTGGTGGTCGCAGCGGAGGGAGCACCACCTCTGGCATAGCCAGAGTAGCAGGGACGGGCATCACGGGGGGGTTCTTCCTATTTTCTGTTTGTTTGCGAAGAACGTCCTCGTACGTGACCGAGAACCAAGTAGGGAGAGGGGGAAATTCGGCAGGTGAGTCCGGACCTCGCGACTTCCTGGTGGCTCTGGCCATGATCGCGTCTCCTGTTGTAGGGAACTGTTTTGTGGGAAGGCGAGGCGTTGAAGACCGCAATTGGTCCCTGAGGGGACCGTTCAAGAGTAATGTTGGCTCTTCAATAGGCTTTTCAGTAAGCTTACCCACTGTTGGAGGGTCGAGGTCCATCATGTCGGCTGTGGTTCGAGTCTGATGCGGGTCATTGTCCCGGGGACTCTCCCGGGAAGGCGACGGAGATCGCAGCATTCGGCGTTGTTTCCAAGGCGCACAGTACGGGTTCGTAAGATGTTGAACGGTCCCAAGTTACGGCCCTTTGACGCAGACGATAAACACGCGGATGGCTGAGTAAAGATGCATCGACAGAACTCGACAGGATGAGCCTCGCGATCAGCGAAGCTGTTCACACCGTGCAGGTCTTTATGAAACTCTCCTTGGTGATCTGCTGAATGTCAGATTGAGGCATGCCAAAGCCCAATGAACAACCCACGCTATCATTGCAAGACTGCTGGTGCTCAATTGAGCTGCGATGTTCATAAGTCGTGCGATATGGTTCAACGTCGGATTGATGTTATGTGATAAGATCATGGTTTAATGGGTCGATGGCCCTCTAGCTTTCCTCCCAGACAAAACGCGAAGTCACGTGCGATGCTCCACACTCAGCATCTTGTGTTCACCGACGCTTACCGGCACCCTCCCGACTGACCGAGACAATTATCATGGCTGGACTCATGTGCACGGATGTGGAGATTGGAACGACTGCTTAATATCCAACCCTGTAGTTTGCTGCAGCATCTCAGCCCTTCACACACTTCCAAGTGCTACCTCACAACACCCTCACTCCGCAACGCTGCAACCTCCCCCTCCGACAACCCCAGCTGCTGCGCCAACACCTCTGCCGTATGCTGCCCCAGCGTGGGCGGTACTGTCCGGATCCTCGGCTCACTCTCCGAGTACTTGACAGGCGTGTTGACCATCTTGATCGTCCCGCAGTGCTCGTGGTCCATCTCTACAACCATATTTCTTGCCTTGGTATGCTCGTGCTCCATTGTCGCCTTCACATCGTTGACCGCCGCATATGGCATCCCCTTTCCCTCGAAAACCTGCAACCACTCCGCTGTCGTCTTTGTCATCGACACACCCTCAATCAGAGCCTCCAGCTCGTTGCGATTCGCGACTCGCTGGGCATTGGTGGTGTACTTGGGGTCGTCCCTCCACTCCGGACGGCCGAGCCCTTCGCAGAGAATGCCATACAGACGGTCGTTGCCACCGCCGAAGAGAATGTCTCCATCCTTCGTCTTGAAAGACCGGTATGGCACGATCGAAGGATGCGCCGTGCCCCATCGTCCGGAGTCCTTTTCCCCGCTGATAAGACAGCTGCTTGCAATGTTGGCGAGCGTCGCTGTCTGGCAATCGCTCAACGAGACGTCGATGTGCTGGCCCCTCCCCGTCTTGGCACGCGCCAGCAGCGCGGCCATGATGCTGTTGCTTGTGTACAGGCCTGTTGTCAAATCGGTCACGGCGACGCCAACCTTAACAGGAGGGCCGTCTCGGCTGCCTGTGATGTGCATGAGGCCAAACTCCGCCTCGACCATAACATCGTACCCAGCGCGGTCAGAGTAAGGTCCTGTCTGACCGTACCCGGTGATGGACGCGTATATTAGAGCCGGGTTTATGGCATGCAGGGTGTCATAGTCAAGCTTGTACTTCTTCAGTGTGCCGGGGAGGTAGTTCTCGACGAGAATATCACAGTTGGCGACCAGCTTGTGGAGGATTTCGGTGCCGCTGGGGTGCTGGAAATTGAGGCCGAGTGACTTCTTGTTGCGGTTCACCTGGACGGCGTGAGCAGAAGAGAGACATAGGTGAGGAAGCATGAAAGGGACTCACGGCGAGAAAGTAAGCCGACTCGCCGGGGCCTTCTTGCGATGAGTCGGCCTTATAACCTGCGTATGGAGGGCCCCAAGCTCGGGTGTCATCGCCGCGAGTGGGATGCTCAATTTTGATGACCTCGGCACTGGGACAATATCAGAAACGATGTTCGAGAGTGGTGATCGTGAGCTTTGACGTACCCCAAGTCGCCTAGTATCTGGGTGCAGTAAGGCTGGCAGCGTAAATGGGTGGTTCATTTCTGTTCAGAAGGATCGCTTACACCAGCCAGGACTCTGGTCATGTCCAGCACGCGATATCCTTCAAGGGGGAGGTTACTCGCTGGTGCTGAGGACTTCCACCTCGGGCCGGGTACTCTCGCGGCCGGACATCGCCAGGACTGCCGGCTCAGAGCCAGAAAGGTGCGGGATGGTCTAAAAAACGGACGCATCATCGTTATGGAGTATCAAAAATGGTCGACAAGGGATGATGAGAATAGAAGGATTCTCATGCGAATGGGATCCAATGACTTCATCCCCCGAGGTCGGGAGGCCAAGGCAAGGTGGTGAGCACAGGTGGAGGGAGGACCTCGAAGCGGGGAGACGCCCGGCCGAGGTCGACCCACAGTGCTTCCCCACTGTACCTATGCGCTAATTCTGCTGTATTGCTCCTTCGACCAGGCCGCTGCGTAGGCAGGCATCCGATTTCTGTGACGCTGTCCATCATCTCCGCTCGTCGCTCACGACCTGGTTGCTCGCCAATACCAATTTTCACATGGTTTTGTGATGGACAGATGGATGGCCAAGGCCACGATTGACCTCAGCCGCGATGATCGACCCAGCACTGCCCGCCGCTCCCCCTAAATTCGATCTTTTAGCGCCTGCATGGTAATCCGCCCCCAAACCCCCACGATGATGGCTGAGGATACAGCCCAGCAGATCAATCCAACCCTCTGAAAACCTTCCATGCTGCGTCTCTGAGGCACGGGAAGCCGCCTGCCCTCCAGTCAGCATTCAGCACGCTTGGGACTAACTGCAGCTCCTATGAGGTCAGGCGAATCCCATCGATGCGACTCACCCCGGAACTGCACAGCCTGAATGCCTCGATCTTCTTTGAAACCAGGTTGTTCCGTCGAAGCGTCCTGCCCCCAACGACGTGCTTTACACTGGATACCCCACCGAGGTGACCATCCAGGCCATACAAACAGGCGCGAGAGAGCTAAACTCCCCACGCGCAGTCGCTAGATTGAACTGCCCAGATCGGGTTTCAGGGCATTCCCCCGCTTCAAATGGGGCTGGCTGGGGCTGTTCTTAAAATACTCTCTCCGCTCCGGGGTACTCTGATTGCCGTCCAGGCGACGAATTGATGAGTGCATCGGTCATGGTCATGCCAGTGTGGAAGGCTGTTAAGGCTGAAGACAACTCATGCAGATTCTGTTTAGCCAGGAAGGCCATGTCTCCATGGCCACGATCGCGATGCCATCGCTGGCATGATCAAGTGCTTGGCTTCGGATCTCCAACAGCCCGCGTTCGGAAGGAAGCACCTCGAGCCCATGGTGACGCAAGCCGGGTCCAAGACCACACTTCTGCAGCGGGTAGGATTTCACTAAGCAGGTAGTTCGTGATCCTTCGACGCTCTGCGCGGTTGAACTCTGGAGGCTGGCAGGGGTGAATGTGGAACAGTCTGCACAATCGAGAACCCCGGATGACGCTGCCAAATAGAGACGGCGAAGCAAGGGAAGCACGTCGAGAGAAAAAGCCCGTCGCTTTCCATGAGGACATCTCTTCGCTTAGTTTGCTGCAAGCCATTACAAAGGCCCCGCTGCGCCTCCCGGGTACCTCGAGTCTTGGAGGGAATCCTGCGGCCCGCTGCATCAATCACCAACTCGACCGATTCGGCGCAGCCTTTGATAAAGTGTCAGGGTGTACGAATGTAACCATAGCCAATAATAGCAACCCAACATGTCTTTCAATCGACCAGTCACACGAGAAGCCTTGGATGTGTGCTCCCACAACCCTTCTGTCGCTCGATTTGGCTGCGGCCCGTGATCTTGGCACGGCACATCAGTTCGGGGCTGGATAGGCAGAAAGCATGAATACGTCCCAAAGAATCGTATGGAGGTCAAAGGTCATAAAGCTCGAGGGTACCCAGATCGTGATTGTGCCGTCCGTTCCATTTCACCAACGTTTCCAAGCATCTAAATCCAGAACACACACTCAACACCATGGCTCCCACGATGGAGCCGCGACAGACCGATAGCGCCCAGTCCGCATCCGACAGCGTCCCGTCACAGAAAGGACCCAGCACGACGGCCATTCTGATCAGCGTCATTGCCGTGACGGCTTTCGCCATCCTCGGCATCTCCGCATTTTTCTTCTACAACCGCCGGGGTGGCGAACGTCAATACCGCGAAGCGTGCAAGAAAGACCCTTACCTCACCCGCAAAGAGTTCATCCGTCGGAAGAGGCTCAGCGCCGTGCAGCGTATCGAGGAGGACGAGATGCAGCGGAGCATCATGATACGCAAGTCCTTGAACAGCCGCGCGTCCAATTACACCATCGAACACTCTGATGTCGACTCGGATCATAATCTGGCAATGGCACATGTGCCGCATTCCAACCTCACCCGCAACAGCAAATGGGCGCCGAGCACGCGCTGGGGCCGTAGGTCATCGCACAAGAAGCCGCATCCAGCGATGGAAGTCGAGATCCCGCTGCCACGAGACTCGAGAACACCATCGCCGTCGCCTTCAAGTAGTCCACTTTTGAGCCGTGCCGACAGGTCCTTCAGCCCACCTCCACATCCCGATAAGTTCGGCCGCCCGTATCATGGGTTGCCTTCAACGCTGCACCAGCCGTCGAGCTTTGAGGCGGCGAGTCACGACGTGGGGGCGACGTTACACAGCAACATGACGGTGCAGATCCAGCCACGGCGGGAGAGCCCTGAGCGAATATGGTTTGCGTAGGACCGGAATTGAAAGAACCGGTGGTGGTTGGCTTTTAGCGATGTCCAGGTAATGGATGATGGTGGGCCGAGAAGCATCTTTCAAGAGTGGACCATGTACAAGATACCCATAGAAGGCGCACTCTGGAGTTGGGACGGTGAATTGGGCGCTTTGTAGTTATAAACGTCCGCAAAACATTTGCATGATACTCATTTGGAAAGGCTGTGGCAGAGTCGATCGAGTTGGATGATGCCCATTCTGAGTGAAGCTCGTCGCGACTTCTGGCAACCCGATTCGCTTATTAAGCAAAAATCTACACACGTGACTAATGCCTCGCTGACTCAGGTTGAAACCCAGCGCTTGCCTGCGCACCTGCCCTCCGCCATCGACAAGAGTGCAGGCGGCGATCCGAAACGAGGCATCGATTTCTTCCCTCCTACATCCCTCTCCAGTCCCTCGTTCGCCGCACCAAGACCGTCCTTCCTAGCCGTCAAGACAACGAAAGTCCTACATATCGCCCTCAAGCGACCGTCTGACGACTTTGAGCCGACTATTTCGCTGATCTGGGGTCCGCGCCATCTCAGACGCCTTTACTGGTCCAGAAATCGGTCGGCTTTTCTGCCTTGCGTGCCTTGCGCAACGACGCCATCCTCGACTTCTCCCCCTTCAACAACAGCGAGATCTCTTCGCCAGTGCTCTCGTTGGCCTCGCCGGTTTCCGATTTTTCATCTCGGGCTTTACTGTGAGCAGGACAGTTTCCTGCCAGAGTAAGAAAGGCATGCTTACATTCTTGTCACAGGGATCCAGCAGATTGTCGCTGTCGTCCAAGAACCACCACATTCACTGTCAACGAAAGCCATCTTCCGCTTTGGATCTCTGGGCATAGATAGTCCCAAGCGCCTCCCTTCCAGCGAGCGAGCGACCGACCCATCAAGGTCGACCCGAGAAGGAAAGAACCCCCAAAAGGAAAGCCTACCGCCACAACTCGACGCTTCATTCGCGCTTCTGCCTCCCGGGCTTCGAGTGCCCTTTTCTTGCAACACCGCCAAGCTGCATTCGCCGCTCTTTGTCCAACTTTCCACCGACCGCGTCTGGCACCAGGATTTAACTCCGGAGAAGAATCCCAACGTCTATAGGACTGTCCTCAATAAGCGACAAGAGCTTCGGCGACGCAAGAAGGAAGCGAAGCGACGCAGAAAGGTCTTTGACCAGCAATACAGCATCTACACTCCGAAACCCTACACCAGCAAAATGTTGGCCCCCGCTGGAGCGCCAGCGCTCGATGAGCACGGTAATCCCGTCGGCGATTTCAAGCAGGACCTGAACATCATCGTCGAATGCCCCGACTGCCGCGAGCAGCCCCCCAACCTAGTTGAGGAGTTCTCCTCTGGCGACATGGTTTGCGGTTCTTGCGGCCTCGTAGTCGGCGAGCGCATCATCGACACCCGGTCCGAATGGCGTACTTTTGCCAATGACGATCAAGGCAATGATGATCCGTCTCGTGTCGGTGACGCCGGCAACCCCCTCCTCGATGGAGCCCAGCTTGAGACCAGCATTGCGTTCTCCGAGGGAAGAGATCACAAGAATTTGGCCCGCATTCAGAACAAGTCGCAGACAGACAAGAACACCAAGGCTATTGGGTCGGCTTTCCGAGAAATCAGCGCCTTCACTGACAGCATCAACCTTGGCAAGAACGTAGCCGACGGCGCCAAGCATATTTACAAACTCTGCCACGACCACAGCTTCATGAAGGGCAAACCTCAGGAAGCTCTTGTCGCAGGCTGCATCTTCATCGCCTGTCGCCAGGCTGGTGTTGGTCGTACCTTCCGCGAGATCTACCAGGTCACCAATGTGTCCAAGAAGGAGATCGGAAGGGTTTTCAAGGCCCTCGAGTCTTTCCTGCAAAAGATCAAGGAGACAAACCCCGGCGGCAACGCCATCCAGGACCTCAGTGGCTACAAGGCTTCGACCTCAACGAACGCTGAGGATCTCTGTACCCGGTTCACCTCGCAGCTGCCCTTCCGGCAGTCGCAGAAGATCGAGAACGTCTCGCGCGCTCTGGCCCGCAAGACGGTCAGCGTGTCAGAACTTGCCGGTCGTTCGCCTTTGTCCGTCTCTGCTGCCTGCATCTACATGGCGTCGCACCTTATGGAGGAGCCCAAGACGTCCAAGGATATCGCAGGCGTGGCTGGCGTCAGCGACGGCACCATTAAGACTGCGTACAAGTTCTTGTATCATGCGCGCGAGCGTCTGATTGAGAAAGAGTGGGGCGTGAGTCAGAAGGCCATCGACAGCCTTCCGGTGAACTAGAAGTTCACAGGAGTCGAGCCTCTAGCGCTCAAGGCGCCTGTCGTGGTGAATGCCATCTCAACGCACGTGTCGACCCCCGTGCCAACTCCAAAGATCAAGTCAACTGCGAAGCATTTGGTCAATGCAGACAGCGTTTCGCTCGCTGACGAGGTGATCAAAGTTGGGCAGACCTTGACTCCGGCCATTCGATCAAACTAAGGGCGCACTTAGTATGGTCTGGTCGTTGTTGAACGATCATGACACAACCTCACGAGGCCTGGTGGATAGACGTCTTTTCGGTCTATATGTTGTTGCGAATGCAGATCGCGTGTCGTCTGAGATGGCGACTTTGCCTGCTTCTGAAAGATGAGCAGCTTTGCGATTTGAGTCTGCGCGGGCAGTAGCCGTGGTTCGGACCTTTGAGTTTTCCATGCAGTCCCGGTATCCCCAGTATAAGCTAGGCAGTAATGCATACCAGCTTGGCTTGACTTGCTTGTGCTATGCCATGCAACTGTCGTACTAATGGTGAGCTATCAAGAGCTGGGCCTGCTGTAATTTGACTTCAAGATCTTTTTGACTCTCGATGGCTGCCACGTTCCTCCGAGTGGGTTCATGCGCTGTCTTCGTGCTCAACTGTGCGAGTGCATATTGGATGCCTTGCGCCAAACTATACGTAAGCGGCTATCATGTTCATTACCAAGCAAGTTCTTTCCTGATCACGCTCTCACATGCGGAGCTTCGTCGAGTGATTGCAGCCTCACAGCGTCTATCGTGTCCGGCGAAGCGAGACCGCAGCATGAGTATTTCAGCCTCTAGTGACGGCGTCGGAGCAACAAGTTGAGTCATGACTCGCGCATACCTCTAACGCGGCTAGATGTTTGGCCCGGCTGTAGCCTGCGGCGCCTCGTTAGGCCCAAAAGATCGGGCCCAGGCGGTGCGGTCCGCGGACTTCGGCTGCCGGAAAGGTGGGTCTGGGCGGAGGATCGTTGACTTTGTCTACGTCTGAGCCGTGGATGATGGGTGCTTACACAGCCGGTGGTTCCATTCCTGGTACACCATTGAAGCTGGGACTAGACGCTGTTCTGAATTTGAGTATATAGGCACCAATATCACCTGTCACACCTCATGAACACCACATCTTCAAGTGGCTGCCTTCTCTTACATCGATTCACTCCAGCAAAGGCAAACATATCATGGCAACCAAGCAGTCAACCATAGCCTTCATCGGCGCAGCTGGCGTCACACTCAGTCATATCATCGCCCTTTCTCTCAAAGCAGGCCATAGAGTCATCGCCCGTATGTCTGTCCTCCCACCTCGTCGAACCTTCTGACGTTAGCAGTCGCCCGAACTCCTGCCAAGCTGATCACCACCCTCGAAACAATACACTCTCTTCCCGCATCAACTCTCGAGTCAAGCCTCGTTACTGTACAAGGCTCCGCCCGCGATCTCGCAGCCCTGAAGGACCTCCTCCGCCACGACGCGCATCTCATCATCACAGGCCTCACCAGCCTGCCCGACTTTCATTTCAACCCCCTTCGTCCGGTAACCATGCAAGACCCGTCTCTGATCGGCGACTCGGCAGCCCTCGTTCTCCGCGCACTTCGCGACCTCAGGACCGAAGGCACTCTGACCAACGCACCACTCTTCGTCCCCATCTCATCCACAGGCATCGCTTCCCAACGCGACCTGCCGCTCATCATGGGCCCATTGTACAACTGGCTTCTTCCCGAGGCGATTTCCGACACGAAGGCTATGGAAACGGCTGTGGTGGAAGACGTGCTGAGCGCTTCATCGCCCTTGGGTGGCTATGTTTTTGTCAGGGCACCGCTGTTGTCGGAACGCCAGGGCAAGGGTTTGGAGAAAGTTCGTGTTGGATGGGTGAGACACGATTTAGATGGCATGGCAGACGATGGCCCAGGGCCCGCGATAGGGTACACCATCTCGAGGGCGGATGTAGCGGAGTGGATCTTTGAGGAGGTTGTGCAGGCGAGAAGGGGGTGGACGGGAAAGTGCGTCACACTGGCTTACTGAGCTTCAGTTCACCGGAGATGATTGATGTGCACAGTGCCGGTCAATCCAACCACGATTCTTTGAACTTGGTTTTAAATCGAGCTCGTGAAGAATATTTAATTCGATAGTGACTTTCTGGCAACTTCGTCTTCGGTACAGCAGTCCTTTACTCCACATTGGAGATCTTGAAACCTCCACTGACCCTTGTCTGGAAGAATCCAGAAGGGTCATACTCCTCAGCAACCTCCTTGATGAACGCAACGTTCTCTGGTCCATAGGACTTAAGAGGGTCTTGGGCGGGGTTAACATAGTTAAGGTACCGCCACTGGGTGTTGGCGCCAATAGACTCGGCGTATGCCTCAAGCTGGGCATTTACGACCGCGAGTTTGCTCTGAAAGAGAGATTCAACAGCCGGCGTGTTGATGAAGGCCTCTCCAAGCCAAATGATGGAGTCCTCGGTGAGCGTCTTGTCCAGACCGAGGACATTTCCGCCGGCGTTGATCTGACCGTAGTGCTTCGGGAGGGGCTGGAAGACAAAGATGATGGTAAGGTCTTCCTCAGGGATAATGTTGTTGATGTCAGCCACGAGCTCGTTGAATAGCTCCTCGGCTTTGTTGATGACGCGTTTGTCGTTATGAAAGCAGAGCGAGAACCATACATATCTGAAGCGTCGTCAGCACATGGCTCAAGCAAAGGTCATGCGGCAAGAAAGTAGGCCTACCTCTGGCCACCCTCGTCAGCCATACCGCCGACCAACTCGCCATAGGTCTGTGTCTGTCTCATATCGATGATGGCAGGCATACCCTCAAGCGCGTCAAATACGGGCGCCGTCTCGTTTCCATCAGTGTTAACCGCAATTGTGCCGACCATGGGCTGAGGCAGGCCAGTCTTGTGCTGGAACAACACAATTTGACTGTCTGCGGGGTGGTCCTTGTTGGTCGCAATGACGTTGACGAAGCCATCGATGATCTTGTCCTTCTGATCCCAAGTCGTGAAGAAGACGCCGCCGTGGAGGTTTCCAGCCGGGAAAGCGGCCATGTCGAACCGTGTCACGATGCCAAAGTTGCTGCTCCCGCCCTTCAGGGCCTTGAAGAGCCTGGGGTTGACCCTCTTGTTCGCATTGACAATGCTGCCGTCCGCGAGAACGACTTCGTAGTTGACAACGTCGTCGCAAGCGAATCCCCGGCGCCCGGAGTGGAAGGATGCACCGCCACCGAGAGTCAAGCCAGCAACACCCACTGAGCTGACACGACCACCTGTGATGCTCAGTCCGTGCTTCTCTGCCTCGAGCATAGCAGGGCCCCATCTCGAGCCGGCGCCAATAGAAGCGACAGCAGTGCCATTGGAACATGTTGAATTGTGCACGGTCGTCTCGTTCAGCAGGCTGAGGTCAATGGTGACACCCTGAGCAATGTTGTTGCTGTTCCAGTGGCTGTGACCACCACCACGAACGGCGATGTGCCATTGTCCAGCACCGCTGAGAGGAGAGAGAGCCTTGATCGCCGCGGAAACATCTTGGGCACTCGTGGGTTGCAGGATGCACCAAGGAGTAATTTCACGGACGGTCAAGCTGTAGTAGGAGCTTAGGCTGCGACTGTAGTCATCGCCGGGCCCAGAGGCAAGAAGCAGCTTGTCGCCGAGGCCAGCATCAATCAGAGCATCGCACTAATAAGGTCAGCACACCTCAGCACAGGACGGGGAGGATTCAACGCTCACGCTCTTGAAACCGGTGTCTTGGCCGACGGCATGGCTAGCCCATGCGAAAGCTGCAGCAAGATCGACAAGACGAACCATGGTTCCAGGATAGGGCTCAGTGCAGCCTGGGAGGGTAAAGGATGCTGAGGATGTGGACGTTCATGAGACACATATCCAAAGAGGGGGCTCCTTAATAAACTGCCATCACATGCATCGTGTTCGGGTTCGTTTGTCGACCTGAGCGGAGCGGAGAGTCTGGGGACAATCACCGCGCTGCGATCATGCATCTTGGCAGCAAAACATCGACTGCAAGTAGGCCATCTTGATAGGTACAGTTAGATTGGCGGATTCAATTCTTCAAGGAACGACGGGGGGCTGATCCTTGCGCAAGCCGGTGGCGCAAGACGAGACGGCCGGGGCGGAGATCAACGACATGGAATCAGTGCCTGGGATGAATCCAGACCAGCCCCCCTGGAGAGACCTCAAAGCCAGGAGTCCGGAGTAGTCATCTCGGAAGACTCTTTGCGACGACAGTAGCATGAAGATTGCAGTGCTGCCCCCACTGCCTGGCAGGTGAACCAGGTCAACGGTTACTCGGCGTGGTTTAGACAAAGTTTTGTAGGCACCTTGTGCGGCACAGCCAGGGGTTCATGCATATAGGCTTCCTTGGCTGCAGCGTCGCGGCACATCCGCAAGATGATCTTGTCTACCTCTGGCAAAGCGGCGGTTGGCATCAACCTCAGAGCATGGTGGCAAAAGACTTTGTAGGCTTCCAAGGCGTGCAGCGCAGGTCCAGATTGGCGACGCCTTCTTGCGTTTCATGAGTACTTCCGGCCTGCCTAAGATGGGAAGATTAAGTCATCTCAACCCACACATCCTTCAGCCTGAAAGTAGGGTCTCACTGCCCATGGTGAATGTGACAGCGTCTTTGAAGCACGTGTATCTCAGCTGGAGCCCGACTACATTGACGTCGTAGAACTTTCTATTTTGCCAGCCTGAAGCAGCGTTAGCCTCATATGACTACCTGGTCTCACAAGTGCGCGCCCCAAGTGATATCACCCTTCTCTCAGAACAAATTTCATTGTGCCTGTTGCCATACCATTGTTGGAAGAAAGGAACTTTTGTGCACCTCGAGTCCCGGTCAAACTGTCTTTGAGGCTGGGTGCTCGGCTCGCTTCATGCGGCCGCCTGCAGCCTGGCACCCACGCAGGAACCAAGGATGCATATTACTTTTCTTCACCCAGAACCCTGATCTGATGCAGAAGACTAGGGTCATATCCCGTTGGCCGCGTGCCGCTCCAGTCGCATCTTGTCCATGTACATCCGACGGACCTGCCTGGTATGGGTGTTGGTCAAGCAGGAAGCCCGTCCGAAGGATCACGCTTGGCTTGGTTTTCCAGGTCTTGCTGGAATGATAAAATGCTCGTTTAAAAGGGGGAATAGGGAGTAAAACCTCTCATAAAACCAAACCAGCTCTCCCGCCACCGCGGACTCGGGTAATTGCTCGAGTCCGTTCCCTCAATTCTTCCCAATGCCAGTCAAACTACCGCCAAGATGAAGAGCTTCGAGCCGGGCCAGCCATTTGTGGTCGTCAACGCGGCCATTTGGACAATGTTCGGTATTGCGACCGTCTTCCTCGCCCTCCGCATCTACTGCCGCCTGGTGCGGAGCAGACAGCTCTGGTGGGACGACTATATTCTCGTCGCGAGCTGGGCGTTGATGCTGGCCTCTTCGGCGGTCTTAGCAGAGGCTCTGCGTCTTGGGTACCTCGATACCGACATGGGGAGCCCGCGACTATTCCTTCTCTCGAGGGTATCCCACACATGTCACCTGGTGTCGCTTGCATTGTGCAAGACGTCGTTTGCAGTGACGTTGCTGCGGTTTTCAACAAAGATGCAGAAGTATATCATCTGGTTCATCATTGGAAGCATCGCTGTCATATTTACAATCCATGTGTTCCTTCTCTGGAAAGCCATGTGCGGTGTGCCACCAAGCAATGTGCTTCCAGGCGACTGTTGGGACCCACAGCACCCTATTATCATGAACATCACCACGTCTAGTAAGTTGCGATTCTCCGAAGGCAATGGGGTCCGAGGCCAATATCTCGCTCCTTCGGTTCGCTGACAGAGGTGTAGTGTACTCGGCAGTAACCGACTTTGTCCTCGCTCTTCTACCGTGGAGAGTGATCATGGGACTACAGATGAAGAAGGCTGAGAAAATCAGCGTGGCGCTTGCCATGAGTGTCGGCGCAATGTGAGTCATCATGTTGATTTAATCGATGCCAAAACACTAATGGGCCCGCTAGCGCTGGCATCACAGGAGTCATGAAGTCCGTACAGAGCATCATGACGCTCAACCCAATGCATCCCGATTGTAAGTTGATGCACCCACATACTCTGCCGCATCCATTGTACACCCCTGACGACCTCTCTAGTCACTTATAACCTCATACTCTTCTGGATCTTCTCCCTCGCCGAGCCCAACTCGACCATCATTGCGGCCTCCATACCAGTCCTTCGAGTTCTTGTTCGTGATGCCCGAACCACATATGGCGGCTACAACGGCTCCTCAGGGGGGCCTGCCGCATACATCAAGTCTCAGAATAGTCGATTTCACGTACATGACGACGGAAATAGGACCCTTACGGAACCTTCGAGTCGGGCCAATATGGATGCAAGCAGTGACAGGAGCATTCTAGGCCATAGCCCGGAACGGCCTACTGGTATCTCACGAACGACCGAGGTGACTGTGGAGTATGAGGATGGAAGGAGCATTTCTCCTGAAATTGGACATGAACCTGGTGCGTTTGAAATGCAACCTCGGTCCTCAAGGCAGATCTACAGCGACAAGGGTGAGATGGATTGGAGGTCATCAACACGTCGGAGCTGAGGACCAGGAGGGATCGATTAGAGCCATGCGACCATAGAAGAGGCTTCGCGAGATTGTACATTGAAATGTTCTTCAGAGTATACTTCAGCCAGAAGACCACGCTTGAAATTCAATTCTCAGCTTTTCGTCTAGTGTAGCTATAGTATATACACCGTTAAGAACAAGAATAGGCTTGATAATTTACGTCTCTATATGCTTCTTGTTAACTAAAACGTAGCGGTACCTTGCCTTGCCCTGTTCCATGTCTACAATCGCCTGATTTGCGTCCTCTAGCGGCCTCAGCTCAACCCAAGGCTTGATACCGAGCTTCACAGCTAGATGAAGCATCTCCTCGATTTCCTTAGGAGAGCCTATGGCGCTGCCGCTTAGCTTGAAGCCGCCGTTGATCAGCGTAAAGGCATTGATGTTAGGCAAGTCGCCGGCGTCGGGAGCCCTATGCGCTATTAGCTTAGCTGCCAGAGAGTAAGTACCTGGAAGTATGCCTACCCAACCTGGACAAAGTCGCCGTCGTATCGGAGAAGCTTCAGGTAGTCATCAAGAGGCATCCTGGCACTCGACACAGTGCAGATTATAAGGTCAATAGACCTGGCGTGCCTGGCAGCCCAGTCCGGCTCATCATCTGTCGCAATGAACTCGTCGGCCCCCAAAGCCAGCACGTCCTCCCTCTTAGACTCCTTGCGCGAGATACCAACGACCTTGTCTGCACCGAGGGCTTTTGCGAAGAGAACGGCAAAATGACCTAGTCCGCCAACACCTACCACACCGACGGTCTTGCCAGGTCCGCAACCGTTCTTTCTCAGAGGTGAATAGACAGTAATGCCGGCACACATCATAGGCGCGGCGTACTCTGATGGCAGTTCATCAGGAACCTTGACAACAAAGCGCGAGTCTGTGCGGTTATAATCGGCGAAGCCGCCGTAAGACTTGCCTACATCGCCGGGATACACGCTATCGTACGTGTTGATGTTCTTGGGACAGTAGTTGAGTCGACCAGCCGAGCATTCGATGCAACTATCAAGGAGGCAGCTTCGGGCTTGGGCGCCGACACCGACGCGGTCGCCGATCTTAACATGATTGACGTTGTTACCGATGCGAACAACCTCGCCAACTATCTCATGGCCAACGCAACAGGCTGGTGATATCAGTATTACAATTTCTAGCAAGCCAATACGGATGAAACTTGGAGCCATGCTCAAGAAGATGCCACTGCCAGGGAAAAATTGGTAAAGAGGGCAGCTTACGATATAGAGTGGCTCCCCATCCGGAGCGGAGCGAGTGACAATCAGCGCCGCAGATGCTGCAATGAGTGATCTTGATATCAACATCATCCTCTTCCCACTTCTTAGGCTCAAATGAACCCCATCTCATCTTGCCGTTAGCAGACTCCGGCGACTGGCCCAACCAGCCTTGGAATTCATAATCTGTCGACATGATGAATGAGAGTGTATGTGCAAGTTGAGAGCATGTCGAATGTCGCAAGCCTCAGAGGGTAGAACTACTTAAGACCACGTCGATTAGGACTGCTACAACTAAAGACTCGTTGTAGTACGGGTTTTAGTGTAACTTTTTAATACCCTCACCGTAAGGGGGGGGGCCTTGAGGTTATTCACGTACAGACGGAAGGTACCTAGAGTTTGTCGTAATGCGACACAACGCGAAAGTAAGGTGTACCTCCATCTCACCTTATCCATAGCCACTGTCACGTGATGACCCGTAAAATCTTGGTTGAGCCTAATCAACCAATCAACAGCAGGAAACTAAAGAGTGGAGCGGCTGGCATTGGAAGCAACGCGACCGCGACCCTTGCGATCGTCTAGCGAACCGCAGCATCGCGAAACCTCATCACCGTTCAAGGTACGAACGCCTTCGGAATTGCCCCCATTTCCACCAGCACACCTGGCAGGGACCTGCTGAGCCGCGCGACTTGAATCAAATCCTGAGGACCCAGCTTCATATTCGCAGCAATGGGACGCAGATCCGGGCGCGCAGCCGCCAGGCGCGCATCGGCTGCCCTCCGTAAGACCTCCTTCTTCACTCAGTCGCAGACCGCAGCCTGTCACCACATACTGACACAACCTATCCAGAGAGCACCCCTCGGGCTTTCGAAGGCATCGAGGATGACGAGGCCATGCCTGATATTCCCGATGAGCCCGCATCCGAAGCCGACGAGCCCCCCGAGCCTGAAGCTGACGACGACGAGGATGAGGGAAAGGCGGACGACTCGGCAAACGATGACGCAGACCAGGACGATGACCAGGAGGCTGCCGGCGAGCCCGAGGCAGATGATACGGAACCCTCAGTCAAGGAACCCTCCCCCCCGCCTGTGGCCACGGTCCGCCGCAAGCGCCTCGGCCGCCCGCCCAAGAACCGCCCGCCCGACTGGGACCCCATGATCACAGTCCCCGCATCCGAGGCCGACACGCCACGACGACGAGGCCGTGGCGGCTGGCGTGGTCGTGGCGGCCGCAAGCCCGGCCCCGGCCAGGCGCCCCTCAAGCTGCGCCAGGCCATCGACAAGGAGGGCACAGAGGTGGACATTGTCAACGACGAGTGCGTCCTCCCTGAGGACCCCGACGGCGAGACCAAGGTCGACAAGTCGGGTAACCTCCTCGGTGACCGCGAGTACCGCTGCCGTACCTTCACCGTCCTCGGCCGCGGTACGCGCCTCTACATGTTGTCGACCGAGCCCGCCCGCTGCGTCGGCTTCCGCGACTCGTATCTCTTCTTCACCAAGCACCTTAAGCTTCATAAGATTATTGTCGACGACGAGGAGAAGCGCGACATGATCGACCGCGAAATCATCCCTCACTCGTACAAGGGTCGCTCGATAGGAATTGTTACTGCCCGTTCCGTCTTTCGCGAGTTCGGCGCTCGAATCGTCGTCGGTGGCAGGCGCGTCCACGACGACTACCGGGTCACAGACGCCCGCGAGGAGGGCGTCGTCGAGGGGGAGATCGCCGACCCCAACGACAACTACAACCCGGCAGAGCCCTACAACAAAAACCAGTACGTCGCCTGGCACGGCGCCAGCTCCGTCTACCACCAGAACGCGCCGACGGCCGCCGACCCCATCGTCGGCAAGGTCGAGGTCAAGAAGCGCAAGGTCAACGTCAACAACACCAACTGGATGCTCGAGCACGCCCGCGAGGCAAGGTAAGTTCTCTCTGCCGAAGCACACCGGTCACGCACCAAGCACGCGGACTACCCCGGCTAACTGATTGCCCGCAGCACCTTCAATACGTCCATTAATGCCATCCGCCGCTACCAGAACCGCGGCATCTACGACATCCACACGAACATCATGCAGTACCCTTCCATCATGCAGCCAACCCACACGCGCATCGAGCAGATCGCCCCAGGGGACGAGCCCGCTCCGACTGCCGTCTTCCCGCGCCTGCCCCCGTCCCTCGCCCGCAACGCCCAGGTCCTCGACATTCACTACGAGACGGCCCCCGCCGGCGTGGCCCCTTCGCAGCGCCCGGCCGCCGACTTCCTTGCCCCCTTCCACGGCCTGTCCGCCGTTTCGGATGACATCAAAGACCTCCTGCCGCCCGAGTGCCGCGCCGCCTTTGACCGCGCCGCCGACCGCGAGACCGCCTGGTCCGCCCGCTGGGGCAACGAGGCCGACGTGTGCGCGCGCGGCGAGCCTATAATCGACCGCGCCATTGTGCCCTTCCGGTAGCAGCCGGGGCTTCTGTTTGACCGGCCAGCCTCGGGAGAGCCGCGGGAGTAGTTCTTGTCGTGGTGATCCGGGTGGAGGCCGGGGCGACGGGGTGAATCACGCCTGCCTCGCATGGGGGCTGCTTACGAACGACGGGGGGAGTTTGGGGAGGACATGCGGGCTTGGCTGGCGTTGGGGAGTTTGGTTTAGAGGGAATAGTCTGTCCCGTTTTGGGACGCACCATGTTCTCATGTCCGTCCGGCTGGACAGTCACAGGGGACTCTCGGAACGCTGTACATTATTATTTGACCTGAGAGGGCCGGATGGATAATTGGATTCATCAAGCCTCGACACCTCCCTAGCACCGCAGAGCCCGCGTGACTTGTTGAATGGCGGCGCCGTTGCCTCCCACGTACTCATTCTAGGTCGACGAACCATGACTGGCCGAAGCACCTGCGTCGACGGAGGAGCAAGCCTTCCGGGCCAGGCATCCAGCAGGCAGCCTCCAGGGCACTCGGGCGTCGTAGGCGTCAGCACCGCGCGCGCCATCAGGGCTGCGGACAAACCATCCGAGGGGTGTGCAGCAGCAATTCCCCAACGAAGGCAGGTAGGGTTCCATCCGACCTGGGGCGCATGCTGAACGGGGGTGCGATCTATAAGCGCGTGTCCGAAGGTCGGGGCCTGAACTGGAAAAGGGAACCTGAGGTGGCTTTCCAGAGAGTGTGCCCGGGTGGCCAGGGGACTGGGTGACTGGGGAAAAGGGGGGAAGGATGAGCAGGATGACGGGTGGTCTATTGGAATTGGGTAGGATTGAGAGGTCTTGGGTGCCTGGAATTATGCATGCTGAGTGACACGGGAGTTGCGTTGAGGGCTACTCCCATTCCACGCCTCCGTTGTTGCGAACGCGCCAGCCCGCTGCCGGCTGCAACCAAGAGCTTTACTGGAAGACTGCTCCGAAGCGATGAATGAAGCCCCCCGGCCATGCTGTATCCGTGTCGTCCTCGACGGCTTTCCATGCCGTCGACCGACCACCCCCGCTCGGAGCTTGGGACATCAGATCCGCGCGATATCACCAGGGCCCGCCCATCCAGACAACCCTTTCCCCCACCACCGGCGACGGCGGGCGGGCCACTCTGTGGTAAGCTCGTGGCGAACTACGTCAACTCCTTGCGGTCGGTCGTGGGATCCCCCATCGAGATGGATGTGTGGCTTGGTGGTGCGGCAATGGGGGGGTAATGGAGATGGTGACGTCCGGCTGCGTCCTTCCAAATGGCGCACGAAGGGGCTGGCCGAGAACGTTGCTGACGCCAAGCAGAACGGCCATGGCGTTCCTTGTGCGATGGGGCCAGCCGTTGGTGTCCAACGTGACGCAGCATCCCCATCCCACGATCCTCAAGTCTCACCCACATGCAGGAGCAGGGACGGGCACGCAGTCCGTGCTAATCTCTCGAGACATGTGGTGCAGACTCTGGACTCTATCAGTGCACCGTTCGAGACGTGCGCCGAGAGCGAGCTTCTGTACTGGCCATGTTTCCGGACAGACCTAGGACGGATGACAACCACCCTCGTGATGGGCTCTTCACACCGCCTGCGGGGGGCGGCGCGCGCGCGCGCGCGTCCAGGCTGCAGCTGAGGACTGACGGACCAAACCTCGGTAAGCCGGCGAGGTGTGTGAGGCGAGGAAAGCCAGGAGAGAGGGCTCAAAGCTGTGGAGCCCGTCTTCGAGCGCTCCGATGGGCTGCCCTCCTCCGCGAGTCGGGCAGCGAGCCAGGAGTCAGTAGTGGGATGCACATGCGGCGTGCCTGGCTGCCGACCTTGCTGCCGTGTGATGCCGCATACAGCACATAGAACGCCGGGCGTAACACAGGGCGCGGTGCCGAGAGTCGGCCGTAACCCCTCCTTTCTCTTGCTCCTCTCGCCTTCGAGAGGAAGCGGAGCGTCGCGGGCAGGTCGCAAGTCCTAGCGTGCGTCAGACCCGGCGACTACGTAGCGAGGCGGGTAGTGCGCAGGTGTGCTAGTCGAGTATGGAGCAGACCGACCTCCACGGAGGTCGATGTTCAGGGGCTGAGAGGGGTTGGGAGGTGAGGAGATCATCAGTAGCGTCGACCAAGAGCCCATCGGATGACAGACCAGACGTTCTGGAACCTGGGCCCGTCGCGAGGCTGGACTATCAGTGGAGTGGCACGCCGAACTGTGGACCATAGTGACGGTGTGATCGCCAGAAAAAAAAAATCAGTATTTCATTTCGAGTTTTTTGCTGTCTGAACGCATCGTATCGTATCGGGATGACGGCTCGAATGAGTGACCTCCAACTCCACGGCACGTTAGTCTCGGCAAGTTGCGTGCCTATTCCAGAACCGCACGAGCGTGCTGTACCTGCCAGGGAAAAAAAACCTCTTCTTGACTCAAACGGAAGGTTGCTACTGCCGGTGATTACATTTTCAGTCCAAGCCGCTGGTGTCGGCACTGGCGGTTCGGGGCCTGCAAAACCCCCAACTCGTAGATGAGACAGCACGGAGTTGTGCGCTCGAAGCGCTCAAGCTTTGGCTCGATTCAGTAAGCGGTCAACATGGTATGCGGCGTGACGGGTCAAGACAGCCAACGAACGCCCCTGTCACGCTCCTCGGCGAAGGGCACCACCTCCAGATCGGATTGGATCTCGAGATGCCCCAGGGCGTTCGGCGTGTGCCCGCCCCTCCACCCCAAGCACATCTGCCCAGTGCGTTGCGGTGAGTGAGGGTGAGGCAAATTCCCCTCAACTGTATGCGGGTGATCTGGCAATCTGGGAAACCTTGCCAGGAGCTTGGGTGATGGATAGCTCACGAGGGGTCCTTGTGGAGACGAAAGGCGGGACTGAAGGTCGAGTGTGCTGTCACTTGTCAAGGCCTCTCTCTCTCCCTTCTCCTCTCAACAAGTCTCCCTGTGACGCCCCTTCTTGACCCTACGTTCGCCGATGGCTGCGGGTCGGAGCGGGTTCAGTTCCCAGGCGCGCTACTCTCCTAAGCGTCTCCGACCGACCCAAGGCGGCGGTGGAACTGGACCCTTGTGGGTCTCGAGCATGATGCTGGGCCAGCATAGCCTGGCTATCCTTTGTCCTTGGGTCGAAAGAGACAAGCAACTACGTAGGGTTAGAGGGGAAAGTTTTGTTTTTTCTGTCGGAACAGCTGATTCGGCGTTCCTAAACTTATCTCAAGTAAGATGCATTGGATCCAGCGCCCCCTTCAAGCTGGGCCGTTTTCAGGGGCTCTTTCGGTGCCTACCCGGCCCCGTACGATTCGGCGGAGGCTCGGGTTGTTCACAGCCTCGAGCCTCATCGCCACAAGTGAGGCAATGCTGCAGCTCAGCTGTGTGATCTTTGGGCCTGGGGATGGGTCAACGTACCACCCAGCCTTACTCTCTTCCATGTCTGGGACGGCTGTCATCCGCCCCAGGTGGCTGCTCTTTGGAAGTGCCTGCGGCCTTGCGAACAAAAGCCGACATCCATCTTCAAACCAGGCGATCCCAGCCATTCCGCGATCTGTGGAGCGGCCATGGTGGACCAGGCCACCACTAAGAGGGCTTCCAGAACCCGATAAAAAAAGGAAAGAACCTTGTGGCCTGAGGTGAAGAGAACCGTGCGCTGATGACACCGTCTCCCGCAAAGCAACTCGCGGGGCGGATCCCTGATATCTCGGGCCTCATCAGGGAGCACGGTGGCATACCCAAGCCGTCTGTCTGATATGCCTTGGCTCCGATTGGCCGCTTGATTAGAAACAGTGTGACGGTCCTCAACTTCCGACTGGACGGCAAGGAATTCTGACTTGCCCAGCTAGTCTTGAACTTGAGACTTCTGACGAGAACGACGGAGGCCTGACCAGTCAGCTTGCGACTGTGACATTGCATTGAGCCTCGGGTTGGTGTGTGGTGTAGGAGTTGCTGACGAGCTGAGGGTCATGTGTGAACGGCCTTGAGGCGCTGCAATGAGCTCCAGGTGACGGCAAGCACCAACGAGTGACAGCCGCCGGAGAGCTGTGTCTGGCTGCACGTCTACTTGTGAGCTCTCAGCAGGGAGAGAGGTTGGGCCGAATGTCCAGGCATCAGCGCACACCCGTGGCGTCAGTCACAGGCTGAAGCGGAGGAAAAGGAAGATGTGGCTGGGCCCGGCAGACCACGATCATCATGTCCGGATGTATCAGCAGGCAGAAACTCCAATGCAAAGGCGGTCTTCGTCACGGCCGTCACATGGCACATCCCGGATGCTGGTTGTGTCGCAGCCTCGTGAGCACCCACCTGTGGATCTGGTCGAGTCGCTGCACTTGAGAAATGGATGGCCGACAAAGCGCCTAGGCAGCGTGGACCAGATGAGGACGGGCCATCGAGGACCCGGGCATCAGTTCGAAGACGGGTGGCACGGACGGTGAGCCCCAGAGCTGGAACTATCTGTGTCGAGCAGTGTTGCCCCGAGGGCTTGCGGCTCCGAAGAGGCGGTGGACGGTGTACACTGGGCGCGTTCGAGGAGGAGACAAATAGGTAGGGTCATCCCTGACATGCTTCAACGACGCCGACAAAGACGATATGCCGGAGCGGTCGAGACGTCGGCTGGCCGGCTTCTACGAGGCAGATGCCAGCTTGGCGGGTACTCAAGGGCAACGGCGGCGTAGGCCAAAACATGGAGATGCCTGGCAGCTTGGCTCGACTGTTCTGTTTGCCCTGCAAGACATCCAGCAGAGACTCACCAGTGCAGCGGAGAGGCGGAGGGGGTAGGGAGGGACAGGGGGGTAAAGGGGAGACATTGGGCGGGGGGGGGGAAGACCAATACGAACGTACCCTACTCAGCAAGGAAGCACTGTCTAGGTACTGTACGGAGTGCGGGATATTTTTGGTCTCGCTCTACCCAGCGCGACGTTTGTATTTGTGATGGCCCTGTGGCTCCCGTCGAAGCGCACCGAGTAGTGCGTCTCTCTCTGCCCATCCTTTCTTCCAGGCAGAGCTTAGCGGAGCTAGTGCAGCGCAGCACACCTCGAGGTATTCTAATAATGCTCTCGGCCTTTCTCAGGCACGGCCGCTGTGCCGTCGACTGTTTACGTTGAGACCGTTGTGACGAAGGGGGTTGATGAGCCCGCTGATGACGGCTGGACTTGGTGTGGCTCGATCTGTCTCGCAGGATTCGGCTGCTGCTGTGACACCGTCAGGCGATGCAAGACGTGTAGATGGTCAGCAGCGGCTGAACAGAAGCACATACCAGTCATGACGATCCCTCGGCGAACATGTCATGATCCGTGGGAGAGATGGTCTCGTCGTGGGAGGCGTTAGGGAGGGAATTCGCGGGAGGAGGCGAAAGTCGGGTCGCGCCTCCCTC
The DNA here is from genome assembly GCA_002851775.1 of Verticillium isaacii. Lineage (NCBI taxonomy): Eukaryota > Fungi > Ascomycota > Sordariomycetes > Glomerellales > Plectosphaerellaceae > Verticillium > Verticillium isaacii. The sequence goes on along the minus strand of NMXN01000007.1, from coordinate 2,157,973 downwards.
AATGCAGGAGCACCAGCCAGGCCGTCGAGCATGGTGACCACTACTCGAGTGACGTACTGGGCTGGCAGTGGTCTTCGCCACCCGATCCCGTGGGAAGGACAGGACTTGAGCCCAGTCCGGGAAGTGACCTTGGACTGTATGATGCACTGTCCAAGGTTTGGCCAGGTAGCCCCGAGTCCTCCCTCGTCACGAGGGCCGCTCGTGCCAGCGTTGTACCTCGAGAATGAGGGCTAAAGAGAGCTGCATAAAGGGTATCGTTCGTGCGACCTGACTCTCCCAGGCAACCAGGTGCCTCCAGGTACCGACGACTACTCGAACGCTACCTTCCCAGGTACGTACCTACCTTGCTCGACCTGCTTAGTCCCTCTCTCTCTACTCTCTCTCGCTCTCACCGTCATTTCGTCCCAGCAGCAGCGAGAGCGCCAGTTGCCAGGCCGATCCCACTCCCAAGGCCACGCTAACGCCGAAGCGCCCCTAACAATGGGCGAATTGGGTTGTGCCCGGCGGTCCCTGTGCGATTTTTTTTTGCTGTCCACATGAACCCGATGACATTTCGCGTCGCAGCCAGGGATCGCCCGCTCGTGAACCGCGCCTCGTCGATGGGTCCAGCCCAACGTCAGGGGACCCTCTTCACGCTTGTTGCTCTCGTGTGTGGGTGCGTGTGTGGGTGCGTGCGTGCGCCTGTTGTGTTTATGTGTGGAGGTGTGTACAAGATGATTCTCGTGAACGGCTCATTTGGGCTGGCGGTGGCGGAGATGAAGTCCCTAAACTCGTACGCGACATCCCTGGTGGCCTCAGGCGGATGGCGAGACCCCGTGGTTTCGTTTCTCAACGAAAAGCAACAGAGGCCTCGGTCAGTGGAATTTTGCAAATCACCTGCTCAGGGTCAACAACCAACCTGCAACCTGGCTCATCTCGGAGCATTCACATTCTCCGTCCTGCTCCGGGAGGCTTTTTTATTTTCGGGGCTCCAGTTGCCTGACGAAAGCACAGGACCTCCAGAGGCAGGGTTTCGAGGTACCTTGGTACCAACCTAGGTGCCTTGCAATGTTTCTAGTGCTTCGCCGCGCGAGACCTGCCCAGAGAAAACTCGTGGCCTGCAATTTGACTGGTGTGAGATCTACAGAGACACACCACTCCTGGTGCTATCCGCACCCCGCAAGGGCATCTCCCCTTGTCTGTTCCTCCTGCGAAGCACCGGCGAACTCCCCAACTACTGCTGCCTCGCCCAACTCCGGATTGGCTGTCAGAGGCACCCCATCTCGTGGCTGCATCGACTCCTCCATGCATCTTCCATGTCTCTTTTAGCATTCACCCACACCACCCTCGCGGTCGGCGGCTGTCACTGGTTCGTTCCTGCCAGTCTTTGCCAATGTTCCAAGTCCGAACCATGCCCCTTCGAAGCAAGTTCCAGTAGGGCAAGCCACCGCCGGGACAGTTCCAGACGAAGAGGAGCACGAGGGAATAAACCCCCATCATTACGTTGTACATAACTCTTGGCTAGGGGTTGTTCCCACTACCGATGTTTTGCTGCCGTAGTGGAGGTCTCTCCTCAGTGACACGCATGTCCCGTCAGGCCTGTTACCCTGGCTGCCCTGTCACTGCCCCGTTCTCATTACTCGCCCGACCTGAAGTAACAGTACCTTCGTGGCCTGAGGGCAAGGGGCAGGAAGGGAAGGGGGCGGTGGTTTAGGGGAGATCCTGGCTCTCCTGGCCAGATTGGGTGTGGGAAGGAGCAAGTCAAGTGGAAAGGACAACGTGAACCGCCTCATGTTCTTCCTGCTCCTCCTGCAAGCTTGTCCTGCCTGCCTGTTTTCTTGCTGCACTGTGCACTGAACCATGTCTGTACCCCGTGCCCCCTTCCACGCCAGCCTGAACCGCCTGGCGCCTGCCCCGTCTTGCCCGCCCACTCACTGTCCACCAGCCGTCCACTGATTGCGCCGGGTTTATTCATCACCCTGCACACTGTCACTGGATCAGGACTGGCACTTTGCACACCTGCCTGGGCTTGACTGGCCACCTACGCTGCCGCCAATCCCATCCCATCCGCCACGCCCCAGGCCGGCCTTCATTTTCTGCCCACACACACCTCCAGCCTTTTTACCGCATCCTCAATCCGCAACCCCCCCCCCGACCCGCCCATCCATCTGGTGTCCACTCCACACCTTCACTGGATCCAACCTACCCATCCATCTCTATACACTACCCTTCCCTCCGTCATCCTCTCCTCGCCGACTCGTCCCTTTTCTTTTCTACACACTCTCCTCTCACCTCGACATCCACCGTCCTCTCCTCCATCTCCTCTCCCTCGTCCACACTTCTTAGATTCGATTCCGCGAACACGAGTCTTACGTTCACGTTCACGACGACCATCCCGTCTTCGACCAACCGATTTGCCTTCGAGTAGTCGTCGATCCTACACCCGATCCCTTAGGGACTTTCCTTTGCCGCCGCACGAGTATTGCCCTGCGACTATCATCAAGGAAGACCGAGGCTCCGAACAGCGTTTACGATTTCACGAGCGTGCTCCCCCAGACGCGCTGCGCAGTGTATGCCACCAACGAGGTTCGTCAAGGCAACATTTTCTTTCCCCTTCCGCATGACTGGGTCTGCAAACACCATCTCGGCGCCTGGCAGTGGCAAGAACACGAAGCCATCCAGCAACAAAGCAGAGCACTCGAAAAGAAACCCGCCTCTCTGATATCCGCCCTTGCCTTCATCGCGTCTTTTGGACAAGATGGCATCGAACGGGCAACGCCTGTCGTCCACACGGATTTTCAGACACGGCTTGCCCTTACCCATCCAACGCCCAACACAGAAGCAACGATATCACTCTGTCCGACGCAGCCTTTGACGCCAATGCAACAGACTTGGGGGCACAAACAGCACCATTCGACTCGATTTTTATGAATTACCACAACGTTCTTTTGCTGACCAGTCGTCTACTCAGTAGCATCTCGTACCGACTTGTTTTTGCCTCGCTCTCAATTCTTTCGTTCGATCGAATCAAACGTTCCCGATAGCCATATCGACATTTCTGGCTCGTGAGCGTCATTTAATCAGCGTCCCTCGCCAGCGTTCGTCGACTCTCTTTCCTCTTACGATCGTCCCAGTTCGCATTCGACGCGGAAACCGGGTTCAGCATCTGATTTATGGAGAGCCGCAACTGCTAGAAGCCGCGTCTTCCCTTTCCTTCGCCGCACGACCTTCCGAGCCATCACCTGGTCTAGACTTTGCAAGAACCCGCACAATCCTCCACTGTTCCGTGATCCTTCACGACGCTCCTCAAAGCGTCATCACCCCGACAAGATCCACCGCCGATCTTCGTCGGACCCCCAGAACACCGCCAACATGGCAGGAGGAGGAGTTTGCGCCGTTCTCGACTACGAGGTCGAGCACATGGCTGAATTTGTGGCGGAGATGGCCACTAGTGTTGTCACCCCAGGCTCCACTGCCTCTTCGTCTTTCCGCAAGTTCATCATGGGCATCTTGTCGTCGACTCGTCTGCCCAAAAGCACAATTCTTCTGGGCATGAACTACCTCGCCAAGCGAATGAACATGCCCGAGCAAAGCATCTACCACATCACAGATGCCGATCTCTGGCGCATGGTCACTGTCTCGCTCATCCTAGCGAGCAAGTTCCTCGACGACAACACGTTTCAGAACCGCTCCTGGGCCGAGGTTAGTGGCATTGCGGTCACTGAGCTGAACGCCATGGAGAAGAAGTGGCTCATGGAGTCCGGCTTCGGTCTCTACGTCAACCTCGACTTCAGCCGGGATTACAATGCTTGGCTCAAGAGCTGGGACGAGTGGAAGGTCTTGAAAGAACAGGCCGTCGCCCGTGCCAACCGCGACAGACTCACCTCCCTGGTTCCCGCTATTGACACTGATGTCACCCGTTACGGGGGACGCAACTCATACAACACCTGGGTTCAGCAACAGGCCGCTGAGTATGAGCGTTATCAGTCGATCAAGCGCGGCGACATGTCTCAGTCCCATGCCTACCGCATGGGCCCTGTTGACTGGTCAGCCAACGCGTCGAGCATGGGTTGGCCCAGCGCGCCTCTCACTCCTCCTGATTCCGGCTATGGCACACCAGAGTACATGAACTCGGCCGCGTCTGCCAACGCGCGCTACAACGAGTGGTTCTCTTCGGCTGCCAACGGCGGTCAGTGGAACGCCCGCTTCCAGCAGCCTGTCGCCCATCAATCTTACTACGCGCATCGTCACGGTTCATACCCCCAGCACTATGGCTACAACCAAGGCCAGGGCATGTGGGAGCATGGTATTGCCGAGTGTAGCTGTTCGAACTGCTTGGCTCCCGTGAAACAGCAGGGCTACTTCGGCCAGCCCGTCATGGGCTAGAGCGCGATGTCGAGTGGAAACACTACTGGCTCCACCCAAAACACAGGGTGTCGATACCAACGAAAAGTTTTGCACACTCCAGCGTCCGAAGGACAGGGCGCTCGGTATTTCTTGTTATTCGGAGAAAACGACTGCATTCTTGAGATACCCTCACGACGGAAAAAAACAAGCCGACACCCAACAAGCTTCGGTTACCACCAGGACGGATTCTTGGTATCAAGACTGCCTACTTTTACGACACGGGATAAGGAACGCGACCGATTCTGGTCGCACAGCTCCGCCCTTAATGACTTTTGCTTCGCTTTCTCTCGGTATACGGATCGACCCCGGCTTACGGCGTTCGACGGTCGGTTCACGATTCCCAGGACTCGGTGTCCTCGATAGACTTGTGTGTTGTTTTAACTGGTTCTGGTGTCACCGGAGCCTACTTTCAGATGTAATTATTCGCCCTTATTCCCTTTTTCGACCACACAAAAAGTCTTTTCATGCAAGGTACATAAGTTTGCGGTTTTTTTTTTCTTCTCTTTTCTCGCGAGGGGTTTGCACAAAACAGGCTTATAGGGATGAGGTTTTTTTGCATTGCATCGGTAAAATCGGAGAGAGGGCTCTCGCATGGGTTGGAAATCGTCTTTCGTTCTTCACCTGCCGGCCGCTTGGTGTGGCCGGCACTTGCTTCTCATGAGTTTTAGATGGCTCTATCGGCGGGCTATTGGCATTCAGTAGAAAACGGAAAGATTGCAAAGGGGTTTGGAAGTTCAGCGCTGAATTCGGGGAGGGGTTGGTTCTTTTGTTCATGGGGCAGCTCAAATGCTCAGTTGCGACAACGTGAGAGTTCAAGAGAAATACAAACAAATGAACAAACCTGATCACGCACCTTGACTTGGCATTGCCTACTTGGTGAATAACGCCCTGAAACGTGGGAATCCGAGGTGGTGAGCGAGACTCGCTGCAAAGGAGGCGGCCGAACCCAGCGACTGTTCGTTATTTGAATCCACGGCGTCTGATTTGTTGGGTGGGCCCTCAATAACTGACCTTTGTCATGATCAGCCACATCCCGTTCCACGTACAGCCACAGACTCCTTCCTCATCATCTCTCACTACAACCCTTTGCACCCGGATGCCTAACCAGTTCTGCCGACTCTTGACGAGGCTATTTATTGAACCAGGCAGTCTCGGTTGATCGATCCCATCAAATCGGCTGGGCCATGTCGTCCCGTTTCGTCTCCGGCGGCAAGATCGACGCCGAGACGGGTGAGGTCGTCGCCACAAACGTCAGCGACGGAGCGCCCGCAGAGGAAGCGCGCAGCAAAGGCAGCGCCGAGTGGGATGTCGTGCAGCGGGAGCTCGATGCCGAGCGGCGGCGGAGGGAAGAGGCGAGGATGAAGGCCGTGGAAGGCGGGGAGAGGAGTCTGTATGATGTGCTGCAGGCGAACAAAGGTGAGTCGAGTTTTTCTGTTCTAGCCGTGTTCCTGTGGAGTGTCGTGTTTTGTTGATGCTGTTTGCATATAGCTGCCAAGGAAGCGGCGTTCGAGGAGGCGAACAAGATTCGAAATCAGTTCCGGGCGCTGGATGACGATGAGATTGACTTCCTGGACGAGGTGAGGGAGAAGAAGAGGGTGGAAGAGGAGAGGGTCAGAGAGGAGACGACAGAAGGATTAAAGGCTTTCCGGGAGAGGCAGAAGGTGCAGGACCGGGCTCCCGCGGAAGAGGAGAGCAAGCAGGAAGAGGGCGGGACCGAGGAGTGGTCTGTTGGGAGGAAGAGGAAAAGAGAGAGAGGCGGCGAGGTGAAGGGGCTGGTAAGAAGAAAGGTCAGCGAGGGTGCCAAGGGCGAGGCAAAGACTGGAGAGGCATCGAAAGCCAGTCCCACGACTGATGCCGCGCATGTCGTGACAGCGGCGCCAAAAACAACGAGCGGGAGTCCGCCGCCCCCAAAGCTGGGGCTGGTGGCATACGACTCGGATGACGACGATGAGTGAAGGGTCGACCAAACATACAGAAGAGGAGTATCATTGTCTCCATCTGGCCACCAGATGGCAGTCTAGCGTCTATAATGCTCCCAACACCAAGCCAGGGCTCATACTGTACATCCAACCGCGCCTGAAACTTGGTGTTGGGCACACCAAGTCTATCATACATTAATTTAACATGCTCGCAACTGCAGCTCCAAACGCTCAAGCATCATCCAGGTTGCCCACGTTGGGTCCCTTGTTCTCCAACGCGAACGCCGTCATGCTCCAGCGGGCCAACGACCGCAGGCTTCCCTTGATGAAGCCCTCAATTTCCTCCTCAGGCACGACGATCGCCCTTGCGCGCGCTTCATCCTCAGGCCGGATCTCAAACCTCCTCATGCGCGAAGCGATGCGCGTGTCCACCACCATGGGCTTCGGCCAGATCTTCTCGCGCACCGGCTCCGCCTCCATGCCCTCCTCGGGCGGCTCGTCGTCCTTCCAAACGGACTTGACCCAGTTCTTCTCCTCGTGGGCGAGCACACGCTGCTGCTCAAGTCTCAGCTCCTCGTCGTCAGAGGAAACCCCCGCCTCGGCCTCGCGCCACTCGCGGTGCGCGGCGAAGCAGGCGGCGGCGACCTCGCGCCCGATGTCGTCAGCGAGGGCGCGGCGGTTGAGGAAGCGGTTCAGGCGGGTGAAGGTGTTGAAGAAGCCGAGGATGTGGGGGAACTGCACGGGCGCGGAGGGGGCGAGCTGCTCGGGGAGCGTGGGTGGGAGATGGGCGGCTGCGTAGTCGGCCGTGGAGTTGTATGAGGGGGGCTGGGGCGGGCGAGCCTTCTTCTTCTCCTCCTCCTTCTTCTTCTCCTCGGCGGCCTTCTCCTCGGCAGCCTTGGCGTCGGCGGCCTTCTTCTCGGCGTCCTCTGCTGTCTCGGCGATGGCGTCGGCTACCGGGGTGACGACGGGTTCCGCGGTGAGAACAGGCTCGGATGTCGTCTCGGGCGCAGGTTGCGCGGGGGCGTCGAGGGGACCGAGCCAGCCCTCGTGCAGGCCGCGGATGTACTCCTTCCAGGCGTTGCGTCCGATCACAACGTCACCGGCATCGCCGGCGTATTCGGGGATCTTGTTCTTCTGGCGCACGGCGTCGCGAACGTTCTCCTCGGTGGGCAGCAGCTCCTCGTCGGGCCTCTCCTCCAACCGCCTCTTGCGGCGGATCTTCTCCGCGACGGCGGCGCGCACATCGCCCTGTTGCCGGCCCTGCACAAAGTCCCAGTCGAGACCCGACGCTGCCAGCACGGGCTTGACGTACTCAATGAAGTGGTCCTGCGCGACGCGCAGGCCCTCACCGGGAGGGGCCTCGAGGAGAACGGTCAGCTTGCGCGGCAGCTGGGAAGGGTTGTCGATGAGTTCCGTTGCGAGCGGGGCGACGGCGCGGGCCCAGCGGGCGGTGGCGCGCTTCTTCTCGCGCTTGTCGTAAATGACGGCGGCGGAGAAGGCGGTGGTGATGGTGAGGAAGATGGTCCAGTTGCGGGAGGGGAGCTTCTTTGGGAGGTTCGGAATGCCGAGCATGCGGAGAGCAGGGTTTCGTTCCGGGACCTTGTACGGAGCAGACTTGGCGTTGGCCGTCGTGGAGGAGGATGCGGAGGATGTTGATGATGGAGTTGGCGCTGCGGTCTGGTTATGTGGTGTGTTAGTTGAGGCATCTCGTGATGGTGGTGGACAGGGGAGCAAGCGGAGCGTACCGATGCCGGGATGGGCTCCGCAGGAGGCTTTGGGTCTGCCATGGTTGCTGCAGTATCTTTCAGTCCAGAGGCTGCGTTGAAGTGTCCTCTCCGAATGAGAAGTCGTGATGCACTGTCGCTACCTCGTCGCACGGCGCGGTCGTCAGGATGGAATGGTCAACCAGGGGAAAACGACAGGAAATTTCGACGCGATAAGAGCTTCGCCCGGCGCGATAACGGTTCGGGTTCCTCCAGCCCAAAGGGGCATGGCGGCAGAGCCTCGGCTTTTTGCGGCTTCGTGACCGCCTACTGCCTTCGGATTAGTGGGCCAGACTCGTTCACCGAGAGCACACCGAAGTCGTTGACTTCAAGAACCAAGTCCATGGACCAACTAAATGCAACACCCGTCGCAGCGATTGACCAAAGCCTCCATGACAGAGTGTCTGGAGTTTTCGCTGCTCAGCTGCGTCCCAGTTGAAGAGAACCGCACCTTGAGATCAATAGTCCCATCGTACTCCCGTCAACAATGCTGGCAGTCAGCCAGGTCACTTTTGCGAGACACCACAATGCTGGAAGAGACCAGTTACTGCAGCCAAGAGGCCTGGAAAAGCCTCACCATGCCGTTACTGGCTCAGCGCAGAGGCACCTACCGAGGGTTTCCCAGTCTCATCAGTCTAGCTGAAGGTTGATGTGGGATTGAGCGGCGACCATGATGCTCAACGCCGTCACTCGAGGTTCTTCTCTTCGGCGGCATCTCATGCTCATGCAGCCCGACCTGTGCCCATTATCCGAGATGCCTGCTGACGGGAATGCTTGTCATGCAAGACAGCGCAAAGCAAGGAGCAGACGGCATCTGACAAGCTCTCTTCATGCCTCGGGCATTACTGGGAACTCCCAAGTACCCCGGATCTTCCGACATGAGTTCACAGCCAACAGTCGGTGAAGCGCGCATGCTGCGAGGTTCCAGTGACAGCTGCCCATGTGTACACCAGTACTGACTATCGTCTGTCGAGCAACGGCGGCTCCACCTGCCGGACCGGGACAACTTGCCTCCTTGCATGCTTGCCCCTCCAAACGGGGCACGCCATTCTCAATTGGACAGCTTCGGATCGGCCCCTTGCAACTTCGAGAACCCCGCACGGCCATTCGCAGTCAGAGCCCACCACCGAGATCCATCTCAGGGGTCGAGAGTGCAACGTTGACCGCACTGCATCTTGGACTCCCTTCTGCTATGTTTCGCTTCACGGGGGCTTAGCAGAAAAATCCCCTTCCCTCCTTCCCGAGCCTGTCCCTCTTATCCGGTCTGGAATCCGCTCCGCCCACCTGCGCAGCGCCTCACATCTGCCGCCTTCTGCGTCTTGTGCAGCTGTCAACCGCCCCAACAAATAAGGCCCGACACTGCTGCTGGCGAACTTGACACCGACGACAACATTCGAGACAGCGTCCTGTTCGTTCGTTTGCCGAGCAGATAATTTGCGCCTCAGTGTGGCTGAGTGAGCACAGTCGACAACGTAACGTCCAAGCACTCTCACCGATCCGATAGCACTGGTCGTTTGCGGGCCTACCTTCGACTCGCCCCTCAACCGTGCTCCTTCGGCTACCTTAGCTCGTTGGGTATGAACACCCGCAAGGTCTAGGTTTCAAATTCACTTGCTGACGGACCTCAATTGCCTAGGCCTCCACTCTGATCCACAGCAATCACTTGTCGAGACGAGACGTCGACGACATCACCGAGAACCTCCTCATCACGGTCTGGCTGTCGACTCCTCGAATTGTGCCACCTAGCCCACAGGCATTCCTGCCCGACCAAATCCCAGCTCCCTTCTCCTGCCCCTGAGCAGTCGACGCCATGGATAGCAATAACAACAACCGTTTGTTCCTCAACTTCGGGAACGGCAACGATCGCCTTGCCCCCTCCGGCGACCGCTCCAACTATCCCACGACGCCCTCGACCTTCCCCCAACCCGTCTTCCCCCAGTCTTCGGGCCAGCAGCAGCCTAGCAACCTCCAGCCGCAGCAGCAGCAACAGCAACAGCAGCAGCATTATGGCACTGGCTATGCCCCCCCTGGATACTTCATGCAGAACCAGTATCCTTCGCAGTACCCCGCTCAACCCCAGGCTGCCGACTTCGCCCCTCAGAACGTCTACCAGCAGCGGTCCAACACCCCCGGTACCAACGATCCCAACACCGGCCTCGCTCACCAGTTTTCCCACCAAAACCTAGGCGGCGCCGCGAGAGCTGGCGCCGGCTACGGCGCCCGAGGTGCCTCTCCGGCCCAGCGTCCCCGAACCGCCGGTGCTTCCGGCCAGCCCTCCGGCTACGGCAGCTACCCCGCCGCTCCCATGCCGACGCAGAGTCCAGCACCCGTCGACGAGTTTGCCCGTGCCCCCGAGCGCAACCCGGACAAGTATGGATCGAACGCCAACAACAACCAGGTCAAGTGCTCCAAGCTTGCGGCCGACTTTTTCAAGGACAGCGTGCGACGCGCTCGTGAGAGGAACCAGAGGTACGTCGTGGCGATATCCATTGACACTCAAACACGACTGACGGGCAAAATTGCAGGCAAAGCGAGATGGAGCAGAAGCTTTCCGAACCCAACCAACCCGCGTCGAGACGCGAGCAGATCTGGTCCACCGGTGGCCGCAAGGAGGGTCAGTACCTCCGTTTCCTGCGTACCAAAGACCGTCCCGAGAACTACGCCACCGTCAAGATTATCGGAAAGGGCGCTTTCGGCGAGGTCAAGTTGGTGCAGAAGAAGCAGGACGGAAAGGTCTACGCCATGAAGTCTCTGATCAAGACAGAGATGTTCAAGAAGGACCAGCTGGCTCACGTGCGCTCCGAGCGTGACATTCTTGCCGAGTCCGACAGCCCCTGGGTCGTCAAGCTCTTCACCACATTCCAGGACTCCTACTTCCTCTACATGCTGATGGAGTTCTTGCCTGGCGGCGATTTGATGACCATGCTTATCAAGTATGAGATCTTCTCGGAGGACATCACACGTTTCTACATTGCGGAAATTGTGCTTGCCATCGAAGCGGTCCATAAGCTGGGCTTCATCCATCGGTAAGTCGGGTGACGTGCCCGAGGTGGAACCTTCACTAATGCGAATCCAGCGACATCAAACCCGACAACATTCTGCTCGACCGAGGCGGCCACGTCAAGCTGACTGATTTCGGTCTGTCCACGGGCTTCCAACGCCTGCACGATAACAACTACTATGCTCAGTTGATGCAGGGCCGCTCAAACCGTCCCCGTGACCGAAGCTCAGTGGCTCTCGATCAGATCAACTTGACCGTCAGCAACCGATCCCAGATCAACGACTGGCGAAGGTCGCGGCGTCTCATGGCTTACTCTACTGTCGGTACCCCTGACTACATCGCACCAGAGATTTTCACAGGCCACGGATATACCTACGACTGTGACTGGTGGTCTCTTGGCACAATTATGTTCGAGTGCTTGGTTGGTTGGCCGCCTTTCTGCGCGGAAGACAGTCACGATACCTATCGGAAGATCGTGAACTGGCGCCAGACGCTGTACTTCCCTGACGATATCACTCTGGGCACTGAGGCCGAGAACCTGATTAGGAGGTGAGATGGTTCCGCCGGTCCTTTCCTGGTGAAACCCTACTGACAATGTCTAGTCTCATCTGCAACACCGAAAACCGATTGGGACGAGGCGGCGCTCACGAGATCAAGGCACACACCTTCTTCCGCGGCGTTGAATTCGACAGCCTCCGCCGCATCAGGGCGCCGTTCGAGCCCAGACTCACCTCTGCCATTGATACGACGTACTTCCCGACGGACGAGATCGACCAGACGGACAACGCCACGGTGCTCAAGGCGCAGGCCGTGCAGCAGCGCGCCGCTGGCCACCCCGCCCCTGTGGAAGAGTCCCCCGAGATGAGCTTGCCCTTCATCGGCTACACCTTCAAGCGGTTCGACAACAACTTCCGCTAGAAGGTTTCGCCCGACAAAAGGTTTCGGGATCGTGTCGACTCTTCACACAATCTGCATCACAGAACCTGCAATGCTGTCCTGGAGCAAGGTGATGGACCCTGGAATGCTCCTATTGTCCATGCATCGAATGCTGCTGCTTTCGAGTCTAATATACCAAACCGAACGGCTATTGTCCGAGGTCCTGTGCTTTTCTTTTCCTGATCACATCGCATGGTGAAGAGTTTGACCTAGAGTAGGGGCCGAGAAGAGATGCCTTCATGAAGGCATCGTAGCTGGTCGTTTTGGAAGTTGCATAGGCGGTTGACGACTGGGGCGTGGAGACAGCCCAGAGAGGGATTGATGTGACGAGACGGCATGAGGTAGAACGAGGCACCGGTGGCGGGAAGAGCATGTAAACGGCTTGTGGTTCTGGATGGTAACATCAAGTGCGAAGAACTCGGGCGAGACAGATACTGGCCAGGAGCCACATATGACTGCAGGCTAGAAGTCAATACACAAGTGCAACAACGACCACTCCCTGTGAGCATGTATGTGATGTGCAGAGCGTGCTCAAATTTCGCCTGCAATTTTATCGTAGTATACAACTAGAGTCAAGAACTTCAGCCTTTCTCGTGACGCCTGAACTCCACGGTAGTGCCCCCGACTCGGCCAGGCAATGGCCGTTGAGGTTGCTCATTTCCCAAGCACCATAATGATGCTAGTTCCCATACAGAATACAAAGTTCTCCGTCGCCGCGTCTTCGCCAGACCAACCCTTTTACCTCCTCGAGCTCAACCCCGGCGCGGCAACATACCGCTCCTCGCGCTCCGACATGAACATGACCTGCACCCAGTATTCCTTCGAATCCGGATCCCAGTAGCAAAACTGCTTGTCGTCCCGCTTGTCCAGCTCCCTCGCGGGGATCTTGAAGCCGCACGTCTCGTACGGCTCGGCCGCGACGAGCAGATATTGAAAGTTCCGGTCCGGGTCCTCGACGCGCTGCGTGAAGGCGTTCATCACCTGCCATCTCGGCTCGATGTCCGGCGCAATGTCCGGGTACTGCAGCTGGAAGAGCAGTCCCTGCTGGCGCGTCAGCGGGTCGCGCACCTTGGTGATCTTGTACCCCGGCCGTCCGATCTTGACGAGGTTCCGCCGCGGGCCGACGGAGAAGCCCGTGCCCGACACGCCGGCGGGAAGGCCGGTGGCGGGATCGATGGCGCCCTTGCCCTCCTTCTGCTCGCGGGCGGCGCGGCGGGCGAGGTTGGTCTGGTGCTTCTTGCCCTGGGTGTGGGCGAGGTAGGAGCCGTCGTTCTGGTGGACGGTCAGGCAGAGGCGGCACTCGAAGGAGCCGACGTGGTTCTTGAAGAAGTAGGGGTCCTTGTCGAGGTTGATGGTCTCGAGGGCGAGCTTCTTGAGGCGCTCGCGGCGGTCGGCATTGGATGCGGATTGCGAGGCGACGCCGCCGCCGCCAAACTTGGAGCCGGCGCGGTTCTGGTAGTCCATGGCTGGAGCTTTCGGGATGGACAGAGGTGCGATGCAGCTACAGATGTCGTTTTACAGGTGTCCGGGCGTTGTCGGGGGTCGAGGAAGTAAATCGTGTTCGTGATGGTCTTCAAATGGAATGGTGTTTGGAGGATGCCGGGCGCAAGGCTGTCGCAAATGGAACCAAGGTCAAATTAGCATGGCTTGGGTCTGCTCACCGAGGGAAAAGGCTCGGTGAGTGTGCACGCTAGTGTGTTGCCCCACTCGTCACATCCTCGACCACGAGAGCAATCACCATCCAGCCCTCGTCGCCATGAAGAGAATGTTGAGACGTGATCCTTGATTACCATTTGGGAAAAAACATGCGTCCTCAAATTTGATGTCTATAAACTCCGATTCGACGAGCACCTCAGTTATTCGTTGTCAACTCGTTCCAGTCCGTCCCTGTTTGGTCTGGCATTGACTTGACCTCCGACTCCGCTGCCGACAAGACAGCTCAAAGCTCAGGCAGGCCGAGTGGCTCGTCAAACCCGCGGTGAGGGCGGTCCGAGAGCCTCTGACCCGAGCTCAAGAAGCTAGATGGACGGTATGGCCGAGCTTGATCTTGACCGAGCCGGATTTATTTTGGGAAACGGAGGATTGATCCTTCCCCTTAGCCTGGCAGGGATAGGTGATTGGGATTCACATATCAGTGTGAGGTAAGAATGCGAGTTCGACATGTTGAGATAGCGGGCAGTGCAATTATCCACCCGGCCATATACGCGTGTGAGGGGATCTGCCCAGTCAAATTTTTGTTTCTCGAGCCGTGTGCTCCAGCCTTCTACATATTAAGTACAGCACGTGGCAGCTAGCCACCCATGATATCTCGACCGTGACAATTTCCAGGCCCTTGTATGGCACCCATGTCATCCACCTTGAACGCCTGTGAATGCAATACCTGTGAAACACCCATGCTGTTCACCAGCGTCCCATAGCCCCTTCCTTCAAGACCGCCTTCGCGTGCTCCAACGCACCGGTCGTGGCCGAGCGTAGAGTGGCACCGACCCGGGCCTCGAGGTTCTGCGTCTTGTTCCCAGGTAGAACCTGGGGCTCCTCGACCCAGCCTCGCGACGCAGCGTCCTTGATGCCCTCGAACCACAGAGCGGCCATCTTCTCGAAACCTTCGTCGCCGGGGTGGATGTCGTCGACGAGATCGTCAAGGGTAGGTCCCTCGGGCGAGTAAAAGTCCACGAGCACAACCTTTTTGGAAATGGCCTGTTGCTCCTCGACCAGCGTCCGGAACTGCGCGTTGACGTCCTGGACGCACTGATCGACCAAGTCGATCTTGCTCACCAGCAGCGTGCTCAGCGCGATGCTGACGCGCGGCGATGCCGCCCAGATGAAGCGCAGCATCTCCAGCATCCTCTCGCCGGCCGCTTCGGGCTCGTCGTTCTGAACGCAATCATTGGTGCCGGCGTTGATGAGCACCACATTCGGCAGGGTGTCGGGGAGAGACTCCTTGGCCTTCTCCGTGACTTGGGAGATGCGGTAGCCGGGCCAGCCCTCCACGTCGGGGTCGGCCATGTCGCCGCCCTGGCGGGAGCCGACGTAATCGACGGGGTTTCCGTCAGCGTTGAGGAGGTCCTTGAGGTACTGGCGATATCCGTTGCCGGTAGAAGAGCCCTCGCCGTACGTGATGGAGGCGCCGAGGGGCATGATACGGAGGGAAACGTTGCCGGCGACGAGAGAGTGGAAGCGAGGCTCGTGAGCGGCGGCAGGGGCAGACGTGGGCGCGGCATCAACTGGGCTCGATCAGCGGATGGGCGATTCAGAGAAGGTAGGGAGACGTACCAGATGTGGCCCATAGCATGGCTGCCCAGCGGAGGAGGGCAAGCGAGGACTGCATGATGAGGCTGGTGTGTGATAGGCCAATGTAATGAAAGAAGGACTGGTTTTCCCTGAAAATAATCCTGACAGGTCCGCGTGCTTGAAATGGTATGTCTAGGAGAAACCAGAAGCCTATATGTCGGTACCGGGCCTGCTAGTGATATCTGAAGGCGGGGGAGGGGGGTTTAATAGAGGTGCTGGCTGGCAGAGGAAGTCGGTCCGCAGTGTCACCCCTGGACCCGCGCGACTGGCCTGCGGACGCCTTGGTCATCCCAATACAAATCCATCAGCTATTAGCGTTGGACAAGGAGTCGGACGACGTCAGTCAGGGAATCGGATCCTGTGCTTTGGTCGCGTTATCCACCGTGCTTTGCCCGAGGAGGCACTGCGGAGGCTGATCCCCAATCAAGATGTCTCTCGGGACCCGAGGGGCACGCAGGGAAGGGTGGCCGGGTCGGGCAACGCGACAGGCTTCTACCTCTCCGACGGGTGGATGGAGGCGGCGCACAGAAAGGCCATCGTCGTCATGGCTGCGCTGTCATGTCAGGGCCCGGCCAATGCCGGATCACCCTCGAGGCTTGATGTTGCATTGTCCGTTCTGCCCCTTGTCTCCTGCCACGACCTTCCCTCGTCCTGCCGCCAGCGCATCGCCAGCCTCCGGATTTGGTCCTCGAATTGCTTCTTCTCCTTCTTCCCCTTCTACTTTCTTCGGTAGGCGGTGGGGCACACAGCTCAGCAGGATGATAATCTGAGACCAAGCAGACCACTCTCAAACAGAGGAAGGCGACCCTTGTTCTGTTTGCCCTGCGCTGCGCTGTGCTGCCCCGGACTGGGCTGTGCGGCCCGTTTGTGTCACTGTTTGGGGCACATTCCAGTGGTAAGGCCCCTGAAATTCCAGCCTCCATCCCCCCACCCCCCTTGGTGTCTCGTCAGCGGCTCCGCCCTAAGGATGCGCTGAAGAGAGAACAGGACTGGGCGGGGCCCGGGGGTGCGCTCACGTGTTTCTGGTCCGCCTGGAGAGGCCGTAAGGAACAGCCTTCGCCTGTGTTGGCAAACAACCCCAGCCATCATCATGACTGCTGCGCACAAATAAGCGCCCAGCATCTTGACAACAACGCTGCGACACGTCCAGCCTCCTTGTGTCTTGTACATCTCACAGCTCGCCCATCGAATGGCCAGCCCGGGCCTGTACACGCAGTCGACATGCACGATGCAGTCCCGACCAGCCTCCACGCGATCTCCAGTGTCGATCGTGGCTGGTCATCCCCCCTTGTCGACAGGATCGAATTCTCCGCTCGGTTGCCTGCATATCCCAACCTTCGCATGCTGTGAAAAGGGGAAATGCCTGCTTGTTTGGGGACGGCTCGAGAGGGACGCACATCACCATCAATCGCTGACAGGACGACTCTGCTACCGTCCGTCAACAACCCCTATTAGCCCATTTCCTCGTATCGCATTGATGAAGGGGTTCCATCGAAACTCGTCCACAATGAATCGTGCAGGATGGTAACCCAGGCAAGTGCTTACATCGTGCTGCCGTGATCATGGGACGACGGGGCGCAGAGCCCGACAAACATTCACCATGAGTACGCCGGATGACCAGGTCGCCGCCCTCTCGACTTTCTTGCCCTGGTCTCTAGGTAGACAAAGATGAAATCACATTTTCGGAACCGGGCGTCGCACAAGGCACTACCAGATCATGGCTGTTACCCCTTCGTCACGAACACCAGGCCGCCCACGTGATGGGCGAAGGAGGGTGTCGCGTGAGCCAACCTCGTCCGTTTCGATTGCCAATCGCCATCGCAAACCAATAGCGATCATGAAATCTGGCTCCCGCATCACCAATCTGGCGGGGCTGAATGTTATCGCGAGCCTGAACGATTCACATGGGCGAGCCCGTCACCTTGACCTGCTGACCTGTCTTCTGACCCTCATGGCTTGCTCTTTGAGGCGTTGTCATCTCGGGAGTTCAACTTCTTAAGAGCGGAACACCATCTCTGTTTGTCTCGTGGTCCTCGCTGGCCAATACTCTCGACCAGCTCGTCCTCAAATCATGGCAAGCCCGCAGCTCAGATTACCTTCGCCCACAAGCGAGCGCTCACCGTTGCTGCCCTTCAAAGGCAATCCCCGCCGTAGCTGATGATGGCTCTGCCTCACCATGTACTGACCCCAGCTAGATCCTCCAGGCTCGCGCGACCCGTCGACCAGCCGCCTCGCCAAGCCCGAGACTGGCACCGGACCATCAGTCGACGACTCAACCGCGGCGCAGGGCCCGAATGCCACTCAACTTCGCTTCTTTCGCCGCGCCCTGGGCATACACATGGGCACCGCTCTCTCCGACAACGACGATATAGAGCGAAACCGCGCCGCGTCCTCCACAGGCATCTACGCCTCCATCCTTCGCGAGCACGCAATCAAGAAGTGGCAGCGCCGCCTCCTGACCGTTCTCCTCTACGCCTGTCACATTGCTCAGATCGTCCTCGGGGCGGTGCTTACAGCCCTCGGTCCCTCATCTGCGATCCACGCCGTCAGCATTACCATTCTCGGGGCCACGAACACCACTGTGGCAGGGGTCATGGCGCTCGTCAAAGGACAGGGTCTTATGGAGAAGCTGAGGAATGAAGAGCTTGAGCTGCTGCAGCTGAAGGGCTGGGTGGAGGAGACGGAGGCTCTGATGGAAGCTGGCATTGTCGGTGGTGATCGCGAGGACGCGAGCAGGCTCGTTGCGGAGGGATACAGGCGATACCGGGCAGTGATGACAGAGGAGAAGTTGCAAACCGGTTTGGGCCTGCGTTCCGACGACGAAGAGGGAGGTGCGGGAGTCTGGCGGCAGCGTTGGGACTCAGCGATGGGAAGACTCCAGAGGCATCGAGCATGACCACCGTCATCGAGTAACGCGGGTGCTGATTCAGTAACATTTTAGGAACCCCTGAGTATCGAAGCCATCATATGCATATGCGCAGCTACCTTCAATCGCCTCAGCAAGTCAACCGTCATCTACCCCATGCTCCGCTTCACACCACATCCGAGTCCTCCTGGTACCGCTTCCCAGCATGCAACAACGGCATGTCATCTGTGACCCCTTTTACCTCATTGAAGCACCACTCGGTCCCGCCTAGCCCGTTGCACAATGCCTTGCCGAACCCCCCTTCGGGCACCTCCCCGTTTGTTTGCTCCGCTCCCTCCCCGAACAGGTACAACGGGTCTACAGTCCCGATCGAGATGCTCAGCCCCTTCCCGACGGCAGACTTCCAGTACAAGAACGAGCCGCAAGTCCCGCAGAACCCGCGATCCGCCCCCGGCGTCGCGGAGTACGTCCTGAGCGCATCGGTGGCCGTCGTCCACTCCATGCCGGCGGTGGGCACGAAGAAGACGGCGAGGAACAGGCCGCCCGTCTGTTTGCGGCACTGGGTGCACTGGCAGAGGCGGCTGTTGTAGGCGAAGTCGTGAGAGGGGGAGAATGTGACTTTGTAGCGGAGGGCTTGGCAGAGGCAGCTGCCTGTGATGGTCTTGGGGGTTGGGCCGAGGGAGGTCATGATGGACGTGCCTTGGTTGAGGTTGGGTGATGTTGGGGTGTGGTTGTGGGCTGAACGTAAGAACGGAGGTATTAGTTGGGCTTTTTTTTTTCTTTCAAGCATGAGCGGTAGTTATCCAACGTTTTAAGAAGATACAGTTTTTTCAAGGTTGATTTTCCCAGTTTTATAGTCGTCAAGAAGGCATTACGTCGTTGTGAGGGGTGTCCGTCTGTCAAGGACGCCCTTGGGCTCAGCGAGCTCGGTGTCGGGTGGCGATTTCGGTGTGCTCGGTGAAATGACGCTGGCTCATCACCTACGGAAGTCAATCTGTTCAGAGCAGGTGGAACCCGTGATTTGCACACATATTGAAGCCTAAGCACTCTCCAAAGTCACGAGTTATTGGACCACAAGACCCCTGTCTCAACCCATGCCTGCGGTGTCCGTCATCTCTGTTGCGCGCAATGCTCCCCGCAAACATGTCGGCAGCGACGAGACCCTGCATCGGCACTGCAGGCATACAGGCTTCCCATCATAAGCGCACTCGGAGATGTCACTTTTGATGACGAGAGATTCAGATTTGAGCTTCAGTTCATCATCACTGAGCCACCATCATCAGCTTCTTGTCTTTGGGTGGCTAAGCTGACACGAAAGGCACGGGTCCTTCGTCATGGCCGGGGGTTATCCTTCAAACCCACGTGTTGGATGCAAATGGATGGCCTGTTTCTGCATCCGAATGCATCGAAATAAGGTTCAGGAGAAAGCAACAGTCCCTCTTTATCTGAAGTCTTAAGGTATGCTCAAGTCAGGTACGGCCTTTCGATATCGGCAATGCCAAGGTCGAATCGGCACCACCGCCAGCGCGCGTCAGGGATGAGCTCCGTCCCCCATGTCGACGCTTCGCTTTCGCATCCTTCGCCGATTGGACGGCCAAGAATTCTCCCCCAGACGACGCCAGAAGTGCCATGGGGATGCTCAGGACAGCCAATCGCAAGGCACTTGATTATTCCCAGAATGTTCCCCTCCGTGATTTCATATGCAGCCGACGAGAAGGGTCCGGTACTACAGCCACGATGCGGATATTACCAGTACCCCGAGGTCATGCAGGGTTGAAAGAGGTCTATCCGAAAAATCGTCGCTAAATCTACTTATACATGTCGATGAAAGAGCATTCCCCATGATTGCTCTTCAGCAAACTGGAGTCCACAGCTCCAGGCTAGTCACTCATTTCAGTCCCACTCACTGCCACTCCTTCAAACACGCGAATCCTAACCGGTACCCATCATGGCGCGTAGCAGTCTTTTGGCAACGCTCGCCCTGGCCCTCGGCCTTAGCTGTGGAGTGCACGGCCAATCCTCCGCAGCTTTCACGGACCCGGACACGGGGATCACCTACCAGCAAGTGACCCAGGGCGCTTACACTTTCGGCATCGCCCTCCCTGAGAACCCCACAACCGACTTCATCGGCCGCATCAGCGCCGAAAGCACCCAAGGATGGGCGGGCGTGTCACTCGGCGGAAGGATGAGCAACAGCGTCATGGTCGTCGCCTGGCCCAACGAAGACGAGGTCGTGGCTTCACTGCGTCGTTCCACGGGCTACTCCAGCCCCGGTGTCTACACGGGAGCCGCCACTCTGAAGCCCATCGCCGACGGCACGTCGTTTGACGGCACGACGTACACCTACACGTTCCTCTGCGAGGGATGTATCCAGACGGATGGCACCACCTTTGCCGCCGATGCCAGCCCTGCTAGTCTCGGCTACGGCCTGGCCGCTGCTGCCGTCAGCGCCCCGTCGAACCCGGCCTCTCCCCTGACTTTCCATTCGCTGGGCTTCGGCTTGTTTAACGTCGACCTTGCCGCCGCCAGATCGTCCGAGTTCGCAACATGGGCTGCCCTCGCTGAGGACACGGACGGCCCGCCCGACAACGGCGGTGGCACCCCGAACCCCGGCAACGGCACTGTGCCCGTTTCTAACTCTACGTATGATTACATCGTCGTCGGTGGTGGTCCCGCCGGTCTCGTCACATCCCAGCGCCTAACGGAGACCGGCAAGTCCGTCCTGCTCATCGAGCGCGGCATGGCCTCGACGGCCTCGACAGGTGGCAACAGGCTCGTTCCTTGG
The DNA here is from genome assembly GCA_002851775.1 of Verticillium isaacii. Lineage (NCBI taxonomy): Eukaryota > Fungi > Ascomycota > Sordariomycetes > Glomerellales > Plectosphaerellaceae > Verticillium > Verticillium isaacii. The sequence goes on along the minus strand of NMXN01000007.1, from coordinate 2,137,026 downwards.
AACCAGAGCTTGACCTACTACGACGTCCCGGGTCTGTTCAGCAACCTGCCGTTTGCCACCCTCGGCGAAGGGTACTGCACGGACACGGCTGCTGTCGCTGGCTGCGTCCTCGGCGGAGGTGGTTCCGTGAACGGCATGGCCTTCATCCACCCGCCCAGCTGGGACTTTGACGACGAGTGGCCCGAGGGATGGACGTGGGAAGACGTCGCGCCTGCTGCCGCGCGTCTGTATGCGAGAAACCCCGGTACGACCTCGCCTTCCCGCGACGGCAAGTACTACGACAACGAGTCGTCGGACGTGCTGGTGCCCTGGCTTAAGGAGCACGGCTGGACTTTTGCCGACGGTATTGAGAGCCCTGACGACAAGGTTCAGTCCTTCGGCCCTCCCTCGCTCAATGTAAGTGCATGATCATACGGAGACTGGTCAGCTTGTCCAGACGAGCACATGCTGACGATTTAGATCGCCAATGGCCTCCGTTCTGGACCTATCCATACATACCTGCCTCTGGCCCAAGCCAAGTCGGACTTCAAGCTCGAACTCAACACCAAGGTCATCCGTGCCGTTCGTGACAACTCGACCATCACCGGCGTCGAGGTCGAGAACGCTCAGGGCCGCCAGATCATCAACCTGAAGCCAGGCGGCAGCGTCTTGCTCGCCGCAGGCGTCATGTCCACACCCCGTGTCCTCTTCAACTCGGGCATCGGTCCCGCGGAACAGATCAACATCGTCAAGTCTGGTACGACCGGCGTCACGCTCCCTGCCGAGACCGAGTGGATTGACCTCCCCGTGGGTCTCGATGTCAAGGACCACTCGCGCTACGAGATTGTCTTCGACGTTCCCGGCGGTCTGACCACGTACAGCGACGCGCAGCTGGCCAACCCTACCGAGGCTGACAAGGCCCTCTTCAACGCCGGCTCCGGTGTCATGACCCAGTCGTTCCAGCGCCTCGACACGTTCCGCCAGGTCAACACGTCCGACGGCCACACCATCATGTTCCAGTCGCACTGCAGCTCGACCAGCAACGACACGGTCCGATTCATGCTGCTCATGAGCCACGGCCTGACGTCCCGGGGCGAGCTTGCCATCAACGCCGCCGGAAACACGCTCTTCACCAAGGAGCCCTGGACGAACACGGAGACGGACCGCGAGGCCTGGACCATTGCCATCAATGAGTTGTTCGACATGTCCCGCCAGCCTGGCAGCCCCATCGTCTTTTCTGGCGGCAGGAACGCGACCGCGGCCGCCATTCTCGACACGCCCGTCCAGCCCGGCATTCACATGGTGGGCACCGCCAAGATGGGCACCGACGACGGCCGCGAGGGCGGCAGCGCCGTGGTGGACCTGAACAACAAGGTGTACGGCACCGACAACCTGTTCGTCGTGGATGCCTCGTTCCACCCGGACCTGCCGACTGGCAACACCCAAGCCATTGTTATGGTTGCGGCGGAGCACGCGGTCGAGAGGATCATTGCTCTGCACGAGGACGGGAGCTCAGGATGCCGCAGGAGGCGACGCTTTCTGGCGTAGCTGAGATCTTGTAGGGAAAGCCCGTAGCCGATATCTTGGCCGCTCGGGACACCCTTGAAAGCCATGTCGTATTTTCTTGGCCGGCGGAGCTGGTATTGTACATAGTAGTAGCCCTTGAAATGTATGTACATGGATGAACTCCTGAGCAATCCCCATTTCGCGTGTTGTATGGCGCCAAAGCCCTTGTCTTACCCCGTAAGCTTTACATAAGATTACGCTGCTTCTAGCCGGAGACAGCGGGGCAGGGGTTGACGCCGAGGAACAGAGCCTCCTCCTCATGGCCCAGATTAGGGCTTTGAACTGCATCATCGAGTGGGTTCCCTTTTCAGGCAGGACCAAGACTTAACGACATCAAATGCGGGGGACTGCCGCTGCATGGCGCTTGATTGTGACCTGCCAACTGACCGGGCATGTGATTTGCCCAGCAGCGTGGCACAAACATTAGTTTGCCCGCGTTTTGCCTACGGCAATGTCCTTCCCTGCCTGTGGTGTCTTGTGTATGGCGTCGCGTGATGCACAGGTTCCAGTTCCCGTCTTTCCTAAGCCGCTTTGGCTTCCACGAGAAATCCGTTATCTGCTTGCCAAACAATTTTGAAGAGCCCGCAGCTCGAACCACCACTCCCATCGGCCAGACCGCTTGATTTGGAGATAACACTGTCCACTGTCCGAGCCGATGTGACCCGCCCACAACCGTTCCGTCTCTCCACAAGCGGCAGGCCGATCCTCTCCCCCTTTACGGCGTACCCACACCTCCGCCCAGCCCCGCCCAGTCCGCCGCGACCCGCTACGGCCCCCGCATGCGGCCACGGCGCGAGTCAATAGAGGTCGGGTTGGTCGCTTTATCAGGGAGGAAGAAAAACGCCCAGCCGTTGTGCCACTCGCCGCGCGTACCCCCGTGACTGCCAAGTCTATGCCAACCCTTTTCCAAGCCCGCGTCAAACCTATCCCATGGCGCGCCAACCCTGTGCCAAGCTGTTGGGGAAAAGCTCTAGAAGACTCTCATAGGCCCACTCTCCGCTATCCTGGGATTCCTTGCTCACTTCACCTCAGCCAAGTACCATCTGAGCATCACCATGATAGCAGGCGGCGCTCCTCGCGGTAGGCGCCAAGGATCTTGGCCTAACCGTAATATCGAGGCCAGCTCGAGTCCACCTGCCGTATCTAGCAGGTGGGTAAGACCATCATGGCCCTAATTCCCCAGAGTCTTGAGTTCTGAGACCTCGTCAGGCTGCAGGGAGCTCGTCGATGTTTGCCCATCTCGCCGGATCCTGCATACTGGCACGATCTGGATACATATACCTGGTACCCTGTACCATGCCGCTCTCTTGTCCGTTCGCCTGAGCCCTCTCTTTCCTCCCACCGCCGCTCTCCCTTTTTTCCTCCCTCAAATTTTCACTGTTTTGTCTCACCACCACCAACCGCCTCCAACATGGCGACTCAGGAAGACGGCCCAAAGATGAGCTTGGGCAGACGGATCTACCTTTTCCTGGCCCCAGACGCCAAGAAGGATGAAGATGGCCGCGACAACTTCAACTCGCGGCCCCAGTTCATTCTCTGTGCCATGGGTGGCGCTGTCGGTCTCGGAAACCTGCTCCGATTCCCCTCGGTCGTCTTCAACAACCATGGCTTACAATTCTTCATCCCTTACTTGATCGCCCTGTTTCTCATCGGCATTCCCATCCTCATGCTTGAGATTGTCATGGGCCAGGCCTACCGAGCCGGTTGTGTCACCGCCTGGAACAACCTCAACCACCGATCTAAGGGCGTGGGGTTCGCCCAAGTCTTCAACGGCTACTCGGTCGTCGGCTACTACGTCCCCATTCTGGGCTGGGCTTTGACGTATTTCCGTCTCTCCTTCCAGAGCCCTCTGCCCTGGGCGGGCCGGGATACGGAAAGATTCTTCTTTGACGACGTTGTTCGGAACCCTCCTGCCATTGGCGACAAGGATGCGGGCGACATGCTGGACTACCCAGGAACGGGCATCGTTGGGGAAACCGCCGGATGGGTCTTCTTCACCTGGTTCATCGTCTGGATGTGCATGTTCAAGGGCGTTGGTCTCACCGGACGTGTCATCTACTTCACCATGGCGATGCCGCTGATCATGATCTTGATCTTGGCCGTCCGATCGCTGTCTCTTCCCAACGCCTCCGATGGCTTCCGTCTCTATCTCGGCGTCTGGCGCACCGAGTCGCTTCGGGGCCGGGCCGCCTGGCAGGACGCCTTCGGCCAGATGTTCTTCTCCATTGGCGTCGGTTTCGGCTACTTCACCTCGTACGCCTCATACAGCTCCAAGTACTCCAACGCAGTTCAGGACGCTTTCATCATCGCCCTCAGCAACTCTATGATCGAGATCATTGCAGCCCTGGCCGTCATGGGCGTTGTCGGATTCCTGGGCATGGTACCGCAGCCGGACGTGCGTCTCGGCACCTTCAGCGCGGGCTTCTTCGCCTACCCCGAAGCCCTTGCCCAGATGCCGGGTGCCAACTTCTTCTCGGTCCTCTTCTTCGTGACCTTGTTCCTCCTGGGACTGACCTCGGCGTTCGCTCTCTTTGAGGTCCTGGTCACGTTGATCTGCGACACTGACTGGGGAAAGCGCGTTCCCCGCTGGGTCGTCGCCACCTCTGTTGCCATCATGTCCTTCCTGATCTCGTTGATCTACTGTAGCGAGTTTGGCTTCGCGGTGTTTGAGGCGATTGACACTTTCGTCAACGATCTCGCCCTGTTCTTCACAGTCTGGTTCGAGTCCTTCTTCGCCACTACCCTTTACCGATGGAGGGATCCTGTCGACCAGGTTGGCTTGGTCAGCTACTGCCTCTTCAACGGCGGTTTTGTCGCCGCCCACTTCGTCGGTTTGCTTGTTGGGCATCTCGTGAGTCCAGAGGCTGGTGCAGGCGTCGCTTTCGGCATCTTCATTGCCGGCGCCGTCGGTGCCGCCTTGTTCGGCAAGACACCTACCGTTCCCGCCCCGAGGTTCTGGGGAAAGAGCCCGATGCTCAGCCGCTTCTGGTACTCAGCCTTCTACTCGGTAAGTCATCTTACTATCTGCCCATGACCGCCTTCATTTTCCTTACTGACCATGTTTGTAACAGGGCAACCAACTGCGCCGCGATATGAACCGAGCCATCGTCTCTGGCAAGAACTGGCGCCTCCACTGGGCCTGGCCTGTCATTCTCAAGTACATCACCGCGCCTGCCGTTGGCTTGGTCTTCACCTTTGCGTACACCAAGTTCCGTGACGAGAAGTACGCCCAAGATCCCCCGTTCCTCTACGGCTTCATCCTCTTCCATTTCGTCATGATCTTTATCGTCGGCTTGTTCATCTTCCCTCGCTTCTTCAACTGCCTCATCCCCGCGACGAGGGTTCGAGCGGACCAGGGCAAGTACGACGTCCAGCCGCAGATCACCATTGGCGAGACCGTTGTCTTCTCCTCCGGGGGCGTCGAAGAGGGGAGCAGCAGCATCGATGGACGCACGGAAGCTGTCAGCGATGGGTTGAACGACTCTGAGCCGGTTGCCACTCAGGAGAAGCCCCACCAGGGTTAACGGGACATTTTCTTACTCTGGTCGTCTCGTTTACCTCGCGAAAGCTCTCTCTGTATTGCGTCATGCAACATGAATTTGCCCTTTACCAGAATTTCTACGGTTGTTAGGACGTTATGAGATACCATCAATAATTCACTTGAAAGTCATCCTGTGCCTCAATTTGTTGAACCTGATACCCGCGGCGCGCGCCTGCGAATCAACACCACCAGAAATGGCCGACACCGATGTGACTGAATTACCAGAAATGACTCCGTTAAGATATAGAGGTCGCATTACAGCACCTTGCTGCTGGTAGATTATGGGTCAATGAAAGCATACAAGACTGGTGAATGATCTGGCCACCTCGAGAGAGTGGCCAGTCATGGAGCAGGTGGGCTTGGTGATCTGCTTTCCCCGGTGGTCTGCTTTCCCCGGTGGTCTCTGTGGTCCCGGCAATCTGTCTATAATCTGTAATAACGGTCTTTGCAGTGCAGCTGGCGCGCTTCTGCGGGGGAGTGTCTGGTGTAGATGAGGTCCTGGGGTTGGCTCCGGGCCAAGCGCCCTCAATCAGTGCCGACGTCGCATCAAGAAGATAACTCCGAACACGTGAGGCGGCACTTGCAATATCCCAGACCTATGAGAATCAATCATGCTATTGATCCGTTACTTTAGCATCGTTGTGTCAATGCTCACTGCCGACCGAACGAGGATGTCCACTCCGCAGATCGGCACTGCGATGCCCCAATCCTAGATACAACCAGCCACGGTTATTGGTGCGTATATGGTCGGCTCGGCCACGAGATCTCAAAAGGAAGGTGACTGTGATTCTGGACGACTTTCACGATATCGCGTGAGCTCTCCAACGCAGGAGCATCAGTATAAATATGGCGCCGATGTTGCCGTTGCGGACCCATGTGTTGGTTGAAGCTGGCTGAACGGCCTATCTTTGACAACTCGTCTCGCCATTCCCGCTGTCACTTTGCAATCCGGTCCGCGATCCTCAATCAAGATGAAGCTCTCTCTCCTCACAATCGCCGCCGCTTACGCCTCTGTCGTCTCAGGCGCCATCACATGGTCGCTTCAGAAGGCCGCCAACCCGACGGCCGACCAGGCCGATGCGTACTCTAGGATTGAGGCCGCCATGCGCCTCGCTGTCGCGCGGCATTCGAGACTCGGTACCGCCACTAAGACGCTTCGCGTCTACTACACCCCCGGTGTCCCGACAGCCGAAGCAAGCTACAATGGAGACGTCCGTTTCGGCACCAACCGCGTCTACATGAACGAGCGCACGGCGCTCCACGAGATCTCCCACACCCTCGGCGTTGGCCAGACTGCTGCGTTCGACAGGAAGTGTGCGGCTGGCGATTGGGCGACGGCTCTGCCTCTCCTTCGCTCTTGGGACGGCTCCAGTGCGGTCATCAGCTGTGGTGGCTCGCACTTCTGGCCTTACGGGTTGAACTTTGATACTGAGTGGAGCGAGACGAATGCGGATCGTCATGTGCGGATCCTCAACGCTATGATTCGGGATGGGATGTGAGGTGTAGCTCCATAAATCTTTGCAATTGACTTAACGAGAACGAAACATGTCACGTCGTATCGAACAGTATTTATCCCAGTGACCATACTCTCTAGCCTGCCAGAGGTGAGTAGTCGAGTTGCGGGCATGCCTAATCCGTAAAAAAGACTGTGAATATTGATCAAATGGCACCATGTAGGGTATTTTGAAGCTTGATTAAGTCGAGTCCCATCTTGTGCCAGCACGCTTGCCGATAGAGGTGCAGACTTTTGAACATTTTGCAACAAACCCCCGGATATAGCTTGTCGGTTAGAGCCTCCATACCTGTTTTCAGAACTCCAAGTCATACTTAATGTCGTGACAGCTTGCTTCTGGTGAGGCGTGGACCAAGTGGTGGAAATTCTGGGTTTCTGAAAGGGTAGAGGCATTGCGTTACAGTAGAGATCAGGCAAATTGTCCGTCAGCATGTCAGGAATATTAAGAGAAGGCTTCAAATATATCAGATCCGCAATGCTAGGATTGAGTAAGTCCGTCCGGGAACAGAAGCCAATGTAACCCGGATCGGAGTCAGTTTCAACACCCGCGGTGGAACCGTGACAGGTCGGCAAGATCTGCAGAGATCTCAGAGGATCGACTCGACCTGTGTGCCCTTGGTGTATCCGAATTCGCCCCAGATCGACGCATTTTGCATCTCGCCACCCGGCGGCAGAGCCTCTAAACTGTCCTGGAAACGACGACATAAGACCCTCCTCGGACCTGCTGTGGTATGAGGCGTTGCGGGAGTGACAGGCCGTGCGAAACGCGGATGAACTGCTAAAGAGCGGATGTTTTGGTCGAGTTATATGGTACGTTCATGCTGCAAGTCATGATATCATGAGTGGTGGTGGGTAAAGTAGCGCGGCGAAAATGAGTGATGCTTTGCACTAGGCCGGGGCGGTCGGTACCTTGCTTTTGATGGATACAAGACCATTTTCTTTTTGGAACAGCATTTGTGGTGAGGCCGTTTTGAGACTAATTTTTTTTTTCTTTAGCTTTCCGTCAATCTAATGTCGTCTCAATCTTTCGGACTCGTGCTAGCGTGAGGAAATATATAGCATGCCGTCACCACGGGTCGGGCTGCTGGGCTTTCGGAGCAAGGTCTAGCCTTGATGTGCCCCTGAGCGGCGGGAGTGCGGGGCCGCAATTGAACGGCCCCCGCTGGCTCCCCGCCGCACCAGGCCATGTTTGGTGGCCCGCCTCCTTGGTTCCCTCTTTTACCTCAGGCAGGCAAGGAATGGGCCGAAGCAGGGGAGGCTGAGAAAGTCAAATGAAACGGCCTTCGTGATTGCCAAGCTTCCCCTCTTGGACGCCCTCTCGTCTGTCCTCCCCATTCCTCATCTTGCCTTAGCCGTCGTACGGTTTGCCCGCCACTTACTGCAACATCGGTAGCCCGGCACATCCAATCTGCAACCACCGCCTTTTGAGAGGGACAACGAATGCGCCGTCAGATTCGGCCACCATGGATCCTGGACAAGACCATCCAAATGAGCATAAGCGCGCTGAAAAAAAGAGGTTCACGGATCGTGTCGCCCAGCAACGGCACAGGCAGCGACAAAAAGACTATGTTGCCGACCTGGAGGCTCAATTGCGGCTGTCAAAAGAAGGGAGTAGCGCCCAAGTCATAAAGCTCATGGAAGAAAATGCCCAGCTACGCCAAGAGGTAGGCATTCCGTTGCGGGATTCGCACCCTTCCTCCCTCCTGCCCTCGAGTTGAGGTACTGACAGCGCTTGGCTGTCGCGCAGCTACAACGTACGAATGCCTTGTTAGATGATTTGAGTGATGTGCTCGGGAAAAGGCGCCAGCCGCTGCCGAAGCCACTTCTTGCTACCGCTGGCGTAGGCGACAAGAGTCCCAGGCCCCTCGCAGCCGCCGCCGTTGTTCCCGGCGAACCAAGCCGACCTGACAGCATACGAAAGATACCAGAAAGAGGCACATCAGAGATCCCTCAGGTCCTTGATGTTCAAGAGCCCAAAGTACCGTCGCAACTTGAGCCGTCAATGATCCATGCGCCTTCGATACTGGAACCGCACCGCAATGAAGAGACGTCCGCCGAAGACATACCCATGCGATCTGTCGTAAACCCTCTAGCACAGCGAGAGGGAGCGTTTTCAAGCTCGGGTACCGTCGCGCCAGCTTACGTTGATCCCATCATGGCCCAATCTTCGACTGGAGTAGTGCACGCTGTGCCCCAGGCGCCGGGAAACGCAACAGAATCAGGATCCTCGAAACATACCCTTGACCAAGCCATCAGCTGGTGGCTTGATCCTTACGAATCACCACGACAAGCAGCAAACAACGACGCCTACTCTGTCTCGGAGCGGCTGGAAACGATTGCGGCGCATTGGCCCCGTGAAGGGATCCCGAGCGCAGACATTCCCTCTGCTGCGAGAAACGCAGATTCCATTGTTCTGGACGAGACTTTGTTCGACCTCCTGGGCCCAGGAAGCGGCCAGCATGGAGATCATATCATGGGCGGACCGCCGCCAGCGATGATACCATCCCCTCGGAACCTAACCCAGCCTCATACGTATTGTTCCCGGTTCGTATTTCCGCCGCCGCCGCACGACCAGGTTATGCATCACATACTGCAGGTGGCGCGGTCCTACATTGGCGATCTTGGGCCGCCAACATTTGCGGATTTCGTACTCGACAACTCCCCAAATCCACTCTCACGCGAGCTCAAGTTGTTCGCCAACCCTATGAAGCAAAATAACATGACTGCTGAATACCTCGCGGCGTATTGGATCCTGTACTTGCTTTTTAGGGTAAGCCTCCACTGATCCCCCTGTCTCGTCCTCTGACGCACCCTCCCCGATCCTCCAATAGTACAACAACTAACCGTCGGCTTCCCATTTGCAGTGGCATGCTACAATGGACGAGAGTGCTTACAAAGAATTGCCGTTGTGGCTTCACCCAACCAGACTGCAGCTTGAGGTTGAGCATCTGTATCTCTACGATCAAATCCCGTGGTAGGTGGTAGATCCCCAGCTCTTTTTTGGCCGGGACCTCTGTCATTCTGTTAGCGATCGGGCAGGCACTGAAGTTTTCATCGATGCTAGGCCTGACCTTCGAGATGAGATGATCAAGTTGTCTCTCGTCGACCCGGATGCCGCTTTTGTTGCATTGAATGACATTGGCCGTAATATTGTTGTCAACATGGACGATACTCCTGGATCACCTGGCAGAAACCTCCAAAGATTGAAAAAGCAGATCTCCGACTTGTCAAGATGGAAACTGGCTCCTGTATTTTTCCAAAAACATCCGCAATGGACCTGGACGACGGCTCGATGAGAGAGGTCGTTGTTGCACGTGTCGCCAACCTCGTCCTCGTACTGACGACGTGTACTTATCCAGAGCGTTCGAAAGCAGCTGAGTGTTCTGCATTGGGAAGATTGTTAGCTGAGTGTTTTGGTTTCCCCGTTGGGTTCGATGGAAGCTCACCTTGTCGCTCACCTTGTCATTCTTTGTCGAGACCTTTGGTCTATGCGCATCTCGATTTTCAAGAGCCAAGCAAATGAACCTGAAAACTGCGCTTCGTCTTTGGCCTAAATCTTTTTTTTTCGGCGAGGAATATGTCCGGATTCCGGACAAAGAGCTCAAGCCTCGGAACAAGCGAATTTCCTTTTGAACTTCTGATTCTCTTTCGCCGTCCGCCGAGATATCTTGACCTCGCATACGATAGTCCGCATGAAGGCCACAACAGTCTTTCCGACAACGAGGCTTCGAAGTCCAAGCCCAATCGCGTGTAGTGTAGACGGCTACGTTCGAAGGCGCCGCAGCCGAAGAGATCGGGGTGCGGCCCTTGCAAGCATCTGCTTCAGCGCCCAATTGTTCCCGACCTTCAGTTCAGGCAAGCAAATTTGCAAGCCGGGTCCGGAATGGCTGTGCATCAAAATCGGTGGACGTACGATGTTCCAGGTGCCCAGTGTGCGATTCGGGAACGGCACCCTCGGCAAATGGCAGTCTTCTTGGTCCAGGCAAAGCCATGGCGTTGAAGGTAGACCTACTTCAAGTCGCTTGTCAAAGGATGCCCTGGGTAGCACTAATCCGCTTCTTTTGCCGCGTCAATGTACGACCGCGCTTATTCGCTTTGGACTCGAGATTCGTCCTCCGATTCAAGGTTGAGGGAAGTATTGTAGACGCCATTAATCGCGTTTTTGAGTGGAGGGGAAGCTGAAATCGCATTCGGTGGTGGGATCTGTTTGGCGAGCATGATTCGTTGTTGTCCAGAGGTTGGATGGCGAGGGAGACCCTAATGTTGAACAAAGCGGGAACCTCACCACTGTTTTCTAGAAACAAAGGGTGTTGGGAACGCGCTGAAGACCAGTGACCATCGCCATCTGGATGTCGAAATCATCGTGGATAGTTCGCGAAGTGTTTTGTGCTGTTGTTGGCGGGGTGTGGAGCGGAGGAGGGCAGAGGGAGGTCATTGTAGAGGCTCCTTACTAACCAGCGCCAAAGAAATCCGGAGGATCCTTCTTGTGTTTTTTTTTCTCGAGAGTTTCGCGGGGGATGTCAGAAATTATGAGCTTTCTCCAGTGAGAAATGTGCTTGGAAGAACTATATCGTGTCAGGCCAGCTTTGTCAGGTAGAGATTCAGAATCATGGTGGTTGAGTCAATTGGGCGGCCTTAGTCAAGAAGCTTGACTCAAATATCGTGGAACGGTGCAGGCTGGCCGCATCATCTTGGACCCATCAGCGTTTGCACCTGGAACACGCCGACAGAACCACCCGACTTCATTCCAACCAAGCTTGAAAAAGGGACGCGCAGAAAGCGAACAAACTCTGCGTCAATGTCGAGGCTATTTCGCCTCCGTGACCAGCCTACCTTGATTACCTAGTTTTGACCCCAGGCCAACGGCCACACCACGACAGTCCCGAGATCCCCAAAAAAGCCTTAGAACCACCTTGGGCCGGCTTTGGTCCAAGTAATAGATGGAAACAAAATTTCTAGCCTTCCGGAGACAGGTGCTCGACTGATGAGACTTCGCTTCTTTCGAATTGGGATTCATCAGATGGTGGCATGCCCTTAAGACCAAAGGAGAGACCAGTCGTCCTGAAGCTGGAAGCTTCCATCGGAGCTTGGTTTTGAATTGGCTCCGTGAATAGGACGAATTGTAGCTGGTTGTGAGGAAACCTCAGAGAAGGGTCAGTGGTCAGGGGTGACATTCGGGTTCAGCACAGGCACGGTTGTAGACGGCGGCCTTGAACATCCAGCTACTCCAACGCATATTGAAACCCTACAAGAACAGTCGAAAAGGGGAAGAAGCCAGGTGGGCGGAGAGCTAATGTCGAGCATCAGTGGCTACCTGATGCATTGACGAAGTTGACCACGGCAGCGACGCCGGCGGGTCTAATGGCTCGGTACGGTCGGCGGGACTTCGTGGCGGGGCGTCGACGTCTGGAGTGTTCGCCATAAGATCTTTGTCGCCAGCTGATTCAAGGCGAAGGATCCATAGATGGCGGGAACCTGGGCTGATGAGCATGCGACCGGTATTGTATCTGCTCCCCATTCTATCTCTTGTTCAGAAGCGGTCGGCTGGGTCAAGTGGACCCTGCTCACCGAGGGTGAAGAAGTTCGCCTCGTGCAGAACGAGCAGAGGTGGGCCCCCAACCCAATGCACCTTTCGTAACTCACCTGAGGACCAACACAGACGTCAAGGAAATCCCCCAGGCACGCGTGAAATCAGCCAATGCGTTTGGTTCCTGGATCACCAACACGAAATAACCCGGCAACCCCCTGCCCCGTCACCGCCGCGAAACGAAGAGCGCCAGATCCGCCCAAATCTAGAGAGTCGTGACTACAGTCTGTCCTCCACGTGGTCACCAACAACATAATTCCAGACACTAGGGATGCATTCCATCAGCGGCCTGCTGGCGCAATGGTAGCGCGTAAGCTTCCGGTGCTTAAGGTTGTAGGTTCGAGTCCTGCGTAGGTCGGCCGCAATTCGCCAATGAGCGATTCACTTTTGCTCCTGGGCATGTCGTCTGGTGGGGCTTTTCAGTGCCAGGGTCAGCCGAATTTTTGCCCCTGGTTGCTGTTGCCCCGGCGACCCACCACCACCACCCCTCGCCCCGCTAAAATGCACGACAGCGTAGGTAAACATCGGTCAAGCGAACGCCGCCGGTGTGGACTGTACTGGCTGTACCGTTGGGGCCTTCGTTCCTGCACAACCAGGGACCCTGTCTTTGATCCTCTCTTGCCATTCCTCCTCTTGAACTATTCTTGGGCCTCAGTGACTGTGTTCATCCACCACTTTCTTTATCCTGCGGAGCTTGTCGACGGCACGACTCGACCGACAACAACACGCGCCTAACCATGGAGAACTCACCGTCCAAGCCGGCGTCCAACCTCTTCCAGGTCTACTTGCGCCTGCGGCCGTCCCCTGCGGGCTCGGCCGCGCCTGAGAAGTTCCTCTCGGTCGAGCGCGACGAAGCCTCAGAGCACCCAACCCACATCATCCTGAACCCGCCCAACGATCGAAAACGCTCCACCGAAAAGTTCGCCTTCACCCAGGTCTTCGAGGAAGATGCCTCCCAGCTCGACGTCTTCCAGTGCACCGGCGTCGCCCCCCTGATCGAGGGCGTCCTCGCGCCTCATGGCGGCGTCGGAACCGATGCCCTGCTGGCCACCTTGGGCGTGACGGGTTCGGGCAAGTCGCACACCATCCTCGGATCGCGCTCCCAGCGAGGCCTGACCCAGCTGGCCCTCGACGTCATATTCCGCTCCATCGGCTTCAACATGCTCGACAACGCCTCCTCTCCCGAGCTCGACTCCTCCCTCCAGACATCCGATCCCTCCGATGCCATCATTGTCTCTGCGCCGAGCTTCCTCGAGACTGTCTATGCCGACTTTGCCGGCCCTTCGCGCGCCGGCTCGCGGGCACCCACGCCGATGCTTGTAGGACACCCGTTTGATTTCCTTGCCACCCCCTCTACGCGCGCAGCACCTCAGTACTATCCCGCCGGCCCCGGCCCCAAGAGCGTTCGCGTGGTTCCCTTGACCCCAAGCTCTCGAAGAAACCAAGAGCGGCAGCGATCACACTGCACCACCATCCATGCCCCCTCCTCCCAGCCCGAGCACAACCTCCAAAAGCACTACATGACCTTGACCGCAGCCTATAAGACCAAGAAGAACCTGACTAAATCTCCAATCAAGGGCGAATATCCTCCTCAGCAGACCCCCCGAAGACATCTCCAGCGACCCTCCGCCGTGCCGCAGAACCCGGACATCAGCTCTGTGAATGTCTCGTCCGATCCCGATGCCGAATACGCCGTTGTGCTATCGATGTACGAGGTCTACAACGACAAGATCTACGATCTCCTGACCCCTCCGATCCGATCGAACGCGACAAAGGAATACCGCCGCCGCCCGCTGCTGTTCAAGTCGACGGAGCAGAGCGCCGACAGAAAGGTCGTGGCTGGGTTGCGGAAGATTGTCTGCAAAAGCTTGCGCGAGGCCATCATGGTGCTCGAAGCTGGCCTGCACGAGCGCCAGGTGGCTGGCACGGGAAGCAACAGCGTGTCTTCGCGCAGTCACGGCTTCTTCTGCGTCGAGGTCAGGAAGCGAGCGAGGGGCCAGCGGTCTGGCGCCTGGAACGGCAGCACTCTGACGGTTGTCGACCTGGCCGGGAGTGAGCGCGCGCGCGACGCCAAGACGCAGGGCAGCACCCTGGCCGAAGCAGGCAAGATCAACGAGAGCCTCATGTATCTGGGCCAGTGCCTCCAGGCGCAGAGTGGCTCGGGAAGCACATCGAAGGTACGTTCTCCACGCCGCCTCGCCGGACAACGTGACATACTCACCGTTTAACCCCCTAGCCGAGCGTCATGCCGTTTCGGCAGTGCAAGATGACGGAGCTCCTCTTCAGCAATTCTTTCTCGACGACATCATCCTCTTACACCGCTGCCGTCGTCCCTCGACGGAATGCCCAGCGAGGCGTCATGATCGTGACAGCCGACGCCCATGGCGACGTCAACGCGACCTCACAGATCCTCAGGTATAGCGCCCTTGCTAGGGAGGTCACCGTTCCTCGCATCCCCAGCATCACCTCCACCCTCCTGGCGGACACCCCGACAGCTGCCGCCACATCCGATAACCTGCTCTCCGCCAATCCCTCGTCCCAGCAACGGTCCTATTTCTCTCAGCACTCCGGGTCCCATCGCAACATCTCCCCCAGCAGCCCCACAGAGGGCGATAGATTCATCATGGAGCACGCGGCCCTCGAGATCGCTCGCATGCAGGAGGAAATCAACAGTCTTCACCAAGACCTCGACGCCGAGCGCGACGCCCGCGTGGCCGCCGAAGCTCACTTGCTCAGCATGGAAGACCGCATGCTCGAGCTCGAGCAGACCATCCGCGAGGACTGTGCCGCCGAGTACGAAACGCGGTATGACCTCGAAGTGGCGCGCTGGAAGGCCACGATGCAGGCTGAGCAAGAGCGTGGCGAGGAGCACTGGGATCGCAAGTTGGAGCTCTTTGAGCGCGGGCTCGGTCCCCACGCCGACGACGACGAAGAGGGCGGCGAGGACAAGGAGAACGTGCTTGTCGAGAACCTGGAGCAGGAGAATGAGCGTCTCCGGCGTGAGATGGCTGTGCTGAAGCGGGAGCTGGCCGGACGGAGCCCAACGCGGAGGCAGCCGCTCCACGAGCGGGACGACTTCGGCAGCCGAAACGCAGACGTCGGCGCGGGCAGCTTGGGGCGCAAGATGGAGCAGCTGCGGGTTAGCAACGCCAGCGTTTCGAGCGTCGCCAGCGGAGGAAGCCCCAAGAAGATGAGACGATTGCCGGCGAAACGATGGGAGGACGCTGAGGACCTGGCGTAGCCGGCTTGGCCGGAAGTCGTGTGTTCTGGTGGTGTCTGGTGGTGTGGACTTGCTGCGTGTATACCCTTGGTTCGGCCTATCTGGATTGTAATGGATTTCATGATGAGTGTGCATACCTCGCTGACTGTTCCTGAAACTCTGCTTGCTTGTCCAGTGTCCATCATTTGGTTGTGCGAGTGAGGTTCGCAAGCTCTAGGTATGTCACCCAGCTGAGAAGTAGGATTCGACGAGCCGTTCGCAGCGACCTCAAGAGCAAAGCCGGGACAGAGGACACGAAATCAAGACGGTGCAGCACGGCACAAACTGCGGTCACGAAGCTGCAGCTGTTATCCAGTCTAAGCGTCTATTGAGCTCGCCCTAATGCACATCTTACACCTCGCACTCATCAATGGGCTCTGGGGCGCTGCTCGACTCAACGGCCGACGATACAGCCTCCCCACTGGATGAGGGCACAGACGAAGAGGCTGACACCTGCTCCGAGACCGTCGCGCTAGACACAGCAGTCGAGGTAGGCGGCAGCGCCGTGGGCGTCGGCAGGCACGAGCAGGCCGAGCTCACCCGCGAGATGATGTTCACGCCGCAGGCCGCGACAGCATAGCTGGGCACGACGGCCACATCTGCGACGACGGTGGCCGTGAAATCGCCGCAGAACTCCTGGCCCTCCTCCAGACGGCCCTCGGCGCTGTTGGACCGGATGGCCCAGGAGATGTTCCAGGATGATATTCTTTGACATCCAATTTCGCCCACTGTAAGAATTCATGCCTGTTCTGATGGCTTACTCGCCCTCGTCTTCTTGCCACTTGTGACCGACTACGAACTTGAGTCGGAAGATGCGAAGGCGTGAAAGATCCAATGTGCGTGCGATACTGGGGAACCAATACGATGTTGGAAAGGCGTTCCCGTCCTGAATTCGACTCGCGAGGCAGAAGAAGAAGAATTGACCGTGTCAGACATCACCGCAAAGTCCAGTAATCACCATGGTCGAAGAGAGACATGCCAAGGTTGTGTCGATTGGCATTGGTGAAGGTGGAACGAGCTCGATCATGGAAGCTTTCCTGGAGTCCTCGCTCAGATGGCTTGTGCGTGGGATCCAAAATTCCCACGTCACGGTTGGAGAATCACCATGACCATGGAGGCTGAATGCTTCAACAGGTTGGACGAGCTCCTTTCGACGTCGTCCCAAACTTTCGGGCCAAGAAACGCCAGACATGTGCATGGGGCCGCGGCAGCGCCCTTCCGAAGTGAGACATCAGGTGGAGGGGCCGGCGGGTCGAGGAACTGCTGACCATGGTCGTAGGGTAGGGCGACGCACTGTATTCGTAGGTACTTCAGTAGGGACCCAGGGCTCCACTGACAGGGCCGACAGGGTGATTGGCAGCACAAGGCCGGATGGCTAAGACGGGACAAGGCCGAGCTTGCTGTGGGGTGGATCAAACGATCGATCTTCTAGTCTTGGTCGCTTGGTGCCACGCGAGATGGACATTGTGTTGTCGGAAGGTAGGGGGGCCGGTAGAATAAGGAATAAAACAATCGTAGAAAAAACTCCCAGGCAGGAGCTGGCCAAATGCAGTAGCTGGCCAAATGCAGGAGCTGACCAGAGGCAGGCAAGGTCGATCAATATACCTACCCAGCAAGCAAAAGGTCCTGCAGGTCAGGCTGGTGCTGCCCTCTTCCTGCCTGTAGGTCAGCAAGAGGTAGGGGGGTAACTCGCCTTATTGGCCCGACCCGGAGGCGAGGCAGGGGAGCCCGGTCTCCAACCAACGAGATGCAGCAGTGACACGAGACCACTGTCGGATGGACTAGGCCTGGCCACGCTTGTTGCGGCGGCTTCTGGTTCTGTCGGCACTGCAGTGGGCTGGGCCTCCTTTTTATTTTCCTGAGGTAGATGGTACCTTACCTAGGTAGGTACCTAGGCAGGTAACTAAAGCAGGACACGGCAGGGAAGTACCCTTAACCTTGGACAACTACGCTGCCCAGGATGGAGGATCCGAACCCAGCACAGCAAACAAAACCAACAAGATTCCCCATCCATTGCCATGCGACGCCGTTCGCCTCCTTGCCGTCCCCCCATTCCAACACCTGCCCGTCGCCGATGACCTCGACGAACACGACGACGTCGACGACGAGCCGCCATCCACCATGCGTCTAAAACACGCCAATGCTCTCTTTATCCTCGTCTGGCTCCTTCTGCTGCTCTTCTGCTACTTCAACTCCTTCGATGACCCCTCCTCCATCTTCTTCGACGAGAGCCGCGCCTTCGACGAACGCTTTTCCCTGACCCGCACCGCCGACGCCGAGCACCTCCTCGAGATCCTGACCTATGGCCCGCCCACCCCCAAGGTCGAGAAGCCCGCCGGCACCACGCCCTTCCTCTGCATCGGCATCCCCAGCGTCGCCCGAAACACCATCTCCTTCCTACCCCAGACCCTCGCCACCCTCGTCGACACCCTGACTGCCGAGGAGCGCTCCTCCATCCATATCGTCGCCCTCCTCGCCGACAGGGACCCCGCCCACCACCCGGCCTTCCGCGCACCCTGGCTCGAGCGCATGGTCGACGAGGCCCTGGTCTACAACGCCGGCAACCTCTCCGTGTCAGCTTCGACAGCCGACTCGGTCACGCGCGCCGTCCCCTTCGACGTCCGGGGCAAGGGCCGCGGCACCGAGCGCGTCGAGAATATGCGCCTCGACCACTCGGTCCTCGTCGACACGTGCCGCGGCACCGGCGCCCGCTACTTCGCTCTTGTCGAGGACGACATTGTCGCCTCGCGCGACTGGTTCCCCCGCTTCAAGGCTGGGCTCGAGGTCGTCGAGGCTCGCACCGCCCTCCCCGGCGCCCGCGACTGGCTCTACTTCCGTCTCTTCTACTCGGAGCTCTTCATGGGCTGGAACAGCGAGGAGTGGCTGGCCTACGCCAAGGTCATCTTCGAGCTCTACGTCGGCGCCCTCGCCCTGTTCCTCGTCCTGCGGAGGGTCTGCCCCACCGGCGTCTCCTTCGCCCCCTTCGGCGGCGCGTCTCCTCTGCGCAAGCGCAGCACCGCCGCCCGCCACAATGCCGCCTGGATGGCCGCCCTCGTCTTCGGCTTCTGGATGCCCGCCCTCATCGCCCTCTACTTCGCCGCCGGCCGTGTCTCCACCCGCCGCCTGAGCGGGAGCTTCAGCATCTGGCCGCCGACCGGCGTCCGCGAGATGCCCAACTACGGCTGCTGCGCACAGGGCCTCGTCTTCCCGCAACGCCACCTCGACAAGTTCCACGCCCTGCTAGTCAATCCGCCCTTTGACTTTCCCGGCGACATGAAGCTCGAGGACCTCGCCCGCGACAGAGGGCTGACCAAGTGGGCGCTGGACCCGAGCGTCTTCCAGCACGTAGGGCTGAAGGAGTCGTCGGACGGGACGCAAAGGAAGGAGGTATGGAATTTCAGCTTTGAGCGACAGCACGACAAGTAGTCATAGAAGATGATGAATAATGAAAAGAAGATCACGGACCATAGGAACCACAATCAATCGAAATTGTGAATACGCGGGCTCCTTTCTTGTCCTCTGCTCGACTACCGATAATGCTAGAACCGCATGCCGATATTGCTGCATGTCCCAGCCCGAATGATCGACCGAGCCGGAATCTGCCCTTCACGTAACTTCCGTAACTTCATATTCTCGTCTTCTGACCCGTGCCTCCGACAATGCCACCGCTCGTTGAGCGCCAGACGTCGCGCCTTCCGTGTACCGTATTTCGTATTCCGTCTTTCGCCCTCCATATTTCGTCGAGAAGCCAAAATCAAAACTGGAAAGTACGCGCAGATGACGACCTGCGAGAAGGAACTGCAGATTCAAGGCCAGTAGGCCAGACTAGACGCAGACCTTGCACTTAGTGATGAAGACGGTGGCAACGCTGCCCTCGGCCTCGCCCTGCACCTGCATCTTGATGCTCGGTCCGATCTGGAACTTGACCGGCGTCTCGGGCGTCAGCTCGACGTTTTCGCCGACGGCCGAAGGCCACATCTTGGCGGCGTCGAAACGCTTGGGGCGGCCGTAGAGGAGAACCATCGGGACCTTGGAGCCCATCATGATGTTGTCGAGCCGGACGGCCAGGCTGAAAATGTTGATCAGACGATAGTGCAGGGTGGCTATGTTGCCGACCATCATGTCAGCGTCGATACCGTCGTTGGCGTTGGCGTCAGAGCCAGCGTCGGCGTTGACGTCCTGCTTGACAGGAAGGTAGGTCTTGAGAATGTCGAAGAGCTCGGCGGCCAGCTGGCCGAGGTTGCTCCACTCGATGATGTTGTTGCCACAGGCCTCGTTGAGCATGTACACGCCCTGGGCGCGCCAGAGAGCAAAGCTCTCGATGGTGTTGATGTCTGCATCTTTGAGGAAGGCTACCGTGCGCAGTCAGCATCGCCGGGTCCAGTCAAAAAGAGTAGACGGGGCCGCAAGGGGAGACTCACTGCTCTGGAGATGCTTGCACATGTCCTTGAAAGCACCACCGATCTTGCCGCCCAGGATGTCGCGGTGAAACTTGCCGAAGTATTGAGCGACCTCGTACCAAACAAAGGCCTCAAAGACGGAGCAGCGCGTAGTCTTGTCCATGATCCAGTCCTTCCACTCCTCGCCGAGTCTCTCGAGCTCCTTGGTGATACGCGGGTGCATGGTGTCGACGTCGACGGGACCGGTGAGCAGGAGGGCCAGGAGATTGATCTCGTGGGTGAGCTTGCTAAACAAGTCGTGAACGATTTCGGCAGGCACCTCGGGCACTGTGGGCATCGGCTGGACCTCCATGGTGACGGCGCGCTGATATGTACCTTATGTTGAGATGTTGAACAAATGTAAGGGATGTCGGGTATTGCAGATAGTTTCGTTCCTCGCGTTGTTCACTGTTAGGTGGTGTTGTTAGCAAGAACGGAATATCTTAATGAATAGAGACAGCATGGTGTTGTCGTAAACAATAGAGGAAAGAACGAAAAGGTTTTAAGCTGTGTGCCTTCCTGGATTACTATTTCTTCCAACAAAAATGAAAGGCTAATAAAAGCCTTCAGGTTTAAGAAGATGTCTTCTAAAAGAACCACCAATCCGCAAGCCGCCCGGCCACGACTAGCCACAAGGGACCATGAAAGCTGTTGGTTAGATGCCGTCGGGTCTGTATAGCTTCCGGCCTGGGGGAGCTTAGCGTTGGCGGCGGCCGGATGGGGGCCGGACCGGGATAGTGGCGGAGACGGCAAGGGCGACGGAACAAGCGGCGGCGACGACGGTAAGGGAGGCGGGGAGATGGCGGAGGCAGCGAGGGAGGCGACATGAGCGGGCCGTGGGTGAGAGGGTCGGGAGGGGGATCATTCAGGGGCAACGGCGGTGGAGGTGAGTGTGGCTGGGCCACGGGCGTTGAGCCGGAGACAGACTCTATGGAGCGGTAATGGGGACAATCCTCGTAGCGCCCTTGGCGATTCCAGTAACCCCAAAACCTCTAGACATCCTAGAAGCTGATCCAAAGGAAGAGTCATGGCCAGTTCATTCGCCCCTCGATGGTATTTACTGAGGCAAAAAGTCCCAGGGATCACCGCCCCGACCACGACACTCGGCACCAGCCTCAAGGCTAGGGCTGGGTCTGATACCTGTTGATGGGCTTCTCGTCTTCCATCTTATCCTTCCTCTTCTTTTTCTGATGCTGCTGCTGTTCTTGTCAATTTTTTTATTACCGTCCTCGTCTTCGTCCTCGTTTTGTCATTATCGTCGTCGCTGCGTTGTCATTGTATTAGAGTTCATGTGCCTTTGACGAAGCCGGGGTTCGTATGACCCTTGGATAATAGACGTGGCAAGGGCCATCTATCTTGCGTTTCGCATCTTTCTACTAACATGTTAACAGAGTTAATGTCAGATAAGGTAGTGACGACCCTAGTTCCTCGGCGAGGACAGCGTGATATGGTTCCCAGTTAACCTATCAAATACGATGTCAAGGAAAGTGTCACACTGGGCTTTGGGGTAAAGGCGGCGAAGTCACCCATACATCGACTGGCTATGCCCCCTACAGTTTCGTAATCACACGTCTCAGTTGTCCTTGGTATTGAATGTCTCACAACCCCAAGGCACTTTGGCGTCGTCTGCGGCTTCCGCATGCCTCGTTATGGTATTAGACTATATACGTAAACTCAAAAGCATGGCTCAAAATCAGAAATAGAAGAAATGTGACACCTCATCTCCGGGGCTACTCAAGCTTTAGCCCACACGATGCCTCTTACACATAGTCCATGGCCTGTCCTTTGCCCCCAATCTTCCAAAACCGGTGCCTCTTCTGTACCGAAGGCATCACTTCCCTCTCGATAGGAGACGGTAGTGGTGGTGTAGGAGCCAAGGGTAGAGGTTCGGGCCTCGCGTGACCCATGGTTGTCAGGAAAAAGACATCGTATAGGAAAGAGTGTTCCAACTGCCGTGGCCTGCCATCCTTGGTCCAGTACCGCCTCTCGCTGAGTTCGCGAGACAGCCGCCTTCTAAAGGAGCGATCCTCATTCACCCACCAGATGCGCCAGACACCCAGGACGAAAAGGGTGAGTGGAATCGCTGTTACCCAGTAGACCCAGAAGAGGTGGCTAAGCACGGGTAACGAGTCTTGCGGACCTGTGGAGGAGGCGCCTGTACCAGCATCGGAACGGCCAAGGGCGTCCTCGCCTGATGCCTGCCAGTCGAACATGGACATCCCAAACAGACCGCTGACGTACTCGCCGGGCAGAAAGACCGCAGTTATGATGGCTAGTGCCTTCATCGATGAGCTGTCGCGAGTCGCTGAGACCGCCATGCGGGCGTTGAGCACGTTGTCTTCCTGGGCCATCTTACTGTAGATCTGCTGAAAATTAGCCAATGTTCGTTCCTCCAGCCAGGAGCAAGGGTGATGCTCACAATGTCGATTTGTGCGCGACATCTGGCTTCGGCCATACCACGATCTGTCTCCAGCGCGACACACATTCCGAGTAAGCCCTCGAGATACTGTTCGATCTCATGCCAGTGATCTCGAAGCGACTCGGTAGACACCTTCGGTGCCTGTGGCTCGTCACAGGCGCCTCTCTCAAGCGGCGTTGGAGCGCCGAATTCGTCCTGTATCTGGGCTTCAGCTTCTGCAGCGCTCAGTTCATCTGCAAGCTCGTCGCCCATCTGCAGCAGAAGCTGCACAACCCGCTCTATCCACTTGACTGTGTCGAGAAGTTTCATGGATTCCTTCTGAACTTCGTGCGCCCTCTCCATGAGTTCGGCCATGTGCATGGGGCCAGGAATGAAGTCTTCTGAGGATCCTCGGCTTGCGTATCGTGCGAGGCGCAGTCTCTTCTCGTCATCCATGTCCAGATCGTCAAACCCAGAGATATTGTGAACATCCCATTCGAGATTCTCAACATGGAGGAGGTTTTCCAAGATCGACTCTTCCGTGCGACTGAACTGAACTTGCAGGAGAACGACCGGGGTCACAAGCGGATGCGACCACTGCGCCCGGCAAGCCTCTAGGCGATTGTCGTATTCATCGAGCTCCTGAAAGTCTTGTCGTCGGGGGTTGTGAGACTGGCGGATGAGGACGGTCGAGTTTCTGGACTTGATATCATACGTCATGGAGAGGAAGTCGTATGGTGTCTGGGGATATGATGAGAATGCCAGGATGAGGCTCAGCCTCGACTTATCGACGGACCAGAAGCGGCCTTCGGTAGTAGACCGTCGCGAGTACTGAAGCGTTGCGGGGTGCAGGCTCATTGCTGCCAAGTCGTCCGGTGTGATACTAAGGCCGTCCAGGCGGTCGAATGAGTGACCGCGGCGAAAACAGACAACTCGGCGGACGCGGCCTTTGAGCAGCATGGAAGAGTCGAGCTGGTCAGAGGTGGCAAATGCGCCATCCTGGTCCACCATGTAATCTTGCCGGAATGCGAGGTTCAGCATCTCAAAGCCTGGTATGTCTTCCTGGTTGAACCGGTGAGAGATGATCTCATCCTGATTGTCTTCTTCGGCTGCATCATCTGGACTCGTGGTAACCACACTCCTCTTGTAAACCACATACTCGTCGTACTCAATTCCGGATCCTGAGTTGTTGTCTGCAAGGATCTGACCGCGCAACGTTTGTTCGTCAAATTCAAAGAGACTGGACCTGTTGAGACCGACGTATCCAGGCATGGCGGACAGTTGCGGTTACGTGTTGCTTGAATCTTCTGCCGTTTCTGGTTGCGAAATTTGTGCGAGGTTGCCGTGGGTACACATGATCGCGACAGTGGCCTGGGTGTTTTGAAGTGTAATAAAAGGTAGTAGGCAAAAGGCGAAGGCTGGTAGTCAGCCGTCGGGATCAGGGACGAAGATGGTTGTCAGATCGTGAGGTGGCCAACGGACAAGCTTGATGCTGGTTTTGCTCGGGAGAGGCTGGCTGCACATGACTTCCAGTGGGTACTGGTCAAGGCTCGTCATCACAACCTTGACTGGGGTTTCCCTTTCACAAAGTTTGACACGAACTATGTTAAACGCGAGATTCGCGATCGCGACCAGGGCATCCATGTCATGACGCACACGCCATCAATTCTCGGCTCCAGGGCATCCCCGTCGATGAAACAAATACTTGGCTGGGGACTCATCGTTTTCTGGTAAATGGATCTATCAACAATGGCCATAAAACTTCGGGCTTGCGCTTGAATTGATTCGGAATCGGATCGGTATCCTAGATAGGTAGGTTGGTCTCGAACTCATGATGATTGTTGGTGGGGTTTGCTTTGGAGATGTGGCGTTTTATGACAACAACAGTAGACGACGACGTCGGGGCATCAATCACAGGCTGCTGGATTGGACGAAATAAGAAGAACATTCTTTAAGCATGCTTTCGTTGTTCATCGTTGGTTGTAAGCTGATTCATCTTGAGAGGAGGAGGCCCACAACCTTCGTGGTCTGAAGGAGGCCACTGGCAAAACGTAATGTGCACGTGAGCAAGACCATCGCCAAGCAACTGATGCATCATGGGGAGGACACCCGCTTATTAATCCAGTACTGCATCCTGGGGATCTCTTACCCATCTTCACCTCAGAGCCAATCCCCGGACCATTTCCAGTCTTCCGCTCCACCTTCGCCAGTTCGTGGGGCCGATCATCACACCTTTTTTGCACTCGAGCCCCTTCGGCCCCCTATCTGTTCGCCGAGCCGATGTCGCATATCTGGGAGAGGGGGACCTCCGGGTCCCGAAACCAATCTGCCGATGGCACCTCCATCTGCCGTGGGAGGCGAGTATACGCCTAAGACAATTCTGAGCGAGTACTTGTCCAATTTCTCACAGTACTTTGGCAGGGCGGCAACCTCGTCTGAGTGCGCCATATCGCCTTTATCCTTGCGCGCGTCATGGAGCTGACCCCGAAATCTCACTCTGGAGCAGTCGCCTCGAGAGCCGACCAACCTTCAAAGACCCTTGACACCGGCTCCTCTGCAGAGACTCGCCTTTCACCAGAAATTAAGCCACCAAACCGTTCTTTTCGGAGTCTTGTCGTTGACATTCTTACCTGGACACCATCGAAGCTTCGCTATGATCCGGCAAATCCCCCGGCGTTCGGGTACTTCCTGAACTTCCTGTACGCCTTGGTTAGTCCTCGATAAACCTCCGTCCCTCCGAGTCCGGCGTTGGGAGGCTCATGACAACCACAGTCTGCCACAATTACGGTAGCCAATCTGTATTACAATCAGCCAGTTCTGAACAAGATTGCCGAGACCTTCGATGTCAGCTTCGAGCGCGCTTCGTCCGTCGCTACCTTGATGCAGTCTGGCTACGCCGCTGGTCTCCTGTTTCTGTGCCCCTTAGGCGACATTGTACGACGGCGACCGTTCATCATCGCTTTGGTTTGGCTCACGGCAATGCTGGTAGACTTGATAACCTAACTTCGAGGCTTGTTTCTTGGTCGGCTAACTTCATTCACAGTGGCTTGGACTATGTGTCACGAGATCGTTCGAAGTCTTCTGCGCTTTGTCTTTCGTCTGCGGTGCCACGACTGTGACGCCTCAATTGATGATTCCCCTCGTTGGAGACGTCGCCTCGCCGCAACGGAAAACGACGGCTATGGCCATTGTCGCGTCCGGTCTTATGTTCGGCATGCTCGTCGCTCGACTGCTCTCCGGAATCGTCGCAAACTACACCGACTGGATCAACATCTACTGGCTTTCCTTCGGTGCCCAGTACATTCTAGTCATCCTGCTTTTCTGCTTCATGCCAGACTACCCATCAACAAACCCCGAAGGCATCAACTATTTTCGCGTTTTGTGGAGCATTGTGGCCATGATCTTCACTGAACCTGTGTTGGTCCAGGCCTGCCTCATTGCGTTTCTCTGCAACGCCATCTTCACCAACTTCTGGACCACCTTGACGTTTCTGCTCGCGTCGCCTCCCTACGAGTTCAGTTCGCTGATCATCGGCCTCTTTTCCCTCATCGGCCTCACTGGTATTATCGGGACCCCTCTCTACACGCGCCTGGTTTTCGACAGATTTGTGCCCCTGTTCTCGACTATCTTTGGCTTAGTGCTGGTCATGACTGGTGTAGTTGTCGGAACCTTCACCGGCAGAATCACTGTGGCCGGCCCAATCATCCAGGCAGCCTTAGCCGATGTCGGAACACAGACGACACATATCAGCAATCGGGCTTCCATCTACACGCTTGATCCAAAGGCCAGGAACAGGATCAACACAGCCTACATGGTCTGTGCCTTCTGCGGCCAACTCACGGGTACGACCGTGGGAAATAGGCTTTACGCTCAAGGCGGGTGGCTTTTGAGCGGTGGAGCCAGTGGTAAGACCACCATTCCTCGACTCGTGATACAAGTCAAACATTCTAAAACCTGCGAAAACTGACTGTGAATAGTGGGGTTTGTTGGCATAGCTCTCCTGGCTGGGTTTGCGAAGGGGCCGCGAGAGAAGGGATGGGTAGGCTGGCATGGGGGCTGGAGACTGCGCAAGGACACTATCCAAACTCAACCCTTGCCGGGCTCAGATGTGAACGTTGAAGCCCAGACCAAGACCCAAAAAGAGTGACCAGCAACTAAATCCACCTAATAGACGCCTTGCCATCACGGACTTGATTTGTTTTGATGTAGTATGTGCTCCCCAATCACAGTAAGCGGCCCCGTGTCTGTCGGTCATCGTGGTGGTAGCTGACCTGCGTTGATTTCTTTGTCTCTTTGTTCCAATCAACACGACAATGCCTTGTTCCTACACAAAATTACCAGAAAGATTGCAGTTTGTCCTTCTCTACTTGTTTGCTGGCGATTAACCTCCCTGCTGCATGTGGCTTCGACTGATTGGAATCAACACGGCTATTGTAATACTGACTACCCAGACGACATCTCAGAGAGAAGATATGAAAAGCAAGCCGCCGCAGCTCACAATCAGCTTTTCATTCTACTAGACACACACGTACATATCCAAAGAAAGTAGTAAATCGACGTCCTGCAGTCATCTAGCGGCCCCTGGAGTGCTCGCCGGGATTTATTATCTGGCCCTTCTTGTCGTTCAACACAGGCTCCGCGCATCACCGTCACCATGCCGACGACAAAATATCCTCCGATGCCTAGTCTTTCTGCGAAGCTAGTGTTTCGCATCAGGTTGGAATTCCTTATCGAGAAGAAAAAGGCTAAAGAGCTCAGCATCCGCGGGAAATTAGAAACATCAGACGAGGTGCTCACTGGAGTTATCGAGCTTCTAGAAAGCCTTGGACTCTGTGTTGCATCTCCTTCCTCAAGCCTCGACTCAAGAAACGGCGATTATCAGACTCGATGCGCATCATGGAAGCAAGATCATCCTGATCAAGAGCAACAGGCTTACTACAATCCACAGAAAGGTCTCTGGGAGGTTTGTAGAGCCCATGGGGCGGAGACAGCACCTCAAGCTTCTTGGGTCAAAGATGCAATGATGGAATACGTGGGCGTCTCTGTCAGGACTCCACTGCTCTGGCCGACAAGCGATTGGACAGCTATCATCAGTCGCATCTGCGAAGCGCTCACCGCCAACCGGACAGTTGGTATCAACACCAACACGAGCCTGAAGGTAGAGATCAAGCCCGCTGGTCGGGAGTTTGAACTCGGCAGCCTCAAGGCAATCGTCAGATTTCTCTGGACGGCAGGCCCGTTGATCGATGAGATCCATCCCCCTCATTGTGCGCCCAACAGCTACAACGCGCCGGGGCTCTCGTTTACTGTCGGGTTCAGTCCATTCAAGCGTATCGACCTCGGAGAATTACACCTCAATAAAGCGCTAGTCCCATACAAGTTCAACAGGGGCAAAGCGTTCTCTCTGACATCGCCAATGTTCGAACTTCCTCCACTATCGCAAGGGCCGCACAGTCCATACTATGCTTACAGGCTGTGGAAGATGGACCGCATGAGCACCATTGAAGAGCTTGAACAGATTCTGCGCATAGTACCTGTAAAGGGCGCCGTGAAAGAGCTTCCAGGTGCGTTTCAATTCTCCGCTCTCCAAGCTGACGAACCAGATGAACGTTGCATCGTGTTTTCCCAGCATACTGGCACACTGGACGTGACACGCATCTTCCACTGGGTCTCCATCTGTCTTAGTATGGTTGATTTTTGTCTGTCATCTGCCCCTGAACGCATGAATAAGTTACTTGAGGAGCTGGGTGATCCGATCGCCTCGTACACTGCGACCGGGCAAGTCGTCGGCAGGTTGGAGTTCACAGTTCATAAGCTTCTGCGTCAACTTGATCTCAACGAGACAGCTGAGTATTTTGAGTCACTCGGTCGTAACCCCCAAGGCCCTGAGCTTTCTATGGTAGGTTCCGAGTTTGCTGTTGATCTCGAACACATTGACAAGGATGCCGAAGATCATCCCCAATATACGTTTGGCGTGGAGATGGAGTTCATGGTCCCTGCTGGTGATAAGTCCGCAGATCCATGGCCCCATGACTCACGATGGTTCGTGGACGCAGATGACTGGAATTACACCCCAACTACTCTGGGTAACCTCATGGAGCAGATGTCACGGGCGATGGACAACGACAGAAACGAGCAAGATAACGCTGTGGAAGTTGTTGGAGATGAGGACAACAGCCAGTTCCTACGCAAACGAGTAGCCAAGCTCTTTACCGATAACGGACTTTTTGCCATAACCTCGGATGGCTGGAGTGAGAAGGAATTGCACGGAAAAGCGACAACTGGCGGCTTCATCCTTCATCCGGGAATCGAGGTCATACACCAGGCCTGGCACATTCAGCATGATATTAGCCTCCACGAGACGACGAGAGCCGTGGATGGATACAGCCAGGGGTATGTGGCGATGGAGGTTGCCTCCCCGATTGGTCGCGTAAGTCGGAAAGGATTCAAGCAGTTCGCTAACGGTCTGTCACTCATGCGCAACAGCTTCCGCATCATCATTCCGAAAGAAGCCGGGCTGCATGTTCATGTCTCCCCTCATGACGGCTTGTTCGACCTGCTTCAGCTAAAACGTATCACGACCGTCATCTGGTTCGCTGAACCCATTCTCCAGCTACTGATCGCGCCCCATCGTCGTGGGCCCATGTGCGGGTACTGCCTCCCTATCTCGACCAGTTCTGACGCATCCTCTGTCAGCTCCATGCAATCTTCGGAAAAGTCTGAAGATTCAACAGATGAAAACCCCATGATGGAAGAAATGCTCAGGCACGTGCCCTTCCGCTTGATACCTTCCTGTGCCGTGCAGCAATCCATGGAGGCCATCTGGAATGCTGTGAGCTTGGATAGACTGATAACGCTGACCGGCCATAGTGGACTACGTTGTGCTGTGACCTTTACTCACATTCGCGAGGTAAGCACTATTACCGCTAAATATGAGCCTGCCCTTAAAGGAACAATCGAGTTCCGCTCTGCGCAGGGATGCATGGACCAGATGTACATCATCCGGTGGGTTCGCTTATGCGTGGCGCTGGTCCGCAAAGGTCAGCACGGTGAATCGAAGGAGATACGTGACATGTTGTTCCGCCTGGTGATGGATGAAGAAAGCCCAGCGGCTAACTTGCCCGTCCTGCTCGAGGATCTTGGACTTAGCCAGGATCTAGAGTTCTGGCAAAGCCAAATGGACCGATTTTCGGTCGCCAAACCTAATCCCCTTCGAGAACACGTGTCTGCGGTCTCGCAACAAGAAGCACAAGATTTTGAAGAGCTGCTGGCTAGTCTGCAGCAGTAGAAAAGCAGGAAAATCCTGACAAGGAGGCGTGATTACATTCCAGCAAAGAGTACAGCGAAGATTCACAGATAGTTTACAGAAAGATTTGTTGGTTTTCTTTAAAAAACGTCAAACAATCCATGCCAATAACTTCAGGTAAGTCAAGATAAACCTCAATCCAAGCGTTCTTAGTATTGGTTCCCTTGGCCGCTGTGTTGGCTCCAGTAAATAAGTGGTCGAGAGTTTGTAAGTATCAACCATAAAGACTCTCGCTCGGCATAAAAGAGTGTGCCCGAATCCTTAAAGCCGCTGATATGATGAAATTGCCAAGTGCCGTGTTTCTGTCAAGTCTCATTGACTCTGTCCCACACGTTCGCACTAATATGACCTTTTCGTCTGTTGCTTTAAGAGAGCGTCAGAACGAAGCAGTTGATGGGCCCAACAGCACCGCAGCCAGCTGTTGTTTCAGTGTTATCAGCAGCGCTCTAGCGAACGACGGAAAGCGATCTAGGGAGACTTACGGTTCGCATTGTGTTCGATGGTGTTGACGAAGGTTCCACACCAGTCGTCGCCGTTCAGACGGAAGGTATCGAGCTTCTCTCCGTCGCGCAGGCCACGGTAGTGGATACCAATGCTGTAGTAATTGACAGTGTCGAAGTTGTGGGTGCCGTACTCAACGTTGTCGAAGTAAGCCGCCTGACCGCCGCCTGCGTTGTCTGCTGTTAACGAATTTACGCCCGAAAGGTTAGGGAGGCTGGATATCGTCGATCTTGATGCCAGGCCGAAAAAAAGGTGCAACGAGAAAAAGGGAGATCCTCACAGTTGTCCTGCGCATACATGCCGATGCCGATGTTGGCCCAGCCCTGACGCTTCTGCACCGCGTCCCTCTTCTCCTTCGGCTCGTCGGCCCAGTTGATGTCGGCCTGGGCGCGAATCCACGCCCAGGCCTTGGATCCCGGCTCGGCAGTGATGTGACCATCGCTATGGACTGTGCCGTCCTCCGGGATGGGCCCGTAAATGTCAACGCCGAGGGCGGTGGCGTTCTTGAAGGACTCGACCTCGCCGGCAGAGTTCTTGAAGACGGTGAAGTCGATGCCATTTCCACGGGATGCGAGGGCACGTGAGCTGGGGGAAGCAAGCGCGAGAGCCGACAGCGTACCGAAGCTGATGAGGATGCTAGAGAAGTGCATGGTGACGTTGGAAGGAATGAGTGCTTCTAAGTGGATGTTCTGAGGTGGCAGATGATCTTGGAGAAGAGTTGAGTTTGTTCAGCTGCAAGACACCTTTGCCTCCCGGAGCAAAAGGCTGCTCTTCTTATAGACGGTCAGGCTCAACGGCACCCTGGACTATCAAATTCGAGAGCAATGACAGGGAGGGCTAGAACAGGTCTTGTTCCTCAAGGAACCGCAGGATTTGTTCTCCGATTAGTTTGTCACTGTCTTGCGTCACGTTCTCGGCCGCACCGCCGCGCGTCAGTCCATGGCAGCGCCTTACGGCCGTTCTGCGCAATGTTTCACGGCATTGCCTGTGGAGTGTCCTTGGAAAACGGGATCAGCATCCTTGAGTATACTTCACCGGCCATGAGCCTACAGTGATCTAGAATGGCGACGGAGATGACACAACATCGTAACACCGCATAAAAGGCAGT
The DNA here is from genome assembly GCA_002851775.1 of Verticillium isaacii. Classification (NCBI taxonomy): domain Eukaryota; kingdom Fungi; phylum Ascomycota; class Sordariomycetes; order Glomerellales; family Plectosphaerellaceae; genus Verticillium; species Verticillium isaacii. Next base: position 2,105,829 of record NMXN01000007.1, on the reverse strand, counting down.
GTACTTCTGTCAGCTGCTGTACGTCTTTAGGAATTCTAAAGTGAGGCTCTCAGTCTGGTTCCAGTATTCGAACCCGACAGGAGCGTCGACCTGCTGATCCATGTCACCCGTTGCGCCGAAAGCGTCGGCGCGAATAAGAATTCAGATGGCAAGATCACGGTCATTTAACAACCATTAGGCATGTTACATCGATACGCGTTCGGTTCGCGATGCCACCTGGTCCGCCATCTCGGCTGCCGCGGATGTGCCACCCTCTGACAGAGTCCGTTCAGAGGATGCTCGTGCACCGGCAGGCTCACCCCATAACACGACAGCATGAGTGGCATCCATCACCAGACCAAGAGCGCAACCTTAACTATGTAATCAGTGTTGAGAAAAAGGATGCTCAGCCGCTGCCGACTATCCGCTCGTAGAGGCTCACTTTTGGAAAACATTGCCGAGATGTGGAGCCAAAGCCGGTCGATAGTGGCAACCTTGGTGCTCCTGATGCCAATATGTTCACTACCGTACTTAGGGGGCATATCTCTATTGGACAGCAGCAAAGTCTTCTGGCTAGGTGGCTGCTTAGTGGCATCAAACCCCTTGTGTTGGACGGACGGACGGGATTCCATCCCACGAATACGCTGGTGTAGCGTGCATTAGGCGACGTGTTAAGCGACGTTTGGAGGTGAAGGATACTGCACAGTATGGTCAGCATCAAGAGGAACAGTGTTGTACAACATGAAACTCCAAGCCCATCAGCAACATGGTCTTGGTTGGCAACGCTCATACACTTTGCCGCTAATTGGTCATCCTGACCTACGTTGTCAAACTGTCCCTGGGCGATCTTACGACCTTGACCTCGCCATCTGATTCAGCTATTGGTGGCGCCACAACAGTTACACCGGTTCTGCAGGACTCTCAGTAATGGAATATCATTCCGTGTCAAAATGCGGTGTGAATAACTGCCGAAATATCTACAAAGACCGCCCAACGAGCCTGTCGCTCATTGCACCACTAGTAGATACGTGTTGAAGTGGAGTACCGTTGAAGGCACTAAATCATACCATAGGATATTTCGCCCTTCCGTGCCCCAGTTGGCTGTGGACACTTGTGGGAAGAAGCCAATGGTGTGTCCTCAAATGAGCTCCCAAGTGACGGGAGCACGACCGATGCCAAGATCGTCGTAAAGTATGATGAAAAGATCCTCGCTGACATCGATGTCTTCCTTCCTGCAGCCCATACACTTGTCGCGCACTGTGCCCTCCGCCGTCCGGCCGTTGGCGAAGAGGCGGACACGGCGGCCGCAGAGGGAGTTGCTGTTGGAGGGTGTGCCCATCTTCTCGTGCGATAGTGCGATGATTCTAGGAGCACCCGTATCGTCCTGGCCGCAAGCACCAAGACCAGGGGTGTAATGGGTGAGTTCGCCATCGAAGGGGCCGGGAGAGAGGTCCTGGCGACGCATCATGTTGTTCATTTTCGACGCAAAGGGGGCCTGTCCGACACTGCAGAAGACAGGGGTCAGCAAGTGGAATGGAAACATGACTTGAAGATCAGAGAGGTAGAAGGCAGTAAAAAGGTCGATATTACTCTTGTGATGTGTAAGGGTGTTCAGACTGAGAAGCTTTTGGTGATAAAGTCTGGCGCTCAAGATAGCCACACAACGCCATGGGAAGACGAAGGTATGACAGACGACAAGGTCAAAGAATGTTAGGTGGAAGAGAATGGAGAGGGCGGAGCTTACACGTTGCCCTCAGGCGAAATACGGCAGACGACGAAGGTCTGAAGGCCGGAAACAGAGGACTGTGAGACGCCGCAGCCAATCTCAGTTGAGGTCGACCACATGAGCTGGGCTTTGCGGACTAGTCAGCACAGAGACAAGCGAAAAACGAAGTTTACTTACCCCAGTGAATCCAGGGCGCCGAATCGGCACCGATGACAGCACCAGCAGGGTAGCTGGCACGCTCGGCGAGCCAGTCGTTGACAGAATGGGTGATGGGATGGAACCAGGCATCAGAAAGGGTGGCCGAGGTGTAGTGGGCAATGACTTCACCTTGACCGGTACGCTGAGCCTCGGTGGCATGAACAACACTGCCGACGTAACCAAGATGGCCGGCCCAGTTGGTGGCGGCGGTGGCCAGGCCGGTGTTCCAGGTAAAAGGCAGAAGGCCGTTGAGAACACGCTCATTGTTGATGGTAACCAGAGCCGTCTCTAGATCCGAGGGGACGGAGGCAGCCGTAGCGCCAAAGGCGAAGGCATACGCCAGAACGACTGTGATGTTCTTGATGAACATGGCGATCGAAGCGAAAGTGAAAGACGAGAGAACAGGAAGAGTTTCTTTGTGCTTGTCTGGGTATCTGTAGACAATGGAGCTGTGCGTTTTGTTGCAATGATAGCCTTGGAAGAAAAGAAATGATGGACGAGTTGAAGAGCAGAAGTGGTTGGGAAGAAGAAGATCCGGGAAGAAGAGGGGAGTGGTGTGGCAGGGCGACAGATTATGAGAGAAGAAGAGTAGGAGGGCACACATTCCCTTATGAATCGATACTTCTCTGTATCCACCGTTTCGATGATTCACTTCTATGGTAGTCGCCAGGAGGATGAAGAGGGCAGGATTGACTTGCTTGGGGGGTGTAGGCGCCTGGTGACCTCACAAAGGGCATGAAGGGAAGAGGGCCGTCTCACGACGGCAAGACCACCCGCTGCGGTGGCGCTAACCAGACCCGATGGTCCCATTACACTGATCTGTGATGCAGAGGGTTCGAAAGAGAAGGAACAAAGGAACATGAGGCTTACGAGGCAGGAGGAATACAGTGTTCGGGCCAGCTCTTTCAGGGACGCTCAAACCCGGTGAGCCCTCATTTACCAGCAGTCAAGAACAATTCACAGACTTTTCTGCACGATTGATGGCTCATGGACACTTACAGTGTACCTGGAGAAGGATGGCAGGTTGAGGAAGGGTTGATGGGCTGTGGTGGTTGTCTAGGGCGAGCGGTGTCTTGGATGAACATTCGAGGTTTACCCTTCGGCTATGGCACCTTCCAAGAACCAAGAAAATGACATATTCTTGAGATGGCTGCTGCCTCTTTAAATGGTTGAGTACTCGGTCCACGCCCATCTGGGTGTGGGATGTTTTCCTGCCCTTTTGGTCCTCTGGTCTCCGCCGAGCAGCCCTTCAGGATGACGGTGACACCGTTCAGCCGACTCTTGTTGACTCTTCGGCAGCTGTCATCATTCGAAGAGGAATGTCAATTGCTCGCGATTCCCAAGGCTTTGTACAACTACAGTTCTGGAATTGTTATGTTCATGTGCATGTACGGAGGCCCTTAACGCCCCCGGCGCCGTGCGCAATCGGCACACCCTGGTAACAACCATGCATTCACTCAGCATACCTATACAGTAAGAAAGTCCGAGCCAGGCAGTAAGGAATCTGAATAAACGACACGCACTGCTACCATCACTCTCATGTAGAGTCCTTGCATCAAGAGGGCAGTTCGACTTTAAGGAGCTCATGGAACTGACTAACCCAGGACCTGAGTGGCGACTTCCTACTCCCGCGCATCGCCAGTCAAGGGGCACGTGATTATCATACGCTCCTTCCTCCGATGATACCATGGCCATGTGCTGCTACCTGGGTTGTTGTGATGGCCTAGATTGTTGAGAGACCGCCATTTGTAATGTCAGCCACCACTGTGTTGTGGTCATCAGGGTGCCTTGGCCTACCTGGCAACTGCTCTGGAAGGGCTTTTCCAAGTCTGCTCTAGGACCATGGTCCCGTGAAAGTTCTTTGGCGCCAGTGGTGCCAGTGGTGCCAATCCCGACATTTCAGATTTAAGGTACGCATTCGCCGCAGCCAGGGGTCTCATAGGTCCCGCACCAGTCAATGGACAATCAAGTGTGCATGGTCCTTTGCAGCAGCTCATATATTACGGACAACCTGAACTAGCGAGCCTCCCCATCGACCGCCTCCTTTGTCGGCAATTAAAACCTTACCACCAACTTGACGCCTGATACTTTCTTTTGCCTCAACTTGTCCAAGCCTGTAAAGATGTCGTCAAATCCACCATCACTGACGGACACAGGTGGTGGCTTCAAGGTGCTGGTGAGCTTTGGTAGGCCCGCATAGAATCGGACGAGGCCCTGGCGATCCTCAGGATTGGCCTCAAACTTTGGTCCCACAGGTGGCAGCCATTGGAAAGCCCGACCAAACAGTGTGTACGCCATGACCAGCTCGTACGTTACCCCAGGCACCTTGGATTTTCCTGAGGGGAGGAGTGTCACCACTTTACCGCCGGTGTTTCTGAGCACCTCGGCGCAAATGTCGGTGGACTTGCCCTCGGAAAAGCAGTCGACAGCTTTGCCAATAGCGGGATGGGCATTGACGATGTCCTGTGCGACAGTAGGCTTCCGATAGTCGAAGATTGCATCAGCACCATATCTCTTGACGAGGTCGAATGAGTGGGGCGAGGCCGTTGTGACGACGGTGTAGCCTGCCGCCTTTGCAATCTGTATGTGGAAAAGGCCTGCGCTCGTGGACCCGCCGTAGATAAAGATCTCGTGACCTGATGGGGCGGAGGACTGCGAGCCTTGGTCACTCCACGGGAGCCCATGTCGCAGGTTAAGGGTGAGCATTGCAGTGACGGCAGAAACTCCATACGTCGTGGCATCGGCATCACTAACGTCGGATGGGACATGCCAGGCGAGGTCGGCGTCGACCTTGAGATATTCGGCGAAGGACCCGCGGTCAGGGAAGAGGCCGCCATGAACAGAGCCAGCTACACGATCGCCGACCTTCCAAGACGCAGATGCGTTGGCGCCAACTTGTTCGACTTCGCCAGCATAGTCGCAACCGACGATGGACCCTGGTGGTGAAACGACGTCGAGGTGCTTGAAGTCTGTGGGGTTCAAGGCCACAGCTTTGACTTTGACAAGGATCTCATCGGCAGTGATAGTCGGCTTTGGTACTTCGGTGACATGGCCTCCTGGACCGAAGCTTGACTTGTTTCGAGCAAGATTCAGTAGTCGTGTGGCGAGCAGGCGATTTGCGACGATTGCTTTCATGATGGGCAATGATGGCTGTGGGGGTATTGACAGCCTGAGTTGAGGGCTTCGAAAGGCTTGCAGCGGAAGCTTTTATCTTGAGACCTACTCGCAGATTTGACTTTAGTTGAGGCAAGGTGCTCCTGAACCCGGAGTGTGAGTTGTGCCGATGGAGTGGATCCCGGAGCTTGGGTCCGCTGGCGATTCCGGAACCGGGGAAGGGGGTTGCACTGCACTTCGCCATTATCCAGACTAGCTTTTACATCATTTCGAATTAGCGGCCCTGGTTCATCGACCAAACCCTTACGGTTCCGCCGGTTTCAACCATAACGCCCGGCGTGGTTAGATGTCCGACCCCGATTTTGCCTTCTTATGCGACTGCCGAATTATTCAGCCACGAATCAAACGGGGGTCCATGTTGATTCAGGGCGGAGGGTTTCACATTTTCGACCACACGCCGGAGGCTTTAATCAGCAAAGTGAAAGATCGATTCCTTCGGGTCGTCGGGGTTTGCACCCACGGCAGTTCACGAAACTAATGCTGCCGCGAGCAAACGACAAACATTGATGTACTGCCAATCCCCCCACTACTTCAAAGCAACAACCCGACACTTGAGAAAAGGTTCGACCAATTTCGCCATTGAATAGCATATTCCTCATACTGCCAATTCTACCCTATCAGATTGATATCATGCCATCTCCCGCCAAGCGTTCTATCCTCATCACAGGGTACGTTTTTTGGTCAAAACCATGGAAGCTGAGCTGGACGGATGCCTTCTTTTGGAGCTGACACTCTGGATTCTCATTAGATGCTCTCAAGGTGGTGCCGGGAATGCCCTGGCGCTCGAATTTGCGAGCAAGGGATTGAGGGTCTTCGCGACCGCTCGATCCCTGAAGTCGGTGGCTAACCTAACTGAGAAGGGCATTGAGACTCTGACACTCGATGTGACCTCTCCTGCGAGTATCGCCGCCCTCAAAGATGAAATCACAACACGGACGGGCGGTAAACTCGACATCCTTTTCAACAACGCCGGCGTTTGTAAGTGCTACATGAAGCTGCCGGCTGAGACTTGACAAAATGAACCGGCTTTCCGGGGGAACAGTGATAATCTAACCAAAACGACAGTGTACGAATCCCCAGCCATCGAAGCCGACCCCGTCCGGGTTAGGCAGCTATTTGACGCCAACGTTTTCGGGCTCTTTGACGTTGTTACAGCCTTCAGCCCACTTCTCATCAGCGCTGTCCCTGGAGCGAGCAGAGCCCCAACCATCGTCAACGTTTCCTCAATCCTTGCCCGCCTCCCATTTCCTTTCTCCTCAGCTTACAACGCGTCGAAAGCAGCTGTTTCATCCTACTCGGATACGCTCAGGTTAGAGCTTGATCCCTTGGGAGTCCGAGTTGTAACGCTGTTCATGGGAGAGGTCTCGACAGGCCTCATGTCGACGGATAATATCAGTTTCGGATCGGAAAGTCTGTATGCCGACATAGAACGCAAGGTCAAGGAGAGAACGGCACATCATGTTAAGGCATCCATGACCCCGGCAGACTTTGCCCAGCAAGTGGTAAGCAAAGTTTTGGGAAGCGAGCACACGAGCTACCTTTGGAAGGGCACGAACGCCTTCATTGTCTGGTTCCTGAACGCTTTTGGGCCTCGTAAGGCGTTTGACTCGACAATGAAGAGTGCGGTGGGACTGGATGACACAAAGTTGACGGGGAAGATTCATGAACGTGGCCAGCAGCTAGCCAAGGGAGCTTAGACCTCGGCCTTGCGATTCGGATCTTGTATTATTTACGTTGATGGATGTGTGTTTTGGCTGCGCTTAGGAAAAACTACCTTAATTAATACGTCTCCAATTTGTTGCTTTCATCATGCCACAAAAGATTTGTTCGGATTTCGTGGAAGACAGACTCTCCCAAGACAGATTCAAGTCGAGCCCATCGTATTCCGTGGCAATCTGTCCCTAGACTCCCCAATCGCGAGGGTGACTGAGGCCCATTCTACCCCCCGTCATGCGTATGATGAAGCACCTGCCCGCACTCCTCTGGCTGGTTGGTGGCTGACGAAGCGCCGCTGCGATCACCTATTCCACCATGTCGCCTCGGCCGATTGATGAGGGAGGACGATGTTAGAAACTGGATCCGGACGTTGCGCCCCATGACCGGACGTTACGCCCGGTGTTGTCGTCACTGGCCTGGGGTGAAATACTGATTTATGATTCCTAATCCCTCGGTTCGGGGTGCCAATCGGCCGCCCAGCCCCACTGCCCGGGCTTATGTAAATCGACCTGCAAGGGTGGCTCGGTCACAAACCACCCCAGTTCGTTGGTTTCAATTAGTCTGGCGCCGATTCGGAGCAACGCATTCTGCCGAAGGCTCTCCTAAGACCATATTTTACAAGCGCCATTGGCGAGTTTGGGCTGAAGTTACCAATTCCACCTGACGGAGGCTTGATTCGTCATGGCCTATGACCGTACAGATGTCAACCAAGGGACAGTGCACTCGTGCTACCTGTCAACCTAATCCACAGATTAAGGTACCTTAGTAAACGACCATAACATAAGGTAATCAATCATACAGCCTCGGTGCAAGCCTTTCGCGCCTTGCGTAATCCATGGCCACGGCGCTCCATGGCTCGTCTCAACAACTTCTTTCCTGTAGCCATTCTGAATCTTCTGCCAGTTTCGACGGATCCTTCGACAACTTTTGTTTATATCCGAAAATGTGGAACGGCCCCCCACCGGCCGTGACACATCAAACACGACGAGCGCATGGCATATATAATAGCGCACCGGGAGACTGAGTTGTGGTTGAATGACCCAGATCATTAGCATTGTCTTTCATCGCAAGCAGCCTCAATCGTCCATTAGAGTCGCTTGACCTATCTTACGTATCTTGAATAACCAGCATCATGTCTGCCCATTCAACCTACCTCATCACTGGTGCCAACCGTGGCATTGGAAAGGGATTCACCGCCAAGTTTCTTGAAAGGCCTGGCGTAACAGTCATCGCCACCGCGCGAGACCCTGCAAGCGCGGCTTCCCTCCAGCAACTCCAAAAAGGCGAGGGCTCCCGCCTGATTGTCGTCAAGCTCGATTCCTCTGTCGACACGGATGCCGCAGCGGCCGTAAAGCAGCTCCAGAGCGAGCACGGCATCACATCCCTCGACGTGGTCATCGCCAACGCCGGCATCGCCCATTCAGGAGGCCCCGTCGCCGAAACGACGCCGGAGTCTCTGCGCGACCACTTCAACGTCAACACCATCGGCCCTGTCACCCTCTTCCAGGCGGTGAGGCCTTTGCTGAAGGCCAGCAAGACTGGGAACCCCATCTTCCTCCCCATCTCGACCATTGTCGGCAGCATCGGTAGCCAAGACGCCCTGGCCGGCTTCCCTCACGCTATGAGCCCGTACGGGTCCAGCAAGACGGCTCTGAACTGGCTCATCAAGCGTCTTCATTATGAAGAGCCTTGGCTCACCTCGCAGGTTGTGCATCCCGGTCTCGTGCTCACGGACATGGGCTCAAAGGTTGTCCCAGAGGGTGTGGACCCGGCGGCCATCGGCGCCATTGATGTGGAGACGAGCATCAACGGCCTCGTGAAGATTGTGGACTCAGCCACCCGTGCGGAGAGCAGTGGGACATTCAAGAACTACGATGGTACGCCTATGCCTTGGTAGGTGGCTTTTTGAGCTGGAGGTAGACGTAGATTATGTACGATATCATGAGAATCAGACACAAGAAGTTTGTTAGAATTGGGTTAACAGTGAAATTGCGCATCTCGATGAGACTGATGATTGAAAGTTGCGCCTCTACTGGGTGGGGGTACAGATTGCGCATGAGGCCTCAAATCTTCGTGCTCCGTGGTTGTGGCAGGGCCCTGCGGGTTCATAAAATTGGCGGTATCGGAAGCATTCAGTTTTATTGCCCGAGGAGGTTCGGTGTTGACGAGTCAGACTCTAGGAGAAGGCCCGTGCGTCGGTGTAGTGGCTCGGTGAAGGATATGTCCCCACACCACCCGCTAAGCTGCTCTCGCCAGATTTTCTGACGCGCTCCCTCCACTTCAACCAACCGCGGAACATCACGACACTCCAGCCACGCGAACCCACCCCATTAGACAGCGCGACATCCGGTAGCACTGCAGCTCCACGCCATCCCTAAGCCCCAGAAGGACGCAATCTTCGAAAACTACTTTTCCCGGCTGTCGCCTCTCCCCGACACCCCGCGACGTGGCCAAAACCGTACGCGACGCGCATACGTTCCTCGAACAGCGTCTCGCGATCCGTCATGCGATAACCTCGAGTCGACCTTCCAGCGCTCACCATGACAACACGACAAAAGCCTCAGGCGTTCCAATCGTCGTACGCGCCGCGACTTCGCATCTATAACAACTCGCTGCTTACGCCTGCAGTCGCACCCTCGGCACCCACGGGTCCCATCTCACGAACAACGAAGCGCGGCACGACCATCATCAACTACGCCGAGGACGGCTACGATGAGATCGACGACGACGACGATGACACGAGACGTCGCCCTACAGGCTTACGGAGTCTTCGGAGGGGAGAAGACCTAGCCAACAAACAAGATCTTCCAGAGAGAGTCGCCAAGGAGACGCTGGAGCCCGTCACCGTGCAGGGAGTTTGGAGGGAATGGTTCGCCAAGGGCCGATTCACGCGAAGCGACCAACAAAACTCGGCGCAAGCCAGTCTACCTTTGACGCTGGTTCCCATACGTATCGACGTCGACATACCGGCCTACGTGCCGGCCGCGCCGTGGATGCCCATCCCCGGCGTCGACGCCTCTCTTCCACAGTTCCGACCGCAAGAGATTACACCCCCTTACCGCCTGCGTGACATCTTCATGTGGAATCTCCACGAGGCTGTCATGACGACAGATTACTTTGCGCAGATCCTTGTTCAGGACCTCGATCTTCCGAACCGGCAACAGGTGGTCGCAGAGATCAGCAAACAGATTCGCACCCAGCTCGAGGAGTACGCTGGTGTCGCGCTACATCCCCTCTTCCATACTCAGCCGCAAAACAACGCGCCCGCTGGCACCCCGAAACCACTCCTCCTCAACCGAGATAACTCGGCCACCCCGACGCCTGTTCCTCGCTTGGCAAGCGGCGCCGACACGCCGCTACAAAACGGCGGACTTGTGACGCCTTCCGTCCTGAAGAACGTCAAAGTTTTGCCCGACGTCACAGCGGCCGCGACACCCATTACACCAGAGTCTGACGACTACAACCCCGACGACACCTATCGATGCATCATCAACCTCAACATTAACTTATCCTCGACCTTGTACACAGACAAGTTTGAGTGGTCCCTGCTCCACCCTCCAGGCACGGCCGAGGCCTTTGCCAAGCAGACCTGTGCCGACCTGGGACTGGCAGGGGAATGGGTACCCGCCATGACGCACGCGATCTACGAGGCCGTGCTGCGACTCAAGAAGGAGGCATGTGAAGCCGGCGGCTTGGTCGGCGGCTGGGGAGCACAGACAGAGGTGGCCAACGACGCCGCTCACGGAGCAGAGGCCGGTTGGCGATACGACCCGGAGCACCTGGCCGACGAGTGGGAGCCCAAGATCGAGATTCTCACTAAAGAGGACATCGAAAAGAGGGAAGGCGACCGCGAGCGGCAGATCCGTCGCCTGCGTCGTGAGACGGCTCGCTTCAGCTCAACTACAGGCCTCGTGGGTGGTATCCCCTTTTCCGGCTTCGGCGGCGTCGTCGATGCTGAGGAGGAGCGCATGGGCAGGGGCGAGCGCTCCAAGAAGAAGCGGCGTTTCCGGAGTCTGAGCCCTCTTGGCCGCTCTGGCACGCCCGGTGGCCGTGGTACGCCCGACACGGGTGCGGGCTATGGAGGAGGCGGGGGCAGCACGCTGACGGATCAAGAAAGGTTGGCATGGAGATGTTACCACTGCCACATGCCTGGAAGCAGTGTCTGGGCCGTACGAGATGGTCCCGTGGCACCAAGAGTAAGTCTACCCCATCCCAAGAGTTGGGCTTCGCTGACTGTATGCAGTCTCTATGCCACAATTGCGGCCTCCAGTACGAACGAGATCGGGTTCTTCCCAGGCAGACTAAGCATCTGCACTCGGCCATTGCGCGCATGGGATAAGGAGGAGTCGCCAATGGGAGCGAAACGGATCGTCGATTGCGGGTTTAACATGAAGAGACGAGGGGCGGTCGCACGGCTTGGACAGGCGTTGCTGGGATTTGAGCCTGTTGGTTGTAAGGATAAGGTATTGATTGATTCCTGCGATGCTTCTTCGCGTCGAGGGTAGACGGGCTAGCATCGCGTCTGTCGCCTCAAAGGTCAGGCAGGCGAGCGATGCCGCCTTTTTTTCTGTGGATGTTGTACATTATAATGCATCTACAACAGGACGTTGGCGATAATGCAATGTGTGCGAGGTTCAAGAAAAGATTGCATTGTTCGGGTGTGTAACTGGTTTCCAAAGACTTTGTACATGCGTCGGGGGCGTGCCGATCCGTTATCTTAGTCATCGTTCCTTGGCCTTTCAACCACATCCCAACATCAATGTTCAACCCTCCCCTTACACACTGGTCATGTTCGCCAATCCATCTTGCCTCTCCTCGCAAAGCACCAGACCTCTTGCCGTTCATTTCACGCCTGTAACCCATGACCTTCGGACCCCATGCGCCTAGTGCAACCCCACCACAACCCCGCGTCCCGCGATCCCAGATCGGGACATCGAAACCTCGGAGCCGCGACCTTGACCCTCCGCGCCTCGGCCCTCGCTCACTGCGCGCCCCCTCCGAGATGAAGGCCCAGACTGCCTGTGAGATCGCCAAGCCGGCTCGAATCGACAAGCTTTTCGCCTCTCTGGCTGCTTGGAAACGATCGGCACCCGCTTTGTGAGAGGGGGCCCGGCAGCGCGTCACGTCGCATGCCCCTGCACCTCTCTCGGGGCTGAAAATGTCTCCGGCTTGCTGGTCTGGGCCTGCGCCGCCGTTACGAGGTGATCTCGTGGCCTCCCTTGGCGTCTGTGGGAAGGGGAGTCTAAGCCGAGGAGAACACTGGTTGCACCCTGGGCTCAGCCTAACATGGATCTGCTCGAAGTAAGGTAGCTATCGCTCATTCTGACATCGGCTGCGCAACACATTTCTCCCCAGAACCCCTGAACTGCCTGGCGGAGCGAATCAGACTACAAACTTGGACCCATTTCCGATAGCGACCACTTGCCGGTTTGATCACGAGAGAACGGCGTCCGAAAGCAGCAAGAAACCGTCTCACTCCGAACTATTTGACCCCATCCAGCGCTGCAGCCAGCGCCCCACTAAATGACCATAGGCTATTTGCAATCTGTTGTTGCTGCAGTCATGCCTGCTGCCCTGATTTCATATCCAATGCGGTCGCTCATGGCCATTGGATACGGCAGCGAGCACAGATGATCCGGGGGAGTCTCAGCCGGATCGTCTCAAGGGGTCGGCCAGGAACCGGATCGCTCGTTTATGAACCCATTACGGCACCCAGCCCTCATGTTCGGATTGCCTACCGGCGCATGTCTCCCGAAGAACCGACGTTTGCTCCCAATGGATCTCCAGCTGTCCTAGTTCCACAGTTGATCGCCCACTCATCTCACAGAACTTTCCGTATCAGACGACGGTGAACGATTCCGAAGCAACGAAAGAGGAACTTCCCAGGGAGCCGATGGAGCCCCTCAGCCTACGGCAGCTTCTCCAAGGATTGCTTACACAGTACGCCCACTGGAGACTGATGCACCCCGTCGTCTGCGGGCAACATCAAGTCAAGCACAGCCTCCACGCCAAGGGCGGGAGCCAAGACGTCAATACAACTTGGCATGCGAGCCACCTCGTGGATCGTTGCTTGGCCATCTTGGCAAGTCGCCGCATCGACGACATCAATGAACTATCAGTGTAAGAAGGAATTGTTTCACGGACCTTGAAGGTCTAGATTCAGGTGACTGTCTTGCGTCGTGAGCCGTGGCGGCAGTCTAGCTTTGTGCGGGGTGCAGCCCGCCTTGGTTCCTGGATGATCCCGAACACCCCGTCTCCTGGGCCGCCAGATGTACCTGGGCGCTTTGAGTTTCCATCTTGGACCGACGTCTCATGTATTACCCGGATTTGTGGTAGGCCCCGAGTTTGAGGACTGCTGATAGAGTATTCGGGATGCATCAGAAAGGAGCCGTAGCCCATCTTCAGGATATGAGCAGCCCGGAACTGGCGTCGAACGAACCTGACGAGCTCCTCTGGTCACCCCCCCCTAAAATCTCGGTAATAGTTACACTCGGTAGAAGCCCTCCGTGGTGGTTCTGGCTGGCTTTCTGCCAAGAAGTGCTCTCGGCAGTATCGGCAACCCCTTTGCCCAACTGTGTGGACCCCTGCAATTGATCCAGCCGCATGACCTTGGTGACATCGTCAACCCGGTCCAGACCTGGGCAGCCACACAGAACGCCGAACCAAAGGATTGGCCTCTCTTCCATAGAACGGCGATATCACTGTGAGCTCAAGTCTTTCCGCTTTTGATACGGCCCTCCAGGGTCCTCCTGCCTGGTGTAAGGCTCTCGCGCTGCGACAGCAACGCGGCTCGCCACCCCCTCTGGGCTCATGGAACTTGGTCTTCCTGAGCGCCACCAGCCATCTGGAATACCTCTCTAACGGTCCGGACGCCGAGATGAATCTCGCTCGAGCGGCCCTCTTTGCCACCTTGCATCGGTCTGGTCCGGACACCCGCGCCGATTCGAATCATGGTCAATGAAGCAAAGAAGATGCTATAAAGACTTCAGTGGTCCCCATACATCGGATTCTGATCCTCATCCCACACCAACTTCCAATCATCACCTTGAACTTACCAACTCAACTCTCATCAAGATGAAGACCAACTTTGGTGTCCTCCTGGCCTTCTTGGCTGCTGCTCGCGCCCAACAGGCTTGCTCAACCACGCCGGAAACCCACCCCAAGCTGACCTGGCAGAAGTGCACTGGCACCGGCGGAACCAGCTGCAGCAACGTCTCGGGATCCGTTGTCCTCGACTCCAACTGGCGATGGACTCACACTCTTCAGGGCACCACGAACTGCTACGACGGCAACAAGTGGACCAGCGCTTGCGGGACTGATGGCAAGACTTGTGCCCAGCAGTGCTGCCTTGAGGGTGCCGACTACTCAACCACCTACGGTGTGACAACGAGCGGCAACGCCTTGAACCTCAAGTTCGCCACCACCCACCAGTACGGTACCAACATTGGCAGCCGTGTCTACCTCATGGAGACCGACACCAAGTACCAGATGTTCAACCTCCTCGGCAACGAGTTCACCTTCGACGTGGATGTCTCCAAGACCGGCTGTGGTCTCAATGGAGCTCTGTACTTCGTGTCCATGGACCAGGATGGTGGTCTGTCCAAGTTCTCGACCAACAAGGCTGGTGCCAAGTACGGCACTGGCTACTGCGACAGTCAGTGCCCGCGCGATGTCAAGTTCATTGACGGTGTTGTATGAATGGTCCTGCCCCCTAATATTGGATTGTCCTAACATTCACCCCTAGGCCAACGTTGACGGCTGGAACCCCGCCGAGGGCGATGCGAACTCTGGCGTTGGCAAGCTTGGTGCCTGCTGCGCCGAGATGGACATCTGGGGTACGTTGACCTCCATGATGAGTGTGGAAGTCACGAACTGACAGCTTTGCAGAGGCCAACAAGATCTCCACCGCGTACACGCCGCACCCGTGCCGCAACAACGCCTACCACTCCTGCGAGGGTGACAAGTGCGGTGGCACCTACTCTGCCGACCGGTACGCCGGAGACTGTGATCCCGATGGTTGCGACTTCAACTCGTACCGCCAGGGCGACAAGACCTTCTACGGCGAGGGCTCGAACTTCAAGGTCAACACGGCCCAGAAGATGACTGTCGTGACACAGTTCCTCCGCTCCGGAGGCAGCAGCGGGGGGCTCTCCGAGATCAAGCGCTTCTACGTCCAAAACGGCAAGGTCATCGGAAACTCCGAGAGCACTGTCGCTGGCAACCCCGGCAGCTCACTGACCCCCGGCTTCTGCAAGGCTCAGAAGACGGCGTTCGGCGACCGCGACATCTTCAACGACCGCGGCGGCTTTGACCAGACGAGCGACGCCGTCTCGAAGCCCATGGTTCTCGTCATGTCGCTGTGGAACGACCACTACGCCAACATGCTGTGGCTCGACTCGACCTACCCCGTCACCGCGACCGGCCCCGGCGCCGAACGCGGCAGCTGCCCCACCACCTCTGGCGACCCGGACGACACCGTCGCGCAGCAGGGCAACGCCGTTGTGCAGTTCAGCAACATCAAGTTCGGCCCCATCGGCTCGACCTTCAACCAGGGCGGCACCACGCCCGGCGGCACCACGCCCCCTACCGTCCCTCCCGCCACGACCCTCAGCACCACCACCAGGGCCGCGCCCCCCACCACCACCACCGCCTCCGGCGGCGGCGGCACTGTCCAGAAGTGGGGCCAGTGCGGCGGCAACAACTACAGCGGTCCCACCGCCTGCGTCTCCGGCTCGACCTGCCAGAAGATCAACGACTGGTACTCCCAGTGCCTGTAAGCGTGTGGTGGGGCTGAAGAAACGTCTGCGGCTGGCGGACGGTCCCCGAAGAAGGAGAAAAGGGGCGAGGGTCCAAAGAGGAGCTGCCCGGCTCAGTACATGTGTCTCCAGTTTTGATTTTTTTTGTACATGTTCTAGTGTGCTGGTCATGCCACGCCGGTGCTCAGTAAATATATGTCTATACATCCGCCTCCAGACTACTGTGACATGAAGTGCGGCCGTATGAGTAGAGATAGGTTGTCGGACTGGTGCCACGGACGCCCGCATCCGGTAGAGTTGATTGCTAGATGTCATGAGTATGAGGTTGGGCGCCCCTGTCTCTTCCCCAAATCACCCTTGGTGGCGGTGGCTTCCTCGGCTTGTTGTGTCGTTACGGAAAGCGGTCCAACAACGGCACAGGCACGAAAGAACTCAAGAACCGAAGAGAAGGAGGTCGAGGTAAATCGGACACCAACAGAGACAATGCTGTCAGAGCAGGGTCAGTGAGGCGTGCACAGTTCACGTCGCCATGATGCACAGATCTAGATACAATGCATCAATGCTAGACACATTCCGCCGAAATTCACCTTTTATAATGCACAACTCCTTCAAGCATGGCCCCCACCCATGTATCCGACGGCCATGCTCGTGACCCCTAGTTGCTCCAACACCACCGGATCCAAGACTTAGGTCGACGAAGCGTGGATCTGATAACTGTTCAGAGAGACGGAAAGCATTCATTCAAGACCACCCGTTCGTGTTGGCGCCCTGGTTTCCGGCACTCATATCCATGTTCAAGAAAGCGTCGATCTCGCCCATTCCATCTGTCTCCAAGGCGTTCATCAGCTCCAGCTGTTGTTCCTGACTCAGACTGCCCTGACGCTCCGAGCTCCAGCCTATCGGTTGTCCCCCGAAAGGACCAAAGTTAAACTGTCCGAGACCTAAGCCGAGGTCAGGGGTGTTGGCATAGTTGTTGGCGTGAGAACCGTCGTTGAAAAAGCTGTTGCTCATGGGGCTGAAGTTGTACGGCGTGATGAATGGCGCCGGAGGCGAGAACCAGTCCGTGATCCCGCTTGACGTGGGCAGCGGTCGCTGTTGGATTTGTGGCGGCGGGGGCGGGACTGCGAACGTTGGGCCGCGTTGTGGAGGCTGAGGCTGCTGTGACGGATGCGCTACCTTGGGCGGCGGGGGCGGTGACATATTGGTGCTGATGGCATTCATGGATGGTGTAAAGGGCACAGCTGGCGAGGATTGTGGCATGGTGGGCGTGGCACTGGACGGCGGTGAAATCGTTGAAGTCGTACTGCCAGGAGTGGCAGGGTTCATGAGATTGGCATTAATCGACTCGGGTGGCGTGGGAAGATGGCTGGGGAGGTGGACCGGTTGGGACATGGACGATGCATAGCCGGGAGGGGCGCTTGCAGGCGCCGTGGGGTTATCGAGGGGTGACTCCGGGGGATACGCTGAAAATCGTCGACCGAGCTGATCGGTAGAGGGACCCATGAAGATCGAGTTCGAGCGGAAGGTCGGATGCGCAGGCTGGTAGTTGTTGTTGTCGTAGCCGAAGTTGTTCATCGATTCAGGAGTTGCGTCAAAAACCGAACCAAATTGAGGAGCGTTGACCTTGAATGACGGAGCCGTTGAAGCGGAGTTGTCAGAGCCCTGAGGAGAATTCGCGTCGAAAATGGACGACGGCGTGTTGAGGTTGCTGCCTGAAGCGACGGTGGGTGTGTCCTTGATGTCGTAGACCTGCAGGCAGGCCTTGGCGAAGACAGAATACAGGTTGGAAGCCGACTCGGAGCCTGGCCATCGCTGGGCACACTGCTCTTGGTCGACAATATCGAGCGCTACCTGCACGAGTTCGTCCACCTCGTCTCGTGAATGCGCTTGTCGTACTTCAGCGTACGAAACCGTCCAGAGCATGGTGTTCAAGGCCATGAAAAGATTTAGCAGAAATATCCAGGTGACGTCAATGGCAGCCTTCTCCATCTGCTGCTTGGAAAGATTGATGATGTATGCAGCGCCCTCGTAACATATCGTCGCGGCCCGGCCCGAGGGTTTAGGGATCTGAGGACACGGCCGATGGAGGAAGATGCGCATCTGGTGAGCGCGGCCGGTGAACCTATGCCAGGTCAGCAAGCATAACATCGGACGAGGACGGGGTACTGACCAAGGCTTACACCAAGCCGGATTCTCAGGGGACTGGTCCACCCAGTCTTGGATGTGCTTCTCCATCTTGGCAAACCAGGGATGTGTTTCGTTCTTGGGCTCAGGACGTTTCTTCTCGTACAGGTGCCTCTTGATCTCAGCCTGGGCCATTCTCATCTTGAAGAAATGCAACGCGACAAGTTTTTTCTCGCAGGGTGGGCCTGAAAGGATCCCCTGCTCGGTGATGTACTCGTCATCAACGGTAGCAAAAGGTTCGACATCCAGATAGTCGTCACCCTTTGAGAGGCCGTTAGGGCGTCCCATGCTATGCGCTAGACCGAATTCCATCGAGGAGATGACATAGGAAAGTCGGCGTCGCATGTCGAGTGTCAAGGGATCTATCAGGCCCACAGAGTAACCTGCTGATATCGTCTTCTCATCGGTGAGTCCTTCGGCTTGGCATATGCGGGTAGCCATGCCCACGACGTGGTAGATGGCCATCCGGGTGGGTGTGAGCATCGAATATTGGCCGATGAGGGCAAGACACTGCAGAGTCCTCAGATCTTTGGATCGGATCACGATCTCAAAGTACTCCATCGCGGCCAAGTAGTAGCTGTCAGCGAGTCCAGCGTACTGTATGTCGAGCTTCTGGAGACTGATGGCAAAGACCATGCGAACAATAAAGTTCTTATACGAGCAAGTGCTGCCGGCGAAGACCTCTTCTAGATCTCTCAGGAACTGTTTCTCATGCAGAGTGGGCCAGAAGACTTGGGCTGTACAGCTTGTCAATGCCACGGAGACCCAAAAAGCAAGGCGGGGAGAGACGTACATCTTTGGCAGAAGATATCGACAAGCCTGTCGGCAACCTGCCTTGCCGGCAGTGCATTGGCAGGGTGTGCGCTTGTGGTGGGATAACTCTTCTTGCGTTTCGTAGGGTTTGCCATGACTATCGATTGCATGCGAGTCTGTCGCCTCGCCCGTACCTCTGGGATCAGCTCGGAGATGCGCTTCGAGTCGGTAAACAACTTGGCCTGTTCCATCAAGAGACGAGTCATGGCGATGCCGCTGCTGGGGCCGAGGTATCGTGGGGTCTCTTCGGATTCGGATAGTCGCACGAGTCCGCCAGGGCGCACAACGTCTTCATTGCTGCGCGGATGGTCGTTGTCCTCGTCGGTGTACATGCTCAACTCGTTCTCCAGTTGACGGACCTTCTCCTGCAGCTTGACGACATAATTGCGCCCAATCTTCCGACCCTTTGTCGCATCGTAGTACTCGCATATGGAACCGGATCGTTCGCATGGTAGGCAACGTGGTAGTGTAGGGTCGCATCTGGTTTTCCTCTGCAAAACGAGCCTGGTTAGCATTTGCTGTTCAAGGCCAAGGGGAGCGCCTGCGGGGACCAGTCGGCGCCCGGATCGCAAGGTCGCCAGCGCAGAGCTGCAGGTTGGAACACGGGAAGGGAACCAACCTGGCGACATCGACAGCACGCCGTCAGTGTGTGGGCGATGCGTCCTGGGTGCGACGCGGGATCGTCATCGTCCTGGGGGGAGGGTTTCCGGGCGGCGCGGGGAACATTGTAGGGAATGGGGCGCGGTCTTGGAGGGACATAGGTGCTGAAGCCTTGCCGGAAGACGTCGGCGGCGTCCATGAGGCGAGGGAACGGGTCGCTTCGACCGCAATGCGTGTCGTTGATTGCGTTGCGCGGGGCGTCGGTCGTGGTGGCCGTCCTGTCGTGTCCGAAAGCAATGGTTTTCGAGGGGTCGTCGTGGGATTGAGGCTGCGAGGGTCCAGTCCTCCTCTAGCTCAGTCCAGAGATTGGGCGACTTGGCGGGCGGGATCGACGTGGGATGGGGCTCCCCGGATTGCGACCCTTTCTGTCAGGTCGCTCGAAGAAGTCGGGATTGAACGCAGGAGTGGTGGCACGCTCGGAGCTTGAATCGATCCGTCGGACCCGTCGGACCAGGCTGTGCCGTCCAAGAACGAGTTCGGTGATGTCGAGAGGTGATGCGCCAGGCGGGCCTTGGTTTGGCTGTTGGGTGCGTTTCTGGGCTCGGTCATGTCGAAGCGAGAGCCAGCCTGCCTTGGGCACGTACGTCCGGCCACCAATCCGGTGCGTGTCTAGTGCTGTCGAGAGTCAAGTCCAGTAAAGCGATGAGAAGCGGCAGCTATGACAGAGATCAAGTGGGGGGCGGAAAGGTCGGGGTGAACATGCCTGGATTGGATTGGACGTCGCAGTTGACTCTCAGCTGCTGGCAGTGTCAGAATCGAGATGGCGGGCCCCTCCACCCCACTACGACACAGTGTTGAAATACAGTGATCGTTTAGCCCGTGACTGAATAAGGCAGGCCCAAGTCATAGTGGGGCAGACCCCCGAGAAAAAGGCCGGACCACAGGCGCACGACAGGCTATGATTGGTAGTCCTAGCAAATGACACTGCCTGGGCAGGCCAGGGTAAAGCGTGGGAAGCGACTGCTACCACGGCGCAGTTGCCCTGTGATTCTATGAGGAGGTACCTTATCTATGTGCCTTGCAGGAGTCGCAACAGGAGGGACTGGACTCGCGTGCAGGGCTTGATGACAGGCTTACTAAGGGGACACAGCAGATCTCACCTGTCACTCGAACAGCCCAAGCATCTGGCATGATCACGATCCCAATCCTGGCGCTTCAGGCAGACGACGAGCGATCTCCGATCTTTCCACTCTCGGATACCCATCTCTCTTAAAATGCGCCTCTTTCGCTTCGACCCCAGCACATTCGCATACTGTCCTGCACGCCTCGATCCTGTGAAGCAAAAGCAAGGCGTCTGGATGGCGTGACCAACAGGCTCTCTCTCCTTGGCTCTATGACGGGGCGGCTGAGGCCGAGGCTCCTCGCTCGTCTTGCCCCTCCTCCTCCGCCTCTCGATCGACACCTTTGGACGTACAGCGCATCGCAGTTGGCACCAAAATCATCTAAAAACCGATGCCCAAGGTCCATGGTCGAGACGGATGATGAAGGATCAGCACCCAATAAATCTAGGTGAAGGAAGCGTCTGATTTCGCGTCCCATGGCGAAACATCTGCCGAGTGAGGCCCACCCCCCTGTCGACCGCGTTCCCCTCTGGAGACAAGGCACGGGATTTCGGTTGCACTCCAGATGGTCCCCCGAGCTGGCTGCAGGGCAGGCGCCTCTTCCACTCTGGCGCCGGGCTAGTCGCTGCACCAATCGTGCTAAATGGAATCCTCCCGCCGGCCGCCGTCGCCTGTTCCTCCATTTCTCCCTCGAAAGGGGTACGGTTCCCCATCCGTCAGAGCCCCGGACACAGTGAGGCAAAGACGAGTCAAGACGCGTCTGAATCGAGCAATCCGAGTCGTTTGAGGCCGTCAAGAGAGTCACGCAACAGCGACGCCGATTCCACCCACAACAGGGTCCTCCAATCGACGAGCGAGCATCCTCCTGATCGTCAATCGAAGACTCGTCAGCGGTCTCCACCCCACGAGTGCACAGTACGCCCATCGTCGATCCCCCGCCCGGTACGAGCCCAGGCCCGGACCCAGGGTCTCGTCCCTTTCGCAGCGGCGCAATACGGGGTCAGGATTCTTCGTTTCGCTTGTTTCGCTCCCAGGCACTAGAATCCTGTCCTGTCTCCTTCGCCATCGCCCGCCAGGCACCCTTCAATGGTCACTTTGCCGCCAACTCGCCGTAGCAAGCGACAATAGCCGCGTTCACTTGACGACCAGATTATCGAACTGACAGACGACGACACCGGAGTGGCGGCCCACTGTCTGTCTTTCCGTCTCGTCCAGTCGGTTGACCGAAACCGCTGCACCAGCGCAAGCCACCACCGCCCACACATTCATCATTACTTTCGTCGCCCCTCTCCATCGACGGCAAGACTTGAAGCGTCTGCACCATATGCGACACGACTGCCACCACCAAGACGTCCGCCGGCCGCACGAACTGGTCGTTGAATGCCCCCCCCCCCGGGTGAAGCATCCCTGNCGAACTGGTCGTTGAATGCCCCCCCCCCCCGGGTGAAGCATCCCTGCCCCCATCGGAGCATTCGTCTTCGCCGAGCGAAAACCCGACGATCTTGCGCAAGGCTGGCTGACTGCCTACCCCGCCATCGCGACCACTGACGTGCGCGGTACATTGTTTCCACACCAGTCAACGACAGCGTCGCAACTTGTGCTGCGCTTCGCTCCAAGCTGGGACGATCATCGCTCTTCCGTAGAATCAACCCACCAGCGTTCCCGGCTCTGACCTCAGCGTACCCTGCCAAATTGCCGCGCTGTCTTGGCGTGCACCCGCCCAGATGACGGGCTCCAGCTTCTCGGACAACCCACTCTTGCGGGTATCGCGTCCTGTGTCAGCATGTTCCCGATGTGAGTTATCGTCATCCCGCCTGCCATCGGCTACTGCGAGGGTCATGCAAGGCTAATCCGGGCCCACAGGTCGAGCTGCGAAGGTCAAGGTATGGTGATACTTCTAAGCGATCGCTCGCCCCAAGCTAACTTTTCTGCCTGAGTGTGACGGCAAACTGCCAGCATGTACCGCCTGCGAAAAGGCTGGCCGTGAGAGTGAATGCTCAAGCGCAAACGATCAGTTCGCGCGTGGCAAAGAACGGAGGTGCGCTGTTTTCGCATCTGCTTGTACGATACATGCTGACATTGCTGCAGCTATGTTGCCGCCCTCGAACTCAGAGTCGAGAAGCTTGAGCGACGGTTGGCCTTTGCGAGGTCGAGGAAGGCTTCCGTCAATCTTCATGAACCTGATGAGCTGCCCACTCAGTTTGACCGCAAAGACTCATTAGCCAAAATCCGTGCGGCCATCCACCGCAAGGCTGCCAGGAGGCGAGAAGATTCTGACATCAACTCCCTCATCTCGGACTTTGGCTTCATGTAGGTACCCCAACTTGGCCTACCCGTTCAGTGCGGCTGACTTTCTCAGGTCGGTCGACGCAACGTCTCGAGACTTCGAAGTTGACGTCAGCAACATGACCTTCGGCCGCTTCGTGCTTGCCGCCTCTACCAACGAAGTGACGCCGGAACCGGCCGAGAAAAGCTTGCCACCACGACAGGAGGCCCTTGCCATGGTTCAGTACTACATGGCCAACGTCTACTCCGTCTTACCAGCCTTTTCAGAAACGAAGCTCTTCACCATATTGGACGATCTATATCAACAAGACGACCGCGTCATCCAGGACGCCGATTATTGGCTAATCTACATGGTGCTCGCCATTGGCTACGTCGCTCAGAGCCGGGAGCGCGAAGACTCGTACTATCTCAGCGCGGTGGACTTTGTCGGGCGAGCTCTCCCTTGCGCCGACGCGGCATTAGGCCCTGGGAGCGTGACCCAGGTCCAGTCTTTGATTCTGTTCACGCAATACTCCATGTTTGATCCTGTCCACTTCGACAGCTGGTACCTGATCGGCTTCGCATGTCGTGCTGTCATTGACATGGGATTACACCAAGATCCCCCCCAGAGCCAGGTCACTGACAATTCTGTGCTGGACATGCGGAGGAGAATATTCTACTGCGTGTACTCGCTCGACAGGTCAGTCCGCCCCCGTTGAACAGCGTGTGCCAGACGTGTCTGACTGAAAAACAGGGCTGTCAGCATGACGCATGCTCGAGCCTTCAGCTTTACCGACGATTCTATCAATGTTGCGTATCCCAATAGCTCAAGTCAACGCAGCACCGGCCGTGACTCCATCGCCCAAGACCTCATCACAGGGCCCCAAGACGCAGATCCTGCTTTGTTCCTTTTCGAGTTCCGCCGCAAGCAGTCGCACTGGTATCAGATCCTCTTCCAGTCAGAACCTAAACCACTTCCTGACGCTGCGTCATTCATTTGGCAAATGTGTCTCGATATGCGTGAGTGGAACGAGTCGCTTCCGAACACATTACCTGTCCCCATCCGCGAACTCTTCAACCTGGAGTTGCGGTACAGCTACGTCTACTGCCTCGCCCCGTCCGCCCGCGCACCGAACATCACACCTTACACCCGCGCCCTCATCTTCGAGCACGCCATCGCCTACGTGACCGCCATTCACAGTGTCGTCCATCATGCCACCCCGAGCCACACCGCCTCATACACCTACCACGACGTTCTCAAATTGTACTTCATGGCCACTCAGCTTGTGACGGTTCTCAACGACGACGCCGATGCCCTGCTCTCAGGTGTACTTCCCCAGGTGCCCTTGACACGTCCAGGTGCCGCACCACCACCACCGCTGCCCCGGCGGCAGGTCCCCAGCGAAGACAACGTTTCGCGGAGTCTTCGATGCTTGCAGCAGGTGGTGGAAACGCTCCAGAAGTATGGTGAGAGGTGGGACAACGCGCAGCCGCTCAAGGAGAGTTTTGAGAACATGTCGCGGGAGCTCTGGGGCTGGCTGAAAGCGCGCAAGCAAATGACAGAGCAGCGACCGCATCACGGTCAGCAGCACCACAGCCCTCAACAGCAACAACATCAACAGCATTATAGTCCTCAGCCGCAGCAACATTTGCAGCATCACAGCCCTCAGCCGCAGCAACATTTGCAGCATCACAGCCCTCAGCCGCAGCAACATTTGCAGCATCGCAGTCCTCAACAGCAGCAGCAGCAACAGTTCCAGGCTCACCAGGGTCCACAGGCTATGACGCATGGGTCTGCTGTGCAGCAGCACATGCCCGGAGCCTTACCTCCAGGAGCGCCAGGTGGACAGCAGTACCGATGGGCTTGACCACTAGGACAGACGAGATGGCTTCGGGGGTGTGTAGGAATTGATCCAAGTCAGGCATGAGCGAAGTCGCAGTTAACGACAGAGTTGTGCTGCTTTATGCATTTGTTGATATCTTACGGTGGGGAAATGGAAATGAATCTGAAGATGTTATCGCTGGCTGTGAATCCGTAAGGATTTGGTGATTCAGACTGGCTATTGAGCAGATGGTCAGGCAATGGCAGATGCACAGCCAATGATAAGAGATGACGAAAGGCGGCCGCTTATAATCCTGGAGTCGAAAGTCTGAAGGAGGCGTGAGAGCCTGGAGTACTGACATTTACGAGACAGCCAGGGGAAACAAGTTACCGTGGGTAATTCCGGCATCACCATCACGACGCATAACGTATGATGGATATGACCGGTTTTGTGTGATGACCTCGTGGCCTCGTACCCGAAGAAGAGGACCATTCATAGCTCCTTACGTGTCAAAATCCATGCCTCCGCAGCCTGGTCGGGCCTGATAAGTACCAGTTTCACGCCTAATTCCTAGTACAGCCGGAGCTGGTGCCTTTGAATTTACGATATCCGCGGCGAAAGAGGTCCTACGCTACGGAGGGTGCCACGCATCCACAATCAACAATGAACAGCTATAGTATCAACGTCGACTTGCTTACCATGAGATGTATCTTTATCAATCTATTTTCATGTCTGTAATCCTTACAGCTGAACTCAAGTACTGTTAACGTTTACTATCACGTCCTCGACACAATATGGCGTGTTCACACTACAAAGCGTGGCACCGAAGCTCACATGCACCAACATGACGAGCGGCCCTACAGTTCTTTCTATTCTCTCTGTGTTATGACTTTGGGAAACGTGTGCATGGCAAACTCTTTTTCCCTCATGCTGGCATCACAGATGTACGACATTGTTACATGGTCCTGGGATACCTGGTTCTATTATAGTGCAGGCCGGCATACACATTCATTCTGGCCAACATTCCATTCCTCTACCTAAAAAACTATGACTACGGCGTAGTTTCAGATACTCGATAAAGAAGCGTAGGCAAACTTTTTCATTCATGACTGATTGGGAGAACCCTTTACTTGCACGTCTATTCGGGCGTTGCAACTTTCTATGAAGTTATTGACTTGGCCATCATCTTTCTAACACAACTTGAATGCCATTCACTACAACCACCATGCAATAACTTTGCTTTTAGTTTCCTTTCTTCACATCGGATGATCTACAGCTTCAATTTGTTCTAAATCCCCACGTTGAATCAGTCGCATTTTTAGGGATCAGAAACTAGATGTTGAAGCTTGACCGGTCAGACTTATATAGATACAGTCACAATTTACCTCGTAATCGTAGGAGTGACTGCATGTAAACGTATACGAGCTTACGTGAGAGGTGGAGCAGGTTTCAGCTTTACACCAAAGGATAAAGGGGGACAGAAGAACGGAGAAGATTGGTCAAAGAGGGAGCATCCGAGGGCAGAAGTAGACCTATGCGGCACAGAAGCATAACATAAGCCATGAATGTGCAGACATGGCACTGGCATCCCTTCAGGTTGTTGGTGCATTCCAGGTTTTTGATGCCTTAGTGTGATCGAGAATCAAATAATGACTATAGCGTCTTCCAGCCGGACACAATTCACCACCGATAAACAATGTAGACATTAACCCAATTTCATGGGGTATGAATTCAAGATGCTTTCTGGAAGTCTTCAAGCTATTAAGCCCAAGTCTAAATTGCAGACCTTGTCTCAACTCTCTAAGAAGCATTGCGCCTCCTCCTCATCGCACAATCCATTAAACAGTCTGCTTCCTGGCCTCAGTCTGCTGCACCTCGGAGCCGTCCTTGATCTCCGTGGTAGCCTGAGTGCTGTCGACGCCAGCAACGTGGGGCTCGCCGTGAAGCATGTCGGCACCCTTCTCGGTGTGGTTGGCGCCGCCGAAGATGGCGTCGATCTCCTCGAGGGGAACCTGCTTCGTCTCGGGGATGAAGAAGTAGACAAAGGCGCCAAGCACCACGTTGATGGACATGAAGAAGAAGAGGCACTTGAGTCCCTCGTTCTTGAGGAAAGTAGGGAAGAACTGCTGGAAGATGGTGTTCGCAACGTTCTGCATCTGCGAGCACATGCCAACAGCCTGGGCTCTGACGTTCATGCTGAAAATCTCCGCGGTGTAAATCCATGTGGTGGCACTAAAAGGAATTAGCAGTGTTTTCAAGCGGACCCAAGCGGGGCACGGAGGAGAGAAGGATTGAGAAAAAGAACTTACCCCCAAGTAGGCTTGTAGAAGAAAGCGAAGAGGAACAGCATGAAGACGATGGAGATTCCGACGGGCTCGGACTTAATGTCTTGGCCCTCCTCGCCCTTGAATGTAGGAGTCGCAAGACCGATGACGGGGACAATCATCATGCAGAGAGTCATACCAGCGGAACCAACCAGGAACAGCCAGCGACGTCCGAAGCGGTCAGAAGTCCACATGGCGTTCAAGGTGAAGAGGATACCGAAGGTGGCGTTGAGAGCGTTGATGAGGTTGATGGTCGTGTTGTCGCTCCAGACGTTCTTGTAGATGGAAGTGGAGTAGGTGTTCAGAGTACCCTGGCCGGTGAGCTGCTGGCCGATGTTGAGGAGCGAGCAGAGCAGGAGACGCTTGCGAATGGAGGCGTCCTTGAACAGAGCAGTGTAGCTGATACCGCCGATGGCCTCCTTCTCGTACTCGATGGCGCTGCGAATGGTGTGGAGCTCGTCCTCGACCTCGGCGTCGGTGGCACGGATCTTGGTGAGAGAGGCGCGGGCGCCGTCGACGTTGCCGTTCTTCTGGATGTACCAACGGGGGCTCTCGGGGATGAACATGACGGCGATGCAGATCATGGTGGGGATCATGGCCTGGAAGATGACGACCATCTTCCAGTCCCACTCGCCGAGGCTCTCGCGGTGCTTGGAGCAGGCGAAGTTGATCCAGTAGGCAACGAAGCTACCGACCGAGTAGTTCATCTGCCAGATGGTCATGACCATACCACGAATGTTGGCGGGGACGACCTCGCCAATGTAGACGGGGGCGGCAGTGAGGGCGAGACCTTGGCCGATACCGATGATGACACGACCGCCAATGAAGACGCCGATTTGACCCTCTAGATGTTCCATTAGCAGTCTACTTTGACGATTGACGATGTGGATATGGAAGACAAGACGTACTGGGAGTGAAGGTCTGCATCATGGTGGCGATGATGGTGAGGAAGCAGCCGATGAACATGCCCCAGCGACGACCAAAGAAATCAGCGGTGGGACCGCCGAGGAAGAAGCCAGCCACGATGGCACCGATGGTGTACGATGTGTTGACTGAGGGTCGAGTCAGTAAGCGCTGCCATGCGCGCGTGGGTAGAATACATACTCAAGCCTATCATCTGCGTGTTTTCCCTGTCGAGGCCGACCCAGTTGAACCAGTTGTCGGATCCCTGGAGAGAGTTGTACACCGATGCGTCGTAGCCGTAGAGCACCATGCACAGGGCCGCCACCATGGCGACGTACCAGTTGTACCACCTCGTAGCGTGAACCATCTTGGCGGCTGTTCCTCTTGTCGAATGGGTATGGCGAGCTTGAGGAGGACTGTCGAGCCGATGAGAAGGGATGCGGATCTGGAGAAGAGGGAGCGGTGTTGATGGATGGAAGGGCGGATGGGGTTTTAAAAGATTGACGATCCAGAAACTGCAGTCTATCGCTTCGATACACTACTAGGGGCGGATTCTTGGCCCCATGGCTCCCCCCTTGATGCCGCTAAGACGGGAAGGCAGAGATGGACGGGCGTACCGGTGTGTGCTTCCCGGGGGAGTGGAGAGGATGTGGAGAGGCAGCCTGCTCAACGGACGTATCCAGCACATGTGACATCTTGTCTAAACAACGGCGAGGCAATGAAGGCAGCATGGTACGATAGTGAGGGAGGTCGAGGAGGCTGGCCAGACCCTGGGACGTGCCCCGAGCGAGAGGCGACACATCACGGTGCACCCCGGACTAGTCCCTGGGCTTCCCCTCGTCGTGATGGCATTCCTGGGGCGCTTCCGGGGCAGGCTCCACGAGTCATCGTGGGAGATGGAGAGCAGGAGCCGCAGGACGCGGAGAAACCACGAAGAGCGAAATTCCGCCAATGGGCATTTCACCTCCGAGTGCCCGAGTGCCGGGGGGGAAGAAGTGGGAGTGGGGATGGTTTTTCTGGAGCTTGATGAGAGTAACCGACGACGGTAAGGCGAGGCCGGACACGGCACGAGTCTTGTTTGGCCGAGGGATCGAGGCTCTGGGAGGACCGAGACACCCCAACGCGCATCGGACGGATGTCAGCGGCAGAGCGGGGGGATGAGGAGAAGTATGGAGCCAACAAGGCCGGCAGGTGGTTGGTCGGCTCCGATCCCTGGCCCTGCGTGCGGCTAAGCTCAGGGGAGACAAGCTCAATAGAAAAGAAGGAGGGCTAAACCTTGTTTAAGGCGATATGCAGTGATTGCAGTGTCGCGGCAGGGAGGTTCGTCTTGCGATGTTTCTGGCTGGTTTCCGCCTCGGAAAGACTGATATTCTTCCACCTCATGCTGCCGTTGTCTTTGTTTGACTGCAAGCCCCCCAGCCCAGAAAACGACCCCGCGACAGCAGTGGATGGGCGGAGGAAAATCCCCAGCTTCTTCAGGCCGAGAACAGTCGTCGATGAGGCTGTTTCGGGACATTTTTATGGGACCCCTACTCCCCGCACCCCCTTGCCCAGCTTGGCCTGCAGCCGCTCTCGTGCCGACTCCCGGGGTCCTTGGCTCTGAGTGGTCAAGGCTGGGCAAGGATGGTGTAGGGTGTCACACGTGCGTTGGTGCGCCAAAGCAGATCTGTCGGTGGGCGGCGGGCTTGTTGAACACTGCTGTTTTGAGCGTGAACCGCATCCTGAAGCAAGATCGAAGCAAGGCCGATGGCCGAGGTCAGCGAAAGGGAGAAAAGGGGGAGGCTTGTCTGGCAGCTGTGGCTTGATGGACACGTGACTGAAGCGCTGACTTGATGGCTGACGCAGCTGCCTCGAGCTACGGTCCAGGCTCCAGCATGAAGCCCTGAGACTTTCGCCCACAACACCAACCACCATCCACATCCCAATCGGGCGATGCCGCCCTCCCACATACTCACAGGCCGCGTGGCCACCTGTCGCCGCTCCATAGCTCGTGTTCCAGGGTCGCTCGACACCGTCTGATGTGGTCTGGCCATCACCGTATCGCACACCCCGGCTTCCGCTTGCAACACCACCACCCACACATCGCGACTTTCGAGCTGCGTCCACCCATGTCGAATGGGCCACACGCAGGGACGTCGAATGCTCTGAAAAACCGCCTTCCATCTGCCCTACCGAAATAGCTGTCAGACACCGCAACACATGCGCCACGCAGCGGGCAGTCGATCGCCGTCTTGGCATTCGGACCCCGAGGACGCCTCAGCGTCACTCCCGCCGACACCACATTCCAATTGCCTGGAAGGGGTGCCATGTTGGCAATTCAGCCTAAACAATAAGACGGACGCCACGAGGGGGACGCGGCTGCGCGTGTCACAGGTCGGGGGGGGCAGGCAGGGCGTTCGAACCTCAGGCGCCGGGCGGTGATTCTTCCATCATCAGAATAAACCCCATCTTCTGGCACTGGAGATGGGACTTATGATCTCCAAAGTCCGGGGCCAGAATGCGATCACCCCCCACCATCATTTCAATGGAGACATCATCTTGGCTCTGGAGGAGGAATACCAATTGGTGGAACAAATGGGTGCTACAATCGTCCCCGGGCCGCGACATGTGGATGTTCGACTGGCCCCGTAACGCCAAAACCCGACGGTTCCCATTTAATGTGGAGTGCGTCCGACGGGGAAAGCTGGAGACCCCAACGACGCCGGCCCCCCTGTCCGCACGCCCTTTGAGCCCAAGATGGTTCGAGTTGGCGACCCCCGTCGTCTGAGTCGAGCCTCGCGTGCTATCTCACCCTGCGGTGTCCAGTCCCCAGTGACACCTCGCTGCCATACCTTTGGGATGATCGTCCCGGCGACTGGGTCACTCGTGCACCACGCACACTATTACGTTTGTTCACCGGCGCGCTGGGACAATGCCATTCCGTCTTGGTCCCTGGAAACAAAAACTCCAGTAGCTCCGGTTCAGGAAGCTGTGGAGAATCACGTCGACTCTCAGCCGTCACTTCGTCACTGTCGGGTCCGAAACCTGGCTGTTTCGCATCGCCTCTTTTTCAACCCACACGTGGGAGACTTTTTGTTCACGAACTTCGCATCCTTCCCCTGGCCAAATGGCGTCGGCGCTGGATCGCAGATTGCCTGGCGCCAATAATCTAGGCGATTCTAGGTGCAGCCAAGAAGGACCAGACTTCAGTCATGCATCAACCACACCCGTTTGAAGATACCAAGGCAATACAAGCATCCAGGCGCAACGCCTTGCTTGAGCCAAGTCCAGGCCAAGTCCAGCCTCTGTTCTAGGTGTCGGACAGCCCGCCACATGAGACCACATCTAACTCCATCGCCACCAGCGATTAAAATTCGATATTCATCGCCATCAAAACCGGAAGTGCGGCACAAGCGTGGCGAGACCCATTAGCGACGCCCCCTCCTCGTGACAGGATGGCCATTTCTGCG
Source organism: Verticillium isaacii (assembly GCA_002851775.1). NCBI lineage: Eukaryota > Fungi > Ascomycota > Sordariomycetes > Glomerellales > Plectosphaerellaceae > Verticillium > Verticillium isaacii. Next base: position 2,074,798 of record NMXN01000007.1, on the reverse strand, counting down.
AGTGGCGCGCTCTCCCAGTCTCACTTGACCAGGGCGGAATACCAAGCTGACATGAATCACCGACGCGAGGGCAACGTTCGTGAAGTTGGGCTTGTACACTCTTCCCGGTGATTTTGGGCCAGAGGGTCAGTGGATTGAGCGAAGCTGGGCGACCAATATTTTCATTATCCAGTCAGCAGCGGATTGTGCAGTTCGTCGAGTCCCCAACAACACGGGCTCCGTCCCCCGTCATTTGAACAGCAAGAATGTACGGCGCCAAACGTCGACAACCTGCTGCATGTTTGGCTGCCGGTTGCCGTTTTCCATGGATTATGCTTATCTGAATCGGACCAGGAACTTGATATGACGGGTAAGTTCCGTAGCCGTCACAGGTGGACACGCGGCCTGCAGCACACCATGAATCAATAATTTCCCTTGTCAGATTATCTAGCTATGAGCCAGGGTCTCCATTCGCACAGCACACACATTCTGGACCCGGGAAAGACGCAGGCTTGGGCAAAGAGAAGGGTCAGCAGACTCACAGGTGGTGCCCCTGATGACCCTTCGCTGCGGCGCCTGGTTCTCGAAAACTTCAGCTGGCGGATCACCTTCGGCCCCTGACGCTCGAATGTCAATTTGGACCACCCCCAATTTTCATCCGAAAGGTCATTCATTGTCTCACGCCAACTGACCCTCCTTTCTAGCCTTTCCGGTAGGCTTGTATTATCCTCCATTACTCATGCCCTTGTTGAAGCTGCGCCGGCCACCGCGTTCTCATGCCCTCCTTGACCGAAGCACCTGCCAAAGTAGCCTTGGATTTGATAGCAAAATTCCAGCAACACATTTAGTGTTCTTGCCACCTTTCCAGACGCTGAACTACGTTGTATGGATGTACGGCGTGGACGGAGAAGAAGATTCAGTTTCTTTCGCTCGTCAGCAACCCAACCTTGGCCGGCATGTCCTTATAATTCAACTTGCAGCCCCTGTTGTCACCCATGTCAGTCTTCATCATGTCGATTAAAATGAATAACTTCGGATCGGCAACCCTATGGCCTCAACATGAAGTTATCTGCAAGACCCTCACATTGGTCCCGTGGAGCCCAGCACCCGTTAGCAGCTCCGAGACCAGTACCGGGGCTAGCAGGGGGTGACGCCAAGCTGCAGCTAGTATACATTTTTTCCAATGGTTTCGGCGGGTCAAAATGTCTATGCCGTCGTTCAGTTGAAGCACATCGTTGAGGTCAAGAATGCTGTTACTCGAGGCAGAGACAGCCTCCAAGGACTTGATCGGGTCAATATCTATCTCGGTGTTCGCCATTTGGGATTTTACCACCGGTGGACATCTGATACCCTCACTGTAGTGTCGGAGATGTCGTTTCACATCAAAACGATGTAACATTTACTCCAATGGGACTGCTGTCTCTCCAAGTATTGATCTTGGCTATCGACAGACACTCCAGAATGTCGGCATAGCACGCTGTGCTTCCGAATTCCCTTCGCCATATATTTTGCATGTACTAAATTTGCAGGACCTTGAGATTAAGTCTTTAAGTGTATTTGTCTCAACTAGTAATTCATCGACCCTCGGCATTATGCCTATTAACTTCCTTTGACAGTATAGCTTGAGTCTGCATGCTGCCACCTAAGACTTGATCCGAGCACGATGTTTTGCGTGTTGATCTGTCCAGATTGGATCCTCTCCGTGAGACCTATGCGCATCCCCAAACTGGCCGCCGAGGAAGTCTTCGAATCTTTTTATTTGTGCATTCGTTATTTCGACCTGAGCTAGACAGATTCGCAAGTGAGCGGTGTTGCGACGTCTGGGCTCGGTGACAAGTCGGGCCTCGCACAGAGCAGAAGCATTAGTTAAAGATGTTTTCCTGCGTCTTTTAAAGAATAAAAGGATGATTTGAGGTTCAAAATCCCATGAGAGTTGAGGGCGACGCCACGAGGGCAGGTAGTGGTGCGTCTTTGGGTGAGCTTTGTAGTCCACCGGCAATCACCACACGGCTATATCTGAGCGCACAGCGCTTCTCAATCTAAATTAAAAATGAAAATTAATCCTAGGAGCTAGGAATTAAGTTATAAATTTGCAGTGGAAAGTGGGTTGCTTTGTGTCCAGTTCCCACTAGATGGAGAAGTTTGCGAGTTGCAAGCAAGAACTTACCTTCGATTCGATGCGCCACTTCCTATTACCGCTTCCCGAGAAAGTCATTTGTAGAGGAGAGTTGTTTCCAGCCTGCTGATAGTACCTTTTGAGTGACAGAGTTTGAATATCATGATAATGGCATTGGATGTGGCTATCGAACGGCGGGAGCTGCACTCGTTCTCGCGTCGCTTGAACTCTTGCAATGACAACATGATGCTCCCCAAGGACACCAATCGCACCATCGGTGCCTGTTGCACAAGTAAGGAACGGGAGGATGTCTTTTGTCACCTGTCACTCATGCTGTCCAAGCAATACCCTCGCGACAACATCTCTGCCGCGATCTGCCTTCTTGCAGACCTTGGACAAGGTCTCTGCCTTAAGTCGGAAACTGTCCGCCTCAGGTCCAAGGATCAAAGCTGACAGGGCCTCTCCGAGCTCTTCTTTATCAAACTCGGGCGCGAACTTCTTGTTGCCCTGCTTGCCAAGACCAAGATATTCCGCCCTTGCCGCCCAGTCGTAGCAGTCTGCCCAAGCGGGCAAGACGATCTGTCGCACGCCAGTGCTGTAAGATAATTAGTTTTCGGGCTCCTGTGTTGTGGTCCGGACCATGTGACTTACTACATCGCTTCGATGGCAGAGTTGGCTCCTCCGTGGTGCACACTGCACACGACGTGACCGGAGTTCAACACAGAGACTGGCTCTGGTTTGATCCACGAAACGATCCTGACCCGGCCAGCGTCCATGTACTGCCCCAGAATGTTGTGGAGCTGACACCCGGGCTTGTCTGTTTCGTAGGCGTCGGCGCCGGGGAAAAGCGTGCTGTGGGCTCCTCCGTTGTGCTGTAGCTTCCACAGGACTTGCAGCCTAGACAATTCTGACCGGCCGGTCCGCTTAGCAGCAGCTTCGGCTCCAGAGAGCACGAGACGAAGCGCTGTAGCCATCTCGACGGCACCCTGCTCGTCGATGAGGCGGTGCGATCCCAAGTTGATGAAGATGGTCGGTCCTTTTCCGAGCCAGTCGGCTAGCTCGGGGTCCGCGATTTGGATGTTGTCGAACGGCTTTATTATGGGACCACAGGGCTGCACAAATTCTGGCAGGCTCGCCATGGGGAATTCCATCTCCAGAAGCATGGGGCACAGAATCTTCATGCCTGCAGGGTGGTTGTCGAAGACGTCTGAGAAGAGCATGACAGGTGGCTCCGGGCCGACCTTCTGACGGAAGAGAGCTCTCGTGGATCTTAGACGAGGGTCCGTTATCACCTTGAAAGCCAACCACAAGACGTAGAGAATATTGGCGGGCACGAGATACCATGGGATTGGGTATGGGAAACCCGTCGAAACCCTGCGTTGAATGAGTGAGGTGTACTTGACCAACCAATTGGTTCATACCGGGAGGGGAGAACTTACCCGGGAAACTTCCATAGGAGTTCGTGATCGACGTAGTACTCTTTCAAGCTGTTGGGGGACACGAGATGGAAGTTCTCTTTACGGATGCGAACCGCCGTTATCGCTGGCCCAAAGAGGGGATCGACACCAACGACATCTGGTCTCACCAGATCCAGCACCTGACAGACGCCGTCGTACGCATCGACGTAGTCCTGGCCGGCCCAGGGGCAGCCCATGTGGAGCAGTGTCGGAATCCGGGGAAACATGTGCCAGAAGCCTGCTTTGTTCATGATCGAGTCTTCCGGTGGCAGGGTTTTGAGGGCATCGGCGGAGGAAGGCCCGGTCAGCGCGTGGAAATGGATCGGTTCCCTTCCAGTAGGACATGACTTCAGAGCGTAGTCCGATAGTCTGGCGACATTCTGTTCAACGGACGCGGCCGACGCGACGTGAACCTGGACGCTGTGGTCGAGCGTAAGCAGCGCGTATGCCGTCGACAGCTGGACGTTAAGCTGGCCCAACTCCGGATTGGAGATGATAAGTATCTTCTTCTGCGGTAGCTTCATTGTGCTTTGACTCGATTGAGGATGAAATCGGTCACCTTGAGCGCGAGTGAGGAAGGATTCGTGGAGAATGCCGGAGCCCTATGTCGTTTTTTAACACAGACCGTGCGCCCGTTCTTGTGCTATCTCCGCTCACTGCTAGCCTTGGTGTGCGACTCTGGTTCGCTGCGTTTCAGGCCGAGTGCCCCTATCTCAGCTGGAGGTCGTGAAATGATGTCTCGCATTTCTACAGGGGTTCATGTCCTACCACAGCACCATTGCTTCCAGTCCCCCGGCGGTATGGCGGGTTCGGCGTTCTGCCTTGAGTTTATGGTCAGATGCGTCCATCGGCGCTGTGTCCCATGAGAATGCTGCCTGAAGCCCGGTGGGCATCTGGCACGGGCTCGGTGAAGACGGTGCTCCAACAATTCTAAGCGTCATCTCGCTTTGTTATCGACTGTTGCAGATGGTGCTGTGCCTCGCAATACGTATACAGCTTCCCTGCACATCACAAGCAGGCCTTCAAGACACGCGTTGTAATGGAACACGAGCTTACAGCACTGCAGGTAGGCAGGCGGTGGAGGGACTTACTACACGGCCATCTAACTCCTTGGGTGTTGTGCTCGAATGAACTGCCGCCTGCGTATCGCTTCTGACGTAAGTCAGTCACAGTGTCTTATGAGACCTTGGGTGCCCATTGCGACCATCACACGTCATCAAGTTTTCATTGAGAGAGAGGAGGGGCAGAAGAAACTCTGAAGGAAAACGCTCCAGGTCCATCCAAGGCGAAACGGGCTGAATTGGTCCTTCAACTGCAGCTCCTTCAACACTTTCGACAACCTTCAAAGTCCCTGTTCCTATTTTTCGCCGATCAGAGCGAGAATGACATTTTCGTAATCACCGCTCAAGGCTTCCTTGACATCCTTGGCGAGCGTCCGTCCGAATTTGGCCTTGTAGGCCGCCTTGGCAGCATCCAACCGGCTGCGATCCCAGTACAGAGACACAACACGGTTGATGAACAGGGTGTCCTTCCTCTTCGACTTGAACAGCGGATCCCGGAGCCGGGAGGCGTCGGAGCGCGCCCGGTCCTGCGCCGCTTGCAGCATCCCCAGAAGGGCGTCCTCCATGTCGCCACGGAACTCCTTCTCGATGACCTCCTGCATGTTGCGGTGGTACTTGCGGCTGTACGCCTCGGTCATGGCGTGAATCTGGGACGGGCTGCTGCTCGTGAGGACCTGCGCGACCGAGACGGCGTTGACGCCGATGGTGCCCTCCGTCGCGCGCTGCAGCTCCGTCACCTTGGCGTCGATCTCGGCGGGGTTCACGGGCGTGGCGTCCTCAGCGCGCGTGCCGGCGAGGACCATGCTGTACAGGCGGAAGAGCGTGTCGTCGACGTCGTTCTTGATGTCCGTCAGGAGGTCGCGGTTCTTGATCCGCTTGTACTCAACCACAATGGCGCGAATGTCGGCGTTGGAACGGTTGAGGAGAACGTCGTTGAGGGCGTCCTCGTCGGTGCCCATGCGGTTCAGCGCCTTGTCGAGGATGCGCGCGTCGTTCTCGAGGGGCCCGCGGAGCAGAGCCAGCAGGGTCGTCTCGAGGTCGCCGCGCGTCTCGCTCTCGATGTCCTTGGCCAGATCGCGGATGAAGCGGCTGTTGTAGTCACGCACGAGCTGGGCCATTGCCCAGGGGTTGGCGTACTTGGGGCTCGTGAAGACCTTGATAAGCGCCTTTTCGTCACATCCCATACCCTTCATGGCCTTGCGCACGGCCTCGATATCGGCCGATGTGTCCACGGGCTGCACCCATGCCTTCTGGGCTGGGTCATAGCCCGCCGAGGCAGGTGTCGGTTGAACATTGTACGCGCCGTAAGGAGCGGCACCCGGGGGTGGCTGACCCCATTGTTGAGGAGGCTACAAGCAGTGTATCAGACTTTCTGCAGGCCGAGGGCGTTATCAGGGCGAGAACATGAACATACCGGAGCGCCACCATATGGTGGCTGTTGCTGCTGTCCTGGCGGTTGGCCATATGGGGGCTGCTGCTGATACTGGCCGTACCCCTGCTGAGGGGGTGGTGCACCGTAAGGGGCTTGCTGCTGGCCGTAGGGAGGTTGCGGCGATTGCCCTGGAGGCGGCGGCTGTTGACCGTAATACTGCTGCTGTGGTGGTGGTTGCTGAGGGTAAGGCTGGTTGGGGTATTGCTGGCCCGGCTGGCCCGGGTGTCCCGGGGGCGGCGGACCTCCGGGGCCCGATTGATACGGAGCTGCTGGTGGCTGACCCTGTTGAGGATTGTAGCCATAGTATGGCTGTTGTTGCTGCTGCTGCTGGTAAGGAGGCTGCTGGGGATAGCCAGTTGGCGGTCCACCACCGGGAGGGGGTGCGCCCTGAGGCCCCGGCTGTCCGTAGTAGGGTTGCTGGGAGCTCATTGCGGGTGAGGACAAATTGTCGGACCTGAATGTGGTTGGGTGAGCTAGTTGTTAGGTCCACAAGTCGCGGTGGCCTTCAATTCACAAGCTCCGCGCGGTTTGTTGGGGCGAATGCGATTGTTTGATGAATGTCGCGGACCTTGCGCAACGATGACCGGGCTACTCTTCTTTTTCATCCAAAGCTGCCAAGCCGAGTCCTATATATCTCCAGAACCGACCAACTCTCACGTCACAGAGGCCTCCTCAACCCCAGCAGCCGGTGCACTGCCCCCCTCTCATATCCTGCTGTGCCACATGCCCCGCGCTCTAACCCGTATCACATCATCTTACCTGAAAGGAGGGGCACGGGCTGAGTGGGCGGTTCGCGCCACGTTGCTTTAGCGCAAAGATATCTAGCCATCGGTTGGCTGTCTGCCAGTCATGGTCCAGAATGTTCAGCCCTTTCCCGCGTAAACCAGCCAATTCCGGGTGTCGTGGGGAACATGAATGGAGCTACCCAGGCACAGGAGATCAGGGCCGTTGGAGTGGGACGCGGCAGTGCTAGGTGCAGTGAACGGCTCCTTCAGCCGTGGCTGTAGAGACATCAGGGGCGTATCTTCTCGAAGGCTGGTATGCTAGTCTGAGCACCTCCGGACAGGAAGTCAATACCCCCAGGGCTTCATCGATTTGGATCTACTGAGATGCGAACGATCGCTTAGGCAGGGACATCCATTTCTACAGCGCGAGCGTCTCTAACTCCGACTTTGATGCTGGTCATTACAGGCGCTCCTCATTTCGTCTCACATCCTATAGGGTGGACGTTGAGACAAAGAGCAACCACCACATTCGACTCTTAATATGCTTCAAAGCGCCCGCACGACGGTCAGTTCATGCACAAGTAACATTTGAGGCGCCCAATGCTATTTTCTTTGTGACTACCATTTGGCAAAGTGGGTGTCTGGTGTACAGATCGGAAATGAATCACTTCATATGCTCTGATGAAATCGTTTCATGCCCGCCTTCACTTCTCAAGCGAAGCCTGCGAAGGCAGGGAGGCGTCGAGGCCTACAATAGCACAGCTCCAAGCTCTCACTGACAGGCGCTGCAGCTAACGCCCCAGTGACCCACATTGCCGGCACTGCGAAATGATGCAGATCGAGGGCCGTCCGCCGCATCCCATCCAGCTTCAAAACCGAGGAACCAATGGAGCGACATTTTCAGTATCACCCAAGGCAATTTAGGTCGAGGCGGGGTCCCGCTCCTTGAGATAGCGGACCATGGTGGCAGATTGGGAGGCAGAAGTCTATTTGGCATTGGTCTTGCTGCTGTTGTGGCTGCAACACCACCCAGGAATATGACTGCTACTCTGAGAATTCGGACATCTCACACAGCCACAGCAAGGAGGCTGATATTTTCCTTGAAGGGCGCCGCGGGCGTGATCTTGGACGACATTTTGAAGTCCGACAATATTAGTGTATCAAGTTTCCCGAAAGGGTTTCCAAGGTTGTTGCGGCATTAAAAATGAAAGTCTACCGAGCTTGTTCTCCAGATAAGTGGTTCTCTAGTCTTGGTCGAGTCTCTTATCGGTCTACTGCCGGACCTTTACGGCTTTTTTGCACGTTGATGCTTAAATGTCTTCACATATGCCCCGTCAGCATCTCAATCTACATTGCGTCCGGCCGAGGTCACCTCGTTATCAAAGCTGCGGGTCGACTTTAATACCAATTCGTTGAGTCTACAACGACAATCTCGACGCATTAATAATGATCTGTGCTGGCTACTCCATTGTATTCCACTTGACTGGACTGACAGATTCTCATGAAGGCCATACTTTCTCTTACAGTCCCTCGCCCGTACGCTGAGCGATCAATCACAGAGTGTAGATGAACTCCGGATTCTCTCCATCAGTCAGGTCAAGCCACCTATCATCGGGTTAGTCTCGGTGATAGTACCTCTGCTCAGGCTGTGAACTTACTCGGAGTTTTCCATCCGAGAATAGGATGGGTGAGCTCGAATCGCCGCCTTCTTTGCATTCATCTTACGCAGCCAGAACCAGATGAAGAGGATACAACAGATACAAACGATGTAGCAACAAAAGATTGTGACAATGGCGGGATAATAGTTTGGACTATCCTCGGGGCGGAAGGTTTGGGGCCCTATAGTGTATTAGCATGCTGAGGAACGCCTCAACCGGGCCTCCGTGACACGTACCAACAATGTTGCCCACGCAGTAGCCGATAAGATACATGGCTGCAACAGTCGTCTTCTTGGTGTATCCCGCAATATTGGACGCAATGAGGCTCAGAATGATGACGAAGCCGGACGGAGCTGCTAGGGTCAAATAGAACCCACAGAGCTTGCCAACCTGGGCACTGTCTGGGAGTGCCACAAGCAAAATGCTTCCAAACGCTGCCAAGCCGACGCCAACAAGGGAAATAAGCAGGCGGTTTTTGAACCTGTCCCCCGCCCAACCGGTGATCAGCAGTGTGACCACTTGGACGGCTCCGGAAGGGGTGCCCAGAAGCAGAGACTGCTTTGGCGTGTATCCAAAGGAAACGATGAGGAGATTGAAAAAGTTTGAGATGCCGCCGTTAGGGATGTTGCCCGCCAAGCTGATGATGACAATGGTCAAAGCAAAGGGATCCTTCAAGGCCTCGACGAATTGATAAGTTTTGAAGCGCTTGTTACCGATTCCTTGCTGGTTCTCTCGGACACGCGCGACCGCTAGTATCCTGTCTTCCTCGCTGAGCCAGCGAGCTTTGAGCTGGTTATCCGGGACGACGGCGTAGAAGACGATCCCCAAGGACACAGTTAGTAGACCGGTAATGATATGCAAGACTTTCCAGGCCTCAATGGCAAAATGGCCCCTCTCGCCTCCCTCAGCAAGGCCATATGCCATGAGGCCGCCGACAATCGAGGCCAAACCATTGAAGCTGAACCATAGACAGGTCCTGAATCCCTGTTCGGACTTTTTGTACCACTGGGAAGTGATTAAGGTCCAGCTCGGGGTGACCGCGGCTTCGAACATGCCGAGCAAAAGTCTCAGCGCGGCTGCTCCAGCGAAGTTGTGAACCACGGAGAGGAGGGTGAGGATGGACCCCCAGATGATGACGGTGAACGCAGAATATTTGGCGATGGGCAATACCTGTAGCAATCGGACCGTAGGCCACTCGAATGCCTATGAGCGACACAAGTCAGTATGACCATGCTGTTATCGCAAGTCCGCAACCAGCAAGCATAGACAACTCACCAGATAGCCAATGTAGAAGAGGGAACCAAGCCACTGATAGTTGTCCCCTTCAAGATTGATGTCTTCCCTGAAGCCCATAACACTTGCGTATGATAGCGTGGTCTTGTCTAGGTAGTTCCTAGGTGTCGTAAGCTTGTGTTCTGTTGCACCAAGTTTCGTCACAGATCCCAACATACATGCCGTAGATCACACACATGATCGGCAGGATACGTCGGTCAATCTTGCGAAGGAGACGTTTGTCGGTGGCAGGGTCAACCACAACATCTCTGTGGCCCTGAAACGTAGCATAGGCCTCATCGACATTGTCGGCGTCAGCCTTGACGAGCTTCGCACTATTTTCGTCGTTGATGGACATGGTGGTGTCTGAGTTGATGGCATTCTCGCCCGTCTTTTTGTCCTCGGTGGTAGAAGCAGGGTCCGCCATGTTGAATGTCTCGGTCATGAAAGGTGTATGTATCCCTCGAAGCAGGATCAACAAGAAGAGACGTCCTTGCGAGGTTTAAGTAACACGAAGTCAATCCCCAGGAGCTATCTGCCCGCGACGCTGGGCTGACCATTCGTCCTCTAGCCTACTCCCGGGTGCAGGGAACCAGATCATGTTTGGATCGACAAAGGTCAGGGTGTGACGGCCTTGGGACGAGATAGCAAGAACCGTCCAGATTAGTGTAGGACTGGGCGGCATCAATCCGGGGGCAGGGATGTTACTCTGGGCTGGCAATCGAGCGCAGTGCGGGGGAAAACAGGGGTGCATATCTCCACTCCAGGCCCTGCGTCATTTTTCCTAGAAGGGAAACAGCCTTGCTATCGAACATGGCTTATCACCTACCCGGTGATAGCATATGATCAGATGAGTCTCCTGATGTTCGCACCCCCAGTCCCAGCGATCCAACGCAGCTCGTAGGGATGTAGGAAGAAACCGTAGGAATATCTCCACTCTGGATCCTGAGTCGCTTGTCCCTAAAGGAAAAATGGCCGTGTGATCAGAGATGGCTTATCAGTTGATAGCATACGCTTCCTTTTCCAGTCTAGCAGTTCTCTCTACACTGGACGTCGATCCTGGGCATTGTGAATTCATGTCGCCAAGTGTGTCCATATCACACGCGAGAAAGGAACAGTCCCACCACCATCCCTTGTCCTCGGGCGATGTCGACATCATCGGGTCCGCTTTTCGAGTGCTCGATATATAATCCTTCAGGCATCTATTGTACAAAGCTCTCATGCCTCCGGACTCGGATTGCTTGCATACCGCTATCATTAACCATCGAGAGGAGTCTATCTCGACGAGAATGTCTACGCTCACTCTGACTTCAACTGCGGAGCGTGCCCACACCAGCGCGGCGGATGACCGGGTGATAAGCGACACTATTGATGCATATGACAAGGAGCTGCGCGAGATCAGTCTCAAGGTCAGTGGTACCCTGTCTGTTCGATAAGTCTCTACTTACAGATGTCGCGACTGACAGATTCATGACAACCCTGAGCTCTGTTTTGCCGAACATAATGCCCACGACAACATTACCGCCTTGATTCGGTCACTTGGAATACCCGTCACCCCCCATGCTTACGGCCTCGAGACTTCCTTCTCGGCCGAGTACGGAAGCGGTGGGCGAGTCGTCACGTTCTGCTGCGAATACGATGCACTTCCTCAGATCGGTCACGGTTGCGGCCACAACCTGATTGCGACCTCTGCAATTGCAGCGTTTCTCGGCACCGTCAGCGCAATCAAGCAGTCTGGCGGGGCCGGGCGTGTGCGTCTCCTGGGCACGCCGGCGGAAGAGGGTGGCGGGGGCAAGATCAAGCTGATCGACGCGGGCGCCTTTCGAGATGTCGATGCGTCCCTGATGAGCCATCCTTTCCCTGCTGCGCCGGCAACCAAGGCAGTGAGCGGTGTCGCCTATGGGAACTGTCTGGCCGTTCTCGCCTTCCGAGCCACATTTGAGGGGCGAGCTGCGCACGCTGCTTTCTCGCCATGGCTGGGAGCAAATGCCCTAGACGCTGTCACGTTGACGTACAGTGCCGTGGGCATGCTGCGACAGCAGACTCGACCAACTGATATCATAGGACTGATTATCGAGAATGGAGGAGCGAGCAGCAACATCATTCCCGAACGTACGGTCATGAGCTGTAACGTAAGGGCCAAGACTCTCAAGGAGAGCATGGAGCTTCTAGATCGGGTACATAAGTGCCTGGAAGGAGCTGCGCTTGCCACCGGATGTACCTTGAAGATTGAAACCATGTCAGTGGACGCCTTGAGAAATCCGCAGCTGACAGCTACTGATTTCATCTAGACACGACCCATACGCCGATCTCAGGTCCAACCAGACATTGTGCTCAATATTCACTGATAACATGGTGGCGTTCCAAAAGACGTACAAGTGCGATCTGAATAACATGCACGACGGACCTTATGGCACAGATATGGGTGAGCCTATCAGGCTTTGCTTCCGCTTCTCATCCAACCAACTGATCTTTTATAGGAAATGTCTCTTATGTCTGCCCTTCGTTTCATGGAACGTTCCACGTCGAAACACCCCCGGGCGTGGCCTTGCACTCTGCCGAATTCGCCGCGGCTGCGAGGACACAGCAGAATCACGAGATCACGATGCAAGTCGCTAAAGGCATGGCATCGACGGCTTGGAAAGTACTGTCGGATGAGGCCGTCGCCACGCGGATGAAAGAGGAATTTGAACAAGATATACTACTGCGATAATTACTCGGCGGAGCCCCTGACACTGCAAATATGAACACACAACACGATTCTCGCGTCAAAACCGAGCTTTATGCTTCATCATAGCATTCATCTGTTCTTGTGGCAAAGAACTGAAAAGGACTTGAGATAAAGTATGGCTTCATTTTTCTCTCAGTCTCACTCAAATGGTATCTTTAGCGCCCTTTATAGCGGAGCAGACATCAGTATTCGGCAAGAATGAAAACATAGGCTCTCATATATACAATGTACTCATTGCATGGTCATGGTTGTAGCAGGTAATTCCAAATCGGTTCCATCAATATGCCCTTTACGTCGTCGAGGCCGAACACTGGCAGGCCGTCTGAAGATTCCCAACTTCAGATCTGCTTGCAGCGGCGCCGACATTGCCGATGTAGTTCAGATCGGTACGCACTCCCCGGGAAATTGTTGGCTCAAGGTCATCCAATTCCAGTCGTGCCCTTCATCTCTTGCTCGCCAGACCCTGTCTGTGACGAACTTCAAGGTCTGGAGAGACGTGCCGGTCTTCCGTACGCTGTATATACCGTGGAAAACGCCGATGGCCGCGGCCCGGTCCGTTTCACTCTGCAGCTCACAGCTGGCGATCAACGCAGGCCATGTTGAAAGCCTTAATTCCTCTGGAGGTCTCCTCAAGTGCGTCATGACCTCCTCGGCCATCTCTAAAGCTATGCAGTCGCTTTCCGTCGAGCTCCCGGCGCCATGGAGCAAGCGAAACAGCATGAGTAGAGCAGCGGCACGGTACGCATCGGCGTGGGCCATGAGTCGTTCCGCCGATGCCGCAGAAACGCCTTTTGGGAACTCCCATCGCCAGGATTCTATCCGGGAGCGGATGTCGTTGACCCTGCACGTGATGGAAGGCGTATCGTCCGGGGACTCTGGTCCGTAGTTGATGGGCTGAACGGGCTGCGAATTGCGGTGGATATCTTCTGCGAGGCCACACAATTCTTCTAGGAGCGGCATCAGCGTCGTGGTGTAGCCCATGAATCGATCAGGGGTGTGGGCGTTCCGTTCGAGCCATATTTCCGTCCTGATCGAATTCCGGCGTAGATGGCTGACTGACATGATCATGTCATGTCGGGCGAGGGCACGTATGAAATACTTGGCCAGTGAGCTCAGGACGAGGCCGGATTCGATATACCTGTTGATGATCGATGCCGAGTAGGCGATCAGGATGGAAGATGTGCGCTCGTGAGGTTTGCATCGCGTGTCGATCCCCTGTTCGCTGTTTAGCTACCTGTAAGACAAGCCTTGTTGGTTAATTACCTCCATCGCACCGAGCGCTAATGACATGAGAAGCATTTGCTCCAATTCACGGCTAGGATCCTTGAGTTTGAGATTGGCCAGAGTTCTTGCACGCCTGGCGATAGTCAAAGGGAGTAATGCGCCCTGGCTGTGTTCTTCGAGGTAGACAGATCCAACCGAGCAGATGGCATCTAGCACCGCTTTGGGACTGTCTTGGAAGACCAGCCAGGTCAAGGCGTTCATCTCGTCCACAAACTCGAAGCTGATGACTTGCTCGAAGGGATGCCTTTTGAAGTATAACCTGATGATTTCCGCGTCGTCCGCTGGAATAGTACTCGGAGGAATGATAGGAACGGATTGAGGTATGGGAGGAAAAGTAGTGATCGATTCGCGAGAGATAGCCAGATCCGCCGCTGTCAATTCTGGCAACCCGAACACTTCAAACCAACCCGAGAGCGGTTCGACGTTCCTAGGATCGCTTAGGGCGGAGCTGATGGACAAGGCTGTGCTGTCACTTTCTTCCACAGCAGTGTCGATCCTTGCAGCTTCCGGCGCCGGAGTTTGTGTTTCGAGTCGCGCATTCGAGTTCTTCAAGAATCGAACTCTTCTTGCATCTGTCGGATGATATAATATGAACCGTGAATTCCTCTCCGAGGGTGCCGCACTTCGGAGAGGGGGGTATCCTCGGCAACGACGTTTTCGACGTGCACAAGTACCACATGAAGGGCGGTGCTCATCGCATCGAACTTTGGCCGCTTTGCAATCAATACATCCGCCTTTGGACCGGCGGCGGAGGTCCAAAGGCATGGTATTAACAGGCGCCGGATTCATTTGAGTTTCCATAGAGGGCGCAAGCGCGTGATGTCGTCATTGGAAAACGAGAATGAGGAACTGGTGGCAGATATCAAGTGACAATCAAATCGTTGCTCAGATTCGGGATGTGTTTTTGATGGAGTGTAAGGTTGGTGGTTCCTATGGCCATCGATCCGGGAAGGAGAATTAGGAGTCTGTACGAGCGGTCGTTATCCAGGCGCAGTTCAAACACGGAGATATCGACCTACCCAATCTCAAGATCGTGGAATCCCGTAGTCATGAGGTTGATGCGGGGCCCGGACCCACCAAATCCCTTATCGGTTATGCTATCAATATCCACATCAGGACTAGTGGCAAGTGGGCTAAGGTAGGTAGGTACCTTAGGGTAAGTAGAGACAAGAGGGCCTCAGTCGTTGATTTCGTCTGCCGACACAATATCTAGACTGTCTGACGCTTTGGTTTGAAGGCTTATGGTTGTTGTGTTTCTAGCACGGGGACCTGACGCTCTTGATAAAGGACCATCCGCATCTTCGGCCACTGGAGGACCGGCCACAGGTCTGCCACCGCCGGAGCCCAAAGAAAAGATAAGGCAACGTACGACCCAAAGTTTCGATCTCGCGCTTCAGGGTCTAGCAAGGGTTGCAGTAGGATGTTCTACCTCCAGAGAGGACCAGTGTTATGTTTATGCACACGAGCGCTGGTGTTAAAAGGCTCCTATCAGTGACAACACACTCAATCGCTGTGGTGATGAGGAAATGTCTTGCTCTTCACGGCATGGCACCGCTCCGCCTAGCTCGCAGTTCCATCATCGATTGAGAACTGCTCTAACTTGCCAGCAACAGCCTCGGGTTCGGCGCCGGGCGCCTCGGGCCTCTTCCGTGCAGCGCCGCTCTTCTTCTTCCGCCTCGCCCCACCAGCCCCGGACGGCGCATCAAGCACCCACCGCGCTATAGCAGCCGCCCGGTCACTGAGGATGGCATATTCTTTTCCGTCCTCGTTGCTCAATCGCAGCAACGATTGGCTCTGCAACGCCTGGGAATCCTCACCCTGTGGCAGAGCGGGCTCGCTCTTCCCGTGTGCGCCATTTAGCAGCGCATGGTCCTCCTCTGCGCGGTTCTGTCGCGCAATAACGGAAGCGCGGAAGGTGGCCTCGTCGACGACGCGATCATCTTCGAGGGATTCCATGATGGCCTGCTGACGAACGCGTTCGCGGCGATGCTGCTCGTCGAGTTCGGCCGTTGACATGACTTCGCCACCCTGCGTGACGGCCGCTGCAGCGAGAGCAGCCAGGTCTGGAGCGGGATGGCACGAGTTCGGACCTGCATTGAGATTGTCGACAACAGGAAGGGGCGGCGGCGGTGCACAGAGATCGTCCCAGGAAGACGTCAATAGAATCCAGTTATTTGCTCTACGGATAACTTCGAGCCAGTCGGCGCGAGCTGGGGAGCGGGAGGGTTGGAAGACGGGATAGCCGCCATCGAGGCGGGCGATGCGAGCGACCATATGCGCGTGGCGGAGCAGCTCCTTTGCGGAGGTCTGAATGAGACAGTGGCAGAGTAGGAGAGAATGGAGGGCGTCAGTGAGGAGTGGATGGTAGGTGGTGGCTTCATGGGAAGGGATCGAAGGGGGCCCTTGGGTATTCTCCTGAGGGGGATAGGGAGGTATGTCGGAGGGTGGCACAGCGGTAAAAAGGTCGGCAAGAGAGTGCGTCTTGTAGGCGGGTATGGTACCAGAGTCGAAGACGCGAGGGTGTCGACTGCCTTGCATGCGCATGTTGACCTTGTCTACAAACTCCTTCGTCACCTTCAGAGGTACATTTGGGGCGTAGTCGAAGTGTGAGAGGAATGCCATGTAGTCCCGTAGAGCTCGTTTCGCGTACGTTTTGACGAACTTGCGATGGTCAAGGGCTTTGCGCGACGCTTCCTTCTCAGCTGGAAAGGCGTCACGAGGTTCATCCGCGGACGGGCCATCTGCGTGATTCGTCCCAGCTGGACTAATGGCATCATTTTGCTTGCGGTTCACTGCGGGCTCAGGCAAGCCTTCTGCGATATGCTGACACGACAAGGCGAGATAGACACCGGCTCGCTGAAAGAGCAGCTGGGTCTCCAGACTGCTTGGCTGCTGCTCCTCCGTCAGAACAACGTCGTGAGGCCTCCTGTCGTCGGCCAACGTCGGATCCGTCACCAGCGCATTCTGAGAAGGCCGGTGGAAGCGATGTACCTGTAGCGCTTGCGTCAAGTCCATAGCCGCGCCTTCGTAGTCCCCTTTGAATACTCTGACCGTCGCCCTGGTCCGCCACGTTTCCGCATCCGTAGGCCTCGCCCGGATGATGTCGCCCAGCGGCACCAGGCTCGTCGACTCGACCAGCTGGCGCGAAGGAATCTTCTCATGGAAGAAGTGCACATATTTGGCGTCGGGATCATCAGCGTTCCGCTGCAAAACCAGCGATCCGATCTCCTCAAGCGTCGATGCGCCCTGCATTGTGGCCACGCTGCAGGCAATTTCGTCCAGACGATAGGCGCGCGCGAGCTTCTGGCTCGCTTGCTCTCTCATCCGGAACTTTCGTTCTCGACTCAGTTTTGTGCCGTGGTTGGCCATGCCGAACCCCAACGACGAGACGGCATGGCCGTTCATCCCACCGTGGATGTTGGACAGGGTTGGCGAGGCAATGTCACTAGCAGCGCGCACGGCGAGGTTGGTGGCCTCGTCAACGAGGCGGCGTATCTTGAGGAGGTCGAAGAAGACTGCGGGGTCGACGGGGCGCGGGCGCGGGGTATTGTAGTTGATGTTGGCGATGGTCTCGAGTGTGTCGATGGACATCTGCAGCCATGGGCCGTGGAAGGACGAGATGAAGCGCCAGTGTCTGGGAACGGAAGGGTGGTCAGCGACAGGAGCAAACAGAAAGACGGGAGCCAGGCCAGGAAAAGACGCAGATTGGTCGGAGTGAGAATGAGGTTTCGCGCGGTCTACGAAAACGCGAGAGTGAGGACTGACTTGTTGCGACAGATGATGAGGGCGGGGCCATCATCGAACAGGGTGGGCGTGGCAGCCTTGCGCGTAGTGGACGAAGTTGAGGCGCCGGAGGGAGCCGTTTGACCTTCACCCTTAGAGTCATTGATCAGAGACCCGCCGACCGTGGGCTGCTTGCTCTTCTTCTTCGCCATTTTCTGCAGTTGGTCGAGACGATAGTAAGCCTCGAAGCGCGGGGCCGCAGTCCAGGGCTGAGTCTTGGGATGGGTGCGAGGGCACGGCAGCAAGCTCGGCTGTGTCCAATTGGGGTAGAGACAGAGCACGTCTATGGGTGCATGATAGCGATATACCGAGTGATGGTATTGAACATGATGGGAGTCGTCGGGTGGCCAGCAATGGCATTATCGTGGGTTTTTGGGAGGTTCTCGTTTCTCGACGCTTGCTAATAAGGCAACCAACCATTAGGTGGTACATGTGCGACAGACCAAAGCCGGCGGTTGTCGTCTTCAGCTCAGCGCATTCCCACCTGAGTACGGCCAGTCCACGTGACGAGGCGCCAGCCACATTCCAAATGACTGCTTGGAAGCGCTGTTCCGATACAACGCGAACAGAGATGCGGATGCGCTGGTCATGTTTCCCTTAATTGGCGGTTTTCACCTTGACAAGACGTCAAGATCTAGCCTTGGGACTGGGAGAGAGATGGCATTAGCCACAACTTATGGCAGCGACCAGCGCAAGGTACTTGTAGCCTCGTAGCGGACTTAGCTGCCGGGGCTTCCTGTTCATCGGTATCCAATCACTGGATTTACGGGGTACCCCGCCACTTCTGTCACTTCGTGAAATAGACACATCCAACCCCCAAAAAACCCCGTACCTTGCCCAATAACGACCGAAAACTTCTCAACTCCTCGTGGATCAAGCCATCGATCTGTAATGTATCCCGATCGCAATCAGAGAGACAAAAGGAATCTTGCTACTCACTGAGAAATAGCAAAAGACATAGCAATGCGTGAACTGGGAATCGAACCCAGGGCTCCCCGATGGCAACGGAGAATTTTACCACTAAACCATTCACGCTTGATTAAAAATAAGGGTGGCCGCTTCTGGTCATAACCGTCACGGTGACGGCTTCGTGTACCCCGAAACTAGCTCCATCAGCCTGTCGAGAGCGGCGAAGAAATTCACCCCAGTGCGGTAGCCACCACCCTGGCGGTGTCATTGAGCTATGTGACCTCGGAACTCTGGAGGATTGCAGATGGATCGCGCAGTGCATCGCCCCTAACGCGCCTTGCAGATGGTCAGCCCTGTCAGCCGCTCGAGGCCGAGCCTCGTGGGTGATCTTCGTCAGCTAAGAGAAGCACGTGGAGCCGGCTATCGAGTCCGTCATGAACATATCGGAGTCCTAAACGGAGAAATCATATCGTCACCCTAAGAGCTCGATTCCCGCTCCTGTGAAAGACCGGCCTATCTTGTGAGCGAAGTCAATGGCTATGGAGACGTCGAAGGCTTTTATGATGCTACGAACGTGGAATATCGAAAAAGGGCGGCGATCACCCGGAGGCGGCGGAGAGTGACGGCGAGGATGCCGCCGATCGACACCGACAGCAGCGATTTGAACAGTGACGGCGAACGCATCAGCGATGATGACGGCGATTCGTATGATGGCTTCGAAGCAGACGCGTGCAGCCGAACGCGAAAGGTGCAGCAGTACGCAGCCAGGAAGAGAACATTTGTTTGCTCTTAGGCATTTGCAGGAGGTGCGGGCAGGCCAGGCGACGGACCCAGGAAGATGGCCTGTCCAGCGACGGTCAAGTGTGAGAAAGCGGCTGCAAGATGCCCGAGTCAGGTGTCTTGGATGGATGAATCACCGGACGGTCGGGAATTGAAGCCATGCTGGTTCGATTTTGGTCATTTGGTACGGAGTACATCCATGTGGTTCACGACAACGGTAATCGAGGTGCACGGAAACTGCGACCCGTGTGCCACAAGTCAGGAGGTCTTGCCTTTCTGAGGTGAGGTGAGGCGGTAACTAGAATAGGCAGCATTGTCAGCAAAACATTCCATCTCACCTCATGCCGCCCATGCCTCCATCCTCCATCATCCACCCTCCATCCTTCAACCGTCACTCCGCCTCGTCCACCAGCAGACACAGTCGATGACATGTGGGACGCGCATCCCACGCACACCACGACGCAATCCAGCTGCAGTGCGACGGCAACCCCAGATTGACAGCCAGGGCGGGACAGGACAAACCAGGGCAAGCTGCAAGCCACGCAACACCATTTCCCCAAATCCCCAGACCCGGCCGCCGAATCGAGCAACCCCCTCGCTTTCTCCCGAATTCGTCCACGCCAACTGGCCAGCCAACGGCCAATAGCGTCGGCGATAACACGATTTGGGACACACATGCCGCGCCGTCTGGCGCCCGTTGGGCGTATTCCGGGGAAGCCCTGCCATCATCGTTGCCATGTGACGATGGCCCGCTACTCTTGCTCATCTCCTCGACAATGGCAAACTCCGCGCGCATGATAGAAGCCGGGTGGGACGGCGTCTCCAACGAGGCAGCCCACAATGGGCGTTTGACCATCCCTCGAAGAACCCACAACATCCACTCCGGGGCGCAGTAGCGCTCATCTCATCGCCAAGCTTCCTCTTGGAGCTAGACGCGTCCTGGGTTGGACCTGGATTAGACCTGGACTGGCCCCTCGGAAGCCTCGGCATGGTGTCTCGATCGGTCTGGAGAGGCGCGACGGTTGGGACTGTAGTTACTGCAGCTCCTCTGCCCGAGCTTTAACTATTTGACCGGCCCCTCCACGGCAGCCACCTCGTTGGACCTGTCCCACTCGACGACCTTGACGACCTTCCAGACGACGTTGTTCACGCCTGTGCCGCTTGACAATTCGACGACCTCGCCTTCGCCCGTCAACCGTTCACCTTCGCCAAGATGAAGCCCGCCGCCCCTCTCGTGGCCCTCGCCGCAGCCTCCTCGGCCGCCGCCCAGAACACCACGACCAGCTGCTCCGAAGGCGTCCACCTCCTCGTCGCCCGCGGCTCCGCCGAGGACCCCGGCCCAGGCCGTCTCGGGCCCCTCGCCGACGACATCGTCGCCGCCATCCCCAACTCGGCCATCGAGTCTATTGTCTACCCCGCCACCTTTGAGGACTACGGTCTCTCCGTTGCCGACGGCGCGGAGGCCCTGACCGCCGCCCTCGACCGTTACACCGACGCTTGCCCCAAGGGCAAGGTCGTCCTGCTCGGCTACTCCCAGGGCGCCCAAGTTACCCTCGATGCCCTCTGCGGCCGCGAAGAGAGCACCGGCGCCTTTGCCTTCAACGAGACGACGCCCATCCCCGAAAACATCGTCGACAAGAGTGGTACGTCATGTTATACCCCGGCTTGCTCAGCGGCGCCAATTGAGCTTCCCAGCTAACAGCTCAGTCATCGCCGTCATCCTCTACGGCGACCCAACCCACATGGCCAACGCCACCTGGAACAAGGGCAACAGCACCAACGACGGCGTACGTAATTTGCATGCCATAACCTTTTCAATCGCAGCTAACAACGAGACAGCTCTTCGGCCGCGACGACATCTCCGCCTGCGAGCCCTACGCTCCCAAGATCGCCTCCTGGTGCGACACTGGCGACGTCTACTGCGACCGCGGGAACAACTCGGACATCCACGGCGGCTACTTTGCCCTCTACGACGAAGACGCTGTCGACTTTGTCGTCGAGCGCTGGAACGCCACCCTCGAGGACGAGGCCGACGCGAGCGCCACCTCCGACTCGCCATCGCAGCCTTCGGCCTCCGGCGACGCAGCGGGCAATGGTGACGATGACTCGGCGGCCATGGGCCTGCGTGCTGGCTGGGGCGCCGTGGCCGCTGCGGCGCTGGTGGGATACCTCGCGATGTAGAAGGGAGCCGATCGAATTGTATTAGCATAGCGAATTGAGCATCTGCATAACCGTCCTTCCTTCCATACACATCCTTCTGCAGGCATGCTACTTTCGGCTGGGACTTCAACTTCAAGGACTGTTGCCATGATCACTTGCGACTTCTGGTCATGAACCGCTCGATTGAAGGACAGCAGACGGACTGGGGTATCATCGCAGCCGTCGGCCATCTAATTTCTAATAATTATGTACGAGATGGGGGGGTTAACAAAGTGAACACGCGCATCCACATCCACCCGCCAGGCTCCGCCGGCCGGGGTGTTTCTTCCAAAAGCTACTCATCCTCCGCCGCTGCCGTCACGTCCGGGCTTTTCCACATTCACGCCCTTTCGCGTTGGGGCTCAGTCGCGCCTCATGAACCGCATGCGTTGCGCCGCGGGCACCAGGATGGGCGTGGGTGTGGGCTCCGTCGTCGGCTCCGGCGTCGCCGTCGGCTCGTCGCGGGGAGGCTTCTCTGGTTTCGCGGGCGTCTCGGTCTCGGCGGGCTCCTCAGGCTTGGCGGGCTTCTCAGTCTCGGTGGGTGTCTCCGGTTCGGCCGGCTTCTCAGGCTCCTCAGGAGCGGGGTGTGCGGGGGGAGCTGCAGGCTCCTCTGGTGCCGGGTGCGCGGGAGGCGCGGCGGGTTGCTCGGGAGTGGGATGCATAGGCTGAGGGGCTGGAGCGGCGGGAGGGTTAGGGTGCATCGGCTGAGGCGCGGGGTGCGCGGGAGGCGCGGGGTGCGCAGGGGGCGCGGCGGGAGGGTGAGCCGGCTGGGTGGGGTGTGCGGCAGGCGGCGGCTGCACCGGTGCGGCGCCGCCCGGAGGGCATGCCGAGACGGTATGAGGCGGGAGAGTGACGGTCTGGGGTGGTGCCGTGACGTGAACGGTCTGGGGCGGCGCCGTGACGTGAACAGTCTCGGTGACGTGTACAGGCACCTGGACAGGCTGGGTGTGGATCTGGGTGACGACGTGCGTGACGGGCACCTGGACGGGAACCTCGACCTGCTTCGTCTGAACGACTGTGACGGGGACGGACTCGACCTTGGTCTGAATCTGCGTCTGGACCTGGGTCACGGGGCGGTCCTGGACCGAGGTCACCACGTGCGTGAGGGGGGGCAGCGTCTGGGTGTGGACGACTGTCTGGACCTGGGTCTGCGTGACTGGCACGCTCTGGACCTTGGTCTGGACAACCGTGACGGGCACACTCTGAACGTGGGTCTGAACCACGGTGACAGGCACGCTCTGGACATGCGTCTGAACGACCGTGACAGGAACGCTCTGAACTTCCGTCTGGGTGTGGACGACGGTGACGGGGACGCTCTGGACCTGAGTGTGAACGACCGTGACGGGGACGCTCTGAATCTGCGTTTGCGTGTGGACCACGGTGACTGGCACGCTTTGCACCTGCGTCTGAACCACCTGCTCGGTCTGCGTCACATGGACCGTCTCCTTGATTGTCGTGGGAACCGGGACAGGGACGGTCACATGTACAGGCACGCTGACGTGCACCGTCTCGGTCACGTGTACTGTCTCTGCCTCGCCAGGAACGGTGACGTGAACCGTCTCTGCCTTGCCGGGTACGGTGACATGAACTGTCTCCTTGATGGTTGTCGGAACGGGGACGTGTACTGTGTGGACGAGCGTCTCGGTGACGGCCTGGCACTGCTCGACGGGGGCAGGGTGAGCTGGAGGGGCGGGAGCGGCGGCGGGTGGGTTGGCCTCGGCCAGGGCGGCCAGGGCAAGCCAAATGGCCGTGGTGGGCCGGGAGAACAGCATGTCGTACTAATAAATAGGGTGAAGAGTGAAGAACTAGGGATTGTCGTTACGGGTGTAGTGGTTGTCGTCGTACTAGTTGGCTGTTGTATGGCGTCGGCGGCGAGTAAGGACAATAGAAATAAAGAGTGTACTGAGGCTTGCTCAAAGGAACTCGAGATACCGGTCTCTACTAAGCGAATTGAAGATAAGAGCAAGCAGACGAAGAGAAGGGGGCCGCAAGCGGGTGAGCGGACAGGTCGTGGAAGAGAATGATCAATGAGTGAGGAGGAGCCTGCTGATCATTGCACCCTGGAGGAGGCGGCATGGCCGTTATATTCGGGGAGGGGCGGGCCTCCAAGCAACCTCTTGGCTTCCTCGTGCCATGGTTCTGATCATCCCCTGGTATACGGGCTGGAACACGGAACAGCCAGCGGCGTGGATCCTCGGATCACTGCGACGGCGAGTGGTGAGCTCGATCAGGCCGGACCAGGTCTTGGACAAGGGGGTGCGTCGCTGGCGAGGCTTCGTTTGGTGACGTTACTGTGAGCAGCGGTACATCCCTGCATAACAGGCGTCTGTACGACAGACGCGCAATCGTGTTAAGGTGCAGTGTCAGGTCTGGTGATCATCCGAACTCCGGGCTGTGCCATGACGATGCAGCGATGTGATGCGCTGGGAGGGGGGAGGTTGTCGTCTATGCACAGATGTTGGTGTTGGCGAGACAAGGGGGGCTGTCCGTTTTGGCTTTGCGGCTCTCGCAGGGCAGGCCTCCAGATTGGGCCGCCCTGACAGGCCCTTCGACAGAGCAGGAGGTGGAGGGCAGGGGTCGAAGGCGGCCCCTGGGGTCGCAGATGCGCGGGGGCACCTCGAGGGGTGCCCATGTCGAGGGGAGACGGAGGGAGCGAGAGCCGTTGGGATGGGCCCTGGGGCTGCTGGCTCAGCCCGCCGACGTGAAACGGAAGAGCCTTGGGGCGAGGTTGAGTTGATGATGCTATGACGAGAGAGGGATGGGATTGTGTGTGGTCGGTGCATCCGTCTTGACATCGTCTTGGGACGAGACGCAAACTTGGGGCGATAGCAGGGGTGTGCGTCGGCTGTCAGGTAGTTGAGATGTTGGCCGAATTCATGATGAATGGTCGTCTTGCTCATCGTGGTCTCGTTCGAGGTCAAAGACTGGTCAAAGACGGCGTGTCTCCTGTCCGAGTCGTTGCGCTTCACACCATCAGCATCTGCCAATGACGACCTCGATCAACATTACCGGGCAGCACCATCACTCAATGGCGAGACCTCAGCGAAACCTCCCTAGAGATGGTTCAGCGTCGTACTGTAGACACACACCGTCCTGACAGCCGAAGTTCTGTAACAGTTGCCCCTGCTCCGCCATGCCATCCGTTCCAGGGTGTCGTCCCAAGACGCGCCAACTATGGCCGTGCGCCGAGGGGTCCCAAGTCGCGAGCTGCTAGCAGGCAGCAAGGCAGGCAGTCGGCCTGGCGAGGAAATCGTCGCGAAACGAAATCAGTCGACTCCTGCTCGGCACATCCTCGAAACAACAAAAGCAATCTCGTCGACTCGGGAAGAGGGCTACCCAGGGCGGCACCCTGGTCGGTGATCGTGACGAGGTGGTCGACTGCTGGTGCTGGGCTGGCTTGGCCCAGGCGGACATCAACTCGCTGACTGGCTGGCTGACTCACTGGCAGCTCGGGAGCATCCGAGCTCTGCCTGCGCAGGGCGATGGACGGACTTCAAACGAAGTGGCCACGATGAGACGCAGCAGGGACCTTTTCGAGGTCTTGGGAGCTGATGGTGAGGTTGAGAGAAGGAAGACGGGAGGGCGACCTGAGGATGAGGGGGGGGGGAAGCAACGCCTGATGCCGCATCAGGCTACAGCTGCATAGGCACCTACCTCGACCGCTGTACTTCGGTCGAGCCTGCCCGGTCACGTCGTCCAGTGCACTTAGTCATCCTCTTTCAGCGCGCACTCCCCCCGAGGTCCCCCAAAACCCCTGAAGCAGTGTCCCCGTGGGATCGGCTGGCCGATGCGGGCCTGAGACAGCCGGCACTGTCCAGATCGACGTGGTGATACTCATTCTTCCGGCCCTCCATCATGCCTTGAACCCGCGCCATGCCCAGCGTCATTTCCCTCTATAAATTCTTCCTCACGTCCCGGTCGAGTCAGATATCATACCATGATGCGAGAAGCCTTCTTTAGCACGCTGCCAATTCGCTGCGGCATATCTCAGACCATTCTTTGACTGTTCCGTCTACTCAGTGCTGCGGAGAAGGTGTAAGTGAGGTTCCGCATGGAAGCATTGGATACCAGAGGATCATGATAATATTTACTCCAATGCACACCCAACAAACGAGCTTGCTGCGAGACATTCGCACCCTACGACAAACGAGGGCTGTTGGTCAGACCCATCCTCGAGCCAAAACTGATACCGAGCAGAGAACTTCGCTTACGTCTTCAGCTCGTTCATCATTGGAATCATCTTGTAATTATACCGTCGCTGTGTCCTTGATGTCACTACTTTGCTTTGCCTAGACCCTTCTGCTGAGCAGCCAATGCGGCCAAATCATGAGCCTTACTCCTTTATTCCAAGCCAAAGCCCGGCGCTGAAGACGAGTCTTCAGTCGATAAACGCAATGACATACAAGTGGGTTGATTGCCCACCGTAGCTTTATCTCTTCTGCACATGGTCATGTTGGATCACGGGAGACGCGTCAAGCAGGGCCCGGAGGCGTTCATCGCCCTCGTACCACTTCAACGTCAAGATCATTGTTGTGAGCTTACTTCTGCTTAACGCAATAACCAAGCAGATTCCCGGGGCTCTCACCCCGGTGCTGCGCTCGTGGATTCCGGGAGACATGTGAGTTCCACAGACGTGGTTGTTGCACATGTCGCACCCAGCCCCAACATCACATGCGCTGGGTCTTCCCCACTCGGGCACCGAGCATTCTAAGAACCTTGGTGCCATTGATAAGCTCCGTGTAAGGGCGAGGAGTGCTTGGAGGCAAAATGAGGCGCTGGATTGCGGGGATGTGCAGAGCAATCGAATCCAGCGCAGAGGGGAGCTGGTTGATCTGGAGCTTGCGGATAAGGCACGAAATATGGTGTTGCAGTGGCATGTTGAGGTGAGCCAAGTAGGTACATGGACACGATTGGTACTGCTATTGATGGGGGCGCTGGTTTATCATATTACCAGATCATGCAGGTTACGAACAGACGGCACGACTACGGCTGCCACGGCTGGACCAAATGAATTCTCGAGACCACCGGTGGACACGCTTGATTGATTCTGAGAGCTGAACAGAAGGACACAAAACGCAGACACGCCATTACCTGGCAAACATCCAACGGCCCTCACAGCTGGCAAGCGAGCCCGCAATGTCGAGCATTGAATAGTCCTTGTTCAGGACGATGGCTCCGTCAAAGGGAGACTCTCTTCTTTGCGACCGAGATGCAGCCCGCAATCCGGACTGACTGCTCGTGTAAACCCATCTCAGGGGGGGATGCGAAGACCTCGTTCCAGCCTTGGCGTTTCATCGACCTGACGATCGTATCCCCTCGGACGAATGACCCAGCTACCTACGCCTGAAACCTGGTGTCGAGACCAAGGCCGGTCAGCCCTGCACTGGCGGGCTCGTCATTTCTCCAACGCAAGTCCGAGAATGCTCTCGATGTCGCCCATCACCACGGCGATGGGAAGTCCGTGCTTCGTTTGTTCAAGCGGAAAAGCAACAGGCTTGTGCTATTGGTATCTAGCGGCACGACGTCCACAATTCCGCGTCTGCCATCTCGTCAAAATCTCAGGATGCTCGCCTCCCCCGTCGAATCGAGCCAAGCAATGCAGCAGCCGTGAAAATGCTCATAATTCAGGTATTCCCCACGCCCAGGGTGCCTGCTACGTAGATAGCGCCAGACAGGCGTCCACCGCCAGCCCGACGCGCCCCTGCTTCTGCACCACCACGTCTGAAATGATCTCCCTGTCTAGGTCCGGGAACATGCCCGCCAGCGTCTCCACGACGTTGTGGTGCTCCGCCCGGTGTAGCCTCTGCGCCTCCGCCGACTCAGCGCTCGCCTGCCTGGCCGCCGCCTCCTCGACGGACAGCTGGGGATGCCGCGGGTCTGGCCGTCCTTCACGTGTCTCCTCTCCGCTAGGCCGGGGCGACAGTCTGTTCGGGTCGATGGGCTGCGGGGTGCGTGGCGCGCTGTGCCCGGTCTCGGAGCCCGAGGGCTCCTCAGAGAACATGCGGCCGATAGTACTGAGAGGGCGCTGAATCGTTCGGAGGAGGCCTGTGATAGGTGCTTGTCCGTCCGAATCGCCGCCGTCAGAGGAAGTGGAGTGGCGGGGCGCAGACTGTTCAGTGTTGTTGATGTCGAGTGAGGGTCGGGCGGAAGATTCGCCTTGGGCCTGGGGTAACAGGCTCTGGGGCACCTTTTCAGAGAGCGGCTGTTCCACCGGAGAAGCGGCATTGTGCTTCTCTGCAATGGCGGAGACGGCGGCCTCGACGTTTTTCTCAAACTCATCGTCGGTGATTGTGAGGCTGGTCTTGTCCATGTTCTCTACGAACTGAATAGCGCCCATCTGGAAGAATTAGTGAATGCGCAGTGATGCAGATTTCGAGGACCCTACCAAGGAGGACAAGTAGTAACCCGCCTCGCCACCCAGTTTCTCCTGATTCCTGAATCGAAGAATGTACTGCACGTTCGAAACAAGATGCTCAGGGTTGGACTGGAGGACTACATAGATCAGGAACGGCATAAAAGAGTCTGCGGATCCGTCCGATTTGGCGTGCTTGAGGAGGCCTGATCGGCGTTAGTAGTTTTCGCTCTCTCGGGGCATCCAAATCTTACCAAAGATGACCTTGCAGCAATTCAGGACACAAATGATCTTGTCCCTCGGTGCGCGGTACGATCTAATCTTGAACAGCTCTGTCGCAATCAGCATCTGCTACGTGCGATACGAGTTGTGTGTACCCACCCTGCTGTGCCAATTTGAGGAACCGCTTCCCGCTGTCGCTCGTCGGGGGAATGTCGAGGTGCGCCTCGCGGATCCAGCCGTAGATATTGATCTTCTGCGTGAGGATGTCGTCCCGCTCGACATCTTCCTGGTGCTGCCCCTTCCGTCCAGGCCCCATCGGTCGCTCCCCCCCTCTCCTCTTGGGTTTTGCCCCAGGTATGGGCTGCGGCGCAGGGATCGCTGGTGAGAATGTCTGCGTGTACAGCCTGTTCATCACAAGCTTCTCCATGCCCTCGCGCGCGTTGTCGAATTCGGCGTCTGACACGTCGCGCCAGACCTCGCACTGCGCCATTTTGTTGGCGATAAAGGCGAGAAAGTCGCCGATGATCTTGACCTGCTCGTGCACCATCCACTGCCGCTTGCTGAACTCGGACAGAAAGGACTTGAGATACCTCGCCACGGGGTCGGCCTTTTTGTTCCGCAGCTGCTCGAGGAAGCGGTGGAAATCGAACGGCAACGCTGGCTCGGGCTCGGGCTCTGGGGGTGGCGGGCGGTGCATCGCCGACGGAGACATGGGGGTGTCGAGGGACGTTTGGCTGTCCTCAGCGCCGGCGGGGCCGTCTTTGGGAGGGACTGGAGGCCCAAAGTCCACTGATGACCTTTCCCGGGATCTGGTGCTGACAGGCGACGAGGGTGAGGCGCCCAAAGCCTGCTGATCCAGAGACTGGGCGGAGAAGGCGGTCGACAACGGCTCGAGGCTCGACTTCCGGGGAGGGTGCTGGATGGGACCGCCCAGGATGGGTGACGTGATCTCGAGTCTCGGGCTCATGACCTCCTCGGCACCTGGACCGCCGCCGTCTCCAGTGAACTGCTCCATGATGCTCTGAATCTCGGACCGCGACCCGCTCTCCTGCTCATCGTCACTTGTATATCTCCGGTCGTCATACGCCGCGTCTGACCTCGTGGGGGATGCATCTTGTCGAGATCCCACGCTGGAAGGTGTTCTTGAGGGGGGGCGAGACGCTGTCGGGGTGGGAGGCGTGGGATCGACGTAAGCTTTGGTCTCGATCGTGAGGAACTGGGTGGAGGTGTCGGCGGGAAGGGGCTTCGAGGGCTTGATGGTGGCCACGGAGGAGTTCATGGGATCGATGGCTGCGGGAGCCTCGCCCCCGGGCTCTCCATCGGCTACGACTTTTGCGCGGTCGACGGACTCTTGCGTATCATCGCTGGGCTTCTTGGCGTCGGTGGTGTCTAGAGGTGCGTCTGCCTTGTCGGTGAGGTCAATGAGGTCGTTCGAAGGTTGGGACGTGTCGGTTGCGACCGAAGATGGCTTCGTTGGGCCTTGTTCGTCGGGCATATCTGACTCCGCCACTGGCGGCTCGGGATCAGGAGAGGTCGGGTTGGGCAAGGGGTGGTAGCGGCGCGGGAGTGGGAAATGGGAATATCGGCTTGCTGTCCTGAAGCTCGGGTGAGCAGGTGTCGTAACAAGGCTGTACTCCACCACATGATTCCCCCACCATGGAAACGGGGTTGGAGTCAAAGCACGGGCACGAGTCCCTGACTTCCAGTGGCTCCAGAGTTTTGCCGGGCAGGTGGATTGCCGAGAGCCAGGGTCCCGCAGGGCGTCACGAGTACGTACCTGTGTACTTAGGCACAGCATCTTGAGACTCGAGGTACCTGTGCCTTCCAAGTTCGGGGGCATGCCGGCCTGACGTCAGCGAATCTGGTGGAGGCTGCAGGCGCTAAGCTTACTCCGAATAGCCCACTTAACAGGCTCCGTCAAGGGACTAGAAGGCAAGGCAAGGTACAGTGTCTGCAGGTGGGGTGGCCAGTGAGTAGGTCGATATTTCAGGAGTGCAGGTGACCGTGGGCTCTGCCCACCTCCGAAATGTGAAGCCTCCCAATCACCATGCGATATCAACCATGGCGAGCGAGCCCACAAGTAGAGCCAGTCGGAGGATTACCACCTGCGGAGAATGCCACAGGAGGAAACAGAAAGTGAGTCCATGGTCACACGTTTTGGGAAGCTTACCCAAAAACCCTTTGCCACTGACGGAACAAAAAGTGCAATCGCGAGAAGCCATGTAACTTCTGCCTTCGCCGCGGAGTCCCTACTAGATGCCGCTACGATGAGAATCTACAGTTTGTCAAAATCACCGGCATGCGCAGATTGTTTACTAAATCACAAAGTAGTAGTCCCGTGTGGCCATCCCCAGCTCCTGACTTGATGCCAGGGCAGCTCCCTGTGGCTCTCGATGGCCATTCAAATCCTGCCTCCTCGCTCTTGTCCTTGGCAGGTTACTCCCCAGGCAGTAGCATGAACAGTTTCGTCCAGCGGGCAGAATCATCTGAAGTGAGTTCATCTCATAAAGTGTCAGGGAAGGTCTGCTGCAAGTAAAGTCTCTCATACTGAGCCTCACTAGGCAGTGCCAGCGTCACAAGCTGTCAACATCAACAACAACACCGCTTTCGTCGCTGCTGGTGCTTCGGATCAGTATGCGCGAATCATCGCACAGCTCCCGTCTTCTCAGATCATTGAAGAACTTATTTCAGTGTTCTTCTCTGAGGCAAACTGGCATGTTCAAGTTCTAGATGGCGTTTTCTTCCATGCTGCGTATCAAGCCTGGCTCTCGATGCGAACGAGCGGCTCCAGCCAAACCAGGCAAGCACCGTTGGAGAAGGTCGCATTCCCAGCCCTTCTCTTCCAAGTGCTAGCGGTCGCGTTACTTTACGTGCCGCAAGGCACCATGGCAGAGCTGACGATGGGGCTGTGGGACCAGTCAACGAGGGCTGCCGTGTCGGAGAAATGGAGCGACAACGGCACCAAAATTGCTGCGTTCTTTGAAATGAGCATCCCGGCGCTCGTGATGGTCGAGCACGATCTCGTCAAGTCTTTGTGGCTGAAAACTAACAGCAGGGGATTGGCAGCATGGAAGATTCTCGGCCGAGCAATTCGGTAAGCAGTATCCTGGACAAAGATACGCGACATGAGGTCTTTCACTTACATGAGGCGCCTGCAGACAAGCTCAGGAACTCGGTTTACATGTCAGCTCAGAAGCCGTCCATATCCCGGGAGAGTCCAGTCAGGAGGTACTCTCACGTCTCTGGGACGAAGAATATCGGCGCCGCATTTGGATCACGCTGTTTGCGTGGGACAGGTACTATCACCTGTTTGCTTTGGATTTTAAACATCGCCGTCTGACCTCTTCTTTGTTGACATAGTCACATGGCCGTTCTCTTGGGCCGGCCTCGCACGATTAACGTGAGCGACTGCTCTCAAGAAACCCCGATTGGGTGCGACATCCCATCAGATCGCTCGGCTTCCTTTCCCACGCCTACGCCTCCCTCAGCCAAGCCTCCGCTATTCGCAAACCGTCTTTTCACATATGCTCTGGCTAGAAAGGTTCACGAGATTCTGAACACGTCGGCGAATTCCCGCTCGGTTCGGTATTATTCGACTGTTACGCAGCTTCATAACGACGTGGTTCAGCTGCAGAATGACCATCACCCAGCACTGCGATCGAACAACCCCGACACGACTTGGGACACATGCAGTCCTGTGATCAAACGGCAGCGTGAAATGGCCAAAGTCATGTCCAACTCTGTGCTGCTGACTTTGCATAGAGATCACGTTTCAGTGCATCCCGAAAGCCGCATTGCGGCTCTCAATGCTGCGCTCGCTTGCCTAGACGCTCAGCAGACGCTCATGGGTATCCTACCAACAAACCAGCAACGGATCTACGGACTCTCATGTCATGCAATTGATTCCTGCATCTTCATTGCTCATGCTCTTGGCGTTCAAGGCGTCGTTGAGCCCACAATGGTCGATCAGGTCGTCACGGCAATCAATCAGTCGATTGACAGGCTGGAGCAGCTTCAAGGCGAGAGCCCTTTAGCAATGGGCGGTGTTGAGGCGTTGAGAAAGGCCCTCGCTTCTCTTCATCAGCGAGCTCAAGAGGTATTCGGCCTCGAGACTGGATTGGATGGAGGAAGCTATGCGTCCATCGGGCTCTCTCTATCTGAGCCTAAGTTCTCGACGACACTGGGATTGGAGTTGCACGATGGTCGATTTCATCCAGAGTTCTTTGAAGAACCTGCAGAACCATTGTTTACGGGCTCCGCCTCTACTTAATGGACGACGATGTACATTATGTAGCAAGAAAAGCTGCTTTCTGTATGTATGTCGGAAGGAAAAATCAGTTGTGGTTGTTGTTTTGGGAAGCGTCTGCCCCAGGACGACGTGGTCCTACTAAGGCTGCATTATTTACCCACGAGAACCTCAAGGATGTGTCGGTCGATAAACGCCTCGCACTCGTGTAAACACATGCTAAATCGCATATGAATTGTCATACTGTTCGAAATCTTGACTGGTATACAGCGAAAAGTGAAAAATATTCATCATAGGCTCCAGTGGGTGGGCAAAGGTATCTGAACCCTTTCACGCGAATCGAGTGGTGGCTCCAAGGGCTAGATGCCCTCTTATTGTAATTAGACATATTGGTGAAGAAGGTATATCTTGAATTATGCATGACCCGTGGAGGAGACAGGACAACACAAGCAGCTCTTACCCCGGTTCTCTCATGACTGACCTTCCGGCTACGCAGTCCTGTTTCTCTGACTCGGATCCCCATTACTGAACCAAAGACTCTCTTGTCTCTTTCTCAGCATTTTACTTTCGGTTGCTCACAGCTGCGAGGGGCTCGATCGTCGTAAAGGTCACCAGGTCCCGGCTGCTGAACCCGACGCTCAGACGGATCTCACCGCTGGGGACCACCCACTGCTGACGGACAACATCCCAGTAGCTGAGGTCTCGCCTCATCAGCTGGAAAGTCACAGGTTGTCGCTCACCAGCGGCCAGCTCAATTTTCTCGAAGCCGCGAAGCACCCGCGGAGGCGTCCCGGCGGGGGCGCTGTCAGGGAAGCTGGCGTACAGCTGAGCGACGGTTGAGCCCCTGACGTCACCTGTGTTTCGAAGATACACCTCTGCTTCGTAGAGGACCTCCCAGAGAGCAGGGTTGCCACCGGGGGCGACGGGGTTCTCCTCGGGAAGGGCGCTGATGGGGGCTGCAGAGTCGAGACCGACGCGCCTGACGGTGACGTCGTCCATGGAGAAGGTTGTGTACGAGAGTCCAAATCCGAATTCGTACTGCACCGAAATATTGTGCGCATCGAAATGGCGATAATCAATCTCAAGCCCTTCTTCAAACCATGCCTGCCAATCTTCGGTCCCATTCGTCTGGATATCGGTGACAATCGGCGCGTTGTAGTCGCTCTCGTTGAAAGCAACAGTGTATGGCAGCTTTCCAGAAGGATTGACATCACCATACAGCACGTCCACAATCGACGGACCCGATTGTTCGCCGGGGTAGTGCGCGGACAGGATGGCGGTGACGTTGGGGTGATCAGCGAAAGGATAGTTGATCTGCCCGGGCGTATGAGAGATGACAATGGTGTTGCTGCAGTTCTTCGCCACACTCTCCACCATCTCATTGCCTAGGAATCCAAGGTTCAGGCCGTTTCGATCAATGACTTCCCTAGCCCAGGCCTTGACAAAGACCAGGCAGACATCCGGTGCTCGTGGGTACCACAGAGTGGAAACGTTGGACGTAGCAATCAATGTGTTGTTGAGCCAGTGCTCAACGAGGGTGCCGTCTTCCTGGGCCCGCGACTGAATCGCGCGCAGGGGTGTCACCAGGTTGCTGAGCCTGCCAGCTCCCGAGCCTCCTCCAACAGCCAAGGTGCCGTACTCCAGTGTCTCGGGGCTGCCAAACCGATTGAGTGGACCGTTGTTCACGTCTCCAGCGTCATTACCGAAGACGGCAATGTAGCCAGGGTTGCGCAGAGGGAGGGTATTATTAGTGTTCTTCAGCAAGATGGTTGATGCTGCTGCGATTTCCCTGATGAGTTTGGCATGATTGTCTCTTACGTCTCGAATGGGCTGACCCATGTCAATCTGCCAGTCGTCCCGAAACCAGGTACTGCGCGCTGAAAAGGTGTTCAGAATAACACTCGACGGATCGATAGTCGGATATTCTTCATCCTGGCGTAGGTGGTAATACGGTGTCATAATTCTTGTGATCATGTCATCGAGACGGCTCTCATTCAGTGTTGCGTTCGTAACCATCGTGGTGATATTGCCACCAAAGAAGGCAGCGAACTTGTCAAGCTCTGGGAGACGGACGTTGCGGTTCCTGATCCGACCAGGCATGTCGAGGTCCAAGCCGGCCTCAATGGATGCGACGCCGGAATGAGTGGCGTACCAGTCTGAAACCACATAGCCTTGGAATCCGAGCTCCTCTTTCAGGATGCCGTTAAGGAGCTTTGAGTTTTGACAAGTATATGAGCCATTCAGTCGCTGATAAGAGCACATGACAGATGCGGTATTGGCCCGCACTGCATTTGCGAACGGCCAAAGGTAGACCTCATCTGGACAGACAATCGCAGTCAGTATATCTGAATGAGCAATTGAGACCCCGGGACACTGAGGACTACTCACGAAGAGTGCGGTCGTCTACATTGGACGAGAGCGCTTCAAACCTTATCTCGCCAGTCGTTGCATTGGCCAAGGGGTTCCGCAGAATTTCCTGCTCATTGGCAATCAGATGTTTGGAAACCGCCTGAACGCCGGCATCCTGCAAGCCCCTGACACCGAGTTCCATGGCAACGCCGCTGAGATAGGGGTCAGGTGAAAAGCCCTCCCAGTTGCGGCCGCCGTAGACATTGCGGCCCAGTGGACCGGCCGACGGGCTAAAGGGTCGTCAATATCGGTCGTCGAGAATTGGAGAACAGTGGTCACTCACGCGAGAGCAATGTGAGCTCCCTTGGCCTTGAACTCACGGCCCATGGCGAGATGCTTGGCGTACATCATGGCTTTGTCCCACGTTGCCGCGACGTTAACACCAGAAGGGAACAGGCTGACAAAATCTGTTGTTCGGATCTGGACGGGTCCATCTTGTAGGCAAAGACCTCTGAAGTTCAGGCGTGGAATGGGATAGATGTTACCGACACAGGGACCGGGGACTCCGGTGACCATGTTCGACTTTTCCTCCAGTGTTAGCTCGCTCACAAAAGCTCTCGCCTTGGTGAGAGCTTCCTCCCAACCACCAGCACCTGTGATGTTGGCTACATCACATTGGTTAGCGGAGGCATGTGGTGAACGGCTCCCTCATGAAACGTACGGGATGGGTATACAGGCTCGGAGTGTCCGTACTGTCCAAGGATGGTAGTGTTCACCGGCTGGACGTAAGTGAAAGCATCGGGCGCGCGAGCTTCGCCGAAGTACACCTGTGCGTTGGCATGGTGAGCTAGGCACAGGCCCGAGAGAACGAGTTTAGAAAGAACGGCCATCGTGGCGCTTGAGAAGTGACGAGGGTTTAATCAAAAGCTTCTGACACCCCTTAGTCCTATGCAGAGGCGGCCTTCTTATAATCGCGAAGGCAAGCGCTGTAGGGTTGAATCTGCGAGCCCCTGAGGTAATTGTCAACCTCCGCTATGTGTGGGGTATGACAGCTCGTTCCAAGCCACCAAGCCCGCATAAGAACATCAACCTGCTGAATTTCCTTAGGAAAAGAGGTGATTCGACCATTTTCAAAAGTCCGTCCATGGCCCCGGCCCTTTCGAGTCATGAGTGTTCAGAGCTAAGCAGCCCCCCGCGTGGTATTCCCCACGGAGACACGAGCGCAGGGCGTTAATTCTGGGGTAGTCGTTGCAATGAACCGTCGCCCACGACTCAGTCCACCGAGGACCGGTGGAGAAGCTCACGCAAATTGAGGGGCGCGGGGGATTGGCTCCTCCACATAGCTTCAACAAACCACCAGAGGCCTGGCCCGTCTACAAGGACCACTAGGTTATTTTGCAGCCCAGTCGGGCCTTTCGAGGGACCGAAGGCCATCTCATGCTCGGGGCCTCCACTGGTGGTCCAGAGAAGAAGGTAGAGGACCCATTCTAGAGGGCTTCGGAGGAGAACGAGGGGTAATTGGCGTGGGGAGGAGTCACTCCCAAGTAGACGGATAATGCTAGAAATATGGTCCCTCGATGCGGCGCCGATGAGGCACCGAGGTGGCTCCGGAAGGCACTACCAGGGGGTTGTCTGTATGTTAGAGGCTTGGCAGTTCCTACTCTAGAGCCTACGTTGTTCACTTGGTGATGTGCCAGTCTTATGAACTGCCGGCTTGCCCCGACCATAACCTCATGGTCTGTGACAGACGGTTTCCCTCCCTTGTTTGGACCGTAGCAGAGTCGGCAGGTCTCTTGGATTCGAGGAATTCTACCGACTGGCCGCAGGCTTCATCTTGTCGACCGTGAAGAATGAGGCGCACATCGAGATCCGGATCGGTATCGGGGGGGGGAGTCGAACGGTGGTGTTTTCCCATCGGCCGAAAGTGGATCGCTACGGGTGGATCATCGGCCGAAAGTGGAGTCGAAGCCGTCAGCCAATGGAACATGGGAAGCCATGTGGTCTCGGATCCGCCCAATGGTCACCTGACCGTCCCAGTCTGGTTACGAGATTTTGTTTCTTGAGCCTCCCCCTCCCCCGTCAACATGGCATCCTCGATTCTCAACACCCGGTCGATGACCTCAGTCACTCCTACACAAGGTTCCTCGCGTAGACATTTCGTACAATATCTGCATCTCTCGATGTTGGTGTCGCACCTGTCTCAGCCGCAGGCAATCCAAGACGCGTGGCTCCAAGCCCAACCTTACCCTCGTTCATCCTGTTCGTAGCCTCTCACCGAACAAGCCTCTCCGCGATGCATTACCCTTTTCGGGCCACACCTTGCGAGAAACATTCGATGGCAGGTCTAATCATGGCGCTCACGCCGTCTCAACATCGCCTGTCGCCCCTACTCGCGCTCCTGCCCGAATGCGTGCTCCCTCGCCCGTCCCGCCCCCTCGGGTTCTACCTCGGACGCCGTGAGCACGCGGCTTGGCGGCTCTTGACGGGAGGCCGAGCCCGTGGGCATGAACCGGGCACTTTGAAGCAAGGTCTTGCATGCCACGCGGCTTTCTTTGTCTCTCTCCATGGCGTAATCCTTCGTCTCGACCCTCCTCAGCTCACAGACCATTGTTTCAACCCGCTCGTCATGTTTCAGCACCCGCATCAGGCGCACATTCGAAGGAGCCGAGGCAAACAAAACCTTCCACGGAGCCTTCCGAATTTGATCGGCGCTGGCCTTGATGGGCTGACTTCTCAATCTGGCACATGGAAGACTCGGGATGATCCAAAATGGACTCCCTCATGACTACGTCTTTCCGATCTGGGTCGGCTTTTCTCCCTGGCGGCGACGATGAAAACATTGGCGAAGACGCCATAGACAACTCTACCTTCAGTGTTATCCCCATCTTTTCGCCTCTGCCAGACCAGAACATAGCTATTGGCACTTCAGGAGAGGCAGAAGATGGGCACGAGATGAGACTAACCATTACCAAACAGGCAGTACAGTCGATCGAGGTTAAGGCTCGTGCCTATTCTCCTGATCGATCGCTGTTGAGGCGTCCTTCGTCTTTGCTCGCCATTTCCCAATGTATACCATCATGTCATGCCATGGGACTGCCGATCAATCTCAGCCCAGGATGTAACGACGACTGACGGCAACGTGAACGAGACCGGGATATTTCCGCTTACCCTACCCTATCGCATTTTGCGTGCATCTCTGTCAGGTGGCACTGACTCTGCCCAGCTACACCAGGTGCGTTCAACCTGAGACTGTCCGGCTCTTCGCGCCAGGCTCTATCGCAATCTCAAGCACACAATTGCCTGATCGGGCGACAGAAGCGCTCTAGACGAAGCTGCCTCGGCCCACTGCGCCTTTCATCCAGAGTCTTGGGTGTCTCCCTGTCAGGATGCGTCAGCGGGGATTGGCTGTGCAAGCTCGCCAGTCCCCTCAGCCTCGTGTCTTGGGACCGTGCTGACCCACGAGCCGCGAGCTCTTCCCGATCGGGCCAGACTTGCGACTCGACAATGCCCCATTCGTTCGCTGCCAGCGGGAGGGTCTGGGGCCTTACGAGGATCTGGCGATCAAGTCCCCTTTCCCACAACTTAGGCTCACGCCCTACCCAGCCGCTGCGCGAGTTGCGATTGGACAGCCTCCCGGCCGAGGATGGGACGAAGCATGTCTGATGAGAATGTTGGCGTTAGACAGCTCCTCTGGCGGTGTCGTCTCAACTCTTGGTCTTCAGGGTTGGACATCTTCGAGAAGCTCTATAAAGACGGCTCGCAGCCTCACACATTCTCGACAATCATCTCACCAGCATCATCAGCTATATCACCACGCAACAACAGGAAGCCGGAACCTTCGCAAGCCCAGGAGGCAGATCGTCATTCATTTTCTCATCACTCATTCAGAGCGCTCCGCGAGCCTATCATCCATTCACTATTCACAACTGCCACCACCAGCCCCAACCAACACCATCACCATGAAGTTCATCCTCACTCTCGCCCTCGCCGCTTTCGCGACTGCCGGCCCCATCGAGCAGCGCCAGCGTGGTGGTCGCGTCGGCGCCACGGCGACCGAGTTCAGCGATGGCGGTTGCAAGCCCATCATCATGCTCTTCGCTCGCGGCTCGACCGAGACCGGTAACATGGGCACCATCTGCGGGCCGCAGACGGCCAACGGCGTCAAATCCAACTTTGGCGCCGATCAGGTCGCCGTCGAGGGCATCGAGTACGCCGCGGCCCTGTCGACCAACTTTGGTAACGGCGGCGCCGACCGCCGTGGCGTGGCCGAGATGGAGCGTCTGATCGCCCAGGCCAACACGGACTGCCCCGACTCGATGCTCGTCGTGGGTGGCTACAGCCAGGGTGCGGCCCTCACCCACCGCGCCGTCGAGGATCTCCCGCAGGCGCAGAAGGACCAGATCGTGGCAGCCTTCACGTTCGGCGACACCCAGAACGTTCAGGTAAGTCACCCGCCCCGGCCGGGAGAACAAGAGCCAGGTCAGTTGCTAACAGAGCCCAGGACAACCGCCAGATCCCCAACTTCCCTCCCGAGAAGACGAACATCATCTGCAACACCGGTGACGCCGTCTGCGCCGGCACGCTGACCATCCTGCCACCTCACCTGGCCTACGGTGCTCGCGCCGACGAGCAGGTTGAGTTCATCACCGCGCGCCTGCAGTCTGCCGGCGCCAAGCTCAAGAAGAGGAACTAAGTACTTGGGTCGTCATTCGAGGGTCTTTTCTTTGAGAGAGGTGGGCAAGGGGCTGCCGAGAGGACCGGCTGCCTGGTTGCTGTCTGGGTCTCTACGATTCTGCATGATTTACGTGTCTTGGTTATACCACTTCGTTACCGAAAATACTGCAAGCCCTATCCTCCCTTGCGGTTCGCTACTTGGCTGAGTGATTCGCGGGTGTCTGAGTGAGGTCGAAGGTCGATGCCTCGGTTGTTGTGCACAAGGCGTGAAGCCACACCTTGTCATCGTATCGGGTCTCCTGCCACATGTTTCCTAACGCTTCGTCGACCGGCGTCCCCATGTGTTTGTCCGAGCGGCAGACCCAACTCGGGATGGCCCAAGGGTGGTGTTCGAACACAATGGGCGCTCGGCGTGTTTCGAGTTTACGCACTTAGTTCGTCTTGGTTGCCGATGGAGCCGACGTGCGATTTACAGAGTGCACGAGCCAGATGATGGGCTTTTCGTTTCCTGAGCGGCGGTCTTAGAGTGGCGCCATGAAAGGCTACTGAAACGGATCCCGAGATGTTCAATCCGAAATTTTCGCATCGTGAGGTGGGGTTCTACAGTATCTGTTTGCCTGTTCTGCTTATCCGTGTGGCATCATAAGACGGCAATGCTAGAGGAACTAGACGCTCCTGTGCAACTTCACTGTGTAGTTCCCTACGAGAAAATCTTACTCAGATTGCGAAGTTGAATCTTAGGCCCCCCAGCTCACACCCGGTCCCGAATACCGAGATCCCTACGTGCTCCAGCTCACGAAAAGGGACTGGCTCTTTGCAGTCTCGAGAAGAGCAAAGATGGTCTCGACAGCGCAGAGAATGTCTAAGTCTTGCCACGACAATAGGGCGAACCCCCGACCGTCACCCTAAATTCACAGACATGTCGATATGTGGTTAGAACTAAATATCGAAGCGGCTTCTTACCTTCTCCCAACCAAGCTTCCGTCGAGTTCTCGTATCATAACCCTCTCTGTTGTTCATTAACTTGCCAGAAACCTCAGCTATGGACCCCTTTATTCTTGCCGGCGGCTTTTCCCACTGGACAGTCTCGCCGTCGCCCTTGGTCGTCCTCCTTTCTGACTCGACGTCATAGCCCAACGGTAAGACGGCGACGAAGGTCAAGGTTTTGGTAAAGGCAACGTCTCTTCCGGGACAAACGTGCCGTCAGCCTCCAAATG
This sequence comes from Verticillium isaacii, assembly GCA_002851775.1. Lineage (NCBI taxonomy): Eukaryota > Fungi > Ascomycota > Sordariomycetes > Glomerellales > Plectosphaerellaceae > Verticillium > Verticillium isaacii. The sequence goes on along the minus strand of NMXN01000007.1, from coordinate 2,034,352 downwards.
AATAGAACGCCGCCTTCTTCTCCCTCACGCGCTGCACGCTAAGATCGTTGATAACGGGCAAATCCATCGAAATCGCTAACATCAGGACCGTGTTGCCGAACGCCCCAGTGAGCACGGCAAGGTCTTGCTTGCCAATCTGCTCCGCCGATAGGTCGTAACGGCAGAAGAGGCGAGCGCGCTCGCAAAAAAGGTCCGACACATCCTCGCTCTTGCCGTGAACCGCCGGTATAACGCACCAGGAGCTGCCTCCAGGCGTGTGGTAAGTCCTGAGAAGTTCGGCCACTGGTTAACGATACAACGTCGTCGAAAGGACAAGACGCTTATTCCGAACATGGCCTCCTGTATCCCAGTTCCAGCTTACGCCTTATTGGCCTGCGTCGAGTTGCACAAACGTGGCAGCGTTACACGAGCCCCTGGAACCCAGTCGCAACATGCTCTTCCACAGAATCCAACACCACCGTCGACACAGATCAAGACGGAATGCAGCCCCACGACCTCACTTTGCCCAGAACATGGTTAGCCTCCCCGCCCGTCAACCCTTGGCATTAATCAGAGTGCGCAAAATCATCCGAACCAGGGCAGAAATCCATCACTAAAGAGGCAAGAGGGGCCTTCAATCATCATTCTTAACTCCATTCAACACCTCGCCGTTACGAGACCTAACTCTAAATGTGCCAAAACCATTAAATTATACAATGTCCTCCCGAACACCCTACGTAGAGATGTCGTCCTCGGCCCGTCCCTCGAGCAGCTCCCTCTCGGCCTTGGTGCCCTTCCAGTTGACCATGTCGCACAGGATGGGGATCAGCACGGCCAGGATCATGCCGCTGCCCAGGAACGCAGCCGTGACGCCCCAGCCGACGTGGTAGGCGGGGCTGTCCGTGGACGGCCAGATGCGGCTGCCGTAGACGCTGGAGAAGTTGCCGAAGGCGTTGACCATGGCGAGCACGATGGCGCGCTTCTCGGGCGGCATGCTGATGGTGCCGCTCGTCCAGGACAGGATCAGCGGGAGCGCGGACCAGATGCCGGCGGCGACGAAGCACAGCATGACGTAGCGCACCATGGGCGTCTGCACGGCGGCGCAGACGATGCTGCAGACGCAGCCGAGGGCCAGGGCGGCGGCGACGTGGAAGCGACGCTCGACGTGGCGGTCCGACGACCAGGCGACAATGTTGAGCACGACGGCGGCGACGGCATACACGGGCACCGTCATGTACTGGGCCGTGACCGTGTCGTAGCCGAGCGTGACGGTGATGGTGGGGATGAAGTACGAGATGGTGCCGGCGCCGACGTCGAGCATGAAGAGGACGAGGAACATGTACGTGCGGGGGTCGGAGACGGCGGCGACAAACGCCTGCCAGTGGCCGAGGCGGTTGGAGGAGGCGCCGTTCTGGGCGATCGAGTCGGCGATGATGCGGACGTGAGCAATCTGGCGCTCGGCCGGCGTCAGGCGCTTCGAGGTGCTGGGGTAATCGAGCAGGACGAAGTAGGCGATGACGGCAACACCGACGGTGGCGACGCCCTCAATGATGAAGAGCCAGCGCCAGCCAGCGATGCCATGGGCACCGTCGAGGTTGGAGGTGATGGCGCCGGCGAGGAGGCCGCCAAAGGCGCCCGAGAGGACGGCGGCCGTGTAGAAGATGGCGAAGCGCTTGCCGAGCTCCGCCTTTGTGTACCAGCACGACAGCAGGTACAAGACACCGGGGAAAAAGCCGGCCTCTATGCAGCCGAGCACGAAGCGGAAGGCCAGAAGGCTGCCGTAGTTCTGGACTACGGCCATGGCTGCGCAGAGACCGCCCCAGACAAACATGATGCCGGGCAGGAAGATGCTGGGCGCCGTGCGGCTGAGGATCATGTTGGACGGGATCTCACAGATCAGATAGCCGAAGAAGAAGATGGACAGCACCCAGGCGTACTCGTTGTCGTCGAGCGCCAGGTCGTCGCCCATGCCCGCGATCTTGGCGTTGCCCTGCAGGGTTCATGTCAGAGGATGATCCGTGCAGAGGCACGATAAGAAAACACGAAAAGGGGGCGATGAAAACTCGGATGCGACTCACAATATTGGTGCGGTCAATGTAGTTGAGGATGTACATGATCCATAGCATCGGCATGAGGAAGAGATCAATCTTCTTGACGAGCTTCTTCTCCTCGCTGGTGCCGGGCACGAAGTTGCGGATGGCCTCTGCGAGTTCCGGGTCGAGCTGGCCCGTGTTGGACGTCTGGTGCTCTTTGGCGGAGACCTGCTCCTTGTCGAGGTCGGCAGTCATGGCGACGGTCGGTTGGCTCAAACCGTGGTCGGTCAATTAATCGGTCGATGTTTTGCTGGTCGCCTGTAGACTCGATTGGAGAGCTGAAAGGCCGGTCGAGGGTGGTGATGTCGAAGCCGCTGTCGATGGTAGTGACGAAACCGGGAATCGACAGAGAGCAGAAACGGACAGAGCTATATAGGTCGTCCAGAGGCGCGATGGAAAGCCGCTAGACGCTCCCCCGCGTTCTGGTGTGCTGTGTTGCGTTGCTCTGGTGCCCCGTGGGGTCGCAGATGACGGGAGACACAAGTCATGAACCCGGTCCGCTCTGGTCGCAAACTGGCGCGACGATACTGGCCAGAATCCGGTCGCCAGATGAGCGCCCGCCGTAGGATCATGCCGTTAGCGCAAGGAGGGGAGGGCAGCCCGGCGCTGGCGCTGGAGCTGAGATCGGCACTACGACTATCCCGGCTCTATTTCCCTTGGCCCTAGGGCGAGGGAAGGCGAAGAGTCCCAAGTGCCGTGAGCGGTCATCTGTCCGTCGTCTTAAAGAGCGGCCTTCTATCCGATTCGCTGAGACGCCAGTCCGGAGAGTGAGTCCAGGTCGCCATCGGGATGTTTGGTACCTGGAATGTAGCATCCCCCTCGGTCTGATTTGCTGTGAAGAAGCGGGAGAAGTCTGCGGATGGGTCTCGTCCCGTGTTGTTGTCCTGTCCTTTGCCATGTGGAATGCCATGCAGCCACGACTTTTAGTTGCCGTCTTAGCATCACCCCCCCGCGCGGTATCATCCCCGAGGCTGTTCAGCACCACCGCAGTCCAAGATGCTCTTCACTCGAGACTTGGTGACTGGTGACGCCGGAACCACCTCCGTCCGTCTCCCTGATCATGATCACCCAGGCATCTGCGATCCCAACACATCCAACATCCCCAGCGGATAGTACTCCGCCCCTATCCCAAACTGGTCCACCTCTGGCGCCCCTCCCAGCATCCAGTTATTCCAGCTCTGCTGCGCATCCTGCGACCACCCCTGGACGTACTGTTGCTGCTGCTGCTGAGCCTGCTGTCCATCCGCTGCCATCTGTGCCTGTTGCTGCAGCATGGCCTCGCGCTCCTTAAACTTCTCCAGCATGGTGTTGAGCCCTTTGCCGAGGTAGTGCGCAACGTGCCGCACGCATCCCTGCGAGTCGTTGAGCAGGCTCACGGTCGCCTCGAGGAGGGCTACGACCTCGTTGAAGCTGATGTTAAACTCGGCCGCCTTCCACTCCGACTGCACCTTCATCAGAAAGATCGCAGCGTACGCCATGGCCGTCAGCAGATACAGGGGGACGCCGATGACCGCCCGTCGCATGTCCGGGTCGTTCAGAATCAGCTGTAACGCCGCCGAGGCGCTCGCGATGGCCGAGTCGATGAAGTGCCGTCGCTCCGGCGACATCAGGAACTGGTCTGTCGGCGTAAGCCCTCGGAGACATACGGAGAAGAGCTGCAGCCGAGCAAAGTGATAGTGCAACTTGACGCCCTTGGCAGGATACTGCGAGATGTTGGGATCGGGCACTGCCTCACGTTAGCCAAAAACCCCTACTCGCCTATGTTCAGGGGCAGCATGGCAACAAGGCAACGTACCCAGCCGGGGTTCCCACGTCCGCCGCCAGTGACCCATGTCAGAATCGTAACGCCGCAGGGCCTCGAACTCATCATTCGCTACGAGTCTCGACCTGTCCGGCCCAAAGGTGTGGTACGCTCGGCTGAGGATGACAAAGATGGCCACCTGGCTGTGGAGTCTGAAGTCTGCCTGCCTGATGCCGGGGAGCTGCAGGAAGGTCTCGTGCCGCGAGATGGTCACATCTTCAGGGATGACGGGGGGCCGCCCGTAGGCTATGCTAAAGTGGTGGTCACACACGTAGAGGAAGTACCAGAGCCTCGCCTTCTCGACGTGGTCGGGCTCATCCCTCAGCGCCTTGGCGCAGAACTGGTGCAAATTAAGTTCCGTCGCAATACGAACGGCCAGGCCCGACAGCTTCCAGCTCACGTCCGACAGCCAAAAGGCACCGATGCACAGGCCGCGGACGTCGTCGAGCGTGTGGTAGCGTTGGAACATGCACTGGCTTGCCAGGTCGAGGAAGACCGGGTAGCACCGGTCGAAGCTGTGGCCCTCATCCTGGGCGTGCAGGGCCGTGACGGCAAGAATGGCGGCCACGAGGAGCGGAGATGATTGCCGCGCCGAGAGTAAGTTGTCGTGCAGCAAGGCCACACCACCCCAGAGATACGCGTTGAGGGTGCCGCGGAACCTGGCGAACAGCTGCTCGGCCTCGGCGAGGGGGACCCGCCCCTGGGCAATGAAGTCCGGCTCCCCTGAGCGGCTCGCGGCAAGAAGTGCGTCGGCGCGTGATCCGGGGTCGCTGCGGATGTTTCGCAGCTTGGTCACCTCAAAGAGGCTAGCCATGGGGGCGTCGACAATGGCCTGATCCTCTTTGATCCTGGGGTGATTCGCCTCGGGTGAGTTCTCACGAGTCATCGCCGTGATCTCAGGTGGTCGGCTCGGAGACGGTCCCGCGGGACTGCCATGCATGGCCGACAGGCCGGGACTGTGATCGAATGCTGTCTGAGTAGCACCGCTGCCGACGGAGGGGATATCATGTTGATGGTGCTGCTGCTGCTGCTGCTGCTGCGGATTAGGTGGATGGATGTTGAGCACCCTCTGGACTTGGGCCAAGGCGGCTTGAAGAGATTGCAGCTGAAACTCCATTTCCTTCTTCCACTGGTTCTCGTCATCAAGCAGTGTCTGTAGGCTCTTGTTGATGACGCACTCCAGTCCCATGCGCGTACATCTTGCGCATCGTGACTGTCCTGGCTCAATGTCGCACTTGATCTTGCGATTCTGGCACTGCTGGCCTATGATAGGTCAGCACGCACGACGAGAATGCCGCGATCGTCAACGCAAGAGGTCGGAGATGATGATATCATGGCCCGAAGAGGAAGGGAACTCACAGGCGCGGATCTTGCGTGAGATCTTGGATTGGTGGGGCTGCGGCTCCGAGGTACTGCCTCGGGCACTGGGGACGGCACTCGCGCCGCTCCCACTTCCGCTTGAGACAGCGGGCTCCTCGATCCGAGCCCTCTTCATCCTGGGCTGGGGTTAGCCTCAGACAGGTTGGAACAAGCAAGGAGAAACAAATGACAGCGAGAAAAGGGCTGAGACTCGTCCCCAGACGGGCAGAAGACCGAAAGCTGGGGTTTATCGGTTGGCGAAGAAAGCAGGATCACGGGCAGCGGAAGGAACACCGTCGAAGAAGAGCTTTTCTGCCCGCCGTGCAGCTGGGCTGACCCTCTTTATAAGCTGAGCGGACTTCAGACCGCACAATTGCGGGGGCCCGGAGAGTTTGCTAGCCCCTGAGAGGCGCGAGTCATGGCCTGTCGTCCACTCCTAGCGGCTTTTCGGGGTTCGATCACGCTTCTGGACGGGAGGGGAAACTGGATGATCGGCCTTTGGACTCGGCCGGGGGACATGGGGCCACGGGGCCAAGAGACCGACGGGATTGTACAAGAACATATAAGATGGAAATTGCGCGGCGTCCAGTCCCAGCCCCGTCGAGTGTCTTTGATTCGGTATTCAGGAAGCATAGACGACGATGGCGCACCAGTCTAGCAGCAACACCATGTCGACGTCGGTCGGCTTCGTTGGCCTTGGCGCCATGGGCTTCGGCATGGCCTGTAACCTGCAGAAGAGTGAGAAGTACACAGTAAAGGGATACGACGTCTACCCGCCGAGCGTCGAGAGATTTGAGGCTGAGGGCGGCCAATCAGGCCAGTCACCTCGAGATGTCGCTCAGAACAGCGCCGTCCTCGTCTGCATGGCCGCCAACGCCCAGCAGGTCGATGCCATCCTGTTTGATTCGGCCACTGGCGCCCTAGAGGGTGAGTTGACATGGCCCCCCTTTACAGAGTTGAGCTTGTGGTGAATCCCTGCTCACACGTCTAGCCCTCCCACACAATGCCACTGTCTTGCTGTGCTCGACGGTGCCGCCAGCATACTACGATGCGCTGGCGTCACAAATAGCCCAGCTTGGCCGGCCAGATGTCTTGGTCGTCGACAGCCCCGTGTCGGGTGGTACCGTACGCGCTGCCAACGGCACTCTCACCATCTTCGCATCGGGAACTTCTGAAGCGCTTGCTCGGGCTGATCAGGTTCTTAACGACATGTCCGAGAAGCTGTACGAGATCGCCGGCGGTCCCGGCGCCGCGAGCAAGGTCAAGATGGTCAATCAATGCCTTGTTGGCACCCACATTGCCGCTGCCGCCGAGGCCATGGGCCTTGCCCAGAAAGCCGGACTTGACACGAGGGAGGTTTTCGAGATAATCAAGAATGCCGCTGGAAACTCATGGGCGTTTGAGAACCGCGTACCACACATGCTAGATGCCGACTGGACGCCCCGGTCGGCACTCGACATCTTTGTCAAGGACATGGTGCGTCTGCTCGTGCTGTTGCCTGTCGTCAATCCGCTAATCGAAATTCCCAGGGCATCGTCGTGTCCAGCGCGAGATCACTGCAATTTCCTCTGCCGCTTGCATCGGCCGCCGAGCAGCTCTACATCTGGGGCTCTGCACAGGGCTACGGTCGTGAGGACGACTCCGGTCTAGTCAGGGTTTTCCAGCAAAACTCACCTAGCACGGTCAAGGAAACTGATGCCGTTGCTCCGGTAGCATCGGTTGCCAACCCCACACCCGTTACTACCCCTCTCGAAATCTCCAAGGTCGGTATGATCGGCCTCGGGGCCATGGGACAGGGTATGGCTGGCTCCCTGGTGCGTGGCGGCTTTGCAGTGCACGGCTACGACGTGTACGAGCCGGCGATCCAAAAGTTTACTTCCAATGGCGGAAAGGCATTTGCGGCAACGTCGCCTGCAGATGCCGCAAAGGCTGCCGAAGTCCTGGTCCTCATGGTGCAGAACGCCGCGCAGGCAACCGATGCCTTGTTCGGCTCTGGCAACGCAGCGGCGGCTCTCCCCGATAACGCCATTGTCATACTGAGCTCGACAGTACCACCCTCATTCGTCCGCACCCTCGAGAAGCGTCTCGTCGAGCTTGGCCGCGGTATTACTCTGCTTGATGCGCCTGTAAGCGGAGGTGTCGTTCGCGCTGCCAACGGCAATCTCACCATAATCTGCTCCGGCGAGGACTCCACCATCTCCAAGGCCATCGGCGTCCTCCTGTCCATGACCGGTCTTGCCACCAACCTCTGCCAGGTCAAGGGTGGCGTCGGTGCGGCCTCCTCAGTCAAGCTCATCAACCAGCTTCTCGCCGGTGTGCACATTGCCGCCGCCGCCGAAGCCATGGCCTTTGCAGCGCGCCTCGGCCTCGACACGCGCCAGATCTTTGACCTGCTGAAGAATGCGGCGGCTTGGAGCTGGATGTTTGAGAACAGGGTGCCACAAATGCTCGAGGCTGACTGGACGCCGCACTCAGCCCTTGCCATCTTTGTCAAGGACCTTGGCATCGTGCTTGATGAGACGAAGCGGTTGATGTACTTTGCCCCCATGTCGTCCGCTGCGCACACACTTTACCTCGCGGGTGCGGCCAAGGGGTGGTCTAAGGAGGCTGATGCTGGTGTCGTTCGATGGTGGGAGTCTGCTGGCGTTTCGGTTTCGGAAAGCGCTGGCAAGCCTAGACCTGAGGTCGTTGTGAAGGAGGAGACCGCATCAGCGCCTCGGTCCTTACCCGCCAAAGATACGATCGACGCTCTGCCCGCTGAATACGCCCAAGACGTTCTTCAGTCGACGAAGAAGTACGTCGACGATGGCGGCGCACCTGTTCTCGTTGTGTTGGATGACGACCCCACCGGAACCCAGACCTGTCACGACATCGACGTGCTGATGGTCTGGGACATCGAGACCCTACAGAGGCAATTCGAGCAAGAATCGCGGGGCTTCTTCATCTTGACGAACAGCCGGGCTCTCCCTGGCCCAGAGGCCCGGAGCCTGATCCTTGAGATCTGCGAAAACGTCAAGGAGGCCGCACAGCGATCGAACAAGCGCTTCGACGTCGTCCTCCGCGGCGATTCCACCCTGCGAGGCCATCTCCCTGAAGAGCCCGAGGCTGTAGAGCAGGCGATGGGTAAGTTTGACGCGTGGGTCCTGACACCCTTCTTCCTCCAGGGCGGGCGTTACACGCTGGACGACGTGCACTACGTCAAGGAGGGCGACGAGCTTGTGCCCGCGAGTCAGACACCGTTTGCGCAGGATGCCACCTTTGGGTACAAGAACTCAAACCTGCGGGACTATATTCTCGAAAAGTGTGGCTCGCGATTCGACAAGTCTTCCTTCCTCTCGATTACAATCGACGACATCCGTGTGGGTGGGCCTGAAGGTGTCAAGGCGAAGCTTCTATCGCGGCCAGCAGGTTCGAACGGGGTAATCATCGTGAATGCCGCGGCTGAGTCCGACATGGACGTCTTCGTTTCTGGTCTCCTGGCCGCAGAGAAGGAGGGGAGGCGCTATTTGTACCGCACGGCGGCAGCATTCGTTTCGTCAAGGCTCGGCATTAAGGGCATCGCACCCTTGAGCATGACAGACATTCAGGTCCCGACCCAGGACGGATCTGCTCCCTCCCCTGCGGGCGGCCTGATCCTCGCAGGTTCCTATGTTCCCAAAACAACGGCACAGCTGAAGACCCTTCGCGAGAAGCGTCAAGACAAACTCGCCGTTGTGGAGCTCGAGGTCGCAGACCTCATCAAGTCCCCCGAGTCGGAGCGTACAATTGTCGACGAGGCAGCAGCAGAAGCCACTCGCCAAATCTCGGCCGGAAACGATATCCTCGTCATGACTTCACGGACACTTGTCAAGACGTCGGATGCTATCAGCTCGTTGGAAATCGGCTCCAAGGTGGCGGCGGCGCTGGTTCGCCTCCTGGAGCAGATCGAGGTGCGGCCGCGGTATATCATCGCGAAGGGCGGCATCACATCATCCGACGCGGCGACCAAGGGGCTGAGGATGCGGCGGGCTCGGATCATGGGCCAGGCTGCCCCGGGCGTGCCGCTGTGGAGGTGTGACGAGAAGACGAGCCGCCACCAGGGCGTGCCTTATGTGGTGTTCCCCGGAAATGTGGGTAGCGAGAGCACTTTGGCGGAAATTGTCGAGTCATGGGCGGCGTGAGACTGTAGGCTGTCGATGGATGGTGGATCACGATGGACCGGCCGGTCGTTGAGGCCAGGTCGAGAAGACTACAGCACTGAGAGAAGGAGGGTGATGACTAAGTCCTATGGAACTTACAGTGTGAATTCGGTATGCGCACGGCGTCAGGGGCATCTCCTATGGTGGAGGGAAGGGAATAACGTGACAGTTTTCTACCTCGGCAAATTGATATCGATTCAACTCGTTAGTTAATAATTTCTCTCATAAGTTACTGCCTGGCATTCATCAAACACTTCCGCGCTACGTATGCGACCTCTGCAATGAGCTACTCGCCGAGATGTGGACCAAAGCGCCCACCCCTACTCAAGAACAGGGGCACTTCTTCAAAATATATCCTCGATCCCTAAGCGACATCATATTTCGGTGTAATTAGTGCTGGAGGCATTGATTCCATGGCTGTTGTTGATACTGCTGGTACCAACAGAAGGAGAAGACATAAATGTACCAAACGACAGGTTCACTTTGGGATCGATGCAACTTCTACAAAGGTATCACAACATGCTGTTCATTGCCATCAGCCCAATAACAAATTGACGTCAGTTTATAATGGTTTCCCATTATCTTGAGTTTTACCATTTGATTTTATTCCGTTAAACAAAGCCTTCCATTGATTGAACCCCCAAATGTGAAATCAAATAACCACAAAAGGCCGCCACAAGTCAATTCCAGATATCCATAGAAGATTGATTGAATTGTATCATTTCTTCTTCACGAGGAGGGAATTCTGTAGCTCAACTCGATCCTCGATTTGTTCAGAATCAAGAGTGCAAGGCTCGTCAGTGTGGCACTCGTCAGGAGCTCGAGCACCTGTAGATGAGCCAGAAGCTCCTTGCTGATCCAATTTCTCAGCTCAATGGCATTCAGCGAATCCAGGCCGTAGGCCGTCACCGTTGATCCGGGATCCACGTCTCCCGGCTGCATCATGAGAATAGCCGACAGCTTCTCAATCAGTCCCTTGACGATGACCTCCGAGGCCTGGTCTGCGCAGCCTGCGCGGGAAACAACCTGCTGGATGGAGGCTACCTGGTCAGAAGTCTGACAATTGGATCCTGCAGCATCCAACAGCTCGGCGAACCTGGCATCCGCAGCTGGGTAGGGGGGCCGCGAGCTGTCGGCGATGTGTAAACCGGTCAAGATCTGGTCGCCGCACGATCCGGTAGCCAAGCCCTTGACTGCCGCTGTCAGCAGAGCCAAGAGCTCTGCTTCGTTTGCGGTGTTTCCTTTCAGGTTCCTCAGGACCAAGCTGCGGCGCTCGTCATTCTCGGCGAGGTAGCCGACGTCTTCCATCGCGGGGAGAGCGATGGAAGTGGCCAGTAGACCCTGCTGCCTTCGATGATGAACGAGACCGTCCAGGAATGTGTTGGCCGCGGCATAGGCAGCCTGTCCCTTGTTGCCAATGACACCAGCAACTGAGGACAGTGCAATAAAGAAGTCCAGTTTTGCACCCGCGAGGGCGTTGTGGATGTTCCAACCACCGGCCACCTTTGACCGCACGACTGCATCGAAGTCATCGAAGCTCATGTTCTCGAACAGAACGTCCTGATCGCATCCAAGTCAGCGCGCATGTTCATCAATAGCTGGAGGCTTTATGAGGAGTGCTTACCCGAAGTACCATGGTGGCATGGATGACGCCGCGCACTGGCGGCAGTGTTTGCGAGCACTCTTGAATCAAGGTGTTCACGCTCGACTCATTCGTAATGTCGCAAGATCTGACCTCGATCTTAGAGCCGAGGGGTCCCAACTCTCGAACGAGCTCGTCCGTCTTGGTATTTCTTCCGCTTCGAGAGACCAAGACAACATGTCCAGCACCATTGTGCAGCATCCACTTGGCTATGCATCGACCAAGGCCACCAGTGCCACCGAAAACAAGATAAGTTCCAGTTTCAGAAAATGTATCTTGGCTGGCGACGTGATGAGTAGCTTTGACCTGCTCGTCTGCGCCATGGGCAATGACAAGCTTTCCTGTCGTCTTGCCACCCTGGAGCAGTCTCAGAGCCTTCTCGACTTCAGAGATGCCCATGACCGTCACTGGATAAATGGGGCGAATAGCTTCTTGCCCCATCGCCTCCATTACGGCAGCCATTACCCTGCTCATAATTCTAGGCCTCTCGGCGGCCAGGACCGTCAAGTCGACAGAGCTGAAGAGAGCATTGTTATCGAAACGGCGCATCTCCAGACGAGTATTGGACGAAATATCTCGTTTTCCGATCTCGATGAAACGGCCAAAGTGTGCAATGCAGTCCCAGGTCTCACGTAGAAGCTCGCCAGCCAAGGAGTTGATGACAACGTCAACGCCCTCGGAGTTCGTCGCCTTGCGAATCAGGCGCGCGAATCCGATGCTGCGGCTGTAGTAGATGTGGTCTTCGGGAATTCCGTACTTCTCCATGATGAGCTGTTTCTTGTCGACGCTGCCGACGGTAGCGAAGATCTCTGCGCCGACCATCTTCGCGATCTGGATGGCAGCCTGACCAACGCCTCCGGCCGCTGCGTGGATAAGGATGCGCTCCCCGGCGCTCAAGCGCGCAATGTCGACAATGCCGTACCATGCGGTGCAGTATGCGACAGGGATCGAAGCACCGACCTCCATCGTCATGTGGTCGGGCATTTTTGCTGCACTCGTGAAGTGGCAGCGAGCGAACGTTCGGTAAGCACCTCGTGGCATGGCGCAGACCCTGTCACCGACCTTGAGAGAGGTAACATTCTGTCCGACACGGGCGATAGTCCCACTGCATTCGACGCCAATGTAGGGGCTAGCGAGTTGACCCATGGAAATAACGACGTCTTTGAAGTTCATGCCAGTAGCCTCGACGGCTATCTCGACATCCTCTTCATCAAGTGGTTCTTCTTCGTCATCTTTGAAGACTAGAGTGTCAAGAGCTCCGGGCCTTTCAATATCGAGCTTCAGGCGCCTACCAGGCTGACAAAAGCTCTGGAGGTAAGGGGCAGAGCTGCTAGATTCTCGTTGGATAAAAAGATCCATGCTAGGGTCTCCAACGATTCGTGGTACGACGAGTTCGCCGTTTTCCTCGGCGAACTCCATGTTGGGAGTGGCTAGGTTTTGCCCGCCGACGAGGTGTTCAAGCGCCTGCACGATCAAGCTAGCCTGAGAGGAGCAGCAATATCGAGATTCTGGATCCAAATCCAATGTGGAAGCCTGCTTGCCAGTTTCCGAGCGAATTGTTCTGACAAATCCTTGGGCCATGTTGCGATGGGGATGTTTGGCGTTCCTGTACGCTCCAGAAGAAACCCACAAGAGGCTCTCGCAGTCCATCACAGCTTTCTGTATGTGCTTGAAATTTTCCCGGTTGGTGTTGGAGAGCATAGAATCGTCCAAGTCGTAAAGGTTGATGCAGGTTTTTCTGGCCGTGTCAGCTTCGGCAAGAGAGCTGATATTCGGAGTACATCCTGTTCGCAGCTCAATGAGATTGGCAAGATGACAAATAAGAGGATCACTCTTGCGACGCTCTGTCAATAAAACAACGGACATGTTGTTGAGTAGGCCTTGTTTCCCAGGGGTTTGCCTCTTGTCCTCGTCGACCGAGACGGACGTGAGATCGAAGTCATCTTGAGCCAAGGGACTCCACAGAACCTTGTAGCATAGAGGCTTGACTTCGAGATCCCCCATGCTGTCGTCCTTGATAGGATTGACCTCAAAGCCTCTAACCATGATTGCCGCCTCCGAGGAATCCTGTGACTCCAGCGCGTGAATGGCAACCTCCATGAACTTTGGGTTTTTCAAGTCTGTATGACCATGTACAACAACTTGGAAAGGAGTGCCTGCCGCAGATGAAATCGATCTGTCGAGTCTCATCTCTTGGATTGCCGAAGGCATGTATAGACAAGGCATCGCTGCTCTGCCAGCCCCGAGAACAACGAATGTGTGCTGGAAGAGAAGGTCCATGAAAGCCGGGTTGAAGATCGACGATGTCTCATACTGTTCTGGCATTGAAGCTGCAGTATCGGGGATGACCACCTCGCCCAGTCCATATTCGAAGTTGTCGCAGGCAGCGAGACTCAGAATATTCTGAAGGGTTGGGCCGTACCCAGCACCCAAGTTGCGAAGCTCGTCGTAGAACGCCTTCGTAGGGATGGTGCTCCTACAGACCCGCCTAGCTTTCTCCACGGTGTCCGTAACCTCGTCACGCAGCGAGGTGCTGATAGGGTTTGAACGCTCGCGCTTCGAGACCGAGATTAACCCGCGGGAGTGCTCAATCCAGCCCCTTGATTCGTGGTAGGAATGAACACGGAACTCATCCCACTTGTCGGAGTAGGAACGGGTACCTTCGCAGTACCGCCTGATGCTGAAGATGACTTCGTACTCCTCGCGGTCGTCCAGCAGGAAAGGCCTCATCACTTGCATTTCTCTAAGGGCGAACTCGTCAAAATCGACACCCCGGATGGATGCTACTTGAGATTCTGCCTCGACTGCCATGCTGATGAAGCCAGAGAAAGGAAATGCAGTGAGTTCCTGCATTTTGTGGTCGCGCAACCAGGGTATGTCGTCCGTCCGAATGATATTTCTCCACGTGGGTTCCATATCATTTGACATGCTGGTCAAAGATCCGAGGAGGTCGTGGCGTCGGAACTGCTTCATCCTGTGTTGACGACTGACTCGGCTTTCTCTCCAATACTTCTGGCCGGACCAAGGGTAAGGCGCGAAATCAGTCACGAGTCTGGGCATCGAGGCTTCGGTTTCGCAATTGACGGCCTTCAGATCCAAAACCAAGCCGCTGCTGAACAGTCTGCCAGCCAGAGTGAGGGCAGATACTGTTGCGTCTATGTTGCGCTTGAGCGACGGGACATAGGCAATCTTGCTAGCCTTGTCTTCGCCAAGAGACTTGAGAATCTGTTTGATAGGTCCTTCAAGTGCAGTATGAGGTCCAATCTCTACCAAGAGATCAGGCTGGGTCTCCTTGCAGAGCGCTTGCAGTGCAGTCGAGAAGAGGACTGGCTTTGTGAGGTTTTGAACCCAGTAACCAGCGTTCAAGGCCGCACCGTCCGTCAGCTTCATCCCGTGAAGGGATGAGTAGAATTCTGCTTCGCCAGAGTTGGCCTTGGCATCCCGAATCGTCTCAAGGTATTGCTCGGAAACTTGCTCCATGTGGCTGGAGTGATACGCAACATCGACCATGAGTTTCCGGTTGAAGATGCCGTCTCCTTCGAGACGGCTTGCTAGCTCGTCAACTGCTGCAGCATCTCCTGATACCGTGACTGAGGATGGTGAATTCTCACAGGCGATCCCGCATTGGCCTGCCTGAATCTCCTCGATCATAGAAAGGGCAGTCTGGCTACTGCAGCCAGCTGCCAGCATGGCACCCTTGAGATGGCCATGCTGAGCCTTCAGGACGAGAACGGCCTGTCCCCGATGGTAGGCTACAGAGACCGCGTCTTTGAGGCATATGGCGCCTGCAGCGTACGCAGCAGCAATCTCGCCACTAGAGTGTCCGACGACAGCTGAGGGATGAACTCCCCAGGACTTCAGCAAGTCTGTGAGGGCTAGTTGGAGGACAGTGCATGCCGGTTGACTGATGTGAGCCTCGTTGATCCGGGTACTGGCTTTGTCTCTGGAGAGCTCCTCCATCAACGAAAAGCTGGCACCGAGACGCTTCAACTCCTCGTCAGCAGTTCTCAACGTTGAAGCAAAAGTGGCATGGGACGCTATGAGTTCGCGACCCATTGCATGCCACTGCGCACCTTGGCCCGTGAAGACAAAAGCAATCTTGGGAGCTCGGAGAGCCCGCATTGGCTGGGCCGCAGGGCTGTTCAGAGCCTGCGCCAGATCAGTCGCCGAAGAGGCCACCACGGCAGTGCGCCATGAGAGGTGTGAGCGACGGTGGCATAGCGTATATGCAGCGTTGCGCAGCAATTGCTTGTCGAATAGCTCTGGATGTTGCTCGAGCCAGATTCCCATCCTCGTATTCAGTCGGGTCACAGACTCCTTGTCATTGGCTGATAAAACAACAAGGCGAGGTGCCACGTCGGACTCACTCGTGCCCTTCGGTGCCGGAGCAGGAGGTTTTTCAAGCACGCAATGCGCATTAGAGCCACCGAAGCCAAAGTTGTTGACACTAATGTAGCGTTTGCCCTTGGGCCAAGGACGCTGAGAAATCGGGACCTAGAGCCAAACATCGTCAGTATGATTGACTTAGACTGGTGTTCATGTGTGTAGTCAAAACTTGACTGACCTTCATGTTCCATTTCGCGAATGGAATGCTCTCATTTGCATGCTCGAAGTTGACGTTCGGCAATATGAAGCCCTTGTCGAGCATTAAGGACGCCTTGATAATGGCGATAAGTCCACTGACGGGCTCAAGATGTCCGACATTGGATTTGACTGAGCCAACATAGAGGGGCTGGCGTGCAGTCCGGCCTTCGCCGAATACCCTATAAATGGCAGCTGCTTCTATCGGGTCTCCGACCTTGGTGCCTGTACCATGGGCCTCGACAAAGGCTGTGTCTTTAGTACTGATGTTTGCCTTGGCATAAACCTCTCGAATGAGTTGCTCTTGAGCTTCAACATTGGGAGTCGTCAGGCCTGTAATTTATCAGCAAGTCTGGTCGATGATATCTTGGCAGTTCTGAAGGTTAGAGCACTCACCAACGGTCCTGCCGTCCTGATTGATGCCAGTATTGACGATTACAGACCAAATTTTATCGTTATCTTTGATGGCTTGCTCAAGGGGCTTCAGAACTACACACCCCGTGCCCTCTCCACGCGCAAACCCAGACTTAGCACGATGATCAAATGCATAGGTGACTCCATGCTCGGAGAGTAAGCTAAGTATCGGGTTAGCTCTGCTAGAAATTTGAATCGGACATAGCTTAACATACCGACTCGTTGACATGGAGACAACGTGATCAGGTTGGAGGTTCAGACGAGACGATGCAACTATGGCTTGCTCAGTCTCCCCTGAGCGAATGCTTTGAACTGCCTGGTGCAAAGCATAAAGGCTTGAGGAGCATGCCGTGTCCACGGAGAAGCAAGGCCCACGCAAGTCGAAGTAGTGCGAAATACGCCCTGCGAGAATACACTGGTGGTTGCCAGTGGCATCGAACATGGGTACGGTATCAAGATCCCTCAGAGAACCGAGATGGTAGTCAGAAGGTGACGCGCCAACAAAAACACCCATGTTGCGGCCCGCTACCGTTTCTTTGGGAATGCCTGCGTTCTCCAGAGCTTCGTAGGTGCACTCGAGCAGCTGACGTTGTTGAGGGTCTGAACGAACAAGTTAGAACGAAGCACCAGTAGGAAGTCGATGCATCTTGACGTGGTCTTACCCATGGCACTGGCCTCCTTCTGTGTGATGTTGAAGAATGGCGCGTCAAACAGGGATATGTCCTGTTTAAGGAAGTAGCCTCCAGTGCTATTGAAGCAGCCCTTTTTCTCCGGGCCCGGATGCCAGTACGCATCCTTGTTGAAGCGATCCTTGGGGATCTCACACCAGCCACTGCGAGCTCTCGACATCAGGGTCCAAAAGTCTTCCAGTGTTGTCACCTCGCCGGGGAGTCGGCATGACATGCCAACAATGGCGATCGGCATCATTGAATGTGACATGGTGAATATGGCCAAAGCAGATGTAAGCGTCTGAACTTCGAAGGTAAGCTAATCTAGCAGTCATAGCCCGTGGATCGCCAGTGATTGGCAACCGCTGACTTTATATCATTTATTGTGACACGAGATCAGTGATCTGGATATTCCGGACCTCAACAATCCATAGATTTTGTTGTCACGAGAGCAGAGTCAGAATCATTCTTGTGTAACACACCAAAGCAGTACGAAGCTGTGCACTGCACTGAAACCAGATGTCTACTGAAAATTGACGTATGATTTCTGACAAGGCTCCGAAAGCAGCTTTGCTCGAACGCCTGCTTCCGTCTTGTAGCCTGCCTTAGACGTGCTGCCTTGGCATGCCACATTGAGGCCCCAGGGATAGCCCACTGCAATCGGAAACAGTTCTAGGCCCCCTCAGCTGTCAGATCACAAAACCGAGCCAGAGGTATGGATACAGCTGAGACATAGAAGGACCCGCATCAACTTTATGGCCCGAACGTCGACGGGTGCATTTCAACAAGGGTGGGTGGGACAACGGCTGGGTGAGACAACGGGCGGGCGAGATAACATCGAGGCGAGACCGCCGCTAGAAAAGACCACAGGTGACAAAGAAAGTTCTTATAGCACTGTTGGCCATTGAAGTTCTTTGACATTAAATTGGCTGTCTCCGAACGTCGACTCGTCCACCGCCACATCAACAACATCTGAACAAACACCAAGATGAAATTTATTTGTCTACACGGCTCTTTCGGGAGCGCCAAGGTTAGTACTCAAGGCCCGAAAGCCTGTCTACACGCTCGTAGAAGCTGACCTTGTGTCGCAGAATTTCCAAGTGCAATTGAGTCCCTTCATCCAGAAGACTGAAGCCGATTGCAATACCGAGTACAAGTGGATTTCAGGCCTTCATCCTGTCGATCCGCCCCCCGGATTTGACGACTATTTTGGGGAGAAACCGTTGTACAGATTTATTCCGTTTGACGGTATCCACGCTTTTCAGGATGTTCTTTTCAAATTGAACCAGTTCCCCGAAGGACGCACCGCCGAGGATACAATGCGTTGTCTAGTTGAGGCCCAGTACGGCTCAGCCTATACCAAGAAAAGCGTTAAGGAGGCGATCAATGCCATCCTACAGATCATAGACGAAGACCCGGAGATTGAGGTAAAACCCATCATGAGGCAGGCTTCAACACTTCAATGACTGATCTGTGAATTTTAGGGCATTCTGGGCTATTCTGAAGGGGCCACGACAGCCGCAACCTTGGTCCTCGAAGAAAGGCGCAGATGGGAGGAGGAAGGAATTCCGAGGCGAATCAAGGTCTGTCTAAGCACCCTCGTGTGACCGATTGCGATGGCACCAGCCTTCTGACACTGTAATCTAGTGCGGCATATTCTTCGCTGGGTGGCCCCCTCTTTCTCTGAAGGGAAACGACGTGTCAGTTCTGTTGGCGGATGAGTGCGACGATGTGATCGACATTCCTAGCTGCCACATTGTTGGGTGCAACGATCCCTACATTGATGGGGCTATGGCCCTGTTCAACATGTGTAGTGAGGACACAGCCGAGCTCTTTGACCACGGTAAAGGCCATACCCTTCCACGAGATGCAACGACAATGGGAGAGCTAGCCTCTGCGGTGTCCAGATTGGTGGGCAAAGTAGAGGCTGTGCGGTGCGATTCCTCCGCCACGGATTCCGAGTCCGACCCTCTCACACCGTGTTCTGCCTGCTTCTCACGGAAGAGTTCTACATTTGAGACATCGGTGGAGTCCTCGGATGATGGCGATAAGCCCCTTGATTGAGAAAATCTTGATTGAAAGCAGAGAATGAATTAAACAGTGCTCAACACATTGTCGCGTCTACGTGAGAGGGGGGACATGCTAGGGTGAAAACTAATCAAGAGGTCGGCCTCGAGGGCAATGTGACGTGTCGACATCATGTTTGAGACGGCACGCACGTGAAACGACAGGGACGAAAACGTTCAGAAACATGGCCGGAATGATCGACAGGACATCTTTGCTGTGATTAGGGGCAACCTAAGACAGATGTCTCTCTCTCTTGGCCTCGAGTCGCTGGAGTCGAAGATTCGTACACCGAAACCAGCCATGACAATGCCCCTCCCTTTGGGGTGCATTACAAGTCGCCGGTCCCGTCGAGACAAAAGTATGCCGCTCGCCCAGGCCATTGGTACGTGTATCGTGGCGACCCGACGCCAGATTACAACGTTGCAACGAAATGGGGACGCCACCTGTATGGCGGTCATCTCCTCCGCTACAGCTAGCGTCGAATTCATAAATCTTTCCCCGACGATCACAGTGCTCGTTGAGAGCTGATTTCAAACCTGTTCTTGTCACACGTGAGAGAAGAGCAGTGTCTCAGTAGTGACATGTATAAAATTGTCACAAATCGAATACTTTCCCACCAAAATCGAATGACTGCGGAGCTCGTCTGTCCTATGATGCGCAATAGATGGGGACCCCTGCCGCTTTTCGTATGAACCATTCATTTACCCCAGACTAGGAATGAGTAGCTTCCGCTTGGGTTATAGACTTCATGGCTGTCAGGAACCCTTCTTCTCATATGCCTTCCTGCCACAAGCTAGTGCGCTGCTACCCCATTTTTCCGGGGTATGTGCGTTTACAAATGTTCAGTAATGAGGGTGCTTTCCGTTTCGAATTCGACATTCAGGCGTCGTCAACGAATCTGTTGCACAGCGCTGGTAAGAAGAGAGGCAACCGTACATTACTGCTTAATGCACACTGAGTGAAAGATATGTAGGTTTCTATAAGTGGAATTGATGGGCCTGGATGCTTCTGTGGCTCGTCGGATGATCAAAGGTCGCAGAGATAAAGGGGGCGCAGGCTTGGTGGAAAATCTGTATTAGTCGGCGAAGCTATGCTGTTAGAACGAGAGAATCACTAGGTCAATGCCTGTCGGACCAAGTGTGCCGCTGATAGGAACGCAAACGCCTACAGGCTAGCAGCTGGACGTGATAAAGATGGTTCTGACACGTCACATTGCAGCACTGGTATTGGATTGCATTTTTGAGCTTCTGCTTGAAAACTATCGTCAGAGACAATTACAGGGTCATGCTCGTTCTTCACATCTTGGCTCGTCGGTTGTCCGTGTTGATTTGAGTTCTCTTACATGTTCTCGTGAAAGATTTACCTGCTGAGACCCCTCCCCTGAGCCATGCCCAGTAAACCCCACGTTATCGCGGCTCAGGCGCCCCTGTTAATCACATGGCTTCCCTCGTGCTGGCCATGCCTGGAACATTGTTGTCATAACTCAGGACCGAGACCGACAGGGAAACCCTCTCAAGCTTTGGTATGGACAGCAACAAAGGGCCATAGGAATCACTTGGCGTTGGGGACTCTAGATCTTTCGCTCCTCATGTAGTAGAAAGCACTACTGGGCGTGACCTTCTGCGCAGCTAGCAATCATGATTTTGGCATGTGTTCTGACAGTAAAGTGACCCGAGCCTTGATTTGCCTCGGCATGCAATCTCTGGACATTCGACTCCCAGCGGTGTTATGAGACATGCGATGAAAGTATCCGATGGCAGCATCCGTCACGAAATGTTTCACTGCCGCTCGGAGGGGCACACGAGCCGTGTTCTAGACTTTCTAGTCAGGAATGCCGAAATTGGAAGTCTCATACCTTTTTCTCTCTGGTTACACAGGAGTAACCTCTGCCGCCCTCGAGCTGCTTGTGGTCTTGAGGGGCTGAAGTGACAGAAACAGCGGGGGCTGACCTGGCCGCAACCGATCCTGACCGATACTGAATGATCGATCGACAGTAGAGAAGCATAAAAAGCCCAGCCAAGAAATAACGGCTGCAGGTGACTCACTGGTCAGGAAGAACGAGTGGCACTGCGGACGGAGCCCGTTGAAACACTCTGCATTCGATGCTCGAGACACTGTGCGTGAAAGCAGCGGGCCTACAGCTCATATGGCCATGTCGCAAGCCGGTGTTGCTCTCTCACTGCTTTGCAAATGTCTTGATCTAACAGATCTGCGAATACTTTCTCGTTGAGAGCCAAATTGGGAAATACCGGGCTTCCTCCTCAACCACGTTCTCACATGAAGCTTTGCCCCCACGGTGACTGACGCCCCTCTGCCAAAAGTGGAGTTCGCACAAACCGCCTCAAATCGTTCACCCCCAGAACAGAATCTCGCGATCCTCAGCAGAACACGCTCCAGACCGCGGAAACGGCAAAATGTTAAGATGATGAGGACGAGACTCGAACTCGCGCGGGTTGCCCCACCAGGAAATCTGTTAAGGAGACCTTAACCTGGCGCCATAACCAACTCGGCCACCTCACCGTTGGTTGATGAACTGCGGACTCGCAGGTGGATTGATGGAGTGCGTGGCGGGGCGAACCGGGGCTCAATCTCGTTTCCCACCAGCCGAAGGTGCTTCTTCGAGTTTGCTCATAGCTCATAGGGCCCTTCCTTCAAGGTTTGGTCCTTTCTGGGCATACGATGATGCAGTGCTTGAGGCCGTCGGCGGCGCCAATGTCGAACACGACCAGTGCGTCAAATGCAGTGATTCCCCGTCCACAAGCTGAGCTGCCATTCCACCGCGCGACTTTGCAGTTGACCACGCATGTTGGACGCCCATCGGGATACGAATGAGGCAATGATAATTGGCAACAATCGACCCCGTTCATATCAGTTGAGAACCTGTGAGGCCACCAATTACACCCTCCTCCTCTCCACGTCCGTGTCCTCTTCGTTCATGATCCCTTCTTCCCCGCCCGACCGCCCCGTCTGCGGCTCTGCCTTGCCCACAATCTCTGAGCTTCGAAAAACGAACAACACAAGCATCAGTGAGCTGATACCGTACCCGAAGTTCATCCAGTTCGCGGCGCGCAAGCCATCCAGCGAGGGGCCGTCCCACGGCTTGACCTCGCCGACGTCCTCGATAGGCACGCCCCGCGACTTGGCCATGACGGCCGTCTGCACGGCGGTACTGATCGCCAGGCCTATGGCACGGCCGATCTGGCCGGCGGAGTTGATGAGTGCGCCGCCGAGGGCCTGATCCTCCTGTGGCAGGGACTTCGAGGTGAACAGCGTCAGCGAAGGCCAGGCCGTGTCGGCGCCAAAGACGGAGAGAATCATAGCAGGCAGGCCAAAGGCAAAGTAGGTCGTGTTTGACGGGATCGGGATGGCGAAGAGGACACAGGCAAGCGACATGGAGACGTTGCCGAAAACGAGCAGGAGATAAGTCGGCACACGTGACAGCAGCAGGGCGACGACGAAAGCGGTGATGATGCCCATGACACCAGTGGGAATGAACCGGATAGTGGTTTGCAGCGCCGAGAGGCCCTGGTAGTCCTGGAAAAAGTAGGTGGCGTAGACGAGGAAGTTGTTGAACGAGGCGAAAAACAATGCCATAATCATCATGGCGGCGCTGAATCGCTTGTTCTTGAAGACAGACACCTTCATGAGTGGGGGGCTTGCGCCCTTCTTCTCGAGGTAGCGCTGCCAAAACACAAAGGCCGCGATAATGAGCAGTGACACAACAATGATGACGGGAATCCATGGCTTGTCCCAGCCAACAACATTGCCCTCCGTGAGCGCATACAGCAACGCCAGAACGCCGACGGTGATGAGGGCACCGCCAATCCAATCAACTGACTGTTTTGCTTTGTTCTGTTGGGAACGGAGTGACGGCGGTGGAGGCGGAATGACGAAGATTCCGGCAGCTGTCACGACACCAGCGAGGATGGCCTTTGCACCGAAAACCCACTTCCAGTCGGCGTACTGGGCGATGAAGCCGGCGATGAGGTTGCCGAAGATGCTTCCCATCGGGGCGCCGGCCGCATAGGCGCTGAAGGCATAGTTCTTGGCCTTCCCGGGCGGGAACGTGGTGCCGAGGATTCCAATCGCCGTGGGCACGTTGGCAGCGGCGCCGAGGCCGTGCAGGCCGCGGAATAGGTTGAAGGCGATCTCATTAGGCACGAAGGCGTTGGCGAGGGTGACGACGGCCGCCCAGGCAGAACCGGCGACGAAGATCTTGCGCTTGCCGTAAATGTCGGCAATGCGGCCCCAGAGGAGCAGGAAGCAGCCAAAGGCGAGGGAGTATGCCGAGACGATCCACTGTAGGCGCTGCTCGGGGATGTTGAGGTCAGAGCCGATGGCGGGCAGGATAATGACGACGGCTTGCAGCGACATGGTCTGGGAAAATCAGCACAAGTCTTGCCCGGGGTGAGAATGGGGAGGCGACAGACGTTCATGAAGCTTGCGCCAGTAAGGGTAGCCACGAGGGCAATGCATCTCGCCTTGGAGAAAGGGAGCGCAGTCGAGTGATCCCCGACGGCCTCCTCCTCCTCCTCCTCCTCCTCTTCGTTTGGGTGAGAGCCTGCCGCGGATGCGATGGACAGCTTCTTCTCGGGCGACAGTGGATTGTCATGCGCTTCCCTGGTGGTGGAGTCCTGTTGAATCTCGCCAGGGCCTGGGGTCGTCTTTTCACCGATGGATACCATCTTCACAGCAATCGTCGATGACCCTGAGCCGCGACATGATGTCGGCCGATGGCCCAAGGGCGACCCCTGGTTTATAAACCACCGTCCCTCGCTCTGGCATGGTCTCGTCAAGGCGTCAGATGGTGCTATATGCGACAGGGTGGGGTGGGGGGAATGCGAGCACGTCGGATCTCGCCTCCCAGGGCTGTCGCTATGCCCATCCTGGCCTAGAAGCCAGCGTATGGCGCACCTTTTGACCACTCAGGTGGGCTCTCTCCAGTGCGATGTCGGTCGCGACGGCAGATCGTTCGGCACGGCAAAGCCGCCCGGCAAGGGTAAGAGATTATCAGATGGAGTGGCATGTGTCTTGGGAGGCCGTTGGACCACAGGGCGCGCCGTCGATTTCCCAGACTTAGCCCGGCGATACTCGTAGCTGGGACGTCGAGCATGTGCTGTGCATGCATCCTGGAGGATGGAGTCAGGGAAGCGTTAGGCGAGGCCATGGACAGGATCAGGACACACCGAGATCCACAAGCCAATATTGAATTGACACGTGACCATAGGCTCCCCCATGACTCCACTCGCATCATCTCAGCTCAAGCATCAACATCGACCAAGGCATCACTCCATCCCATCCACAGCCAACCTAGGGCAGTCTCTCATCATCACCTGCCGTGCCAAGCAACCAATCTCAAAGACAAGATGATCTCGCTCACCTACATATTTCTGGCCGTCGTGCTGTTCGCTGCTTATCGAGTACGTGCGCTCACCTCAACTTGTTTCCCAGCCTCTCGCCTACTAGCTGGCGATTTCGCCTCCGATCTGCCGAAGACGCTGCCGAGCATTTACTGACCTGTGTGATATCAAAGGCCGTCTTCGCTGACCGCTCACCCATCCCCGAGACGTCTGTCAAGGTGCACAAGGTGACCAGCGCCGCCGAGTTTGACGCCCTACTGTCCTCCACGACCCACGTCGTCGTCGACTTCTACGCTGACTGGTGCCCGCCCTGCCGCGCCATCGCCCCCGTCTTCTCCGAGCTGGCCGACAACCATGCCTCCAATGGTCAGCTCGCCTTCGCCAAAGTGAACGTCGACCACGTCAAGGACATCGCCGGCCGCTACGACGTTTCTGCCATGCCGACGTTCCTCATCTTCCGCAACGGTGTGCCCTCAGGCGTTGCGGCAGAAGGCGTCAAGGCTCGCCCGTCCGTCGTCTTCGACAAGGATGGGCTCGTTGAGAGGGTGCGAGGTGCTGACCGTGCAGCCCTTCAGGGAGTTGTGCAAGCTTTGGCCAGCTCAAAATGATGAGAGCAGCACTACTCGAGCTGTGGGCGTGGAAGACAGACCAGGGAGCCCTTACCAGAAGTCACGTTTTGAGATTAGCAGCATTGTGACTTGATTACATACAGCCATGAAGTGAGGAATCAGAGTCGTCGAAGAAGACTTTTGTTTCGTACGTCATGTTTTGTCATTCCCCAAACCACCGAATTCCGCCCTCACTTTCTACGCCATCGCCCGAGCATGAGTTCTCTTTGATCTCAAAGGATTTGATCTTCCGTCGAGCACCTTGATGCATGGTCCTCCATCAATTTCCTCACCACCCGAGAACATGGCCAGACCCGACGTGGTCTCAGAAGCGCAGTCCTCAATCGCACACTGCGCCATTGAGGATGTTGCGAGAAAGCCCTTCGGCACTATCGGTACCTCTCAGAACTCTCTGGGTGGCTCGAGATGACCCCTCTGGACTATCACCAACACGAGTAGTGGGTGTCCGAAGGGCATATTGTGCGAACGCAAAGGAGTCGTCGCACAATGCAACGGGTCCGGGTCAGAATGGGACTGCCATATCAGCGATCATCAATTTGGCAAATGGTCTCTACGAACTCAAGCAAGCAGGCTAAGCGAGACAGACCGAGAGGATCGACGGATCCCAGCCCCCAACAGGCCCATGTGCCCCAGGACCACAGCAGTCGAGCCCAGGCTCCCAAGCACCTTTTTAGGCAGCAGCGTTTGGAAGGCCACATTACAATCATCAGAGGACACAACATCATTAGTTCCTATCAAACTGCATTGGAGAATACGGCGCTGGCTATTTCAGTTCGCCAACAAGACTGCGACATGGGGTGCAGGAACATGCAGCCTGGCAGCTTGTAGTATCAAATCTCAAATGAACACGCCACCATCAACCAGCATCCGCCGCAACGTGTTCACGAGCTCATTGGCATAAAGCCTGTCAGTTTCTCCATCATAAAGGTCAGAATTGGTTTTGGAACAGTCCCAAACACCAGCATCGGGTCGTGAATTAATCAAACCACCATGAAGCCAACCCTCGTTGCCTCCGCTTTGGTTGTTGCCATCAAGGCGCTAGCCAGCCAAAAGGATGCTGGCCACGAAGAATCCAGCTCTTCGTCACTAGAGTGGCCATGTCCGACCGAGATCAAGACCACGATTATACCGTACGATGCCAAGGAGGGTGACTCCTGGAGTGCCCCATGGCAGGTAAAGTCGGTTCACAACGCGATGCAAATGTGCCCCAATATCGACGAGCTCTCTCTGAACTCTGGATACATGGGCTGCGGCCACGAGTACTACCCCAGAATGTGGAGCCTCCCCTTCGATACTAGAGGCAATGAACGATATCTCTCAGCACCCAGAATCCTCGATCTCGAAGATTACGACTTCGATCGCCACGAGTGGGACGCTGTTCAGCCGCCCCTATGGTCCACACAAGTACACTCGACTGACAGGTCGTGGATGTCATGGGTCAGAAACGGCGACGCCTTCCGGTGGATCATGGGTCTGGGCCTCTCTGCCGAAATGAAGGCCAAAACCAACTTGGAACTCTGGCTCGACGCTATGGACTTTTCCCAAGTACAAACTCTCGTGCTCAGAGGCGGCTCGAACTTCGTGACGGACGACTCATTCTCCCGCCGTCTACCTGCGGCATTGTCCAGCCTTCGCTCATTGACTTTGGATGAACCCTGGAAATCTTACAGGTGCGATTACGCAAATGAGCAGAATCCTGGGCCACCTCCGGCTTTCGATCTGATCCTCGCTCTACCGCCCGCTACTTTAGAAAGCCTCACCTGTACCAGTGTAGGACCAGTCGACAGTGAAGAATTCGACAAGGTAATGAAACACCATGGACCGTCTCTGAAGCACCTCGAGTGGCACAGCGAAGAGATACTTTTCAGAGAGAGATCGACCCTTTCGGCCGAGCAGATCCGCAAACTCGCGGGGTGGGCTCCGAATCTCCAATCACTAACCATGGACCTGGGACGTCATGACCACGCATGGCCATCTGAAGCTCTGCATGCCGTTGCCGGCATGTCTAAGCTGACCGACCTGACGATCTACTACACAATGTCGAGCGACTGTGGATGGAGCCTTTTCACCCACCTCCTTTATCCCCATGACATCGACTGCGCCAAAGGCCTGAATAGATTTGCGCAGCCTTTGCTCAACACGACGACGGCGAACGAGATGTTTGACATGCTCCGAGCCGCCAAGACTGGCGAGAAGCTGTCTCGAGTTGTGTTCAAATCGGGCGACTGGATGCAGCCGTGGCTCAGCGACTTCAACTTTCCGGCGAGGTGGCTCGCAGGACAGCAGGCGCTGGTGGAGTGCTCGGACTTGAAGGAGGATGGAGCTCCGAAGGGGCCGAAGGATAGCATTTGTACTGGCTTTGACACCGATCCGTCTCTGGACGGCCAGCGTGAGGATCTCGATTGGGATTGGGTCGGCACGGAGCTCGATGGTTATGGAGAGGTACAATATCTCGACATTGAAGAGAATGCCGAGTTGAGGCGCCTCTGACCTGTTCGTTCTCTCATCTTTTGGACCTGCTTCACCCTGATAGTTATGCTTCGGTCTTGCTTGCTTACTGCGAACTTGTCCGCTCTTTAAATATAGCTTAAACAAACCTAAGTTTCAGGAAGACCGTGTTGTTATCGCTGATTTCGTTTTCCTATGGCTCCTGAGCTTTGGATATAGTATCATTCCCCCATGCCCATTCTGCCAAACATGACATGTCGTGCGTTGCCTGGTGGCGGATTTCCCGAAGGAAAATGGAGTCATCAACGGATTTGAACAGCTTTTCTTCACAACATACTTAGTCGACGACATACTTCGACGATTTTACGTGGGAAGGGGGTGGGGGGGCAGGAAGATGCGCATAATATGCATGCTATTTGTACCGTCAGCATCCTGCGACAATCTTCTACGCCAAGTCTCCCGGATCAGAACGTGGCGATCATGCCCTTCAAACTCTCTCTCCAGACGGCGAAGGATTCCACACGACAGGTGCATGCACAAAAGTGTTGAGTCTGCAAACGAGTCTACGGGAGCAAAGATCAGTTCCAGAAGCGGCTTCGCGATACCGACCATGGCTTCAGCTATTGTGATGCTTTCAGGGCCCAAATTAATTATCGGGGGGAGGATCTGAAGATCGCATGCTTCTCCAATTGAATTCTTGTTCGAGCATTGGTCGAAAGCCCTAAAGATACGGCTTCATAGCATGACAAACCAAGACGCCTCTTGTTCGCCCCGGGTCTCGGGCGTCGGCCTAAGAACCGCGCACACCACCATCCCGGAGCTCCAGGACCCCGCGGTCTCCTAGCTTGAGCCCTAAATCCTGGGGTCGACTTTACCCGGCCACTAGAGAGGAGCTTCATTGTTTACCCGGTTAGTCGTCAAAGGACGATCCTTCGAAACATCGTCAAACGGAGTTTCCGGCGACATGCGAGTCCACCAATAGACCTCCCATGCATTGCATGCGGCTCCATCGGCGTTGGCGTCTTGGCTACCAGAAACGCGTCGCCGCTGGTGCGGATACAGATTTCCTGCGGGCTCGACACGACCATAGAGCCTCTTAGGGAAGCCTGGATATGTCGTCGTCCAGGTTGTCGACGCTGGCTGCTGGATGCCAATATTTCCGTCGGCTTCTTTTCCCCGCAACCTCACGCCTAGGGTCCTTTCCCCACGCGGCGATTGCAGGATGAGATCACTCGGAGTAGGCAGCCAGGGTGGTTCTCGAGAGCGAGAGCTAAGCAGCATGCAAGCAACCGAAAACAAGGCAGATCAGCGTCGTCTCGTGGAAAGCTCCGCGAGTGATTCCCCCGAA
The DNA here is from genome assembly GCA_002851775.1 of Verticillium isaacii. Classification (NCBI taxonomy): domain Eukaryota; kingdom Fungi; phylum Ascomycota; class Sordariomycetes; order Glomerellales; family Plectosphaerellaceae; genus Verticillium; species Verticillium isaacii. Next base: position 2,005,785 of record NMXN01000007.1, on the reverse strand, counting down.
TAGCTGGTTTGGTATAAAACATCGAGAAAGCAGCGCCCATGCTAGACCAGTGAAGCAGGTCCGCATCGACAGCGTGCTGAGAGTCTGAACAACCTATCGCAGCATCGTCCGTCCATCATGCGCTTCGCCGCCCTCGCCACGACGCTGCTCGCGTCCGCGGTAACTAGCGCTTTCGCCTTCGAGATTCCCGCCGGCGTTCCTCGCTCCCTCGAGGAATTCCGCGAGAAGCACCCCTACCAGGCGCGTAGCACCAGGGGCGACTGTCGCAAGGTCATTCGGATTCGCTCTTCTGAAGACGAGACTGACGACATTTCGGACGAGTTTCTCGCGGGCATCAAAGAGGCGAACAATGGCGGGCTTTTGTACCTCCCGAAGGACGAGCTGTTCGTCATCGGAAAGCCTCTGGACCTGACCTTTCTGGACAACATTCACGTCCGCCTGGATGGCAAGATTCTGGTATGGACGGAAGCTTTGAACCTGCTCGACATGGAACTGACACGTGTAGTTCACCGATGACGTCCCTCAATGGCAAGCTACCGCCTTCAAGCACCCGTTCCAGACCAACCTCCTATTCTGTATGTTTGACTGCCACCGACCTGGACTCACTCGGTTCTGACTATCCGCAGGGAAGTGGGGTGGCAAGAACTTCAAAATCTACGGAGAGGGTGTCATCGATGGTAACGGCGAGCGCTGGTGGCGTGAGTTTGGCGAGCTGGATCTCCCCGCCGACAACAACTACACCTACGCCCGTCCTATTCTCTTCTACGTCGGCGATGCCAAAAACGTCCAGATCGAGGGCATCCGCTTCAAGGACGGTCCGATCTGGCATCAGCTGATTGAGCGCAGTACGCATCTCCTGCCGTGGCCCTGAGTCTCTCGCACCTGCTGACAGTGACCACTCCAAGCCGAGGGCATCTCCTACCGCGACGTTTCCTGCACTGCTCGTCCCGAGGACCAGGCTGTCCGCCCCGCCAACACGGACTTTTTCAACTCTCTGAACGTCAAGGATGTTTCCATCGAGCGCGTCTGGGTCGACGTCGGCGATGATTGCTTCTCGCCCAAGTCCAACGGCACCAACATTCACGTCAACTACATGTACTGCAACGGCACCCACGGTCAGGTACGTTCCGGGCCCCTGGCGGGCGGGAATCCAGCATGCTGACCGCGGCAGTCGATGGGTTCTCTCGGAGAACACAAGGGCGTCATGTCCTACGTCGAGGACGTGGTGATCGAAAACGTCTGGATGCTCAATGGCGGCGTGAGTCTTCCCAGCCAGCTTCACTGGCCTTGACTGATAGTCTCAGCACGGCGGCCGCATCAAGGTCTGGGCCGGTCCGACGGCCGGTCACGGCTATGTCAACAATGTCACCTTCCGGTGTGTATCCCCCGGCGTGCCTCGCCAGCAGTGACTTACTTGTCCAGCAACTTCTGGAACGCCAACAACGAATGGGTCGCCTTCCTCGACTCGTGTTACTGGAACGCAAGTTTCCCCTCCCCGCCGGCCACTTTGCCTGCTTCTGGCTCCTCCTAACAAAGACCAGATCGACGCCCAGACCTGCGAGGAATACCCCGCCGGCATGTCCATCAGCAACGTTCTCTTTGAGAACTTCACCGGCACCACGCGCGGCAACCGCGGCCGCGCCGTTGCCAAGCTGACCTGCTCGACGAGCCCCGACGCCGTCTGCGAGAACATCCGCTTCCGCAACTTTGACGTCCGCTCGCCATGCGGGGGGCCGGCGATCGCCATCTGCGACGGTGTCACGGGCGATACGGGGGATCTGCCGTGCTACGCCTCGGATAGCGCCGAGGCGAAGGCCGCGTTGCGGGACACGTGCACGGGGGAGAAGTCGGATTACGTCGGCAAGCCGTGGGAGGATGATGGCCCCGGGGGATTCTGATCTGAGAGAGCCAAGCCGTGTCTCCATCCGAGGCGTGCTGTTGGGTACCCGTTTGTGATTGCCGTGTGGCTTCGGCAGCGAGGCTAGAAAATAACGTGGCACCAACAGCCTTCACTCAAAATGAAGGGCAGACACACGACAGATAGCAAGTCACGGCGAGATCACGAGGCGAATTGTAAGGCATGGCATGGTCTTCATCAATTTCATTCAATCGCCTCATTACGTGAGGCGTTTTTTGTCATCGATACTCATGGCTTAGCCCTTGGCCGCACCAGCCTTGATGAGCATGATGTCACCATCCTCGACAACGTATTCCTTGCCCTTGGTCATGACCTTGCCCTTGGCCTTGACCTCGGCCTCGTCGCCGAGCTCCTTCAGCACGGAGAAGGGGTAGACGAGGGCCTGGATGAAGGTCTTCTCGAAGTCGGTATGGATGACACCGGCGGCACCGGGGGCCTTGGTGCCGTTGCGGAGGGTCCATTGCCTGACCTCGTCGGTGCCGGTGGTGAAGAAGCTGCCGAGGTTGAGCGACTTGCGCATCTGGATGATGAGCTTGGGCAGGGCCGAGTCGGCGCCGACCTTCTTCTGCTCCTCGAGGGCCTCGGCCTCGGTCTCGAAGCGGGTGAGGCGCTCCTCGTAGGCGACAGAGATGGGGATGATGGGATCACCGGAGGCGTTCTCCTTGATCCACTCGGCGATCTTGGGAAGATGCTTGTTCTTCTTGCGGACGTAGTCCTTCTCCGAAAGGTTGACCAGGTACACGACGGGCTTGGCCGTCAGGAGGAAGAGAGGGTTGATGACCTCGACCTGGGGGTTCTCGTCAGCTGGGGGACTTCGACGACGTGTATGAGGCAAATCAAATCAAGAAGATTGCGACTCGAAAGTCAGTATGAATTTTTATCTCAGTATGCACTCTGCGTTAAGTTGAGGCATTCGACGAGCTGGGTTATAAGTCGGACCTCGGGTCCTTTATCATCACGCGAGTCGCGGCGGGGGTGTTTTGAAGATTGAGAAAGGTTGTGGCAGCTTACCTCCTTGGGAGACCAGTTGCCCTTTCGGACGTCCTTGCCGTCCTTCAGCCAGTCGATGATCTTCTGGATGGTGTCCTGCTCGGCGATCATCTTCTTCATCTCGAGACTCTGGCCGCCGGAGCGCGTCTTCTTCTTCTGGGCCTCGAGGGCCTTCTCGACGAACTCGATGTCTTTCAACCGGAGCTCCTCGCTGATGATGTCGAGGTCACGAGTGGGGTTGACGTCACCCTCGACGTGAATAATCTCGGCATCGTCGAAGGATCGCACGACCTGGAAGATGGCGTCGACGGCACGGATGTGGGACAGGAAGGCGTTGCCGAGACCAGCACCGGTCGAGGCACCACGGGTCAGGCCGGCGATGTCGTAGACGGTCAGGTTCGCGGGGACGCGGGACTTGGGGTTGTACTTGGCGCACAGCCAGTCGTAGCGTTCGTCGGGGACGATGACGCGCGCCTCCTCGGGGTCGATGGTGGCGTAGGGGAAGTTCTACGTCTTTGTCAATGAGTCTGCAGGTTCGTCGTGGCGGGGAGCAGAGACTTACAGCAGGGTTGCCGAGGTTGCACTTGGTGATGGCCTGGAACAGGGTGGATTTGCCGACGTTGGCAAGACCGACCTTGGATCGCGGGGTCAGCCTGGGGGGCTCAAGTCAAGCTCAAGCGCGGGGTGAATTTTTTTTCCCCCGTTGCTCGTTGAGGGCGACGCACGATTCCGCTCTTCAGACTGTTGCCAGGGCGGCCGAGGAGAATCTTCTTCTCCTCGACTTGCTTCTTGGGAGCCATCTTGGATCCTCGTTTCTTTGCGTAGGAACGAGAGGGGGTATAAAAAACAGTGCAGCGAAGCACTGGTGTGTGGCCGGGACTGATACTGGTGGTACAGTGTCGAAAGGCAGAGCTAGCTGCGCGTGGGTGTAAAGGGGGGAAAAAAGAAGCGAAGGGGAGGGAGGGCGCGAGGAGGGACGTCGTGGTGAAGGATTGGCTGGCTGTGTGACCAGCCGCAACCCGTCGGAACTGTCCAGTTGGCTTTCGCGAAAGAAGGGGAGGGAGGGGAAAAGAGGGGATTGGGTATCTGGGAAGCCGGTTCGGTGGTGGCATGAGTGAGGGAAAAAGTGTAGAAGAATTTGCTGCGCGCGAACCTCGACTTGGATTTTGCTGCGCTGTGCCCCACCAAACTCTGGTCCTAGCCCTGGTGCTGCTGCAGCTCGCCTGCACCTCACTCCACTGTGGCTCCCGTGCCCTGCTGAGGTAATCCGGCCTGGAGGAACGTCCCACCGCAGCGGCTGCCCAGGTACCTTCAGGTAACTATCTGCCTGTAGGACCAGCTCTCCAGTGGGGCATGCCCTGGAGCTTCCCCCCGGATTCGGCCAGGTCGGCGCCGAATCGCCCAGTTCCTATTGGGCGTCCGCCTGAGCAGCCTAGCTTCCCCCCTCCCCTCTTCCCTCCACTGTCGTCACTCGCTGCCTATGTCCTGCTTCCAGCTTGCTGGTCCCATGTCTCAAGGTCGCATCGCATTGCACCACAGCGTTTGACGGCTTCCAACGGCGCAAACGATTCCATCCCTCGACGTCGCCGCCAACGTACTACTTCCACTCCAGCCACCTTCTCTCCTATGCTTAGACTGCTCCCTGAATTCTTTGTACATGGTTCCTGACCCTCTTGATACCCTCACCTGCTCCTCTCTTTGTGCCTGAACCCAACTCGTAGCCCCGCCCGTTTCGCCAGTCTCGTCTCCCAGATCGCCAAACGGGAACTTCTTGCCGTCGCATCACCTCTCTCAAGCTCCTTTGCCTATTCATACCATACTTCAAGATGCCTCCGACTCGACCTGAGCGTTCCAACTCCACGAGGCAGTCCTCGAACCGCCATCGGTCGACCATGTCCCTCACAAAGACTGAAGTCACAATTCATGTCTACGACCTGCTCCCGGTAAGCCAGCCGACGGCTTCCCTGCGCCGCATGCTCCCTACCCCGCAAGATACTGACGAGAGCAGCCCGGAAGGTTATCCACCGTCCTCTGGTCGGTCGGCGCGTCCCTCCTGCACTCCGGCGTCGTCATCAACGGCAGAGAATACGCTTACGGCGGCCACGACCGCCGCGGCATGACTGGCGTCTACTGGACGAGCCCCAAGACCGAACCCCCGGGCGGAACCTTCAAATGCGAGCTCCTGCACGGCTTCACCTTCATGACCGAACAAGAAATTGAGAAGGTCCTGGACGACGTGTCCAAGGAGTTCCAGGGCACTTCCTACAACCTCCTCACCAAGAACTGCAACCACTTCACCTCGGAGCTCTGCGTGAAGCTGACGGGCCAGAACGGGCCTGCCTGGCTCAACCGTGCCGCCAGCATTGGCGTTGCGCTGCCCTGTGTCGTGCCTAGGGAATGGATCGACCCTCCCGAGTATGACACTGTGGATGGTGAGCTGCTAGACGAGGACGAGGACGACGGCACGCACGAAGGATCTCGCATGCTCAAACAGTCCCCTCCGAGGTTTCATGGCGAGCCCCAGAGCGACGAAGAGGAGGAGGATGCGTCCGAATGGGAGAGCGAGGACGACAGGCGGCATGGGGGAAGCGGTAAGGGAAAGCAGGTTGATCGAGACCAAGCAGGCCGACAACTGCCTGCCTCGGAGAGGGCACCCCGGCGATAGCGGCAACATGCCGACGGGGATGGGATACTGGGTTTGGTCCACCACGGGTGACTGGCGTTACGAGATTTGATACCAAGCGTCTTGCGAAATTGGGATGGCGTTTGGGATGGGCGACGCGGGACAGAACCCGGCAGCTCTTGATTCTTTGGTATATAGTACAGCTGTACACGTATTGTACATTTGATTTCCATCTGTTCCCTCCGCCCCGTCTACCACGCTGCACCTTCGACGACCGCTTACAGACGTCTGGGGTTCTTGCTCCTGCTACCACCAAACTTGAGCCTCGTCGAGTCGGCGACACGCACGACCTTCTGCCGCCACATGGCACCCTCGGGGCTCATCAGACACTTGACGCCGGCATCGCGGCCCTGGCCGAAGCCCCGTAGCACGAGCTCAATCCGGTTGATCTTCTTGTCCCAGCCCGCGAACCTTAACCTCTCAAACACGTGCGCCGTCAGCTGGTATGCGGCGTCGAAGTGTTTCCGCCTCGACTTCCTGAAGCCGATGTTGCCGCACGACATGGACACGATGGCACCGCGGTCGGGCTTGGACATGGTGACGTGCGTGTTGTGCTTGTGCGAGTAGATGTGCAGGTGGAAGGGCTCGAGCGCGTCCATCGCCTCCTCTTTGATATCGCCGAAGCCGTCCTTGTCGCCGTCGAGGCCGGCCGGGGTGCGCTTCTGCTCGTCCTTGCCGAGGGTGCTGCGGAACAGGTTCATCATGCTCGAGTCGGCCGGACCGCTGGTGGTGGTGGCGCCCGCTGCGGTAGGGGGCTTCGGGGCGGCGGGCTTCGGGGTGTTGGGAGCGCCGTAGAGAGAGGAGAGGAGCTCAGAGCCGGCCTTGGTGGTGGGAGGGTCATCGGCGCGTCTGTTGGGGGTCTGGGAAAGAGGTCGGCAGAGGGAAGGCGAGCATCGTGTGACGGAGGTCGGTCGGGCGATGGATTGAAACGCCGTCCTCGAAAGGAAACGGCTTGCTGAGGGGCCGCTCATCTTTGGTGTGATCGACAGACCCTGCTGCACTGCCGTCGAATGTAGTGATGCCGGGACGTTGAAGGTCAAGTTGTCGATAGTTGGTGACCTGGAATTTTTCGAGAGAGCTTCCCGACACGCCATTCCCCGATTGGCCGACCTCAGGGGTGGGCGCGGCTCGCTGCACTCTCTGGCGTCTGCCGGCTAAACTGCGGCCGAGTCTCGTACCTAGGTACCTCCGTCCACTCCCGTGAGCCGTAGGGGACCCTCCCCTTCCAGTTTCCACCAGCTTCGACCCCTGCCCGCCGCGGCCCGCCTGGAGCCGAGATCGCAGAAATCCTCGTCGCGCCCCAAATTTTGATCCGGCCAAATTTCATCCGGCCTACTTGCCTCCCCCCGTCCGAGTCGTCCCCCCCAACCTGTGCATCGCTATCACCCACACCTGGGAGGCGGAACGCTTTGATTCATCATGAACTCCTTTGTCCAGTCCTCACGGAGCGTCACGCCCAATGCTCTGACACGGACATCAGCCCGCGCCGCTCATGCGACTGGCAGGACGCAGGCTTACCGGCTTCAGTCTACCGATACCCTCGCCGCCATCCGCATCCAACAAGCATCCTCGCGACAGCTCTCCTCCCTTCGCCCTACAACCCTTCGATCATCCTTCCTCCCCCACGAGATCCGACCTCTCATCACCTCCACATCAGCTCGTTCTTTCCACGTAGCATCGCCGAGATGGCAAAAACAGACGGAAGAGAAGCCTCAGGCCGAGACCAAGCCCGCAGAGGAGGCTTCCAAGGCTGCAGAGGAGGAGAAGGCCAAGGCGTCCGAGTCGGCAGACAAGGAGGGTGCCTCTTCTGGTGAGCAGGAGAAGAAGGGCGAGGAGAGCGACGGAAAGCAAGAGGAGAAGAAGAAGGACGAGCCCCCGCCACCTCCCCCTCATGGTGACATGACCCCGTGGCAGGTGTTCATGGAGACGATGAACACGGAGCTGAAGAAGTCCAAGGAGTGGAACGAGTCGACCAAGGCCCTCTCCGGCGAGATCCAGACCTTCCAGGAGAGCGAGCGCGTGCGAAAGGCCCGGGAAGCCTACCAGTCCACCACCGGCGCCATCGGTAAGACGACCTCGACCGTTGTCAAGACGACTGCCGGCGCCATCGGCAAGGGTGCCGCGTGGACCTGGGACACACACGCCGTCAAGGGCGTCCGCAAGGTTGCCAACGTGACGGGTGATGCGCTCGACAAGGCCACCAAGCCCATCCGTGAGACGGAGGCCTACAAGAACGTCAAGGATGTCATCGACGACGGCAGCAGCTCCCGTTACGGTGGCTGGGTCGAGAAGGAGGAGCGCAGGAAGAAGCGTGAAGCCGAGAGGGCTCTCAGGGGCGATCAGCCGGAGAACCTCGAGGAGGACCCCAAGTATGTTGAGCGCGATTTCTGATCATAAAGACAAGCAATGCTAACCATGTCACAGCGCCGGCACGAACGTGACACTACACAAGGATGCCGCGTGGAAGGAGGCGTGGAGAGATTTCCGCGACCAGAACAAGGTGGTCCAGGGCTTTTTCAGCGCTGGTAAGGTCTACCAGGAATCCGAGAACCCTCTCATCTCGACAGCGCGAAGCATCACCGACACCATTGGCGGATGGTTCGCCGAGAACGAGCAGGCCCAGGTCATCAAGAAGTTCCGGGAAATGGACCCTAACTTCAAGATGGAGCCTTTCCTCACGGAGCTCCGCGAATACATCCTTCCGGAGGTCCTCGACGCCTACGTCAAGGGCGATGTACCCACCTTGAAGCTGTGGCTCTCTGAGGCGCAATACTCGGTCTACGACGCCCTCACGAAACAGTATCTCAAGGCCGGCATGAAGTCGGACGGCCGCATCCTCGACATCCGCCACGTCGATATCGCCAAGGCGCGCATGCTGGAGCCCGGTGACATTCCCGTCTTTGTCATCACCTGCCGCACCCAGGAGGTGCACGTCTACCGCAACGCCAAGACGAACGAGCTCGCGGCCGGCATGGAGGACAAGGTGCAGCTGGTGACCTACGCCATTGGCATCACACGACTGCCCGACGACGTCAGCAACCCGGAGACGAGGGGATGGAGGCTCATCGAGATGCAGAAGAGCGGACGCGACTACTACTAAGCGGGACCACCACGTTGGCCCCCTTTTTTTGACCCGACTCAACAACCACTCATACGCTGGCGATTGGATGCGACACTTGTCATTCTGATGTTTCACTAATGTACAAAAAACTAGACGGGGGGCATATGGGGGAATTGGCGATTTTGGGGATGCAGACGAAGAAGAGAGACAGTCGGGGAGATCAATTTGGAGTCTTGCCGCCTGCGGTCTGCGGCCCGAGGAACCAACACCGCTCTCGCCTTGAGGAGGCCACCTTGTACGAATACCGAAGAGCCTGCGAGGCAACTGGCGAGGTTGATTTTTCCTCGCCGAGCTGTTTGTTTAATCAAGATACCAGACGGACTGTTTGACGTCTTGGATCACACATTTCGCTGTCCTTGATGCCATGGCTTTCGCATATGCATGTCTGACGCACAGCTCACGTCAAGCATCAGCCCGCGTCAGTCTTGAACTGAGAGACTACACAGAGTGACACACGATGTTTGCATCGGTGGAGGCTAGTCTTGTGTGGTGAGCTTCCTGCTGATACTCCCTCTTATCCCGAAGCTTTCAGTCCTCGCCTGCAGCTTTCTAATCCTTCATCGTGTCCGGCCCTCTATGTCTCCCTTAGGTTCGCCCCAGGCTTTCTTCCGCTGCCTGTAGTTCATCTCTCACCACCATCAACGCCTTCCCAAGCAAGTTTAACCCCCAGGAACTCCTCTCCACCGCCGGCGCGACGTGCGGTGCGAATCCAACCCCCCATATCGGATCGAAGGGGCTCGCCTCCACAAGCTCACCTGTCCCCGTCGCCAGCAGCCTCTCTTTCAACTCGGCTGCACCTGTTCCGGTTGTGAATTTCAGCCGGGTCCCGTCCCTCACGATTTCCTCCCGCTGCGCATCCCATGTCTTGGCGTCGAAGTTCTTGACCTTGCGGCCCAGAGCTTTGGCCTTGCGGGGATGCGCCGCGGCGAGGATAGCGGCCTCTTGTGACGGGTCGAAGAGGGCGGCCTTGCGGTACATCATGTAGTGCTCGGCGGTCTTGAAGTAGCGAGAGGGATCCGTGGGGTGCGGAAACGGCGTGGGGGCCCATTGCGAGAGAAAGCCATACGAGGGATCTGTCTCGCGCCAAAAGTAGACGGGAGCGGACGGCAAAGCTGAAGACATTGGTGCTGGTTCTATTGGGCTGTGCTGGGCGTCCATCTTTGCGAGACTGGTCTTAGGGAAGACTGTGGTTGTGGAGTTTGACGCGGTAAGGGATATGAAGCGCGCCCGCAGCAATCCCCAAGTCGTACGGTTGCTCATATTTATTTGCAGTCAATTATGGTTCAAGACCTTGATGCCGACCGGTGGTGAGTCTTTGTCGCGGCGTGACTCAAGCTGTCGTGAGATGGCCAAGGATCGCCTGAGGCTGAAGCTGGCGGGGCGTACTAGGGAGAGCCCAGCTCAGCGGCGCATTTCTCGTCTCAACATGACGATGGCGCCGTGGCCTTCCACTTGCGTCGGGTCAACTAGGTCAGATTGCTTGTTTGGCTTGCGCGAAGGATGCTCGTCTTTCACCTCTCACATGTTTCATGTCAGATGGGTTACTACGCGATTGTAACCATTGGCTCAGATGCTTGGGGCGGCTGGGTGTTGGGGGATTTACTCAGCTTTCCCCTCACTTGCTAGGTAGCAGATGCTTGTGGAGGGCTGACGGCAAACATCAACAGAGAACGGTTGGAAATCTCAGATCGCGACCTTCAGCCGCGGACCTTGCCTGCGACCTGTGTATCCTCTACTAACAACTCTAGCCAGGAAGCTTGCCGCAGTGTCGTCGCTTGATTCCACCGAGTGCATCAAGATGTTGAAGATCGGACACAAAGGATGCGAGTAAGTTTAGTGTTCGAAACCATTGACCTCACTGCATGCTGATCTACATTACAGCCTGAAGAGCCTTGGTCTGCATCTTCAAATAAATGGCTTTCTCAAACGCGAACGAACCACACGCCGCATCCGCATCATCCATGGTGGAGTCACCATCGTCGATACGACCAGGGCAATGCTCGTCTGGGAACATGCAGCATACCCGCAATACTATATCCCGGGAGATGACATCAAGAACTGCGCCATCACTCCGCTGGAGATCGGTTCAAGTCTGGGCTATATCTCCACGCAACATTTCTTAAAGTTCTACATCGTCAAGATCGCTCCCGCGGACAAGAATGGCCTTCCGACTGGGCATGAGACTGATAGGGTCCTGAGATTCCTGGATATGGATCCAGAGGTGCGTGTAATGGTACGGTTCGAATTCGGAAGCATGGGTTCGTAATCTCTTCTCCATTGTGTCTGGCATTTTTGCGTGCAGTTATCGTCGAGTAAGGTCTCTGGGCTGATATAACCTGCCTGTTTGTGCAGACCAGTGGTTTGAGGAAGACACACCAATCTATGTCCACCCCAAAGACCCGTACAAGCGAGTCGATCTTCTGGCGTCGAGACGAAACGTCCGCATCGACTACAACGGCCAGCTTCTCGCCGAGTCCTCTGACTCGATTCACCTCCTGGAAACCGGCCTCCCGACTCGATACTACATTCCGTACACGGCGGTGCCAGAAGGCTCGGTGCGGCTCCTGAAGTCCGACACGGTGACTGAGTGCCCCTACAAAGGTACTGCTGGTTACTACAGTGTCAAACTGGACACTGGGGATGTTTTGGAGGACCTCGTGTGGTATTACCGCCACCCGACCATTGAGTGTGCCGGTATCGCAGGCATGATCTGTTTCTACAATGAAAAGGTGAACATTCAGCTGGACGGGGAACTTGTGGAGACGCCAGGAGAGCCGGGTGTGTAGAACCGATGTCCTTTCCCATTCTTTCGTTTTCGGCATCTTCAGCAGATACGAATATGTGAGGCTCAGGTGTGCTTCTTTGTAAAGAGAATTCCGCAGCAGGGCTCAGATGGATGATATGGATCTCGGTGACCGTCGGTGTCCTGACCGATGGTTTCGGTGAGCAAAGGTGAAGCTTAAATTGGTAGGCTAAGCCGCAGCCGCCGATGACGTCGCAATGAGGCGGAGCCGTGACACTGCACTCACGCTAAGAAGCTGGCTGTTGGCTCCTCGCCCAGCCTTCTAGCCTCCCATTCCTGCCAAGCTCATTCTCATTTCATCACCTTACCACGACATCTCATCATCACGAATCTCATCCAAACCGACATTCGCTTTTCGAATAATCAGTCAGCACACCATGTCCGACCAATCAAGCATGCCCCGCGCGCCGGCGCCAGTCCACACCGAGCAGCCCAAGTCTCAGGACGCCATGGCCATGGGTGAGCTCTCACCACCACCATCGATTGACAACATGGCCGCGAAATTCCGCTGACACGCACCCCCGCAGATACTCAGAAGCCCCAGGCGTCCCAAGACGGCCGGTCAGAGGAGGAGCCGGAGCTGGCGCTGCGCGGCGGCGAGGCGTGCCCGGGACGCTTCTGCTTCATCATCCCTTGCCCGATTCCCTGCAACTTCTGCGTCTTCCCGTGCCCGTGCTGATCGGCTCTCGGCTCTGGGGAGGACATCCCGCCTGTATCTGTTTTGCAAGTGTACGAATTCGTCCCGGTAGTCTGGCGCCGGCTGCCACGCCCTTCGGGTGCCATAATCAAAGTCTTTTGCCTGCCTGTATGAAGCCACGGCCGATGCCTCGTGATGATCTGTGCCCCGCGCTGCAGGAGAGGACGCTTTGAGGATCCACAGCCGACGTGGAGGACGCGCGAGTTTGAGGGGTTCGTCGCCGGTATTTCGCCCGACACGCCGCCTGCCACTCGCGCGACGGGCTCCTGCGGACGTCGGCCGTCTCTCCCCGCACAGCACCCAAGTGGCGCACAGCGCCCAAGTGGACCTACATGCAGTCAAGATCCGATGAACCCGGGGAGACGATGGAGAATCGACTACAGTCGTCTGCCCACGATAGCGGGATGCGGGGAGAGGAGCGGAGAAAGAACGCGTTGCTGGTGGGTTTTGATGGATACTGTTGGTGCTGGCCTTTGTAGGCGTGACGGCGGTACCAAGGCAATCCAATGTCGCACCAGGCAGGTTCTAAACTCGGCCAGCGCCGGCAAACATCATGTGGAGTGATGGCGATGAGCCGCAGAGGTAAGGGCTGTTGCCGATGGAGGACATCAAGGAAGTATCAAGTGCACCGACGAGGAGATCCTTCTGTTCAGGAGATGGTCATATCGAGCAAGATGAAGGGTATTGAATTAAGAACATAGGTAGTATCCAAGAGGTCAAGCACTCTAGAATCCGACGACGAAGCGACATTATTTTTTTTACAAGTTCTTGTATTTTCCATCTTGATAGATAGCAGACATGAACGCTCTTCCGCGAACCATCACCACCCATGAGTGGTTGAGTAGAAGCCCATTAGTGCGAGAAAAAGCTAAGCAGGGGGGTAAGGCACCCAGGTAAATCGGACAACCGAGAAATGGTATCCCTTTTCTTTCTTGCATCCGACTCCAAGCACCATCCACCCCGCACAGCACAACCGCGCGCATCTAATAATCGTCGTTGATGTCGACGACGGTACCCTTCCACTTGCGGGCGTTGACCTTGCGCTTGAACAGAATGTCGATCTCGCGGTACGAGCGGTCCTTCATCTCGGGGACGAAGAAGTAGGCCAGGACGAAACAGACGAAGCCGGTGCCGGCCCAGACGTAGCCGCACTTGCCGCCGAGGTCGGCGCCCTGGAGGTAGCGTGTTAGCAAGTCTGCTCGAGAAGTGTGAACGTGTACGGATTGGGCAGGCGCTTACGGTAGTGCTCAGCATCCAGTTGCCGAGGAAGATGCAGGGGATGTTGACGAGGTAGTAGCAGCCACGACCGATACCGGTGGTGAGGGGACGGAGACGGATGGCCGAGGTCTCGCCGATGATTACCCACGAGGCCGGGGCGGGGCCGAGGGTGAAGAGGACGGAGATGATGAGACCCAGCGAGGCCTGGGCGAGAGACGATGAGGTGCTGTCGCCGAAAGAGGCGGCGATGCCGAGGGCGACGAGGAAGCCCGTGTTGATGAGGGAGCCCCAGACGTAGATGGTGCGGCGGCCGAGGTAGGTGGTCAGGATCCAGGAGAGCATGACGAAGATGGTCTGGAGGGCTGAGGTGATGAGGCCGAGGGCGAAGGCCGTCTCGTTGGCGATGCCGGCCTGGCGGAAGAAGAAGACGGCCTGGTTGGCGATGAGGTTACCCGTCAGGTTCTGGGCGGCGTAGACGCAGCAGACGATGGCGGTACGGTAGGCGTCGACGCCCTTGAAGAGCTCGAGGTAGCCGGGCTCCTTGTCTGTCTTCTCGAGGTCGATGGTGCGGCGCATCATGGCGACCGTGTCGTTGTAGTTGGAGACGACCGACTTGCGGCCGAGGCGGGAGACGGCCTTGGCAGCCTGCTCAAGCTTTCCCTTGCGCACGAGCCACCAGGGGGACTCGGGGGCGAGGAACATGAGGATGGCGAGGGGCGTGGGGAACATCCACTGCAGAGCGATGGGGATCCTGTAGGAGATGGCCCTGGGCTCTTCGGCGTATGCGTAGGTGGTGCCGCCGACGATGATGGCGCCGATGGCCCAGAACATCTGGAGCATCTGCGTGCAGGGAGCGCGGAGCCTCATGGGCACGATCTCGGAGCAGTAGGCCGGGGAGTTGGCGATGAAGATGCCCCAGGGGACGCCCTCGAGAAGCTGCGAGAGGAGCATGATGGGCAGGGAGTTGGCGAAGAAGAAGACGAAGATGAAGGCGTTCAGGAGCATGAGGCCGAAGATGGTGGCCCAGCGGTAGCCGACGCGGCTGGTGAGGGGGCCGGCGAGAGTGACACCGATGAGGGCACCGATGGGGCCCGAAGCCTGGAGGGCCGAGGCCCAAGGGCTCTCGATCTCCCAGTTCTCCGTGCCGTCGCTGCTCGTGCCGACGTAGACGCCGAATTCTTTCTGGAAGGAGGGGAGGGCGATGAAACTGCCCATCAGGAAAACACAGTAGGACTCCATGATCTGGTGGGGGCTCGTGTTAGCCCCGAGGGTGAGACCGGGGGGGGCTGAGTGAGATGAGATGTGCGAAGCCGAAGCGACACACTCTCAGGGAGACTTACAATGGTGCAGGACATGGTGAAGGCCCACAGACTGGCCATGGGGTAGGCGCGGACAGCCTCGAGGACACCCATCCTGTACTCAGCCTCCTCGGCCTCAATGGCGTCGGACTTGTACTTGTCGAGGGAGGCCTTCTCGTCGAGGTCATGCGGGGCGGCACCAGTCTCGATCTCCTGCGGCTTCTCGCCCGCAGGCGACTTGGTGTCGACGGGATCGCTCATGTTGGGTGGTTTGTCAGTTGTACCCGACAAGAAACAAGTTGACTGGGAGAGAGAGGGATGGGGGGAAGGAGGGCCGCGTCAAGGAGGGAGAGCTGGGTCAGCGGGAGGCCAGAGGCTCCATATATACGGTAACACGTCTTGCAGTACGATGCATTCGAGGTGTGATCCTTGGGGAAAGGAATCCTTGGGGAAGGGGGGTGGGAGGGGGGTGGAGAAGGCCCGGGGTTGGAAGGCCGGGGGAGAGCGCGTGTGGTGAGATTAGCTCGGGGAAGAGGGGAGCTTGGAGAAGGCCGCTCCGTCTCGACCATACCCGGGCCAGTCACGGCCAAGCAGCGGAGCAGCGCTTTGGGTACTAGTCCATCGCCCCATCCCTGGCCTTTCTCCAGCGCCTTTCCCACGCGAATCTGCCAGAAAGAGGCAAAGATGGGCGTCGCGCGCCCAACCTCGCGGCAGATTGTCCCGAATCTACCAAGGCCAGGACGAGCTTGGCGGCACTACGACCTGACAGTAGCAAGGCAGGTCAGCGGCACAGCCGTTGGCGCGTAAATGGGTTTAGCGGACATGGGTGCAACCCAGGACGACCTGCTGCCGGCCATCGCCCATCTGGATTGGCGCGGCTGACGACGAGCCAGTGCAGAGCCGAGTTCTGGCCGTGTTTGTTCAATGAACGGGCATGCTGGACATGAAAGTTGAACCGTCGTGGGCGAATCGTTTCTGGCAAGGAAATAAAATCACAGGACTGGGACGTTGTTATGAGCAGGGATCTTGGATTGAGGCTTGGGGGCTTCCAGAGCTAAACGGGCCCCCAGATTTCTCATCGTGGAGCATGGCTGCGCTATGTGCTACCACATCCTGATGCACGCTTGGCATTCTGCCTCGGTGCCCTGCATACGACAGTCGTACATGCTCGGTCCGGTCGTGTTCGGAGCACATGCGACGCTGTCAAGCTCCACAAGTATGCTCGGTTGGCGATTGTCCCCCCTTTGGCTCCTACGCCTGGCTGGTACCGGTAGCTCTCTTCGAGTCAGCCGCGTTGTTGTGCGTCCAAGCCATACCCCTGACAGCTCTTGTCAGCGTCCCTACCACGCGGGACGTGAAGCAAGGCAAGGAGCCTGGAACATTTCGATATTCTACGAGGGCTGAAGTAAAAGCCTGCAGCCGCCAAGATGCTGGTGCCCTGCATACCTGATTCTCCGAACCGACAGATGGGAATGTGTCTCGAACCAGCACCACGCGAGCCGTCACAGACATCTGCACTTCTCTTTTTTCGTCCAAGCGCAGTCGCATCGTTCCATCGCTGGGTTGCCGTGTCTGCGGTCGGGCCTGGTCTGCTCGTGTCCGACCCTTCCAACCTTCCACCCCCCCAGTAGAAGGAAGACACATGCCAATGGAAATGAAGTGCTGTGACCGACGACGAATGGCAGCGCACGAGCGGCGCTCCACGCGGCGCGGATCTGGCTTCCCCAGGCAATCCAGTGGACTCGGGCATCACATGGCCATCTTTGATGGCGCCGGGCCCCTCAGATGGCGGGAGGCGGCAGAACCTCGCATCCACCATACATACCTTAAGCATACATGCCTGGGCTGCCCCGCGCGGACAGAGCCGTGGGCGCAAGCCTCGGGGTTAGCGGGTCTGGACGGCTCCGTGTCACCCACAGCGTGTATCGTATCATGTGTCGTGTACGTATCGCATCGTCGCGTTGGCAGGAACGCGATGCGTGTGCCGCGTTCCGGTCGCTTCGGCACATCAATGAGGCGAACGCCACAGCTTTCGCGTGGAGATGCCGGGGAAGCCGGGGGAGTCGGGGTAGTCGGGGTAATGGGCGCCGGTTAGGCCGCTCCTTTGGCTTCACCCTAGCCCCACTGGTCGACGTGCGCCGGGATGGCGCCGTGGTGGTGTCGTGGTGGAAGGGGGATTTGCCCTATTCCGGGGTAGCTGCGGGGGTGGCTGCGGGTGGCTACCACTCGTTACAGGCTAAGCTTCACTAGTCTAACCCCTAATAGGCCCTCGTACCCATGAGCCTGTTTGGAAAGCTTGGTCTGTAATAGGTGCGACTACAGAACCCCAGACGCCCAGAATGTCCTCCCATGCTCTCTGTGATCTCCCGTGCTCTCGAAGCAGCGCCAGGTGTCGATGCGTGCACCACACTCACACTCCCGCCAGTTTGGAACGCCAGCTCGCCAGCAGTCTGGGGAAATATCACAGCCCAAGATAAGGTATAAATGGTTGCGCCTAGCACTCGTGCTTCTGTCCACTCCCGCCGCTCTCTTCCTCCTCGTACACTGTTCGCCCAGGCATAGAACGTGGAGTACAACCTGGGCGTGCTGGAGGCCGTTCGAGCCTATCATGTGGCTACCTGCCGGGCCTTCATCGTGTCCTGCACCGTTGCAATCTGCCTACGAATCTTGACGTGACAGAATCCACGTTCGGTGGTGGCCCAGTCCAGAATTTTTGAGTCGAAATCTACTTCGCCGAGGCGGACGGGTTGCTCCCTGTAGCGGCTTGGACCGTGAATTTCCGCAAAGTGCTATTCATCGACTCCATGACCATGCTGAGAACGGGTGGCCTATGGACCACCACTGCAAGAGCCTCGCGGTAAAACGCGACGGGGGCCTTCGGGGCACATAATTGATCTACGTTGCGCGCCTCATGGCATGCCGATGAAGCTTGCTTTCGACACTATGGGGCGTGTATCTCGACCCCTGATGGGCATCCCATGCATGAACGAGATCCCAGTAGTATAACAATTCGTCACCCACTGTGACCTCTTGTCACCATATCGCCTCAATATCTTGCAGCACGGATATGTCAAGCACCGACAACACGATCGCTAAACAAGTACAAGACTTCACAACAACAATAAGGCGAGTGCTACCTAGGTGGTACTCAACAAAGCCCGGGGTGCTCCGGGCCAGGGCCACTTGCACGGCTCTGCATGTCGGCAGTGGTAGAGTTGGTTAATCGGAACTCGTCCACAGTGGCTCCGGTGTTTTGCTCCCTCCGCCCTTCATGTTGGTCAGTGTACCTCAAACGTCCCATAGGGTATCAACTCCTTGGCGCAGCGTATACCTCCACCTAATACCTCCTGGGGTGTGAGCCCGGTCTGAGTAGCCTAGAAACAGATACCAACCCGCCCCATCTCCATCGTACAGGAGCAATTCTTACCAAAATAAAGGGCTATGTTCCTCGCTGGGGTCTCAGGGGTCGGCCTATTAGGTAGAGTTGACTATGCTCAATTACCCATGGATCGGAGGGACCCTCTCGGGGTATGGTCTGGACTCACAGGCCAGCCAGAGACGGTCTGATCTTATCATAGGCTCTCCACTTCGAACGGCGGCTTAAGACCTGGCCTTGTCTTGGTGTTGCTGATTTTTGTTGCATGAATAGAAATAACGAGCAGCTGGCCTCGTTACAGGTCCCAACTATCAACTGTCACATTTTTCGAAAGCTGAGCAAATGCTGAAGAAGATGACTCAGTAGAGAAGCATAGGTTTATGTCATTCTTGTATACCTCCTAGCTTAAGGGTGTAAGCAGCATAGAGTTCAATGTCCCATATCGAACGATAATCAGCCACTGTCACCCGTGCTCATCCACAATCACCCTGAACTCGCCCACTAGGGATAGCTCAAAGCAACATGACCATACAGCTTCACAATCGGAGCCTTGCCCGTCTTCCGAGGAATTCCCGAAAGCAAACCTCCTTCATGGGAGACCGGCCCCCTAGGTGCAACTTTGTATTCATGATTGTCTGGATTGTACCGGATATCACGCATTCAGCAAGATGTGTGTAAAGAGATCACTTGCAGTACTTGTGTAAAATTACCACATGTGGTATCCCTGGTGACCCGCCACTTTGCTGCCACTCACCAGCAACAGATTGATGTTGTCGGAATTTCTATACTGTGCTTCGTGCTCACCAATTGAGATCATGACCAGAGAATCAAGTAGCTCTTCGCCACCAGAGCCCCTGTCACGGCTGTGACTGAGCCTCCAGCCACCAAGAGAGACCCAAACACAAAGTAAACGAAATAGAAAAGCTCCAGAGGTCGTTCATAGAAGCGCAGGTTCCCACTCTTCACCATCTTGTTCTCTTTGCCCGTCACAGTTCCATCCGGCACGTGCTTGAACTCCATCTTCGTCCCGCCAGCCAAGCCAGCTTTGCTATGGATGATCGCGCTGTGAAGGAGGTCTCTATGAAAGTCGATAGATCTTTCTTCCAGCCGAGGAAACCATCCCTGCATAGTCGCAAGCGTCCATACGAACCAACAATGCCCCTTAAAGCAGGCGTAGTTGTAGAGGCCCGGTCTCCCCATACTGAGCCTGTCGCACAGAGCGTCTCCGTTGAGTACTCTGCTGCCCGCCTCGATGAAACCAGCCGAGAGGTTGATTGGCGCTATGTCCTTGACTGTCTCGACGAAGTTATGGCCGACGATAAGCGATGTGTTCGTCACCGAAAGTTCGTTGTAGCTCAGGCTCTCCATAAGAATTTTCGCTTTAGCCGACGAGGTAAAGTGATCATTTGGCGTACCGAGAAGATGGCCTAGGTACCGCCAAAGAGCAACGTAGTCCTCAATTTCTTGTGTTGATACGGTAATACCCATGAGTGGGAGTTGCCTGTATGCATGGTTGCAGCAGAAGGTTGTCAGGGCATGCAGAGAGTCAAGAGTATTTGCGGGGATGCCGTAAGTCTCCGTGTCGAAGTAGGCTGGACCTTTGACCTCTGCAATCTTCAGGATCCGTTGTCGCACCATAGCGTGTAGAAGTCGCACACGCACAGTCGTCCTATGGCCGGGGCCACCGGGCTTGATGTATTCAAGACTGTGTGTGACCTCGAGAAGGAACTGGAACGTTTCGAGTAGCCTCCGGAACAGTACACGGGTGCCGAAGCCGCCCGTTCGGACCAGCACCTCGACTACGCTTTCGGATGCCGAGTTCTCACCCACGAATCCCTGGAGTGCAAATCCCATCAGGTTGGCCAAAGCATAGCGATAGAAAAACTTCTGGCCGCGTTCGAGTTGCTCCCAGTCGACCCAGGATGGAACGGTGTTAACGTCATCCCATAATTGTTTGAGAACTTCGTCGGTTTCATGATGCTCTTCAAGGACGGCAAACAGGTCTAGTTTGGACATCGAAGTTGCATCTTGGTCGAGCTTTTGGAGGCGCTGGCGATGAAGTTCTTGGATTCTGTCGACAGCTGCCGCGCTCAGCCTGTCGTACGTGTGACGAAGGGGGTCTGTTGTTTCTTTTGGGATATGGTCCTCACTCCAACGAAAAGAATAATTGCCGACGGTGCAGGTGTCGCCGGTCGACTTGGATTGAGTAGAGTTCCCCATGTTTGGGAGTTCAGGGCAGTGCAGGCATAAGATTGCAAGTTTACAGTATCGATCATGCGCAATAGGAACTGCGTCAGTTTTGCCTGGGTCTGCGGGCCTTGATGGGGTTTTCACATCTGGCAACGGAGAGCCACATTCCGACATGTGCCAAGACAACGTACGCGAGATGTACCCGTATTAGTCTAAGTGCCGCTGCCGGCACCAGCGATGATGAGCGCTGACACGCTGGCTAGCGCTGACTGTGGGCGAGAGGCGCGAATTAGATGGCAATAGTTTCGAATGGTTGGGGAGGCTGGCTATCAGTTATGTCACTTTGCATGAGTCCAAGATCTGACCTCATCTTCCCTGCAGGATAAATTCAACAAGCCGGGGCTGTTGCTGTGAACCGTCGCCCCTACACATGTTCTCCAGTCGCCTTCAAGATGCCTGCACGAGCTTTTGTGACGCTACCTCACATGTTCAGGTGCTTTCTGGTGCAAGAACCTAGGGTCAATCCAAGTTACAACGTGGTGAAGTTATCGTCAGAGAAATGGCTCACAAGGTCTGTCTAAAGAGATGTGTTGTTTGTTGAAGGCAGCCGATCTGATGATGCGTGTAGGACGTGCTCATTTCCCCCCAAGATGCAGATGAAGATCAATATCTGTGATTTCTCCTATTTCTGTTCGATCGCAGCGCCAGAGGCCCCAGAGGAGAAATTGCGTACGGTTTGCGATTGGGGGAACTGGGTGAGTTGAATTCATATCATGAAAATTCTGCCCATACCGTTACAAGAGCCAAGTTAATGAGGAAAAATGGCGCGCAGGTCTTTCCCTTTGACGACAGTGAGCTTTCCACGACCTTGGGCTGAGCAGAATTGGCTGACCTCTCAGTGTTCGACTCCGGCGGCCTCAGATCAGACATAGAGACGTCCCGCTACGTCCTTGATAGCCTTATGGCGAATATGTTGGGCAGGCGCTTCAACGGTGATAAACTTCCCGTGGTCCAGGCACACGACGATATCTTTCGCAGGCTATGCGAGGTGAGACTCTACCAAAGTCAGCTCTGAGCGGATCTGACTGACCAGCGGGCATGGTGCAGGAGTCCTCGACCGGTATGTCCTCCGCCCTTCATCAAACCCTCTGTTTCTTCGGCGTCTGCTAATCCTCTCCAGGAGTTCAACGGCGGTTTGCCAGAGCGATGGAACTCTACACTTCTGGAGTAGCACAGCACGTCAAAACATTTACGACCAACCACATTCCTTCTGCGCAGGAGATGCTACAAACACGACAGCTTTCCGTCGGAGTCGCACCCCTCTATCATCTAGTTGAGTATGCACATTCGCTGCGTTTACCAGATGAGATCTTCGAGGCACCCGTGATTCAGACTTTGGAGCGCCTCGGCGCGGACTTTGTCATTCTGTAAGTTCGTTGCATGCTCAAGCTTGCAAAGAACAAATAGCTGATCGCAACGCTCACGCTCTCAGGTCAAATGATATCTTGTCCTATCGCAAGGAAGAGGTAAGCATAGCTGTGTGATATCCTCGTGCCAGCTGATGGTTGTCTTCAGGACGAAGGATGCCCGTTCAACATGGTGGCAGCCTGTCGCATGGGCGGTCAGTCTGCTCAAGAAGCATTTGATACTATAGGTGCCCTGTTAGAGGAGAGATATATCCAGTGGGACGAAGCAATGCGATGCTTGCCCAGCTGGGGGGCGGATGTTGACCTTGATGTTCGACGTTACATCAGGGGGATTCAGGACGTCGTCCAAGCCAATATCAGCTGGAGGTGGGTCCACACACAACCGTGCTTCCTACATCCACGCGGCCAAATGTGTGACAATTTGCTTACCACTTCACGTGCTCACAGCTTTCGATCACAAAGGTACCTGGGCCCTCATGCAGCTGAGGTCCGCAGAACCAGGAGAATCGATGTCATGGTGAATCCGCCTTATCTAGGACAGGATACTCCTGACATCGAACAACAGGTCGGTTTGAAAAGCGAAGTACACCGGCACACGTTGCCTCCGCTGGGCCAGTCGACGGCTACCGCTTGATGTTTCCTCATGACGATCCCCGAGCTCTTTTGCGCACCTATTCCTGCGCAGACTGCGACGATGGGGGTTCGACAGCCTTAGCGTTGCTGCACGGGTTGTCGTTCGTGTTTTGATCTGTTTCCTTTATCATAGTAAATAGCTTCTGGAGGGGTGTTCTAGGCGCAGTGCTGGAACAGTGCATCTGGCTCGCCTTGGTACTGCCGTCTGAATCTTCACAAGAAACGGAAAGTCGTACGGAACGACCAGCCTAAGAGTAAAAAGGCGACAATTGAAAGTCTCGAGAATCGATCGCATTTCTGCTTTTTGGGTGGCGCGAATCAGGCGGCAAGTTGGTGATATCCCAGCCAACCAAGGGTTGAGGACTCGATATCAGTGACGCAGGTCTCCGCCACTTCACACGCCAAGACATGGCGAGCCTTTATCGCCGTAGTCCCAGGCCGCCAGAATGTATCGAGGTTGATGGCCGAGTGGCTGCCGCTGCCCAATAATTCGACGCAGCTGGTGTCAGCTTACGTATGCCTCTCAGCGGTGGCGAAGGTTGGTTGCACGACAGGCAGGGGCTGGCGCGACAGCTCAGCCGCATGTGAGAGGCAGTGCGGGAACCAAAGGAGTCTTGTAGGAAGACAGGTATTCAAAGTCGAGGGCGCGAAACCCGGACAAGGGCTTGCTTCATGCATTTACCAGTCACTCGAGCTTTCGGCAAGATGCTCGGCCGACGTCGGGAGGACCCTGACAATTTCCCCTTGGCTGAGCAGCGGCAGATCAAACACGTGCCCCATGCTGTCTCGGGTGAACGCCAAGCCCCCAGGGTCGATCGCTGAGATCTCCAGGAGGTCCAAGGCGGGTTTGGTGTTTGAGCTGCAGTAGCTCATCCTCTGATCTGATCGCCTTCAACCGAAGGGCCGGCGTCGATGGCCTACACAAACCACGCCACACAACAGACAACAGACAACCAAGGCCCGACTTCTCGAGGCTCATCATAAAACCGATGAAAGGAGTGATGTCTTGGGGGAGAGTCTGGTGGGTATGAGGTGGTCTCGCAATCCAAGGTACCCAGAGGGGACTAGATGAACGGTGTCGGGATTTGGTCTGGAAGACGCAGCCGGTCTTTGCAGTCCACAGGGGAGAGTTGATTAAGATTTCAGAGTATTGAACTTTACGGGTGGTTCCGACTTTGAGGCATGTGTAAGCGCTCTCTTGGCTGATGGGCCCGCAAAGCAGGTCGGCCTTCGTGCCGGGATCAAGCTTGGCCACGTAGTGTCGCGACCTCGTGGCACCGGATGGGAGACGTGCCGAGTTGGCGAGCGAGGCGGAGCCGAGAACGGTGCGCGCATGGCAGGCCGCATCGAACCATGCCGAGGGAAACGGGCAGGGCGCTGGAGGCCGCCAGCAGCTGGCTTGGGAAACGCGCCCCTGGCCCAGGGTCTTGTCTCGACATGCTGACGCGGTTGTTGGGTGGATCGATGCTGGGAAGCGCCGTTCTCGATCGTGAGAGAAGCCGAACGATCGGCCGCGAAGGGCTGCGAGTCAAAGGCTTCGAGTCAATGGGCTGGTGTTTCCCACCGTCGGGAGATTGCCAGAGTGTCGAAACATGGATGGACTGACGTTGCGGTTCGGCGGCGCAGCAAACGAAGCCTTGGCCTGCCCAGACTGGTGATGATGAAGTGGATGACAATTGCTTTGGCATCAAGGACAAGCGAAGCGGGAACCCACAGCACGGAGGGATTGTTTGCCCATCGCCGCCTGCCAGGCCCATTTGGTGAAGAAGCTTTCCCCGCAACCGCGCAACTGGGGTTTAGTGCCCAGGGCTGTGTAGCGCATGTTGTGCCGTGCCGGGTGCCGTTGAGGAAGGAGCTCTAGCGGTCCCCTGGAAGGAACGCAGGAGAGCTATGTGATTGGATGGAACGGTGTTGGGACGACTCCACCCGAACCTGGATCTTGGGATGTTTTAGAGTTTTGGAGCTTGGGTACGTACCCAGCACTGCCGGAGGCCTTGGCCAATCATGGACCCTGATGATCCGTCCTGACCCACCATCACTCGAGCTCTCACTGGCCAGATATTTCACCCCAGGAAGCTTGACACTTCACAGACACACTTGACACAGCATGACCCCCTGACAAGACAACTGAGCGCACTGGTTCAAACAACTGCGTAAGCCTGACCGTCGACGGCCTGATAGGTCAAGCACCACGCTGGGCCTGTCACTTCCGCCGCCTTACCCGATCCTGTCTTCTAGGCAGCGTTTGGGACCGGCGCCTCGTGCGGCACCCCTGTTTGAGGGGGGGACCCTCAGCGCTTGACGAAGGCCCCGGCTCAGGGTCTGATACCGCCCAAGTCGCGACTCGCGGCCGTCAACCGATGAGGACGAGACCGGAGAAGGCAAGACCAGGCCAGACCAGGCCGTAGTCTTGCCCAAGATGAGGCCAGGTCGGGATACATAAAGGATGGTTGCCGCCATCCAAAGTTGTTTGTTCTCTCATCTCATCACTCCCAAGCTACAAACACAGACATCTCAACTACCTCGATCAAAACATCCTCAGCTACCTCTCTCCCATCTTTACTACGCTTACAGCAACTCATACCCCTCACAACCGTCAACATGCACGCCTCAGCACTCCTCGCCCTTCCCCTCCTCCCCGCCGCCATGGCCTACGGCTCTGACTACGGCAGCGGTGGCAGCCCCGCCGCCGCCGCCGAGGCCGCCGCCGCCTCCACCTCCGCCATCCCCGGCGTCCACGTCGTCAAGGTCGGCGACGGCGGCCTCACCTTCGAGCCCGCCGAGGTCACCGCCGCCGTCGGCGACGTCGTCGAGTTCCACTTCTGGCCCATGGCCCACTCGGTCGCCCAGAGCAGCTTCGACGCCCCCTGCCAGCCCCTGAACACCACCGGCTTCTTCAGCGGGCCCGTCCAGGTCCAGAGCGGCGTCAGCGACCAGGTCTTCAGCGTCACCGTCGAGGACGACACCCCCATGTGGTACTACTGCGCCACCGGCCAGCACTGCCAGGGCGGCATGGTCGGCGTCATCAACGCCCCCGCCAACAACAACCAGAGGACCCTCCAGGCCTACTCCCAGGCCGCCGCCAACGCCAACGACAACGTCGCTCCCAGCGCCACCGGCGGCGGCACCCTCGGCGCCGCTGCCACCGAGGCGCCCTCCTCCGCCCCCAGCTCCACCAACGAGCCCAGCGCCGGCGTCGAGGCCCACGGCGAGATCCGCTGGGGCATGCTAAGCATGGGCGTCGCCATGGCCGGCTTCGTCGGCGGCCTGATGATGTAGAGTCCGGAACCGCACACACTGCGCCGTGCGCGGTCTGTCCGGGTAATAGCTCGCGGGGCGAAGCGGAAAAGCACAGAGGGCACGTTGCTCTCTGCTGGAGTCGGGGGGGTTCACAGCAAATTGGGCTGCATTCAGGACTGGCGTTTTCTATCTTATTCACAGCGAATTGACCTTTTACCACGTTAATTATCGAGACGTCCTATGATGGTGAATAATGCTCTCGGGCAGTGTGCTGTGTCTAAGACTTGATCTCTGCAGGTCGCAACGACTTTTGTGGTCGACAATCACTCGTTCAACTAGCGGCCAGTGTGGATTGCGACAGTAGGCTTCGAGTTGTCATTGCTGTGGTCAAGCCTCGTGAGATGGTCGTAGGCCGGAGCACGGAGGCCGATGTGTTGGAATGGCTGACGTTGCACATGAGGAAGGAGAAAACGTCATTATACAAAGCTCATACTATCTGTCCAATAGAGTATGTATGTCATCTTACCAAGATGAGGTTGTTTGTCCATGTCTGCAGTGACAAGCGCGGGGCATAGCCTGGTAGCCCAACCTGATGTCAAGTGTGCAGCGCTGCCGACACAGCCTATCGACAAGGATGCAAAAATAATTGATAGGTATGAATAGCACAAATGCATCGCATGCTGCTTAGCAATGTTGAACTCGTCGACCCTGTGGGAGCATCCGTGTTCGATCCGTTCACCACGTGTCGATATGGAATGCAAGCAGAGCTACTATTTGACCGCCGTAATGTGTTCTTCGTCGGCACATGGGGACTAATATGCAGTGTCTCCGTTGCTGTCACAGGAGACAAGGTAGGTTCATGCAGTTTTCGGCTGATAGATTTACGGAGAAACATTCAAAACCATCCCAACTCCCCAAAGGGGCGTGTGATAAATTGATAAATAGGACTCGAATGGGGTTCTCCGCAAATGTCCAACTGCACGGCTCTCGAGGCCCGGCAACTCTTAGATCCCCGACACTAATAAGATTAGTAGTACGTAGCCCCTGGTCACACTGAAAGACTCCGTCGACTTGAACCTGGCCATTATCAAGCTAGCTTGACTATATCTATGTCTCCCGACGATGAATCTCCAGAATCACTCAAAACCGACACCTCAAAGTGCAAGCTGCTGTTCCCAAAGTTTGAAGAACGTCGACTCAAAGTCAGGCAATGATATTCATGATTGTCCTTTTACAGAAGTAAACTACAACGATCCCGCGTGGTCCAGACTCTTTTCATAATCAAGTTCAACATATTCACGATCCTTTGCTCCTCCACGCGAATCTCCTTGGAAGCACCGCTACCGTCACCCAATTCCTCTAGTCTCAGGGCTGACCACTCCCATACTTGCTTTGGCCGAACGTTCGCTAACGTTGAAAGCATCTTCCTCGTCTGCGCCAACCGTAAACGGGTCTAATTTCTTGTCCCGAGATCTAGGCAGACGCGACCTCTGAGAACCCTCATCTTCAATCCTTGGCGATTCGGCCACCACTATCGCCCGGGCTTGGTATGATTTCCGCTGTGCCATCTTCTACCAGGTGTCCTAGAAAATGCCATTCTTACGCCACTGGCGATTGTGTGCCATTTGAAGCAAACTGACCCAGTGGCAGATGAGGTAGGTGAGGCTGGGGGGATATTAAAAGAAGAAAAAAAAAAAGACCGGGGGTTTAACGTCCTCCGCAGTAAGATCTCCTGACTGTGTAGTAGCTTATGATACAACCAATACGGTGGGCAGTCACACTGCACTATCGGGGTACATCCCGGTGACATGATATATCCCGGATCCCTGTAGGACCGCTTCCCTCGTATTACCAGACCAGCCGGGCTATTAGGGGAGGTCGGCACCCGCGCGCCGAGCACACTATGATGTGCAGGTGGCAAAGCGCATTCGGTTCGCGGCAGCCTCAACGCCCGTCTTTTACGTTTTGTCAACGGGAACAGCCAGCCGCGGATTCGGCTTAATCAGCGTAAGGCCAGTCTCGGATAGCTCTAAAAAGCTTTGCAAGAGCTTCACAGAACCACAAGGCGTCCAGATTTTCATCAGGTTATTCAATATAGATCCCGAATAGCTACCGTAAGCGTAAAGACATTCGTTCGTGTTTGCGGAGCATCTTGAGTTTCATCGAGTGGGACACGGCGCCTGTTGCCAAAGCGAGGTCTGCTCTGCGCTCACAGAGTCCGAGTCGACCGAAAATCTGACCAGGGCAAATGGACAGACAATACGGATAAGCAATCAGCTCACTTGGTTAGATTTGTTGCCTTCATGTTCATATATTCGACTTTGGAATCAACCCAAGCCGCCAGTCAGTAGTCTTGCCAAGTCATGGGGATTCCTCAACTGGCGGGGTTGCATCACACCACAGGACCAGGCGCGGAAAAGTGAAGGGGAACAGCGCTTGATTCAAACTTCAGATGGAAGCTACAGAGATTAAAACCAGATGATCTAGATGCAAACCGGCCAACGCAGATCCAGGAATGGGGAACGTCCAGCCCCGCACCGGTCCACAGCCATGATGTGAAAACTCTAAACAACAAGGAGCCGCGTTTACCACACGTTGCCCTTGGTCTGGCGACCCTGCTCCTTCTCGACCTTGTTGACGTTGACGTTCTTCCACAGGTAGATGGCAATCAGGCAGAGAGGCGATAGCGCCGCGCCAGCGATGACCATGTGCCTCTGGACGTAGGCGTACGCGCCGACAATGGCCTCGCGCTCGGGGCTGCCGTCGGCGTAAGACATCTGCGTGACAATGTCGCCGAAGATGAGTCCGGCGTCATCGATAGCCGAGGCAGGCAGGCGCTTGAGAAGCTGCTCGGGAAGCTCGTTGTTCCAGATGGCGCCGGAAATGGCGAAGCCAATGGAGGAACCAATACCACCGAACATGCCCCAGATGGCAATGACGACGGCGAGCTCCTGGTGGGTAACGACAGCCATGACGGCGATCTGACCGCAGGTGGCGAACATGCCGGTGCCGAGACCGCAGAGAACCTGGGTGATGGTAAGAACGGCAACGGAGGTGTCGGGCTGGCGGTAGGGGATCAGCAGGGCGGTGCCGAGCAGCATCATGGGGAGACCAGTGTATGCGACCCATTTGAAGTTGCCGGTGTAGCGGATGAGCAGGCCGAACAGGGGGCTGGCGATGGCCGAGGAGAGCGAGAAGGCGTTCAGCACGTAGTTGGCGGTGGTGATCTCAAGCCTGTGGACGACCTGGAGGTAGGAGCTGAAGTAGGTGTTCCATGAGAAGATGGAGACGAACATGACGGCGTACAACAGGGACGATCCGATGATGGTGGGTTCCTTGAGGTACTTCCAGGGGAGGAACTTGACGGGGGCAAGGTACTTCTCCCAGACGAAGAAGGCGGGGACGCACAGGACACCGAGGACCTCCATGGCGATGATGTAGCCGGTCTTCCAGCCGTTGGGGGCGTAGGGGACAATGTTGAAGGGCAGAAGGATCAGGGCGAAAACGGCGGTGACGAGGATGATGCCAACGGCTGGGGGATCGTTAGCTTCGGTTGACCGCCAGAGGGTAAAAGGAGAGGGAAGTGCTTACTGTCAAACTCGATCAGGTAGTGCCAGATGGACTGGTACCAGCGGCGGTTGGACTCGGTAATGGGGAGGGCGCCGCTCTTCTCGGCCTTGCGCTGCTCCCACATCATGACGACGATGACGGGGATGGCGACGACGAAGGTGAGGATGGCGAAGGTGCCAAAGGCCCAGCGGAAGTTGTGGTACTTGTAGAACAGCTCGGCAATCTTGGGACCGGCGAAGGTGCTGCAGATCAAGGGGGTGCCGTTGATGGTGAACATGATCATACGGTTCCGCAGGGAGGTCATGTCGGCCAACATGACGTCGATGGTGAAGAGGGCACCGAGGTGGCCGACCCACCACAGAGTCTGGGCAGCGACGTAGGCCTCCATGTTCTGGCAAGTGGCCTTCATGATGGTACCGATGATGACGATGACCATCATGCAGATGAAACCCTCAATACGGCCCCAGATGTCGATGATCTTGGCAAGGGTCAGGGACGTGCAGGAGCCAACGATGCTCGAGACGATGCCGACGGTAGCGAGGAGGCCATGCTTGCCGAAGGACGAGGTGATGTAGGGGTTGAGGGCGTAGGTGATGGAGACGGTGAGCTGGTCAACGAAGGAGACGAGGTAGAGGCTGAGCGTCTTGTTAGCCGTGTTCCCTTCCCCGGGGTGCTTTGAAGCCGAAAGCACGATGAAAGGCAGCCTGGGGGCAGACTCACAGAGCAAACATCAACCACAGGGTCTTCTTGGACCAGACAGAGGTGATGGCACGCACTCGGCGGACACCGCCCTGGAACTGAGCCGAGTCGGCATCCGAGTCGTTCTTGAGGTCGTCGTTCGGGACCTCGGTGACGCCCTGGCCGGGGCCGGCGCTCTTCTCAATGTCGATGGCGTCGTTGCCGGCGGCGTTCGTGGCGCCGAGGGTGGGAAGGGGGCCATCGAGGTACGGCGGGGGCCCGTTGCCCTTGGGCAGGTTCTCTTGTGGGTAGGATGCCATGGTCGTGAGAGCACCGGGATCGATTGACGACGGGGTGTCAGCTGCTTGAAGGGAACCACGCAGACAAGGAGAGATCGCAAGTCTGGAGAAGAGGGATGGGGGACGGAGAGGAGGAGAACAGGAGCCGATCGACAGTTGCACCTCGTCGATAAATAAGAAAAATCAACGACCAGTGGCAGCTTCCCTTCCCTTCCCATCCGTCAGATGAGATGCAGGACCGACCCGGCAGTGACCCCACCATCGACGGGGACTGCTCCTGCAAGGCCCCTCTCCCCCCCCAAAGGAAAGGCAAGCCCGCGCCGCTACTCGGTGCTGCAGATGCAAGCCCAGCCGGTACCTGTGGACATGTTGCAGACTGTGCGCTGTACATTGTACATGACAACCCATGCTCTAGGCCCCACTCGGAGCTCGAGGTATCCCGGTCCCAAGCCCTGGCCAAGACCCCGAGGAAGAAAAAAACGAAAAGGTCTGTCTTCGACACCCAGGAAGGTATTTTCCTGTCTCAGTCTCTCGCTTGCTGCTGTGGGTAATTTATCAGATGATCAGATAAGATCCATCAGGGCGCTATCGTCCAATCAGACCGGCTCGTGCCCGGAGCTATGTGGATGTTTGTGCTAGCGCCCTGGTGCGGGTGTGGCACCGGGTGGCGACGGCATCGTCAAGGGGCGCCTGCTGTTGGCTCACGGGGGGACGGGGTGCCCAACCACATCCACCACGCCCACTAAACCCATGAGGTACGCCCACTATGTCCCACTAAACCACTAAAAACCCCGGGCTGTCTGGGCAAGCTCCAGCGATCCTTGCCCCTGAGAGCATCGCCAACGAAGGCCAGCAGCCCGCCCAGCAAGACCACCAAAACTCAGATGCCTCCCCCTCCCCTGCAAAGCTTGGAAGCTCGCTTCGTGACAGGGGTTTGAGGGATTCCGACAGCGGCCAGGACCCAGACCAGGTCCAGAAGCAGAACCAGACCAGAAAGAAGCAGGACCAGAACCATCGTTACGGGAATGCCCGGCATGTGAAGAGCTGCTCCGTTTCTGTGCACCTGCATCCAACCGGTCCACCACTACCTACCTTATGGTACCTAACCCTCGCCACGGCATGGTGCGAGGCAGGGCCTCCTTGCTTGCCGCGAGCCTCCGTTTCGTGCTGAGGGATCGTCGTGGGAACTCCTCGATGAGCCGTCACGCTGCAGCAGGCAGCCCACCCCGACGCGCGAGTTACCGCATGTCATGCTCATGTTCGTGCCCATCACCCGTCGCCGTGGGCTCACCAACACCCTTTCCACCCTCCTGAGAACCTAGGCCCCGACCAAGAACAGGGGTCTGGCCCGTCCCGTCGACTCACGTCAGCCGTCCCCGAGGTCCTCCTCTCCCTCCTCCCCCCCACGACCCGCTTGGCAATGTCCGGTTTTCGTCCCCTTCACCTGTGGACGCTGGGGACCCTTTCGGCCCTCCCTCCTCTCCAGCGTCGTCTTCCGCGGTCCTGGACCCCCCACCTCCCGTGAGGCCGAGCCGACGCCGACCTTGGTCCAAGGATCGACCCCCCCAATAGTCCCCCGTCGACCCAACCGCCCGGCAAGTCTTGCCGTTCATCGCTCGTGGCTCGCGTGGCCCGCGGCTGTCATTCGTCCCGCTGAGGGGGGTCCCCCAGGGCAGAGGATCAGAGGCGTCGTGCGATCTCGGCGCCAACTCGCGACTACCTGCCTCGTGGACCCAACACTGGACGGCCGAGTACCCTCTGCAGGGAGGTCATTGAGATTGGTGATGTGCCTGCGCCAGCGTCGTGAAAAATCTTTTTCCGTCACAGGAGACTTGGGTCTCGACTTCACGCCGCCTTGGTTCTCTGACTCAGGCGTCGACCGGATTCAGGCGTGACGGCATGAGAAGGATGGCACGTAGCCTGACAAGGCTGGGTATATCGGATGTTCGCTTTCTGGTTGTCTGCACTCTGCCCTGATCAGGCGTCCATCGTTCATCCCTTGTTGGCGATTTTCTGCATGTCAACATGGCAGCATGTCGAGCCGACTGGCGTGGTCTCGGGCGATGTCTCCCCATCCGTCTTCCAGAACCGGCTTCCATGAGACACCACGATTCTCGACTCCTCACTTGTCTCACCCACTTGGCCACCGGTAGAGGAGGGTACGCAAAAACCCTTCGCGCTCGCTTGAAGCAGGGGGGAGAGAGAGACGGCAAATACAGGCCTTCCTTGCCACATGGCGAACGCTAAGATCGACATCGCAAGCCACCAAAAGCCACCTGAGCACCCTGCGTGTCCCCTCAGACGTCTCAGGGAAAAGGCTGCACCAAGCCTGATCACAAACCCCTCCTCCTGCAGCCCTGCCTGTTTTTTCCGCTTCCAGGTGGCGTTTGAGGGGGGAGGGCGCGGCCAAGGAAAGCCAGGTCTAAGCGACGCCCGAGCTCAAATCACTAATTCAACTTCCGTCATACATACATACATCCCTCCCACCAACACCCGGAAGCATCAGCCCCCGCGCATTACTCCGAGAAGATTAGAAGAGAGGGCTGGCCACAATCGCCTCACCCCCGGGTATGGGCGTGGCCCTTGGGGGGGACGGGCGGAGACAGAGAGGCACAGCGCACGCAGCTCTGCCAGAGCTCAGCTCCAGCTGCGCTGCAGACCGACCCACAACCCGTCGATCAAGCATCCGAGCAGCCGTCCACACCTCCGTGTTGGTTGGGCCTTGGACGTCGCTAGGGCCGAGGGGAAGAGGGGGGGAACCAGGCGCGCAAGGCGCAAGATTATCAGATCAAAATTTCGACCCCGTCTCACAGCGCTAGCGACCGGCGCTAGGGCAGCCGTGGGTAAAAAGGACGACCCAGGCCCAATGTTTCCGTCGTGGGACTCTCCTACGGAGGGAGGGAGATGCGCGAGGCCAATCCACTCAGCTTGAATCGGTGACGCTCATCTTCGTGGTCTTGACATCACGACCCGCCTTCGGCGGCACCGGGTGTCTGGGTGTCCAGGCATACCCGATTGACCTGCGTGTCGTGGGCCCGAGTTTAACTCCTGACTTTCGGGCCACGAGATCTCGGATATACCCAGGCAACACCCGCGGCAGTTGCGCATCGGGGACATGTGTGAGCGGTCTTTCATGACTGCGCCTTGGCGCCCTGATCCCTGGCATCGCTAGGGGTCACGTCGCGCACCGTCGCGGACATTGAAACTTCGTGGCGTCTGACGTGGTCACACACGTCAACCCCCACGCAACGCGCCTCATCATCACGGTGGCCCGATGTCGGACGACGGGAAGAGCCTCTAGGAAGAAGAAAGAAAACATATCGTCTGTTTAGCTTTGTGACAACCCTCTCGGAGCTCGCAGGTAGCGTGAAGGGGTGTGCTGCCTGGGCTTGGAGAGCCAACGGCAGTGGACGCGGGACTTCCCAGGCAATTTTGGGAATCACCCGACACTACTGCCACTAGACAATAAGAATGACGGCTGGTCGTTATGTAAATTCTCTGTGGGTAGAGACGTCTAATTGGCGCCCCCCCTGCTCGAGGCTTTTGCTTGGCTGCGCTTGAAAACGCCGATATCACAGGGTTTCGCGTTCAGGAAACTGCACTGCAATCACAATCTCTGCTGTCAGAACAAGCTATCGGTTTTGTGCTCAGATGGAGAGGCTCTTTAACTAAGCTTTCACAATGCCGAGTTCTGACGCCTAATGTGTTTGATTGGGTTGGCATCTTGGGCCAATGTTTGTGAGTGCAGGCGATTGTGCCGCGAGGATGACTGGACTCATGACACAGACAAAAAAAAGAATGCACGCTTTGGCAAACATGCAAAACTGGTGATATTCAGTGTGTTCGTTTGGAATATTAATGTCGTCGAGTGGGTAGATGTGAAAACAAGTCCTCGTGGTCGGTTGTTCGGTTCCAAGCTCAACGACGCCGAGGATCTTTAGAATCGGCCAAGCTGTCACCTCAACGTGGCAGGGACAAATAAAAATCTGCTCCGTTGATCACATTTGTCCACTGACACAAATCATCGTAGCTCAGCTTGTTGTGTTCTTAAGTAAGTTGTGCTCTTCTCCACCTAATCCAAAAGGGCAAGCTTGTGCATTTTTAACTCCATTACATCAGTGAATCGCCTCTCAAGTCTCAACATCAAGCGCCACAAGAACCTGTCTTTCTTAGGGTGATCAGAACACCGTAAGACCATTGCATTCGCATGTTTTGATGCCCAGACCTTATCACAAACACCCCAGGATTGATGCGGTCAGGTCACGTGTGCTGCTGCCTGGATATCCCAACCAACGTCGCTGAACGATTGGACGTGATGATCCCGTCGGTTGACCGCCGAGAAATCTCACCCACGGCACAAAACATCTATCGCGTCGGTCAACATCAAAACAACATGACTTCTTCCCACAATTTCTCCCCGGTGTCCGACCGCGACGGTTCCAAGCACCGCCATGGCGAACACCGCGCCGAAAATCGCCGAGCAAGAGCGCCGCGAGGACCCTGATGTCGTAGATCGCAAGGCCGGGATTCTCGCAGGCCACATCTTAAAAGCCAAGCACATCATCGCCTTCACCGGCGCTGGCATCTCGACTTCTGCAGGTGGGTATCCATCCCTCAGCACGATCCCGAGTTTATCGAGGCTCACGCTCCACAGGCATCCCCGACTTCCGCGGCCCCGATGGCGCGTGGACTCTCCGGGCCCAGGGGCGGGAGCGCACCGGGAAGACGACGAACACTCTACAGGCGATCCCGACGCCAACGCACATGGCGCTGGTCGAGCTGCAGAACCGGGGCATCCTAAAGTACCTCGTCAGCCAGAACTGCGACGGCCTGCACAGAAGAAGCGGCATGCTGCCGGTGGGTTCTCGATCACCTGAAAAGGCACAGCCATCGAGCGCTCACACTCCCAACCCAGGAACGAATCTCCGAGCTCCACGGCAACAGCAACCTCGAATACTGCCGTGACTGCGAAAAGGAATTCCTCCGCGGTCCGTACGCGCCCTGTCGGAAAGTCGCGCCCCCCTCTCGCTGACAAGCCCGCAGACTTCCGCGCGGTGGCCACGTACGAAAAGTCCATCCGCGACCACCGCACCGGCCGCAAGTGCGCGTACTGCAACGGCGTGCTCCTCGACACCATCATCAACTTTGGCGAGTACCTCTCCGCCCCGCCGCTGGAGCGCGCGCGCGACCACGCCGAGAAGGCGGACCTCTGCCTCGCGCTCGGCTCGTCCCTGACCATCCCGCCCGCGAGCGAGATCCCGGAGACGGTGGGGCGCAGGCGCGGCGCCAGGCTGGTCATCTGCAACCTGCAGTCGACGCCGCTGGACAAGCTCGCTGGCCAGCGGTTCTACGCGGCGACGGACGACGTCATGACCGCCGTGATGGGGAAGCTGGGGCTGCCGATCCCGGAGTTCCGACTGCGCAGGAGGCTGATTGTCGAGCTGGAGACCACGGGGGAGGAGCGGCACCGGCTGAGCGTGAGGGGCGTCGACGTGGACGACACGCCGGCGACGTTCCTGAAGTCGGTGAAGATCGAGTACACGAGGCGGCCCGCGCGGACGGAGCCGTACCTGATCAACTTCAACGCGCCGCTGCAGATCGGCACGCCGCTGAGGATTGAGCTCGAGTTTATGGGCCATTATTGCGAGCCGAACTTGGAGATCCTGCACGAGTACAACAGCGTCAAGGACGGGAACACGCAGTACGGCCTGGAGTACAACCCGCAAAACGGCGAGTGGGTGACCAGCGTGCTGAAGAGGGGGGTGTAGGCGGCTCGCGTCGGGACGCAGCAGTCTCTCGACATCAATTGGAGGCTGCAGCGTGAAGCAGGAAGAGGGGGCCCGCTTTAGTTGTCACTTGATATGGCATTGTGCGATCCTCGTCCCATGGGTATCAATACATCAATCACCCTGCAAACACCCCCCTAGCGCCCCTTGACCTTCCGAATGACGACCTTTTCCCCGTCGAGCTCCCAGCCCACACCTTCCTGCTTCGTGAGAACATCCCACTTGGAGTCGGTGCATCGCTCGAGGAACTCCCTCTCCACGGAGAGGTAGGTCCTGCCGAAGCACTTGAGCGCGTGGGTCCTCATCTCGGCCTCGGCAAACTCCATAAGCCGCGCCTTGTGCCCGTCCACGCTGCGCTTCACCTTTCGGAACACGACGTAATTGTCGTGCGCGAGCGCGCCGAGCACGGCGTCCACCTTGCCGTCCTTCAGCTTGTACCGCCTGCGCAGGGCGTAGGCCTCGGCTAGGTCGCTGCGCCGGCACGCCGTGTCGAGGACGAGGTAGGCCAGCACCTCGTGCAGCTCGATGCTCGAGAGGGGCTGCAGCGGGTGGACGAAGCGGAGCAGGTGGAGGATGGCCGGGTGGTACGACTCGGGGTGCTTGACCAGGATCGAGAGCCGGATGTTGAAGAGGTAGGCCTGAACGGCGAACTCGTCGGCGCGCTTGGACGCGACGATGCCCTCGCGCAGCTTGCGCAGGGCCATCATGACCTCCGAGAGGGCCTTGGTGTCGGGGATGTTGGGCGTCGGCGGCGCGGACGATGTGGGTGTCGTCGGGGCGCGGCGGGGCGTCTGGGCGGGCGAGGGGGACGGCGTCTGAATCTCGAGGGAAGCGAAGCGTCGGAGCAGCTCATCGCGTTCGCCGGCATCGGAGCAGAAGGTCATGTAACGCTCGACGATCTTCTTGTAGTACCGTTCCTGGGTCCTGAGATCGAGGAGCCTGGGAAGGGTGTCAGCCGGGCTGTCGAGTCAAGGGAGCCGTGAGTGCGGGGGAGGGGTCGTCGGACCTGGTGTCTCCCTTGGAGGGCAGGCCGACGCTGTCGAGGGCATCTTGGTCGACGGGCTTCAAGCGGCCCCAGGGCCCTGAAGAGCCCCTTCCTCTGTTTGGCCGCATCACGAGGGCGACGGCAAGGACATTGGGCTGTTCATAGGAGGGGGACAGGGAAGATCATTGACGGCCGAGCGTGACGTTGGAGCGCAACTGAGACAGCACGGTCCATTCATTATCGCCTGTATTATGTCATCCTTATCGCTGGTATCCCGTTTACCCCAGATTCTGGCCTCGATCGAGGGCGGGTGCTCTCTCCTCTTCCTTCAAGCAGGACTGCCAGTAATAATGGCCTCGACTGTTTGCCATAAAAGACATCGTGTCGGTGGTCGGTGACCGAATAGCCAGCCCCCACCGGACCAAAAAGCCCCAGCATGTCGTCGGGCAACCCAGTGCCGCCATCCTGCCGATCTACTTCCCCAATACGGCCCCGCCATACCCCGGACGGAAAACAGATGCCGCGGGGTACCTCGGCAGGCTGGCCAGCTCCCAGCTGAGCTCTGCTGGCCGTACCCTTCGACGCTTTAATACCCAGACTGCCTCGGTGATCATTACCAATGACTCTTTAATCACCTAGGAAGACACGAGAGAAATCGCCGCCACCATGACAGACCGTGTCGCTCAGATCACCGCCCACCTCAACTACCCCAAGGGCCTGCTTGCCGGTCAAGTGGCCATCATCACCGGCAGCGGCCAGGGCATCGGGGCCGAAACAGCCCGTCTCTTCGCCAACGAAGGCGCCAAGGTCATCATTTCTGATATTGATGCTGGTACGTTCGTCGCCCTTCCTCACCGGGAACGCTGCTAACCCTCTCCAGCCAAGGGCCAGGCCGTTGCCGACAGCATCACCAAGTCTGGCGGCCAAGCCATCAGCGTCCCCGGCGACATGCTTGATGCCGCCTACATTGACACCCTTGTCAAGAAGGCCGCCGCATTCGGTGACGGGAAGATCCACCATATCGTCAACAATGCCGGCTACACCTGGGACGGCGTCATCCACAAGATGACCGACAAGCAGTTGGACACCATCATCGCCCTGCACTCCACGGCCCCCTTCCGCCTCGTCCGCGCCGCCGCCCCCTACTTCCGCGTCAAGGACGGCGCCAACCGCTCCATCGTCAACATCTCCTCCACCTCAGGCGTCCACGGCAACGCCGGCCAGGCCAACTACGCCATGGCCAAGGCCGGCGTCACCGGCCTGACCAAGACGATCGCCAAGGAGTGGGGGCCCGCGTTCGGCGTGCGCGCCAACACCGTCGCCTTCGGCCACATCAAGACCCGGCTGACGGACGCGAAGGAGAAGGGCGCCTTCGTGACGGGGCCCGGCGGCGAGAAGATCGCGCTGGGCATCCCGACGGCACCGGCGGCTCCCACCGGGGAGGCGCACGCCGACATCCCGCTGCGGCGGCCGGGGACGGCGACCGAGGCGGCGTCGAGCATCCTGGCCGTCGCGAGTCCGCTGCTGGGCTACGTCACGGGACAGACAATCATGGTGACGGGCGGGCGGAACATGTAGACGCGTGGCTCGGGGAGCTGTATGATCAGGATGCGACAAAATAAACGTTTTCTTCCAGTGCCTTCATTCTCACGCGCGCCACCATTTTTCTGAAGTAGGCCCTTCGTGAAAAAGCGCGTCCCCTCGGACGCGGACTGCTCATCTGCCATTAGCTAAGGGTGCACTCGCTGGTGCGTATCAGATGGGGTCCCCCCAACGCCAAAGTCAACCATCGCACGCCAGCCAAAAAAGCGACCGCACCGTCCCCCTCCCTCGTCCCGCCGGGCCGTGAGCCCTCACACCTTGAAAAACAGGTTCAGCACGCCCTTGGCGTACTCGACGATCTCGTCGCCGCCCAGCTTGCTCTCGCCGTACACGCGGTCCACGAAGCTGATGGGCACCTCGGCGACCGAGCAGCCCATGCCCTTGGCCCGGACCATCATCTCCATCTGGAACGTGTACCCCTTGCTCTCGGTGCTGCTGATGACCTTCTCGAGCACGCTCTTCTTGTACAGCCGGAAGCTGCCCGTCAGGTCGCTGACGCCGGGCCGCAGCACCGTGTCGGCGAAGAGGTTGGCGCCGCGGCTGACGAACTTGCGCTTCAGGTCCCAGCCGTAGACGCCGCCGTCGCCGGCGTACCGCGTGCCCGTGACGATGTCGAAGTCGCCCTCGCGCTGGCGCGCCACCATGCGGGGGATGAACTTGGGGTGGTGGCTGAAGTCGGCGTCCATGATGATGACGAAGTTGCCCGTGACGAACTGGAGGCCGTGCACGTAGGCGGTGCCGAGGCCGAGCTTGCCGGCGCGGGGCTTCAGCTGCACGTGCGGGCTGTAGGCCTTGACGAGCTGGTTGGCGACCGTCTGGGTGCCGTCGGGGGAGCCGTCGTCAACAATGATGAGCTCCCAGTCGAGGTTGCTGCGCGAGGGGTAGAGTGTCAGCTGAAGAACTTCGTTTGTCGGGCAGGAAGGGGGGGCATGGGGCAGCGCGGGAAATGGCCTACCTCTCGGTGAAGGTGCGGTTGAGCAGCCAGGTAATGATGGGCAGGTTGCGGCGTTCGTTGTATGTCGGCAGGATGACCGAGTACTTGTCGGTGGAGGCCTTTGCGGGAGCCATGGCTGCAGAGGGGGTTCTCTAACGGTCGACTTGAAGAGGGAAGATGTCTCTACGTTTTTCGGTCGGTTGATCGGTCGGGAAAAGAGCGTGGTGAAGTTGGTTGTGCGTTGGACCAAGGTTTGACTTGACGATGGTGTCCTGACTCCTGAAGCGTTCGTCGGGTCGCGCGCATTGAATTGGCCAGACCACGAGGTTCGGGATTGCCATGTGATGACTCAGCAGAAACTCACTTCCCCTGAATGTCTGATTTGTGCATATCGCCGCCGCTGAGGCACTCGATGCAGGCATCTTACAGCAGCTAAGTCCCTATGTAATGGTGGCGCCCGCGATGCACCTCCATTGCACCATTCTCAAGCAAACATGTTCGCGTCATGTGACCTAGGATGCCGGTGATGCTGCGAAGAGGGAACCTGGCCGACGTCACACACATAATGTGCTCTTCACCCCGCATCCCACTGGGCCTGGAGAGGTGAAATGTTTCCAACCCACAGCATCGTCTCTCAAACCGAGCACACCAACCCACCATGGCCAGCATAGAGGGCATCAATCTCACCCCAGATCGGCTTGCGTATCTGAGGGCGGAAGAGCCATACATCGACTGGCCGTCTCTGGTGAAAGCCTCCAAGCACGCGCAGGACCTCTACGACGCGGGCGCGCCGCTCTTCACCAAGGAAATCCTGCGGCAATGTGCAGACCAGCTTGACGCCTTTTGCGATGGCCAGGACGTGAAGTTTGTCACCACTGGCTTGGACGGGGCCAAGGTTGAAGCTCCCCGATCTTTACGCCAGCCGACCGCTTTTGGCGCCGGCGGGGACACCGAATATGTGCCGTACGGGAATCTCTGTCCCCGGTTTGGCTGCCTCAACTAAGATTCCTATGATCTAGTCTTCGGCCAAAGCTTCGGTATCACCCGATACAGTCTCTCACGACGTGGCGTGATCCCCAGGGCTTCCAAGCCCACAATGCCTTCCTCACCACCGACGTCTCCTTTCCCATGGAAGAGATCTATGTGAGCAGCAAGATATCGGTGACGAACCCTCCTGTTTACTCCCCCAAGGATCTGCAACAGATCCTTCAGGACGCCCGGACCTGGGAGACTTCGCCATACTTCCAACGGATACGGACGATTCTTTCCAGCAATGCCGTGCCCTCCGACCTCAACAAGATCGTGGGCTTCGGTTTCGGCTCACTGACCGACGACTCCCGCCCCAACGAAACGCCCATCCACCAGCACACTCTGATGCTTCTGCTTCGGGATCTTGTATTTCCCAAGAACGACGTCTCCTGCATCGCACAGGATCCAGCATACACGGACGCGGACAAGCAGGCTCTGGCATCCGCTGGCGTCACTGTCGCCGATGACCCAAGAGCTTTCCTCGAAGTCGACGAGCGATCGGTGGTTCTATCATTCTCCCCAAACGCCCCCGTCAAGCAGATCGTGACAGACATCAGCCGACCGGGGGTCATCATCTGGATGTTCGGCAACGTTCAGCATCCTTCGTACGATGCCCCTTTACGATATGACCCGAAGAATAACTTGGCTGACGAAAACTAGCACCGACCCAGACTCCCCAAGGGTGGACAGGATGATACAGGAGGACTACGAAAGGGTATGTGTTCCTGACGATCAGCACTTCGGCCCATTGGAGATCCTGATCAGGCGCCCTGTTTCTTGAGCGACCGAAAGCCCTGGGAGATAGTTGGAAAGGAGGAAGGAGTCCACTGCCCTGGCGGCAGAGTCACATTATCGCGATTCCGATAGACCATGTTTCATGCATTTATCGTATGTAAATACATTGATATGTATCTAGGTGATATAATCACCACAGCCAGCTCGACTTCTTTTCGTGTGATCTACACAGCGCACCTGCCTTACCGGGACTGCTGCGAAGCGCCAAGGATAACTTTACTGTGAGTTCCGTCATCAACTGCGATTGATTCTGATTCGCATTGCAACCCCAGGCTGATGCGTTTTCAGGAGCCAATCGGCCTTCAATCTTCTTTGTCAGGGTGGCAGGCACGGCAAGCTTGTTTATTCTTGACCTGGCACTCACCCGCACCTTGAAGGAACCCCACCTTCATTCCATTCCCAGGCCGTTCATCCTTGCAGCACCATGAACCCCATGCAACTCTCGCCAACATGAGAACCCGAAAGTCAAACAAGTCCAAGCGATACTCCGAAGTTCCCGACTACGGGCTTGACGACGATGTGAATGAGACACCAACCCACAGCACCCCCCGCGATGCCTCTGACGATGACAACTTTGTCGTCGACGCCAGCGCTGCGCCTGCGGATGACGACGACTTCATCGCGCCAGATGACTCCGACGCTGACATAAAGGACGAACCCTTCATCGCTCTCGGTAGCGACGACGACGAAGATGACGCTGGTTCTGGGAACGTCCATCGCAAGAAGCGAAGCTATCACAGCCGCAGAAAACTGCCTCCCGGCCACGACGCCACCGCCATGGATCCGTATCCCCAAGAATCTCGATTCACACAGACGCGGATGCACCATGGCATCTTCTCTTCCTGGATCCGCACGGCTTTCTGGGACGACTTTTACGGACCTGATCCCCACGCCGCTTCGCAGGCTGCCGAGATGTTCCGCAAGTGGGCGCCGTACGAGGTCCTGCCCTGCAAGCTGCTGGACGATGACTGGGCGCTGCAGCCGACGCCTTGGGTTCGCGATGATTTCGAGAGCATTGAGGCTGCCATCGCACGCCAGTGGTACGAACGCGTTCACAAGGAGCCGACGGGCCAGGTCTTGCGGGCAGTCACGGAGCTCGAAGCGGCCCCTTATCTCGGTGCAGTGGAAGGCAAGCTCAAGATTCTCGGCGGCCCGTATCCTGATCAGCAGCAGCACAGTCTTGACGTCAACAGGGCTTTGACCGTCTCGTCGGATGGGCTTCCATACAGCGCCGACGCCATGGACACGGACGAGTCGGCAGACAAGCCTGCCGGCTGGATGTTCGATGTTGGTGGCCTCATCTTGGCAATGAGCTGGCTTCCTCGCGCCGATACCACTACACAGATCCTTGCCCTAGCAGTCAGCCCATTTACGGACCAGGACTATGATTGGCAACATGAGGTCGATGCCGTGAACGATGAGATGGATCGGGGTCGCATACAGCTGTGGGAATTCAAAGGTGATCGTGGAGAGAACGGTGTGATGTATCCGTCGAGGGAACCGCCTCGGCTGCTGCGGACTCTTTGCTTCGACTGGGGCAGGGCTAAGACGATACATTGGTGCCCAGTTCCTTCGACAGTCGAGGATCATCTGGGTCTTATGGCAGTGCTTTGCAATGATCACCAGGTCCATATCCTAGATCTGCAAGACCCCCGAGACGCGTCCGCGCCTTCGTATGGTAAGCCTTCAGCCGGTTCTCGCCGTGATATGCCCAAGCTGACCCTTCATACAGTCAAGGTCGATCAGGCCATGACCACCATTGGCAACCTACCTGGTTTGCCAGCCGGCGTCACCATCTTCGCTTGGGCTGGCACAAACCGCCTCGTCACAGCCCACACAGACGGATCCATCGCTCTATGGTCTCTCCACCCTCGACAGTGCATCTCGCGGCACGCCGTCCATAGCACACACATCTACCACTTGGCCACAGGCTACCCGTCAAACCCCTACTTAGTGGCATCCACACCGGTCAGCGGCCTGGCCATCGTCATTGACCTTCTCGATCCTAGCGTCGAG
This sequence comes from Verticillium isaacii, assembly GCA_002851775.1. Lineage (NCBI taxonomy): Eukaryota > Fungi > Ascomycota > Sordariomycetes > Glomerellales > Plectosphaerellaceae > Verticillium > Verticillium isaacii. Next base: position 1,962,497 of record NMXN01000007.1, on the reverse strand, counting down.
ACCACATCGCAAACGAACCCCGCCATTGTACCGCAACCCGATCTCTTGCAGTGGTCCGATCACCTCCAAGGCTTCGTCTCCATCTCCCCGTCATCGCGGCCGCTCAATAGCACAATTGGCTTCTTCCACTCGCGCGCGTTCTCCGCCACCATGCGCAAGGTCCTCGACGGCGACGCCCTCCTTTCCTGCCTCGCCGTCGGCGTCCAACACCCCTTCGTCCTGGTCGCTTTCCTCGATGGCACCGTCTGGGCCTGCAACCCCATGCACCGCGTCTTCGCCCCGCGCCACTACCCGCCCGCCTGGAAGCTTAAGCTCCTTGAGCACGAACACGTTCCCCGCATGCGCCTCGAAGAGAGCCTGAACCCGGACGGCGGCTGCCGCGGCGTCTCTCGCATCGTGCAGGGCTGGAAGCCCGTCATGAACAAGGGTCCGCAGGCGCTGATAAACATGGCGCGGAACACACCGTCCGCACGACCACCGAAGAAGAAAAGCAGAGCAATTCCAAGGCTGAAGAAGACGAAGAAGAAGGCGGACGAGGTGGCGGATTCGGGCGCAGGAGGTGGTGATGCGGAGAATGACGAGGACGGTGGGCTGTATGCCGACCCGGAGAAGATTATTCTGCGGGAGCCGTTGTCGAGAGCGACAGCTATGGCGTGGAACCCGAACATGGACTTTGCCTGTTGGGCGGCCATTTCGCTGGCATCGGGGCTGGTCAAGGTCATGGATCTGGGCGTGGAGTACAAACCAAAGGATTAGTGATCTAGCGAGCCTGCCGGTCTGAAATGATACCCCGAATGCCATAGCAATTCTTTTCTCTGTGGTCATGTCTTTCTCTGTGGTAGAAACGGTCACACTCCTTGATTCGCATCCTCCAAGGGGTTGCCGAGCGTTTGGATTATCCCGTCTCCGTCGGACCAGCTGGTTGCTTGCGACTCGCAACAGGTGCTGCCATCAGGAGCCAGCTGTGCACCAGGAAACGTGCCTCGGGCCATCGGACATCGACATGTGGATATTCCCAACAAAACGAACTCAGGCAGACCACCAGCGACTTGTTAATTGACTGTTGAGCGGGAGAAAATGATAAAGAGAACGACGTCGGCACTATCTCAGCGGTGAATCTTGCGCCTCACTCTTGCATCAATACCTAAGTCCGTATCGCGGAGCCGACACCATGACAGACTCATCGCCCAACGGGCTGCGCCATCGTCAGCCTTCACCCATCAAACCGGCAACGGATCCCCTCCTCACCACAGCCAATAAAATCGAAAAGAAGCTCGAAGATAAACTCACCCGTCTCATTGACTGGGACGACCTCGAGCCCTGGCGCCGCGACAACGCCTTCATCAAAACCGGTTACCGCCCAGACTCTAACTCGTACACCGGTTCCTTCGCCAGCCTACGGTACCTTCACAATGAGTCGGTCAACATCTGGTCTCACCTCCTCGGCTCCCTCTTCTTCCTCCTCTTTGGCATCTTCCTGTATCACGAGGTCGTCCCTCGCTATGCGTCCGCCACGACCGCCGACCTCCGCGCCTTTGGCTGCTTCTTCGCCGGCGCCGTCACTTGTATGGGCATGAGTGCCACGTACCACGCCCTCTCGAACCACTCCCCCGCTGTCGCGCGCTGGGGCAACAAGCTCGACTACACGGGCATTGTTTTCCTCATCGTCGGGAGCTACGTCCCCGCCATGTACTACGGGTTCTACTGTCACCCCCACCTCATGACCTTCTACCTCTCCATCGTGAGCCTTTCCCCGGTTTCAAGTCAAGGCGGGACACCACTAACAGAAGCGCAGATCTCCCTCCTCGGCCTTGGCTGCGGCGTCGTGTCCTGGCTCGAGGTTTTCCGCACCCCGGCCTGGCGGCCCTTTCGCGCGGCCATGTTCGTCGGCCTCGGTGTCTCCGGCGTCGTGCCCGTGGTTCACGGCCTGGGCATCTACGGGCGCGCGGAGCTCGAGCGGCGCATGAGCCTGAGCTGGGTGGTGGGGCACGGGGCTTTGTACGTCGTGGGGGCGTTCCTGTACGCGGCGCGATGGCCGGAGAGGAGCTACCCGAAGCGGTTCGACATTTGGGGCAGCTCGCACCAGATCTTTCATCTGTTTGTGGTGCTGGCCGCTGGGACGCATCTGTATGGCATGGGCAAGGCGTTTGACTACCACCATGGGATCGGGGGCTCGTGTTTAGGGGAGTGATAGTACTGGGGGCTGGTGATTTATGAGCATGTTATGTAGAGCCAAATTCGATCGTCACGGAAATGGCCGGTGTGTAACTGCTTGCCTTGACTGCCCTGTATCATGCCTCGAAGCAAATCCCCCATCACTTGGCCTGAGGACTGACGGCCGCCATGTCTGGCCGTCATTGTCACTGGAGGCCGGCTTCAAACATGTTGTTCCAGGCAAATGTCCTTAAATGTTCGTATTTCAGGTATCAGGTGCTGTTCTAAGCCAAATGACTCCATCCCGCGTGCATGGCACGCTTTGCTCCTTGATGCCCATGTTCTCTCTGGGGTAGGTCGTCCCCTTGTGTCCAGGTTTGGGTTTGCGATGTCTATTTCTTGCCGCTCTTCTTGATGCCGCCAGTCGCCAGAGGGCCCTTGCCCTGCGCCTTGAGGGCCATCTCCTTGCGGGCCTTCTCCTCTGTTGGGAACTCTGTCAGCGCCAGTCGCGGGGGAGACGTCAGCGCGAGGCTTACCGTTCTTCTTCTTCTCAGCATAGGCAAGATCCTCCTCGTCCATCTCCTTGACCTGCTTCTTGGCGGCCTTGAGAGGCTTGGCCTTGCCACCTGTGTGTGAACGGGTCAGCGTCTGCGATGCGAGGATTTGCGTCTCGGCGTCGGGGTCGAGGTCGAGATGGCTGGGAAGAACGGACCGTCACGGTTTGCGCCACCCATTGTGCTGGTTGATTTTCTTGGTGAGTGCTGGGTCTGGGTGAGGTGGAAATAGCAAGGCTGGTGAGGCTGTCGGAGGGTGGAAGTCGGATGCGATGCGAAAGCAGACGAAAGAGGGTCCAGTAGGGGAGCGCCTCGATTTGGGAGGTCTTGGAGGGGTGAAAATTGCCCCTCGTCGAGGCAGCGGTCAGGGACTTCGGCTAATGCGATTAAACACCATAGCTTATCGGAATACCCGACCTTACTCCGTTATCTCCACTTTCCAGGCTTCCAGGGTCTCAATGTGCTTCCCATCCAAAGCCAACAGACGTCACGCGAATCCCTTCATCAACCCACTGTTGCGACGCCCTTAATCTCGACAGCACGACACTCGTCTACTACTCCTTGCACTATCGCTTCCATCCTGCCTCTTGGCCGTCGCTTTCTGCCCACATGAGCTGAATCGACAGAGTCATCCGGTTCGCCTTGATTCCTGCCGTCTTCAACGCCTCCAAAGACCTCTGCTGACACGTTTTGCTCCGTGCATCAAAGCTTAGGGGATCCCCTTTGCCGGACTTGCCCCTTACTCTTGCGCACAGCGCTTCCAACATCACCATGACGTCAAGTTCTGACGAAGGAGAGATCGTCGAGAACGATGTTGGAGACTTGAAGGCAACTTCACTGCCGAAGAAGCTTGACGGAAACGGTGTTGACCGCCCAGACAGACCCCGAGATAGACACACGGCATCGCGCTCGCCCGACTATGCAAGCCCCAGGCGGGCGTCTTCCCGCCGTAGCCCGTCGCCACGCGGCTTCAAGAGGGCGCGCGACGACCACGACTATGGAGGCCGCCCTCGAGATGATACACGCCGCTTCCGCGTGCACTACGAAGATTTCGACCGCGACAACGCACGATCCTCACGTATCTCGTACGACGACCGGGATCGCTCGCCCTCGCGCGCCTCTAATAACAGCTACGATGGGCGCAGCAGGGACCGCAGTCGCGAACACGGGCGTCAGCGTGGGCAGGACCAGGACCGCTATGCCGACAAAAGACCGAGACAGCGCAGCCGGTCGCCCTATCGAGGCTCTCGTAACGGACGAGACAACCGATACAGGAGGGATGATCAGGGTCCGCCTCGCAATGGTGACACCTCAAGGGTCCCCAGGCACCACGATCACGATAATCGAGACTCCAGAAACGGATTGTCGTCGTTCAAGCGGGCCACAGTAGGAGATGATTCACGTACTCCTAAAGAAGTTGCTAAACCTCTCAAAGGGCAAGCGGATGACAAGGAAAGGGGTCCAGCGAACCCTCAGGATGACGACCAGGACTTTGAAGAGCCAACAGTCATTGATGAGGAAGCCGAGATTGAGCGCCGACGCAGACGTAGGGCTGAACTCCTGGCCAAGTCCAGCTCAGCAACGCCTCTCTTGGTCCACGCGGTGCACGCAGCTGATCGCTCGACCATATCTTCTCCAGCGCACACACGGCAGGGCACGCCGTCGAGGACCGATGTGGATACTCCTTTGTCAGGTAGGTCCCCGCATCTCCCTGCATCTACTCGTACTAACTTCACAGACATGGGGTCACCCAGCTCTACTGCTCCCCAGGACGTCCATTCACCAGCGCTCGACATCTTGACGGAGACGGATCTCATCAACCGACATGCTGTCAACGACGTGGATGACGACGGACCCTCGGCCGCCGACTATGATCCGACTGCTGACATGCAAGAGGATGGTAAACGCGATGAGCTGCGACACGGTACCGTCGGCCTGCACGGCGAGGCACTGGCTGACACACAGCCCAAAGAACCAGAAACTGAGTCGCAGAAGGAGAAGAGTGCGGATGATGATGATGACGATTTCGACATGTTTGCCGATGACTTCGACGAAGACAAGTACGCGGCTCCCAAGACCTCTAACGCCAGGGTGATCGACGAGGACAAGGGAACGCCCGGCCAGGCTCAGCCCGTGGGCGGCATCCTGGACGGTGACGACAAGGAAGGCTACTACAAGATTCGCATTGGCGAGATCATGAACGGTCGGTACCAGATCCAGTCGATGCTAGGCAAGGGAATGTTCTCGGGCGTGGCCCGCGCCGTCGACATCACAACCAAGAAGCTCGTCGCCATCAAGATCATGCGCAACAATGATGCACTCCGAAAGGGTGGCTTCACCGAGATCTCAATCTTGCAGAAACTCAACGACGCGGATCCCGAGAACCGCAAGCACATTGTCAAGTTTGAGCGGCACTTCGACTACAACGGTCATCTTTGCATGGCGTTCGAAAACCTGAGTCTCAACCTGCGCGAGGTGTTGCGCAAGTTTGGTAACAACGTCGGTATCAACCTGGGGGCGACCCGGGCCTATGCGCACCAGATCTTCGTCGGCCTGGCGCACATGCGCAAGTGCACCATTATCCACGCCGATCTGAAGCCTGACAACATTCTTGTCAATGAGAACCGCAATGTGCTCAAGATCTGCGATTTGGGAACGGGCGTGGATCGGTCGGATGCCGCCACGGCTCACAATGAAATCACACCATACCTCGTCAGTCGCTTCTACCGCGCACCGGAGGTCATTCTCGGCATGCCGTATGACTACTCGATCGACATGTGGTCCATCGGGTGCACGCTCTACGAGCTATACACCGGGAAGATTCTGTTCACGGGAGACAGCAACAACCAGATGCTCAAGGCCATCATGGAGGTACGGGGAAGGCTGACGCCGAAACTCTACAAGCGAGGCCAACTCTCGGCGATGCATTTCGACGATTTGGGCAACTTTGTCAGCGTTGAGCATGACAAGGTTCTCAACAAGGTATGTGACTCTTTTCTTTTCTTACCATTGACTGCTCGATCCTTCATCCCTCCAACCTATCCCCGTGGGGCTCCCCCCCAGGTTGTGCTGCTATTTCTGTGTCCCGTTCGCCGTAAGCGCTGGGGGCGCGGTCAGATCCTGCAGGCCGGGTGGGGAACCGTCACTCCCGGCATCCTTCGCGACGACAGGCGTGTTGGCAGTCGCCGACATGTGCAATTGAGAACCTCTCGAAGCTTTCTCTCGGAGGCCGCACGATGTTGGCCCCTGGTGCATTCCATGCCTGCCTGCATTGCAGCCTACCCTTCCCTTTCTCACACTTCCCTGTCCAGCTTGGCCGCGAGTCGGAGCCAACCTCTCCGGCAAAAGGCTGGTGCCAATACTGCATCCCTTCCCTGTCGTCGGAAATAGTATCTCTCTCTGTTGGGGGACCTCGAGCTAACGCACCCGTCCTACAGACTGCCGTCCGGACCCTTGCGATCGTCAAGCCCACCCGGGACCTTCGTACGCGCCTCACGGCCGCGTCGGCGGGGATGAGTGATACGGAGAGCAGGGATCTCAACCACTTCATCGACCTGCTCGAGCACTGCTTGGCGCTGAACCCGGAGAAGCGGATCAAGCCGTTGGACGCGCTGAAGCACCCTTTCTTCACGTCAAGGCTCCCCCCTGCGAAGCGGTAAAGTGTGGGAGGCGTGTGTTTAATAGAGGTTTCGAGGATCAAGGATGACCGTGCTTCGAGGTGCGTTCCTGTAGCTCTGGGCGCCGCTGTAGGCATGGGTACGGGTCCTGCGCAGCCTGCGCAGTCACTGGACGAAGGCATCTTGCCCGGGCGTCAGCGTCAATGATGCATAGGGTTGGTTGCCTACCGGAATAGAGATAGTGTCTGGACAATCATGAGATTTGACTCATTCAAGACTCTCGGCGTGAAGATGACAGGCATGTTGTAAGACCAACATCACGTGTATTGCATCCCTTGTCGGCTCCCTGGTCGTATAGTCCGCGGAATCTAAGCCTCAAGATGGTGTTCTGCTGAGCCACAGTGAACACGATGTCAGGCATGCGCCAGGTCTGCCTCATGCCCGTTGACACCGCTCATGAGGTGCATACTAAGTATCGAGAGTGGCGAGTACTGGCTACCGACGAAAATTTGCTACTAGAGGGATGAAACTGGGGGCCAATTCCCAAGCGTCTTTGTCCTGCAGTGTCTCGCCAGCCGCCGGGTCCGTACACAGGCCATCATGTATCCCGAAGGCAAGTTCCAGCAAATACGGCCACCCCGTCACGGAAGGAACAACATGCCGTGGAAGTCGACGCGTTGGGGGGGGTGTATGATGCCTGGGGGTACGGCATGTTCCATGGTTTCCATTGTCACAACAGATATGTTCAACCATCACGGCGTGCACGTCAGTCACGTTTTTGCCCTATTGGTTTTTGGCGAGGGTGTGACGGGCGGCTAGAATGTTCGTCCAGTGTGGGAGTGGCCACTCGGGCCAAACCTGCGCGAAGTCTTCACATGGCTTATTGGGGGTGATGTCTTATGGAAGCTCGGTGACTTCCATGCGCGATGGAGCTGTCAGACCTCTCAGTCGTCGAACTGAAGAACATGCACATGTTGAGGCAGCATATCTTCCGCTCAATACCCTGTGGTATCGTTCGTCGTCTAGGTAGCACGAAGAGGAGCTGAAGCTGGGGGCAGAGGGTCGTCTCATCAGGCCTTGCCCTTCTGGTCTTGTGTCCGGTGGCGAAGCCCGCGGCGTACACGGCGAGACGCATGTGCCACGACGTTGACGCCGTGTTTGTGCGAGTCTTGCCATAAAGACGGGGGTGTGTACCTTGGGGCGTTAGGTGGTAGTCAAGGCTGGGATCAGATCGATGTACGTTGAAATTCATACTGGGGGTATCGGGACTTCGCGGACGCCAACGGCGAAGCAAGCACTCAGGAAGGCGGACAGACACGCAAGCAGACGGACAGTTATGCAGGCGACTAGCTGCGGAGACATCCCCACGGAGGGTCGCATCGTGAACGCGCCGTTTATCACGCACAAGGCGACCGCGCGTGTGGTTGAGCTATGGAAAACGACATCAAGTCTTAGCGTACGGCGGGCGGGGCGCGCACCGGCCATGAGCGGCGCCGGGCTCCGGAGGTGGGGACATCACCGTGGACATTTTTCTTCTTTTCTCTTCTGGCAGGGGTCATTCCGCGGTGGTGATATCTTTTGACACGGAGCTGACGGTGGCAATTCACGTACGAGGCATCATTTGCATCAGCTGGACAGGCTGAACGGGATGGCCGGCAACGATGATCGCGAATAAGCGGCCATCCCTCCATGCCTGACGCCCGGCGCACGACCGCGACGATCGCCAGCACGGCCTTGCAAAGTGACGTAGCGAGAGTGACACGGACGCGCGAGACCACCTCGCACTCGCACGCCAGCACGAAATGACGAAGGCGTGGCGCGCACGTTCACCCTTTTCTGCGTCATCTGCATCAGACGAGCGAGTTGATGCATCACAACGAGGGATGAAGCGGACAGGCGCACCGCCGTCTCATGGGAGAAGCCAATCCAGCCCAGCATGTTTCGTAGAGACTCCCCGTCATCAGACGGAAGGGAGCAGATCGCGGGCTGCGTCAAGATCACCTTCGAAGCATCCCGATAGCACCTCGTGCGTGTCAATCACTGTTGGGGCTTAGGTCCAATATATTGAGCATGCGAAGGCCGATTGGCTGTTTGAAGCCCGCAGCTCGATCGAACATGATCGAGAGGCCAGGAACGAAAGGAAGCTTGCGCCCGAAGATCATGCCCCGCGGTGTTCACCTTCCCACCGGGGCGAAGAGCGGCGCCGCTGGGGAGAGGCACTTGATGTCATGCCCCCCGTGTCCGGAGGGTCAGGCCCGGAGGACGGCGAGCGTTTCGATTAAACACAGGAGCGCAAGAGGAGAGGTGTGAGTGGGTGGGCGGGTGACTTGTTTGTTGAGCCGATTATGGGATGGGACGATGCAGAACCTGGTGCTCGGGCTTCGTTTGGCTCGACAGGCTGCTATGGTGTTAGTGAATGAGTTGCTCTCTCGATCGCGATCGTGGACTTCAGGCCAAGCATCTATTGTTCTAGCCCGGGACTAGAGTACCATCGCCGACACCAATGTAGCGAACGCTACGGGTGCAGGCGTAGGGGATGGAAGCCCTCCGGCTGGGACATCCGTGCCAATCCCCAACGATGCGGTCGATCGTCCTGTCGGGGATGAATGGTGGTTCTGCCTGTCTTTTGGTGATCAACGTGTGGTGCTATTGCCATTATCACCGCATCACATCACATCACATCGCATGCCTTCTGCGAGCTGGCGATCGTACGTGTCAGTGACGCAGTCACGGGACCTGCGCTCCCTGCGGTCTGCTTTCAACGGTCGCTTGATCAGCCCGCGGCTAGCCCCCGTTATGTCTGCTTTTGTTTTTTTCCCTGGTCAAAATAGCGGGCAGTTAGTGACGGGAGTGGTGGTGGAGCGGACGAGCTTGGTCGGTGGTCGGCCTTCTTGCCCGACTGCATCGTCGCCCGAGACATCTTCCGCAGAAGCAAAACAGAAAAAGAAAGGCTGCGGCGTGATCGCCAGGGTTTCTCGCCCCTTCCGACATGATCGTGTGACGCCTGCATTCCATCATACGGCACACCAGCCCTGCACTTTTCTTCTCCCTTCTCTAAACCACAGGGTGCGTCCGGGGCGTCCTGCCATGTGGTGATACAGCACCCCTCCGGGGCAACCAGGGTGCCAGACGCACTATTGAAGCCCAAGAACCTTCCTCACCTCTCTCGCTCATCGGCCGTACTCCACGCCGGTGTAAAGTTGCCGCTTTGCCCCTCCTGGAAGGGGTCGGGGGGTCTCAGATGAGCACCCCCGTCGCCTCGTGCTCTCATGCCTCAAGAACATCGGCTTATTTCAGGTCTCATGTTCGATAGAGGCGAAAGCGAGGTCGCTCGCACCCCAGCCCGCCGGACTCATGTCTGATGTCTGGGACTGACGAGGGGGACGCATGGATGATGTTCAGAGCGATTTTCGGTTTGTGGGCCTGTCGAAACTCGACCACAGGGCCCCAGGGAGGCTACATCGCATAAACAGATCCACGCCTCGTTGCCGGCTTGTCGTGTTTGAGGCGTGTTGCGAACAGGCCAACTTCAGATCAAGGACGGATCGACTGACCCTGTCCGTCACAAGCCCTGGCAACTTTCGCAAGAGGAGGGAGTGAAGCTTGTTCTTGCCTTCGGACGGTGGGTGACACGTCAAAGTTCCACGATCTTGTCGATCCGGCGTGCGATGCGCGTTTGAATTCTTTTCCCACTCAGCCGTCAGCCCTCACCGGTCTTATCCCGTCCTCTGTACAGCTGCGATGCACCGTACGCCTGCCCACTCCACGGCCGAGCCTCGTCCGTCTCGGGCCTCATGACAGGTCTCGGACCCTATGCTCGGCTGTTGACATGCGATGTGTCGTGCGCTGAGGTCCGGCACCTTGAATGACGGGGAGCAGAAGAAGCATGCCTGAGAATCATGGAGGTCTGTCTCGGGGGTCAGTCCGTCTCGGGAGTTTCTCGAGACAACATCATGTCAACACGGCGCCAGGCGCGCTACATCGTGACGCAGCCAAGCTGTCAGCACATGCTCAGATCGAGGAAACTACGGTCTACGTGCAGGTGATGCATACTGCGCAGTGCCATGGGGTGCCATGCCGGGGGCTGTCGGCGGTGGCCCAATATCGAAACCGAAGTGGGTGTGAAGTCAGCAAATGAGCTGCAACTGTAATTTCGGTCCTGGGGCCGCTTCTGTCCATGTTTCGACAATTGCCTGCGAGGATGGGAAGGATCCGCCCCCGGAGGATTCGCAATAACGCGTTCCTCAAGCTCGCGGCATGCGGGCGAGGATGATCTCGACGGCCAGCGGTCGTTTCCCAGGACCTCCGGGGGCGAGTGCCATTGGACGGTGTTGTGAAGCGTGCTCACACCGTTCTTTCGAGCATGCCGGTTGTGGGGGCCGAAATCACTAGGGGGAGACGCGCCTTCGTGGTGGTCCTGTGTGACATGTTGACGTCCAGCTGCAATGTCCGAGGAATGGCGCCGGTGCGTGCGGACATTCTTTTTCCTTGCGATGCTCGGTACATACATACAGACATGTGTGCAAAAGAAAACATTCCTGCCCGAGACGGAGCTGACAGCCAGCCCGGGGTAACCAGGAAGGGCACGGGCATATCGAATCGAACTGTGTGTCTAGAATGGGCGCGCGCCTCTGTTTGATCGTGCCACCGGAGACTATCGAGCGGGCGGTGAAGCAGACCCAGGCCCCAAGTCCCGAGACCCTCGGGCGGGTAGGACCATTCCGGGGGGGGTTGAGGGCCATGGGACGTGCCAGCGAACGGCCCCCGTGAGCCTCACCCACTACCACAATAGCCGGCAGTGTGAAGGTTCAGGAGAGACACACACGGTTCACCCGCCGCTCGAACCGCCGTGGGCATCGCGCCAGCTGTCAATAGTCGGGAAGCGAACGGGAGCTTGACTAGTAACTGGGTCAGGAGCCGCTGGGAACGGAGTGGCGAAGAGGCCCTGTGCGCTGAGTAGGCCCGTCTCCTCGGTGGGTGGGTGGGTAGCGCCGGTGCAACCGCAAAGGCATTGTCTGCCGGTTGCAATCGTGATGAAGCCATGGATGGTTCGATGGCAGCAAAGGCACTGGACGAATGCGTTGTCGCCGCCCGGGGATGGCGCCGGCTCCGTCCCCATGACGGGGGGGAGGGACTGTTTCTCGCGTGCAGTAGCAGGCAGTCTAGACTGAGACTCCGGTATGCAGAACATCAGCAGGTGAAGAGCGAGACGGTCGCCGCAGGCTCCAGGTCAGATGCTTGTTGCTTCTTCGAGTGATGAGGCTTGCAAGGGTTCGGGAGATTTCGACGTTCGAAGGAGGACACTCGCCTTGCTTAGTGGCCCCGTCGTCAAGATCAGATCTCGCCTAACTGTGCTAGTCCGGGTTAGGACTAGCCTCGTCCTGCCGCACTCTGACCGCCCTTTACAGAAACAGAGGGAGAGAGGTGAGAGGCCCGAGCTTCTTGATGCCTGAAAGTCGGCGCAGGGTTGATCTGAGGCACCAACCCTCGCCCTCGAACATTCTCTCCCTTCCATCGACTGGAGGACATGCACACCAGGCATCGTCAACGACCCTTGTCGTCAACGCCTGAGACATTCCACCAACCTACCCTGACCATGCTCATGTTACGTCGACCAAGACCCTTTTCCTTCATCAACGGTGCTAGCCGGATTGGATGGCCACGGCACATTTGCACGTCTGCCTCATGGCACGGTGCACCTCCCAACTGGGAGACTCGTCCGCATCGCTCCACGACGGCACGCACAGGCATCGCATCGCGGAGATTATCGACCACCTGTTCAGGGCCTTGATCGGGTATCTCAATCTCGTTCGGCGCCAACAGTTCCATTCCTGTGCCCCGAGGAGCGCAAACAAACCGAACAACGCCAACCTCAGAGTTACAGGACAGGCGGGACCACCGTCTCCCTGCCTGCAACACCACCTTGGACCTCGAACTTTCGAAGATCCCCCGCCCACCAACACGGCACGGCGACAGCCAACCAAGCAAGATCGACCTTCGCAACGGTGACGGCCCATGCTACACTATCACGGGCGCTACCCAGCACGTCTGCGACACAGCCCGCACGAAAGCGCTCATTGGCCGTGCCCTTCACCGTCAGCAGCCCCACCAGACCGACACACCCTCGCGTCTCCACCGACAGCCTCACTTCTCGAGCCGAAAGCCACACACGGCAGCGGAGCCCTGTCCTCGATTCCCCATCACGTTCACGGTTGTACGAGGCTGTCCCGTGCTCCTCACCCGCTCACACCCTTGCCTACGCAGGCAGGCAGGGATCACGGCATGGCAAGTGGCACGGGCGTCCACCAGCGCGCCATGGGTGGCCCAGCCCAGGCGGCCGGCCCCAGCATGGACCACCCTCCATCTCGCCGCCGCCCCCCCCCTCCGAGCGCCTCTCGGTGCGTTGTGAGCTGGGACATGACGGGCAGAACGGGGACAGGCAGGGCTGGGCCGGCTTGCCCGCCTCAGGCATCTCTGCCTCGTCCACGCCGCCCTGTTGCAGCAAGCCATCTGTACGCAAACTGGGCGCATCACGCATCCTCCAGACACACCAGGCCCCCCTGCATCTCCTGCTGGTCCCATAGAGCATTCTCCCCGGGCCACCACTCCCATGACTCCGCATCCTTTGCAGCCTGGCATTGACCTCACAACACGTTGGGTGCCGTCACTGGTCGACCCCAAGGCTCTCTTGGCGTCCCTGGGATCCCTACCATGTGCGCTTGTGTAGTTGTGTTGCTTTTGCGCTTTGAAGATCCAGAGCATCCTTTGGGGCTGGCTCAGTAGATCGCTCACCGACGACCGCTACCCGCCTGCCCACTAACAACGTATTGGACGTCTGGACAGACAAGCCGACCTCCGTGATTTCTCTTGACGCTCAGAGTGCAGCACCGGACCAACCTCACGACTGACTGCCTGCACTAAGGGGCAACGCAAGCCAAGGGCAGTGCGACTCCCAACAGCATATTTGCGACCAGTCGCAATCCTCCCCACTCACAGGACCTGCCATGATGCATACGTGCCGCCCTCCGAGATCGTGGAGCCTGAAGTCCAGACCGGAAGAGGAACAGAAGAAGAAAAAAAAAATGAGTGTCCAGGCGACTCCTCACACCATGAGGCAGGCATCGTCCCATGATTGATGTGCCGAAACGGCAACCACTGATGTGACACAGACTCTGGCCATGACTGACGGCGAGACGTTTGCAGCGAAACAAAAGGCAAAAGGTTGGGCCACTGTGGCCCAGGTGGCTGCGAACATGAACGCTTTGCCCGCCTTCTGACGAGATTGGACGCTCGAAAAGTCTCAGCGGAAGGCTTCGCGTCAGGCTGTTTTCATGCAAACAGCTCGCCAAGCGCCGCGAGGTTTGCTTTGCCTGTGAAGTCGGGTCAGTTCAGGTCGACTCAGGTCCGTCGACCGCGATAACACCACGCGTAGTGGCTTGTGTCTTTGACGACCTGCCCGTCCTTCGATCTGCCTAGCTCCAACACCGAAGTGTAAGGCTTGCGGGCCTCCCTCGGCGCTGTCTCCATCAGCTTGATATGGCGCAACTCACGGACAATAAACGTCCTTTTTGAGGTCATCATCACGCGACCGAGGCCGAGCACAAATGGTCGCCCGGGGTTTGTTAAGACCCAAGAAACTTTGCTTGCGGTCCGAAGGCGCTTACTCGCGATGGGCAGAGTCTGCCATCGTGGTGCCTCGATGTTTTCAAAGCCACCGGCATGCACCGGACGAGGCTTGACCCAGAAGCCCTCCTCCATATCGCGGGCCCTTTCGACCATGATGATCCTGTAGAAGGGAGATGGCTTCGAAGTCGCCCAACCGCCCGGGCTGGAGGGGAGGCGAGGAGGTGTCTGTGCACCGTCCTCATCCCAGCCGCCGCTCGCCCCCTCGCCGCCTCGCTTTTCGACAAGAGCAAATTCGGCGCCCACCTCAGCGCCCCAGAACGCCCAGTGACCCTCTCTCTCTCTCTCTCTCTTGCCCATCCGAGTCACCAGGACCACATCAGCACCCAGGGTGAGCTGATCCCTCTCAGTGGCTGGCCGCATGGGACGTGTGGCAGAGCGCCCCGCTGCGAGCCCGAGAAACGAGTGACACATAACACTTTTCTGCACCCCTCCCCCGGTCCCCCACCCCCCCTTGGAAGACGACCTGGCCAGTCAGGTCGCCAGATCTGCTGCTCGCCTGCCTAAGCTCGTATATTTGCAGCGTCACCAAAGCATCCCGGTGGATACCTGACGTCTCCAAGGAGCGCTTCGTTGGTCGGTATCTCCTCTGCTCCTAGAACACACACACCCAGCCCCCCTTTTGCCATTGCACGCCCCCTCCCTCTTCTCTTGACTAGGGGGAACTCAATCTGACCAATGCGTTCGCCGTCTAGTTCTCCACCCATCCGGCTGCTGGACAGGTCGAAACAAGAATAGCAGGCTCCAGGATGAGTGGACCGACCGCTAAGACACCGCGGCCGCCATCCATGTCACCTAACATTACGGCGGGCTAAGGCCCACGCCCAAGACGACCGGGGTCTTCCTCCCAAAGTGAAGCCACTGGTCTGTGTGCAAGTGTAGTGCTTGATGCTTGGCCCTGGGTGCTTGGGTGCCTCGCGGCCCACCAACCCACGTAACACACGCAACCCCCCGGCTCAGACGGACAGGACGGGGTACGTACTGGCCCCCCTGGTTTCCCACTCGATTGCTCGCTCGCTCACTGGGACAGACGATATCAACCTTCGCATCCCGCCCATCATCGGCGGTGAACGGCTTGACCACAACCATCCTCTACCATTTCCTCACGTTCCTTCGGTCAACCCTTCTCACCTCTCACCCTCACCCACGAACCATCTCCAGGACCAGGACCAGGACTTGACACCCTCCACCCGACCACACGACACCTATTCTCGCCTTACTTCCTCGCCGCCGTACTTTCCATCCCATCCCACCGGCGACAAAGCACACCTCGTTGACTCGTTCGCTCGACGTCAACATCCACGACCACATCTCGACCCACAGGATTCCCCTCCAAGGACTTGGCCGTGGATTGCTCTTGCTTTTGGATTAGGATCTCTCCGTCCCTCCTCAAGGACACTCAAGGACCCCCCCGTTGCTGCGTTTCCTTTTTCTTCTCTGTCCGGATCTCTTGTCAAACAAGTCCTCCGCCGGCACCCAAGCCATCAGAGAAGGATCACGCCCCGTTTGGATCTTTGGATACCCACACAACCGCATAACATGCAGCATGTACCAGCACACGGATACCCAACCCCGCCGGCCTCGCCGGTGTACGAAGACCATCACAACAAGTGCGCGCTGCAACAACCCATCACGACAGCACCGCACTGCCAAGCACGCTACATCCCGTTGACCCCGGAGGCTCGGCTGGGAAGGTATCTGGAAGGCAAGCTCCAACTGACGACCATCCTGGGAACCGGCGCCTACGGAGTCGTCTACTCGGCTGTCGATGTCAAAACCGGCATCAAGTATGCCGTCAAGTGCCTCAGCAAATTCAACCCGGACGGGACCCCCTTGGACAGGCGACAGGTTGCTTTCCAGAACCGGGAAATCCGCCTCCACTACCTCGCCTCGGCACACCCCAACGTTGTCTCCATGCTGAAGATCGTCGACGACCCAGACTGCATCTATGTGATCTTGGACTACTGCCCGGAAGGAGACCTGTTCTATAACATCACAGAGCGTGGCCAATACGTTGGAAAGGATGCCCTCGCCAAGAGGGTCTTCCTGCAAATCCTGGACGCCGTTGAGCACTGCCATGCTCTCGGGATCTACCACCGAGACCTGAAGCCTGAGAACATTCTCGTGTCGAACAACGGGGAGACCGTGAAGCTCGCAGATTTCGGCTTGGCGACCGCCTCGGAGCGATCCGAAGATTATGGCTGCGGTTCGACCTTCTACATGAGCCCAGGTAGGCAACCTCCCACCGGACGACGTCTTGACACGTTCCCACCCCCCTTCCCATCCCCCGACACAGCACCACTAACGTTCCCTCTTCCTCCTCTTTAGAATGTCTGGACCACGCTGCCCGGAGGCCATACTACTATTGCGCCCCCAATGATGTCTGGAGCCTCGGAGTGATTCTGGTCAACCTGACCTGCGGACGCAACCCTTGGAAACAAGCTTCTCTCGAGGACTCCACCTACCGGGCATACTCCAGGAGCCAGGATTTCCTCAAGTCCATCTTGCCCGTGTCGGACGACCTGAACGACATTCTGGTCAGGATCTTCACCCGCGACCCCGAGCAGAGGATTTCCATCGCAGAACTGCGAGCGCGTATCCAAAACTGCTCGGGCTTCACCGTCCCAGCTGTCGCCCCCGTGGCTCTGCCGACCCCTGTGGCCTCCCCCCAGTACATCCACCACCCCATTGAATACGTTGACTGCGAGGAGGCCATCGTCATGGACGACGACTACGACATGGCCCTCTCGCCCGCTTCTTCTTCTTCCGACGAGGGATCCATCTGCTCAGACGATGACGGCTCGCTCACCTCGAGCGGCTCGACCATCGACGACCTGGACGAGGACTTCCTTCAGGAGCAGCAGCAAGAGATGCAGGAGTGCCCGCCACCGCACACGTACGAACCAGAGGAGCCGCCGGCGCCGTCCTTCTTCTCCACGCAGGAGTTCATCCCTCAGCACTACACCGGCCCCATGCCACAGGCGCCCATGCCGGTCCACGCCCACCAGGTTCAGTACCAGGCTGCCTGCGCTGCCCCGCCTCCCAAGTCCTACTTCCCCTTCTGGTGGGACATGGTCAAGTATGTGCAGCAGGCGCCGGCGATCCACCCGCACGTCCCCTTCCATCACCAGGTCCCTCTCTTCTCTGCTCCTCAGGGTTGTTATTAGACCGGCTCCCCTCAATGATACGTTGCTGAGCATGGCGCCCTCCCGGCTGGCGGGACATCGAACCACTTGGAGACCCCCGATCCATGGCACCTCACATGACAGTCAACACCACACGGGCGTCACGCCCCGGTCCGCGAGACACGACTCGGCTGTTTCGACGGACCAAAAAGTATTTATACGTTTTACGACCCAAAAGGAAAAAGCTGGCCACCCCCAAAATAAAAAATTGGACGCGACCGACAGCGACACACGTTGGATCCCCTTGGATTCCCTTCGCCCCTTGTATCTATCACGAATCTTGGAGTGCCATTCGGAGCCTCACGGAAACCACCACTGAAACCTCACGGAGTTTTTTTCTTTTATTTTTATCTCTTTTTCTTTGTCAAAATTTTCCTTTCTTGTATTCTTTGCCTGAAAGCGTGGAGTTGGGAACACGGAAAGATTTGGCCACGGGATGCAACGGCCACCAAACAAATGAACGAAAGCGATCAGGAGGCGCAGCAGGCGTTTCTCTGTTCTGACGGGGTCGGCCGGGATGGCAGACGGAGTTATTTTGTCGGGTTTTTTGTCTTTTTCTTCGTCTTGTCCCGTTCAAACACTCAGCTTCATGTCATGTTCATCATGTTGGGAGGCGTGCCTGATCTAGAGTGAAGTGGATCTGGAGAAGTTTACAGTTGCAATGCGGCCCTCCTGCGAGGGGGACACGCGAGAGGCCTGTCTCGACTGATGTGGTCGGCAGAGCTGAAGGAATGGGAGAAGAACACCCATCATAGAGAAGAATCATTGAGCCCAGACGCTCATCATCTCTACTTTTTTTTCCCTGATGCCATGATGTGATGCTTCCACAAAAATGTTCTACGATGCGGGCCTCACTTGACCCCGAATGCACTCACTCTCCCCTTCACTGAGCTTCTGGCATCCGTCACCGACAGTTGCTCTACAGGGGGGTTACCGCCTACTGAGGCATGCCCCGTACGTAGATCTTTCATGCGCCCGTCACCGCTGCGAGAATGGCACTCTGCGCTGCAGGATGGGCTGCAGCTCACCATCTGCCTCTGTGCCCAGCGCGCTACTACAGCACAGTACTGTACGGCGGAGCGCGCTGCACGACCGAAACCCCCCCCCAACCGTCCCCCAGCGCAATGATGGCACGGCCGTTGGTCCCGAGACACCACCAGCAAGACGACCAACAAGATGACCAACCCCCCTCTTCTAAGCAGCGCCAAAGACGGGACGATGAATCAATCACAGCAAGCCTCCGCTCATCATCACAGTCACACAGCAGAAAGGAGGATAGCTCTCCCGTCAACTAGAGAAAACAAAAAAGTCGATCGTGACCAACCCTCCCAAATTGTCGACGCCCGCTATTGGGGGGGGGGCTTGGATGTTCAGCACACCGTCGACGACGGCCATACCGAAAGCAGCATCATCACGCTGCACCTCTTGTGAACTTGTGCGGCCTGCCGAGTCATCCATCCAAAAGCCCGAAGGAAGATTCACGCCAGCGCAGCAGCAGCAAGAGGGAGAGGAGAGAAACGGGCAGGGCGGGGCGCGATTGGTCCCAGTCGTGACAAGGGGGGGTGGGACGAGGACAGGCTTGCGCCCCCCGTCCGCCTTGTTTTCTGACTGCGGCCGGCGGGGTGCAGGCGACGGACGGGCAGGGCGAGGCGGACGGGGCGAGATGAGCAGCGCCCGCTCGCCCTGTGGTGCTGGGGACCGGCTGGTGCTGGGTAGTGGGTGGGCTGGCTTGGCTGTCCCTGGTGTCTCCCCCCCCCCCCTTCTCCGGGGGGCGAGTCGAGTCGAGCCGGGCGTCGGGTGAGAGAGAGAGTGAGGCAGACAAGGGAGGGAGGAGGTAAGGAGAGAGACACGGCAACGGGTATGACAGCGATGGCCCTGTCTGGTTGGGCGACGTGATGACATGGAGAGACAGGCGGACGGGACGGAGGGTACGTACTGCGTCTCTTCACAGAGACGTGCATGGTCTGTGCGACCGTGATCGATCAGGAGCTTGGACTCTGTGCTCGTGGTGTTCTCTGCTGGCGTGAGGGAAGGAGATGGACGACGAGAGGGTGGCCGGCGGCGGTGTGTGGTTGGGTCGATGGGGCCACACGGCACAGAACCAGAAGCTCTCTCTCTCTCTCTATCGACCCGGAACTGCCAGCCCAGCTGCCTGCATGCGACCCGCAGGGAAGCTAATGACATTCGATCAGTCTGCGGCTGGGGGGTTGAGCATGCTCGATGCTCGGTGACTGGCTGGCGTCGAAGGGTTGCAACCCGCCGAAAAGGGCGCAAGTTCATTCTCCTCCCCCATCTGCCCCCCCCCTTAGCGAGTTCACTTCTCGACCATGACATCTCGTCCCGAGCCCAGGCCCCCAAGTTGCTCCCTCCCACACACACGGCTCTGGCTTGTCGAGTTGCGCCTCTGCTTAGCCCCTGGTCCGACCGCGCGCCCCGACGACCCAAGACGTCACCGGATCGTCAAAGAACCGTGATCACCATCTGCCCGTCGCCGGTCGCAGTCCAACGCTGCTTGGCAACGCCTGCGCAGAACCACCGGCTGGCCCGGTGCAGTAGCTCCGCAGTAGCCTCGAAGCCCGGCTCATGCTGGGCGACGCAACTCGCCAAGCCTGCGCCTTAGGCCAGGCTAGCAGCACGACGCCGTTGGGTTCCTCGGCGGCGTCCAATCAGACGGGATCACCACGCAGCATTGGGAAGAGGCGAAGGGAACCCAGAGAGAAATCGGGCGCCCGGGAACGATGGACGGTGGTGGGTCGACAACGCGCGTGGCCTGGCTGGCTCTTCACGCCTGGGTGATGATCTGTCCTCCCCTCCGACTCCCCCCCCTACGTGGTTCGTCCGCAGGAAGCCGGCTGCGCTGACTGGATTTGCAGCTGGGCCTTGCAGTTCGTCCACCTCTGCTAGAGCCCGTCTTCACGACGGGGTTCCGCTAGACCCAGATGGAACTCGTCTGTCGCGATCATTGGGTGATGACTTGCCTCGAGGCCGCATCGACTGGGGACGCAACCAGCTGGCGGTGTTCTTGTGGTGGAAGCTCCGTCGACCTATAGCGCCTCTTCGAGAAGGCAACCTCCACTCGGAATTGTCTTGAACGAGAGGCTGGTGGATGGCCCCATCATGGTCTGGAAGGGTCCTTTTCGTGTGCTGCTGCCGAAGGTTGACGGTCTTCTACAGCACTCGTGCTCACATTGGCCCCTCAGGTGGAGGAGGGGCTTGGACCGGCATCACCATGCGCGGACGCTTGCAGAGTGGTCAGGTCGTCGCCTGGACTGATGCTCTTGGCTTACGGGTGCACAAGACTCGCCACGATAATCCGGCAGTTGTCCTTTGGTCGTGTAAGCAGCCACGTGCAGGACGAGCCGCCATTACCAACCGATTCGGATCTTCTACTCCTCACGCTGGCGTCAGACATCGAGTCGGCAGGTCCTGGCTCACCACTTGTCGTCGATCCCGCTTCCCAACGTGCGGCTGCTGAACGGCAGAGTCCTCACTCAGGGGTTGCCTGTCAACCACCTCCTATGCCGTCGCTTTGACCGCTGCCTCGCTCCCGAGTCTGCTTGTTCATTTCACCAAGCTTTGGGATCGGCAGAGTCGAAAGTGTCGAGCTGTTCGCTCGGATGGCCGATCATCAACTCATCCGCGGGCTGCCTTTACCCGACATGCCAACCATCGAGCTCCAAGCTCACGTTCGAGTCAAGCATCGAACGGTGTGGCTCGCCTCCGCATCGACACGGACCTCTCCGCTGGCCTCATCATCGGGAGACGTGCTAGCTAGAGGGCCCATGGCGTCGGCACCCTAGGCTGTGAACGTATTTGACGTGTCGAAATGCTCCGGGTTGACAGTCGAGGGGGAGGAACCCGAGCTGCCGACCAGATCGAGCAGCCCGGAGCCGGCAGGCAGAAGTCGCCACTCCGTGAGAGGACCGGGACTCCAGACGCATCGGGGCGGTGGCCATCCAAAGTCTCTCCTCAGAGATGCGGTATGCCGTCTCAACCACTCGCCGGCGGGCCACCCCACCACCCACTTGTCACTAGCATGGTCGAGCTGAAAGTCAAGAGTCGCGCCATGGGTGCTGCCACGTCAAGCAGCTTGCTGTGTGCGGGCGCTCTACCTTGGCAGGCCTGGTGGTTGCGGCGAGCGCAAGCGCGCGGGGAAGTTCCCCTGGACGCAGTGTCAAGCGCATCTGTATCACTTGATACTCGGAAGCAAGGGCCCCCCTTCCCATCATCGTTGGAGTGCCTGTTCTCGTGCAAGGAGTGGTGTAACGGCGGCACTGCTGACCCGGATGAGTGCTAGCAGTAGCGCCAACCACCACTCATCCACACAAAGCAGTGGCATGAAATGTGAGGGCGAGCAGGTGCATTGGTGCGGTCTCGCGGGATCAGACTGGGTGAAGCATCGTGCTTGTGCTTGAGTGCTTCGTTGACCCCGATTCGCGAAGGCTTGTGACCTTGAGGACTCGAATCATGTCCAGCGACAGCCGCGATTTGCGACGGCTGTCTTTGGTGTGTGACATCAGCTTTGCGGTCTGAGGTCTTCAATGTTGAGCGGCTGACGCTTCGCATCCATAGACGACCTGCTCACGGCTTACACCGCGTTTCCTAATGCCGAAACAGACCATGAAGTTGAGGTTTGGATAGACGGCTTCCGAGGACCCAGGACCAACTCTGCGTTGAACCCAGCCTCACGGGCTGTTAGGCTCCCAGCGTTTGAGGACTTACTTCAGACTTCCCAGCCACACTCTGTTTTCATGTACTCTTGGGGTGGCTGAAGCGACGCCGCGAATAACTTCATCTGGTCGTGATATACTGTTAATAGAGGGGCTGGGCACATGTCAGCACTTAAAGGCTGGCGCCACTACCCATCGTCGGCGTCTGCCAGTCTTGAGTTCGAGACGGTGGTGTCGGTGGTTACGAGCTTGACGCCCCGGACGCCTACTGTGCCTTACCGATGGATATTCGAAGGCCCCGACACACCACCCACCTTGAAGAGGGAGCTAAATTTGAAGGCTGAGGCTTTGTCAGACACGTGACGCACGCTTTGTCAACTAAAAGGTCCAGGAACTTTAGACTTTTGGCTGCGCAACACTACCGTGCAGACGCGTCGTTACGCGTGGCCGTATACTGAGGGAGCGCCTGGTCCTACTACACCGGTCACAAACTAGACTGCTTTTGGCATCGAATCATAGATGCAGCTACAATGAATGCCGTCGGGTGCTGCGAGATGGTTGTCGAGTCTTCCTATGCAAATCAGGCAAAAAGGTCCAGTGCCCGACATCGTTCGAGCCGGTTGATCGCAAAGCCTGGGCCGGGGAGCAGGCGCCAACCTGTGTTTGACTACCTTACCTACGACAGAGTGACGATCACAAGCCATCATCGTCTGAAGTCAAATCAATCCACAACAGCCACTGTTTCCACGGCGTCGTAACCAGCGAAGGTTCGGGATCGAGCGCCCAGGTAGTTCTCGCTTTGGGAAAATGGGGCCCTCTCTGTAGATTGAGTTCATGATGACTCGTGCTGTATGATAAACTCACACCCGGATAGAGTGACTGCACAACGACCGGTGCTGCGCTATGGAACTTTGTGGCTCTGTGGCCCTGCGACTCCGGGGGAGGCGCGAGGGCTGCGGCTGCTGCCGACCTGTGGCTTGAACAATAGATCTCTTCGTGGAATGTTCTTTGCGGCTCCGTGAGATGCTGACTTGCCCCTGATCCCAATTCCCAAGCCGCGAAAGGGCTTGAAGACGAAGTTGAGGTGTGTCGTGATGGGCCAGAACGGGCCGGCTCAAAGTTTCTTCAACATAGGGTCATTGCGGCATATCACGCATGGTTGGCCTTACCATTCTGGTGATCGACAGTGCCTCCACTAGGCCAGACCTTCCCTCAGGGGTTGCAAGTCGATGGGTTCAGCAAGCGTCTATGGTCATCGCTGTGGTCACCGCAAGTCTGACCGTGATGAGAGTTCATTAAATATTTTTTATAAGGAAGAGATTCAAACGTGATTTTCGGCAGATAGGTGGGTGCCGAACCTTGGCTCTTTTTACCGGCGGTCGATCGAGACGATCAGCATTGGTGTTCGGGCCTACGGGTAGAGCGTCAGTTGCCGGGCGAAACGTCTGGCGTTGATAGTTGTATTGCTAAACATACCCCTGATGTTGGCAAGATTGCCGAATGAATGTGCCATTTTCCACGGACCGTCGCGAGAGCGTGGTTGAATGCATTGGATGTAGCGGAAAAGGTGTAATTCTGGCGATGATACGACGGAGGAGAGACATGTCGTCAAACGAACCCAAGTCAATGAGTCATCACGTGAAAGGCTCAGGGCAGGAGCACCACCATGATGGCTGCTTCTTCGAGAAACTTTGCGCCATGACATGTGGCTGAAAGCAGTCCAGCCACACAAGATAGGGGCTCATATATCAAATGCTCAAGGTTGCGTTTCGCGGTTGGAATAGACATCAGGGTGTCAGGATCATCACAGGGGAACGGTCTTTGGGGCATAAGTCAATCAAGCCTTTCAAATACGGAAGGAAAATCATAAGCAGAATAGAAAGAAATGTGCGTCCTCGCCGTTCTGACACCACGTCTGTGGTTGCTTTCCCCCGATTTGCCCCTTTTCCATGACGTGTCCTCCAATCTTTTGCTCACTCTCAAACCCCTTTTCAGTCGCTTGGTTTGATCGGACCGCCGGGCACTGGCTGCTCTGGAGCAATAGGTCCACCAGGAGTAGGTACCTCTGGGATGAGAGGACCGCCAGGAACGGGAACCTCAGGCTTGATCGGACCGCCGGGGATAGGCACCTCGGGGACGATGGGTCCAACTTCCACCCTCTCTCCACAGGCGATGAGGGCGGCGATGATAGCTTGTTCGAGGTTCCAGATTTCGTACGGCGGGTGAGGACCGTATATGATGAGGAGGCTGGTCAACGTTGCCCGCAAGCCGATGACGTCCTGAGGACGGCAACCGCCAATGGTGAAGACCTGCCGCTTTGAAGAGGTGCCAAAAGTCGTCTTGGCCTCGCCGAGGATGAATGTATCGACCTTGATGCCCTTAGAAGACAGGAGATCGGCCAGGTGAAGAAGGACGAGATAGACACCAACTGAAGGGTGGTTCTCTTGGTTGTAAGGCTTCAGTAGCACGTAGTAAACGTCATGGAGATCCTCGACCTCGACATTTTCAGCTCGCTTGTCGGTGATATCGCCGCTCAGGGGAGCGGTGTCTCTTCTCCCTGGGTTGAAGTTGGACGTTGGGGTCGAAGGAGCCGGCCAAAACACCGGAGGAGACGGGCGTCCGGGAATCAACGTCACCGTCGGGGGGCCCAGTCCGAACTGCCTTGCCTCCACCGCATGGGGCTCAACTCGGGTCGGGGCGCCATAGGTGAAAGCCGCGAGGCCAAGCAAGGCCAGCGAGAAGGCACGCATGGTAGATGCTGAGCACTGAATGAGTAAAGTCCCAAGCCCTTGAAATCAAAGGCATGGGCACCTGTATAAATGATGAAGGCATCACTGGTTATATAGATCATCATTATCGACATTTTGGGAGGCGGAAGCTACCCCTTGAACTTTCCCGGCCAGCTCAGAATGAGCCTATGTGTCCGCGATGCTTCCATTGCCAAGGGCCATAGATGAAGCGAAGTAAATGGAAACCAGGATAATGTAGACGATGTAGATGAGATCAGTGATTATCCGGGACGTGGCCCTTGCCAACCCCTCACACTACCCCCGAATGATCAGTTTGTCGGCGACCCGGCCTGATAAGGCGAGCGATGGTAATGAGACTGGCGAGCGGAGGTGGTTTCGGATGCTCCATGACCATTTGGACCAAAGGACCGTAGGACCGCCAGGTGCCGCGGCCGAATCTTGACCGCGGACCGATTTCGCGTGGCTATTGTGAGGTTGGACCCTCAGCATACCACTCGCTCTTTCAGCCGCATGACGCAAGGGTCCTTCATGTTGCGATGCAACTTAAATAGAAGGAAATTCGGAAAATGTTCAGTCGAAGCCTTGTTTGAACCCCGCAGGACAAAGCACCTTGGTGGTCTCTACTGGACCACGAATGCCCTCAGATGCCTCTGTGGCTACTGTGACATCGCGCTCATGCCGTCGAAGATGCGTGTCCCCCGCCATTTGGGAAGGTAATCAAGCATTGCAGCCCGATTGGTCATGCAGCCGCGCCAACGATGGTGATATCTTCGCACCTTGCTGAGGAAGACTTCATGCCCAGGCGGCTCCATTAGACTGACATGCTTCGGGGAGGAGACAGTCAGAACAAACGAAGTCGGAAGCACAGGTCAACTCTGAGATGCGTAGCTTTCAGCCGGTACGAAATGGGAGCGCGATTTTGGCGATGAGCCGTGAATAGCCTGACCGGATGAAAGCCCAGCCTTGCATCTGCAATGAGACGCTGTCGCTGGACAGCTTCAGGTGAGGCGGTACTGCCATGCCGGGCCGGTTATAAGGGTTTCATCTGCTGACAGGTGATTATTATGTCTAAGGAAGGTGTGCAGTAGGTCTGCCGAGCCAAGTACGGGTTCAGGAGTGATTCCCAAGTCCATGATGGGCTCTTTGGCTGCATGCCTAGAGAAACACGCTCGAACCAAACACTATCAATGAGAACTTTCGATCATCGGTCGGCAAGCTCAAATCGGCAAGTGTGGTCTTTCAGCGTGATGCCGCCAGTTTGAACAAAAAAGTAGGTGGGTAAGGTAGTAAGAAAGGGGAGACGAGCAAGCAAGATGCAAGAAGAGAGATACCTAAATTCTTCCGCAGACTGCGACTCTGACAGCGGCCAGAGATTCAGTAGATCGTGAAACGAATGGAATGTCGTGGAAAGTACCACGGCAAAGAAGAGCATTGGGGGTATATCCACTTTGATATTACTTTAGAAATAGATGATGGGGGAAGGGTTTTAAAAATGGAGGGGGGAGGGGTGGGGAGGGAAGACTGTACAGCATCGCATCAACACCTTTGTTTACTCTGACTTGGTAGTCCTGGGTGCTTAGATTGAGCGCTCAGCCGGAGTTTAAGTAACCATTTCTGAGGTGACTCCAATGTCCATTCTGGTCTTGCACCTGATACTAGACAACCGTTTAAGGGTGAGTAGGACGAGAGGAGTGCGGCGGGATAGATAGATCATCAAGAATTTCTTAGTATTAGGCTGTGTACTCTATAGAGCGTGGCCATTGCCACCGTTGACGTCTTTCTTCAAACTTGAGCTAACGCTGTATGGCTTGAGCTCTATTGAGTCCTCGTCGCCGACGGTGCTCAAACGCTCGTGCTCCACTCTCACCTCTTCCGTCTTGAGCACGCCGCTGAGATTAGGAGAGCGAGCGCTGGCTTCGGGATCCCGGAGAGCCTCTTGTGACTCCTCCCATGCGATGTTGGACATGATAACGACCGAGTTCTGACCATATTTGCTGTGAGGCTGGCGGGTGGAACGCTTGGGGTCCGTGGAACCGACGCCGGCTCCCGTCTGCGCTCCGTACGGATTGCTTCGGTTGTACTTGGACCTGGCGTGACTCGTCTTGAGCTCGTGGTACAGCATCCTCCTATTTTTGGCCGCATTAGCAAGTCTGGCCGGTAATGTTCAGCGAAGCCGAGGAAGTTGACTGACAGGACGGGGATGGACACGGCCATGATTGACGCGGCTGGTTCCGTCAATGTCCAGATGGTCAAGTCGACGCGGGCATACGTGAAGTCGGTGCTGGTCATGCTGACGACGAGCACCGCCTTGACGATACCGGTGATACCAGCACTAGAGAGAAAGACGTCAGCGACGCGGACAGCGAGTTGATTCAGGGGGGGAGCATCTTACATGGCACCCAGGCTCATTGCCACGGCGACGCCGAGTCTCTCGCGGCGACGCATGGACATGCCCATGATGATCTGCCAGGGGAGGAGGGCCAGCACGAAGTCCAAGACGGCAGAGTAGTCTGGTATCCCCCATGTCAGTGCCTCGGATTCGAAAAGCCAGGAGAATCGAATGCGCCGTCTCGCGACTTACAGGCAGCAAAGAGCTGGAACTTGAGGAGTTTATTCCTGTCCCAGCAGGTTCCGGGGACGTTTCTGTCGAGGACCTTTGCGAACGGCGTGCATTTGACGAGTCCGAAAATCCACACCAGGTTCATGGAGATGTTGACGGACACGATGATGAAGATGAGGAGCCACTTCATCCACTGGTTGGTCGAAATTCGATAGAGCGTGATGGCGAAGGACGATTTGCTCAGTGTCGTCGCCAAGATGCCGAATGTCGCGACCATTATGGTGTTCAGGTTGATGGTCCTGAGGTTCTCATCGCTGATGGTCCAGATGTGACTGCCGAAACCCAGTGTGACGATGTACGTGTTGATAGACACGGCGATCGCCAGTGATATCTGTAGGACATTACACAACGCATGAGCCATCGAGTCGAAAGCACGGGACAGCCGTTCTTCCTCGCTTCTGCGATCTTCGGCACCGGGGAATGTAACGTACCCAGGATATTATCAACAGGTGGTCATCCCACCACAGACCTCTTCCTCGCCATACCTTGCAGTACAGACGCAGGAAGAGCAGGATGCCGGCGGCTGCGGCCATCGACCAGCACGCGGCGAGAAGGCGAGTGCCTCGTTCATCCGCCATAGCTGTGTGCTTGGTGCATGCGGATGCGAGTAAGAAGGCGGAGAAGACTGGAGATCGGGGATGAAGACGCCGGGGTGACAAGACTCGGTGGACGCCTTGTAGACATGAGATCTTGTGGGGATCGTTGATGAATATAACAGACCAGGGGACCTTTCCCCAAGTTCCAGGTCTGTGTGGCCATCTCCACCTCCTCGGCCTGTATCGTCCCGCGCATCACAAGGTTGACCACGTATGATGAGGCGCCTCAGACCATCTGATGTGGTCGAGAAGCTTTGGGGCAGGATCAACGCCCTAAGGTAAGGGGCGACGGGGCGGTTCCCTCGCTTCCAGGTCTCCGCCAGCTTACCAGCAGCTACGGAGGAGCTTCAGCTCTTCTCGAACCTGCCTGGTCGTGTCTCATCACACTTCGTATGGGCCTCCTAACTGTAAATGGTTCGAGGCTTGCCGATCACCATGTGAAGGCCGGACCCTCGCTGTAATTCTTCATGCCTTCTTTTTCCGTCTTTGTTTAAACTACAACGGCGCTTTTCCTCGGGCATTACAATAGCGTGTCTGCAAGCGCCGCCTCGATGTTCTGCACGAGCGAGATGCGTCTTGCGCCTGTCTTCGTCGCTGTTGAGGGCGAAGCCTCTTGAGCGCTACGCAACAGCGTCCCAAGCCTCTCGCGGGGACCACGTCCCGCGGTGGAATCCATTTGCCTCTGGCGTCTTTTCTGTTAGTAGATCGGTCGTTGGCGTTGACATGCGAGTCAGTCCCCACATTAGCTCAGGGGCCCGGCGGGCTTACGGTACTTCTAGTGTTTGAGGTGGGTACCAGCGAGGTCTGTTCGACTGTGTTTTGTCTGGGGACGGAGGCTGTCTCTGCTGAGCTGCGTGCCCTCCGCGAACCAGCCGGCTTCCATTCTCGTGCCCTTTCACTGCGATTCTTCATCTATCTCGCTTGACGATCCGCCATGCGAGACATGCAGCTTCTCTTGAAGAGGGCCCCGGGGGGGAAGATCCTTTCTTGACCCTCGTGCGCGCGGAGTTGCATCATGTTGGCAGGTAATGGTCCAGCATTTACCTGTTCGATGGCGCCACTGCGAGTCATGCTAATGCGCTGGCTGAGCCATGTCAGGCCTCCTTCCGGATGCTCTGGATAGGACCAACTGGGTAGCCGGCACCGCGTTCCAGGGAACGAGTCGTGATCACCTTGCGCTAGGGAGAGTCGTCGCCGTCTGGTCATCCAAGGTAAATGGAGCCCGACCGTTTGGGGGGGGGGGCTGGGAGCTTTTCTACTCTGTCAGTCGACTTACACGTAAGGGACCTGCCATCACCTACCACCGACCACCTGCCACCTACCACCTACCAGGTGCTACCACTCTAATTAGCTGAAGTTTAGGTAAGGGGAGTGAGATAGGCTTAAGGTAAGCGGCCTACCCCTATGAAGGCCCCGCGCCTCCACCCGACTTCCCCCACCGAAGCATCATGTGATCTGGATTAGACGTGGTCTTCACTGCGATGGCCCCCATCCCTTCCCCCCACCCCCGAGTCGGCAATCACCCAGGCCTGGTCGAAGATCCCTGAAAACCCCGTCGGCATCCACTGGCACTTAAAAGCCAAGATAATTGTGTATCCTTTGTCCGATACGAGGGGTCCGGCCGAAGGGCTCCCAATGCAGCAAGGCACGCCGATTCAACCGGGGAACAACGGCCCCCCGGCGCGCTTCGCATTCGGACTATCCACGGAAATTTCTACTGCCTGTACATAGTTCAGCATAGCCTGGGGGGCGACGTAATTTATTGCCTTTTGCGTCATGTCCGGATGCGGAGACTCCTAGGAGCTTGATCCTGCCTGCAGTCTGTTTAAAAAGATGCGAGGTGATCGACATCGCACTTTCTAGCCACGAGGTCCGCATGTGGTCAGCTCTTCTCGAAAGCTGAGATCTGCTCCCTTTCTGCAAGACACATCTCGCCCGTCATTCTTCCAAGGTCCCCCAATATGCCTTCGCACGTGGCTACCCTTGTCTTGGCCGCCCTCTCGGGTCTGGCCCTGGCTGCCCCGGCTCCGGCCTGCGTCCCGACCGCTCACACCGCCCAGGGAGCGTACGTCGGCGTTCACAACGACGCTTTTGGCCAGGACTACTTCCTGGGCATCCCTTACGCGCAGCCTCCCGTCGGTTCTCTCCGGTTCGCCTCCCCCAAGGCTCTGGAGGAGACCTTCAAGGGTGTCCGTAACGCCACCGAGTATGGCTCGCTGTGCATCGGATATGGCTCCGACACCACGAGCATCGGCAGCCCCGTCAACGAGGACTGCCTGACCCTCAATGTTGTCCGGCCCAAGGGCGTCAAGGCTGGAGACAAGCTTCCTGTCGGCGTCTGGGTTCACGGCGGCGTACGTTTCCCTCCTATTTCTTCCCCCTTTTTTCCTCTGGCTTGGTCCAAATCTCATGACTGGACACTGACATGCCTCCCAGAGCTACACTCAGGGTGGTTCCCGCGATCCGAGGTACAACCTCAGCGAGATCGTGGACCAGTCCGTCAAGGAGGGCAAGCCGATGGTCGCCGTCTCCATCAACTACCGCCTGTCGCTGTGGGGTTTCCTCTTCAGCCAGGAGGTCGAGGATGCCAACGCTGGTAACTCGGCCTTCCGGGACCAGCGCCTGGCCCTGAAGTGGCTCAACAGCAACATCGCCGCCTTCGGCGGTAGCCCCGAGAAGGTCACCATCTGGGGCGAGTCCGCCGGTGCCCGCTCCCTGGGCATGCAGCTCATCGCCTACGACGGCAAGCACGACGGTCTCTTCCGCAGCGCCATCCTCCAGAGCGGTAGCCCTTCGGCCGTGTTCCACAACGCCGCCCGCTGGCAGCCGTACTTCGATGCCCTCGTCGCCAAGACCGGGTGCGCCTCCTCCGCTGATCGTCTGGCCTGCCTCAGGGCCCTCCCCTGGCAGACTCTGAACAACATCTTCAGCGGCAGCGATCCCCTGGGTGTCGCCGCCCCGACTCTCAGCGCCGTCGTCGACGGTGACTTCATGACCGCCCAGGCCTCCGCGCTCCTGAAGCAGGGCAAGTTCGCCCACGTGCCCCTCCTGACCGGCAACAACTTTGACGAGGGCACCGGCTACGCCAAGACGGGCATCAGCACCGAGGCCGACTGGCTCTCCTGGCTCTCTGGCCTCGGCCTCAGCTCCGCCCAGTCCTCCGCCGTCTCGACCCTCTACCCCGACGACCCCGCCGTCGGCATCCCTGCCTTCTACGAGGGCCGCCCCCCCGCGACCCCCTGGGGAACCATGTTCAAGCGCGTCGCCGCCTTTGCGGGCGACTACCAGCAGCACAGCGGACGCAGGCTCCTCGCCGAGACATACGCCGCCGCCGGTCTCCCCGTCTACTCCTACCTGTGGAACGTTATCGTCAACGGCCTGCCCGACCCTATCTACGGAGCCACTCACTTCCAGGAGGTCGCCTTCGTCTTCGACAACGTCGCCGGCCGCGGGTACGCCGCCAACCCCTTCGCGGGCAAGCCCCAGACGTACGTCGAGCTCGCCGACCTCATGAGCAAGATGTGGGTGTCGTTCATCCACGGCAGCGACCCCAATGTCGACTCGATCGAGTGGCCCGCGTACACGGGCTCGAGCCCCAAGAACCTTGTCTTCGACACCAACCGTGACAACCTCCGTTATACCGAGGTCGACGAGTACAGGACGTCGGGCATTGACTACATTCTTGACAGCATCTTCGTCTGATCGAAGCTGTCCTGCACATTCGTTCGTTACAGCAGCGTTGCATATAGTAGACCATAGACTTGTACATACCGCGGGCTGATCACACCCGGATCAATGATATAATTTTGCCCGCCTTCTCCATATCTATCATGACCAACCCAAGCTAAAGGTGCCATGGTAGAGCTTGCGAGCTCTCCTTAGTGCATCTGCAACTTGCGCCATATCTTTCAACTAACGCTGGCACGGGACTTTTCACTAAACTACCACAGTGATCCTCGCTACGGTAGCCGCCGTTGAAAGCGCCTTAACCCCCCTTTTGCCCCCTCCTGCTGTTGCTCTTTTCGGCTCCGCCGGCGCTACCGCGGCAGGTGCCGCGACCGTTGTAGGTGCCTCGGCTGTTGCTTTAGCGGCTGCCAATATCGGAACGAGTATTTGGCGAGGACGCCGTCGTCGGTGGCGGGAGCTATCGTCGGAATTATTAGTACCGATATTGCCCTTGCCGTCCCCGCCGGGCCTGTGAGCTGGGCTAATGTCAGCTGCGACGAGAGATCTGATCTCAACGGCGACAGCGGCTACGCCTGGTTTGCGGGAGCCCCGTCGTTTGGGATACGTCGGCACGGCCATCGTATGGCATGACTCCACGGTGCCTGACTGGTCATCTGAACGTCCAGTGCTGAAGGCCGTTACGGATCATCGCCCTCAACTTCGTTGAGATCCAGCGATGCAATCATCCTCTCCAACACGCCAATCAGGCTTCCATA
The DNA here is from genome assembly GCA_002851775.1 of Verticillium isaacii. Classification (NCBI taxonomy): domain Eukaryota; kingdom Fungi; phylum Ascomycota; class Sordariomycetes; order Glomerellales; family Plectosphaerellaceae; genus Verticillium; species Verticillium isaacii. The sequence goes on along the minus strand of NMXN01000007.1, from coordinate 1,930,226 downwards.
CACTGCCTCCTGCAATCGAGGCTTGGAGAGGTCATCGCCGTAGCCGAAATCACATCGCAGGCATTTCCTCGTTATCTCGCCGTACTGTGGTCCGAGAGAGAAACGTTCGTTGGCCATCTTCCTAATCTTGACGATGTCTTCCGGTGTGTCGACATCAAGCTTCACCCAGCGGTCGATCTGCAACAAAGCGACGCCCAGGCTGTGAAGCGGCATGTTCCCGATACCACAGAGGAGTCGCTCGTACTCTCCCACTCGATATGGGGCGCGGTTCTCCGTCGACTGCACATCTTCCATGGAATCGACCACCTGCTGCTGCGGGCGGTGCTGGGCGAAACCCACGCCCACATGGAGCGTGCCTAAAGCCCTTGACAAGTCTTCGTCGTCGGTTGGGAAGATGGAAAGATCCTGCAGCTGCCAAGTGTCTCTCAGCCATGGGGTTGAATGAAACTTGAGCACTGCCGAGACGAGTGATCGAGCAAGTTTGAGTCTGTCGACCATGGACACATACTCCTCAGCAGACGGCTCGAAGACGTTGCTGATGGGGACCGGATCTCGCCCTGCTTTCCTGCATATGGCCTGCTGGAAGCCCGGGTAGAATGAGTGTCGGTAGCCTATCTCGGACTCGGCGTCGAGATGACCAAGGCAGGTCTCCGGACCTTTCCCCGAGGCTGGCAATGATTTGCTCGTCAGCTCCATGCAGAAGTCCTTCGAAGCACGAAGATCGCACGAGCTTCGGCAGTGGGCCCTCTTGGACCGACGAAACGATCCTCCAGCTGACCTAGGACAAGACGAAGCAAGCGTCGTCTCGGTGACTTTGATCGTCTTGAGTCGCTTTGTGGGACGGGGCACTTCGCTATCCGCAGGTGGCATCATCATGGGCAATTTGGGAGGCTCGATCCATTCCAGGTTTTGCGATCTGACCTCCAACTCGACCAGTGTTGTGTAAAGCGTGTTCCTCATCTGGCTGTGGCAGACGATGGCGATGTCCATCTGTATTTCGTCGTCGACCAGGTCGGTCTCGATGAAGAGCTTGACGAGATGTCTCGTGTGGCCTGCTTGGACGCAATTCCATGCTCCAGCCAGCGCGTCGTGGAGTGCTTTCGATGCCCGGCGGATCCTCAACAGGCCTGCCCACTCACCAGCAGGAGGGGTCTTAGTTTTCATTCGAATCACCGTCTTCAGCTTGTCGAGTTTTGCGATCTGCTCTCTTAGGGCAGTGAGGCTTTCTGTGGATTCCTTCAGTTCTTCGATAGCTGAAATGTACTTGCTTTCGTTGACCACGACTCGAATGCCATCTTGGACTCTCCGCAGCCTTCGCAGCGTATCCTTCAGGCGCTCGCCCTGCATAGGCAGTCAACGGTCTGTCACCTGCGGCAATCTGGTATTGGACTGACCTTCTCCTGGTGCTTGTGGACCACGTCGAAACAACGAAGCTGGTCCTCAAGCTCCTTCAATGACTCTTGCGAGGTTTCTAGACTGCCTTGATACGCTTCCAAGTTTGTTCCCAGCCATGCAGTGATCTCTCGGTCCAACTCGGCGTCTTCCCATCTGTCGTGGTTGGGGTCATTCATCATCTCGTCAATCGCATCATCGTGATGCAAGACATGTCGCAATAGCAGCTGACATTCGTTCTCGAAAACACTCCTTTGGACCGCCAGCGCGACTTGGAATCGTTTGACCTTCTTGGAATAATGCCGGTAAGTTTTCAGCTTCGTCGATACCGCCTTGTAGGACTCGAAAACGAAGCCCACGAGCGGTACGATGCCGAGCGCCAACTCGGCCATGGTATCGCGACTGAAGCCAATTGATGTCGTCGGAAATGGTCGTTCCGGGAGGTATGGCGAGCGACTGAAGAGTCGAGCCTGACGACGGACGAGCTGGCCATGCTGAATTATCTTACTGCAGGTGTGACAAGGCTGTGTATGCCACTCCCTGGTCGGAGGCCCCCATCAAGGGCATGCACTGCAATGCGGCGCAGCCCAATCCTAGCCGCTGTGCTGGCCATGGTCAGCTGCAGTCTGCCTCGTCTGCGTTGTCGTCGACGTGATACGTCGTCGCCATTCGGGACACTGCCCCTCGGAATTTCCTTCTTCTCGCGCCCGTGTTTCGATACGTGGATCGGACAGCCTGACGATGATGGCTCTCTTCCCAACCCTTCGATACTTTGACATCAATTCCGACGACACTAAAGACGGCGACAATGCCTCCGCGCGTGGCAAAAGCAAGCTCGACGACGGCTCTCGTGCGGGGAAAGGGAAGCCTTGACCTTTCTTGGGTGCACGAATGGGAGATCAGCAGTGCCGTCTCGGACTCCAAGAGCGTCACGAGCCGACTTTGTGCAGAGGCTGTGAAGGCATTCAAAGGTGTACTCCGACAAGTCCACTCTCGCAAGGATCTCTCGCGCTCTGTGCGCCATCGCTTGGAGAAAGGCTGCAGCACTCTCACCCTCTGGGCAGCGGGCTATGGTGTCGGCGATGGTGAGCTTGACGAGGCTCTCGCCAAATCGTCGTCATTACGACGGTCAGTCCTGGAGCTGCTGGTGAGCATAGGGAAAGTTCTGACAGAGCGTATGAAATAATCACCCATGATTTTAACTCAACGTGCCTGAGATACTGACAGAAATAGGGCTCATCCCGAGGCTTGGACTACGAGACAATCCTTCTATTGATGTGTATGCCCTTAAAGCCGCGACAGTAGACGCCTCCGCTGCGTTATCGGAGGACCGACGATCCAGTAACCGTACCACCTCAGACCCCAACAGCGACGGCAGCAGCAGCAGTAGCGCTTTTTCTTCTGGGGCGGAATCAAATGACTTTGAAGATGCTTTGGAAGACATTGCGAATGCTGTTCGCTGCCTTCTTGACTTGGACCCCCTCATTAGGTCGCCCGTGGCTGATCGAAATAAGTGGGAGGAATCCGGCCAACGAGCTGTTCCAATCTCCTGGAGCCCACATCAGCTCTACTCGGATCGCATCACACATCGTTTTCCCAAGGCGCACAATGACCTCGTCAACAGGCTAGCCAAAGCCAATCTGGACCGGTTCCAGAGGACGCAGGATGAGAGGCGAAAGAACGCCTGCGCAGAGCAGCAACCCGAGCTCACTATGATCGAAGCCGACAGAGCCAGTTGGACACAGGGCAGCACCAAATTCAACGACTCGGGCGTGGGAACCTCAATTCACACAGCAAGCGCCTACGCCGAGACGACGATGTCATACCGACAAAGCGAAAGCCATTCTGTACGGGTTCCTCCACTACCGGTCGAAGCGAAGAGGGGTATGCCATTCGAGTGTGTGGCATGTAGTCGAACTGTCGCCATCAAGAGCAATTCTGCCTGGAAGTACGTCGTCGTCAATACCGCTGTTGTTTTCTCGTTCTTGGCTGACGAATTCGTAGGAAGCATCTTTACATGGACCTCAAACCTTGGGTCTGCCATGACATTGCCTGCCAACAAGGGGACGAGCCCTTCGCCAGTCGACAGGACTGGGTCAATCACCTCGCACAAGTGCATAATTTCGAGGGTACTTCTGCATCTATTAGCTGCCCGCTTTGCCAGGAAACGATGCCGGAGGGGAAGCTTAAGATTGTCGCCCATTTAGCTTCCCACATGGAGGAGATTTCGCTCGCAGCCCTTCCGGCCACGGCCGGGTCTGACGCCGAATCTTCCAGCAATGGAGCCGCAGACGATAGCGACTCAAGCGCCGATTCTACAACTAGACGACATCCGAAGCACGACGACGACGTTGTGTATCATGCAGGCGACTCAGCTCGTCGCCTCCGCCGACGCGTGACGGGGCTGAACTCGGACATTTCAGACGGTGAGATGACGGATGTAGATGAGTATTTTGGCGAAGATGACGAGAGCGCACTACATCGAGCCGAGGCTCCAGGCATTCATCCTCCCAATGAATCTCTGAGATTCGTCTGCCGTGACCCTGCCACAGCGGGCCTATCATCTTCTATTCAACCAGTCAAACCCCTCTCAGCTTGCGCATCTTGTCGAAACAAGAAGCAATGGACCTGGCGTAGCGCGGCTGCCAATCACCTTCGGCAATCGCATTTCAAACCTGCTGTCAAAGGCAAAGAGAAGTCGAAGTCAGCTTATGCCATTGGCAGCAGCCTACCATCAACGATGGCTCTCAATGCATGGATCGATGTTGTTGAGCTGGGCCGCAAAGCGAAAGAGAAATCAACAGCGCCCAGTGTCACGGACTTTGCTCCAAATGCTGTGAAAGAGAAGGCGATATCTATTCAGGACGAAGAAAACGCCATCTTTTCAAGCAGCCAGCATGGCCAAGATGTAACGAAAACAGCAACATCGGGGTTTGCGGCTTCCACACCCTCCGAAACGTCGTTAATGGATGCTGAAGACTTCCACCACGAGGAAGTTATCGCGCCCATCAACCCTATCACTCCCGAGGATGGTTTCTTCAATGATTCTACACGGGACATGCTCTTCCAAGATTTTTCAGAGAAAAATATTGGTACTTCATATGACCTATCGGTCGAGGCCTTTTCACTAGACCTCAATTCAATTGCCCAAGAAGTGCTCTCCCGACAGAGTCTGGGGGCTGATGAATCACCTTTAAAGATTAATCGGAATGCTTCCAAGTCCTTGGAAGGTATATTCAATGTGAACCCAGATCCTAGCAGCGATGAGATGAGTCAATTTGCTCAACAGCTCGGTATCAAGACCACTGAGATTATTGTGCGTTGTGTTCGAGCCTCTCAATTAGCATTCTACTAACAAACACCAGGACTGGTTCCGTGCTAAAAGAATGATGGCAAGAGAACAACAGCATGCTTCAGGAAGCCCTACTTCAAACCAACAAAACACAGTTTTCTCAACAAATCCTCGAGTTTCCACTACGCCAATGGACGGCGGAACCGCCCGAGACCATCCTCTCTACAAGGATGCCGCCCCCAAGCAAGATGGGCTATATCACTGTCCCTGGGAGGGTGATGTGAACTGCAATCACAAGCCAGAGAAGCTCAAGTGCAATTATGAGTGAGTCAGAGCCTTGATGGTGTTGTTTACAAAGCTGACTGGGCTGCTTCCTTCTCGCAGCAAGTTTGTAGACTCCCATTTGAAACCCTACAGGTGCAAGAATCCGACATGCGATGGCTCTCGTTTCTCTTCAACAGCCTGTCTCTTACGTCACGAGCGCGAGGCCCATGCGATGCACGGGGCGGGTGACAAGCCTTTCTTGTGCACATACGACGGGTGTGATCGCGCTCTTCCCGGCAACGGCTTCCCTCGCCAATGGAACCTTGCCGACCATATGAGGCGCGTGCATGACGACAGAGAACCTCAGCTATCATCTGACATGAAGACTATCCAAGAACGCGAGGGCGTCAAACGACGCATTAAGCAAACTGCAACGCACCCGCTCCCTTTGAGCGACGAGTCTCGCCGATTTGACAACCCAACGACTGTCACGAGCTTAAAAGAACCAGTTCTGTGGAATTCCAAAAACCCACGCTATGGGTATAGGCTTCTGAAAAACGTTGACGAGAAGCCTGACCCGTCGAACTCGAACTCTGAGAGCTCAGAGCACTTTGACCCGAACACAGCTAGCGGTTCGGCAATTCGAAAGAGGGGCATTCCCGTCTACACTTGCGATGAGTGTCGCCCTCCCAAAGTAGGTCATTTGGCCACCCTTCTTCTGACATCAAATAACCCTATTTCAGACCTTTACGAGGATAGAACATCTCAGGTGAGTCTCTCACTAAGACGTAGAGAGCCGAATCACTAAGAAGAAGTCTAGGCGGCACCAGACTAGTCACGAACTCCCTAAATACGCTTGCAACATTCCAGGTTGCGACGAAGTCTTCCTTCGCCCAGATTCTCTACGCCAACACCAGAGACGACAGTGCGCTCACCCTGGTCTATATAAAATATCTGGGTTGAAACTAACTTTACACAGTAAGCGTTTGATCCCCAATATCTCGAGCACGCAAACCGCAAGTTCATCGTATGTGCCGCCACGGTCAGACAAGAGATGGTCTTCTAGCGGCCAGTCAGCTGCGGAGGATAGCTCGCAGCTTGCATGGCTAAGGCAGGAAGGGAATGCTTCTTTGGTTGGGAGTCTTGGACCCAATTCGTCTATTCTCGAACCTGCAACGGAAACTTCGTCAACACAGAGAGGTTCGCATTCTTTCTCTACTGACGGTCTGACTGGATATGAGAAATGGCCCTCAGATTATCATGTGGCTGCCCAGGGCCCCCCTGAAGGCTACTCTCCGCCGTGGGACCTTCAGGACGAAGGTCCCTCATCGTCGACGAATGATGCACCGCCTCCACTTCCGACAATGAGAGCCTCGCCTCTCCTCCCGTCAGTCGAAGCCGGGTTCGGACAGCCAAACGACCGCGAACAAGGCCGCAACTATTCTCACCTCTTTCGTGGCACCGACCGTCCTCTACCGTACCCTGACAAGGTGATGCGAGGATTTGAAGGCCAAGCTGATCGTCAAAGCGCTCCTCTCGCTTGGCAAATCCGTGAAGAAAGTAAAGAAAGGCAACCTGGTAAGTTTGACATTAAGACTACCGATTCTCCGGATCATATTGCACGGTGCTAATCTCTCCGTGTAGTGAACTCAAATTCACCGAGGCTCGATCGAACTTTCACAGATATCTACAGTGATGTATTGTTCGACCCCGGCACCAATGTTCCCGAACTCAGCATCCCGCACCCTGGCACCAACGAGGCCGACATAGTGCCTCCTCCTCTGTCACCCCCGAGATTCTACGACCTGTTTCCCGCCGACGCCGCTTCCGAGACAAACATGCGTTCGGACGAGATACACATGTGTCCGGCCGATGGTTGCCTCGAGGTGTACGTGGGCAACTTTGATGACTTCAAGAACCACATTCGCAGCCACAAGGACAGTGGCCACTGGACGCTCGACAACGAATTGGCAGTCGGACTATATGAGCGACCGGAAAAAGAAAATGGCTCGAACTGAAGCATACCATGTCCCGTGACACTATGAAGGGACTTAACGCCACTCGTGCTCAGTGAGGGTTTGCTTCTGCAAATCTAGCCCGCTTTGCGACGTCGCGTGGCCTTACCCTCTCGTTTCACATGGGCAGGAGTGCGAGAAGTTGCCTTGGAGAATAGGCTTGAGCACAAAATATGAAGTTCCCTGGCCAAAAACAGCTGGCCCGCAACCAAGAATACACTTTTCTCCAGCAGCCGCTACCCTTCTCTACCATGCCAAGGAACTGATCGATCAAACGAGGAAGCCATGCCCAAACTGGGCGAGCTTCGCTACTCACAGGACGAGATAGAACCGTTTGCCCGAGAGTACTACGTCTTTCTGGCGAATATGTACCTCAGTGTCTCCTAGACCAACGAACTCCTCCCGATGATGTATTTTCCATCCCTGAAAGGTTTACGAATGTGAAAGACATACGAGGTTGAGCTGCTCCGCCACCTGCCACACATGCGCCGCCCAGGCGATGCCGGGGATGAGCCTAAGGGTGCCTTATGATGCCACTGCGCCAGTTGGCCATCGTTCACCAATACTAACGAATAAAGTCAAGTAAATCTACCCAAAGCACGGGCAGCCGGAGGAGCAGCACTGTCATAAAGTGGAAAGCCTTGCGGCTGTCAGCCAGGCAACTTGTGAACGTACCCGAACTATGACAATGAGATGGCCAACCTCCCAAGGACAGCACTACCGCCAGTCGGAGTTCATGAAGACACTTGATGAGACCTACGCAGCGAATCAGACTCGAAGTCCATTACTGCTTACTTCGTCTAGCGCGCCCAGTACAGTTCCAAAAGGCCGTGTCTTCCCCGTCAAGCAGCACAACGCCACGCTCGCCTCGCGATGCAGTCAAGTGAATCTCTGGTGATTAATGGTTCGTCTTCCCCTATGGCTCTGCTCCTGTTCCACCTCTACCAGCCACAATGCCGCCCGAACGCCTCGCCTGGCCGCAGAACAAAAAAGAAAGGTCGTCATGTGGAAAGCCCCCGAACGCGGGTAAAGAAAATATGTACTGAGAAGAGAAGAAAAGTCAGCAGCGGCAGTTTTTGCCGTGCTGGATGTTGTGCCAAGCACAGAGTAGTTATGTATCGTGTAAAGAGAAGCGTCATGATGAGTATGCACCAAAAAAGAGCTCACAGCTAGTAGAGCCTCTCGTCGTCTCCAACCATCTCTTCCTCCTCCACGTAGCCCGCCTCGCTCATCTCCCGTTCCCGCTCCAACGCCAGCCGCGTCTGGTGCCACATGCTGAACTTGGGTTCCAGGAGTGGCGAAATGACGGCCGGCTTCAGCAGGCCGCGTTTGCGCAGCCGGCGACGGTGCTGCATCTTCGCGTAGGGGTCGAGGGACATGATCTTGACGTCGCGGATGTCGGCACCGGTGACCCAGTCCCATGCGTCGAGGTACGCATCGGACACTTCTTCAGAAAGCTGGGCGTAGAAACGGCGGCCGCGGCCGTTGGCAAGGACATTGTCGAGCTTGACGGGGATGGCGTGACCCCAGGAAGGGTCGTTGGGGTCGTATATGCAGGGGGTTGTGGAGCAGTACTCGGGGCGGCAGTAGAGTGCGCAGGTGGCAGTCTCGGCGGCATACCAAACAGAGAGGATAGTGATGAGGAGGCCGAGAAGGCTCAAGCGGAAAGGATTGGTATTATAAAGGCGGGGTAGAGGGAGGTGAACGTAGGCGACTGCCGGACGAGGGGCAGGTTGGGAGAGGCAGTCGGGGCAGGAGTCGGAGTGCTCCCGCTGCTTGTGGCTGTGAAGCTTCACCTTCGAGGGCTTCTCCTTGAAGTCGGGCAGCGCCATCTTGGACGGCTTGATGTCGACGTCAAGCTCTTCGTTTTTGGGACTCTGAGTCTCAGTGTGCGCAAGATTGTCCTCCAATCGCTCGATGCCTTGCTTCGCGGCATGAATGTTCTGCAACCCGTTCCTGAGAGATTTGGTTATGCGGTCGTAACGCTCGAGCTCGCTGTGGTCCGCCTTGTCAATGGTCGCCTTGTTGGCAAGCTCTTCACGCTGGCTTGAGAGCTCATTGAGAATCGACTCAATTTCGGGAGAAGGTGCGTTGTCGAGCTTGCCTAGCTTGAACAGCTCTTCGAAATCATCGAGCGTGGAGTCTTCGAGAGAGTAGGTGCGCTGGATATCGAGAAGATCGTCCTTTACCGTGGGAGGCTTGACTGAATTTATCAGCGGACGACGAGCTCGAGGAACCGACCTGGCTCTTCGGCGGATCGTAGAGTTCGTCGTCGTCGGCTCGCTTCGCTCCTGCTCCCGCGTCTCGCTGACACCGCCTGATGACTTTGACCTCGATCTTGACCTCGGCGCCTCTGAAGAGGCTGAAGACTTTCGGTCGGAAGCCGCAGTATCCTGGGTCTGCTTGAAATCGGGTAGTTGCTCGAGTTTAACGTCCAATCCCCTGTCGGTGTCCTGATCCTCCACCTTAACAGGCGCAGGCGTCTCGACAAAGGCACCTGTGATCTTTGGGGTCGGGAAAGACAGAGGGTCTCTCCGGAGAGGTCGCGGTGTCTCCTCCACCAAATCATCATCGGATTCTTCCTCGGAGGACGGCTCCACAGAGGGAGCGCGTACGGAGCCTCGCTCGGACTGATTGTCCGTAGGCGCGAACAGATTCATCTCGCCTTCGATGCGATCCGTGGGGTCGTTGTCAGACAACGCTACACTGGATCTCTTGTTCTTATTAGAGTCGTTTGAGCGGTTCCGTCGGATTCCCAGGAAGTTAACCGAGGGTTTCGCCTTTTCTGAAACCTGACCGTCGGTTGCCGATATCTTCTTAGAGTCGGCACTGTTCCGTCGCGAGCGCGAGGCGTTTCGGCTGTGAGCCTCCTCGGCTTCCTTGTCGAATGCCAGGGTTTTCCTGGCGTCTAGGCTCGAGTGGCGCGAGTGGATGGGCTTCTTATGACGAGACTCGGTTGACTTCATCTCGAGTGGTTTCGTCTCTGCCTCCTTCGTTGCGAGTGCCGCTTGTTCAGGGCCACTGTCGGAGCTGCGTCGGGAATGAGTGGGCTGCTTGACGCTGGGTTCCTGAAGTTTCTCCTCGGCTTGGCTTGTAACAACCTCCTTCTCAGCCTGCTTGGTCTTGCCGGCCTCCGGCGCCGGACTGGTACTGGCCGCCCGCGCCAACCTTCTCAGGAGGTCTCGAGAGTCCGTCCGAGTGTGACCAAGGCCTGGTCTGGAGTGTTCAGGGGCATCTGCACCCTTAGGCGCCTCGGATGCAGGTTCGTCATTGGTTTTGGCCTCCTCGACTTCATTCGGTTTTCGGAAAATTGTAACAGGGGTGTCGGGAACATGTTGGCCATCATCCCTGGACGGGACTCGTTTGTCGACTGGACTCAAGTCTTTCGATGGCTCCGCGGCAGGCTTTCGAACCGGGCGGGGTGCCGTTTCTGGAGACAGCGATCTCGACATGTTGAATTCGCGGATATCGTCCAGGCGACTCGCTGCCAGGGCCTTCTTCGAAGTGAACTCCTTTTCGCGCTCTCGGATTTCATCCAGCTTGGTGTTCTTTGGCAGCTCGTCTTCCTCGTTCAGTTCGGCAAATGCCTCCGCGACCTCGAGCTCACGCTGCCGAATGTCGTCGAGTTTGGTGTTGACAGGGACCTCCTGGTTTTTTTCATAGGCAGCATCGTTGGCGAACATCCGAGACGCAACATCCCCAGTAAGGGTGTCCAGGTTCATCCGAGGGCTGTCAGAGAACTGCAAGTCGCCGGCGGTGAAGTCGTCTTCGATCTGCCATGCGAAGCTCTTGTTTGGGGAACGCCCCTCGGGGACATTGGCTGATGTGGGTCGCGAAGTAGGCGGTGTGGGTTCCTGGGGCTTGTCGCCCTCGATGGAGGGGAGGGGTACGTCCGCGGGATCCTCCTTTTCGTTCTCATGCTCCTTCAAAGCAGCAGCTTTCTGTTCCTCCCTGGTCAGCAGATGAGTGACCCAGCCCTTGGGCACATGCCCCTTGGCGAAAGCCCCTGGTCGGGGACTGGCGCTCAGGCTGCTGGTGCTCGTCTTCTTCGCCAACGTCTGGCCCGTCTCGGCGATCTTGGGTCCTATTCTAGAGCTGCCGAAGAGACTAGCACGACGACTCGGCGAGACGGACGTGTGCCGCTGCTGTTGTTGGGCGGCGTATGCGCTCAGCCGGCGCTCGAAACTGCCGGTGCTCGAGGTGCTGTCGGCGGAGTGTCCACTCTCGTCCTCAGATATGGCGCTTTCGGCATGTCTCGGGCGCGCGTTCTTGATGTCAAGGGGCCCTTTGCTGAGCATCCTTCGAAGGCGTCCGTCGTCCGAGGCTGGCAGGGAGTGTCGTGGGCGGGGGGCCGGGCTTGGGGAGCCGTCGATAGGTAAGGGGGAGAGCCTGCGCGTGCGTGGTGCCGTCTCGAGGCCGTGCTCCTCTGCCTCGGCCATCTTGTAGGCGTCGGCAATCGAGATGGGCCTCCTCGCCTTGGAGAAGACGCCGGCGGCAGAGCTCGGTCGGGGGATCCGCGAAGCACCATCGGTGCCATTGCTAGATGCGACGGACGGTGACGGGGATACGGAGCCGGGGCGAGGGATCATTGAACCGACAGCGAGGGCGTGGCCGTCGGAGTAGGCGTTCCTGGCCATGCCTGGCCTCACATCGCCATAGCCTACCCCACCAAGGCTCTCGCGGGAGGGTTTGTGGAAGAGCGGCTTCCGGCCGTCCTTGTTGATGACGAGGGGCAGGGAGCTTCGACCATTGGGACGGGCAGCCAAGGGGCCAGCCTCGGGGTCGTGACGATCCATTGTAGCGGGGGTGGCTGAATCGAAGTCGAGGTGGGTGTCGTGCAAGAGTCGGTGTGCGTTCGTGGGTGACAACGGGGATCAGAGTGTGGGTAGGTGCATGATTTCTGGCCGTCTCGAGACAAGTCGCGTCATGACAGGGTTCGCGGGATGAAGAAGAAGAGCGAGAAGAAAAAGTGTGTCTGTGAAGAAAGCCAAAGGGGATCGGTGGCAGACAGCTCTGGTCAACACATGGTGGTCGTGTGCAAAGGCCACTGTTTAGATGCTCGCCAAAAAAAGAAAGTCGAGCACAGCTCAGGAGATGAGGCGCGTCGATGAAGCAGGAGCACGGACCGCCAGAGCGGGATCCATCTGTTGTTGATAGCAGGGTCCCGCTATTCTACATGAGGCTAGACTCGACTCTGGGGCGGCGCTCAGTTGGGATGGGCTACCCGAGATGAGCGTGCTGACTCAGCAAGGGTCCAGGCGGCTCTCGGATCAGGGCAGGTCAAAGTACAGCGGGGAGGGCACTGTAAGTATAGCGATGTAGGCCTAGTGAGGCCCTCAAGCCAGAGGCGGATGCGAGGCACCACAGGGAGGGCACAGGACAAAGCAAGAGACACCACTAAACACCACAAATCATCATAGGCTACAGAACAATGTAAACCTGGCCCATTCATCATCAACAGCAACCTCATTGTGTCGAGGCCGAACATCTCCATGGCTGAACTGGTTGCCTCCCATTGGCCCCACTCCTCGGCATCATGCTCACCACATCCCGCCATCCGAATCCTGTGTGCAGGGAGCTTGCTGGTCCTGGGTCTGGGACCTGCGTCGACCGCGTGGCCGACAGTCGAACGGCCTATTAAGAACCCCGAAACCCGTCGATGCAGTCAGCCCTAACACCTCAAACTCCTGCTTCTCTTTCCTCGGTTCAGAGATACTGAACTGCCTGGATCATCCCCATTCAACGACCGCCATGTCTGAGCAAATTGTGGTGAGGCCCTGCGGCCATCTGTCAGTCCCCTCAACCCCCGTCTTCCATCTTCATAATCGCTGACATCCCATAGCGAGCAATACTCCACCTCGAGACATTCCTTGGGCATTTACTTTGGTGTCTCGACGACCTGCCGCTACAATGTGCCCGTCGAGCTCACCACCGTGGAAGCCTTGCGCCCTGTCGTCGAGCAGGCTGTAGCCCAAGTCATCTTGAACCAGCCGTTCATGCGTGTCGGCATCACCGGCGAGGACACCAAGCAGCCCAACTTCGTTCACGTACCGTCCATCGATCTGTCGTCTCAGATCCGATGGCTGGAACCTGTCCGGATCACCTCTGCAGACGCCATGCTCGAGAAGCAGCTCGCGGTCCAGCTGGGCACCCGTTGGCCTGACCTCGACACCCGCCCCCCGTGGAATGTCACCGTCGTCCCCCTGACGGACGCCGGTGCGACTTCGGGATTCGTGGGCCTCGATATCGTCTACACCTTCCACCACGCCATCGGCGACGGCACCAGCGCCGCCATTTTCCACACACAGCTGCTCGAAGCCCTCGGCCAGCCGATATCGACCCCGGCGCTGTCTTCCAGCATTCTCACCCTCTCCGAGCCGGCGGTCCTCCCCCCGCCCCAGGAGCAGCTCATTAACTTCTCCATCAGCTGGCCCTTCTTCATCCGAACCCTGTGGAAGGCCTTCGGCCCCGAGTTCCTCAAGTCCAAACCCTACCCCGTTCCCTGGACCGCCAACCCCGTCAACTTGGCCAGCCCCTTCCAGACAAACGTCCGCCTCTTCACCCTCCCTGCCGCGACCTCCACCGCGCTCATCGCCCTCGCCCGCTCGCACTCGACGACTCTCACCCCGCTCTACCACGCCCTGACCCTCCTCTCCCTGTCTCGCCGCCTCTCCGCCGCCACGGCCCCCAAGTTCGTCCACGGCTCCTCCATCAGCGCCCGCCGCCTCGTCGACCCCGCCGCCCTCGACACCTCCTCCCAGATGGCCGTCCTCGTGACCTCCCTCATCCACCCCGACACCGGCGCCCTCGCCTCGCAGTTCCGCGAGCTCCAGGGCGCGCAGCTCGACCCCGTCTTCTGGGACGCCTGCGCCGCCATCGGCGCCTCGTTCCGCGAGAAGATCGCCTCCCTCCCCGCCGACGACGTCACCGGCCTACTCAGGTGGGTCGGCGACTGGCACGACTACCTCCGCAAGGCCGACGGCAAGCCGCACGACTGGACGTGGGAGATCAGCAACCTCGGCGCCGTGCGGGGCGCGGGCCGCGGCGGCTGGGGCGTCACGAGGGCCGTGTTCGCCCAGTCGGCGCTCATGTCTGGGCCGGCCATGATACTGAACCTCGCGGGCGTCGCGGGCGGGGAGATCGCCGGGACCATGACGTGGCAGGAGCGCACTGTCGACGGCGAGCTGGTGGAGGGGGTCATGAGCGACCTGGCGGCGTGGTCGAAGAGGCTTGCCGAAGAGGGGACGCTGGGGTTGTGATTCGGTGGTACCTATGTGTGATGTATGCGGCTCGGTAGGCCCGTCACTTAATGTTTAATCAAAATAAAATAATGATCCGGCTTATGGTCACCGCGACTGGGTGGACTGAACCTCGCGACCTACAACTGTCAGTCGACCGCACACTACCGGCTCGTCCCCCGCCAGGCCAAGACGGCGAGGCAAAAAGCAAAACATACAACACCAGGTATTCGCTGGTGGTCACCCACCCAACTACTGATCCGGCCCTTACTGGTTTATCTAGGGGAGAGCGGACGGGATCCCGAGTTCTCCAGTAGGTATGGTCGTATGTGCCAGAAGAGCGGCTGAGTGGTGTACATGTGGGCTTGAGAGTGAAGTTGAGAATGCTGGTCAACGATTAAGAGACTTGGTGCTACAAACTGGCTCCCCTGGCTACCTCCGGCGGTTGACTAAGAATAACCATTGTTATCAGGACGAAACATTTCAGGCGATCCGCCGCGCTCAAATACTTGATTCAGCTCGAAGTCCTCATGTTCGCTACGCGGCGTTGCGTGGCTGGAGTTTCGATCTGCTGGGCCAGTGATCTGCAGGCCAGTCTGGTGGCTAGATAGCTTGTATGGTCTCCGGCTTAATTCATATTTTAATGGCAGCTAGCAACTAGCTCCAGAGTGCACGTCGAACTTTTGTTATTGTCTGTTGGGGCAGAGCATGCCGAGAGGATACAACCGTGCCACTCAGCACGACAGCCCTGACATGACAGCCGCCTATGGTACAACACGCAAAACAGCACAACCCACAAACAATTATGTTAAACAGATGAATCTAGAATGTGATTAAAATCTTGTACTTCTACCGCTCACACTCGAACCAGTCTATAGTGTCTCGCTTTTCATCCATCATAACTTTGTACAGGTCTACCACCCGATTATGAACAGACCAGGCACACAGCCGCAAAGAAAAAAGGGGACGTGGGCCCCGCAGATGCCCCCACCAACGCCGTCAGTGCTGTACAATCCAAGAAAAAAAGAAGCCTCAGCCGAGGTGTCTACCATCCCTCGCCGGGCCGCCTGTTGCTGCGCGTGTTACGGAAGTAGTCGTACTGGCTCGGGTCGGACTCCCCGGGGCTGTTCTCGGCCTCGGCCTGCGGGAGGTTGCTGTACCCCCTGGGGCCGCCGCCGAGCGCTCCGGTGCTGGGTCCGGGCGTCGGGGCCATGCGGAAGCTGTCAACGCTGTGGTCGCGGCCGCTGATGCTGTTGTTGCCGTAGCTCGGGGCCGGCACGCCCATGCCCATGCTCGCCGCGTCCTGCACGAGCGCCGTGTTGCTACCGTTGGCGTTGGCGTACAGCGGGCTGCGGGACCGGTCGTAGCCCATCCCTTGCTGCCTGAAGCCGGGGCCGGGCGAGGCGCGGCCGTTGTTGGGTGAGTTGTACCCGGACCCAGCCGCGTGGAAGTCGTTGGTCGGCGCTCGGTTCATGGGGCGGTTGAATCCGGTCATGCCGCCGGCCATGGCGTTCATCGTGGGGGTGCCAGGGCGCGAGTAGTCTGTCTCGCCAGCGTTGGAACCAGGGGTGCTAGGCCTCATCCTGTCAGGGTCGTTTCCGAAGAGATCGCCTTGGCCGTGCTCGTCGGCGAACTCGGGTCGGTTCTTGTAGAACTCAAAGTCCATGTGGGAATCGGAAACAAATTCGAACCCGGGCACGTTGCTGTTCATCTGCTTGCCGGGCTTGCCAGCGTTCATGGGATCCAGCGCGAACGTATCTGAGTATCCGGACACGGACATGGTATCCATCGTGCCGGCCTCGCGGCCGTCGGACAGACGACCCTTGTACACAATGTGAAGCGTCGCCTGGGCCTTCTGGTGCACCATGGGGGTGATGAGAGGCTTGTAGAGGGCGGGGTGGCCGAAGCGCGAAGCGAGCCTCTCGCTGCGCAGACGCTGCTCCTTCTGGAGGCCGCTTTCCGGGTGCTTGGCGACGTTGAGAGTCGAGTAGTAGCGGATCTTGTCGTCGAACTGACGAGAGCAGATGAACTTGAAGATGAGCATGAGGAAGGGAAGGGGCACGATGCAGAGGGCGTGCGTGTGGTAGGCGCCCTCTCCGCGGACCCAGCAGGTGAGGAAGAAGACGAGATCAGCCAGCATCGTGGCAAAGATGATGCGGTTGACCACAGGGCGCCAGAACATGCCTCCAGACTCAGTCTTGGTGACGAAGACGTAGAGCAGGAGGTAGCGCTTCAGCCACACATCGATGGCGAAGTAAAGGGCCACGGCCGGCAGGGTGATGGGCTGAATACCAGCAAAGCAGAGAGCAATGGTCGTGTAGTAGAGGAAGTAGTTGTAGTAGGGCGCATAGTCGAAAGCGGGTGGCGCCGTAAGCTCAATGAGCTCTCGCGGAGTGGGGCTCGAGAACTTGCGGGCGAAGAAGCTGTAGATCAGAGGCCAGAACTGAGCCAGGTCAATAGCGGCACCGAGCTGGCGCTGGAGAAGCCAGTTGACCCAGAAGGGGCTGACGGTGCAGAGCGCCAGGAAGAGCGTGTCGGCAATGTTCTCCGCGAGGATGGCGTCCCAGGCGTCAGCGCCGTGACCCGTCCGGTTGACGACACCGGCGACGAAGGTCCAGGTGGCGCTGAAGAGAGAGAAGACGATCAAGTTGTTGAAGACGAAGAAGGCGTACAGCTTGGCGACGACGTGACGCTCGCGACCGCTCTTGGTCTGGTCACCGGCCTTGATCGACAGGCGACGGAAGATGATCGGCAGAACGAGGAAGACGAGCGAAGTGATGGCAGGCGCGGCGATACCCTGGACGAACGCCCAGAAAGTCCTGTTCTGCTCGAGCTCGGTCTGGAAACCACGCCAGACCCTGCCGAGGTTGTTGAGGTTGACGAGGAAGACGGCGATCATGGCGTTGGGAGCGATCCAGACAAAGGTCAGCAGGATGATCCAGAGGTTGTTGATGATGCGCCTCCACCTGCGCGTGGCGGCGTTCAGCGGCAGGTTGTTCCAGATGATGTCGTTGGGGCGCGGGGCCAGCAGAATGGTCGAGCCGTGGGGGTGCTTCTTGCGGCAGGCATAGGCGATGTTGTGCGCTTCGGTGATATCGGAGTAACTGGCAAAGCCGTAGGGCATGGAGCTGCGCTTGTCGACGCTGAGGCGGACCTGCTTGATCTCGACCTCGAGCGTCCTGATGCGCTGCGTGAGGTAGTCGATGGCATCGACCTTCTGGCCCTTGGGGTAGGTGCTGAACGAGGGGTCCTTCTTCGAGGGGTTGCAAGTCGGCCTGTTGGGCGGCAGCTGGGCAGGGTTCTTCATGTACTTGGCCAGGACGGACTCGAGCTTGCGGACGGTGTGGTCGTGCTGGGCGATGAGCTTGGGCAGGTCCTTGACGTTGCGGGCGACGGCAGTGCGGGAGAAGGAGGAGCTCGGGACGACCTCGTCGATGATTCGAGCGATGCCCTCGTCAGAGCTGCGGTCCTTGGGAATGTCGTACAGCTAGAGCGAACTTCGTCAGTGCTGAAGAAGAAAATGATACCAAGTGTAGACTCACCATCAGTGTTCTCGCGTGGAGGCTGTTCTGATACTCGTCGCTCTCGAAGTAACGGCGGCGCAAGTGTAGTACCTTCTTGGTGTTCCACCACAAGAAGAACATGACGATAAAGTTGATGCCGTAGGCGACAGTGACCTGCGCCCACTGCGCCTCTCCCCAGACGTTCGAGGGCGTGAGCATCGCCAGCCAAGCGCGGCCCTCGCCGGAGATGTCCACCTTGGTCAGGTTGACGGGCACCAAGATGGCCAAGGCGAAGACGGACAGAACAACGAACATGTTCCTCAGCATGCGAATGAAGCGCAGGAAGATGGCGGCGTCCATGCCGGCGTACTGGATAAACTCATATTCGGAGGTGTTCCACAGCGGCAGGAACCAAGACCAGAGCTTCCGTCCGATGGGCGGCGGGGCGTGCCGCTCGTCGGCATGTTTGAGCTTGGGAGCGTAAACGGACTGGTTGTAGGGTCGTAGGAAGGAGAAGGCGATGGCGATGCCGACGGTGAAGCAGATGGAGGTACCGAGGGCGGCAAAGAAGGAGGTTTGTTGGAGCTGGGGGGGAGTGTCAGCGAGCAGGTAGGGACGGGGAAAGAGGAGGGCCGAGGCGGCATACCTGTCCAGCAAAGGGGTCTTTCAACAGGTCCAACAGTTCCTTTCCAGCATCAAACTTATCCCCCTGTTGGCGGGCCTCTATCCTCGCGAAAACCGAGTCCATTGTGTGTGATGTAGGGCCCGAGGGGGCGAGCCTGTAAGACGGCGTTCGTATCCTCAGGGAGGGGTGTCTCGAGGAAGCGTGATACTATCGTGGGTTGGGTGGCGGCGGCGAAGTCCTCGTTGGGAGTTGCCTGGCAGTCTGTCGTCGAGGATGAAAATGGGTTCCGAGTGTCGTTTCTACCGGGCGACGGGAAAAAACCACTATTGACAAAAGACGAATGACGTGGTGGCCGGGGACAGGGACGCTGAAACGGCCAAGTGCTGGCGATGGGACGAAGCACAACTGAACGAAGGACAGTGCTGCGTCTGTGTCCGTCTCGAGACGACCGTAGATCTAGCGAGTGGAAGATCTGGGAGGTCGTGCTGAAATCGCCGATATGCTGCAGAGATGGAGATGGATGACAAGGGGAAAAGGGAAAAGGAGGAGAAGAAGGTAAAAGGAGGGGACGGGGTCGTGGATAGGATGCCCCAGGAACAGGCACAAGGAACCAGGACGTAGGGCGTAGGACTGGACTGGGACTCGGAACTTGAGGGTGTCGAGCATGCCGCTGCGGCATGCATTCTAGATCTGGTGATGAACGTCAGTGGGTGGAGCCGCTGTCGAACCGTCCCCCGGCTTCCAGGCCCCCCCAACAAGCCTGGCCGGACAGGCGCCGTCGCCCGCTAAGGGTCCAACTGCGAGTGACTTGCGTCGCTGCGGTCGCGGCACCAGACGGGCAGGTACCCTCCCCAGCGTCGTCAGCGTCCCAATACGAAACAGCCGTCGACACGCCCGAAAAATTCTTCCCGACGTGCCGACGTTCTCGACCGTCTGCCAAACGTAGGGCGGGTGGGTCCGGCGTCCAGCGTCACTCCGTCCCTCTGATTGGCCCGATGGAACCCGTTTCTGTCCCAGAACCAAAATGCCAGGTGCGTCAACGTTTTTACTGATGGAGTGGCACCTGGCAGCGCTGGCACCCCTCTGTGGCATCTTGTGTGCTATTTCTGCTTGCCGGGTGGAGTCGGCTGGACGGGGAGGCCGCTGCGTCACTGGCAGACGAGCAGCCAACCCGGGCCAAACCTGGGCCAACCTGGGTGGAATACGAGGCGGCAGAAGGCAGTGCTGGCGGTAGTTTATGCGAGACTGGGGTGGTTATCGAACCGACCCCCTGTCTGCCACCATCGCTGTCCAGTCTGGCGTTCATCAGTTCGTCTCCGGATACGCCATGCCGATACCTTCTCGCTGCGTGCCCTATCAGGCGAAAGGGCGAGGCGACTCAGGCAATCAGGTACGAAGCCATCGTGACTGGCTCTACCAGCGGAAAGCCACGGGCGCCTCCCGTCCGTTTTGGCTCTCTCCACCCCTCTTTGAACAAGCTTGAAACCGAAGCTTCTTTCATCGCTGGAATAACCCGCAGAGGGGGGAGAGGAAAAAAACCTTTGCGACCGAAAAGAACCCAGATACACAGCCCAGGCCCCATCAGCTTCCCCATTCCCAACTTGTCCCAGGACTCAAGGGTTCTCGACCGTTCCAAACTCGCCACTCGTGCCAAGCCGCGACTGCGATCGCCCCTCTTCCCCTTCGACTCGCGCGCGCGCACCAAGCTTCTTTGGGCCGGGAGGGCGGGCCAGGGAGCTTGGGGCCCGCGAAAGCTGCTGCGGATGACGAGTGCGGCCGCGGGGAGGGAGCACCGTCTGTGTATGATCTTTGACGTCACGCGGCTCGAGCCGGGCAGCGATTTCCTCGGACTTTGATGCAGCGGGACTCAATGCTCGTGAGGCCGCCGCCGAGGAGTCTTGGCTTGAGGAATGAGTGTCTTGTGTTTGTTGTGGACAACACGAGGCCAGAGCTCCGTCCGTTCGAGTCAGGGTCTGTGCCTCCGCTGGAACTGAGTCGGGCGGCTTGTGCGGTTAACGGTGATGGGGACGGTGGTACGCAACGAGCCTACGAAGACGAGAGGTGCTGTGCTGCCGTCTTTCTCAACATCGAAAGAGAAAATCGACAGCATGATGGTCGTGCGAGTCGATCGGCCCGTGATGTCTCGGTCCTAAGGCTAGAAGCTACGTAGACCTGGCTCGATCTGGTGGCCAGCCACACGAGGCACTTGTAGGGGATGGTCGGGTCGTTGTAGTGATCGTCCGGGCTGATCTTCAGGGAGGGTACCCCTAGCCAGTGAGCTGTTCGAAGCGGCTCAAGATACCGAGCCTCAACATATTAGCCTTCAGTTGGATATGGGGCAACAAGAAGGGTGCCCAGTCGTTGCGAAAGGCTCGTCTGTTCGAGCGTCAAAGTTGGGACCAGCGTTGGCGGTATGGTTGGTTGCTGCTCACCCGTACGACTACTTCGTTCATCACCTTCGAATTGAGATTATCTAAAGCTTTTTGGGCAAGCTTTCCGAGCATCTATCGTCTTTGCTTGCCAAGCAAAACAACGATGCTGCGAACCGGTGGGGATGTAAGCTGCTTGTGCGCCATCCAGGGGTCTCTATCGATACCAATGCCCAAATGTGCCAGCCGCAGGATGTGTCTGACAGGTAAGATTGGCTCGGCACGGTAGGTTATTGGTCCCATGAGAGGACGAAGGGCCTCAGCACCTCGATAGTTCACCGCGGCCCGTCTGTTGACCGAGTATCCTACTTAGGCTCCAAAAACTTCTCGTCGCAGGGAGCACGGCCGGCCACACATCGCGCCGCATGACGAGCACATCAGCGAAGACAAAGAGCCATCCATTTTGTGCGCAACCTATCGCATCCTATATACATCCAATACCCTGCTTGGCCAGACCTGCCAGTGTCGTAACCGCACCTTCCATTCAAGTACAGCAGGCAGTCTTCTTCATATTCTCCAACCACGTAAGAACCCATAACCTAAAGAAAACCGTCACCCAATACGCAGAACACCAGCATCAACTTACCGTCAGATCCACCATGTTGCCAGTCCGATTAAAAACCTCTCCGCAGCGCCACCCAGCATGCTAGGGCCAGGCATCTAAGCTGGACCCTGGCTGCGCGTCTTCCGCTCTGTCTTGCCAGCCACAGGGAGGACCTTCTTCGCCTTCTTGACCAGCTTCTCCCCGAGTCCCTCCTTCTCCACTTCGCTATTGCCGTTGCCGTTGCCGTTGGCCTCAGCCTTGGGCGGGCGACCGGGCTTCCTCTTCTTGGCGTCGCCATTGGCAGGCGCAGCACCATCGACCTCGGGCTCGAGCTCGTCCGCCTTGCGCTTCTTGTCGTCGGACTGCGTCTCAACCCGCTCGTTGGTAGGGTTGGCCTGGGGCGCGGCCTCGCGCTCGCCGGAGCCGGTGGGCTTGTCGGCGAGCGGGACGGATGGCTCCTCGGTGACGGGGGCGGAGGGCGCGGCAGGCGCGACGGCCGGGGCGGCGTCCGCGTCCTTGAGGGCGCCGGTCATCTCGGCATCCTTGCTGGAGGACGTGACGCCATTGGCACCGATCGGCTTATCTTGGACGAGCTCGTCGGCTGTGGTGTCAGTCTTGTCGACAGGCTCGGCAGCATCCTTGACGGGGTCAGATGCCGTCGTGGGAGCTGGGACGGGCGCGGCGGAGGCTGTCGAGGAAAGTCCAGGGATGGCCTTGGAGGTTTCCGCGCCAGTGGTCGCGACGGGCGTGCCCTTGTCCGAGGCGTCCTCGACGGTGGCCTGCTTGGGAGCATCAACCGGAGCGACGGGCGCAAGAGACTCATCGACCTTGGAGGCGGTCGACGGCTCGTCCTTCTTCTCGTCGGCCGTCTTCGCGTCAGCAAAGGGGTTGGCGCTCGTGACGGGCGCACCAGTAGAAGCTGCGGGGGCAGCTGGCTCGGCGACAACTACGCAGGACACATGTCAGCGCGATGCTCTACACTGTTTGGGGTCTGGCTGGCTGGCGCGCGAGACACCGGCGGGCAGCCGCATCGGCGCCTCCCGACGGCAGAGGAGCCGCAATGCGCCGCGCGAAGCTGCAGCGCACTCCCATCGAGGCATTGCGACGGATGGTGTCACAACAGATGATGGGTATCCTCACCTTTGTCGATGCCGGCGACAGCTGGGACAGCTCCGGGGGCAGGGTTGGCGTCCATTGCGATGACGTAAGGGCGCGCGCACAGTGCAAGGTTGAGAGGGGAGAAGAGGGCGGTGGAAAGCGAGCTGACGGGCAGAGCTGAGGCTGTAGATGCAGGCGCAGATGGAAGTGCGATGTGCTTGGATGTCGATTGGGGGTGTAGTTGATGGGGATGGGTTGGAACGGGGAGTTTGTGTGAGGAAGAGGGAGGAGAGTCGAAGTGTGAGGAAGGGGACGGGGAGGTCGAGGTTGGTCGCAGTTACCGGAGCTGGTACTGGTGCTGGTGCTGGTGCTGGGTCAGCTACGACTACCACGGCATCGGCACTAACACTGCATCCATCTTTCCCGTTCTTCCAGGAAACGAACGAGCGAGCGGACGAGGGCAGGAACAGGGGGAGGGCGGGTGCCACAAGACGAATCAGCGATGGCCGGGCCCAGTCCAGTGGCAGTGGCTTCGGGACTGGGATTGGGGACTGTGTCCTTCCTTGTGTTTTGCAGCTGCGACAGGGACGCGTTATTGTGCCTGAGAACCGCCAGGTTCCCCGACTGCCGATTTTGGCGGGCGAGTGACATGACGTCTGATGAACCGTGTTTGCTGTTGACGTGACGAAGTTTCCGCAGCCAGTGGGGAGCTTAAACCCTGGCTGTCGATTCCACCTGCATCGGGACTAGCGCCACCTCGCTGCACTGTGACCTGCACACTCGCACTGGGTGTGTCGGACAGTGTGAGGTCCGAGCCTTCAAGCTCGGGCCAGGT
Source organism: Verticillium isaacii (assembly GCA_002851775.1). NCBI lineage: Eukaryota > Fungi > Ascomycota > Sordariomycetes > Glomerellales > Plectosphaerellaceae > Verticillium > Verticillium isaacii. The sequence continues at coordinate 1,906,991 of NMXN01000007.1, read as the reverse complement.
ACTTTTTGCGGGGAAGCTTGGACGCCTTCCCCCGACTGGCGGAGCTCCACCCCCAGCCCCCTCAAGCCAATGGGCGGGCGATGGGCCGCTTGGTCGATCCGAGACGGCTGCACGCAAGCACGCAATCCTGCACAGTGCCATGTGGGCGATCGGTCGGATTCGACATTGGAATGCTGCTGAACTCGACGGTATTCCAACGCGAGATGTTGAGGAAATCCTCTGTTTCGCATCGCTAATAAAGATACTCGAACCTGTGCGACCATCCTACAGCTTGAAGTCGGCATTCGTCTTCTCCCACCCGCTCTCCGTGGCATCCTGCCCAGCCAGCTTCTCCGTCAGCTTAATCTTCGTGGCCCGGTTCCTCTCGGTGCACAGCTCGTACATGGTGCTCAGGTTGAACAGCAGCGTGTGGGAAGAGCGACCAGAGCCCACCATGCTCTCGAGAACCTCGCGACCCTGTTCGAGTTAGCTATTGCTGGGCCAGCCGTCAACCGCCGGCAGACGTACCTTGTCCATTTTGCCGGTGTACAGCAGGCAGACGGCCAGGTTGACACCCACCATCTCGTCGTCCGCCTCCTCTTTCAGGTCTTGCCATAGCTTGAGTGCAGTCTCGTACTCTCCGTCGGCCATCTCGCAGAGCGCCAGGATGACCTGCTCAGTGTGCTGGCCGTCATCCTGGCCCCCGCGCACGCACCGCCTCGCAGACGCCACATCGCCCAGATGAAGCCACAGCAACGCCCTCGTCAGCGCCATCTTGCCGTCCCCGTGATCCCGCAGCGTGCCCAGGTGATAAGCAGCGCCGGAGAGATCCTCCATCTCGATCAGCGCGCCGGCGACCTTGATGCCCAGGTCGTGCAGCCGCGCCTTCCACAGCTCCCTCGCCGAGTTGTCGTGTCGCACGCCCGCCTTGCCGATCTGGTCCCTCGCCTCCCGCGCCAGGTCGTGATAGCTCATGACGGCCCTCCTAGGGTCGCCGAACCCGATCGCCTGCAGCCGCACGTTCAGCACCCGCAGCTCCCACGGGACGAGGTGCTCGCCCGTGTGGTCGTCCACGTAGATGGCCGCATTGTTGAGGTCCTCCAGCGCCCGTACCTCCTGCGCGGCTGTCGCCGTTGCGTCGCACAGCGTTAGGCACGCCAGCCGCGTGTACAACAGGTCGAAGATGCGGCGGTAATCGGTCGGGTCGACGGGCGGTGCGCGGGGCGAGGCCGAGGTCAATTCCTGGACGGCCGAGACGGCGGCGGCCCGGAAGTGACCTTGGCTGAGGAGATCGGCGAGAGGAGCATCGAGCCGGGGCTGCTTGGGGGAGTTGCGGAAGGCTACGGGGACATTCAGAGGTGTGAGGGGCTGGTAGATCTCCGGGCGCAAGAGGAAGCCAAAGTTTTTGGTGATGGAGGTCCGAACGGCGGGCGGCGCTGGAGAGTGAGCCGGGGAGCGGAAGCTGGGTGATGGGTGGCCCGGGGAGCGCTGGCTGGACGTGCGCTTGGGCTGCGAGGGCTCAAGGTGGGTAGGCGATGAGAGGGGGTCGTTGAGCGGTGTGCTAGAGGCGTCAGTCAGGCTGCACTCATGGCTGGGAGTGATGTGCGTACTCCGCGAGATCGAGAGGACCCTTAGTCGATGACCTCGGACGTGCTGCTATCGGTCGATGAAAGTCAGCACCGACGATAGCAGTTTCTCATGTTGTCCATGCGAACCGATGCCCAGTGAGCCGGACCAACCAGTGGTGTTGGCGTCTGAGTGCCATCACCGCGTTGTGCATTGTTCAGAGATGCCCAGCAGGAAACTCACACTTTGTGACCGACTTGTTCCGGCTGTGCCCTCGAGCAGCACCACTTTCTTGTTGGCTCATGGCGTTCTAAGATGAGGAAGTTGGCCGCTCATTGCTGGAGGGTTGACAGACGAGATGGGGCCTTGTGAGTGGTGTCCACCTGTTCGAGGAAGTAGCGTTATAACAGGTTGTGTCCCCGTTCCTAGGGTAAATCAGCTTGAATATGCATTTAAGAGAACAGTACTCATATAAATGCATTCTTAGGGGCCTCCCAGTCGACTCGCTGGAACAGATCAGAAGGACAATCAAAATGCTGCCTGGGGCCTCATTCCGAAGAAATAAAAAGCATACATTCGAAAGGCTTAGGCTACCTATCTTAAGATAAGATATATAGAGAACGTACGACACAGTCAAAACGGACGGATGGCACACGTCTTGCCCTGGTCTTGCCTAGATATCCAGCCTAGTTGTTCTTTTGTGACAAGCAGAGATCCTACCCCCGCTTAATCTCTGAAATACTCTATCCGAATCATTTTCAATACTTTCAGTGGCGATAAGCATTCACAGGCGCGCAGACACAAAATACGCTGAACCGAACCCGATTGTTCTTGCCCCGGGCATAATAGAGACCTCAGAAGCCAAGATGAGCACCCAAGATTCCTCAGGTGAGGCGAGGAGTAACAAGAAATCACCAAAAGAAACTCTTGCCAAGGCCTGCAACTTATGGTGTGTTATCTTGTCATGTTGGCACCGGAACTGAGGCAATCTGACGTGACGCGTCTAGGGACCCGCAACCCATGATCACTGTCAAGACCGGTAACAAGGAATGGTCTGTTCACAAGAACATCCTCACTCATGGATCCGAGTACTTCATAAGAGCTCTTCGTGAGCCTTTCGAAGAGAACAAATCGAAAGTAGTGGAGCTCGACGACAACATCATCATACCTCGTGCACTTGGTAACTTCATTTCGGTCATGTATGTGGCTGCCATGAAATCCAACTTCAAGGTTTCCGACTTCAACTTGCCGGGGGAAAACTGGCTCCCAGACAGAATCTATCTTTGGATAGCTGCCAACTACTTTCAACATGAGAAAATCATGGATGAGGCGGTGAAGGCATTCAAGGTTACCCTGAAGACTAGAGAGGTTCGCACCAAAAGTGCACACTTCCTTTCCCAAGATGAGAAAGCTCGAAAGAAGCTTGTCAGTAACTTTCAATATTCATGGGAAGCTTGCAAGCAGGTAGAGCCAGCAGCTGTTCTGTTTCGACCACTCATCGCAACCGCATTCGCCGAGAACTGCTGCGACGAGGCATTGAATTCGCTATGGGAAACGGCCCCCCAGGACATGTTAAAGGAAGTTTCCGCACAGCTTTGTAAGTTGCGGAATTGAGGTCGCCCGAGAGAATTCACAATGGGCAGGAGTTAGCGCGGTTTGGGGAAGGAAGGATCATACTTGGACAGGGGTGAGAGCAGCTGGAGGATTGCAAAAGCGTACAGAGAGAAGGGTCTGGTTCATCGAATCAGCTGAATTCAATTGCAATGCCACAAATTAGCCTCTCAGGAAATTTCTCTTTGAATATTTGTCATTGATTCATCAGGACGTCTTGGACTAAAACCAGGGATAGAATAGCTGGGCACTGACCTTCAGGTAAAGAACCGAGAGCATTGGACACCTGTCAAGACACAGCCTGCGGCTCAAAGATGCGGGAGGTACGATCAGACCGCTGATCAGGGTGAAGGTACTGCGGAGGACTCGAGACAGATATACGAGGAGCTCTAAAGGGCCTGCCCTCTGCATCAGGGGTCACATACCACATGTTCTACGTCGCTATACCTGGAATGGACTGCGGGGCGCGTCTTTGGATGACCTCTTCCCTCTGCCTACGACTGCGCCTTTGATAACGTCAGGGGTACTTAGGATCGAGGACGCTTGTGCCAACCGCAGTTGCCTTAATGTAAAAGCTTTTACAAGACAGGCAGGGAGGGAAGTCCACGTTACACCAAGCCAGCCGGCGTTGAAGGTGGGTCCATGCATGAACGCTCATGCCTCCTATCATACGACTCAAATCATCTGGCCTACACTATATATTTAGATTACTATTACTTCTCTTACTATACGCCTATATCCCTTACTTCTTCTCTGCCTCGAACGTTACCTGCTGTGTGACTACGGTCGTCGCCTGAATACCTGCCTGGTCTATTGCGGGCTGCTCCTCCTCCTTCCAGATATGGAATGGCCCTGGCCCTAGGGAGTTACGCTTCTGCTTCCTCCTACCGCTGACCCTGACGCTGTAACCACCAGGCCGCAGCACCCTCTCGGAGTCAGGCATGGCTAGCTCGATGCTGTCTGTGTCTTGGAGAGAACTAGTGCTGTCCGACGCAAGTGTCGCGGGCGATCTGACTTTGGATATGTTCGAGTTCGTGTTGTTGTTGCTGCAAGGGGTATGTATATATGCCCCGAACTGGGATCGACCGTTGCTTTGTCTGATCGAGGAGCCAAATATGCGGGGCATGATCTTGGAAAAGATGGGCCGCAGCGTTGGCAGACAGGCCGCGAGGATGGCAATGCTGACTTCAAGATAGGACCATACTGCCGCATCCACATTGTCCCAGTTGGGGTCATCTGTCGAAGCCGCGATCTTCAAGGTGCGAATGCGAATAATGGAAATGATGCAGGTGCTATCGTGTCGTTGCGCGTCAGCACCGGTTCAACGTGGAACAAATCAGTCAAGGTGAAGAGACACTTACAAGAACCCGAGTCCAAAGACTATGAAGAGCATCATCTTTTGCCTCTTTGGCAGCTGGATGGACCGAATCGCTGGCAACGGCAGGCTAAAGATGGCGAAGTCGGAGGCCAGGTTGAAGCCGGCCATGACGTACCAAATCGTCAACGAATTCAGGCATCGTCCCGGTATGACGTGGTTCCAGAACTTGGCGACTGGAATGCAGACGAGGGTGAGGAGGAAGCACAAAGTGATAGACCAGGCGGCCAGGAACGCGACGCCGTAGAAGGTGATGAGCTGCATCGTCCGCAGGGCGAAGATTCGCCGGTATTGGAGAAGGATGGAGATCTTGACCAGGCACATAGACACGTTGTACACAACGATGGAGCTGTAAAAGGCCTATCAATCAAAGTCAGCATGATGATGAGCCTTCTAACTGAAGTCCATGCTCGAGTTCTCGCCATACCTTCATGTACGGGATGTAATGCTCCTCAGGCTGAACCCAGGTGTGTGATCCGAGGCCCCATTTGCTCTCTGTAAACCCCAATTAGCATTCTTTCCGTTTCCGTTTTTGGGATCATGCCAAGTCTCACCAAGCCCAATGGCGACAGCGGCGGCGATGGCCAGGACTTGGGCAGCCACCATGACTCCATCGTCCCAGCCAAAGGTGCGAAGAAGCACCAGCCGTGTATAAGAACGAAGCGCGACGGCCATGGTCGACAATGCACAGCTGACGGACAGTATGGCGCAGATCTCCGTGACACGAGACTCTTCGTCCACGGAGCGATCAACCACGTTCCCGACACCACCGCTTCCGTCTGCAGGGCGAATATACATGGCGAATAGTGGGTCAGGAACGGAGGATTCTGGGCAGTTGGGACTCTGGCTTCTAATAAAGAGCAGGTCATGAAAGACTGGGAACCACCAGGACTGTTCACCAAGAACGGCAACACATGAGGTTCTGGGAGCAAGGCGAACAAGGCCAGGTCATGTTATGTATCTGCCATGCCGGAGCTTTTCTGCTCTTGGCAGAGATCGAGGTTCGCAGGACTCGTCACAAGTCTGCTCGCACTATCGATACCGAACCCCTGACATGCCTGACTTCCGAGAAATTGCGATGCTGCTCCTGCAGCAACACACCAATAGGGTTCCAATGGTGTCCTTCTCCGCGTTTGGTCGACCACAGGCTACGACTTGGGGTTAGTGATCGTCCTCGTCGCTGAAGACATATTGCGGGGTCTTCTTCCGGACTTGGCTTCCTTTTAGCGCATTGGGCTGAGCTGTAGCCCCTAATTTGATGAAGAAGTGCCGGGCGGATGGCGAGTTGGATGCCCATCGCGGTAGTGGTTGGTCAAGTCCGACTTAGCCGTCATACCCCTGAGCTGAGCTGTACCACTATGACGGGGGCGGCTCCACTGTACTCCAACGTTCTTCACCGGGAGCCTCACTGCAATGATTCTTCAGTTTGTTCCGTAAGGCCCGACCATTTTGTAAAGTCCAAAGTGTCCACGACATGCGGTGGTGGTTTCAGAGGTGGAGCGAGCTGTGCGCCCACAAGAGCCGCGGTTGTGAAGGAGACAGGATTTCTACCTTCTTGACGGCGTCGCTGTTAGAGGGATTTAGGACGGACGCTAATGGAAACTCGTTAGCGCTGTGGAAATGTCGTGTGGTGATTGAAAAGCGCCCGCCTCATGGTTTTGGAGGCCCCAGTGTCCAAGCGTCCTGTCAGAGGGGTAGGCGCGAGACCGGACCGATGTCAGACATGTGACGTGGAAAGATCTGAGCACACGTTGAGTTTCGACTGGAGAGACAGGAGGAGATACTCAGGGATCATCCAATATACCACGACCGACTAACGGCGATCTCATACGATCTTTGATAGTGCGGGTGATCCCACTTTGAGTTTCCACCGCAACGGTGGAGGATATGAGAGCTAAGCTTGGGCCCATTGACGATCCTCATCGAAGAATTTCCCTCTCGTAGGTAAGCATGGCTAACAGGACCGCGATTAAGGCTGCTAACTGTCGGTAGGCAATGATTCGTAGCAGCCGCCAAATGGCACGTCTCGGCAAGAACCAGCCGTGGCTTCGTGGAGCTATTCGTCTCAATGTCTCCACCAGAGGCCTAATGCGTCAGTATAGCCCGCACTTGAGACCAAGTCACTAGAGTCTTCTCAGTTGACAAGGTGAGTTGGCTGCTCAGCTGCTGTCCTCGTGGAAATTTTCGAAATATTTCTCGAAACGTGACGTATTGCGGATGCATGAATTGAGATCTATCGTAATACCAAACTAATAGTATAGAGCTCCCGGTCCAGCTCAAGCTAAGGATTAGGTTCACGCAAGCAGTAAAGCCTATTCAACAAGAACATCAATTAAGGGCTGGCGATTGTTGGTCGTGTCAAAAGGATAACCGTAAGTGTGAAAGGTCGCTTGTTCAGCCCTTTACAATAAAGACAAATAAACTGAATGCCGAAGTTGAAGTATTCGGTCCTTCGAGGCTCACCTTCCTAGCAAAGCACAAATTCAAGAGGAATTCAACAGAGGCACATGTAATATAACCTGAGCTATACCACCCGCCTTCCTCCTCGGGTCAACGTAGCCCTGGCTATCGTCAGTCCAGCCCATCTGTCCAATCTTCCGATTCTTTGCTCGATACCAGCGGGTGCAATCCACCCTACCTTGCAAGATTAGACCATAAACCAACGGCTAGCTGCATGGAGTGACGCGAAAATGTCGGGAACTGAGGAGGATTCCGTTGCTCTGTCGGAGAAAGTCTGCAAGTCTTTGAACCTATGGTACGTATGATCCTTTCTCAAAGCTACATGGTAACTGGATCTATTTTCTCAGGGATTCCCATTGTCTCATCACCCTCAAAGCAAGCGGCCAGGAGATAGTGGTCCACAAGCATGTCTTGACGCACGAGTCGGAATACTTCAAGAAGGCACTCAGGCCGCCTTTCCAAGAGGCGCAAACCAGTACCTTCGACTTCGGCGACGATATTTCAGCCATGGAACTTGCCAACTTCGTCTCCTTCATGTATGCTGCAGCCATTTTTAGCGGCGAAGAGCCGACATTCTGCCTGCGGTTCTCCGAAAATTGGACAAGGAGGGCCACTGGACCGCACGTGCTGAAGATCATCTCTCTCTCCAGCCTGATCACGCTGTGGCGCACTGCCGACTACTTTCAGCACCCCTCGATCAAGACTATGATCCAAAAAGAGTTCAATAATAGGCTTAGGGCTGTATCGTACCAACTGGACGATTGGAACTTCTCGTATCATGAGGAGGAGCAACAGCGGGTTCGGCTCAAAGAACACCTAGAAGGCTGGGAAACAGCCAACGACTTCGCGACGGTGTACTTCCGAAATGCCATCGAGGACGCCATCAAAAAGTGGTGCGGGAAAGCGGCTTTCTCAATGCTCATAGAGCTGGCACCACCGGCAATGGTGAAGGGGTTAGCTGTGAAGTCACTATTTCCCGAGAAGGAGACCCTTGAAGCTGAAGAGGAGCATGATTATTGGGGTGATGATGATCGGGACTGAAACACCGACAACAGCACTCAGTGCACCTGCAAAGATAGTAATTTTGCAAAGAGTTGATGCATATTGCGAAAGGACCTGTTTCTTTGCGGCGCTTTTCCTTGGGGGTGGAGGGGGGGCCGGTTTCTTTTTGCGAGCATTTTCCTTTTTTCCGCGCACTTTCTCTTCTGCGCGCAAGAGCTGCCTTACATGATCGAGGTAAAGTCGTCATGCTTTGCCAAGTAGCATCAAGCCATAGTGCTGCCGACCCTTATCAGAGCTAGAGCTAGATGCATCAAACCCGAAAGACCACATTAAACCAGGAGTAACACGTCCAGTATGGTGAATGTGTGCTTATTAACATGCCTTTCACCCTCAGCCGCGATGACAAGCAAAACATGCTAATGTACAAGTCCCTCAAGCTGCAGTGACGGGAACACGTGTTTCCCCAAGTCCATGGAAACAACCAAACTCCATACCGAAGTTCCTTGAACAAGCATCTTCAAGGTCATCTCCATACTGACACTCTTACCACTTGCCCTCAGTGTCCTCCTTCGAGGGTCGCTGCCACCACTCGTTGAACTCCTCCTCCCTGGCGCGAGCACGATCCAGCCGCTGGCGCTCCTGCGCTGAGATATACGGGCGGCGATCCGACGTCTGTATGCCATTCTGGTTGTTGTGGTTCGAACCACTGTTGTTCCAGTTGCTGGTGCTTGTAGCCTTCGATTTGCCTTTGTAGTTCGAGCTGCTGGCGTTCGCACGGGTGCATTCGAAGTCCTCGACCCGAGTGAGCGCATTGTCCTTCAAGACTCGCCCCTGCTGCTGATTGCCTCTCTTGTTGCCGGAGTGCCGCTTGCGGCCTCTCTTCTTGTGGGATCGCTGTTGGGTGCCCTTGTTGCTGTTCTTGTGCTGGAGAGCAGGATAGTTTGGCTGCGCGGGAAGGTCGGGGACGCGGTGGGCAGGGGCAGGTTCTAACAGCAACTGGATGCGCTCCTCGGCCTCGCGGACCCAGTCCACCTCAGAAGCTTCACTGTCGCCCTCGTCGAATCCAAGGACGGAACCAGGTGTGTCATCGACTGCGAGGATGTACTTAAGTAGGTTCAAGTAAACGGAATTGACGTCGTAGTCGTCATTGCTGTTGCCTTCGTCTGCGATGGTCAGAGCCTTCAGCTTGGCTGGGAGAGCCGAATGTTCCTCCGCAGACAGAGTTGTCCCCGTGTCGCGAACAGGGATCAGACGTCCGGTTGCGAGGGCGGCAAACGTGTTCCAGATGACTTCAACAGTGACTTGCTTGCCGATCTTCTGGACATACTTAAGGTCATCGAGGGCATAGTCTTTGAGTCTGGTGAGGCGTTTGTTGCGTATGCATTTGATCACAGTAGTCTTGCAGGCCTCGTGGAATGCCTGGCCACGCAGATAGCTATCTTCATCGTATTCAATGAAAGTGCCGCTCGAGGGAAGCTGGCAATTCAGCCAGTCTTCACGGAAAGCCTCGCCATCCTCACCCAAGGCATCGAGTCTGGCATTCATGGCATTGCGCAAGTCGTCGTTCAGGACCCATATGTCATGAAAGCTCTCCATCAGGGCGTTTCTGAGGTATCTGTCATCGTCGGCGCAGCGGCGCAGTATCTTGTACGCATCAAGGTAGTTGGTAACGAAGGCTTGATGGTACTTATGGTTGAAGTCAGTTGCCTGGATCTTGTTGTGAACCCAACACTCCTTGGTGGTGGCCAAAAGCCTCAAGAAGACCTGGCGGGTGAAGATGAACAGGGAGCGGGTCAAGAATCGATCAGCGAGGACGACTGCGCCGAGGACGGAGCTGAAGCTATGACAGGGGACCTGAAATCCGGTCACGTCAAGAACCTTGAGGTTGATTCTCTTCACAGACTTGTCAAACAGATCGCCAGAGGGTAAGAACTCCCCAGAAAGGCGTAGGAAGAAGTATTGGTGAGACATCTTCAAGTATGCGATGAGGTCCGCATAGGCGATGTCGTCGAGACAGATCTGGACGGTCTGGGACTCGACGAAGAAACCCCGTAGGGCACAATCGAAGTACACAGAGCCAAAGATGAGCATGTGGCAGTACACAATGATCTCGACATCGTCCCTGGTGTAGAGCTTGGCAATGCGCTGGTCGTCGCTACGCTTTCTTAGCATCTTTCGGGCAGTTGGGCATGGGGTGGGATGTACTCACTAGGAGGTCCCCTTCAGGCGCTTCTGAACGAGCGCGTCGTCGGAGTAGCTGCGTTTAAGCTCATCTGCGTAGATAGTAAAGTCAATAACGCCTCTGATGACCCTGCCATTAGGTGCTTTGCGGTCGTCTTCTACAGTGATATCCTTGATGGGAGAAGGCCTGCCATCGCGGCCATCTGGATGAAGCAGAGCGCCGTCCATGTCGAACTGGCATAGTTCTGCAGCCTCTAAAAGGTCAGTGGATCCCAAGAACATGGAGGCAAGGTTCTCGATGGTGGTGTCGTCCATGATGGCGAGAGTAGCGGTCAAGCAAACACGGTGTCGTGGTGGCTTCTCTTCTGCTGTTGATGAGCCAGCGGCGCAGCGGTCAGGGTCTGGGTTTTGGAGGAGAGGGAGAGGTGCAGAGGTGCTAGAAGAGCAGGCTGCAAGTTGCTGAGCCCGCTTTGGGGTCATGTGTGTGAAGAAGTGTTTATGAAAGTAAGGAAGGTAAGGTAGGCAGTGAGAGTGTGTGTTGCCGCCGCGGCGATGAGCTAGGGCTTCACCTCTAACAGCGGGGGCAAATACAATGCAACAAAGCTGAACAAGATAAACAGAAGCGGCGGAACCCTGGAAAGAAAACAGTTAAGTAGAAAGTGACCGCAGCTGACAGACCCATAGACTCAGTGAAGACCTTGGCTCCCTGAGGAGGGTTCGCCAAGTGGCGTACCGCACGAGCATCGCTCGACAAGAGCAACATACCCCCTCTCCCTCTACCTAAACTGACGACAAGACAAAGCCTTCGTTACTATCTGCAAGACAATTGTAGCGCAAAGATAGTCAAAGACACTTTTTAGTGCGAGGAGCGTCTTGGAACCTCGTCAAAGCAGATGCCGTGAGTCGAGATCTCGTGCGTTCACTCACTCCACCCTTACAAAGGGGCCAGTCGTTATGCTATTAAGTGTCAGATGGAGTGAACACTTGGACTGCTTCGGATACTACTAATGGGAGTACTCAATAGGAAGAGATGTTCATGAGAAAACCCTAGAGTGTGGGCAATGGTATCAAACCCGATCTCGAAGTTGTTGAGCCGCTCATGGATTCGCATTGAGGGAACTTGACCCCTGAATCAACATCCACGAGTATGGCTCTGCTTCTCAAGCGCATGTGATCAACATTCAAGCTGAGATGATGATGAAGGAGATGTCAAATATGAGGGAGAAACGAAGAGTCTGAGCTGAAGCTTTGAGGAGGGAGGGTTTCCTGCCGTCCCCCAGGAGAGCAAGAGCGATAGGAAGAAGCCGTGCCGATGGACAGTGCATATCTAACTCACACGGTCCTACCGTGGCACAAGTGCACGGGCCTCTGGCATCAGTGAGGGTAGAGCGACGAGGCTCCCTACCTCCAGTCCTCATGTGTTCATATTTTCATCAAGATCAATGGTGTTCTTGGTCGTCTTTTTGCTCTTCAGCTTCCAGATCAACCTCTGCATCAGAGGGTTTGGTCTTGCTTCACTAAGCATTGTCCTCCATCGGTATCGGCATCTTTTAGTCATGCTCCCATGACCTCGACGACACTCCTCAGCCTCTCCTCCCCGAGTGAGTCAGCAGCAGCATACCTTGAACTGGAAACAGCAAGACCAATTCGAAACGTTAAGGTTCATTTCGAAGTAATAACCTGGAGACTGCTTCGAGAGAAAAAGGAAATTGGCGAAGCTAGGCCTGACGATGTAAGGCCTGCTAACAGCCCCTATTTCATCATCACCAACAACCGACGACTACGGGAGTTTACTTGGTGTCATTCTCCTGCCCAAAGGCGCAAGGACACACTATATCAAGGGTTGCGTGGCGTATCGTCTCAACTGGGAACCAATCCCCCGCGACGTGTCTCTCCAGCAAGAGGGGAACACCACACCTTCAAGCACTTGCCCAACGACCAGCACCGGAGCAAACGACATGGGTGGCTCTGCGTTTGCATCAGGGGAGAACCCACTTGACACCCCCCGTATGCCGCCCCATGTATACCAAGCTGTCAAAAAGCGTTGCCAAGCAGCTCTTCGCAACCTGTACATCTATGTGGCGAGCCCTATCGATGGACCCGGTAAGGAGGACTACGGCGACATCGACATCTTGGTGACCTGCGAGAGGCATGAAATCAAGGGAAGGAGCGCCAACGAATCGGTCTCTCAAGACTTCCATGAGGCTATCCAAGTTGCTTTGGGGGCCGAATTCTCTCTGGCAGAGGAGGGTGGGTCGCACTTCGCCGTTCCCTGGCCCGACGACCCGTCCGACGACGGCTATGCATCGGGACGGCCGCGACGCTACATCCAAGTTGACGTCAGGATCGCTCCTACGGTGAGCTCGCTGCAGTGGACGCTCTTCAAGCACGCGCACGGCGACATCTGGAGCGTCCTCGGCTCCATCATCCGCCCTTACGGCCTGACCGTTGACGAGCAACGCATGTTTATTCGAATTCCCGAGATTGAGCAGACGAACAAGAACAAGGCGAAGATCGAACTCACTGACGACCCGTGTGAGATCCTGCAGTTCCTGGGCCTGCCGATCCACGGCTTCTGGGAAGCGCCCTTCGCCTCCGCCGACGACATGTACGAGTACGTCGCCCAGTGCCGCATGTTCTGGGTTTTCCCGGGCGACAGAGACACCAACGAGTCGAGGGACAGCCACGACCCGGAGCTGGACAAGAAGAAGCTCAAGTCGAACGACCGCAAGCGCATGAACACTCGGCCCAACTTCAGCAGATGGGTGGACGACTTCATGCCGCGGTGCCGGCGAGAGGGGCGATTCTTGGAGGAACGGACGTCGCGCGAAAAGATCAAACAAGAAGCCTTTGAGCGCTTTCACGTCGAGGCAGCCTATAACCGCCGGCTAGACGAGCACATCCGACAGCAGCAGGCCGATGTCGTGTGGAGGGACATCATCAAGGGGTCGTTTCCCGCCGCTGACCCCGCGGATGAGCACGCCCGGCAGTACCGGGGCTGTGCGGTCAAGGCGCTGAAGAAGATAATCATCGAGGGGGACACGAGCTTCGGAATCGTGCCAGAGGAGGACTCGCCGATGAAGGACAAGGACGGGTTCTTCCTGTTCGAGAACGTCTACGACTTCATCAGCCGGCGGGGTGACGACGTGGGCCGGGCCGCGATGGCGCGCCACAACCAGGCATACGAGAAGCATTTGGAGAGCCAGGGAGTGGGCAGGAAGGAGATCAGACCCGATATTGAGTAGCGGGCATAGCAGGGTGCAGCATCGTGTTTGGAGTTATTCAAGGGAGCAGAGTCACTTTGGTGGGGTCACAGCGAGCACTGGGGCGTAATCGGATTCCAGAAATCAAGCCATCCAATCTCTATGCATTTCGTGATCATTTCGTCGTGCCGGCTGCCGTGCCGCTCGCCAGGCCGCACGTCTACGGGCGGCTGACCGCCCCCCCACCGCAGCCCTTTTGCTCAACCCAACTCCTCGCCATCCATCCAACAGCTGAATGTACAAAAAAGCCGCATGCCAATCTCTTCCGCATCCCCGTCCGTCAAACAAGCCGATCAGTCGGTGGCCAGCCTCCAGAGGCCGTCGCCGAGGTAATGCGCCTCCTCCATGACGGGGCCCTTCTTGGTCTCCTTGGTCTCCTCGGTGCTCGCGACGAGCAGGCCGACGGCGCAGGCCTCGGTCTTGCCCTCGGCCATGATGACGGCGGGCTCGCCCTTCTTCAGCTCGCGGGTCCAGCGGCCGTCCACGTCGCGCTCGGGCCCGTCCTGGGGGTCGGGCAGGCGGCCGCCGGCGCTGGTGAGGCCGGGGGCCATGAGGGTGGCGCCGGAGAGGACGAAGCGGATGGCGCCGCGGTCGATGCGCAGGGTGGGGAAGGCCTGGGGGAAGCGGTGGACGAGCTTGAGGTGGGGGAGCAGGGTGTCGTTGTCCTGCTGCCAGAAGAGGGGCTGGGCGTCGATGATGTAGAGGGCCACGCGGTCGGGGAGCTTCATCTGCTCGAGGTGGGCTTTCTTGGGGAGGATCTCGTCGATGTGAGGCTCGATGAGGGGGTAGGTCTGGAGGACGGACTGGCGGATCGACCGCTGGACGGAGGACTTGAGCTTGGATTTGGGGTTGACGGGGAGGCTTGGGGGGCCGGTTAGCTGGCTGGGAGCCCCGCGGGAGGGTGTGTCATGGAGGGGTGGCGTACTCTTTCTTGAACATGGTGGCGGTTGGGAGGTGAGGCGAGTCTGGGGAAGGGGAAGGGTGCGTCGTGTCGCGTCTGTCGGAGGTCGGGAGGTCGAGGGAGGGTGGTGATGGTGGGGTTTTGGTGTTGCGTGTTGACTTGGTGTCGGTCCTTGACTTGAGAGCGCTGAGCAGGTTCAGATTGACACTGCCCCGCACCACGAGCGCGGTCGCAGGAGCAGGGAGCGGCGATGGCGGGGTAGACTTCGGCTATGCAATTGCAGCTCGGAGATGCAGATAGGCGCATGCAGCACCTAGCGGGGTCACGGAGCAGGGGCGAGCACGGCGGAGAGCGGCGAGGATGGTAAAGGCAGGGGAAGAGACAGATGGAGAGAGAGAGATGGTCGTGTATCATATTCGTGTATCATGATTTCATTCATTAAACTAGTGTACACCGCTCGCACCCGTGCCGGCACTCGGCTGCAGCATCGCAGCGTCGAACCCCCTCACGACGGCTTAGCCGCGCTCGACGTGGGAGACGGTGCCGTCGTCCTTGACGTGCACGTTCAGGCGGTCCTCGTCAAAGTCCTTGGTGACCATCTGGCCCGGCTTGATGACGCGGCTCTTCTCGGGGAGGTCCTTCTTGCAGAAGCACTGCGCTCGTCAGCATCATCCGTCGGGCGCTGGAGGGAGGGAGCCGAGGCAGGGCAGACGCACCGTCTCGTTGGACTCTTCGTCGTGCAGCGTCTTGCCGACAAGCTTGTTGGTCCACTCCTCCGTCAGATCGCCCGACTGGCTCTGGATTCCTGGCACGACGAGAGGCATGGTGATGATGGATCGGGTGGTGATTCTTGGGGTTTGGTGTGGATATGTGGGATGGTCTGCAGGTTCGATTCTGGATCCAGAGGACGAGACCATCTGAGCTTATAAGCAATTCAATCCTAGCTGCCGCAGCAGGTTGGCAGGCGCAGGCATAGGCGACGGCTTGACGCGTCTGGAGGCTCCCGGCCGTGATCAGCGATGACGTCGCATCGGCGTGTGGCGGGCAGAGGCGGGCAGATGTGGCGGGGTAATGCGGGTCCTCTGCCCCTCTTCGCATTCACTGAGGACCGAGCTACCTGATCGACGGACAAGATCAGACAGGCAACCTGTCCTCGGGAATCGAGCTGTCGTCTTGCCTGTTTAATGAGCGTTGGTCCCATGTCAGCTCTTACTCCCATTTCTTCTGTTTCATTTGCATCTTTCCCCTGACTCCAGACCTAAGATAGGGTACACTTCAGGGATAGGTACCTCCCTCAAAGGTGCCTAAAGGTAACCTCAATCCACATTCCCCGTATGCCGCACAACACGGGTACCTCGCTCCCCATTAAGCACCGGCATCCTTCCTTCTCCCTAGCACCCTACCTACCTATGGTGATGAGGCACTTACCCTGTGCCACAGAGAGCCCTGCAGTCCTGCGCTGATTATATTAATACAGCATCGACTGATGACCTCTCCATGTCTGCACAGTTACTTTCCCAGACTCAAGTCCAGCTCAGCTACCAGGGACCCGCCGCTAACCGTCCCCTCCCGACTTTGGACAGAGTTTTCTCCACAGAGGTGACCAATATGAACGCCACGGCCGCACAACTCTTCAACAACAAGCAACCTGCCTGCCCGGCTAGCTCAATCGGTAGAGCGTGAGACTCTTAATCTCAAGGTTGGGGGTTCGAGCCCCCCGTTGGGCTCAATTCCTGACGCATCTCGAAAGAGAACTTCACTTTTTNCTCTTCAACAACAAGCAACCTGCCTGCCCGGCTAGCTCAATCGGTAGAGCGTGAGACTCTTAATCTCAAGGTTGGGGGTTCGAGCCCCCCGTTGGGCTCAATTCCTGACGCATCTCGAAAGAGAACTTCACTTTTTGCTTTTGCTTCGTAGGCGAAGCCGTTGACAGCCCGATGCTCTGTTCGATTTTCACTCTTTTGACTGGTATGTCAGATGTGTGGTGTGGCCTTTGGCTGATTGAGCATACAAAGTGGGCTGGAGAAATGGTGTCTTGCTCCAAGTGAATGCCATCGAATCGAGCCGAAAATCCCATAGTCCAACCCAATGCTCATGTCTCGATTGAAACATGTACGCTCCAAGACGAGAAGTATCAAGTGGTCATGGTCAGTTTCCAAAGTCTTGCTATTCACTACAATCTCAGGTATCACTTCGAAATCATATCGCTTCGTCCCTTGAGCCACTCATCGTCCCACCACCTCTGGACCGGACCACCAAAACAACGCATCGCAGCGCTTCTCACACCTAGCCCATCCGATGCTGGTCCCGGAACGGATCCTCATCGTCGTACACCTGCATCAGCGGCGACCTCACGCTCCCCACCGACACGGTCCTGACCGCCACGTCGGGCCTCTTGCTCTCCCTCTCGCGCGCCGCGGCGGCGGCCTCGGCGGCCTCGGCCCGCGCCCGCATGGCCCTCTGCTTCCGCTTGTCCCGCACGCAGAAGAAACACAGGGACGCCGACGTGACGATGATGGCCGTGGAGAAGAAGATGGCCACGATGACGCCCGACGTGTCGAGCTGGTTGTTCTTCACCTTGCAGACGTCCGGGGTCTTGCCGCAGATCATGCCGTCCGCGCACTTGGTCTTGAGGACGTGCGTCGGGAAGCAGGAGAGCGTCGCGCCGCGGGCCGTGCCCGTCGTCTGCGTCGGGCAGAACGTCGTGCTGATCGTGCTGGTCGTCGAGCAGGGCTGCGAGGTGGCGGCGTCGGCGGCCGTCGCGGGGTCCGTCGGCGTCGGCGTGGCGTCGGCGGCCTGCGGGGCCCGGCGGCGGAGGTCGCCCACGTTGTTGTCGTTGCCGCTGGGGGGGTGCTCGCAGCGCTTGAGGGTCCAGAGGGCTTCGATGGCCGCCTCGGCCGGGGTGCAGCCGGCGTCGGTGAAGCAGGTTTCGAGGTCGTGGGCGGTGAAGAAGGCCGGTAGGGCGCCGAAGCAGTGGGCGAGGGAGCCCTGGTGGCCGCAGGAGGTGAGGTCTGCGAGAGAGTTGCTCTTTGCGTGGACGCAGTCCGAGACGGCGGGCAGGACGGCGATGGCCGAGCCGGCGAGTGAGAGGATCGCCAGGATGGCGTTCGCTCGTAAGGCTGACCGCATGGCTGATCGTGTGGTACGGGGGGGAGCTCTGTGTCAGAGTGCGCAGGGTGAAAAGTACGAACTAGAGGCAGGTGCGCAGAACGGCTGGTCTGAGCAGCGCCGATCACCTCTTGTATCGCGAACCAGATGCCTTGGTGTTGCGCGAGAGCAGAATGATCTACAGAGAATCGCAGTGCAACAGCCGCAACACCTGGGGACCACCAGAAATAAATGCACCT
This sequence comes from Verticillium isaacii, assembly GCA_002851775.1. NCBI lineage: Eukaryota > Fungi > Ascomycota > Sordariomycetes > Glomerellales > Plectosphaerellaceae > Verticillium > Verticillium isaacii. Next base: position 1,889,306 of record NMXN01000007.1, on the reverse strand, counting down.
TCTGCCGCTCGACAGAGATCTTCCCACGAACCAGGATGCAACCCATCAAGCTTGCCCATACCCCGGCTTCCTGCTGACACCCATAGGCTAACAGGCGCACTGCACCTCGCGAAGAGGCTTGGGGCTGACAATCGTGGAGCCATCCCACTGGGGAGACGAGGGCCGAGAGGAGCCTAGCTTCACCGCCAGCCACCACGCCCAGTAAGGCTGGGTGGGCGGTACACTTTGCGGCTGGCGCCACGGCCGACTCTGGGGCAATCGGACGAGAGATTGGGGTGCTGCTGGTTGGGCAGGATGAGAGCAGCGCAGCTGACGGGGGAAATAAGAATGGGACGGCCTTTGTTCAGCGCCGGCAAATGCCAGGGATTGGGGATGTTCAGTCGGAGCTGGAGATGCCCGCGGCACAACGCGGAGAGACACTAGTTGGTTGCTCTGTTCATGCTCTGGCGGGGAAAGACGTGGAAGAAGCGCAGGAGTAAGCCTAACGTCGGATTGCTTTGCCGCAGCAAGTGAAGAGAAGCCCGCCTTAGCGTTGGCGCCAGGCTGGTGTTGACGGGCTCGCTTGAGTCCCCCGCCCTCCTCTCCCCCCCCCCCTGCAGAGGAGAACTATCCTGGCTGCGGGTGAAAGAGGCTGAGGACTGCGGTGAACGCTCAGACAGTAAGCCGGCAGATATCGACCGCCTCCCTGCTGCAGCCGGGCAGTGGGCAGTCTAGTTTGGGCGTGTGCCAAAATAAGTGCTCGATGGGCAAACTAGGTAGGTAGGAAGAAGGAGGGGCGACGATGTTCACGGTGCCACAATCATGGTGTTCTGTAATTTTGGGGGATCAATTTGACTGCGCCGGTGCTCTCCTACTGTTCCTCGGGACTGATTCAGCTGACATTGGGCATCACGTGCGTTAAATTTCAATTTCTCCCATTCACTGGGATTGTTCGACTCTACTATCGAATGACCAGCTCTGCAGCTCATCTACGACCGGCCCAACCTTGGAGACCGCTGTCAGTCCTCGCCATCCTCCTGATTTTATTGATGACGACTCTACGTGATGCATCCACCAGCGTCAGTTGTCTGCCGACATGTGAGAGACTGGATACCTTGGGTGACTCGACGACTCATGAATCATCACAACCCAGAGCGATGAATGGTTGATTTATCCTCGGACTGTGTAAGTCGATCATGGTTCTCATGTGAACCCTTGATCTAAAAACAATCAAGGAAAAGCACCCCAAACCTCGACCCTCGGAGCTGTGGAGCCGCCGTCGGCCCTCCGACACGGAGCCACACGGCAAAGGCGCCGGGTGGCTGACGGAGAGCAAGAGTCTCTCTCACCGGGGCATAGAACTGAGGCACATTCGTCTCAGTGGCGTGACGGCAGTTGTTCTGCCCCCCCACCCCCCAATCTCGTCATTCTCTCCACCATCTTTCCCGCAATGAATGCCGTCGGCTTAAATTTTCAGGATCGCCGCCCCCCAGGGACCCGATGTCGCCATCGGCCCCTATGAGCACGCCGCACCAGTAGCGCCGTCTGTGACTCGACAAGCCGGACCAACACATCCCAAGATGATAAGGAGCAGCATACCTGACGCGGCCGACGGGCCACACGAGCCTCCACGAGCCGTTAGACGTCTGCAGAACCCTCGCAGCCAAGATCTGCATCTCTGCAAAAAGCTCGGGGTTCGTCAATAACGCAACCCAGCGGCGCCGCGTCTAGCCACCAATAACCCACCAACGTTGCCTCGAGAATGGAGTCGTCACACGTTTCTTTCGGACCTTGGCGGGAGATTGGCGAGCGACGACCTGTTTCGACTTGCCTCTTGCGGATACCACGACCTTGGCCCGCGTGGAAAGGATGAGCGCTCGAGGTGCTTTAAAGACGGCTGGGAGGCCGGCAGGTCGGGCGAGCTCCTCGGATCTGCTGCACGTCGCTTCTCGTCCCCATCCCTTCCTTCTTCCCACCGGTGAGGCTGCACTGCACCCGACCTCGCGCAACGAAACAGAAGATGGCTGCAGAGGCGCCCAGGACGAGCGAGCCTCTCGATGAGGGTGCTCATCAGAAGGATGTCGCCTTGACTGCAGAGCAAGGCACCGCCGAGGAAACCCACCCCGTCAAGCCCGTGTCTCGGTTCACGAGATGGTACCGAAGTCCTCTGTTCAACGTCATCATCGTCGGGCTGATCTCCTTCACCCAACCCGGCATTTGGAATGCCCTCAACAGTCAGTTCACATATTCTCGGAAGACACTGTTCCCATGTTGACCACCCTCAGACACCGGTGCTGGCGGCCAGCAGGAGCCCTACCTCGTCAACGGAGCCAACTCCCTGACCTTTGGTATCATGGTCTTCGGCTGCTCCATCTTCTCCATCGTCGCCAACAAGATCGGCTTGAAGAAGGTCCTCATCATCGGTACCCTGGGCTATGCCCCCTACTCTGCCGCCCTGTACGTCAACAACCGCTATGGCACCGAGTGGTTCGTTCTCTTCGGTGGCGCAACCTGCGGCATCGCGGCCTCCGCTCTCTGGGCCTCCGAAGGCGCTATCGCCCTAGGTTACGCCGATGTCAGGGACCGAGGAAAGTTCAGTAAGCTTAGCCCCGCCGTTCTTCGGATCCCCCTACTCCTTACTTACACGTCGCAGCCGGCATCTGGCTCGGTCTCCGCGAGCTCGGACAGCTCATCGGCTCCTCCATCCAGCTCTCCATGAACGTCAACAGCGGCGAGCGTGGCCAGGTCGGCTACACGACCTATCTGGTCCTCATCGCCCTGCAGTGCCTCGGCCTGCCGCTGGCCCTGCTCATCTCCTCCCCCCAAAAGGTCATCCGCCGCGACGGCACGCGCCTGCCTGACCCCACCAAGAACAAGGCCATCATGGGCGAATTCAAGAAGTGGTGGAAGCTGCTGCGTACGCGCCAGTTCTACCTCCTCATCCCCATCCTCATCGGATTCAACTGGAACGGCACGTACCTCGGCATCTACCTCGTCAACTACTTCTCCGTCCGGTCGAGGACGCTGGCGTCGCTGTGCTCGGGAATCGCCGCGACGTTCGCGAACGTGTTCTGGGGGTGGTTCTACGATCTGCAGTACTTCAGCCGGCCGCAGCTGGCGAAGATCACCTGGTTCTTCTTCGCCATCACGATGATTGCGCTGTTTGGCTGGCAGTTCGCCATGGAGAGGGAGTACGCCAACTCCGAGACGCCGGTGACGCTGGACTGGGATCTTCCCGGGTTTGGAAGGGGATTTGCCGTGCAGGTTATGTTCCGGTATGTTATTTTTGCCCTCGATCGACTTGGCCTCGACTGACTCGGTGACAGCTTCATGAACGAGTCGTACTACATGTTCGCCTACTGGATCCTCGGAACCTTTTTCGACGACATCGAGACCCTGACTCTCGCCGTCGGCCTCGTCCGGTCGTTCGAGTCCCTCGGCTCGTGCCTGGCGTTCGGTGTCGGTGCCGCCAAGGTCGCGCCCATGGTCAACCTGATTATTGCCTGCGTCATGTTCGCCGTGACGATCCCGTCGACTTCATGGCTCGTCTTCCTCGTGCCCGAGAGGCCCAAGGACCACGTTCTGGAGGACACGGACGACTCTTCGGTGGACGGAAAGATTGCACCCGGGCCGGTTCAGACCGCGATTGCGGCGGAGGCGGCTGATGGACCGCGGAACTGAGGTGCTCTGTCCACGTTGTGGAGTCAGGGAGGCAACAGTTTAGAGACTGCCGGTCTGAGAAAACTCAAATAGGGATAGGATTCGTGTAATCAAAGAAAATGCTCGCTCGCTTGTATCACCATGCCAGCATTCACATCATCATTCCATCATGATCACTTCCATCTTGGACGCATCGGCCAGCTCCCCGTTCATCATCCCGTGAACATAACACTCCCCCACCAGCGCGTAGACGTTCCTGTCCATCGCCTGGTCATATCTCTTTCCTCGCAGCACAAACGGAACCGTCGCACCCGGGATGATCGCAACCACGTCACCCGCCTCCGTCAGTGGCGGTGCCAAACACAAGTACGCATTCTGCGTGACAGCAAGCCGCCGTGCGTAGCATAGCAACTGCGCCGAGGTCAACCACCTGGATCCCAATTGCATGCGCTGGTACGTCTCTTCCTCCGTAAGATCCGCTTCGTCCTCATGCAGTGGTTCTTCCATCAGGTGCCGCCTGGCGTATTCGTACCACAACCCGTAGACCTCGTGGGCCGGCCACTCCATCCCGCTGTCGCTTTCGCCCACACCAACGGATGGCGCATCACCCACGAGGGTTCGCCAGAAGGCCTCTCGGTGAGACTGCCCGTTGACGTACGTCTCCGACTCGATCGTGGCAGCCAGGGCCTCCGCCTCACGGATCCAGGCAGTCGTCTTCTCAGCGCTGACCGTCGTGTCAAGCGTCTTAGTCACCAGGCCGACGGTTGGTCGCTCGTACTCGCTCGTCAAGCGGTCGATCGTGTCGACGATGATGATTTCTAGCTCGAGAGTCGTCTCGTAGACGACGGGGCCCCTGTTCGTGAGCCCGCCAGACGTCTGGTAGCCCTTCTTCTGGCTCGGAAACACGGCAATGACGGAGCGCTGCACGGTCGTCCAGTCCGGGACCCAGGACGGCAGCGACGCCATCTGCCGCGGCCACCCCACCCCGCTGCAAAAGATCAGCCCGGCGAGGCAGTCCTCCTGCGCGAACAGGAAGCGGCCCGCGTCGAGGAAGACCTGCTCCGCAGTCTTGGTGTAGTCGGGCGCAACGAGCGGGTGGTTGCCGTCGTTCGCGATGCCCACCAGCGCGAATATCATGTCCCGCGGGTCCGTGGCGTTGAACGTCCAGCACTGCGCGAGCAGCTCACGCAGCCGGCCATTGGCGCCGGCGTTCTGTCTCTGGTACGTTTTCCGGATTTTGGAGAGGAGGATGCTGTTGGTCACGAGAATAGGCATGTTCTTCTGGCCCGGCACCTCCGAGTCCTCAATCATGATGCTGAATTCGAAAGACATGATGAGGCGGAGGATCACCTCCACCAGCGTGTCCCACTTGAGCGTCTCGCGACCATAGACGACGTGAAGGGTCTTGTTGACGGCAATTTCCTGGACCATCCAGATGCGGGTGAAGTAAGGGTGGGCGAGGACGTGGCCGACCGCGAGCCAGCGGGGGGAGCGGCGCTGGGACACGTACTTTTGGTACAGCTCCCTGTCTGTCGGGCTCTCGGACGAGATGAAGTGTGAGAGCTCGAGGATGAGGTCGACGGCGAGGCGGGAGTTTTCGCCGGCGCCTAGCCAAATCGTCACGAGGGAGGCGCACTCATAGATGTGTCGCATGATACCGACCTGGGCGGCCTTTTCTGCGTTGTCTTCCTGGTTGATGCAGATGGAGTCGATCCAGATCCGGCGAGAAGAGAAGAAGGGACTCCGGTCGTAGAGGAGGTTGTAGACGTTCTGAGTCGTCTTGAAAGGCTTGTCGTCGATCCAGATGGTGCACGTTCGGGACGGGTCGCCCCAGGTGTACGACATGGCTTCGTAGATTGAGGGTTTGTTGCTGAGGTTAGCGGTGACGAGCTGACAGCAGACCTTGTCCGAATTGCCGCGAGGGAGAATTTCCAAGAGTCGTATATCGAATTCATGGGTCAAGGGGGAATGTTCAAAGGGCTCTTGGACGTCGTCTTCGAACACGGGTTTTGGTTTTGCTCGCGTCCTCAAGTCGTAAAACCGCTTCCCCACTGCTCTCCAGGATATTTCCAAGAGCAGCCTGATAACGTGACTGCGCCATATCTTTGTATAAACGATGTAAGGGGCGGCAGCGCAAGCGCAGACCACCCAGAACCAGTCCATTGCTTGTGAGATGCTTGGCGGATCTGTCACAGCCTTGTGCAGGCCGTATTTGATCATGTCAATGGTACCACGCGGATAGTGGAAGAAGATGGAGGAAAACACGAAAGTCGGTAGTGTGATCGCTCCTCTCTGCGAGTAGGAGTACCAAAGCTCCGTTGAGGGTATATCGAGATCTGGGAACACCAAGGGCTGAGCGGCAAGGCCGATAAGCATGATCATGGTGAAGACAAAGGTCGTATCGGTTGCCCCAATGAACCAGTTGGCCATGACGCCGAGTAATATTGCGGCTCGGCCATTGCGGACGACGAGGGTCGCCAAAGCCGGCACCCAGATGGGACTGGTCCGGAAGGCAATGTAGTCTAGCACCCAGCCGAGCAGTGCGGCACCTGCGTGCCCGAGGACTTCGCCAATGGTGCGATAGAAAGCTAGGGTCCGACGGCGTTCTGCACGATCCGAGTCACTGACCGCCATGGCGAAATTTTCCCTACCGCGACGTGTGAGGGGTTGAAGCGGATCACGATCAGCTCACACTCCGAAATAGGCACCGAGCTGAGGCTCGCCTCAATATTGAAGCCTCGTCGGGTATTCACCGGTGAATGTAGCCACTTAGACCTGGCCAAGACCTGCATTAGTTTTAGGCGGCGATTATGGAGATTGGCCATAACTCCGAAGGTGGCTTTTGGCGCAAACTAGTTCACCAGGGATGAACGCATTTGTCGACGACGACGTCAGGTTCTGAAGATCGTGGTGGAGGGGCTCGCATGAGTGTGTTTGTCCGAAGTTTGATATAAATAATGAGAAACGCTCGTCAGGATAACTCGAGCTCAAGTCTCAAATCATTAGTGGTTAAACCATCGCTCAGATTTCTCCTCCCAACTAAAAGTCGATCAAGTCTTCAACACACTACCTAAGGTACCTACCTTACCTATTCCCCAGAGGTCCACACACAGGATTTACCCCACGAACTGATCGACAACTCCACACTCGCACGACCCACCATGTCAAGCTTCACAAACAAGGTCATCATCGTCGCAGGCTCGGCCTCGGGTATGGGACTCGAGACAGCCCAATTACTGCTCAGCGAGGGCGCGCAGGTCGGCATGTGCGACTTGAATGGCCAGGCCTTGGAGAAAATTCTCCAGGAACTCCCGGCCGATCAACAGGCCAGAGTCTTGACGGGGTCCGTCGACGTCACGAATCGTGAGACTGTGCGCAGCTTCCTGGAGAAGGTCAGGTCGCAGTTCGGCCATGTCGATGGCGTGGCCAACTTTGCGGGCACCGGCGGGCACGAACTCGGCACGGAGGCCGTCTGGGAGACGTCGGACAAGGAGTTCGACTTCATCATCAACCTGAACGTCAGGGGCGCCTTCAACGTCCTGGCCGAGTCGTTGAAGCCGGGTTTCCTGTCTCACAAGGGCAGCTTTGTCCACGTCGGCAGCATGTTCTCCCTCCAGGGATTTTACAACGGCGCCGTCTTTGCCGCCTCGAAGCACGCGTCTCTGGGCATGGTGCGCAGTGCGGCCAAGGAGGTGGGAGACAGGGCGAGAGTGAATTGTGTGCTGCCGTGAGTGACACTTCTGAAGCCACCCATTGTGGGACTGATAGAAAGACTGACCGAGATAGTGGTGCCATTGACACGCCCATGCATCGCGCTAACCTGGAGCGCGTGCCGAAGGATTTTCCTGCCCCGAAGTTGGTGGGAACATCGAGGGAGGTAGCTGATGTGACGGTCTTTATGCTCAGCGATAAAAGTACCTTCGTCAACGGGGCGGCGTGGAGTGTCGATGGTGGAGCTGGCATCTGATGAGGAACCTCATCTCCGAGGACAGGTGCCCGGATCAGGTTGCAGATGGTTGAAGATATGAAGTGAAATGAGAACTTATTAGACCAAAACGGATAGTGGACTGTGGTGGTGGTTCGTTTGGGGTGGACATGGATCTCTGTCTTCTTTATTGTCGTTGCCGTGTAGGTCTTGGAATCATAGCGAGAGATATATCCGAGCAATCTTCCTTTCAATAACACTCGCGGTGGTCATGGCCAGTTATCGCGTTTGCTTGGTCATTCTCTTGCTCATTTGTCTTATCTTGTAAGCTCGCCAGGGTTTTGCGAATTATTCCGAGTGTTCCAGATGCATTCTCTTTAATTCCTACCATATGCAAGTGAGTGTCGAACACAGACAGCCCTGTTGGTGTACATGTTCAATGATTAAACCCAAGATTTCACGGGTGGGACACAGCGTGTCAAGTTATTGTCAAAACATTGCTCAGATCCAGCAGCGTCGCTGGTCGTACTTCCCCTCGCCCACGTGTGAGCATTTCATTAATGTATGGTGAATCGTCGTATCAGGAGATGGAATAACGCGCACCATTCATTCCAAAGCAGTCGTTGAACTGGGTAAACTTGTCCCCTGAGCCCAAGTCCTTGCTCGTGTCCAAAAGGCAGACAAGAGGTGTCATGCTGGTCATAGTCCACGCCTGCATCTGGTGGCGGGATTAGTTAGGATCCATGATGTAGGGCTGATCCACTCGGTGTGCCGTGACCCATGATCTGCATGATACATGCGCCTCTTGACTCTTCTTCACAAACTCAGGGAAAGCATCCGAGAGTATTGCGAAAACTTCTTTCGTAATTCTCATACTGAATAATGATAGATCGCATCCACATCGTACTCCCAGGATTGACATACTTGAAGCAAGTCCAGAGCCATCTCCATGGCTTACCTAATATTTGGGGCGCTGTCACGTGTCAGGCTGAGCTAGCGTCAACGCTGCGATAACAGCTATAGGCACTAAACCAATCAGACCCCAGAAATCCTCAGTCCCCCCCTGGCTTGGAATGAGGTCAGACTCTCTGTCCAGTTACCTAGTCCAAGATCCACACCAGCTCCGAGTCGCGATATGGTCTTAGCCTAGCATGCGTGGCATCGAATCGACATACTCTCCATCCGCACCAACGCGTACGACAGCCTCCTCCTCGCCACGACCGGTGCCATCACGGCCACTTCCAGCCGACGAAATCAACTCCACACACACGACGTCTACAGGAACTCTAGCTCCAGCATCCGCTCCAGCTTCTTTTCGGCTCCGACTGTCCGACACTACCTCCGATCGCCCCCTTCACCATCCACCCCGTCGCAATCCTGGCTCCCGGCTGGGCGAGCTGGCCAGCCCATACTCAGCTCCGGTCGAATGAATGCAACCTCTAAACCCCTTCCTCGCGGCCTTCTTCCGAAGTTCCCTGCCGACCCAGTGCACCCCCGTGCATCACCACGTCCTGCTGGTTCCTAGCACCGATGCGCTCCTCACGTCCCGAGAGACCGAGAGCGGGTCCTCCTCTCAGGAGGTCATCGTCTCCGAAGACTTCCTAGCCAGCCATGTGCTGCGAATACCAGCGACCGCCATCGCGGCGGCGGGGGGGAAGGAGGCCGCACAGAACCTACGGGAGATGCGGGGCAAGGCGAAGCAGTACACCACAATCAACGGTCGCACCGTCGTTATCAAGGACGCCCACGTGTACAGCAACAAAGGTCTGCCTATGCCATTACAGCCGGCGGTTTCTCTGCTAACCACCAGCCAGGCTTCAAATCCCTTGCGCAAGCGCAACTACTGAACGATGCAATCTGGTACCCCGATGTCCTCGAGCCTCGACCATGGCTGATCTACTACATCACAAAGCCTCTCGTCGGAGTATGGGAGGAAGTCACGATTACGCCGGCAATCCTGATCGAAGGTGCGGCCAAACGAGCCATGGCCGCGAATCGAGCCGCCAACGCCACTGCCAACGACGGCGCCGCCCTCCCACGCAAGAAGGACATCAAAAGCTTCCACGAGCTGCTCAACCAGTTCCCCATCATCGCCCGCCAGATGCAGCCAGGCCTTGAGAAGCTGTTCCTAGAGTTCACCATGGTCTTCGAGCGGCCTCTCCCTCCGCCGCCGTCTGCCTCATCAATACCTGATCCCCTCCCGGATGGGCCGATTGCCTCGGCAATGAAGAAGGCTCGGTCCAGCAGCATGTCGACGCCGAAGGACGGAATCAGTGGCCACAAGTCTGTGCCTGTTACCGAGCCATTCTATGCAGAAGATGACGAAGATGTCATGCGCGCCTCCTTCGAGACCGCAGTCACCACCGCCATTGACCTGTTCCAGGGTGTCGACAAGCAACAGCTGTCGATGCTCGGCGCGACGACCGACTTGACAGGACCGATCGTGGAACGATTAATAGAACGCTATGTCACGGAGAACGTGCACCACCTCATCTTCCCTCGCCTCAGCGCAATGAAACGACCTTATGACCTGGAGCTGGAGGCCAAGATTCGCCAGATGGAGTTTATCGACTTGTCTCAACTCGGCATCGGCATTGAAGGCGGTTCGAGAGTGAAACATGACCTGACCATCCACCTCGGACTGGCTGTTGAGGAGTTTAGAAAGATGGGCAACGCGATGAGCCCCCAGGAGATGCTCGACTTGCTGCTTTCGACGACCAAAATGGTGACCCAATTGACGGCTGTGGAGGAAGCAAGTCAGGCGCACAACTCCTCGTCTGAAAAGCCGTCATTGACTGTCAATGCCGACACGCTCGTGTCTCTTCTCCTATTTGTCGTCATCCGTGCGCAAGTCAGGAATCTGCAGGCGAGGCTTATCTACATCCGCCACTTTATCTACATCGACGACGTCGAGAACGGCGAGATGGGCTACGCGTTGAGCACCTTTGAAGCAGTCCTCGCATACCTCGCCATGGACTCAGGGGGCCTCCGCAAAGCGAGCCGACGAAACAAAGCGCTGTGGGACGCTACGCGCAACGGCAACATGGAAGAACTTCAGAACATCATGGAGCCGGGCCCCGGTCGTGTTCTTGACCACGACGACGACGACGACGCTGTATTTTGCGACTCTCCAGTACCAAGTCGACCGTCGTCCAGCTGGAGCTTTGCCAATGGTTCAGCGCACGGATCAGCATCAAGAAGGTCGTCGACAGCGTTGTCGTCAGCAGAGCGATTCTCTTTGGGATCGGGGCTCAGCCATGTCTTCCCCTTCGAGGCTGGCAGCGAATCGTCGGTCTCCGGTGTGGACTTCGTGATGCCGCCGATTGCCCGCGTCAAGAAAGTAGCCATGGACACAAGAAGCATGTCTAGCAGCTCCGAGATCTCGTATCATTCGCGAGCCGCAAGCTTGGGAACGTTGGGAAGCGCCCTGGAAGGTGACATCACCGTCGAGCGGTTATCCCAGACACATGACCTCTTTGGGGAGTCTGTACTCATGATGGCCGTGCAACACGAGCGAGCTGATGTGCTACGGTACCTGCTCTCGCTCAACGAATACTACTCTAGCCAGATTGTTCTCGACGATATCAACAACGAGGATACCACGCTTCTAAGCGCCGCGATACAACTAGGTCACACGGAGCTCATCGACACGATTCTCGACTTCGTGACGAAGGCGGCGACCACGGAGCGATTATCGCGCTACCTCGCCTTCCAAGACATTTGGGGCCGTAGCTGCGCGCACTACATGTTCCACGCGCCGTACCTCATTTCCAAGATTGGCAGGCTGGTGCCGTGGCGGCAAAAGGACAAGAATGGACAGACGCCACTGTTCGCCCTTTGCCGCTCGTACGACCACGGAAATTACCTCGAAATGGTGCCGGCCGGACTGGACGCGGCCACGGCAGCGCAGCATGACGGGCAGCCGCTGCACATCGATGACCACATTGACGGAAAGGGCAATTCGCTTCTCCACATTGTCAACGACCCGCAACTGGCACTCAGAATAATGCAGCAGTGCGACGTCGATGTCAACGCGACGAATGACAAGAAATTCACGCCGCTCATGGTCGCCAGCAAGTACGGCAGGCTAGACATGGTCCGAACACTTTTTGTGGACGCTCGAGTCGACGCCGCGGCTAGGGAGCTTCGTGGTCTGACGGCGGTCGAGCTAGCCAAGGACGACGAGGTGCGGAACAAGATTGACGACTTGGCATTGTTCAGCATGCCACCAAGCGCTGACGCCCGGATTACCGGCGTCGTGAGGGCGTATTTTGTCGAAGACGCCACGATACGGCTGGTCCTCAAGTCCGCCGCCCCGGCCGACCACCTGACGTACACGGTCACCACGAGTCGGCGATCTCTCTCCGACTTTGAGCATCTAGGCAACCTACTAGCTCTAGAGAACCCGGCTTCGTGGATACCGTCAGTGGCCAACGCCAGGTCGCCGTTCCAGATCCCGTCGAAGCCGTCCAGGGCTGTGTTGAGGGACATTCAGATACGGACCGACTGGTTCCTCCGGATCATGCTCGCGCACTCGACGTTTTCGACGCACGAGATGCTGTGGGAGTTTTTCTTGGTACCAGACATCCAGCTGGACATGATGGACCAGCGCAGCAATCTGAAGGCGGAAACACGGGCGGAGAAGGTCCGAGAGGAGCTGGAGCCTCTGGAAGACGTCCGCGAGGTTGAGCAGTTCATCAACCACGCGCGGGACATGATCCGCAGCGTCAACTACTCGACCAAGAGCGTTGCTCGGCGGGCCAGCTCCGTGGCCGTTGTTACTTCTGGTGAGTTGTCCGCCCGATCGTGATGTGCTTTGACTGACCTTCTGTAGACCTCCACGATGCTGCCTCGCTTCTCCACCGCGCCGTATCGACGCTGCCGTTCCTGCCGGAAGCACACCTGACCGCCCTAGAGTCCTACGTACGGGTTCTGGCGCCCACTCAGCTCAGCCCCCCAACAGTGTTCCACGGCTCGCTGCTGGCACTGCAGACAACAGTCCAAGCCCTGCTCTCCTCATTATCGCGGCCACCGGCCCTCATCTCACAGATCGCGGCGGCGCGCAAGACCATCGAGCGTAACTACAGCTCTCTCAGCCGTTCTTCCAGGTGGCCGCTAGGGTTGCTGGATGACACGCGACAACGAATGAACGAGGAGAAGGAGGAGAAGGCGCGCCAGTCACAAGAGCAGCTGGACGACCTGGGGCGGGAGCTGCGGTACACGCAGCAGGTGGTGGCGGGGGAGCTGGCGGGCTATCACGAGCTACACGAAAAGATGGGCCGGCGGGCGATTCGGCAGTTCGCTCGTGGCATGATCATCCAGGAGCGGATCCGGCTCGAGGGAATGATGAGAGTTCTCCGGAAGCTCCGCGAGGGACGAGAAGATGTCCCTCAGCCGAGCGTTTCAGGTGCAGCGAGCGATGGTGTGAGTCAAGCGTCAGAAGGACCGGTTGACGCACCAGCAGCAGCAGCTGGAGACGGCGCAGATGCAGGCGGATCCGAGGTGGCGAGCTCGCCCGTCTGAGATGGTGTTTCCCGGTGGACAGTCGTCAACACCACGGCCGACGCGTGAGATGTGGACGGTTCGTCGCGACGCGTCTATGGAGGCACGCTTTTGACTGGCGAGGAGTGTCCGGGGGGGAGACCCGGGGGCGCAAGGTGGACTCCTGCAGAGTGATGGGGTCACATGCCGGGGAGGTGAGGGGGGTTGGGTGATCGTGTACGGACGTCTCCATCGGGGGAACACAGAGTTGACAGCCGGGGACAGGGCACACGGCACGGGCTGCCTCGGCGGGGTCGATCGAGGGTGTTTTTTGGCTGAACTTGTCTCGCCGGCGCGGGATCTAGACGGGCAGGCGTTGTGTTTGCGCCATGTCTGGGCGGCGAAAGCGGATAGAGGCTTCTTGGGTTCTTTTTTGTCGTTGGTCTTTACTTGGCCATTGTGGCCTCCTGAGCAAGTAGGAGCTAATACGCAGATGGTCCGGCCAGTCTGTTTTCATATTCTTTGATGACCATTCCGTGGGCACTACTATGTTGCTGGTATCGTGCTTCAGAGACATCATCTCAAGGACCTCTTCCTGGGGAGAGCCTCGAGCATGACGATCGGGTGTCCAAGCTCCAGCCGAGCTTCAAAGCTCAACAAGCTCGTCATGCGGTCCGTCGTGAACATGCCACTCGCTACAGCAGACCTCCCCAACGAGGATCTCGCCAAGACATGGCCCATGACCGCCCCAGCCTCCTCCAGATTGCCATGTCATTCATTCATTCATGCTCGTCCTCGGAACCACGGACTGCACGGGATTCTAGCGTGTGAGTCACCGCCACCTGTCCGCCGCCTGCCAGCATGGGCAGCTGCATGCGCGGCCAAGGGTCGTTCTCCGCCGTACCCTCCATCCCGGTGTCTTCGAAGTCGAGATTGGCGTCGTCCCATGCTCGTGAAACAGAAAAAAGAACAACGAACACCCGGGACGGGAGGAAACACGCTCCCAATGAGAGAGCGCGGGAGCCAATCGCTGGCGGCGCGTGCCGATTGGCCGGCGCCCCCTCCACGGCGCGTCAAGATTGGGCAGGGGGACGGGCCAATGGGGGACGAGATCCGGGGTCCGGCGCCGGCCAATGGGCGCGCGGATGTTGGTGGCGCGTAACAAGGAGAAAAGGGGACGCGGTGAGGCTGTGCAGCGTTGTACGCGGCAGGGCATGCTTAGGTAAGGGCGCTTCGCGGAGGGAAGAAGCCGCGGGGGCGCGGAGACACAGGGCGGCAAGCCAAACCTCTTGCCGTGCGCCGGTTCATGCTCTGCTCGGCCTACTGACGCGGCAGCCGGCCTGGTGGGCGAGCGGCAAGCGGCTCACCTGAGCCCAGACGGTCTCGTCCCCCCCTCCTTCCCTTTGAAGAGAGGGGGCGAGCGAGGCCGCGGAGGGGGGCACAGCCGGCGGGCCTGAAGCTGGCGTGAGGGCGGCTTTGTCTGTGTAAGCGCCCTTGAGCAGGTTTAGGCGCCGGGCGGTTAGGATGGCGAGGTAGCAGGGCAGATGAGGGGGAGATTGAGGGTCTAGTGGTGGAGGTTCATTTTGGGAGCCGCTCGCCTTTGGAGATTGCTATGCGTAGGTAGGTAGGTGAGCGGTCGCTTGGTCTCGCGGTCTGGTCTGGTGGTCAGTGTATACGAGGTCGGTCAGTCAGGCACGGAAATAGAAGGGTGAGGGTGCATTTTAGTGAGTGAAGCTAGGGGGGAGACGGAGAGGGAGCAAGAGAGCAGAGCACAGCGGAACGAAAGCTGGCAGGGAGTAGAAGGGGACGGGGGGGATACTGGAAATTCTGCAAAATCAAATCGCAGCTCCAGGCCCACGCGTGTTGCCTGTTTGGGAGTTGGCGATGGCTTCGCGGTCGTCGCGACTGTCCTACTGAGAGCGCGACGTAGCACGGCGCAACCGCGACATCAACAGCAGGTCAACGTCCATGCCTGCCTGCCACGCTAGAGCTGTACGACGCTGGAGCTTCCTTCCAGGTCATGTCTTGGTGTCTAAAAATGAGTCAGAGACGCCTGCAGCTTTCCTGCATGAAGCCCCGACCAGTGACAGTTGAGAAGTGGTAGGACAGAGGAATAACCCCAGATCGGGGTACGGAGGTACAACAGTCCTCCGTCATGTGACTCGGCACTGTGCTTGTGGCGGTGGCTGCGGTGGTGCAGCACAGTCCGCGCTTTCCGCCCCACCGTCAACCTCCACGCCTCGAGTCGTCTCCCCCAGCATCCCAGCATCCCATCATCCCACCCTCAACCCATCAACGACACCTCCCATCGATACACCCTTCAACCGCCCTGCCGGCCACTCGCCCGCCGTCTCTGCCCGATCCCACAAGAACACCCGTCGTGTTTCAGATGGACACCCCGGCACCAAGGCCTGTCGCGTCTCATGGCCGAGACCCAGGGCCCCCAGCCTGACCCGATGCGGTCATTGTCTTCGCCTTCCTTTGCCTCTGCCGAACGACGGCTGCTGCTGGTGCTACCAGGGCATGGGTCCTGGCCGTGGATCCAAGGCCAGGACCAAGACCCGGCGCCGACCTTTCGCGCCGCATCACCATCCATTGGGCTCCAGTCGTCCGCCATCATAAAGGGCCTCGCAGTCCCCCTCCTCCTCACCACCACCACCACTCGTCTCATCAGCATTCCTCGTCTCTCCAGCAT
The DNA here is from genome assembly GCA_002851775.1 of Verticillium isaacii. Classification (NCBI taxonomy): domain Eukaryota; kingdom Fungi; phylum Ascomycota; class Sordariomycetes; order Glomerellales; family Plectosphaerellaceae; genus Verticillium; species Verticillium isaacii. Next base: position 1,873,566 of record NMXN01000007.1, on the reverse strand, counting down.
CTCGCCTCTCCTCTTTCCCAATCGCTTTCCTTCCTTTCCTTGTGTATCCCCAGAAGAAAAAAACAGCAACAGATAGATCTCCACGGTCGTCTTTGACGCGGCCTCTGCTTCACGGCACTTTCGTCTCGACCTCTCAACCCCCCAGAACTCGACATCGCCCGGAGCTGGTCTCCCCTCCTTTCCACCCTCGCCCGCTAATATCGTTAATCTGTCTGTCCGAGACAGGCAACCCGGCGAAACCATGTCCACGTAAGAGCCCTCCCCCTCTTCCCCCCCTCTCATACGTATCAATAAGTCCACTAACAAGAAACAGTCTGGCAGCCGACATGGCCTTTGACTTCGCCTTCCCCTCGTGCGAGACGCCTCCCAACTTCTCCTTCGACCCTTCTCTCCTGGACATCCCCTTCAACCCCGGTCATGGCCGCTCCAGCTCTCGTGGCTCCGTCTACTCCATGGTCTCCGCCGCCGACTCCATCGCCGACACGGCCAGCACCCGTATGAGTACCCCCAGCCGCGCCTCGCCCCCGGTCCACCACCGCGGGCCCATCCTGCTGCCCAAGATCCGCTCGCAGGATCAGGCTCTCGAGCAGTCGCCCCCCAAGCGCCAGAAGACGGCCTCGCCTCCCGCCCGCGTCGTGCCCAACCGGGCTGCCGCCCCCGCCGCCGCCTTCCGCCCTTCCCACGCCCGCAGCTTCACCAACCCCGAGACCATCTGCTGGGGCATGCCATTCTACCCCCAGGCCGATGACATGAACAGCTCGCTGCTCTGCTCGCCTGTCACCTTTGTCGAGGACGAGGAGTTTGACTTCTCCTCTCGCCGCGCTTCCACCTGCAACCTCGACGACACGGCCATTGAGAAGTTCGGCTTCCCCACCTACCGCCAGATGCCCTCTTACATGCAGGCATCCACGCCAACACCGGTCAAGCAGCAGCAGCAGCAGCAACAACAGGTCGATGCCTTCACCTTCCCCTCGTACGCACCTCGGGCTCCTTCCCCCCTGAGCGTCTCGTCGACTCCCGACCCCGTGGCGACAACCACCCTCCACGACTACCTGACCGCTCCCAACCCGGCACCCTCTCTGGTCCGCACCGTCTCCTTCCCCATGCGCGACCCCCAGGCCAAGAATTTCTGGTGGGATGTTCGCCAAGTCCGCCCGTGGTCATCCTTCAACATGGAGACAATCCTCGCTCTGCCCGGCGTAGCGACACTCCTTCATTGCCCCGTCCCGGCCCCGCTCCTCCCCATGCCGGCTGCCTCCGCCCGCCACCCCGAGACCGAGTCGGCCCTCCACTCCATCTACGCCGCTCACTACCTCCCCCGCCTCAACGCCGCGCTTGCCCTGTCCTCGACCACCCCACTGAGCCTGTCTCTGGCCCCCAAGGCCTCTGGCGCTAGCGCCAACTCAGAGCCCCTCTTCCTTGCCACCTCCTCGACCGATGCTGTCTCCGCGGCTGCCATCTTCGGGGGTAACCCCACGGCGCGCGCCGTCGGCCTCGTTCGTGCCTTTGACCGCTTCAACACCGGTATGCGCTCGGCCGGCCCCGTCGCTCGCGTCGAGTACCTCCGAGGCCTCGCCGCCCTGCACCACGCCATGCGCGCCCACGGCACCCGCTACGGCTTCATCCTCACCGAGATTGAGCTTGTCATTGTGCGCAACGGAAACGAGCGCACGCCCCACTTTGGCTTCCTCGAGGTTTGCGCTGTGCCGCTCGCCGGCGGGGATGGCGACATGACGGCCTGTCTCGCACTCTGGGGACTCTGCGTCATGGCCGGTGATGCTGCCGGCGCGTGGAAGGCGGAGATCGGTGCCCCGGCTGAGGGCACGAGGCGCAAGGCGCTCGCGAGGGACTCGTGGATGCCGTCACCGCAGCTCGCCGAGAAGCGGGAGGCCAAGAGGGCGAGAGGCTGGGTTTGGCCCGAGGATGCCGTCGGCAGGAAGGAGCTCGGCAAGAGGGGTGTGAGATACGGTGGTGTTTGAACGTCACAAGACACGATGTCACGGCTGGTCCGTGCTAGGATATGAGTGATGGATCTTGTAATGAGAGACGCGGGATGACTGATGATCGTGGTGGTCAGAGTCTTTGGCGTCTTGGTTAGGATAGCTCGTAATAGCAAAGCGTTAACTTCACGGTGCTCCTTACAGCGGTTTTGTTCGAAGCGAAGTCACCTTCCATCACTCTATTGGAACGGGCTGCGGACTCGAATCTGCAGTGTCTAATCATCTCGATGTTGCAATTGATTACTCCGAAGGTCAAAAGACCAACCCGCAGACGCATTGCCCACGCTTGGCTTCAAGACTTAACTATCTAATCCAGTGACGAAAAAACATCAAATAAGGTCCCCACTATTATGGGCTTCAGAATGTTTTTCCTCGGACTGACTTTTTGTCACTTCGCTACGAGGCTCTGACGGCATGTCGGCAACCCATGACGGGACGCCCAGGCCGGACAACGCAGATCATTCATCCTTCGTGAATATTGGGAAGCTCCTAGTTGATAGTCGCTCGAGTCTTGATTCCCGCAACAGGTTGATTTCGGCACATCTTGACATCATACGATCAGCCGAGAGATCCTGTTAGCGAGGCGGAATTGGCGGCCGCCGGCCGACGACGCCCAGCTGAGCATCCCCCAGACCACATGTTCCATTCGAGTGTGACAATCTCTTACGGTTAAATTATGGCTACAGCCAGCCCCCTCAATTCATCAAGCCACTCAGCCGGTAGAAAGTCAGACACACAAGCCCTCGAGCGTTCAGCCCTGCGGGTCGGGTCAGCATCATCTGCTTACACCCGTGGAATGCGGCCGTTGACGGAGCTCAGCCCTACCCCCATCAACATACGCGGATGAAGGGCGGTCAGACCTGCCAGGGCATAAGATGTGATTCGGCCCCAACATCCTTGTGCTTGGCTGACGGAATGTTGTAATAGTTACGGCCGCTTGGCCCCCTATTTCCCCGGGATCCCCGCCCTTCCGTTCGCGGCCGGGACGCAGCAGCTGGTCACGAATCTTACTTCGACGAGAGCCCGATCTGGGAATTCTGAACGTCGCTCCGGTGTGGCTTCACCTCGTACATTCTCCCAGCCAGTCGGGCGGCGCGCTCCCCTCCCCGGAGTCTCAGCTAGCACGCTTGGCCGCCACGGTCGAGGTGCACCCGCGCAACTCAATCGCGAGTCGACGGCATGTCTTGGAATAGGGGCAGACCGCCATCTATTCTTAGCATCGGTCCTATTGGGGAATCAATTTCCTATGGCATGTCTCGTATGGCGTCGCATGCAGAAAGTGCGCTCTGTCGACGCGAAACGAAATGTTATAAGATTCGGAGCTCCCAGCCTGTTGTTCACTGATGCCAACATCTCGAGAACTGTAGACAACCAGCGAACAGCCTTCAAACTGCCAAATCAGATCAAACCTCAAGCTACCCTTCGCCCTAAAGAAAATGCCTTCCTTCAAGACCCTCGCCGTCCTGGCCGCCCTCGCCCTCGGCGCCGTCGCCCTGCCCGCCGAGCCCCGCGACGAGGCGCCCGAAACCTCGCCCTCCGCCGAGGGCGTCACCTTCGCCAAGGCCGTCGTCGACCTCAAGCCCGGCGTCCAGTGCGGACCCAACAAGTGCGGTCCCGGGCTCGTCTGCTGCAACGAGAGCTGCGGCATCTGCACGCCTCCCCGCGGGCTGTGCATCACGCTCTGGTGCGGGGAGCCTGCGCTGTCTGTTTAGGGGGTTGCTGGAAGCTTTTGCAGAAATGGATGGGTCGACGCTCCTGTGGAGATGATTCATATTTGATGGGTATTTGCGGCGACGGTTGAGATATGCCTGCCCTGCTGGGTAGCTGGCTCCAAAACATGTAGAAAGACAAAAGAGCCAGGCCTCCCCACGTCATCAACCTAGAACAACATGACACATGATTTTTCTTTGGACCCCCTTTCCAGTGGTTCCTATGTCTGGCTAGGTCTCCCTACAACGATCAACGATGAATAGATACCTCTTCACATTTGACCGCCTACTACAGCTTAACCTATGTGTAGGCTGGTGATTTGATCCTCAGCGTCAAGGACATTGACCCACATCGTAACATGTAAGAAACAGGTGTTGCACAGGAACTCACATCCGAGACAGTTTTGCACTACAATGAAGGCTGCGGACATATAGTTGCAGCCGGAAAGCCCAGAAAGACACATGCCTGACGAATCCCGTTTTCCCCAAGTAAGCAAGTAGCTGAGCTACGTTGGGTCCTGCAGGGCACTCCTCAATGACCCAGGGAAGCAAAATACAGCGGGTATTAGACGGGATTGCAGGGGTATTTTGTCGGCATTCATTGGTGCGCTGAGACTGATACGCTTTCTATCTTCATCTCAAATCAGGCGCTCGGCTTACCCTATGTCCGAAATCTTGAAACTGCCGCCGACCCTGGTCTGGAAGAAATTTGATAGACTTTGCTCTGTGGCGACGTCTTTCATCAAAATCGTGTTCTTTATTTAAGTTAAAATGGGTTCTGCGAAAGATGAGGGTTGACAACAACAAGGCGTGTTCACCCCAACAGACTCGACATAGGCCTTTGGTTCGGCTGTGATGGCGCGTCACCGTCGACCGAGACGCTCTCGGAACGGAACCTGAATTGCACGTTTCCCGAGAGGAGCCTTGAGAAGTCAGGGTTGAGTCACCGAAGACCCATGTAGTATGGACGTTTCTCTCGCTCATCTGTGTATGGCGAATGTCTTCACAAATCACTCCCGAGTTGCACGATCAACACGTAGCAATTCGTATCGAGCTCCAGCAAGACTTCCTAAATCAAGGGGCCATCTTCAATACCAATGCGAGAAGGTCTGTGTCAGAATCGTGAGAAGTTCTCCACAGCCAAGCGGTCCGCATCGGGGATAGGATCGAGTGCGCAGGCCAAGGTGAGCACACTTCACCACACGACAGACGACAACCATGCGCGGCATGCGGTGGTTCCTGACGTTTCAGAACTTGTCTTGTAAAATCAGAAGAAGAACCCAGACGTGTCGGAAAGGGCACGTCAACATTCATACTGCCCATCTTGATTCGATTAACGCATGACACAGCAGCGCCGACAGTACTGCAATTACCACTTAGATGTGTTAAGATGCACTGCATGAGAGGGGAAGCATTTCCAAAGCGGTCTGCACCAAAGAAGCCTTCTTCCAAAATCGGCCAACGCCTTCGCAATGATCGCCGGCCCAAGTCTATGTCCATGGTCGTGGAGACGGGACTTTATCCGGCGATAGCACGATAAGTCCGGTGATCAAGGATATCCAGGTTGTCAGTGGAGTGGAACTGCTTCGGGAGCATCCGCAGAAGCACGCTAGACTGTCATTTACGGGACCGTAGTGGCCTATGGAAGATTTGGCTCACTTGGCATGGATTCTATTTCGGCTTCGTTTTGCATTTGTTGGTCACTTTGACTTGGGTTCGGACATAACATCGTGAGTTGTTGACGTCAGAGCCACAGACTCAAGTAGCTCCACATCTTCCTACTATTCAGATATAATACGATTGTATGCATTCTACCTCCTGGTCCGTACCAACCAGGTAACCACGAGTAACAACACTTAATCCAATCTTGTCCTACCCCCTCTCGCCGCACACATCGCCATGTCTTCATTCAACTTCAACTCGACTGGCGACCAAGTGGCACAGGCCTTTAAACATCGCATCCAAGGCCGCACCTTTCTTATCACAGGCACCAGCATGGGTGGACTGGGCGCTGGTATTGTCAAAGTACTCGCTCAACATGGCCCCGCCCACCTCGTGCTTGTCAGTCGGAGCCGTGAAAAGACCGAGCCAGTCATCAAAGAAGTCGAAGAAGCCGACAAAGACGTCCGGGTCACTTTTCTAAGCTGCGAACTATCCGACTTCGACTCCGTTAGGACAACAGCTGCCCGCATCAATGACGATGCCTCGATTCCCAAAATCGACGTTGTCATCAACAATGCTGGTGTTATGGCGATCGAGGACTACACTATTGACAAGCAAGGCTACGAGATGCAGCTTTCCGCCAATCATCTTGGTCATTTCATCTTGACCAACTCGATCATGCCAAAGATTCTCGCCGCTGGTCGAGGGACACGAATCGTCAATGTTTCGAGCGATGGCTATCAATTCAGTTACTTCCACTTTGACGATTTCAATTTCTCGGACGGCAAGACATACAACGATCTGGTAGCCTACGGCCAGAGCAAAACAGCAAACATTCTGTACTCAGTTGCACTCGCGAAGAGGCTTTCAGCCTACGGGGTTGACGTTTTCGCAGCGCACCCAGGTGCGATTATGACGACTGGGTTGACCACTCATTTTAAACCGGACGTACTTGAGCGACTTGCAAGTACTGCCCTCAAAGTCCATGGGCGCGACATATTCGTACCCGAACCAGCCGAGAAGACCCTAGAGCAAGGCACTGCGCCGATACTAGCTGCGGCCTTGGATACGTCCTTCGCACAGGCCAGCGGCTCGTACGTCAAGGACTGCCAACTCACAAATGTTCATGACTACGCGAAGGATGAAGATAACGCGCGGAAGCTCTGGGCCTTAAGTGAAGAGCTAGTCAAACAAGAGTTCCGGGTCTAAATTACTGACATTGGGGCGTGTACTACATCTACCCTAGACGGTTGTGCTCGAAGGGGACTACATATCCTAAGGTAGCTTTGTAAAAGCCGTCGACAGTTAGACACCAAGCCCTGCAACTTGAGACATTCCTTTCTTGTGCGCGTATGTTCATGGTGATGAATCATTCTGGGGACCTGGAGATGCCATTAATGTGATGATGACGCCAAGAGCCAGGGAAAATCACCCAAGCAGCAAATTCAGACACTCTCATCACTTTCAGCAAATGTTTAGCCCTCTAACCACATTGAAAATACACGATCGTTCTTTCAGCAGCTTCAGCTCGTAGCCTGAAGCATTCTACCAAGTGCCGCATCATTTTATATGCAAGCGAGTCAACTGGGAAGCTGATGGCACTGTTTACTCGAGGCTCCTCAGACAAGCCCTTGCTTGAAATTGCTACTCCAGATTGATTGAGAGAAACCCATTCTCAGTTTCGAGGTTAACGGTTGTTGGTGTTGTTCGTCGCAGGCAGGTCCTCTTCAGCCATCTTGGAGGCTAAATCAACGACACAAGAGAATATCTTTTTCGCACATTCCTTGGAGATGCCATCTGGAACTTCAAGATACGGCAAAACGTCCTGGGATCTGAGCTTTTCAAACAGCGCAATCTCCTAAAACAGGGGTGAGCTTTCGCATGTCTTGGGGAGCTGTACATACCCAATCCGCCAGATACTTGGGCCATAACATGCCTCGTAACATGGCACCTTTGTCTGAAGAACGCCGGGAGCATTGCACCAGGATCGTCGGAACGCCAGATCGCAGCTGTGATAGAGCGAGCTTCAACTATAAAAGAAGGCCATTTGTGAGAAAAGGAGCTATCAGCAGGGAGGTATCACTAACATCGGACATCTCATATCTGCTTGGGAGTTTCTGAGCGCAATACACGATGATATCGGCCTTCCAGTGGCTGTCGTATGTCGTTGGCTCCGAGGGACGCACATCTTTTCCTTGCGCACGAATTTCTACCGCTCGATCGGGCCCTGATGAAACCACGCCAGTAGCTTTCAGGCTGGGGATGTAATAATGCTAAGCTCTTTAGCATGAAGTTTCCAGACAGCCTATGCTCTGCGCCTATTTCTTTCACTTACTTTGGCATGGAGATAGCCCAGAACGGGGCCCTGGTTGCTATCGACAATGTCCCTGTTTGGAATCAGTCTGGATCTCCCTCTTCGATTTTTTTTTCAGACTCGAGCACGCACTGCACAACATTATGGCTTCGCGCATCGCCGACGACATAGATTTTCAAGGTCTTGCTAGTGTGCCTTGCCAAATTCATTGCTTGCCAATCGTGGTGAAAACCGGATGTTGGGGTTCTACGAACCATCTGCCGCGGTGGTGACCATAGCTCAAAAGATTGCCGATTCGGCGACGGAGGGCTGCTGCTTGTGGTTGCCTCAGAGGTAATGGCCCTGGGTGGAGGCATGCTCGTCAATTCAGGGGTTGCCTCAGAGGTAATGGCTCTGGTTGGAGGCATGCTCGTTAATTCAGGGATTTCTTCAGAGGTAAAGATCTCGGTCGGAGGCATGCTCATCAATTCAGGGGGTGAATCGGCCGAAGCCTCGAGATTTCTTTGGGGACTTTGTTGGCCGACAGGCTCTTCGGCGGGGCTTGCGGGCTCATACGAGGCGGTCTCGCTACCCTCGTCGTTCCAGTCGCCGTCGTCAATAACAGTCTCGGCGTAGGTGGTCAAGCCGTCGAGGTATTGTTCAAGGATGTAGGCCTGTCCGGAGATTTGCGGGTCGCTGTTGGCCCCAAGAGCTATTCGGAGAGTAGCCAGCTGCTCGAGAATGTGAGGGATTTGGCTCGTGTCCGCCTGGACAAGGTCCAAACCATCCTGTACGCCGTGAAGCCCGTGTTGGAGACCAGAAACATCCGCCCTGATCACAGTCGTGTCTTGCTTGATGGATTTTGTCATGGTGAGCGTCATGAGCTCCAGGGCGAGGTTGAGGGACCCTCGATATGCCTCGAGCGACGTCCTCAGCCCCGCAACTTCGTTTTTGCCGCTCGTTGCCCACTTCATTGCCCCGGATCGCCCTTCATGAGCCTTGAGAACGGCATTGATGCGAACGACAATACCATTGCAGCTCGAGAGGATATCGATGATCTGAGCGCGCAAGGCTTCAGGGATGCCGGCGTCGGTGGCGGTCGTGCTGTCCTCTCTGAGGAGTTCGAGGATGATCTGCAGTTCCGATAGCTCGCGGGTCACGGCGGCGAGATCGGCTCGCGCGTCCCGACAGCCACGAACGAAAGTAGTGACGGCGACCGTCGTCTGGATTGCGGCGGTGATCAGACCGATACAGCCCGTGGCGATGGAGAGGGGATCCATTCAGGCGTCAGCGGGGTCAGTCAGTTGAGGTAACACGGAAGCGCGTGCTGCCGTCCCAGACAGGTCTTTGAGATGTGCTGTATTCGGCTTTCGGCCAGCTCAGCGAGAGAGCAGTCCAAGGAGAATCCTGCGCGGTGAACCTTTCGTCAAATGGTGAGGCTCGACGATGAAAGATGAGAGCTCAAGATACGGTCAGCGGAAGGTAGAACAGGCTCGGGGAAGGGATCTAGACCTGGTCCTGTGGGTGCTGGGTGCTGCGCCATGCACCACATGCAATCTCTGGAACGCCACCAAATGCTCCACAGCAGGCTGAACATCTACCTACTCAAGTCAGTAAGCACAGAACGTCTTCATCCGGTGGGTTCATTCGGGCACTCGAAAGATGAACGCTCAATTGACTCGTATGCTGCTTGAAAAAAAAAGGGTATCCAACGAATGCATCTCGCGACCAACAGGACCCCCCGGAATGTGTTATGCTTCCGTCGCCCAACCATCGTATACTCATAGCTCGTTAAGCAACTATCGTGTCTCTTCAGCTCCATTGACAACCCGCAGAGCCCTCCTCGGTCCCATGACGACCGAGAAGAAGCTCGGCTCCTGCCCCTCAAGCAGTGCCTCGGCGCTCGAGATGCTGTCGCGGTCCGTCGGGGCCCCGCGGCTCGTCCCATCACCCGTCCTCCCGCTTCGCACGTCCTCGCTACGCCGAGCAAAGCCGGCTCCTGCGCTGCCGCTCCCAGCTGCTGTCGTCCCGCTGTTGGAGCCCGGGGTGATGTCATCGGGCATCCACTTCGGCTCCTTTCCGGGCCCCACCCAGCCGAAACTCTCGTCACTGGCCGTGCTCGTGTCCCGGTTGTGGCCCCGCCCCGATCGGCCGCGGCCGAGAAGTCCACCGAACGCGCCGCCGCCGAGCCCGAAGGACGCGTTCGAGGCGCCGTGGTACCGGTTCGCGACGGCGAGATGCTGCTTGTAGGCCGCGACCTGGCGGCGATACAGCCACGCGCACCAGCCGAGGTAGGCGGCCAGGAGGGCGAAGACGCCCGCGATGACGCCCGCGGCGATGGCGCCCGGGTTGGAGTCGCTGCCGCCCCCGTTGTCCCCGCTACTGTCGCCCTCGCCTTGGCTGTTGGAGTTTCCCCCGGTAGCTCCAGGGGCGGGCTGCGTCACGGTGGCGGTGGCGCCGCTCTCCGTGATGGTGAAGACGGGGGGCTTCCCGGTTGCGAACGGGCCGTCCGTGGCGGGACCGCCCGAGGGGGTGGTGAGGGTCGCGCTGCCGTCCGCGCCGCCGCCGATGACCTTTTGCACGGGCTCTGGGACGCGGTAGCCCCAAGAGTTGGCGAGGACGAGGTTGTCCGGGCTGATGTCCGGCTCGTGGTCACCGGCGGTGAACTTGTCGGCCCATTCAAGGGAGGAGGCGTTGAAGACGTAAATACCGGGTGAGTCGCAGGGGATATCTTCACCGACGTAGCCGCCAACGAGGATCATTTGGCCGTCGCGCATGGTGCAGGTGTGGCCGGCTCGAGGAGCAGGGACGGAGGACGAGTCGCTGTTATCGACTTTGATCCAGTGGAAGGCTGGTATCGTGAGGATGTACATGTCATTGTACTGTGTTTGGTTGTCCTGTACTCTGTCAGTGCTGTTTTCAACACCCTGCAGTTGAAGTAAATCTCACCGTCACGAGGTCCTGACCGCCAAAAAGGTAGATCTGGAAGCTGGACGCATCAGGCGCGCTGGCAACGACGGCACAAGGGTTGACTCGGACGGGCGGCTGATCGCCAGACGTTTCCTGGTTGTACCACTCGGAGGTCTCGATGTCGAAAACATCTAACCTCTCCATGTTCTCAGTGAGCTCGTCGCCAGCACCGCCGCCCAGTCCGATCAGCACACCGCGTTTTCCCCATCCGGGTACGAAGATAAGCACGGCATCTGCCCGCTCGGGGAAATTTTCGCCGCCTTGCGTGCCGCCTTCGGTGATGTTGCGATACGTGCCACCTTGGCCGGCGCCCGAGTTTTGAAGGGAATCGACACCACTGTTGGCGTAGCCGGGGTGAGTCCACTCGAGCAAGCTGCTGAGATAGAGCCTGGCGACTTGGATCGACCAGCCGCGGGTGGTCGCCACGTCGAGGTGACCTCCAAAGTACCAGCTCAGGCCCAGCTCGGGCACAGACAGACCAGCGCCTTCGGCAGCTCGCTGGATGGGTATGTCACTCTCCGTTGAGTAGTTGCCCGCCGATGTGCGCGGGTCGTCAAAGCTGGACCATTCCTCGCTCTTGATATTGTATCGCCACAAGGCCATTCGGTCAGGCGTTGCGTACTGCTCCTCGCCGCTGCCATCATCGACGTTGTCGGCAAATTGGCCACCGTAGAGGTACAGGTTATCGTAGTCTTGCCAGAGGTAGCCGAGCGACACCTCGGGGGGCCCGTTTGGGATCTCGAGACCCTTTAGTCTTGGTTCGTCGATATCCCATGACCTTTGAAGATCCAGAGTAAGAAAGTTATTGTCTACCAGGTCAGCGACGGCACGTTTTGTAGGGGAGGATATGTCTCACTCCACGTGTCAAACTCCTGGTCACCACGTGTTTTGGCTTGTCCGCCGTAGATGTACATCGTGCCGTTGATCAGTGCCACTGGGTCGCGTTAGTTGAGGAGCAATATCTCACAGCCGAGGGAAAATGCTTGCCTTGGTGAGCCCATCTGGTGCAGACTTCCGTCGGACTGGTCTGCCGCGCCTGAATCACGCCAGCCTCGACACCACCATCAACATGTACCGGACCGCTGCGGTAGCTGAAGGCGGGGATGACGACGGCAATCAGTAAAGCAATGACGGTGAATCGCTGAAGGCTGGAGACCGAAGACGGAGGCGCGGTCGCGACCGTCTTGACGCGGGGCCTTTTGTAGCCAGCAGCTAGCTTGGTGTACCACGATCGGCGGCGTTCAGGTCGTGGAGACTGATGGTCGTCGCTGCGGTTGTCATGATCGTTCTCGTTCTCGTTCTCATTATCGTCCTGCGACTGTTGACCGGTGTCGCGGTCGCTCTGGCGGGATGTGTCGTTTGCATCGTCGTCCCGCCCACGTTTGATAGGCAGGGATGTGATCCCACCAAACTCCTTCTCGCTGGCGACAGACACTTTCCGGTTGGCTCTGGGTGATGTCGGCCCCGTCTGCGAGCCGTCGTCGCTCAAGTCGTCGTCGAGGCCGACCTCCTTGAACACGGACTGGCGACCCTTCTTGATGTTCCCGACCATAGAGGCCGGCATTCTGGATGCTTCGCGGAGACGATCGGACGTCAAATGCGAATTGAATCTTGGTCGCGTGGGATGAAAGCTAGGAGATGGGGGGCCTTTGCCGTAGGCTGGAGTTGAAGGGAAGACCTTCGTAAAAGACATGGTGGCGTAGGGGCCTGAGCCGGGCTGGGCTTGACCTGCGGTGCGGGTGCGCGCTGACGTCGGCCTCGCAGGCTGGGAAAGACAGTGTGCACTGCAATACAGCCTATGATGTCGCCAGGCCGGGGAAAGGTGGGCAGATTGGTAGGGGTTGTCACACAGACAGAGGGGACACAAGCCGGGGGGGCGGGAGGACCAAGTCGTATCAGAGAAAACCTCCGATCAGAATACGAGAGACTAAAGAGGAGAAGGCGACGGCGAGAGAGGTAAATGAAGCAGCGAGAGCCACGGGCTTTCACTGAAGAGGATAAACAAGATGTTAAGATGGAATGACGGGGAGAAGAGGCGACCCAAGAGAGAGATACCCCAGGTCACGGACAACTTCGTCCACCAAGGCCGACCAAACCAGGGGGTCCTCCGGCCAGTCAAGAGATCCCCAGGCCAGCGCATTGCCAACAGATCTGGGATGCTGAACCACTCCAGGTACCGCAATGGCAAGCACGCGGGGCGTGGTACCGCCAAGAAACCGGCACCTGGCTCTCAATGCCAGGGAGAGAGAGAGTGGCAACCCCGGAGTCTTGGAGGACCGAACAAGTCCCCCTCCCGTCCGGTCGTTCGTTGGTAGGGGCCGCGGACCGGAAGCTTGGTCCATATGAAATCATGGATGTGACTCTACTCCTCGGCAGGGTCGTGGCTCGACAGGGATGGCGGCACCGGAGCAAAAGTTGGCAGGATGCGACATACTAAGGGGTCGTCAGGGTCAGGCTGGACGGCCCTCTTGATGGGATGGGCGTTGACGCGACTGGATCGATCCAGGAACGGCACGGACATGTCGCGATGATTGGCCACTCGGTCAACAGGGAAGCCTGGACGATGACCTCACCTGATCTCCCACCATTCGCCTGCCTGTCGAACAGGAGGTGCGCCGCACGCGAAGGCGGTGGAACGGGATTGGCATCGCTAACCCCTGGCGATAATGGATACGACGCTGTGTTCCACTGGCCATCGAGATGACTGGTAGTGAGTGAGTGGCCCGCGGAGTGGCTTCGATGGTGCGTTCCGTTTGAAGCCTTGACGATGATGGAAATGAGAGAGAGACGGGACTAGCGCGGGAGAAGTGGTGAAATCAGGCAAATGAACATGTGACGTCAGGTACCGTACCATGCTTGGCCACATCATGCTCAGCCACATCGATTAGCCACACAGTCCAAAGCCACAACCTAGCCACCGTCTTGCTCTCTGCTTGTTCACTGTCGTCTCGGCAATGGGAAGCCTTGCGCGCTGATGTCTTCGTATAACCACTGATGTGGCTTGTCCGGATGTCTTCTAGTGGTGTGTATCCGGAACTCAGATCACATCAATACGAAGGAGTTGAGCTGTGCATGACCATGCGCCCTGCATATGCGCCGCTCAGCCCCATCATGTGGTGACCCCTCTTCTCCGCCTCCCCTCCATCTCACCTTCAAGACAGCGACGGCAGTCTTTATCTCCTCTCTCTCAGCCTGAGCGGGCTTCGTCAATAGTACGCCGGTCTTAGCCTCTGCCCGCTCATTGCGCACTCAGGCCACGCCGGGCCACCAAACGGAGGTCATGAGGCTGATTAACACCTCCACACTCGACTTTAAGGAGTTCTTCGGATATATTCCTCCCTATGCGATACTCTCGCACACCTGGGGAACGGTGGAGGGCAGCGAAGTCACATTTGCGCAATGGCTGAACTGGCCAAGCAGCCCGATCCAGTCCCCAGGTCTGGCCAAGATCCTCAAGAGCTGCGAACTCGCTGCTGCCGAGGGACTTGAATACGTCTGGGTCGACACCTGCTGCATAGACAAGTCCAGCAGTGCCGAGCTTAGTGAGGCAATCAATTCAATGTTCATGTGGTACCAGCGCGCGCAAATTTGCTACGCTCACCTGGAGGACCTTGAGTCCTACCCGGAACCTTATGAACTCCAAGTTGCAGCCTTGAACAACTGTCGCTGGTTCACGCGAGGATGGACATTGCAGGAGCTTATTGCCCCCAAGAATGTCTGCTTCTACGACAGTGCATGGACATCGATCGGAACCAAGTCGCTGCTGGCCCGGCACCTGGCAGAGGTTACGAAGATCTCATATCATATCTTGATCAACAACACAGCGCTGGCTTCCTTCTCCGTCGCGCAGCGAATGTCATGGGCCGCTCGTCGTACGACGACCCGCAAGGAAGACGCTGCATACTGTCTTCTGGGCCTGTTCGGCGTCAACATGCCGCTTTTGTACGGCGAAGAAGACCGAGCCTTTGTCCGACTCCAGGAGCACATCATGCAGAAGACAAACGATCTCAGCATCCTTGCCTGGTCACACGGCGATCGGGGTGCAAGTCTCGAAGCTGGCGCTGTGCGTGGATGCCTTGCTATGAGCCCTGCCGAGTTTGCCGCCAGCGGTAAGATCTCGCGGGAAGACCAGCTAGGAATGATGGAGCCCGAACTCGTGGTGACCAACAAGGGAATCCGGATCGACACCATAAGAGACATTGAATACACGAGAGAAGCGCAGGGTAGCCGGCCGCGACAGGCCGTCTACATCCTGCGGCTGAACTGCTTTAACATGGACTCTGGCTTGGAAGTTGCCATCCCGCTCCAGAAATGGGGACCCAACATTTTCGTCCGGGACATGTCTCGATCTATAGACCATGTCCCCAGTGCCTACGAATACAACCCTCGCGTTGAGCAGACTCAGACGATCTATCTCCTCACATCTCTACCGAGCTACGTGGAAGGAATCCAGGGTCGGGCGCTTCTCGCGAGCTACCACAGGGCAGCCTACTGCATTTCGGCCCTGCGCATCGAGCCCACAACCCGTGTCAACGTAGGACTGAGCTGCACGAAAAGATGGC
Organism: Verticillium isaacii; assembly: GCA_002851775.1. Classification (NCBI taxonomy): domain Eukaryota; kingdom Fungi; phylum Ascomycota; class Sordariomycetes; order Glomerellales; family Plectosphaerellaceae; genus Verticillium; species Verticillium isaacii. Next base: position 1,858,370 of record NMXN01000007.1, on the reverse strand, counting down.
CCGCCAGTCTCTGGGATGCAGAACAATCCGTGTTCTTCGTGCCGGTCGGCGGTTCCCACAAACAGTGGACGGCCTGCAAGTATGTCGCCAGATTTCCCGAGACTGACGAGGCTACCACGGGCGTCTATCAACCTGAAGCCGCATGGCTGTCTTTCTATGTGGTGCTGAACTGGACGACCGACTACCCCCTTGGAAGACGCCCCAGTCAGCAGAGGTCCAAGAAGAGAGAGACGACTTCTTCACCCGAGGGGCGCATTACCTGGTCCTATCTGATACTTGAGGCCCCGTCCCACCCTGCACCTGACGCCTACGAACTGGACGGAATATCAAAGAATCTGGACTTCAACGAAAGTGACACGATTTCCCAAGTTCTAGACGCAATGGGGAAGAATCAAAGAGATTGGTTGCGATTACGGATCTCTCTTCAAAAGGTCTCCGGCAACAACTGGAGCTGGAACATGCCGCTGACTCTGAAAGAAGGTGGTTACAACCAGTATCAGTCAATCAACTGCACCATACGGATTGAGGATGATTTCAATATATGCACGGGGCCAATGTGGGAAGTTGACATCAACTTCCGGACCGCGTCTGCATGGGAAAGCGATGGGGAGGATATCGAGACAGTCTGAGGACGCGACTGGCTCAGTAGCCGAACAGGGCAGGGAACTCAGGCTCGTTACCAAACGAAGTGTTTATTAGAAGCTGAGCGGCGAAGGGAAACTTGAACCCAGAACATAGATGAGAGGTTAAACTTTTAGTTGCCAATACACTCAAGGTGCACAGAACCCGTCGTTCTACGTCAAGTGAGAGGGAGCTAAGTGGCAAATAATATACTTCGAAAGTTCAGGAATTTGATTGTTGAAATGTTTATTATCGACATTCGACTTGAGATACCAACTAAGGTAGGCTGCCTCATTTTACAGTCGTACGCAGCATTACGGCCATCTGGCCATCCCTCCCTCCGCGCCCACCACCCGCCGGCACCATCACCACGCGCGTCTCAAGCCCCATTCCCACGCCGACTTCACTCGGCGAGAACTGCGAAACCGCAAAACCCGGCTTATTCGTGGCGGTGTGGCGAAGATGACGCAACCTGTGCCTGTCATCCTCGGCGGCTTCCTGGCCCATCAACCCACCACGGTACCCCGACAGCAGAAGCCACTCCGAGTCGGTGAAGTCTTGCGCCGAAAGGCCTCTCCAGCCCTTTGTCCTGACAGCCTCCACCACGACGGCTCCCAGGATCAGGGCATTCAAAACTGCCACGGCAATAATGTACGCTCTTTGACCGATGACGAGCGTCTCGACGGTGACGTCCACGGCCTGCTCCTCGGAGAAGTTGCCCACCATGACCTGCGCCGCGCCGTACGCCGCGAGCATCGAGTCGGTCATGGCCGTGATGGAGTTCTCCAGCCCGCGGAGCGTGGCGAAATCCTCCGTCGCGGCGCCGTTGGCGTTGTTGGAGATGTTCCACGAGCGGATGCTCGCCAGCAGCGCGTTGCCCAGCACCGACTCGTAAAAGTTGGTCAGGTCGTTGGAGATGAGCTCGAACTGGCGCATGACCGTCCGCGTGACGTTGCGGTCCGGGTTGAAATCGTCAATCTCCCTGAGCGGCGCGACCGTGATGTTCCGCCCGGCCAGCCCCACGGACACGTTGAACAGCTGGGGCGTGAAGTCGACGGTGCACTGCGTGGCGTTCAGGGCGCGGTAGCTCTCGCCGGCGGCGATGGCGATGTACCGCCGGATCGAGTCCTCGCTGTGCGTCACGGCGGCGGCGACGATGGCGGCCGGACTGTGGCCGACGTACTCGGAGTACTGGCGGGCGCCGGTGCTGTCTGGGAGGAACCCGCGCACCGGGAAGATGCGGGCGGGGAACTCGTTGCCGATGAAGAGGGCGGTGCTTTTGTTGTATATGCACTCAACCTCGGCCGTGTAGCCTCGTTCGGTGTAGCGGTATTCGGTCGCGAAGGAGATGTTGGAGACGGCGGAGTCCTTGAGGCCGACTGTCGACCCGACGCCGTAGGAGCGGCCTTCGTAGATGTACTGCGTGTTGTCAATTTTGGGATGTCTGCGGACCGAGCCGTCCGGAGTCGTCGCCGAGGACCCGATGACGATCAGGTTGCCGAGAAGCTTGGTGCCGACGGAGTACGTGAAGTGGCCCTCCTTGGCCATGTCAGACGGACCTGACTGGCTGATTTCAGATGGGTACTCCTTGATGAGAGTGACGTTGTCGTACGAAGGAATAAGCACAGTTTCCCTCACGACGGTGCTGCTCTCGACGGGAGTGATGGCGCCGACCCAGATGGCCGAAGAGATGAGGCTGAGGCCAGACATGCCGAGAACGGGAAGCAGATACCGTGGAGGGCCCTTCCACTTGACCCTTTGGGTGCTCGTATTGATCAGAGCTCGCAGGCTGTGCGTCGTGAAGCTCGTGCCGCTGAAGAAGGCGAGGCTGGTGCCATATTGGACGAGGTAGGCAACGGCGGAGGCGTGGATGAGCCCGAGGAGAACAGCGATGATCTGGATGCCCGATTGCAAGGCAGCTCTATTGATTCGGATGGAAAGAAACCAGAACTGGTACCAAGTGTCGTTGATAAGCCAGCTCTGGACGTGCGCGACGATGAGGACGCAGCTGAGGGTTGTGGTGATCAGGAGGGCGCTGAAGACGGACCATTTTGCCAGCAGTCCCGCTTCATTCGGGGTTGTGGCCACGTCTTTCGGCTTGCTCCTCAGCGTCTGAGATTCATACTCATTGGTATCTGAATCCAAGGCGACTGAGTACATTGTAGGTTGAGAACTCGAAACTCCAGGCCAAGCAAAGAAATCACTGCATGACGGAACGAGAAAAGGATCTTTTGTCCTCTCTCCCAGCCGGCCCAGGAGGATCGACGGGGTTTTACCTGAGCGAGCAAAGTCTCAGATGGCGCGAACCTGTGTCCAGGGCTGAAGAGCCTAGATCCTAGATTTAGAGGCATGGGTTCGAGGCCGCAGCCTGGGTGGTTTCGAGTTATGCGGTTGGTTCAGCGGCCCAATCACCACGGACTGTTTGGCGCGCGTAACATTGCATCTTGAGGGCGCCGAGAAGTGCCGACCTACCCGCGTCGCATGGTGGAGGCTGAGAGGATTGCCGGACGCCTCGAGTGTGTGGTTGCATGGCTGAGTTGAGGCAGAGGCTACCTATGGCTCTGATCGTGGGCATGTCACGCCGGTCGAGGCAGAGATGGCGATCGAGGACTGCTCAAATACGTTTCGTATGCTCGATTGAATGGCACTTGGTGGGCAGGTCAGCGCTGTCCCGGGTCTGCCGCATTGCCATGGAGAGACCCGCAAGCTGATTGCTCCACACACACTCCAGCAGTGAGTACCCTGCCTCGACTGCGACCAACAGACTGCTTTGATTCGCCGCAATGGGGGCGTTGAAGTAGGATATCGTCCCGAGGCAGCCCATTGCACCGCCCTCGGACTTGTCTCGGAGCGCACGATGACAAGCAGATGCTGCTGTGAAGAACATGCTTAATTAGTCTAGGGGAGGCTTTGGCTGTCATAAGCTTCACAAGACCGGTTGCAAGTGGTCTCTTGTCGGGCCTTGATCGTGTGGACGCATGCTATAAACCTCGACTTTGGCGGACGCCCGAGGAAGGCTACTCATTGAATTATGCATGAGACCAAAATACTCGGGACTGGATTTTCTACAAGCTTAGTAGGGAGGAGGACTCCGAGGGAAAGCACTCGGCGTGATGACCAGGCATAACAGTCGGCTCAATGCAGCTGAGGCTTCAACACACCGTGTTTCTGCTGCGAACATGTACATAGTCTGCAGAATCATAGTAGCGACTGCCCGGAGACTTTTACATTGCCATGAAATTCGGCTAATGACTGCCGTTCCCGTTTAGTGATGTAAGAACTCTGGACGCGATCGAAAGATCCAAGAAGAAGCTAACAGTCAATAAAATGGGCTGACTGGGCGGTCTTCTAAAGAAAAGAGGAAGCCATAAGGCCATCTAGGCATTGCTCTCTTTCGCGATCGAGGTTATTGATGTTGCGCTTGGGTTGTGTTCGCGCGGCTGGAAACTTCCAGCATGGCTTGCTTTAACAGTGAACTTGAATGAGTCCCATTTTAGGAATGTTAGATTGAAGAGGCTCTGGTTTGTCCATTGTCCACCTTAGCTCTAGCAATAATAAGATTCTCGTTCTTCGCGTGGTTAATGCCCGCCAGAGGCCATTTCGGACATGACAAACAGAAGTCTCAAGTGTCTCAGACGTCATGCTTTGGAGAGTAATGACTTGTCCACAGAAGATAGGGCATCAGCTCCATTATCACTCTTAAATGGAACCGTAGATGCAGTAATTCGATGAGCAGTATCGCTGTTTCGTTAAGGGGCTGAACAAGCAGCCCGACTGTGTCTTGGTGAATGAATCTAGTCGTCACTCCACAACAATTAGCGGACATGATCCTCGAAAGGATACCAAAAGTCACCCGTCTCTTGACATATCATGTAGTGAGGAATAGAACGTCTGTCAAGAACTAAATCCAAGCCATCATGATTCAAGAACCCCTGGTGGCCTAGTGGCTTCTTCCATTTAAGACCATGTTATTCGTCATGATCTGATTACTTTTCATCGCGCTCACATCGGCTAGCCAGAGCTTCACCCGCAATGTGCCAACATTTGGGTCATGGTAACAGGGTGACGACTTAACTGGGAGGGGCGTGAGGCGCAGGAACCTCATAACGCCAGAGACAAGCAACTGGCAAGGTACTCACTGCATGACCCTACCTCGGCAACGACCTGACACATGCTTGGCCTGAGCTGTGTACTGGGCTGGCAGATTGGACTTGATCTACGACCTCTGTCCTGAGCGGAGGATCTAGAATTTCGGAGTGACGAAAATGATAGGAGGGGACAGACAGCATGAAATTTGCATATGAGGTCGAGGGAAATGTCTTGAAATATATTTCGAGAAAAATAGCAGATCATCAGGTCGGATGACTGCGGTCTTGGGACCTGGTCGGCTTGTGGCCTTGAACTAAGTATTTACTAATTGGTCTAACTTTTTAACTAAGTATTTACTGATTGATCAAGTCTAGGGGCCCAATCATTCCACTGATATCGCGATGGAGATGACTGTGACCCGGATGTCAACCATGTCGAATCCTGGATCTTGTCCTGAGAACATCAAGCTGTTACCGCTGTCCATCATTGACCCTTGCGAGCATTCCACTCGCTGAGACACCCTGCACGCCTCGGAGGAGCAGAGGCGGCTCGGCGCGGGCCCCGAGATCGACGGCTCCGTCAGCCGTAGCTCAACCCTAATTTCGCCCGGCGTCTTCTTGCCAAATACGGCGACCGCAGGCCCGTCGCGGCAGCGTGGCGTGTGTAAAGAGCTCCTTCAAGTCGGCATCCGCAGCGGGTGCGCCTCGGTGTTCAGCACAAACTCGTCGAGGCTGATGAGATCCGGGGGCGAGAATACGAGGTAGAAGTACTTGAGCGTCTCCGCGAGCCAGAAGCTCTGCCAGCAGTCAGCATCCCATCCCACACGACCGCGACATCATCGGCAGACTCACCTCCATGTAGTCCTCCTGCACCAGCTCGCCCTGCGGCACCGTGACGTCCTTGACGGCCGCGTGGCCGAACTCGGCGGCCGTGCCGTTGGCCACGGCCTCGAACATGGCCCACGCCGTGTCCTGCAGGGCCGCGTCGCCCGTGACGCGGTAGCTCACGAAGACGCTCTCGATGGCCTCGGGCCGCAGGATGTACCGCGGGTCCTTGGCCGAGGTGAACCCGCCCGGCAGCGCGCCCCTCCACTGCGTCTGCGGCTGCGTCTGCATTTTGGCGCGCTCCGCCTCCCAGAGCTTCTCGTCCCACGCGCACGCCTCGCGCCGCGACGCCCCCGGACACGCCACCATGTCGTACCGCTCGGGCATCATGCCGGACGCGAAGGCGCCGTACGCGTACGCGCACCCGCGCGCCAGCCGGACGCCGGTCGCCACGTCGGCCTCCCGCCCGAGCAGCCGGCCCGCGAGGGCAAAGGTGCCGCCGATGAAGCACGTCAGGTGCTCGCTCTCGGTGTCGGCGGTCAGGACGCCGTCGTCGCCGACGCGCGCGTTTCCCGAGATGAGAATGTCGGCGCCGTCCGGCACCATGGGGCGGAAGAAGAGCGTGGCCTCGGCCGCCTTCATGAACGCCCGCGTCATGTCCAGGTACATGGGATCATCGTCGGCCGGACCGCCCAGCAGCGCGTGCATCTTGGGGAGGTACTCGAACAGCGAGTCGGCGCCGCCGCCGAGCGTGAACTCGCTCCGCGCGCTGACGTCGCGGCCGGCCATGGAGATCCACATGGGCCAGAGGCCCGGCAGCCGGGTCTGCATCTGCTGGTCGCGGAACAGGCGCATGACGCGGGTGACGGCGTCGCGGTACCGCCCGTCGCCCGTCACCTGCGACAGCCGCGTCATCTCGAGGGACAGCGAGCCCGGCGACGCCGAGACGACCCATTCCTCGACCGTCAGGCCCTCGCCCGCCTTGGCGCGCTCGAAGCTCATAAAGTCGACCGGCATGCCGTCGGGCGTGTCGAAGCCCGCGAGCAGCAGGTCGCCCAGCTCGACGGCCTTGGCCAGCAGCACGCCGCGGCCCGAGAGGTCGTGGGCCGCCAGCAGGCCGCCGAGGTAGCGGATGGTCGTCTCGAAGAGGTTGACGCGCGCGTTGGTCGACTGGCCAAAGTCGATGGCCGCCACGGCCGCCACGGCCTCGTCGAACTCGGCCCGCAGGCCCATGATCCAGAGCGTGTCGAGCGAGTCGACGAGCGTCGCCGCCCACCCGGAGAACTGGTCCTTGCCCGTGCCCGACACGGGGTTCACGGCGTCCTGGCCCCAGGCGCGCGCGCGGTACGAGGCCCAGTCGCGGGCGAAGGCTTCGCGGACCGTCTGGCGCCGCGCCTCCCGGGTCGCGGCCGCCGCCTGCGTCTCGGCCGAGAAGCGGTGCTGGATGCGCGGCATCGAGGCCGAGCGGCGGCCGCGGAGGGGCCCGGCGGGCGGATCGAGCGGCGGCGGCGGGTGAGCGACCTTGACGGCGGACCAGTCGAAGGAGCTCTTGACGAAGTGCGTCTCGGGAGGATTGTCATTCATGTGCCGCGCCAGGAGGACGGATTCCGTGTCGGGAGACGCGCCGGCGCGCTGGAGGAAGAGGTAGGTCAGGACGAGGGCGGTGAGGATCAGCAGGACGTGGCGGGCGCGCCGGCTGCTGCGGCGGGAGGAGATCATGGTGACGCTGGCCAGTACAGCGTCAGATGGGATGGCTGGCTTGGATTGAACATCGTGGCCGGATGGACCAGGGCGTGTGCCGTCCTTATAGTACGTGACAGCCAAGCCACGAACAGGCTGCTCCAACCGTGCAACGTTGGGGGCGTTGGCGGTTGGTCCCCTGGCTCGGGGGCACAAGGGGGGCACGGCCGCCGATGCGACGAAGGATGCGGGCCGTTGGCGTGCTAAGATTAGGATAAATGCAGACTCCTCTTCGGTGCAGGTCTGGGTCTGGGGTTCTGGCGCTTCTGCTGGACCCTGGCGATCGTTGCCGGCGGGTGTTTGTTCTGTCCGGAGCTGGCGGTTAAGGCATGTGGGGATTGACAGCAGACGAGGGGGTCAGCGAGCATGATTTCCGTCCAAGTGCCGTCTCGCAGAGGCAAACTGCCGCCCTGCTAAGTAAGGTAAGGTATCATCGTCGCCGCGGCAGACAATGAGCATGAGCCGAGCGGGCCGGGAGCCTTGGCAGAGGGCCAGACATTCAGATCTTGGCGTGGTTCTGCTTCCCCTGGAGTAGTTGGAGTAGTTGACGAACTCAGCGTGGACAAGACGGCAAACTTAACGTCATGACATGTTTTTGAGCGGAGGGTCCGAGATGGTGGTGATCATGACAATATCATTATATCAAGGGGTATCTACGCCCAACCTCCAGACCACACAGACCGTGCCTCGCACCACGACCTACAGCATCATCACGACCCATCCCAGCACCAGCGTCGTCCACGCGGCCAGTCCGACCCTCACGGGCGACGAGGCGCTCTCGACGCCCCCGACGCCCCCGACGCCCGGCGGGCTCCCGATGCCGCCCCCGTTCCCGGCCGCCGGCGGCGCCATGACGCCCTGGTCGACGGCGCCGAAGGCCGGGTCGACGACGCCGCGGACGCCGCCGTCGCTGATGCTGCCCTCGACGCAGATGGACTGGTCCTCCCAGGTGGCCTGGGCGGCGACGCGCCACGCGCCCTCGGCCCGCGCCTGCATCTCGGGCGTGTAGTAGACGCGGCAGCTCGCGGGCTGCCACAGGAACTGCAGCGGCGTCTGGGCGTCGCCCGGCATGAACGAGTTCTTGCCGTTGACGGCGCCGGCCGACGCCGGCGTGGCCGCCCGGCGGATGGCGTAGCCGCGGGCCAGCTCGCCGAGCTCCCCGCCCTCGAGCTGCCGCCGCACGTCCGGCGGCGACAGCGCGAGCACCGACGCCGCGTCGGCCTGCATGTCGTTGAAGAAGAAGACCTGCGCGCCCTCGACGCCGGCCACGGCCTGCATCGGCCCCGTCACCGGCCGGCCGCCCATGGCCACCGTCTTGACGCCCTGGCCGAGGATGGCGAAGTAGGCGAACAGCGTGCACGTCGACCCGCACGTGCCGTCCGTCAGGATGACCACGTCCTCCGGGCGGAACACGGCCGGCGGCGGGTTCGCGCGGCTGCCGACGCCCGTCAGGTTGAAGGCCGCCGTCGACTGGTTGAGCGGGCTCTGCTGGAAGGCCGTGAACAGGTCGCCGTTCTGCGGCACGGGGCCCAGCAGCGCCTCGACGCTGGGGAAGCCGTCGCCCGCCGGCGTGAAGACCTCGCCCGGCACGAAGTTGCCGACGACGGCGCTCGTGGCCAGCTGCACGAGCGCGTCGCGCTGGTTCTCGTCGGCCGGCTGCAGCTGCGGCGGCAGGGCGTCGACGCCGCGGGCGAGCGCCACGAGCGAGTCGGCCAGCCGCAGGTTGGTCGCCTGGAACCGCGGCGCGTCCGGGAACAGCTGCGCGAAGAGCTCGAACCCGGCCACCACGAGGCCGCCGCCGTTGGCCGAGAGGTCGATGACCAGCCGGTCCTTGCCCTGCTGGGAGCACTGCGCGAGGAAGGCCGACACGGTGTCCTGGAAGTCGGTCAGGTAGTCGAGCGTGTCGACCGGGCCGCCGGGCGCGAACGACGAGACGGCCAGGACCGCCGTCGTGTCGAGGCCCGGGCCCTGCAGGAAGTAGCCCGACGTCGTGTCGGAGCCGCTGTCCCGGACGACCGGCGCGGGGTAGCCAGGGAGCGGGGGCCGGTTCGGCGGCTGCTGCTGGGGCGGAGGCTGCTGGGGTGGCTGCTGGGGCGGCTGCGGGTTCGGAGGCTGCGTCGGCCTCTGGCGCTGGGGCGAGTCGGGGTTGCAGAAGCGCTCGTAAAAGTCGTCGCCGTTGCGGATGCCCGTCATGTTGGCGCTGCCGCGCACGAGGGCGAAGCTGGGCTCGGTGCGCTCCTGGCCGTTGTCGTAGGTCAGGGTCAGCGAGGCGCCCTGGAAGGCGAGCGAGGCCGAGAGGGTGAGGGCGGCGTCGGGGCTGGCGTAGGTCGGGAACATGGAGTTCCACTGCGAGTCCTTGTCCTGGAAGCCGCTGAAGCGCAGGTTCGTCTCCTCGATGAGCGTGGCCGCGTCCTGGCCGTTGATGCGCACGATGGCCGGCGGGAAGCTGCCGGGCGTGCTGTTGGCCATCATGCCTGTGCGGTGTCAGTACTGAAAAAGGGAGGTAAGGGGAGTAAACAGGGTTAAATGAAGGCAAGAGAAGTAATTGGAGGTAAAGGGAGGAGGCAGAGGGGGGAGGGAACGCACGCTGGTGGTACAGGCGCGGCACCTCCTTGCCGTCCCGCGACACGGACACAATGTCCGAGGCCAGGCCGTTGACAAAGGCAAAGGCCTTGAAGACGTCGCCGCGGTAGTTGAAGTGGCCGTCGTGGGCCGAGGCGAACATCTCGAGGATGGCCATCTGGAAGTTGTACTCGCTGCCGTAGCCGCCGGCCGCCGCCGTGCGCCCGATGCCGGCGAGCCCGCCCTCGATGTCGGCCGGCGGCAGCATGTACGTGGGCGGCGGGTTCTTGAGCCACGGCAGCGTGCTCTGCCACTGGACGTAGGCCTGCAGGCTCGTGATGAGCTGCTGCGCCTGCGCCGGCTTGTTGGGCACCGACTGGAGGCAGTCGAAGGCCAGCTGCGCCGCGAGCGTCGGCACGGCCGTCGGGTCCCGCGCCCGCATGGCGTCCGCCTCCTGTGCGACCTGGGCGCAGGCGTTCGAGTTGGCCATGCCGGGGATGGCCGGCGGCGTCGGGTTGATCGGGTTCGGAAGCGCCGTCGTCGTCGTCGTCGTCGGTGGCGGCACCACGGGCACGAACTGTGGACTCGCCCCGGCCAACCCCATCACCAGCGCCCAAACACAAATCCTTGCCACGCTGAACGACCCATTAGAAGAAGGAGGAGAAGAAGAAGAAGAAAAAGAAGAAGAAGAAGAAGAAAAAGAAGAAGAAGAAGAAGAAAAAAGCCGCCCCATCATGTATATCCCTCGGGAGCCAGCTCCGCGTCGTCGCACCCAGGCGGAGGGAGGGGAGGGGGGTTCGTCGAGGAAGGGAAAAGACAGGACAAGCGAAACCGTATCGCTCTCAATCCTCCAACATTGAAATGCCCGGTCGGTCGAAAGAGAGAAGCATCAAGCCGTCCGTCAACCCCGTCCACACGAGCGCAGGCGCCATCGGGTATTTGACTGAGCCTCGTGCGCCCGGGAGCTCAGGCCGCCACCTGAAGCCGTCATGAAACGTCGTCGACGGCGGCACCCCTGGGCCCCGGGGCTGGGACCCCTGCACCTATTTTTGCTCTCTCTTCCTCTCTTCTTCCTCTCGCGACTGACTGATCCTGCTGTGCACTCTGCCGGGTCGTCGTGATCCGCGGGGTTTCACATGCGCTTCCCTGCGCTTCCCTGCCGCCGGTCCCGGTCCTGGTCCTGGTGGGCGAGAGGAGTCCTGTTCATGCCGTCGTCCGTGTCGCGCGAGTGGCCACGCGGGGCTGGAAATAAACGTGGGATTACATTGAAGAGGGGCAGCTACCGTCTCGAGCGTAGGGCGCGGGGCGGGTCAGATCTGATCTTCAGGTCGGCCTCGTCGTCTTGGTGTGGCGGTGATGGCTCTTCCCGACCCGAGCCTGATCCTCCCACCCACCACCCACCACCAGGCCCCGTGACCCATGACCTTCCAACACCACCCAAACACTTGGAAAAATCTCACGCGAGCAGGCCAAGCCCCAGCACGCCCGCCGCAACCAGCCCCACCCCGGCAACGCCCGTACACCGCGGCGCCGCGGCGCCCTCCGAGTCGTCCCCGTTCGCCGTGCCCCCGTTCCCGTCCCCCGTCGCCTGCGCGCTCCGGCTCGTCGAGGTCGAACACTCGGCCGTGCAGGGCAGCGCCGACGTGAAGGGCACATCCGCTGCCTTCCCCGAGTGGCTCGCCTCCTCCGCCTCGAATGTGAACGCCGGCTCCTGCGCCGACGCCGTGACGTCCGGCTTCGCGCCGCCCTCGTCCGCGTTCAGCACGGCGTCCACCACCTGGATGATGCCGTTGGCGATCAGCAGATCCGTCTGGATGATCCGCCCCGTGTCGACGTAGATGTCGTTGATGAACCGCGTCACCCGCACCTCCGTCCCCTCCTCGTCCTGCGTCCCCAGCTTCGTCCCGTCCACCAGGTCCGCCGCGCGCAGCACCTGGCCCGGCACGAGGTGGTACCGCAGCACCCGCCGCAGCTCCTCCCGGCCCATGGCCTCGAACCCCGCCCCGAACCGCTGCCACGCCAGGTTGTGCGGCGCCAGGATCGTCGAGTTGGCCGCCTCGGCGAACTCCTCCACGAGCTCCGCCCGGTACAGCGCCCCCAGAAACCCCGTGAGGTCCATGTACGAGTCGCGGATCGAGGGCTCTAGCCGCCGCGGCGTCACCATGAGCGACTCGACGATCTGCACGAGCCCTCCGTCGAACGGAATGTCCGCCTTGACCACCGTGACGTGTGTCCCCGCGCCCGACGTGAGCACGACCTCCTCGCCCGGCTGCACCGTGACGAGCACCTTCTGGCCGTCCGTGACATTGGCGTACCGCGGGTTCGTGAGGAGCGTCGGTATCGTCTGCGTGTCGCCGGGCGCGAGCGCGTCGAGCTCGCGCTTCCCCGCGAGGATTCCGTATTGCAACCACACGGGGATGCTCTCCTCGTCGGCGTCCCATCCCTGGCCTTTAATGAAGGCGCCGTCGTTCGGCGCGATGATCTGACGGAATTAGCTTCGTCGCCTCGGATAGCCGCCATCTTCAACGTACGGTAACGCCCTCCTTGGGCAGGTCGGCGTAGATGTCCTGGTTCTCCCGCACCAGGTTGCGGAACGTCGTGAGATTCGCCTGCTCCCCGAGAACGGACCCCAGGCTCTGCGCAAAGGCCGATCGCGAGGTTGCGAGGCACAGCGCGATGCCTGCCAGGCGCATGCTGTATGTCGATCCCCCGCGCATCGTATCGAGATCGTCCCGAGTCGGCTTGCTTTGTTTGCTTTGTTTGGCAGGCTGTCAGGTGGTCGTCCCACAAGGCGAAGCGAAAGAAGTAATGTGTTGCGTGTTTTGCTGGGAAACGTCGTGCAGCGCTCGTCGATTAGCGATTAGCAAGGTGCAACCCCCGGATACTGAAGAAGAAAGTCGAGGAAAAAGAAGCAAATGAGAGTAACACGACAGTGTCGAGTCGTCGCCGGCAGAGCGAGCGTCGTCTGGCTGCCGGATGAATTCAAACGTCGCGAGCGCAAGAGAGTGAAGCTGTCGCGACACAGGCAACGGATGGGCGAAGCTGCACAGGAACCGAAATGCATCCCCGGCATCCCTCGACGGCGCCTTCCACCCTCATAAAGAACGACACCCTCACCTCCCGGCGAGCAGCCCCGTCCAGACCCCAGGGGACAGAGTCCGAGGAGGAAGCAAAAGCAGCTTGGCAATGAGATTCCTGCATGAACACCCCGGTCACTGTCAGACGGCAGCCAATCCGGGGACTGGGGTCGCACCGCGCGAGATTGCTGTGAGCCTTTAGGGCCCCCAATTCGGGCATGGCCTGCCGTAGGATCTGCTGTCGCAGTGTGAGGAGGGGGGCCGCGAGAGACGTCCATGATTTGTCCGACGGTAGGCGCAATGAGGCAGCTCGATGAATGTTGAGGGCTGATCCTGTGATGCTTGGCGAAATTGCTTGTGGCGCATGGTCCGCCTCTGCAACCCCCATCGTGCATCTGCCGTCGATCAGTAGGGCCCGGCTGTTGCATGGAGCTGAGTCTGTAATTGCTGAACTGACCGAGCCAGTGGCGCGGCCCATCGCTGGATGAGTTCGCCGAAAGAGTCACTGGCCGCCGTCCATGATTGATGGAGAAGGGCACATCCTCGGTCTGTGCGCGGGAGGACCATAAGAACAACAAAGACCCTGCGATTTCGTAAGGCTGATGCCACCTCGCTCCATTCATCCAAGAACAACGTTGCCGAAATGACACCGGCCCCGGGCTTCCCATCACCGCCCCTCCGGCAAATCCGTGCCGACTTCGACGACGACACCATCACCCTGTACCAAGCCTACAGCGCTGCCATCGCCGACCCCGCCGTCGCCGCGCAGAAGCTGACGGCCGCGCCGACATTCAAGCCCACGCGCATGACGTGGGTCAAGCCAAGCTGGGCCTGGATGCTGTACCGGGCAGGTTACTCGTACAAGGACCCTGGGCAGGAGCGGATCCTGGCGCTCAAGATGCGCCATGTCGACTTCATCGCACTACTGCGGAGAGGCGTCCTGGCATCGCAGGCCACGGCTGCCGATGGCGAGGTACGTGTGCAATGGGATCCGGAGCGAACCGTGAGACTGGACAAGCTCGCATGGAGGAGTATCCAGATTGGGATCCCTGGAAGCTTGAGCAAGCAGTGGGCGGAGAACTGGGTCGTCGAGATTCAAGATGTGACCGAACGCGCGAGGAAGCTGAAGCATATTCTCGACCAGACGCCCGGTGTTTCTGAAGAGGAGCTATTCGATATGGGCCTAATACCTGTTGAGAGAAAGTTTGAAGTGCCTGATGATGTCAGACTTGCCCTAGGCATGGACGCGAGTTCTGGTATCATGGTTAAAGGCCCGTCATGACGAGATGCACAAGACATCATGTACGAAGAAGAAGGCTGAAAGATAATGGATTATTCTCGTGTCTCCAGATAGCGCGCCGATCCAATTGAGCGTGAATTGCAAACGCGCTGCTGTTGCTGTACGGTAATCCTTCTGAAGACAGTTGCGACCCTCATGGACTGTTCCCTGGAGAGGTTCAGTACTCACGACGAGTCACGACCGTCACTCTACTTAGAGTGACGAAATGTATAGTGTGAGGAGTGGAGCTGAGATGGCCAGACTGGTGACCTTGTAGTGCCGTGGCATCTACTAGAGATCTTTCTTCAGATCGTGCTCCTATCTCCGGGTTAGCGTCGGATGAAACAGGATGGTCAACGCAATTCACGTACCGGCTTGTGGCTGGTTTCGTAGTCAATATGCACGTATGCTCTCTCGACGCCTGGGAGCTTCTCGATTTTAATCTGCAGCTCCTCGGCCACGTCGTGGGCGATTTCCAAGCGCTCGTTGCGGTCCATGACGACGTCAATCTCGACAATGTAACGCGGGCCGCTGTGGTAGGCACGGACGGTGTCAATCTGCTTGATATCGGGGGAGTGAGTGGCGGCGATGTACGTGATGAGCTGCAGGAACTCGGGATCGGCCGAGACGCCGATGAGAAGCTGGAACTCCTCGTAGGCGGTGCGCAGCCAGAGAGAAGCAATGGCGACACTGAGGATGATGGCGCCCATGGGGTCAATCCACCACTTGATGTTGCTACCGGCAGCAAATGTCAGGATACCCAAGCCGTTGACGGGCAGGTCGTTGCGGTGGTCGCGCCAGAGGATCTCGACCTGGGAGTAGAGGTGCTTGATCGTCCAGCAGTAGAAGAAGAGGAAGACTTTGGTGCCAAAGGCGATGGAGACGGCAATGACGCTGGGGAAGTGGAAGTTGTTGGTCTCCTCTTCCGAGCCCTCGGCCAGCTCGCGGGCGGACATGACGATGAGGACGAGCGAGACGGAGAACATGACGAAGCTGAAGACGATATTGCCGACGGTGGAGATGCGGGCTCGGCCGGAGGGGTACTTCAGGGGGTCGACCTTCTTGACGGCGCGGTGGGACAGCATCAGCATGAGCCCGGACAGGGGGTCGAAGATGGAGTCGGCCATGGTGGTGAAGAGCGAGAGCGAGCCGGAGCTGATGGCGGCGTAGAGCTGCAAGCCAGCGAGCACGCAGTTGGCAGCCAGGCTGCCCTTGACGGCGAGCTGGTAGCGCAGGTTGGTGTCGCCGTGCGACTCCTTGGCCTCGCGCTCATGGTCGTCGACGCTCTTGAGCAGGGTGCGGATCTTGTCGTTCTGGGTGCGGTAGAAGGCTTGGAGGTCGCGCTCGCGGCGGGCGGCCTGCGGGCGGGTAAAGGTGTGGATGCGCTTGCGGGCGCTGTTCTGCGGGATGCGACCGATGTCTGATTCAGACTTGATTTGTGCGCCGAGGCCGTAGGGATCGTTGATTTCGGAAAAATTCGAGCGCGACTCGGGGTCGGATGTCGACGTCACGTTGGCCGTGCCGCCGGCGTTGGCCGTTGGGAGGGCAGAGAAGCTGCGGTGCCCTGTAGCAGCGGCAGCGGCAGCTTGGGCGTCGGCGTCGGGATGATAATCATACTTGACGGGATTGGAAGACACCATCGTGAAGTGGATGGCAACGAAGCCAGATGCTCTCGGGTCAGAAAGCTAAAGATACTGATGGAGATGATGATGCAAGTGATGGAAGCTCAGGGCTCGAGTCGAGGCTCAAAGCTTGATGCCTGTGAGGATCAAGTGCCAGGGCAAGTCGAAGCTTGGATCGAGTGGAAGAGAGAGAAAAGGGAAAGAACAGGCGAGAGAGATCTGGGGGGAAACCGCCAGGGGCGTTATTTGAGGGAAGCCACAACCGCGGACTGGTCGTCCCTTCCACTTCCCACGTGGGGGCTGCATCCTGCTTTCCTGGTCATTCCTTCCCTCTTTTTCCCTTCCCCTCTTCTCTAGCCGCGTACTTAGTGTACACGTACTCGGAAGGCCTCCGTCACCAATCTCGAATCCCCTCACCGCCGATCTGCCACCTTTAATCACGGCGTTAGGCTTATCAGATCGGCGTCCGAGGGGAGGGATCCAAGGTTTAGCTCATCTTTACGTCTTGTCTCACCCGCCGCAGCCACCAAGACGGGGCCTGGATCATGGCGGGGTTCGAGCTAAGCTTGTCCCTGACAAGCGCGGTAAAACCTTCCCTGGCTGCCTACTCCAGAGGTTCCACTTGCGGGGGTGTTCGTTACCAGGGCTGGTAAGCAGCTGGCGGCACCTGCAGGGAGGTGCTGAGTGGCCCTCTGGTGAGTCAGGCTCACCCGCCGTTCCGACCCCTCTGTCATCCTTCGCTGAAATCACGTCTTGTCTCCCACGGGAGGCAGCCTGCCCTTCTGTATTCTGCATTAAATACACGTCGGTCAAGAACTTTCGCACGCTTAACTGTCTGATCAGCGTCAAGAATATTTCTTCCTCATGGCTCCATCACCAACCCGAGGAGAGGTCCCAAGGCTGGGCTGGATAGGTACTTTGATGCTTGACCATGTTCACACATCAGCAGCTGACCAGCTTCCCAGGCCTCGGATCCATGGGCCTCGGAATGGCTTCCAACCTCCAGAAGCATCTCAAAAAGATCGATGGACCTGCTCTTCATTTTTTCAACCGCACCAAATCCCGTGGTGACGCCCTCGAGGCCCTCGGAGCCGTCTTCATGCCGTCGCTGGCGGAGCTCGTGGCATCTTCAGAAATCGTCTTCATATCTTTGAGTGATGATGCTGCTCTAACAGCTGTTTTGGATACAATCATTGACACGGCCGGTGGCGAGCTGGCAGGCAAGCTCATCGTCGACACCTCCACCGTACACCCCGACACTTCCCTCGCCGTCCAACGTCGTCTCGTGGATCGAAACGCCAGGTTCATCGCCGCCCCTGTCTTCGGCGCCAGTCCTGTGGCCGCAGAGGGGAAGCTCCTCTGGGTAGTCGCGGGCGCCGAGGACTCTGTGCAGGCTATCACGCCATTTCTCGTCGGTGTCATGGGGCGCGCCGTGATTCGCCTGGGTGAAGACGTCTCGCAGTCTAGCATGCTCAAGACGGCAGGGTGAGTTCACTGGCCGTTCCTCTCCATCCCCAGCTGACATGTTCTAGAAACTTCTTGACTGCCGGTATGATGGAGCTCATCGCGGAAGCCCACGTCTTCGCCGAAAAGACAGGCATGGGCACCGAGGCCATGGAGACCCTCATCGAGCAGCAATTCGGTCCCCTCGCCTTGTCCATGTCTAAGCGGCTGACCACCGGCGCCTACATGCCAGCCCGAGACCAGCGTCCGTTTTCAGACCTGACGTTGGCGCTCAAGGATGTTGGGCACGGCATCGATGTTGCCAAGAAGGCGGGGACGCAGCTTCAAGTTGCTGATGTTGCCCTGGACCACTTGAAGGAGGCAAGCCGTTTCTCTGCTGCCGAAAACCGCCCTCTTGATTCGTCTTCTATGTACGGGGTGGTCAGGCAGCAGGCCGGCCTCTCTTTCGAGACCGATCTGGTCAAGAAAAGAGACGAGCAGAACCCGTGATTTTCGAACGCATTTGTTTCCATGGCTTGGTGTCGAGCATACGACGAATTCTTCCTTTCTTTCCCCAGGAAACGATATTTGAATTTTTGTCAGCGTATCCGCATAGCGAAACCTTCTTCGTTGAACTCGCATCAGAACTACAAAACGTGTTACTGTCGAGGTCTGGCTGGGAGCTGGGATACATAATCACGCCTACAAATAAGACTGAGAAATGAAAGTAGCATTGGTAGTATACGTCCGGGAAATCCCAAGATAACATCAGGCTGGTATACCTTGAAGCTTTCGCATCATGCGTGTGAAGAACTCTCGAATCACTTCATCAGGTCATGCCAGTATGCGTACACTCTTCCCAGCACTTGTACTAAACATTGCCAGGGACAGGCTCCGTCTGCCCTGATGAGTCAGGTGTTGAAGGCTCGTGCGAATACCTGGCGTTGCTCGTTTTGAAATCCCCGCGCCCGAGCCTGGCGTGTTTGAGCGCACCAAACATCCGATCATCAAAGCTCGGCCAGCGCCCGGGACCCGCTAGACGATGGTTTGAGGCGGAATATGTAGAGGCTGTGACCATCGTCCGACGAGCAAAGCGTGTTGCTTGTTGCAAAGATGCGTTGATTCTAATTCTACCTCTCTGTTCTAGTGGCGATGCGCAACCAGGGGCCAAGCCCATAACGCTGAATCGAGTGCTGCTGAGTGCTGAGTGGAAAATGCCGCGCCTGATGTCCTCCGTCTATCCTTCCTGACGCCGTGGCCCATGATCATGTCGTTCGTCCACTGTCCCTCTAGTCAATCGAGATGTCGCTGCGCGAATCGTCGCCGCTGCCCTCCGCGTCGGCGATCAGCTTGCGGAACACGGGCGCCATGGCCTCGATCACGGGCTTCACGTCCGGCGCCTCGGGCAGCGAGCCGAGGACCTCCTTCCGCGCCTCCTCGCCCTCCTTCGTCTCCTCGTCGGGCGCCGCGCCCGGCTTGCCCTCCGCCGTCTTGCTCTGCACGTCCTTGCCGGAGCGGACCGCGCCCTCGGGCGTCGCCGGCGTGATGGGCGTGCTGTCGATGAGCTCCTGCCACGACACGAGGAAGATGCCCGGCCCGGCCATCGTGTCCGAATCCCCGTCGAGGATCTGCTGCATGCGCCCCGCGGAGAGCCTCTCGAGCTCGTCGAGGTGCGCGGCGTGCGCGTCGATCACAGGCCGCAGGGCCGCCTGCCTCTCCTCGGCGAGCGCGCCGAACGCGTCCGCCACGCCCTCGACCATGGTGCCCTCGACGTGCGACGAGGACCCGGCGACCGTCACGTCCACGCCGGGCTTGCGGAAGTGCACGACCGCCTCCTTGGCCCAGTTCTTGAACACGTTGCGCACCTCCGGCGCCTGCGCGGCGCCGTGGTGCATCCACTTGTAGAGCATGTGCCTGTTCTTCCGCAGGAGCTGGACGTAGTCCTCCACCGAGGGGAGGCGGGGCTCGTCGTCGGGCTTGTCTCCCTTTTGGGGCTTGCTGGCGGCGATGAACTGGTCGACGAAGCTCTGGTAGTCCTGGACGTGCTCGCGCAGGTCGATCTTGTCGTGGATGGCGCGGATGTACGGCTCGAAGCCGCCGACGAGGTCGCGGACGGTCTGGGTGAAGAGGTCGGGGGACTGCGTGCACAGCGCGGTGGTGAGCTCGTCGCGGTCGCGGATGGAGAGGAGGGCCGCGTAGTATTCCTGGCACTGGGCGTGTTGCTCTGGGGAGAGCTTGGAGGCGAGCGCGGGGTTTGATTTGTTGAGGATGATGGCGATGATGGATTTTGAGTTAGACTGGGACTCCTTCCTGGCGGTGGCGCGGACCGAGGGTGAAGCTTGGACGTGGGCTTTGAGTGCGGCAAGGGCGTCTTTGCTGGGGGCGGTGTCGCTTTTCTCGATCTTGTCGAGGGTCTTCTTGAACTCTGCGCTATCCCAGCCGCTGACAACGGAGATGATGCTTGAGGTTGTTAGCAGGTGGATGGGCCATCAGAAGGTAGTGAGCTTACCGCTGGAGCAGGTTCATCCCGTCGTTGGCGTTCTTGGTCAGGCCGATGTAATTCGAGATGCCACCAAGACTGAGCTTGGAGAGAAACAGCTTGAGCATGCCTGACATCATGGTGGCGGCATTGCTCATGCGCAGGGTCTGGCGGATGACGGCGTACGGGAGCATGCCGTGAACGTTCTCGATGAGCGTCAAGAGGTACTGACCCTCTGGGGACAGGATGAAGACCTGATGAAAGAGTGTTGCCAAGCTGTTTCGCGTCAGGTATTCCATCGTGTTGCGTCAAGGACATTGGACTCACTGTAAAATGGTGTACTCAACCGCCGCCTCGATCCTGGGTGAATGCGCCTCGATGTCTGCCGTCTTTTCGACGTGGACGGTGATGTCATCAATCAAATCGCCATACACAACACCGTGCAGCACGTCGTTGAACGCTCTCTCGAGCTCTTTTGCGTCCTTGAGGTCGTACTTCTTCTTCTTGTCGATGGCCCCCTCACTGGGCGGGCATCCGCCAAGACACCCCCTGACGAGCGACTCGATCATGGCCGAAAAGGCGGTGGCCAGGGTCTTCCTACTCCCCGTGGTCCCCCTATCGTAGCTCTCGGACAGATCAGCAGCCGCGAGACGCTGGAGGAGACCTTGGACGCGGATACCCCAGAAGTCCTCAGGGATGTCGCGCAGGCCAGGCAGCGTGAGCAGGAAGCGACGAAGGAGTGTCTGCAGAACGGGAGAGGCGGCGATAGAGTCAGGCTGGGCCTTTTCGCTCTTGTCGCTCTTTATGCTGCCGTTGGGC
Source organism: Verticillium isaacii (assembly GCA_002851775.1). Classification (NCBI taxonomy): domain Eukaryota; kingdom Fungi; phylum Ascomycota; class Sordariomycetes; order Glomerellales; family Plectosphaerellaceae; genus Verticillium; species Verticillium isaacii. Next base: position 1,837,815 of record NMXN01000007.1, on the reverse strand, counting down.
GTCGCACTCGCCGTGCTGTTTTTTGAACTGCTCTTTGTGCTGCCATTGGAGACGGGCTTGTTGGAGGTGAAGGGATGACCATAGTGAGAGATGGTATCGGGACGCTTGAGAGCCTCAATCTCATCATAGGTCTCGAAGTGCGTGAGTATGTTGAAGAGGGCAGTCGTCTGCTTCGCCGTCAAGGGTGGCGATGGAGAGGAGGAGGACATGACGGCGGGAAATGGCGGGGCGCGGGTCAAGGCCGCGCGGTTGAGAAGTGAACAAGGTCAGGATGAAAGCAGGAAAGAATGAAGGGAGGAAGGTTGAGGGGGTGTGAAGACGGGTGAGGCGAAAGCTGAGGATTAAGAGATGGTGGTTCAGGAACAGGCAAGAGTCAGGTCCTGTCCATGATGGGTATGCTCATCATCGGTTGGGGCGGTTTCAAAGCTCCGAGTCCGTGGTTTGTGGCATGTGGCCTGTGGTCTGTGGCGATCTCGAATCAAGGTGGGGGAGGGGCTGAGGCGGTGCAGTCGTGGTCATTGGTGTCACAGAGCATGACGTCAGCCAGCTCTGATGTCAGCTCGGTGTGTTTGGCCACTTTCGCTGAGCATCGGTGGGGGTCCCCTATGCTGGCATTCTCACCTTTGAGCTCTCTTAAGCATCATATCAGGTCTGAAGCTCAACCCCGACTCAAGCAGAGGACCTTTCAGATTTTTCTTTTACATGCCACACTTTAGAACAGTTATGCCCTCCGAAACTAGATCAGCATATGACGGGGTGTGCCGTCTCTTTATGCTTAAGAGTTGTAACATTCATTCGCGCTCTCGGTACCATGGCCTCTCTGTCATTATTGTTGAAGGTCCCAAGAGGAAAGGACTAGGTCTTGGAACCAGTGGATTGGCTTTGGGTCAATTTTGATGAATAGCAAACCAGGTTCCCAGGCTCAAGTAAGGAGAAGACGGTAGACAGGCAGGCACGCAGCAGTGATGCAAACCCTTCCTTTACGTGTTGACTGCTAGGACCTTAGCGGGCCAGTTTCTTCGCTTCCTCTTTAACGCAAATAAACAAACCTTCAAGCACACTACTCAAATTCTTCTTCACTCAACACACACAGAAGAGCTAAGGACTAGCAAAACCCTGAAGTACATTCAGCTGAGGGCTAACTAACATCATGAAGCTGACACGTGAGTCCTTTCACGCTGCTCCGCCTGAGAAGAAAGTAGCTAACCTCATTAGTTAACATGCTTCTCATGTTCTGGCTCGGTGCCGTTGGCATCCTGGCCAGCCCTCTGGCCACCTCTCTCTCCGACATCGCACACTCGGCAAGCACCAACTACGGCCACTCATACGCCGAGAACGCCGCTCTCAGCACCACCAACACCATCGCCGAGCCTGATTCTACCGCCGTCATAAGCCTACCTCCCAGTGTTGCCAAACATGGCGACATCGAGACCACGAACGGCGTCTGCTACGGCGACTGCAACGTCCTTGGTCTCCTGCTGCGTTGCCTTGAGCCTCCGGCTTCTTGCACTTGCGATAAGCTGGGAGTCCTCAACTGCACCACGGCCAAAGAACTTTGCGAGGAGAACTGCAAGTGCCAATGCGACCCCTCCTCTGACGACGGCATGACTGGACCTCTTGAGGGCAACACAACTGAGAAGAAAGAGGTTGTTGACGCCAAAGAGCCTGAAGCCATGGCCTCCGTCAAAGACATCGATTCGGAAGTCGCCAATCTATCCAACGTCATCGGGGCCGACAACGCCGACCACGACGACTGCCACATCCAGTGCAGCCCGTGGGCTATCATCATGCGCTGCCTCCAGGGTCCCACGTTCTGCACGTGCACCGACAAAGGCTGGGTGCGGTGTCGCAGGTACTCCAAGTTCTGCTTTGAGAATTGCATCTGCCAGTGCGAATCCAAGCACGTCGCCGTTAAAGCCAGCAAGGGGGATGCCCCTAATGCTGTCGAGCTCGCTGTTTCTGCGGATCTCACGGATGATATTTCGAAGGCCAACATCACCGAGGCTGCTGCTACGTCTGACGCCTCGAAGCTTGATGACGAGACAGGTGTGCGCCAGTCCTGAGCTTGACCGATTCTAACTCGACCCCGCTTCAAGCGGGAACCCAGACTGTTCAAAGACTGCCTGCAGGGAGGGATGGGCACGGTCTCATACTGTTGGGAAGCAATGTGCTTGCCAGGTTTCACTGGTACGCCCAGTGGGAAGGAAGATGCAGAGGGTTGCGCCTAGGTACCTTAGCTAGACAAACGCCGCAAATTGAACCAAGCTGACAGTTTCTTTTCCGATCCTATTCATCCACCTAATTAAAAGAATCAATATATCTCGAGTGGTAAACCTACCAAGCCGTCTGATGTCTGCAAGTTGAATTGAACGGCAGTCTTCATGGCAGCTGCGGAGCTTCAGCATCAACAGCCCACGTTAAGAAATGAAGTGAATTCGGGATACTGAGCGAAGGTGGCACAGAACGATACCTTCATCCCCCAATCCTTTGAGCCTCAGAAACGGCATGTGGCGTCGCTGCCACGTCCCTTCTGGTCCTCCCCTATCCCCCGCCTTTACCCCACTCTCCGGTCTCCACAGAACTTTATGCGCACATCAACAACGACTGGGATTCCCGACATGGAATCATCCCCAGACTATGCTTCGGCCTCCTTTTTGAAGAACATCACGAATTTTCTAGTCTTCTATGCTACAGTACGAAAACAAACACTTTATCTTACAAACAGGCACGCCGCACATCATGTCTGCCGATAAGGATCTAACCCTCTGCATGCTCGGCTGTGGTATGTAACCGCTCCCATGCGTCATCGGGGCTTCTGGGCGGCTGTCCCTGACACGCAAGTCTAGGTAACCTGGGCCTGGCAATACTTCAAAGCCTCGTGGGCCCCGTTCAGAGCCCAATGTCGTCATCTGAGGAAAAGGCAGCCAACCTACCTATCCGGCAGTTCTCCGTCTGTGTCCGCAGCCGTGCCACTGAGGACAGGCTTTCCGACCAATTCCGCCAGAACAACGCAGTCAACATCTCAAGAGGCCAGAACGTTGCAGCCGTTGGTAACGCCAGCGTCATACTTCTTGCAGTTGATCCGGCCGATATCACAAGCACCTTGAAAGAGCCCGGCATCGCCGAGGCCCTGTCCGACGCAGGCAAGCTACTGATCAGTATCGCCGCCGGCTGGACGAGGCGAGAGCTCGAGGCAACGCTGTACGGCAGCCCTACGGACGCATCCAACGCTGGAAGCCGAGCCTGTGTGCTCCGAAGTCTTCCCAACATCGCCGCCCAGGTCGGCCAGTCCATGACGGCGATCGAAGTTTCCGACCCCGCACCTCCCGAGTGGTGTCTGGACCTGGCCGACGCTCTCTTCTCGCGCATCGGAAAGACAGCCCGGGTGCCGCCCTCGCTCATGGACGCAACTACAGCGCTGTGTGGATCAACGCCGGCGTTCTTTGCCGTCATCTGTGACGCGCTGATTGATGCCGCTGTTGCCGTCGGTGTGCCAAGATCTACGGCACACGCCATGACGTTTCAATCCATGCTGGGCACGGCGAGCATGATGCAGAGCGGGCTGCACCCTGCGCTGCTCAAGGACCAGGGAACGTCGCCGGAGGGATGCACGATCGGGGGACTGATGGTCATGGAGGAGGGGGCGGTGCGAGGGCACATGGGGCGAGCCCTGCGTGAGGCCGTCACGATTGCTCGGCAGATGGGCAAAACCCCTCATGTGAACGATACCCGTCAGTGAGATCAATTATTGTTTTGTTAAAGCGCCTGTTTGCATTTTCAAGGCCAGAAACATAAACAGGGGCCGGAGCTGCTACCTTGAAGACTTCGGTGGATGTCAATATCACCCCAGATCACACGTCGTTTCTAGCTTTGGGCGACGGCGCCACGGTAAACGGGCTGGTAGCCCGGGTGTGTCATGTTCTATATTTCCCGAGGATAACTGACGGCTGGGCTTGCAGTTCCTCAGACATTGTTCTTGCATTTGAGGGTCATAAACAATAAGAAAACGAAAAGAAACGGCGATGGAATTTAAGAAGCTCTCAAGTCATAACGGCCAACGTTGATAGACCCAGATAACGTTTCAAAACTCTTGTTTCTCATGGTCATTCAAACTCAACCTGACCCGTTATCATTCTACACAGTCTCCAACAGCATCTCACCAGTCCAAGCCCCTCTTCAACGATGATTATGCTGTTTACTTTCAGAATTTAGGTAGCAACTACTATATTACAGCTATTTCTCTGGCACTGTTCTATAGTTTGGAGGGCACACCTTTGATGTCTCTTCATGAGGCCCAAAGCGATGGCTCCGCCCGCCTGGAGTAGCGTCTGCGCGACTTCTCATCAACAAGTTTGGAAGGCTCTGCATGACTTGGTATTCGTGTGTGAGTCGTCCCTTCAATCAATCAGCTTCAGGTATTTATTTTCCTTCAATCTTCGTCATCTCTTTTCTCTTGTTAACTACTTCTCCGCTCCCTTTGTACTCCTATTTCACTTTTTAAAGTCCACGGCAATGGGTATCTAGTTGCCTTCACTCCCTGTGCTAGACACTAAGTGGGTGATCATTTTCTGGACGCTCAATTCCAGCTGGAATTTAACCTGCCTTAGGAACTCAGAACTATCATCTTGGTTTTGGTCAACCACCAGCCCCAGATTGCGTAAGTGGCCCAAGACGTGATGTTCGGTAGTACTGTTGCCTTATGCCGAAAACCCACTCTTTTGGCCGCCGCCCTGACCGGCCTCATCATTGCCCGCTGACGTGCTGCTCGCCAGCCGTCTCAGTGCCCCACGCGTGCCTGCTGGGCCTCGTTATACCTGTTCCCGTGGGGCTTGGCCGAGTCGATAATCCTCCGGAGCTCCTGCTTCTCCTCGTCCGTCAGCTGCACGTCTCTCGAGGCAAAGTTCTCCTCCAGCCGCTTGGGCTTGGTCGTCCCGGGGATGGCGATCATGCCCTGCGCCGCGACCCACGCGAGCGCGACCTGCGTGAGTGTGCAGCCCTTGCGGTCGGCGAGCTTCTTGATCTCAGTGACGATGGCCTTGTTGTTGTAAAAGTTCTCGCCCTGGAACTTGGGGACTGAAGTTGGTGTCAGTGTGGACTCGGTGTAGCTGCGTGACTTTGGAGAAACGTACCGGTGCGACGGAAGTCGTCTGGCGCAAAGTCGTCGGGGGTCTTGTAGGGGAAGTCGTCCACGAGCCAGCCGTGGCCGAGGGGGCTGTACGCCACGTACGCGATGCCGAGCTCTTTTGCCGCGTCGATGAGGCCGTCCGTCTCGTGGAGTGTCTCGAAGGCCGAGTACTCGGCTTGGAGCGCATCAATCTTGGCGACTGCATGTGTGTCAGACGAGGGTCAATTAAGGTGGCTTGTGTGTGGTCACTAACTGGAGTTGGCCTTGCGCAGGGTTGCTGCAGAGCACTCGGAGAGACCAATGTATTTGGTCTTGCCCTGCTTGCGGAGGTTGTCGAGAGCGGGGATAGATTCCTCGAGAGGGGTGTCTGCCCACTGTCAGCAATCAAGACAAGCAAACAAGGTTGTCAGTGAACCGTACTGGGATCGATGCGGTGCAGGTAGTAGAGGTCGGGCGTGAAGCCTAGCCTCTCGATGGTCCCCTCGATGTACTCGTTGATGTGGGATGCAGAGTTCGTGACGCTGCCGTCACCGAAGGCCGCAATGCCGCACTTGGAGGCGACTGCAAGTTGGTTCTCGTTAGCGCATGTGCCGCCTGATTCGCAGGGTCACGATATATAGTGACTTACGAAACACCTTGTCGCGAACGTTGTGTTTCCTGATAAAGTCTCCAAGAAGCTTCTCGTTCACACCGGCCTGGTAGACGACCTGTGATTCTTGTCAGCTCCAGAAACCGCTGAACGAGAGTGCCGGGTCTACATACCGCCGTATCCCAGAACGTGCAGCCAAGTTCAATTGCCTTGAGCAGGACAGGCTCAGCCTGCTCGAGCGTCAGGTTGCTTCCGAGGCCGAAGCTGATTCCCATGGCGCCGAAGCCGGGCGAGGGGACTTCAATGTCGGCGAAGGGGAGCGTGTGGACCATTTTGGCTGATGTGGTATGTTGCGATCTGGTTTTCTGCGTTGAATGGTGTGAGGATACGAGATAATTCCTTCTAAAGGTATCTTGAATAAACTACGCGGCTCGACTATATATCAATCGCTCAACCAGTGTCTGTCGGAATTAATCGGCAATATGTATTGAACCAAGTTCATCATGACGCATGTGAGGTTCACAATCGTGGAGTTAAGGTTTTATCTCCCGCCTCAGAGTCCGTAGTTCGGTTCCTCGCCTGGCTGCCAAACAAGGTGGGGATTTTCGAGCTTCATGAGCTCCAACCTGAGCGGGCAGCGCGTGGGGCATCCAGCGTGGATCGCGAGTCGCGACTGGAGGGGAGAGGAGAAGAGGAGGGGTAGCACAGCAGAAGGTCCACTTGGACTAGAATGGCAAGCCTTCCGGTGGCGCTCTTGGGTCTGGTCTGCGGTGCCGTCTCCCGTGGTGCGGCCAACTGAAGTGAAAACACACATCAGGCGCAGATTTGAGTGATGATGAAATAAGCTCAAGTCCCAGCCGTTGTAGAACCAGTGACACTGGCGTCAGGTTTCACTGCCCAGCTCCAATCAACAGAGTGAGATTTCTCCTCGGATGTCAGCAACCGATGCAGTGCCGTCAGCAGCACATGGGTCGATGCGTGCGGCTTGGCACAGATCGAGAAGCTGTGGCATGCTCAAATCCGATAGTACCATTTCGTGGTATGGCAAGCGTCGCGTGGTCTCACCTGTGACAGCGGGCTACTATTTGGCGATCAGTCATCCACTCACGCTCTGCATGTCGTACTGGGATGATAGGTATTAAGGTACTTACTTACATGTTCACTGCGTGTCGCAGCGAGCAGTCGATCGCGTCAAAATGAAAGAGAAATTCGCATGACGCGGGATGCGGCATCCCCTGGATATAACTCCTGCGTCCACAGAACAACAGGTCAGGCTTGCGGACTTTCGCTGCGGACTTCACTTTCACCCCGCGCATGCTGCCCACGGCGGGTCCTTTTTGGTCCGCGGCGATTGTTCTGTATCACCAACGCATCAACACGCCGAGGCACACATTGATTCTCGAAACTCACTCAGCATATTCATGTCGAGAAGAGGTCGGAGACAAACGAGCCAATCAGCAGGTGGGACGGCACGACTTTGAGCCGGCGATTAAGAATCGAATTCCCTTTGGATTATCAAGCAAGGGGCCAGACTCGTCTCATCAGACCCCGGCAATCCTATCCTTTCCTCGCTCGGATCGCCTGGCGATGCTACCGAGACGACGCAGCCAGGGATTTTTTTTCCAGTCCGGAAACATCACGGTTGGGCTGTCGGAGCTTTTGGAGCTCCCCACGCTGTACTTGTAAGCCGACTGCATTAGCGGCATTTGAATCTTCATGCTTTTCATGCCTTCCATGCTGGGGCGCGGGGTTAGGGCGCACTTCCAGCTCCCCCGGCGCCGCCTGAGCCTCCAGTCTTAACTCCGCCTGGAGCTATCTAGCGGGCGAGCGAGGGAGGCTTGACTCGTAGCACACCGTCGGCGCTGTCAGGTGGAGAACCGCAGGAGAAGTGCCGCTTGCACGTCGGTGCCAACGGCCTCCATGACATCAGCCCGAAATAATTCGCTCGGGTTCGCCAGGAGGGTTATCGCCGACGGCGCCATGAACGCAGGCTAGACACGACGCCGGCGAGGTGAGGGAACCCGAGCGCACCATGGAGGAGAAGGGTATATATGGATCATGTCTCTTCCTTGATCGAGTTGGTCTGGTCTTGCTCTGTACACAGCTCTCGACATCCAGATCTCGACGTCTCGACCCGCGATAGCTTCACCGATTCACCCCACCCTAAAAGAAAAAACCACCTTCCACCGCAGACATGACCGACTACAAGTTCGAGGGCTGGCTGGGCTTCGACGCCGCGAGCGCCGAGGGCAAGATGGTCTGGGGCGAGTTCGAGCCCAAGAAGTGGACGGAGGACGACGTCGACATTCAGATCTCCCACTGCGGCATCTGCGGCTCCGACCTGCACACCCTCAAGTCTGGCTGGTTCCCGACACCCTACCGTAAGTGACGCCGCGGGGGCTCCTCTCCTCGCGAGATCCTCCAGCCTCCAGCCGCCCCTCGCGAAAGCATTGGCCTGACCAGAGAACGACAGCCTGCTGCGTCGGCCATGAGATCGTCGGAAAGGCCGTCCGCGTGGGCCAGAACGTCAAGAACATCAAGGTCGGCGACCGCGTCGGCGTCGGCGCACAGGCGCGCAGCTGTCGGCAGGATGACTGCCCGCAGTGTTCCACCGGTCAGGAAAACTACTGCAACCGCGAGATGGTGAGTGCGCAACCCCCACCCCCCCTTCGGCCGCTTGCAGGGACCCCTTGTGTCGCGGCGGCCGAAGAATATCGGAGTGGTGTTTTGAGCTGATCTGACACGTCGCTTGCGCCTGCAGGTGAGCACTTACGGATCAGTCTATCCCGGCGATGAGGGCAAGTCGTTCGGCGGCTACGCTGATTATAACCGAACGGACGGGCGGTTTGTCGTCAAGATCCCTGAGGGGCTGTCGTCCGAGTCTGCGGCGCCGATGCTGTGCGGTGGTATCACCGTGTATGCCCCCCTGCGGAATAACGGCTGCGGGCCCGGAAAGACGGTGGGCATCGTAGGCGTGGGCGGTCTCGGTCACTATGGCATTCTGTTCGCCAAGGCGCTCGGCGCCGACAAGGTTGTAGGTATCTCCCGGAAGGCGTCCAAGAAGGACGATGTCCTCAAGCTGGGCGCCGACGCCTACGTGGCCACCGATGACGACAAGGACTGGGCCAAGGAGAACGGCCGCACCCTGGATCTGATCATCTCGACCGTCTCGAGCCCCAAGATGCCTCTCACGGAGTATCTCGGCCTTCTCAAGGTCGGCGGCAGCCTCATCCAAGTCGGGTATGTCCCATCCCACGCCCTCGACGTAGCCCTTTGCTGACCCTGCATGTTCCACAGCGCCCCCGACGGCGGAGAGCTCCCTCCCATCAACGCCTTCACCCTCCTCGCCAACCAGGTCAAGATTGGCGGCAGCGGCATCGGCTCGCCTTCGGACATCGCGGAGATGCTGCAGCTGGCGGCCGACAAGAAGATCGATTCGTGGGTCGAGACGAGGCCGCTGAAGGAGGCCAACCAGGCCATCCTCGACATGGACGCCGGCAAGGCGCGGTTCAGGTACGTCCTTGTCAACGAGAAGCACGCGTAAGCGGCTATTTCGTCATGTCGACACAAATAGACGGAGCGGGATAGAGAAATAAAAAGGAGTAAAAGGTTCCAATACGCCCCTCGTGCTATGCTATGCTGTTGATGATGCTGTCCCTCGAGCCCTCGGGCTACATCGAGTAAACGCCTCGCCCCTGTCGTTGGGGAATGAGAAGAACAAGCCAGAAACACCCTCTATCGATCCTCTTTTGTCTCCAAGGTATCACCTCCAGCCGTTGTTGTTGTTATTATTGTAATGTTCCGGCACATGCGACCCCGGCATCTCGACGGCATGATGCACTGCCGACGGCGGCCCCGGCGCGGCACCCGCGTCCACGCCCACGGAAGCCAGCTCGTAAACCCCAGCCTCCTGTCCATGCCCGCGCGCCTGTCCCATCTGCATCTGCATGTCGCCGCCGCCCGGCTGCCCCATAGGCGGTGACAACTGCCCCGTCCACGCCTGGTCCGGATGCTGGCCCCAGGATTGGTGCTGGGCGTGGGCCTGCGGCGGCGAGGCCCACGAGGGCGCGTATCCGGGGCTCACGACGCTCGAGCTCGTCATGTCCGACACGGGCCGCCACTTCTTGGCCTCGGCGGCCTGCTGCTCGGGCGTCGCGAACTCGGGGCTCCCCGTGCGCGTGTCGCCGCCACCGCCGCCGGCTCCGGCGCCGGCGTGCCACGCACCCGTGCCGCCGAGCATCGGCCGCGACTCGTCGAACGCGCGGCGGCTGCGCCGCCTCTTCCACACCATGGCCACGACGCCGACGAGGGCCGCGGCGCCCACGGCGGCGCCGATGCCGATGCCCGCCTTGACCGCCGTCGAGAGGCCCGCGGACGACTCGCCCTCCTCGTCGCCGGGCTTCCCCGTCTCGCCCGGCGCGCCGGTCCTGGTCCCCGAGGCGTCGGTGGTCGTGGTCGGGTCGCCGGTGGCGGTGGGCGAGTCGCGCGTCGTCGTGGCCGTGGCGGCCTCGCTGCTCGCCTTGGCGCCGACGGCCATGAACTCGGCCTCGGACACGGTGACGTCTGTGCCCGACTCGGAGCAGGCGGTGCTCAGGGTGGAGTAGACGGTGCGCAGGGTGTCCGGGGCGTCGGTGCCGATGCAGGTCGCGGCGTTTGTGATGAAGTCGCCGCCGTTGGTGCAGAGGCAGCGGTTGTTGGAGGGGACGTCGTCGCCCTTGCACTTGGAGCGGTCGCTGGCGTCGAGGAGGCAGGGCCGGGCGGTGGAGGGGTAGAGGCTGAAGTCGTTTTCGTCCGTCTGGGCGAGGGAGGGGGTGAGGAGGAGGAAGAGGGAGGCGACGAGGGCGAGTTTCCTTCGAGGGCGAGGCATTGTGTTGTGTCTGAGGGTGTGAATGAAGGTAGGTGAGTGAGTCGTCGGCTCGACTGAAGTAGGTATGCGACAATCCTGGCCCCAGATGGCTCCAGACGCTCTTCAGGTGTTGTGACGTCTGGTTGAGAGTTGTCTTCTCTGAATTCTGGTCGCAAAGAATCCCGACTGCTTCGCTTCGCTGTTCATCGATTTCCGTCAGATCCTTCAGCGCTTGAGGGTCATCCGTTCATGAGAACCACCAATTGATCGAAGGCGTCAGAAGAGTAGCCAGAGTTTAAAAAATTCAAAAATACAGGAACACCAGAAGAAAGGGATCTGGCTCTGTAAAAGAGGCCAGCGGTCCCGACCGCAAATTAGCCCATAGCTCGATCCCAACAGGGCTGAGCCTGGCACCATCAGCCCAGGGCCCAACGTGGTGATGATGGTCCCCCCAGCTCGATCCGTCGACAAGGCTAGGGAGGCTGAGTCTGACCGGACCCGTGGGGCTCAGAGCTGGAGAGTGCTGACAGCGCAATTCCCTCCCCCCCCCAGGATGTCCTACCCCCCCTCTTCCCTCTCCCGGTTGCTGGTTTCCCTCGGTCTCCCCCCCTTATTTTTAGCAGCATTCGCTAGCTAGCTCAGATGCCGGGCCCTCCCTCCACTGCAGGGGTGTTGGCTGGAGCTGTTGGGTCTTTTGGGTCCTTTGAGTCCTTTGCTGAGCTGGCAGACAGCAGCAGACGGGGTGTGGCTTGTCTTCGAGAGCAACTTGGCCCCGCCTTTCATCTTGACGATAGCCATTGTCTGCTACCGAGTAAGGGAGCGGTGTCGCGGGGATGATCTCACGGTCACGGAATGTTGGTCTGCTGTTTCCAGAGAGATGGGGATGGGAATGGAATGCGGTCATTCAACGGGCCATTGGCCCCCCTTGTCTCATCACATCAGCAGCAGCTGGGGACCGGGGATCTCTCCTGTCCAAGATGACGGCGCATCGCAAGCGAGGGGGCCTCCTCCGCCATGGATGATCGTGCTGACGGTCCAGGGCCCGGGGGCTCAATCCGTCGCGCGGTGGTCGATCCATCCCTGCTCGAGAGAGAGGAAATCAGTGCCTCGCCTCCCTCCCCGACACTGCGACAGACACCCGCCCAAGCCCGCCGAGCCGCAATGCGACGGGCGTCAGATTTTCTGACTGCCAATCTCGAACGGGGCCTGTGCAGAGCGCCCCAATCTCCGACCGCTGGGGGCGATTGATTGATTGATTGATGCCCGCCATGCCCGCCATGCCCGCTCTGCCCCGAAGGATGAAGCCGGATGAAGATGGATCACGGGAAAAATAGACGACAGAAAAGATGGAGACCGCACACGCCGTCAGCAGCAGGAGGAGAAATCGGCCTCGTCCCAGCCACAGACTCTGAATTCGCCCCATTGCGCCCGTCCCCCCGCCGGCGTACACCGCTCCTCCAGCCTTCCTGCCAGCCATCACTGCTATCACCACTGACAAGACGCCTTCTACGCCTGCGCCTTCTCGCCCTCCTCCCCCACGGCGACCAGCCTCCCGACGACGAGGTACTTGCTCTCGAACCGCTCCTCCCATCCATGCAACGCCTCTAGCTCCTCGGGACCCAGGCCTTCGAGATTGTCGAGCGGACCGTCGAGGTCCTTGGTGAGCATGTCCTCGTCGAAGCTCCCGCAGGCAAGGCCGCGCGAGGCGTCGCGGCCGGCAAAGTTGGCGTAGGGGCCCTCGGGGCCGTAAAAGTTGCGGCCGCTCGAGACGTCGAAGACGCGCCCGCGCACGGCGAGGTAGACGGGGCTGTTGTCCCTGCCGGTGAAGGGCAGGAGCGTGTGCGGGGTGAAGGTGCGGAAGACGGTGGCCGGAGGTTCGCGGGGCAGGGTCTGCGGCGGCGATGGGCGGAAGAGCACGTAGAGGGTGTATAGGACGAGGAGGCCGACGAGGCCGTTGAGGGGGGTGAGGAAGGCACCGCTGCGGAGGATGGGGTTAGCTGGGCGTGGACGCAGACGGGGTGATGGTGGTGATGATGGTGGTGACCGAGGAGGGGCTGGCGGACCTGGGGGGCTCTTTGGCCGCTTCCTGCGACATGCGCTGCTCGACGTAGTCCATCGTGTGGTTCGTGGTCTGGCGAGGAGTTGGTGTGGTCGATTTTGAAGACTGTCAAGGCTGGGGTTTGGTGGTTGTGGTGATGGCTTCGGGATCTGACGCCAGCTTGGAGCTTCCTTCTTTCTCTGGCCTCCACCTGGATCACCAAGATTCGTCTCGCATCGCCTCAGCAGAGCTCCGCCATTGCGTCGGAGGTCCCCACTTCTGGACCAAGCTTCAACCCAATGAGCGCTGTCGGAATTGATCAGAAGGCACGTGATCCGTGAGACTGATTACTCATCAGATCATGTCTTCTGCTCGAGGTGACTCTCACCACCTTTGGCCATCACCACTGTGGTCCCAGCATCGGACGCTTGTTCATCCATCGACTGGATCGTGCCTTGACTGTCATGCAAATAGGAACCGAGGAAACCCCCGCTGGATATCATGGAATCCTTCAGGCTCGATTTTTCTCCCCGCCTTCGGCCCTCATCAGAGCCTCAGCATGTCCTAAAATCAGCAGCTGAAGGGCCATGCCAGGCTTCACCTCTCCATCCATCATAGCCAGGACATCCAGGAATCGGAATTTGACGACCATGCGGCCTTTTCTTTATGACAATGTTCCGGAAGGAAGCCGACCGACCGCCTTGAGAGGTGCTCAGCCCATCCTCATCATTCCAAGCCTACTATTCCTTTGTCTTGATTCCCACTCCATCAAGCCCTTCCTTTGACTCGTCTCTCGTACTCCTTGCGATTTGCCTTTGTTCTGCTTCCTTTGGCCGTGATATGCTGACCAGGGATGAGCCTATTCCGCCCCACCATCTCCAACTACGGGACATATATGCCTCTCCTCCTGAAGCGACCTAGGCCCACGACGATGCTCTCCTTTGACAGTTCTCCCACCTGACCTTCGATCTCCCAACCTCCAGTGACAGAAGCAACCGCGCCCACAATGCAGGAAAAGGCCTTGGAGAAGATCTACGAGCTGCCCACGTTCGGCCGCACCCCAGGCCGTTCCCCGCGGCGCATCCAGCGCCGTTTCCCAGCCCTACCCAGCACAAGCAGTCTCCCACGAGTTTCGCCCGCGAACTCTCCTCCCCGACGCGGCGGTCTGAGTCCCGGCATCCGCGTCCGGCCCAAGCTCGGCAACATGACCTTCACCGTGGCCCGCCTGCAGAAGGTTGTCGATCTTGCGCACGCCGCTGGAAAGATGCCCACTCGACTCGTCCTGCCCCGGGATACAAGCGCCGCTGAAGCCATGGTCCTCCGCTGGAAGACCGACATTATCGAGATTCACAAGAAGGACCACCTCGAGATGATCCGCGAAGAGACGAGGGCAGCAGACATCCGCAGGGAGAAGGAGCAGAACGCTGCGACCGTAGACGCCACTGCTCGGCCATTTTCGTGGTCATATGACGAGCCAGAGAACCTTCGCCCGCTCCCGACTGTTCGACCTGTCAGGCGGACACTCCAGACTGATTCTGTTCCGGAGTCGAGTGGCTTGGGCTTAACTGGCAACCAAGCCGGCAACAAAACAGGCAGCCCGACAGGTGGCGGTAGCGGCAACCAGACGGGCACAAACAACACAACCCAGCCCACCAACGTCGCACCAGCTTCCACGATGACCACGGCACCCGTCCCAGCGCCCACACTCACGAAGTGCAACCACGTCAACTCGGCAGGCTGTTACTGCGCGAACATGGTGCACAGCACGGGGGCACTATGCGACCGGTGTCAGGGCAAAGGCCCAGGCCCTGCCTGTCTGGTGCATGCTACAGCCCACGGTGTAACCCCGACTGTAACCCAGAGTACAGCCCAGCCTAAGAAGACGTTCCAATGTCTCCATTCTGGACACCCGGGCTGTAAATGCGGACAAGTGATGGACGAGCTAGGAATATGTCATGTTTGCTCGGGCGGAGAAGGTCGTCCTCCCTGTGAAGCGCAGCTGACGCTGGCCTCGAAGTACGGCGTCGCAGTGAATTGACACGAAGCGTGGGTGGCTTGTAGCATACGACGTTCATCGTTATTCCTGTAGCAATAACTTGTGCTAATAATACCTGCCGGTCCTTCATTACTCAACTCCCTGTATTACTTCATCCGCTACAACCATCCAGCGGCACCTCTAGCTGGCCGCTGCGATGGCCATCTCTCTCTCCACGACCGAAACAGCCGCCTCCTTCTCCCCCTTGACGGCCGCCTCCTCGCCCTCGGGCTTGGCGCCGAAATCGTCCCGCCCGTCGGCGAACACCTTCTCAAAGTCGTACTCGCTCCACCGGATCTCGGGGCACAGCCCGGCAAACTTCCATACGCCGTCGACCTTGCGGTACCAGTGCTTGTTGTAGCTGTGGGCGTGGCCCTTGACGAGGACCTCGGACATGCTGGCGTCGCGGTACTTCTGGTGCGGCACGCGCAGCTGGTGGTGGCCCACGACCTCCGTGTCGGAGACGCGCTCCCAGCGGGTGCCGCCGATGAAGTGCTGCGTCTTGAGGAGGGGGTCGCCGAGCACGCTGGGGGAGGAGATCATGGCGAGGAACTCGGCCGCCGGCATGGCCTCCCAGATCTTGTCTAGGAAGGAGCGGTAGTCGATCTGCGCTTGTCAGCATGAGAACGCATCATGAGGAGGGGCATCAGTGGGGGCGTACGCGGAGCTCGGGTGCGATGCAGCGGGCGAGGCGGTCCCAGTCCTTGGAGTCATAGCTGTCGGCCCACTCAAAGCAGGCGGCCGTGAGGCCGAGGAAGTCATCGAAGGTGATGTTGGTGGGGATCTGGCCGGCCATGGCTGGTTCTGGAGGGGGGATCTGGCTTGGGGGGCGGTGTCGAGGTCTTGCAGCTGGAGGAAGTTGGAGATTTCGATTTCAAAGAGATACTCGTACATTTCTTCGACGGCGATGGCTTAATATTGATACTCCAGGACTCGTTGAGGTGAATGAAGTTCCGTTCCTTATGACCCTCGTGGCGGTCGGACTCCGGCGGAGGTGCGGCGCCCCACTCCGGAGGCTCGGTCCCTTTCTTCGGACTTGGTGTGGAGAGAGCCCGAGGCGGCATGCCTCCCCGCGTTCCCTCTGGTAGGACACCAGGGGCTTTGACCATTCAGGTCAACCCACGGGACTATATCGATAGCCGTGTAGGACGAGCTGAAACAGGTTCAGGTGCAGGTGCGGGTGCAGGTACCATCTCAGCAACCGAACACCTCTCGATCCTGTTGAGTGCGCAGCCATCAATAGTCTTGGCCTGGGACTCGGACTCACTGGGGCGCACGAATTGCCACACGGACTACTTGAAATCACTTTGCTATTCTTCTCCGTCCTGAATGATACCGATTGGTGATGCCTCTTCCATCACCCACAAATCATACTCGGTGCTCCTGAGACGCCTCCTGAGAATGATCTCGCCCATCCCGCGGCGCAACCGCGAAACCATGTGAGCCCGGCGACACTACGTGTAGTACTTCCACGTGTCTTCCCTCCGCAACCGCTTCGTCATTCGCTGCATGCCGGGTCATGGCAATCCTCTTGCCCCTCAGCGTCCTGATGATCGACCACGCCGAGTAGTCTTCCTTCGAATGCATCTCCTCCGCCACCTCGGAGAACGTGCCCCCTCCCTTTCCATTGCTGCCTCCGTTGACATCCTCCAGCTTGACCGCGAAATCTACCTCGAGAATGCCCGAGGGCCGCGGCACGGGGTGATCCTGCAACAGTATCCACGCAAACCCGCTCCCCGACATGGCGACGACGACCACACCGGACACGATGAACACCCAGGCCGTCCACAGCGGGCTCACAAACTTCTGAATGGAGCGCCCGCCCGTCGCGACCGTCAGGAGCTCGGGCGGGAAGGCCTGCTTCTCCGGCGGAAGCGCCATCGTGTAGTTGGCGTACTGCAGCGCCGTGATGCCAAACTGCAGCGGCACCGCGAGGAAGTTCCGCAGCTGCTCGACGGGCACGTCGTGGTCCGGGAAGAACTCTGTGTACGTGCGGTACTTCCACGCCAGGCGGTAGATGGTGACGTTGATGGACTGGCGGTCGATGAGGTCGGCTTTCTCGGTGGGGATGAAGATGCGGCGCCAGATGCGTTCGGCCTCGAGCGCCGAAATGGGCTCGAGTACCTGCTTCGATGTCGGCGTGATGTGCTTGATCGAGAGGTCGGAACGGTCGTAGGTTGTTGTCGCGTTTTGCCGGTACACGGTCATGAGGGTCTTCGTCTTGAGGGGACCGCGCGCCCAGCGTTCGGGCAAGGCGCATTCGCCGAACAGCTGGGAGAGACTGGGACACGCCCGCCAGCCTGAATACTATCAGTACCATGATTCTTTTACGGAGAGTGTCTGTGGGGCCTCACCTGCGGCGATGGCAGCACCCATTTGCTTGATGCACATCTGGAGGCCGTCGCTCAGCCCGGGGGGCGTGAGGTATACTGTGCATTCCTTGTCAATGTCGAACTCGAAGTCTTTAGGCAAGGGGTCGAAGCGCGTGGCCAGGCCTGGCGCTCCCGCGATGCTGATGGAGTCGACCTCGTTGAACGTGCCGCCCTGGAGGATGGTCGAATTCATCAGGGGAACGACCTTGCGCGCAATCTCCATACCCCCGGGGAGGAAGATGGCAGAACAGTTGTCATCGCAGCCGTCCATGGACCAGGCGGTCGAGTATCGGGGGTAGTTCATCAGCTGTTGCGCCCACGTATCGAAGAATCCCGCCATGTAGGATGCCGGGATAACGTCGAGGACGCTGACGTCGGGTGGTATGGTTCCGGCGTACACGTCGACGCTCGGCCCATCCGGGATGAAGTGATGTTGGAAGCTGTTCTGGACTTTTGTGTCCGTTAGTCCAGCACCTGAAAGGGGCTTTCCATTTACTAACATTTCAGGATAGAGCCAAACCCAAGACCCATGAATGGCAGGGCGAGTCTGTCACTCTGTCAGCGCCCCGATTGACACAAAGTTAGCAAGTGGTTGTGCCATACCTGAAAATACCCCAGCTGTTCTTGAAGTTGCTGTCGAGTATAAACTTGAGCACCGAGAACCAGTCTGTCGCAGGGCTCAGCTGGAAGAAGCTCGAAGCTGACGTTCCTCCCTTCTCTTCCGCCCTCGAAGACAATGACCATCTCAGAGCGTCCAACAGGCCCTGCACCATGAAGCAGAGCACCATGGCGTACAGCTGGGAGAAGATCGAGAGCAGCAAGTTGGTCACCGATGCCTCAAACACGATGGCGCCAATCTTGGGGTTACCGACAATGAGAACCTCATGAATGAACATCGAGTACAGGATCGTGAAGACCATGCTCGCGAGCCATGCCGTAAGGGAGAACCATATCGGGCGACAGTGTTCCCAGAAGCCGCGCTTCTGCACCAGCTGAACCTCTTCGACCGATACAACAGGCGTGGGATCGGGTTTCGTCTCAGGGAAGCGAAGGTCGAGGGACACCTTCCGGTCCGAGTCGAAGTCGAAGCTAACGTCTTCAAAGGGAAAGTAATCCGGGTAGCGATCGGGATGCTCCATTGTGTGCGCAATTTGGAATCGCGGTTTACATGACTGTTCCGGCGCCGACGTCGAAATGAGGGCCTGATCTTATGGGTTCGTCGAAGAATGCTCCTGACAAAGGCAAGAGCAGTTGAAGAGGCGATCCTCGCCTCGTTTTACAGATGGCAAGACTCTTGAGGGGAGCCAGACTCACCAGCGCCCTGGGGGCCAAAAAGGCCTCCCCAGGTCGGGGACTTCGTCTCGAACCCAGCCTGCTTTCCATTGGAGGGGGTCGGCAGTACGAGGGGCTGGGAGCCAATGGAGGTGTCCATCCGAGTCTGGAAGGATGTGTGGCTTTAGCTCTGCATGACATGGTTGCATTGGCGAGATGATTGAACATTGAAGCCATCGCGACGGCCAATCAGGCTTGGCCGGACATGCTGTGCCACACCCCATCATTCGGTCGCTGGGCGCGGATGCTGTGAATACTGGGGGGCTGCAGACGGAGCTGAAAACGCTTTTGGGGTTTGGAGGGCTGTTGTGTCATCGTGGGTAGCACAAACTGGGGGGAGGGAGGGGGGCAGTGGGCGTGATGTGGGTTGGATCGTCGGGACGGGAGGCAGATTTTATGATCCTGTCAACATCACCAAAAAACGCAGAGGAAATCGGCGCCAAGCCATCCCAAGTTTTTAGACTTGTCTGGTTCCCGAAGATGGCTTCATCCCCCTCCAGCGTGGCGTTTCTCCAAGCCAGATGCTCTGCGATTCTACGCCTCTGCCACGCCTTTATTCAGATTGCCGCAACGGCGTGGCTTTTTGGGGCGCCTGGTGCCTGCAGAGTTAGGTGGCGCCTTACCAAGCCCCTCTTTGGGTCACCGAGCAGAAGTCTTTGGAGATCAATCATTGGTAGAGGCCCGAGGATGTCCTGAATCCCATGACTGGTGACCCCCATAAGGCTGCGTCCAAGAACGGAGCATCCACACCAGACGGGTCATCAATCTGCCCGGCCAGGGGTAGACTGATGGGTACGGATAATCTAATCTGAGTTCTGTATTCGGCAGTGTAGAGCATGATTCGTGCTACATACGGCTGTCGCGGCAATTCACTCGAATGGATGCGCGGGAGAATTAGCTTATCGCTACTTGACAAGGCCAGGGTTTGGCATTCTTTCTTGCGACTCGTTGACGGCTGAAGGAGCAGATGCTCAGCACCGGACGTTGACATAGGATGACTGTGGACACGCTGGGTATTTACAGCAGTCAGATCTAGCTACCTATACAGCGAATGCCAGACTATGTTAAGTGCGACGGCAGCCTTGCTGGAATCAGCAGGACGACGTTCTGCGTCTGATTGGGACGCTATGGGTGTAGACACTTTCACGCTCAGAGCACTGCCACACGTGTGAGGTCCTAGTCAACATGTCTTCTCGTTGATGGTCCCTCTCCGACATGAACGAGATGAGTCCGTCCACGTCCCCTGCCACACGAGACCCGTAGCACCGCCGATCTTAGGAAATGGGATTACTTTACGGCCCTAAGTGACAGGTGACACGGCAGAATTACTACTTGAGATGAAAATCCACTCATTGAGAATCTTCCGGATTTAAGCTTTATCCCTTGTCTCTCAGACCCTAGGAATCCAATCCGTCCCGTTCGCCCGCAGCAGCTCAGTCACCTCGTCCATGCTCACCTTGAGCGCCTTCTCAATGTATCGCGGTAGCTCCGTGTTGTCATGAGCACCGGCCATGTCAATAATCAGCTGATCGCCCATCTCCCCAGCGCCATAAGCGTACAACGTCGTGTCAACAGCCGTGTGTCCACCAGTCGACCAAGCATGTCCAGTTCGGCTGTTCAGCGGCTTTGCCAGGTTCGACGCGAAACTACCCCCAAGCAGAGCCTCGACCTCGGCGTCCGTAGCATCAGTCAAGCCGTACGCGGGAAGGATCTCGCTGCGCAGGAACCCGCGACGGTCATCCCCCTCGTAGTCGTTCCACTTCTCCGTCAGGTAGGCAATCGAGTGCTTCGCGGCCGTCAGAGGGCGGGGGTCGTACCCGCTGGGGAACGTCAGGCCGCCCGTCTCGTGGTCGGCGACGGACAGCATGGCGGTGTCGGGGTGCTCATCGATCCACTTGGTCACAATGTCGACGACGTTGTTGTACTCGAGAACGTCCCACAGGTGGGCGACCGAGTCGTGGGCGTGCATGGCGTGGTCGATGCGCGAGGCCTCGATCATGAGGAAGTAGCCCTTCTCCTTGCAGTGCGAGGATCGGTGGAGCGAGTTGAGAGCCGTGGTGGTCATCTCGGCGAGGGAGGGCTCGCGGTCGGCCTCGGGCTGCTGTTGGCGGTCGATCTCGTAGTTGAGGTCGCCGTCATTGAAGAGGCCGACGTACGGGAGGCGGATTTCTCCGAGGCCTTGGTCGAGGTCGTCGAAGGCCGAGCGGTTCTGTGCGACGTAGTAGCCGTTCTCTTCCGCAAAAGCGAAGAGGTCAACCTCGTCGTCGCGGCAAGAGCCAGCGTCGGACTTGGGCTTGAAGTAGCAACGCCCGCCGCCGAGGAGAATGTCGACGGACTGGTTCAGGGGGTGGCTGTAGCCGATCTGCTGTTCGGCGATGGCGCCGAGGGCATTGCGGTTGATGACATGGGAGGAGTAAGCGGCTGGGGTCGCGTGGTTGATGGTGCTGGTGACGACGAGGGCAGTCAGGTAGCCGTTCAGCTTGGCCGCCTCCAGGACAGAACCAACAGGCTTGCCATCGGGGAGAACGCCGATGGCACCATTGTTGGACTTGTGGCCAGTGGCGAGGGCAGTACCTGCAGCGCCCGAGTCGGTGACCAGGTTGTTGTTGGAGTGAGTGCGCGTGTTGCCGATGGGCTGTGATGGAACGTCAGCAGTGATCGCCCGAATGGGGGCGGGCAGCTTACCGTCATGTCCACGGGAAGCTCGTCAATGATACCAGGGGCACCGGGTCGGGAGCTGCCCTCGACCATAGCCTTGTAAGTACGGGCAATGGTCTGCGAAGCCGGAGCCATGCCATCGGGCACGATGAAGATGAAGTTCTTGGGCTCAATGGCGCCGAGGGCGGCCTGAGCAAAGGCCCCGGCGAGAAGAGTAGAGCTCCGCATTTTGTATCGAGGGGCGGTGGCTGTGGACTCAAGTATTACCGGTGTTGCCTTGAGTAGTTGACGAGCAAATTGCTTGTACCTCAGTCAAGT
Source organism: Verticillium isaacii (assembly GCA_002851775.1). NCBI lineage: Eukaryota > Fungi > Ascomycota > Sordariomycetes > Glomerellales > Plectosphaerellaceae > Verticillium > Verticillium isaacii. The sequence continues at coordinate 1,816,502 of NMXN01000007.1, read as the reverse complement.
GGAAGTTCGTCGTGGTGGTCAAGCACAGATCTTAAATATCTCTTGCCAAATTGGAAATTATCTTGCTGTCCATCCACTACAACTACGACCATGTACTCAGGCGCTAGATACCACCGCCTGTGATCGCCAAGCGGTAGGAGTGTCATGTTCCAGGGCATGAGATAGCCACATAATCGGGGTTGTCTCTTTGCTGAGCGCGAGTCGTTTCTTCACGTGTAGCCCTTGAGGCTAATCATCTCTCCGGTTATGGTTCCTGTTCCTGAACGCCAAGCTAGCCAGACGGTTCAAAGAGGCAGGTCTTCAGCAGTAAATCGCAAACGTGCAGTTATCCAAGGGAGAAAAAGCCAGTCCATGGTGCTCAGGATGCATCAGCGGCTTGGCTGTGCAGCTCGACGGGGAGCATTGAAATTGGATGAGAAGTGCGTCCAGAAGACGGACGTTGTGGGAGCACGTGGAGGGCAGCAACAGTTGATTTAAAAGGACGCGGTCGGGGCTGGTCAGTCGTTGAGAACCTTGATGGCTCGATCGACACTCGATGGCATAGAAAGATGCCCAAAGTAAGTTATTAGCTCAGGGGAGATTCTGCTCAGGCGGCTTGGCTTTGCTGTTGGGCTTGGCGTGGGCAGCATGCGCAGGTATGGGCATGATTGGTATTATCCGACCATCCCGCCGCTGTATTCCCTGAATTGCCTCGATTACCACTTCTTCTCGAGCTCGGCGTGTTGAAACCTGCGCGAGATGACTGACATGGCCTCTCAACAAGGTTGAAAGAATAACGGGAGGTTCGGAGGAGATCGCCCTTGGTGGAGCCGCCAGATGCCCTGCATGGATGTCCTGTTCGATCTTAGCTTAAAGGCACCGTATGCCTGGTCGGAAGAAAAGTCGTGCAAATGGTCAGCTGGAATAATAGAAGTGTGATAGCTTCTCATTAGTATCTGTCTAATCCATGGGCGTGTCAGACATCCTGCCAAGGCTCGACCAGCTCCAGCCTTGAGACGGCCCTCTCATTACTCCCCTTACTCCCCTGTCAATTACGGCCGCCGAATTACGAAAGCTGGAGTATCCGCAAGCCCTGCTCATGGAGTGCCTGGGATGACATCGCCATGTCTCGGGGGTTTTAAGTAATCCTCGGGTACTGTTTCCGGAGGAGGAGCCTACAAGACATCGTCAGTACCAACCAGGCCAAGACACGACATAATGGAACACGCGAAGTAGAGAGGATGACTCACCTGAAGCTTTTTGGCCCATTTTCGAACAGCATCATAGTTCTTGCATTGATGCCGTGTGTTGAAGTCTGGGAAGGCCGCCGGCTGGTCTTTGTTGGCCCAGACCTGTCCCAGAACGCCCGTGTCGACGTTGCACATCAGCACCTGACGGATCATGTCGAGGCAGTGTGCTGGAAGCAGTCAGCAAGCAAGCTCGGCTCTCATGGGTCGCAGGCAGCAAGCACTTACTGACGTGGTGATTCAAGATCTTGTCGTTGTTCTCAAATGCATGTTCACCCAGAGCCTTGTAGTAGTCATAGTTGAAGAAGAGGGACTTTCGCACCAGGTTCTGCAACGCATCCTGATCAGCATGTGGGATTCCTAGATCATGGGGATTGTGGTATCTCACCAGACAATGAAGGTGGTGCATTCCCTCCACATTGACAAAGAAGCCTTCGCCGTACTTGGGGTCGCGCTGGACAAACGACATGTCCAGCCCGCTGGCGACTCCATCTTCGATGGAGATTACTCCCGCCCGATCTTTGGTCGTCAGTTCTGTTCAATTGTTCGTCTCGCAGCAAATCAACAACACGGCGCGACCTACAATCTACACCTAGAGCTTCCCAGGCGGCATCGACTTCCGGAGACCCCGCCTGCCGATAAATATTCTCTTGCAGAAAGGAGCCGTTGAAATGCGTCGTCGAGTACGTAATGTCGACGTCCCGTAAAACCGGTGCTGTCGATCCAACGGTCAGCCGTTTGATGTGTGACTTGCCATGTGGTCATGTCTTGACTTACACCACTGGGTGGTGTGGGCTGCACACGACGCGTCAAGTCGACTCGGCCGCGTTGCAAGATGAGCCCCCACACGCATTGAGACAAGGCTCGTGACGATGAGCACGGCGAGGGCACTCAGCCAAGTGCAGACTCTCTTCGTCCATGACGTGTCGGAGGGTAGTGATCGAAGGGATTCAGCATCCTCCTCAGACTCGTCGACACGGTCTGCGAGGGGTCTGAAGGACGGTTCCTCCTCCTTGGAGAACATGGTGAGATGGCAGAGGATAACAAATGAAGAAGAAAGCTGCGGTCGAGAAGGCCGCTTCGCACGAGGGGGCCAGGGGACAGAGCAGAGAAAGGATGTCGAGAGCAAGAGCAGGGCGAGGTTCAGCTTGAGAGCCGGATGGATCGGCGTGTGGCGTGATATTGGGCACAAAGGAAGCCTAGAGCTGCCAGAGAGGTGGACCGATTCAGGCCGAGGGCATTCCAATTCGGTGGCAAAAGAAGCAAAGGTTCCCGCGCCAATCCCACGTCATGCAGTGAGATCTCGTGTACGGCAACACTGGTAGGATGTTCTTTGTTGCCATGATGAGGCGCGATTCCGTCAGTCTGGGCTGAATGCGTCGCCAGCACACCGATGCATCTATTCGAGGACGGCAGAATTGGGGCTAGATGTTTCGATAGCGCGCTGGCGCTAAGGCGAGTGGGGTGGGTGTGTGCGGCTGAGGTTATCACCACCAAGCCCGGGAGCAAGCCGAGACATGACTCCCGGCAGCTGCGCACCAACGCGGGGTCATCTGCGCTCGGCTGGCGATATGGAGCGGCAATCTGCTTATTCTTGTTTCTCCGCAAAGGTCCCCGCCGCAGAGCGGGCCTCCCATAGGGCTGTTGTCTTGATGATCACCATTGTTGTTCTTGGCGGTGTCGTAGATAATCGGAGGTTTAAGCGAACTGACACTCGTATACTTTGATGGTAAAGATCGTCCCACATGCCATGACAAATCGTCCGACTTCACAGAACAGCACCGCCGTGGAGTTGAACGAGATCGAGCTGTCATTGATCGTCAACTAGGCGGGCGAAGGGGTTTGCTCGGCGCAGGGATGGGATGGGCAGTCAGCCCAAGTTTGACGGCATCGTCACCTCGTGTTGGCACTTGGCTCTGGTTCCCCCAAGATGCCCCAAGAAGCGGGGAGACGGCGCATGCAGGTAAGCTCCTCCGTTCTCCTAGCTTTGCCCAGCTCTGCCCAGTACGTCCAAGGCCGCCAGCTCACCCGATAGCCGTCGATCATGGGCAATAGGCCTCAACGCTCATAGGCTGCTAGAGCTGCGTGCGGAGGAAATACGAGCCGCACCAGAAGCTTGTCAAATAGGAAGCGAGAGCGTCCGTGCCATGAGGGGGCAGTCGGCCAGATGCGAACAAAGCACATCGGCACGCTAGTCTCACACACTACCCGGACAACCACGCATCCGGGACTCAGAATATGGACCAGCCAGTCTTCCTAGCTGGGCAAGGCGTGCCTGTCAACTTCCAGAATGACTTCCTTCACGCGTGCTGGCGGGGTATCGACGCTGGCTTCCCGAGATCGTCGTATTGGACGCCTCTTGCGCCATTGATGATGCCGACAAGCTGGCGCATTGGCCCTCTCAGCCAAGGCCAGCAGCCACCATGCACGAAGCTATCGTGGGTCAGCGTTCAAACTTCTTGTCAATGTCTTGTCAGCAGGGCATGGGGGTGAACCGCATGGATTGGCATCGTCACCGGCCTGGCAGCCTCGGAATTTCCCCTCACCTCATCTACCCTGCAGATGATGGAATCTCCTCCATTGAACGCCTCGTGACCAACAAGCTCGGTGTGATGGTGCTTGTCGTATACAAGCAGTCTTACCTAGTTACGGCAAGCCGGACGCCGAAGGAACTGGCTGGCCCAGACAATTTTAGACGTGAGGTAAGTTCGGCCTAGATTTAGCATGCAGGTAGGTTCTCGGGAGGAGAAGGCATCCGGAAACGTCCAAGTGTACTCCATCTCCAAGGCGTTTTCTCGGGTGAGGCTTCGACAACAACATGGTCCGCCAGTCGGTGTTGCCCATTCAACACCACTGTCTACTCTCCTCGCACCTGTGTGGACGCCCGCTTCCTCCGTCTCAAGCCCCCTCTTCTGTGGCATTGGCGGTCGGGTGAGCGGGCAGCAAGGTCTTGGATCTTACTTGCGTCTAGCCTCAAGCGGTGAACACGAGTGACTGGGCTTCACGGCCGGACCAACAGAACTCATGGTGCTGAGCAGGAGGATGATCCTCTTGGCCCTGACCCCTGGTCCAGAGCGGCCTCTCCCGGTCGGATATGGCTGGCTGAAAGAGGGGGTGGACGAGTTGAGACTGGCTGATGAGGAGATCGAAGATAGCATGGCGAATCGAAAGAGCAGCCGTGTTTGGGCCACCAGGCTCTCAATTCCCATAAATGGTGGTGGTTCTCTTCTTCCATTCTGTCTTTTTTGATCTTTCATCCCCAGGCTCACCTCATCACTCACTCCGAGACCAGATATAAACAACCATCCACATCCCAATAAGCAACAGTAACTTTGACAACTTTCGGCTCTTTATAACAAGCAGCTAACTGGAGGCCAGACCATCGACATCAGGCAACATGAAGCTGTCAGTTGCCGCCCTCTTCTTCGCCGTCACCGGCATCATTGCTGCCCCCGCTCCGGTTGCTGAGCCCGAGGCCGTCGCTGAGGCCGCTCCCGAGGCCGCCCCCGAGGCTGAGGCCGGTGGCTACGGCTACTACGGGAAGTACCCAGCGCCCAAGGGCGGATACGGCCACTACGGCAAGTACCCGGAACCCAAGGGCGGATACGGCCACTACGGCAAGTACAAGGAGCCCAAGGGCGGGTACGGAAAGTACGGACACTACGGAAAGTACAAGAAGGATCTCGAGGAGGTCGAGGATATCGAGGAGTGATCCAGTGCTGTCTTGGCTTTGTCACAGATTGTTCAGTGATCAAAAGACATGCCACGCACACATAACGAGAACAACATCGGATCGAAGTAATGTGGTGGGCACAGGGAACTTACAACAATTAATGTCTCTCCTTTAATATCCTAATTCATACACAACAAGCACGTTTTTATGCTTGAAATTGCCGCAATTGATGATGATGGGTGGTGAAAACACATGTCGCGGTTGTACCGGACGGCGCTGCCACGACCTTGCTTATTCGCAAGTATCGGTGGATTGGAAGCTGTGTGCATCTTGGTTAGAATGATTAGTAACACGAAGATGTCCTTGTTTAAGCAATTGGCTTGATACAGAACACTGAATCATGCCGAAGTGCCGAAGGCATCAGTGGCAAGGATTTGACCAGTGAACAATATTTGCTTGATCTACCTGTCAACACACGCTAATTGGATGTTCTTGTACAATGTCCTTCATTTATCCGACCCGTGATGATCCTCCCCGCCTCCAGACCAGTTAATATGACAATGAGACATGCAGCATAACATAACTGAGTCCAACCTACCAACCCAACCTTGATCGGCATCTTTGTTGATAATCCTGTACATTGTGCTTCATCACCAACCGGAGCTTTAAGACAATCCAGGCCCCTCTCTCTTTTGAATTTGGTCAGAACTTCCCATCAACAAATCAGTCAACGAATGCAAACGTGATACGAAGGTGAGTCTCATACTCTTGTCTAAGATGGACAGCGGTGGAATATCAAAGCTTGATGCAATCAAGCCACAGGACAATAAGCAGGTGCGGCCCCCCGTCGAATCGGTATCCGATGGCCTGATCGCAGACCAGCCTCCCTGTCACCCACCTAACATGCCCAGCCGGCAAACCTACAGTCACGGCATATCAAGCTTCTCATCCACCTACGAGTCTTTTCCCACCCTGCCAGATGAGGGGTCTGACACTGAGGAAGAAAGGAAGAAAGGTCCCATTGAGGAAACCCTCCGCCGCATCCACGCAGGACAAATCTGCAAGTCGGCCACTACGTACACCTCGGTCGACTCGCCAACCATGAGCCGCCAACGCTCCGGGTCCTCCGTACAGAGTCTCACTCGCGTCCTATTACCTCTCTCTCGGTCGAACAGCGGCAAGTCTGTGAGTGGTCGCAATGATGCCTCGGCTGGCACCGGAAGGGCCGGCCAGAAAAGCCGGGAAGAAAACAAAACAAAGGGATGAGACTTGTAACTAGGAGGTCGAGGTAAGTCCGGTGTGGCTCCGTAAACATTGGCACGCATGCTGCTGCATGGTTTGTTACACAGCGGGATACTACCACAAGATCTTTGTACAATATCCGGAATCACGGGGAGGCGAGGTTGAAATATCTATTGTAGGTATAAGTTTTCTTCAGCCACTCGAAATTAGCAGAACTTCAGAAAATTTACAATCCAAAGGGTGGGCATGTCTGTTAATCCAAGGCATAGTTGAATAATCCAGCTCTCAATTGTCCTTCCGTCACATTGAATGGGTAGGTTACAGAGAACTCATCGTCGAAAGGTAATCAAGATGAATACGGCATCCATGACTATGTGCAGCGGTGTAACTATGTACAATGTAATTGAGAGAACTCTCGACCAATGATTTGGCCTTGACCTCTGGCTTTACTCAGAACGAAGCGCCTCAAAGGCACTGCGAGTACCAGTCGTTCTGCTTCTGGCACGTCCAGGGGCTCTGGCACACCGTCGGGCCGGTCCACCCGTTGCCGCCGCACTGGCCCCAGCGCGCCTGCTGCTGGCCTCCGGCGCCCGTCGTGGTCGTCACGGGCGCGGGCGCGGTGGTGGTGACGGGCGCCGGGACAGTGGCCGTGGTGAGCGTCGTGGCGACGGGCGGGGCGACGGTGCCGGTAGCGGCGGCGCGGAGCACCGACGAGACGGACGTCCAGGCGGGCTTCTTGTTGTAGTTGGCGTCGTAGAGGAGGGCGTCACCCTGGCCGTTGAAGGTCTCGGGGATCCAGCTGTACTTGTCGGTGAAGCCCCAGACGGTGACACCGACGCAGTTGTCAACGTCGAGGCAGGAGCCGACGACGTTGGCGTAGTCGTTGCCCTGGCGGACGAGGGCATCCGAGCTCGGGGGGAGGGAAGAGTGGCGGATATCGAGCTCGGTGTAGGCGACCTCGACGCCGAGGGCGGTGAAGCGTCTCAGGACAGTGGCGAGGGCGCTGCGGCCGGGGGTCGAGCCGACGATCAGGTGGCCCTGGAAGCCGACGCCGTCGATGGGCGCTCCGGCGTCCTGGATGACCTTGACGATCTCGAGGGTGCGGGTCGTCTTGGCGCCGTTGTACTCGAGGTTGTAGTCGTTGTAGTACCTGCAAGAGTCAGCCTTGAAAGGCGTGAGGTATGAGGTGTGACAGAGGACGACTTACAGCTTGGTGTCAGGGTCAGCCTTGCGGGCAGCCTTGAAGGAGATGGGAAGGTAGTCGGTGCCTAGGACGCGGTAGAAGATGCTGTCGCGCCAGTTGCCGCTGTCATCGGCGGCCTCGTTGACGACGTCCCAGTGGCGACACTGGCCGAGGTAGTGGGCCATGACGTTGGCAATGTGCGTCTCAATGATCTCGGTGAGCTGGGCGCGGGTCCAGGTGCCGCTGGAGACCCAGTTGGGCAGCTGGGAGTGCCAGGTGAGGGTGTGGCATCGCAGGATCTGGTTGTTGGCCTTGGCGACGTTGGGGACCTGTCATGGCGCATAAGCATAAGTTCTCACGAATGGCTCAACCAGAAAGCCCATACGATATCACCCTGGGTGTAGGAGAAGACGCCGCGCGAGGGGCCAGTGTTCTGCCACTTCTGGCCGTTCTCGGGAACAACCTGGCCAAACTCGGCGGTGTTATCGACGAAGCTGCGGTACTGAGCGTCGTTCACACGGCGCTCGTCAACGACGGTACCGAAGAACTCAAGACCGGCGTTGACGGCCAGGCTGTGGAGCTGGGCCGAGACGGCATGGGTGCCGAGCAGAGCGGCGACAAGAACCTTGGCGAACATGACGGCTACCGTTCGCTTAGAGATGCGACTTTGATATCACGGACGACTAGATTGAGTGGTGGCGACTGACGGAGCTCATCGAGCCAACGCCGAGCACGGGCTGGGTCTATATATGAGGTGTATTGTGGGCAATCTTGGTTCTACCACAGCCACCCAAGAGAGGGGCCCAGATCATGTCGCGGATATGGGGCGACATCGTGGGGCGAGATTGCGGTGGTAGTGCTCCTGGGTTTGCCGTATTCATCAACGGAAAAGTGCCGCCGCGCCAGGTATGGGGTTGCTTGATTAAGGGACCTGAATGCCGGCTTGCCACCCGCTTTGGGACTGGGGCCGGCCCCTGCTCACGACATCAGCCTATGTACAGGAGGGCGACAGATGGCATCAGCGGGGCCTTCAATTTTGGGGACGCTGTTGTCCATAGCTATGTTTCTCAGGATCCGAAGGTATGAGTCCGGATAGTGAAAGCTTGATGACGAAAGAAGCGAATGCTCCAGATGAAGCCATCATGGCTTGCCCAGGCTCTGTTTTGAGCGCCCCGCATTCGCGCCCGCAGCGATGAGGGCATTACGTATGGGTCTCTTCGCCCTTGGTCCACTAAATGGGCGTTGATCCGGCCGCTGTTCCGAGATGAAGACGGTTACAGGTCGCGCAAGAGTCAGGACCCTAGTGATGGTTGTGGCGACATCAATTATCCAGGCCATGGCGCTGGAGTCTTGCCTCTCGGCATTCGCGGAGCACATCCAATCAGACGGTGTCCCTGATTATCCAGTCGCCCAAAGCAGTTGTCAGGAACTTGATCCTCCAGGTCTGGGGCTTGGGCGGAGTCTGATATTAGGCTGATCTGGCCGCACAGTTCGGTAGAGCTGCAGGGTTGCGGAGTAGAGAGACTTACCCCGTCCTTGAGTTTCCGAAAGCCCGCGTGGCCAAGTGCGGAACTCAAGTGATGAGCCTCCCGTTGGCCTGATGAAGACTGGTTGCCAATGTCGTGGCATTTCCAAGGCTCTCTGGCGGGACGCTGATGCATTTGAGACCCTGACTATCATCTTGTGCTTCAGGGCGAAGGTCTGGGCGGTTATGGGAGGCGAAGAGGGTGGATGTGTGTGCTCGTGTATTTAAGCTCAACAGTCATCAGTCCCTTGAAAGTGATCGGCGCGATGATCCCCTCTCCCCAGGTTTGGCATCAAACAAAGGTTTGTTTGTTCGACAGGGCGACGACAACGATCTATCGTTCCACAGCACCAGCATCAAGCCCGTACAATCCCTCCCCTCCAGACAGCACAATGAACACTGCATCCCAGACCATACCCTCCCAGTCACAATTCACCTCACCGCACTGAAGACATCTTCCTGAAGCCGTACCCCAGCCCATCTCGATATCCTTCCAGCCCACCCACTGTACACAACCACACTTCCAGTCGGCCAACCCTCAAGTCATCACACAGCGAACCTCCCCAACACCGATACCTTTGCCCGTGCCCATCTGCCATCGCTACCCACATCTCACCGCTGCACCTCGATCCAATCCCGCCACAACACTCCGTATCCTGACACCATACCCTCACCATTTCACGCCATCTTCCCGATCAAGCCCTCTACAATCTTACGAGCCGTGTCTTGGCGGCCTTCGCTACCGGGGTCCAGAGAGTCATGCTCATAACTTGACTAGCTCTCTGACGTTCCTCCCAGCACCACCACTTCTCGATCAGCTGCCTTGCTCCCATGCCCTTCATAGCATCACCCTGCCTGATTCTTGACACTGCACCAGCACATCCCTCCCCTTCACTTCAACCAGCCCACTATCGAACCCCTTTACCCCAGCCTGCCAGACCCCCTTGTCACAGCACATCCCCAGGTCCAAATTCCCGCCGAAGACCGAGCCTCTTGTCGACGAGAGCACATCAGCCTTGTGCGGCTGCAACAATTCGCAACCACACCGAATCAGGTCAGAGACGACTCCTTTGCTGAGGACGGTATCTCCCAGGGCTGACCACTCTTGCTACATCCAGCTACGTCATCTGTCCGGCAGAACAGGACGTCAGGCTTCTACCCGAATCTTCAGCAGCCGGAAACAAGGTGGAACGGGCTTGCGATGGGGGATCTATCTTTCGGGCACTACGTGGGTCGTCCAACGGGTGGAACTGGGGAGGCCAGATATCACGACCCTACTACGAGCAGAATGCTTCAGGAAAATATTACCGAATGTTGCTGTCCCAAAATTTTGCCTTCTCAAGATTGATAAAATTTGTCCCCCGGTCGAAGACGTGAAGATGAGCATGCAAGTCACACCTCGGTTCCGCGGGTCTCGTCACCAAACGTCCTGGATGCCAATGCAGTGAATTCTAGCAAGTACCATGGTATCAAGACAGCCACGAACCTACACCCAGACAACAACGGCAAAGCCAGCTCGCGCAAATAGAAGAAACCATGCTGAGCTCGCGCATGGGGTAGGAAAAACCCCACTTCCGGAAACGCCATGCTCTTCATCCCATCCCAAAAAGACAACCGTCTGAAACCCCGCGCACACACCACCGTCACCAGCCCATCCCTGCGAGGCGCTGGCCCCTCTCGCCCTCCGCCTCACCCCGTCACCCTCCGCACCCACAGCGTCGTGGGCTCGTACTCGGCGTCCTTGTCGAGCCGCTTGTACGCCCGGTGCAGCTTCAGCCCGAGCTCGTACTCCTCGCGCTGCACGTCGGCGAGCTCGACCTTGAGGGCCTCGACCTTGCGCTTCTCCGCCTCGCGCTTGCGCAGCACGGCCTCGCTCGCGAGGAGGTTGTCGGTCGGCATGAGTTCTGTCATCTGCTTGATGGCCGTGTTGATGTTGATGCGGCGGTTGCCCAGGGAGCTGAGGCGCGCGTTGAGGTGGCCGACGCGGTCGTTGGCGGACGACACCTCGGGCGGCGGCGGCGGCAGGGCCTTGCTGAGCGAAAGAATCGATTCGGGACGGCCGGTGCTGCCGCTGAAGAGGCCCGAGGTGACGCTGGTGCGCGGGGCCGGGCGGTCGACCTGGCTGGGGAGGTTCTGACGCGCGCTGGGGACCGAAGGCGATGCCGGGTCGGGGCTCGTCGTGTAGGCCGGGGACATGGAGATCTTGAAGGGTTCGTCGGCGTTGATGGCGGGGCTCGTGTTGCCCATGCGTAGAGGTCGCCTGCGGTCCATGACTGAGTCTGCTTGCGCGGGCGGTGTCGGTAGGGGAGGAAGCTCTGCGTCGAGAGAGATGCGAGGCGAGCCGGCGTTGGCTGACGTCGCAAATGTGGTCACACTGAATCTCGAGGGCGGCTGCACCCAGGCGTCGCCTGTCGTTGCCGTGGTAGGTTCGGGCGACTGTTCGTAGGTAGGGTTCGGCTGGGGCGACGGTCGCTCGGCACTGTCAGGGGGGAGCTGAGGAGAGTAAACACTGGACGAAAAAGAGGCGTGAGAGTTGTGGCCGTTGTGAGGATGGAGGGCGAGGGGGTTCGTCGGCGGCGGTTTTCTACGGATGGCCTTCTCGGGGGGGCCGCGATTAGGGGTAAAGGGCAGGGTGCCAGGTTGTTGGCTGGCGTCGGCTGCTTGGCTGCCCAGATTGGGCGGCGCATGAAGGGGAGGCTGCGCGACGCCTCCCGAGGTTGGAGGAGAAGGATACGGCAATGCAGCGTCTTGGGTCGGCGCCGGAGGAGAGGGCAGCGGATGGTCCAGGCTCAGAGGCGCGACTCGGGGGCCCGTGGGTGTGGTGGCAGCGGCTGACGTTTCAGACTCGGAGGGGCTGATGGGTGATAAAGGAGAGGTCACGCCGCCCGCGCGGCCAGGCTGTGCAGCTGCTCTCTTGCTGCTCTTCCGTGGGATGTGAATGGGGGCGACCTGCGGCGTGTCATGCACGGGCTGCACGAAAGTCTGGCGGCCGCTGGCACCACGCCAGCCGGGGCGCTCGTCGATGGGCCGGGGCGCCGTGACGGGCGCCGAGATAGTGGGCTTGCTGCTGTCTCCGGCACCGGGCCTCATCTTGCGGACGCGGTCGCCAAAGGCCTTCATGGCGTTGCGCTGTGTCAGCGGAGGCGGGGTCCGCAGCTGGGGTTGGTAACGGCCGGGGCTGCTGTCGTCTACGGGCCTGCCCGTCGTGTCATCCCAGCGGGTGGTCTGGTCGGGCTGGCTGCGCAGCAGCTCCCTGGATCTCGTCTCACGGAGCTGGCTGGCGGCGTTGTCCTGCTGCTTACGGCGGTCACGGCGCATCATGGGGATCTGGCTCCGCTGTTGGGGCGAGGGTGAGGACTGCTGGTGCTCTTGTTGTTGCTGCTGCTGTTGCTGCTGTTGCTGCTGTTGCTGCTCCTCGAGGAACCGCTTGTGGTGCTGCTTAGCGATCTCGAGCTGGGTCATGCCGGGGCCCTCGTCGATGGGCGAGACATTGTCGTCATCGGGATGGCGCCTGTAGTAGAGACAGGCCGTCAGCAAGCCGAGGGTTTGAACGGATTTTGGTGGAAGGGGGAGCATCTCCGGCGGCGGGCGGGCGGTTGAGGGTGCAGGTCAGGCTTACGCATCACGGTGGCTCGCCAGCTCGGGCGAGCTCGGCGGCGAGATGTCCTCCGCATTGGAGTGGTAGGCGTCCGGGGCAGCCACGGTGGCGAAGTGGTCGTCTTTCGGGGACGGCTGGGAGTAGAGGGAGGAGACGGGGCGCCAGGCGGCGGCCGAGTTGCGATCGCTGTTGCTGCGGTCGGCGTTGCGATGGGGGTTTCGGGGCGGCGGTTCGCGGACGGGGGGAGCGAGGGTGTCGTCGCTGGTAGTGTTAGCAGGGAAGGTCCCAGAGAGCAGCGACCGATGACCCCCGTGTCTCAGTGCCCGATCGCCACGCACGCGAGCTTGAGACTCGAGACCTCGTCGGGGGAAGAAGAAATTCCCGCTGTTGAAATAACCCAACCCAGGAACACCAAAGTCGCCCGTCAAGGCGAATCAGAGGGAGAGAGAGACTCACTACTCGGTAGAGTCAACACGGTGCGCGACGCCTCGTCGAATCTCGTATCTTCGGGGGCTCGGGCTCGCGTTGGTCTTCGTCTTCGTCTTCGCCTTGGCGCTCGCGTCGGCGGGCAGGCGCTTGGGGGTGTGAAAGTCGTCGGTCCAGTGGCCGTTGGCGGTGATGGTCGTGGTGACGCCGGTGGTCAGGGCAGCGTTGGCGGCGGGGGAGGTGTCGTTGGTGAAGGCGAAGGCGTCGTGGCGGCCGGGTCGGGATGGAGGAGGTGCCATCTTTTGAGGGCCGGTGGTGCCTGCCCTGCTGCCCATCGCTCCTGCTCCAGCTCCAGCTCCTGCGCCTGGTCCTGCTCCAACGGTCGAGGCGCCCGCAGCGCTGGGCCTGAGCCGGTCCCACATGGTGCCGGGGCGGGGCGTGTTTGAGCCCGCGGTCCCTGGAATTAGCGCTCGGGGCTGTTGTATTTCTCTGTAGCTGCTGCAGACCGCTGTGCAGCTCGCTGGAGATGCAACGTATTTTCAGCAGAAGATGGATGGAAGAGGGCAGTTCTTCTCAACGAGCGAAACCCGCGAAGCTGTGCGGCGATACCCGGCTTCGTCTTCGGCGACTCTCCCTCGGTCTTCCAAATACCCTCTGCGCATGAGATCCCCACGACGTTCCCTGTTTTCAAACCGTCGCTTCCGAGCCGAACGCAGGATCCAGAGCTCGACGGGGGGAGGGCCGCGTTTCAATTGGCCTCGGCGGCTGGTGGAGGGGTTCTCTTTCGCGTTCCCTGGTCCGATGACAGGTGCGGGTGCTGGTGCAGGCAGGTGCGTGCAGGTGCTCAGCCTTGATATACCTTGGAGACGGGGGGGCTGTTGATTATTATTTTCGGCCTCTTGGGGGCCGATCGATGGTCGCGTGCGTGTCGCTGGCCGGCGTCGAGGGGGCCAACAGAGGTAAGCCAAGCAGGCGGGCGAGCGTCGATGATCAACGTCAACGACAACAACAAATGAAAGCCCGGCGAATCAGGCAGGCTGGGCGGAGGAAGCTCGCAGTGAAGCTGCAATGACGGACGGAAATATGACGACAGCGGCAACCAGGCCAGGGGGCGAAGTCAGAGGCGAAGACGGAGGCAAGGCAAAGGAGCGACGGGAAGCCAGACGCTTCAAATAGAAACCACCAAGGAAGAAGGATGCGGGCGGCGAAGGCTCCTCGCCAGATTCAGATCCAACGGGGCAGATCACGTTCATTAATATTATCGCGTCGTAACGTACGTACCGCCTCCCCTTGCCCTGGCACTCCAATGAAGTGAGGCCGGTCAGGCCAGGCAATGTCAGTCCAAGGCGGCAGGTAATAAGGCAGGGCATGGTCCATCAGTCATGTCGTGCCACGGGCGGCCCGCCATCATCAGACGGTTGGACGATGGAGGCTCAGGGCTCGGGGCTCGACACCACCGCTGAACGTGCGCTCGCCTACGCTAGCTGCTACGGGGACAGCGTTCCGCCAACGGCTTCGATGCGAAGGTTCTGTATCCATTTGATGCGATCCTTCGTCGAGTCGCCCGGCCCATCTCGACCCTTCGTATGCTGCTTGCATCCCGCGCGTCTCTCCCCATCGAGAGCTTTTCAGCTCAGCCGAGAAAAAGCCCAGTCACGACGCCGTTGGCTCAGCCCTCTTTGTTGTTTGTTTCCCCGTTTCAACACCGCCCGCCCATCGCCAACCAACTCGGAGGCCCGTCAGCAGGGCCCTCAGCTAGCTCTAGGCGCTCCCACCTCCCCGCCCCTCTAGACAACCCCAGGCGGCATGGTGGGGCAAATGTCAGGGGCTAGCGGGCTGTTTCATCCCCGCCCCGGGGGGTCCAACCACAACCCAGTCACTCGCCGTTCATGTCAGGTACTTTACCTTGAGTGGCACTCTATCTAAGCTAGTGAAGTACTTTAGGGGCCTTGCCATAGATTTCAGGGCCGTACCTTACATTTCCTGCCGTGCCACCACCATGACGCCCATCACAGAACAACTGGTCCCTGCGCGTGGACAGGGGCCGTTCAGCAGTCGGAGCGCGTCGTAATTTGCCCTTCATCAACATTTGATGAGCCGGCAGCCCCTGCACCCGGAGCCGGGCCCCCTCCCCCCCCTCCCTCCCAAGCCGGCAACCAGCGGCAGAGCCAGGCCACTCGGGGCGATCATCTCGGCACTCCTCTGCTCTCCCTCCTGCCTGACGACCATGAGATGCCAAGGCAGACGACCCAGCCTGGTGATGCCTTTGCCCGGAGGCTACGCAGGCGAGCATGCGACCTGGTAGCCTCGCTGGGACGTCCGATGCGCCGCCCTGACGCTGGACTTTCCGCGCCGTCCGCCTTGGTGGAGCAGCCGCTGCCCGGGGGCGCGACGCCGATCCGGCACCGCGATGATCAGACGAAACTGGGAGGCACACTGGGGGTTGTCCTTCTTTACGTATGGCGATCTGGCGCGGTCTGGGCCGTGGTCTCTGCAGAGGAGTAGTAGGGGGTAAACGCGCGGTATGGGATTTGGTGAGACGCCTTATACGGCGTGATCAGCGCGTTGGCAAAAGTGCCTACGTTACGGAAGGACCGTTGCCAGGCTTTGCATGTGACTGACTATAGCTTGATGTTCATCGAGCGCACCAAATTAGGACTATCCCCCGACCCGTCAAAGTTTGACCTCAAGCCGCAGGCCGCAGTGTGCTGGGCATCGTGGCCCCTGATCGCATAGACGATCTGACATGTGCTTGGAGGGGTTCAGGGGCACTGATGCAGTGAGGAACACAGGCAGAACCCAAAAACGAAGGTCAACATTCCACTCTTAATCGGCCAGGTGCTGTTACATCGGCCAGACTCCGAAACAGCCTCGGCAGGCTTCTTGTTGGCGACTTTCATGATTGCTGGAGGCAACACCCGAATGACAGCAAGGTCGAGCGGAAGAGCAGGGCACTCCGGAAAGACTGCGAAACCAGAGTTCATTCCGCAAACCCATGCAGCCCTATAAGACTTCGGGCTCTGAGGGTTGACGGCGATCGCCCAAAACCAGTGGGCCGAACACCTTACCAAACCCTGGTGATCGCTCCGTTCATCGCCATGCCACCTTCGAAGTAACCTTCCCCCTCGATCCCACTCTGACCATCACTCAAATCCCCTTTATCAGCTCCGCCCAAACGGCAACACCCACCCAAAACCCCGTAACCCCATACACCACTGCCAGACCCCCGGCGCCCGCCGCAGTCGGCCCCGCCACCCCCCGGCTCGGCGCCGCGCTGCTCGTCGTCGTGCTCCCGGGCCCCCCGTCCTCGTGGTCGACGTGGAACTCCTCCGACAGCCCGGCCGGCGCGCACGCCGTCCCCTCGGCGAGGTCCATGACCACGCTCCACTGCCCGCTCGCACAGCGCTGCCACTGGTGGGTGAGGCAGTTCCACCGGCCTTCGGGGGAGCAGGCCTCGCCGGCGGTCTGCTGGCGGCGGGCGAGGGCTGGCGTCGGTGGTGTTGATGGTGATCTTGATAGTGCCTGGTGCGCTGAGTCTTCAATGAAGCCTCGCGGCGCCGGCGAAAAGGGCGCCGGTGTTGATGATGAGGCCCCTGTGGCGAGGAGGCAGAGGAGGAGGAAGCCCAGGAGGGCTGGTAGCTTCATCGTTGTTGATATGTACGTCATAGAGTTGTGTTTGTGTGTAAGAAGTGGTGGATACAAGTCTGCGCAGGCGCTGATGGCGATTGAGCAGCCCTGAGTTAAAATATCGCTTGCATCCCTCGGATTCACAGCCCAGAGGTCACTGCATCACCCGAGTCCTCGACTCATATATCGATTCTCTCCCGCGACCGCCGCATTCCGTGCGTTGCTGCCCAGCGACTGTGGCCCAGCGGAACGGACGTGGTGAGTCCCGATTGGGCGGCGGGCCTTCACCGCACGGCATCGAGGCCTTGGCGGTGGACACAATGTCTTGTTGGGCAGACGGCGGTCAAGGTGGCCTGATGGCACCCACTGGAGTGAACATTTTGAAGTGAGGCGGCGACTGGGTAGGCCGAGTGTGTGGGTTGGGTCCGAGTCCCCTAGCTGGGCGATGTTGGTGTTGGTGGGCGAGGCGAGGGGCGAGATGATCCGTGTAAGAGGATTGGCGGAGTTCACCTCCAAGCTCGTTCATGCCGTGGCACCCAACCTCGAACTTCCCGTGTCGAATGTCGCCCAAATCGCCAACATCCCCTAAACGGCGCTTCCCTTGCCCACGGCTGTCATCCTTTCCAATGTAAGAGTTTCCCTCCCCTTAGCTTGCCCCCTCTCCTGTACGCACACCGCGTCTCTCGGCTCAACCCCTTTGACCGTCTCCCGCCTCGCCTTTGATAGAGCCCGCCGTCTCGATCCTCGCCGCAGGAAGAGACAAAGCCCGCCGCAGCCAGCAGGAGACCGAAGAAAACAGCCAGCGGCGTGGCGACCGCGATCGCAGTAGAGTTGGAGACGACGGTGCCGGTGGTCGGCCTGTTTGTGCTGGTAGAACTTTGCGCGTCGCGCGAGGTTTTCGTCGCCATGCCAAGCAACGACCAGTTGTTTCCAGAGTAGCATTGACTAAAAGATGCAGCTGATCAGGCACTGTGATGAACGAAGTCGTGTTGACAGAGCCTGTTGAGGCGGGCGATTGCTGGCACCACCAGTCCACAGCTTTTTATCATTTTACTGACATGCGCTCCATCGTCCGAAGGGGTCATGTCCTCGGCGCACCAAATCTGGGGCTTCACGCCGACTTGCATGGCGCCGCCGACAACTCGAATTGTCAGATTCGTGGCGCTAACTGACAAGCAGTCCCCTTTGTTCATCCCGATAACCTCCAGCCCGGCCAGTCGGTTGCCATCCAAGACAGCCACGCGAAAACCTTGTCCTGCGTCGTATACCGAGTACCATGTCCATCTAGTCGTTAGGTTCGTTCTGGTCGTCGGCGTAATGGCTGTAATGGTCACACTCGGCCCCACGGGGTTGTGATATATCTTGGCATTGTTCTATCTATTATGCATTATGACCCCGTACGGCATGGTCCGCTCCAGCTCTTGGTCGGTGCCTGTGAAGTCTCATCCCCCATGGCTGTCTCTTTTCTTGTACGTTTTCTTACAGTGTCCTCCTCTTACAATGGGCCTTTCTCTAACAATGCAAAATCATGTTTAATCAAACCAAATACGCCGCGCTGAAATGCAGAAATGACTCGTGGTACTCCGTACAGCATTTTGGTCTACCCGGAGTTTCACTTCCGGAAGTGGCTCTCCGTGCCGTTATTGTGAGGAGGGTACTTGGCGGTGTGCCACAGCCCGTCGTCGGGGCTCTGTGAGGTAGACTCCGGGGCCGCGGCCTCCGTAATGCTCGAGATGAGGGTCACGAGGGTCGTGGGAGCGGGTGCCAGGCCGGTGGGCTCGAGAGACATGACGGAGTCAATCGAGCTTGGGGTGTAGGACCAGACAGGCTCAGACGGCCAGGAGGCGGACGCGGAGGACAGGGCGGAGGAGACTTCAGTTGTGGAAGACAAAGGAGAAGGCTCTGGCACCCAGACGGGAGGGGCAGAGACGCTAGGCTCAGGCGCGGGAGCCGGATCCCAGACGACCGGCTGGGAGGTGGTGGGCTCGGGCTCGGAGGCCGAAGCAAGAGCCGAAGAGGAGGGCTGCTCGGGCGTGGGCTCGGGCACCCAGACCGGAGGAGCGGGGGCCGACACTGAGGGCTCCGGCTGAGGCTGAGGAGCCGCCGAAGGGACGGATGTATAGGTCGACTCGGGCTCGGGCGCAGGCTCAGGGATGGAGGTACTGGGCAGAGGAGCGGGCGAAACAGATGAGCTCGGTGCGGGCTCGGGATGCGAGTCGGAGTTCGAGACGGAAGGCGCAGGCGCAGACGGAGAGGACGACTCGGGGGAAGGCGTCGGTTCGGGTTGCGGCACGGGAGCCACCGGGGGAGGAGTCGTAGACGTAGTCGGGGTAGCGGACGAGGTGCTCGAAGTCGAGGTCGAGGAAGATGTTGTGGATGCTGAGGAAGAAGAGTCTGTAGGATATACAGTCACGGTAACCGGGGGCTTGTTGGGTTTGCCGTCGATAGGCACGACAGAAATGACGGGCTTCGAAGAGACGCGGACAACGGTATCGGTCACTCGGTGGGTAACAGTTGTCGGCTCGGGCTCCTTAGTGACGGTGACAGTCGCGGAGTCGCAGTCGCCATCGCAGCCGCCATCACCGTTGCTGCCATCAACGTTGACAACGGACCACGTCGGCTTGGGGGTGTCTTCCCTGGCGCGAAGGCCGCTGACCAAAGGCTGGGCGATAGCCTTTGCCGAGAGGGCGAGGAAAAGGGTGGTGGAGATGGCTCCGCGCATCTTGGAGATTGTTGATGCGGTGGGTGTGAACTGGTCACAGACACAACTTCAGGACGGCGATCTCGAAGCAAAGCGAGATGTAGTGGGGGATCGTCAATCACTGAAGAAACGTGGGTGAGGGTTCAGAGAAAAAGTGGAAAGGACGCAGGAACCACCTCGCGAGGGCGCCATGGTTTAATGTAGGGGTGCCGGGGTGGACTCTGAAGTGGGAGAATTGAGGATGGCTGGTGAAATCGCATGTTCACGATGGTAATTGTGGTGGTTGGGAGAGATTTGGCGGGGTCGCGCCTGGGCAGCACCTGCACGTCTGGCGCATCTGGACGCGCGACACAGGCGAGTCACAGGGGTTGGAGGAATACAGACTTCTTACTCGCCAGAAAGATCGCAGTGGGGTCTTTCTGTACCCAGCCTCCAGCCACCGGTGTTGCCAGCCACCAGGAACCGACATCCCATTGGCTGGACATGGAAGGTGTTCGTCCGGATTCGAGGGGCAGAGGTGGCGTCTCTTGCAAGTCGCAAGACGGTTACAAGCATCGGGTTGCCGAAACGTCTTAACTTGGCCCTCAGCATACTGTGCTTGCATAGAGGGGTCATCCTGGGCACGACATGTGACTTCGTCTCTCCGCGTCAGAGTCTCGCTTCAGCCTCGAGGCGTGCTGATCATTTAAATGACTGTTC
The DNA here is from genome assembly GCA_002851775.1 of Verticillium isaacii. Classification (NCBI taxonomy): domain Eukaryota; kingdom Fungi; phylum Ascomycota; class Sordariomycetes; order Glomerellales; family Plectosphaerellaceae; genus Verticillium; species Verticillium isaacii. The sequence goes on along the minus strand of NMXN01000007.1, from coordinate 1,796,602 downwards.
CCTTGTGCCCTTCGCGGCCGTGGGCTGAGGTGTGGCTGTACTGCGCTAGCAACCAGTTTGCGGGGCACATGTGGCTTGGCATATGACGACAGATTTTGCCGAGCGTGACAAGCCTTCGCGTCGTTGCTTGGGTGAGCTTCGACGTGCATCTTGCTGTACGTGCAATGCGACATGGACGCAACGGCTTCCTGGAAGGTACCTACGTAGTCCGCAGGCATGGTACCAAGGTCGGCAGGTTCGTTGTATGCTGTGCGTGTTGAGGAAGGAACACCACGGAGCCTGACACCAATGAGAGGCAATGGCGACCCCATCACCATGACGTTGCCGCTAGGGCAGTCTCACCCAGTGACACTGGCCCGTCGTAGGCACCTTAGCTACCTACGTAGGGCAGGCAGACCATGGGTGGCACCTCCAGAATCTCTCGGCGCGCTCCACGTCTCTCCGGTCTAAGCCACGGCCACTTCAGCCTAACCATGGCTTGAATCAGCTTTCTGTCCCGCTCTGCATTCGCAACCGCGCCCATCCTCGTACTCTCGGACTTCCAAGCTTCTTCACTGCCTCTCTGTGCGGCGTAAGCTCGCCTCTCGCCCCTCCCACCGAGCCACCCCATCCATCTATAAACCCCGATGACCCCTCCATCCTTCCGAGCTGACCGGACCTGACTTCAACTTTCCTCGTTCCGAGCTTCGCGCCCCGCATTCCACTTCTTCCGCCAAAACCCCAGCATCCGCAAATCAACCAGAATCAGCTGGAGACTGCGACAACCGACCCAAATCATGTCTGGATATCCCGGACAGCACGGCTACGGCGGTAGTAAGTCATCCCCGGATCAAGAATCCAAAGCGTGCACCACTAACGCCAATCAGACCAAGGCTACGGCCAGCAGTATCCCCCACCTCAGCAGGGCGGCTACGGCCAGCAATACCCTCCCCAAGGCTACCCTCAACAACCTCCTCCCGGCCAGTACGGCGCGCCGCCCGGTCCTCCCCCAGGTCAATACGGCGCACCACCACCCGGTCAGTACGGTGCGCCGCCTCCTGGTCAGTACGGCGCGCCACCACCCGGTCAGTACGGCGCACCCCCGCCTGGTCAGTACGGCGCCCCGCCTCCTGGTCAATATGGTGCACCGCCCGGCCCTCCTCCCGGTCAATACGGCGCGCCTCCTCCTCAGCACCAGCAGTACGGCGGCCACTCTCCCGCGCCACCCCAAGGCTACGGCGCTCCTCCTCCTCAGCAGCACAGCGGTCCCCCAACCCAGCCCTCTCTCGGCTATGGCGCCCCCCAGATCATTCAGTGGGATGCCAGCCATGACGCCGCTGCCGCGCGCCAGGCCATGAAGGGCTTCGGTACCGACGAGAAGGCCCTTATCCGATGTCTCGCCACCAAAGATCCCCTCCAGATCGATGCCATCAAGACCTCCTTTTCTCGCCAGTTCAAGAACCGCAACCTCGAGGCAGACATCAAATCTGAGACGAGCGGCTGGTTCGAGAAGGGCCTCGTCGCCATTGTCCGCGGACCCCTGCTCACCGACGCTTTCGACGTTCGCTCCGCCGTCGACGGGCTCGGCACCAAGGAGGTCGTCCTCAACGACGTCCTCCTCGGCCGCTCCAACGCCGACCTGAAGGCCATCAAGAACTGCTACTGGAGCACCTTCCGCAGCAGTATGGAGAAGGACGTCGCCGGTGACCTGTCCATGAAGACTAAGCGCCACTTTGAGATCGTCCTCGCCGCGAACCGCGCCGAGGACTCCGCTCCCGTGATCCCGCAGCAGGTAGACCAAGACGTCATGGACCTGTACCGCGCGACGGAGGGCAAGATGGGCACCGACGAGATGATCGTCTGCAGCATCCTCAGCACGCGCAACGATAACCAGATCCGCGCCATCGCGTACGCCTACGAGCAGAAGTTCCGTAAGAGTCTTGAGGCCGTCATCAAGTCAGAGTTCTCGGGTCACATGCAAGACGCGCTGCTGTTCCAGCTGCGGCAGGCGAACGACAAGTACATGCACGCGGCGATGCTGCTGGAAGACGCCATGGCGGGGATGGGCACCAAAGACCACCTCCTCGTGTCGCGGGTCGTGCGCTTCCATTGGGATAGCGGTACGCTCTCCAACGTCAAGGGCGCTTACCAGAAGAGATATGGCAAGAGCTTGGCGAAGAGGATCGATGGGGAGACAAGTGGCGACTATAAGAGGTTGATGCTTGCCTGCATTGGGGAGCAGATCTAACATGTGCACGAGGTGTAGTTTGGATGGGTTGGAGATACCTCAGCCGGCGTTTGGGGAACTGGGTTTGATGCTCCAGGCGGATGATTTTGATTTTTACGTATACCTATTATGCAAAATTGATTACTCGTGCAGCTTCCCGCTCCTGGTGCTAAGTGATCCCAATATGAAGCATGACTTGAAGGCACGCCCTTGTCAACCCGAGACCATAGCTACACGGTTGCCCAGAGGAATAGTAGCCGCTGGGCCAAATTCGTCTAGCCAACGCAAAGCCGTTATCAGCATGTCATCTCAGCGCAGGCCCCTGCTCTTTCCTGCAACTTCTCGTCTACACCATCCTGGCCTTTCATGTCGTGCACTAGAAGGTTCCACTCGAGACGAATTGCATGTTCCGTTCCATGAAATCAAGTAGAAGGTGGGTAAGATCTTGTCAATGACTTTTGAGAGACAACATATGCTGACCTCGGGAAGGTCTTTCCTCTCGAACACTCCGTCTTCCCCCAGTCATATGCAACCTCCCCAAACCAAACTGACTAGCAATCCAAAATGGCGACAGTATTCGATGAGATACCCCTTACCGACCATCCTCTGTGGCGCTATATCCAGCCAGAGGGTCTCTCCCCCGAGTACTTCAGATTCACCGCTCCAAAGTCCTGGCCCCAGCGCCCCTGCAACCCCCACTGGAACCACTGCGACGACTTGGTCTGCGGCCTCTTCTTCGCCTGGAACGAGCTTCCCCGCTCGATCATCGTTCCCTGGACCCCGCTGGAAGAGATGCAACTCCTCCTCCGCCTCGACGGCCTCGTCACCGCCTTTGAGCTCTACCTGCCCGTCACCGCCGACGCCTTCGAGCACTGGACCCTGCGCTATCAGCACGCCATGGAGCAGGGCTGGATGCCCAGCCGCAGTCTCATGGCCGCCACCGCGAGCGACCGCGCCAAGGGCACCGGGCCGTGGCGCCGCCACCAGCACTGGGTCAACCGCTACCAGTACATCGTCAACCTGCGCAACCAGGTCGTGCGCAACCGACTACGCGTCAACCTCGGCATCAACCGCGTCAACAGCTTCTAGGGTGAGGTGGGACCGACCGATGTCGCGCGCAAGGAGTGGCGCGGCCTGCGCTACCCCGAGATCCTGGCCCGCAGGGACTGGTACAAGCCGCTGCCGTGGCTGCTCCGCGCGTACGCCGAACGCATCGACAGAGACCCGCTCGAGGTGGCCACCGCGTTCTGGAGGCTTGTGAGGCCTGAAGAGACGATCGAGGGGCTTCCTCGGGGATACGGCATGGGCGTCGAGATATCGGTCATGGGCAACCCGCGGGCTGCGCCTCAGGGGGAGGTCGTTCAGAAGACTTTGACGGGCAGTAGCGCTTTCGATCAGAATGGGGGCAGGCACGTGAACGGTGAACAGTCGCTGAGCCTCCGTGAGACACTCGAGGCGTCTCGGAAGAAGAGCAGGAGCGCCAAGAGGGTAAGCAAGGTTATCATTGACTTGACGGAGGACGACTGAGGACGACCGGGATTTCCGGTCCATAGCTGGTCGATGGAGAGGGATGAGCTCAACGGCCTATTTTGTTGCTTTTTGATATCTTCACAGCATCACGTGCAGGGCATAGATATCGATCTGTGGTTAACGGGTGGCTTTGGAAGGGGTTGACATGAATACAAGTCGCAAACACTGGGGATAACAGGAGGTTCAAGAAGCTGAGAATTGAAATCCCGTTGCTCTGAAGCCAGATTTGCCGGGCGTCTGACATGCGTCTAGCCAGTCTGTGCTCTGGACGGCTAGGATCAAGGGCATCGTTTGGTTATCTTAAACCAAGAAGATGGCAACCACGACGTAAAGTGTGAACTTCTTTTCTTGGTATGGATGGTAAACATGACCCCTTCGAAATGCTTAGTAATCAACATTACCTCAATCATAAGGCACCTCTAGGTACATAACTTTACGGGTCTTCAAATAAGCTTACAGACCTAAATAGGGATTAACATCTGTATAACGCCATAAGATTCATAGCACACTAATCATCTCGTAGAGCTACTTAGGAAACAAATGTAGATGGTCCCGAGCACCCTTACAGCTCACCTCAACTTATATGCGAGTCATCTATTGTGCTTAGTCATCTTTTAGTGCCCTAGACTTTTCTAACAAATACTGCATATGCCCCTCTTTTTCCTACAAGCTATACTGTCCCTCTTCACGCTACTTCTTTTTTTGTGTCGCACCCACTTCTAACAGCAGCAGCAGCTGAATCGCCGCATCGACCAGCACTTACAATCGAGCCGAGGTGGGAGCCAGCGTCATTGAAAAAACTCGACATTTTAAGCCCGTACTGATGCCTCTGTGTAGAATTCTTGCTTACGCCGAAACGTGACCTGCTGTCTCGCTTTGCTCTTGCCTGATTAACGGCGACTCGCCCCTACCCGACTGTCGCGTCCACAGGGGTGCATTCGTCGCGTTAGAGAATCTCGCCAGACCCACTTTCAGAGCGTGCGCGTCGCCCCCAGCTCGCGACTTCATCCCTCTTATCGTCACCAGCACCAGCCTTGACGCCACCTGTCACACCACTCAGTACAACTCGAGGACTGCAGGAACGGTATCAGAGCATGCCTACAGCCTTGGGGAAGGCCTCTGGCCCTGCCCCTGGCCTCTCATTTGATGAGGACGGCGACCAGGAGATGTCAGGCACCAACCACGCCTCGCCCTTTGGCAGCCACGATGCCACCAACATGTCCATGGACTCCGGAGGGATTCGCAGTGCATCGCCTGTCCCAACAGCCCCAGCGACAAGCGTAAATGGGATCAAGCACCACGTGTCCCAGGCAGAAAATAGCATGCCAACCACCACGCACAAGAATTCCAGGCCCCAGGTTCCTCGTGGCAATATCGACTCAGCACCGATGGGTACCTTATCCTTCGATGAGCAATACGAGATTGTCAGCACCGTCTTCCGTGATGCCGCACCTCATGTCCTTCGAAAGGCTATTCGGGACTACTGGCAAAAGAGCATACTGTTCTCCGACTATCACATGGAGTTTCTCGTATGTGCCTGGCTTGTTTTTAATTGCCCTCATTGCCTGTATACTCACTAACTTGACAGGTTCGTGTGATCATGAGCGTCCACAAAAGCCCTACGGATAAGATAACCCAACGGATAGCCGATGTAGTGACGCCGGCTATGGGCACCGCAGTGGCCGCGAGGCTCACGGCTGCCCAGATCGACACGGCTTCGGTCTCGTTGCTGCAGCATGCTAGTGACAAGTTTCTCACGTCCTGTTTGTACAAGCGCCTTGAAACAATCGATGCTCGGGAACTGGTGGACGCGCTGGCTTTCCAGAAGCGTCTCGGCTTTGAGCTTAGCGATGAACTCGGAGATGGCGAGCAGGTCATTCCGGCCAATAACGACAAACAGAACGCGGCGACGACTGAACCCACCGGAAAAGGTTCTGCTGGCGACTTGACGGGTGTCTATCAATGCCTGGAGTGCGACCGTAAATTCATCCAACAAGCACCCTTCCTTTACGTAAGAAACTTCCCTCAATCCGCCGGTCATGGGAGCACGTCAGCTAACACATGACAGCACACCAAGAACCGCAAGTGTCGGGAAGACCCCAAGGGCAAAGTCGTTTGCCGATGTGGTGCTTGTGGCTCTGTCTTTTCCAGCAGTGGCGGAATCGGATACCATGCTAGCAACAATGTCTGTGGCGGTTTTGGAGCCGACACCGTTGGACCGGCTCCCAGCTCGACAACGACGCCCGCCCAGCATTCCCAAACTGCGCCCGTGCCCGTACCCGTACCGGTCCCCTCTTCGACACCTGCATCCATACACACACCCGCGGTGGCTCCCTCAGCCGACAGGCAGTTGTGTTGGAAGCCCCCGCTGACGCAAACCCCGAAACCCGCCGCACAAGTTCCTTCTCAGAGTTACGACGTGGTCCGCAGTGACATTCAGCCCCCTGGCCATTCTCCAGCTCCCGCACCCATCCCATCTTCTGGGTTCACCCCAGTACCGGCCAGCAGGTCAGCCCGGCAAACGCCAAACCAGCGCATCAGGACTCCGGCCCAGGATAACCCGACGACCAGCAGCGTCGCGTCTCGATTCACACCTAGCGCTGAGTCTGACGAGCTCAAGAAGGCGCTGGCGCAGCTGACGGAGGACCAACGTGCCGATTACTATGATCGCATGACCAAACAAGAGCAGGCTTACGAGAAGAAGATCCGAGACGCGAGGAGGGATTACAGCGGCGAGGCGCAAGTCGTCAAGCTCAAAAGCCTCAAGGCCTGCTTCGCCGCCGCCCAGAGCTCTGTGCGCCAGCGGTTCGGCATCAAGCTGCGCGGTAGACGTCCCGCCGCGGCCACGTTGGCGGAGAACAAACGTTTGGGCTTCGAAACGACTCCTGCCCAGGAGCGACGTGCCGCCCAACAGGCTTTGACAACCCCGACGAGCTACGGAGCCATCGGGGCCCAGGAGGTCGGCCACCAGCCCGGACAGGCCCACAACAGCACCCCCGCCCAGCCGCAGACGCCGCAGGTTGCCGTCTCGGACATGAACGGCGGGCTGGCGGGCTCGTCGGCCACGGCTGCGATGGAGGATCCGACGGTCCACGCGTCGCCGTCCCGCGTTCGGAGTGGCTTCGTAGCATACAACGCAGCGCCGGTGCCCTCTCGACCGCCACCGACGCAGCAGAAAGGACACGCACAGCCTCCACCCATTGAAATCGAGTCGAGCGACGATTCGGACAGCGACATTCCAGGAGCATAAATGCAGGAGAAAGGGGCAAGAGTGCGACAGTCGAGCAGGCCCTCGGATGAATGGACCCTCTGATACCGATGGCATGGTGAAAGGGCGGAGGCAGTCCTTGTGACTGCCCCTGATCACTTCCTCTTCCGGTTACTCGTCCCACGCTTCGGCGTTACCGAGGATGAGGCGCCCGGCGAGAAAGGGGTCCCATTGAAGCGCGCCAGTACGATCACCTTTTTCAACGGGTGGCAATGCCCCCCCCCCCCCCCCCCCTCCCTTGGCGTTATCACGTTGAAGGTTTCCCATCCCAGTCTCATGGGATGTAACTCTTCATAATTTTGGGGGCCATGAACGGGGTGAGACCTTGGGGCTACGACTTTCGATTTATTAGGACGGGCGCATGAGGGACCTTGTTATTGGGCATGATGGCTGCTTGACGGGTCAATGCGCGCCCCATGGCCTGCAAGAGCAAAGGTCTCCGGCACGAAGAATCATTATCGGCTTCACGAGACGGGGACTAATGGTATTTTGGCGTTGGGACGATCATGGTGGTCTTGGGACAAGATTTGCCTGGCGGTATTGGCATCATGGGAACGGCGTTTGTGAGCAGCCTTTGAGGCTTTCTAGAAGATATACCCCGAGTGCAGTGGATTTTTTGGCAGCTCTGCTATAGTCTCGCATGGAAAGCGAATCTGAACTGAAGCGAAGCTCGTACTGGCGGGTGTAGAGGTTGTGTAGGGGGCCGACCACGAGTGATACCACCACCCAGCGGCAAACCCCTGTGAGAGGCGCTCCCATGAAGTTCGGATGCAACATGCCATCTCATCAAACCCGACAGCACGACGGCTCGCCTAGCGCAAACTCTCCATGGACTGAGGATGTGCCGCCGCGAATCGCAAGCTCAGTAATCCCTTTGTCCGCCAGGGCAATTCATCGTATTCTCCGGCCCTAACCGCGCCGAGGTCCCGGTATCACGAGAAATGACATCACAGGGCCACCGCTAGCTCCTTAGCGAGCGCCACAGGGGTCCTTCCCCCCCGGAGCCCAGCGCCCGAGCGCCCACGCCGGCCGCCCAAGACGGCAGCCACAGCGGCCGGCCCCGCCAAGTTTGTCCACGTTCACCGTATTGGCTCCACCGCCGACGAACCCTCACCCAACCAGGTCACGGAGCGCGTCGAGACACCACCGGAAAGCAGAGGGTCCCAGGGCAGAAAACCAAGACGCTACTGACAGTGGTCACGGTGGAGGATGGGGATGGGGATGAGGGTTGCTGGCATTGGCTTCGCTTTTTTTCTTGAATCGCTGCCGGGGTGCTGGTTTCTCCCTAGCTTGGGCCGGCCGTCGTGGCGGGAAAGCGCGGGAGGGGCGTCATTGCCATTCCTCAAGAGGGCGTCCCTTCTTCTTCCCCGGCGACGAGGAGGGAACGAATCTTAACTTCTGCTTCGACTGTTCCGCCAAGCAAGAAGCAAGCAAGCAGAAACCAGAGGCTTCAATCAATCGACATCCCGAGTTGAGCTGAACGGCGAGAGTGACGTTCGGATGGCATACGCCTGTTGAGACCACACGTCGCCAACACCACCCTCCCTTCACCTCCACCTTCACGACCAGGACCCTATCCGACCACTATGGCCTCCCGCGACGCCTTCATCAGCAATGGCACCTGCTACTATGCCCCGGGTCAAGAAGCCATCGACTCCATGCTCCCATGCGGCAACGACGCCTTCGGCCGCATCTCCTGTTGCCAGCAGGGCGACATGTGCCTCACTAGCAACGCGTGCTACAACCAGGAGTTCGGCGTCACCTACCTCGCCGGCTGCAGCGATCCCTCCTACGACCACCGCAGCTGCCCCGAAAAGGGCGCCTACGATGGCACGCCCTGGGTCGGGCTGACCTACTGCAACGGCACGTCCGAGCAGTGGGTCGCATGCGAGCAGTCGGGTGCCGAAGACGCCCTCACCGTGGCCGACGACTGCTGGTGTCCCCAGACGGACCGGACCGTCGCCTTCACGGCCTCTTCCGTTCTGCAGAACGTCGCCGAGCTCCCATCAGCGCCGGGCGGTGAAGTTGTCTGGCAGCGCGGTTTCCTCCCCTCCTTCGCCGACGAAGACGACGCGCCTACGTCGACCGCCCCTCCGACCCAGACGTCTTCCTCATCAGCATCAACATCCTTCTCATCGTCGGCAAGAATCTCGACCAACGCACCGGCGGAAACGTCTCCCGCCGCAACCGAGACCCCCGAACCAACAGACGGCGGTCTCTCCCAGCCCGCCCGCATCGGCATCGGCGTCGGTGTCGGTGTCGGCTCTGCCCTGCTCCTCGCCTTGCTGGCTCTGCTCTTCTTCTCCCGCAGGAAACGCCAGCGCAGCGGGCTAGAAGCCGCTGCGTCTGCGAAGAGCGACCACCCCGACAGCTTGACGCATCCCTCTTCTTCAGCGCCGCACACGCCCACAACGGCCATCTCGGAGATAGACTCTCGGGCCGCGAGGCCGTGGTCGATGCGAAGCGAGTTGGACGGCCGGAGTATGGCGGCGGAGATGGAGGCCGACACGGACGTGCCGCCGGTGCCGCCGGTGCCGAGCAAGCTACCGGACGAGAAGGAGAAGAAGGCGGAGCCGGTGTTTGAGCTCCCTGCGTGATGGAGAGGCGTGTATAATATGGGGTGGACGACGTGTATATTTCGTGTTGGAGTTGAGATACCACTTTTAGACAGGGATTCATCCTCGGCGAGGTGTTTGTAGTAATGGTCAAACTGGATTGTCATGTCCAATGGGTCTCTCGCCGCATCCTGAGTATTTGGATGCGATGTTCCACTTGCGGGAGAAAGGTACTACCGCCAAAAGCAGCCCGTTTATGTATTGATGCCAAGTATGCCATTCATCCCAGCTGGTACTCTTTCATTAAGTGTCATGCAGAGACCATCCCCATTGGAGTGAGCTGCATCGCTTCGCCACCAACCACCCCAGGTCAATCAGCCCCCTTGCTGCTGGCTCATGCGATAGCACAAGGCTGCGTGTCACGGGGTTCAAATGCACGTCTTTCCCCGCTCCCTCGTTCTCTGCGCATGCACGACCTTTAGACCAACCTCTCAGAACCGAATGTCTAACGCAGACCTCATAGCCATTTTGGCGTCTCGTAACCGAAAGTCGTGATGGCTCTCGTCGTCTCCCGAGCGGGCCGTCTGAAGCCCGAGCTGCGCTTGGCGCAAGCCGTGTCTGAGTTCGAGGCCGGGCTCACCACTGCACAGAAGGCGTCTTTCCGAAATGCCCGCTCCGGAGCTCAAACGACACCCCCCTCGCTGGGCGACGTGATGCGTCTGACGGCAGAGATCGACGCAAGCGCGAGCCGGGCACTAGGCGGAGGGCGCTGTTTCGGGCCCCGAATGACAAACGTTTTGGAGGCAGCCCAGCAGTTTGCGGCCCTCGGCGATGTGGTTGTCGGAGGCTCACAGAACCTCATCGCCCGCGGTGTGTGGGCAGCCGTCCGGATGGCGCTTCACGTAACGACGCCCTATGTCGTAAAGCCTTTGTGTTGAACTCACTGACTGTTTCTGTAGTCTGCTACTGCATATGGGTCGTATCTCGAAAAACTGTCGCTGCTGTTCATGACAGTCGGACGCAGCGCGCCCCGCTACCAGGCCATGGCGGTCATCTACGCCCGCTCCAAAGCGCTGCGAGACCATCTTTGCGAGTACTATATCGTCATCATGCGGCTCTGTCGCAAGATACAAGACTTCTCTCAAAGATCCATGCTCAAGCAGATGGCGTCTTCCCTGAGCGACGCCGACCTCAAATCCTTCCAGTTCGATTTCGACCTATGGTCAGCTTGCATTCGAGAAGAAGTGATGCTGCAACTGAACGTGAAAGTTGAGCAAGAAGCCAGCGAAAGTTCCAGTTTCCGCTCTTGGTTGACAGTTGGGACGAAGGCTACGGACCACCGCAGACAACAGAAGACTCGCCTCAAGTGGTTGGACGCCTGTTCGACGTACGACTATCAGACAACATGGAAACAGACATTGAAGCGCGGCGGAACGTCCTGGCTGGGTACCTGGCAGGATTACCAGAGCTGGAAAGCGGCCGTGCCGCCGGCTACCATGATTTGCCGCGCCAAACTGGGGGCCGGGAAATCGGTCCTCCTCGCCAACATTGTCAATGACCTCAACCTCCGGCCGAACGTCATCGTGTCGTACTTCTTCTGCCGCTATGACATCCCCGAGAGCCTCTCGGCACGGACAATTTTTGGTTCTCTCGCGCGACACGTTCTGCTTCTCCAAAAACAAGGAGACGAGCCTCCAGGTATATTCAAAGATCTTGTTCCTCGACTGGACTTGGATGAGGTAGTCGATCTCTTGATCCGTGCAGTGCCCCCCGGAAAGACGCGCTATCTGATACTAGATGGTCTGGACGAGGTCAATTCCAAGGAGCTCGAGATCATCTTGGCACAGATTAAGCGTCTCCAGGAAAGCCACGCGTGGCACGTCTGCATATCCTTGAGGCTGGCCGCCCAAGACACGGTGCGAGCCAGCTTGGCTTTTGAGTACGAATCATCAATACCCGAGGATAATCCAGACGTTGCAAGTTTCATTGCGGCAGAGCTTCAACTGCGGCACCAGGAGGGTCAACTTGTTGTACGAGACGAAAGAATCATCACAGAGATTCAAGATGCGCTGGTCCAGGGTGCCGGCGGCATGTAAGTGCTTGCTACTTTAATATGATAACATTGCTGACCAAAGACAGGTTCCTTTGGGTTGCTCTGGTCTTGGATTCCATTTGCTCACAGACTTCTGACTACGACATCCGAGAAGCGTTACGAACACTTCCAAAAACATTGGATGAGACTTTCGCACGCATCCTCTTGGAGGCATCCGAACACGACACGAAGTGTCTCCACATTCGAATCTTCAAATTCATCGTGGCTGCAGCTGAACCGCTGACAGCTGATCAAGTCGGAGACGCCTTGGGTGTAGTCATTGGTGACACCACGTATCTTCCAGAAAGACGTATCAACAAAGTACACGCACTCCTCGGCTACTGTGGCAGCCTTATTACGGTAGATGAAGAAGAGCAAACGGTCCGACTTGTACACCATAGTGCCCAGAGTTTCTGTCTCGGCGACATGGGAAGCAAGCCTGGGTGGCAGTTCTCCATCGAAGAAGCGAACCAGGAGCTTGGGGAGACACTGATGACTTACCTTCACTACGGCATCTTTGACACCAAGTTATCGACTTACGTGGTGCCAAAGTATTCTGTGGGCGCTATTCCCCAAGAAGTTATCAAGAGCTCCCTGGGTTCGAACAACCGAGCCACAAACCTGGTTCTAGATGTCCTCAGTCTGAGATCAAGTCGGCGCAGAGATATTCGACATACTCTCGCAGAATCAAGTCAGGCAGCCCAAAAGCCGTCCACATTCCAAGAACATACGCTCGTTGGATATGCCAGGAGATACTGGCTAACGCATACTCGTTTCAGCTGTAACATACATTCGAATCCACTATGGCGCCAACTCTACGAAGGACCCGAGATGGCTCTCGAGGCGATTTATTTTAAAGCGCAGCAACCGAAAGAGCCTTTGCTACGGCAGCTAACGCGCGACCGCCATCTACTGGAGTATAGTCCCTATGCCAAGTATAGCACATCCGGTGTGTTCTATATGAATCCTCTTGTCGTCCGGGATATGGCCGAGTGGCATGAGAGCTCCAAAAAAAGAAGATTGAAAGACATTATCTACCATGGCCAAGTTCCGGTACTCCGCTGTTTATTGCACAACCAGAAACCTTCCATCCGGCGCATCATCGTCATACGACATCTTCTGCGGTCACTTCAGTGCGACGATCTTGAAGACCTCGAAAGCCACATGGTTGACTACTTGTACAAGATAGCCACAACACTCAGACTCAGCACACTACAAGAAAAAATGTCTTATATGTATAACCCTCATCGACCACAATCGGACCCACGACTCATCCGGGCTGCAGTCTGCAGTGGCGATCGTCATTTCGCAGCATTATTATTAGAAAGATGCCGCCGGGACCCGAAGCTGCACGATCAGCAAAGCGCTCTTCCCCCTAGCATTATCAAGTCAGGCCCGAGTTTGTTTGAGATGGCTCTTTTCGCCGGCGATAGAGGCATGGTTAGTCTCCTGATCGCGAATGGACTGGATTATGATAGACAGATGTCACTCGCTGCACTTAGACTTGGTCTTCATGGAGAAATGCTCACCGACATGCTCCTGGCCTTAGTCAAAGAGACCATCGACAAGCTTCCATTGCACGGCGCTATTCAGTTCACGCGTTTTGAGATTGGCATCCTTTTGCAGATCATCACTTGCAACACTGAAAACGAGAAGCCGTTCTCCCACTTTACTGTTTCGTCACTGATACATCGGTGTCTTTCGCTTGTGGGCCAATATCCCCTTCTTCTTGAAAGGGCATGCAAGAACGGCAATCTAGGTCTGACGACATTGCTCATCGACTGTGGCGCACAAGTAACACCAGACTGCTTCGAATTTGCCCTCAGCACTTGGTCTGTACAGCGATCTGCAATTTTCACCAAGCTCCTCCAATCGAACGTGGCTGTTCCAGAAGGAGTACTGATGCGAGTGGCAAAGCTTGCGATCCATGTACGTGACTGGCAGTTAGCAGAGAAGGCTGCTTCACGACTCTCAGCCGCGGATTATCCAACACTACAGACGTGGTGCAATGACATCGAAATCCTTACTCAACTACTAGAAGAAGAGATATTTGATCCGACTGGGATCAAATGGGTACTGAGACAGCCTGGCATTAACGTGCTTGGTGGTCCGGGGACCGAAGAACACCCTTCCATCTTACCATTGCAGGTAGCCCTCTACTCGCATTCCAGTCGACAAAAGGCTATATCGAATACATTCAGCACCCTGAGAGTTCCTATCCACCGACCGAAGCCCTTCGTCAATGCATTCATCAGCATGAAGGTTCCTATCCACCGAGAAAAGTGCGACAGATGCCGCCACAGAAACCTTCAATCGAGCCACCAAGAAGATGTATCATTACTACAGGAGGAAGCCGGCTACTACCTGGAGTTCCTGGAAAGCCTTGCCTATCTAATCAAGCGCACATCTCAGTCAATATCGGACAATGACAGGCAGTCATGCGCAGATTTCAAATATGACAACGCGATGCCCATCGTGTTCGACATTCTGCGCACGTATGGACTTCCATCGACTGTCTTCACAAAATTGTCATCAATGACGGAATCAACAGCCTTCTCCAGGCTCTCTGCGATGCCGCTTCTGCTACAAGCTGCGTTTCTTGGACCCGAATTTGACGACGTAGTTCGGCTACTGGAGTTGAAAGGACACAAGTTGGAGAAAGTGGTTGCCTATCTGTCTGAGGCCAAATCTGGCTGTGTCATTTTCTGCCGCCCAGAGCACCCAGAGTCGTTGTGCCCGGTAACGGCAGTCTCTACCCTTGTTGCCGCTGGCTGTGAACCTTCCATGATTCGTCGCATCGAGGAGAAGCTCATGCCCAATACGGAATCAGTTAGTCAAAGTTAGCGCGCATAGCATATATGGGGGTTTTGATAGAAGGGAATGTTCAATTTACTTGAACAGAACAGTCAGTACCAGCGTAGGCACTCGCACTCTGTTGTTTGCATAGGCCTAGACCATCGTTCCAGCAAACATTGATGCGTGTAGGGTTACTGCCCGATACCTTTACTGGATGACGCGGCATTGAGTGATGCTTCAGACCACCAGGGCGCTTGTCATTGCTGTGCCAGCGGAGAACGTTGTGTTAGCGAACGGGGACAGATCGTCCGCTGCCGATGTTTGATGCGTCAGCGGGATTCATGCAAGCCTCTCGGGCCGCCAGCGCAAAATTAGCGGCCCCGTCCCGTTCCATGATCGCCTCCGCCCCCGCGCCCTGACTCGACAGACGATCAGGCGAAATGGGCACGCATCCGGGAATGCGATGGGTTGGTGGTCTTCTAACCTGTGGGGCATTGGGGTCGGATTGTGATGAAGTCACTACGACAGTCGGCAGGTTAAATTGCGAAAGCTGGGCCTTACGAGGTACTCCGAGAGACGCCCTCTTCATTTGGGGCGCTGTCGTCGGGGCTTTCACGGATCCCGAATATTTCAGTTGTCAGTCTTCATCACGCACCAGATCCCCAGAAGTCTCATTATTATTATAAGTAACGAAGGTTTCGGCGACCGAGAAGATGGGCTTTGCAAATACGACAAGCTACACCTAGACGCAAGCCCCACCATTCAACCTCCGAAGCCCTACGTAGCATCGTCCTTTAACCATTCCTTCAAGATGACGACTGAAAAGGACTTCAAGGTTATCATCGTTGGCGGAGGCGTCGCCGGACTAGCCTTGGCTAACATGCTTGAAGAGTACGGGTTTGACTACCTTATCCTCGAATCGCACTCAGCCATCGCGCCGCAAGTGGGTGCAAGCATCGGCATGTTTCCGAACGGGCTCCGGATCCTCGATCAGATAGGCTTGTACGACCCGATCCGCGCCCAATTCGAGGGTCAGGCTCTCTGCGAAACATCGTATACCCGGAACGCCGACGGCAAGATCGTTGAGACAATAAATGGCATTCTCACACATCTCGAGCGCAGGTGAGTTGCTTTGCGACTTAGCTTGGCATCTAGGCGTTTTGCCCAGGTATGAAAGCCGCGACTAACCTTTCTCGAAGACACGGCTATCCACTTCTATTCTTCGACCGACAGCAACTCCTTAAAATCTTATATGATCATCTCAGGCACAAAGAGCGAGTTCTCGTGAATAAGCGGGTGACGGAAATCGACCTTGGCTCGAGAGATGCATCAGTAATATGCACCGATGGCTCGGTCTTCGAAGGCACGCTGGTCATCGGTGCAGACGGTGTTCACAGTACTGTCAGGGACTCAATGACCGCCTTGGCCAACAAGCTCGAGCCCGGCTACTTCGACCCTGCTGAGGCATCCAAGGTGCCGTGCTTCTATCGATGCAGCTTCGGTATCGCAAAGGATGTGCCCGGCTGGATCTACGGCGCGCAGCACATTGTTGCTGGAATGAACAAGTCTCAACTTGTCGTTTCCGGGCCAGAGGGAAAGGTGTACTGGTTCCTTTTCGAAAGATTTCCCGAACCGAAGTACGGGAAAGACATTCCAAAGTATTCGCGAGATGACGAGGCAGAGTTTGTCAGACAACACCGCGCAGTACCTGTTACGGAGACGATCACTTTCGGTCAGATATACGACTCGAAGCTCACATCGACTCTTACCCCATTGCATGAAGTGGTCTACGACAAGTGGTTCTACCAGCGCATCATGACCATTGGAGACTCAGCCCACAAGGTATGTTGCCTTAAGCACAATTATAAATTTCGTGTTCTTGGTCTATTTCGGGCCTTGAAACGGCAAGGATCAACAACCACGGCCGAATCTTGGTTCTCATGGCTAACGCTGGAATGACAGCCGAACCCAATCGGCGGCCAAGGAGCCAACGGTGCCATCGAATCGTGCGCAGAACTCATTAATGCTCTCGTGCGTATGAAGGCGAAGCGTGACGGAGGTCTAGCAGGTCTGAGCACTGAAGAGGCCATCCAAATCTTCACCGAGGTGCAGGAGGCCAGACACAAACGAGCAACACTGATCGTCAGCAACTCCAACCAGAGCCAAGCACTGTTCGCTTACGAAAATCCCCTACTATCAAGTTTCATCCTGGAATGGATTGCGCCCTTTGCCGGAAGCGAGTCGACATTGAGTCGAATGGGATCGGTTTTCCTTGGTGCCACCAAAATACAAACGCTCCCCGTTCCACTCAGAGAGCGATCAATTCCCTTTGATGATGAGCTGCAGTCGGTACCAGCGCTCAACAAGACCTCGACAATCGCGCGAGGTGCTCTGATCGGCGCCATGGGGTTTGCTCTCCTTGCCACTGGTAAATCTTGGCGAGTCCCCTTCAACAGCAGACACGGTCTTTTGGCGGCAAATGCCACGAATGTTGTCAACAAGATCACCGAAGCTCCTATCCTTCCGCTTCCCGGCCAAGGAGCCTCTGCCAACCTGGGAAAGATTTATCAGTTGACTCAATTCATCTCACCACTTCTCATATACGCTGTGGAAGGGTATCGCGTTGGACATCAAGGTACGCCGCTCGCGTTGCCGTTGATCTTCTCAGCCGCATTAGGGTCTCGAGGTCTCGGCCTTGCTGTACCGCTACACGCGGCTCTGAGTTCTTTTGTCGCCCACAAAGGATCAGGCGGGCGTGCAGTGCCTCTTGAGGTTGCCAGTGTTCTCGTGCCGGCGGTTACTCTGGGTTACATCTTTCCTTCAATCCTCTCCTTGTTACCTCCGTCTAACATTGAGGGGCTGTCTTTGTGGCATTTCGGACCATCGTTCTTCAACTTGTTAACCTACCTTTTTGCTTTCGGCTTCAAGAAATGGGAGCAGCGCGGAAAGGCCGTTTCCGAAGGTCAAGGTCGAATCGATGTGAGCCGGTACAGCAACCTTGACGTACAAGCGCTCAAGTCGACATACAGCTACGCCTTCGGCATCCAGGCTACGGCCCACCTGATAGCTGTCGTGTTTGCTTGGAAAATTCCGGCCATCTCTGTTAGCGCTACGCATCTCGTACCCACTAGTGCAATCCCAGCTGTTGCGAGGAAGCTGGCTCCGCTACTTGGGTACGATCTGGTAGCAGCATTTGCCGCCATTGTCGCTTCCAATTTGTATTCGGTCTGGGACTTACGACGTTTGGGGTACATCAAAACATGGGATGCCATCAAGGCGGCCGCTGGTGTTGTTGCTGGCCAATTCATCGCCGGACCGGGAGCCACGTGGGCTGGGCTCTGGTATTGGAGAGAGTCGATTCTGGCTGGTAAGCCATCTTCTGAGAAGTAGACTTCAGTTTTGAGGTCTTCCCAAGAGACATCGTGGAAACTTGGGTTTCCACGATGTTGAAGACACACATTGAGCCAGTGTCCGGGACATCATTATCCATAAACTGATCTTGTTGAGGACTTCTGTGATACAATACTTCAATGCCACACCATGGCTCACTTTTTCCCCACACAGCGTTCAAGGCTTTGGACGGCCCCTCTTGAGAATTTCACGTTTTCATATAGGACAGCAAGATACCCACTACCCATCTGGACTCAAACTCTTGCAGAAATCTCCGCATCACTGGTTCTTACCCTCACAGCTCATCGTCGACGATATTTATTAACTGAGGTAAAGACTGACTCAAGTATCAAGCAGGAACGTTCCCAATTCGAGGTATTGCCACACTCCAAACACCCCCATTACCGAGTGATCCCCCTCGCTTTTAGTTGCCTGGTCACCTCAACAGACACCAAGTCTACCAGGCCAAGCTCTTGACCTCACCATGAAGGCAGGACAGTCCGAGGTCGTGTTCTCCAAGGACTGGATAAAGATCCTTCCGCTCACCATTCGCAGGCATTGCAGTAGTCATAGTGGTGGTACTTGTACCTGCGGTCGTCGCACTTGTTGTCGCACCTGTGGCGGTCCCAGCCGGGGTGCTTGCGGTGGTTGTCGTAGTAGTGGTGATGAACCTTGCGGCCGCAGCCTCCACCGGAGCAAGAGCGGGCTTGAACCTCACCCTCCTCGGACTGGACCACGGGAACGGCCTCGGCGGAAGCGGGGGTATCCACGGCCTCAGCTTCACGCTTGGCAATTGTGTTGGCCTCGGCCTCGGGGACCTCGTCGCGCTTCCACCGGTAGCTGTCCCATTTGTATCCCCACTTGTAGCCGTAGCGGCGGTAGTAGTCGTAGCCGAAGCGGCCGTACCAGTCGTGGCCGCAATCGTGCTCTTGGCAGTAGGAGTAAGTGTAGGTGACGGTCACCTTCTTCCTGTAGCTGTAGTCATAGTCGTCGCAGTGCTTGCGGCAACGGTCATGGTGATGGTCGTTGTGACACTTCTTCCTGCAGTGGTCGCGGTAGTGGCCCCACTCGCCGGGCGAGGCGTCGCGGGTGTCGAGGGCGGATGACTGATCCTCAGCCGGGGCCGGGGCAGCCAAAGCCGCCGTGAGGGCGGTGAGGATGAGGGCAGCAGAGAGCTTCATGGTGGAAAGAGGGACAAATGAGGGTGTGGTAGGATGCGTTCTTGAGTGAAAGTCTGTCCTCAGGTGAGATGATGGGATGAGTACAGAAAGTCAATGATGAGAGGAGGAATCTACAGCAGCTCTTATACTTAGATCTACCAAAGCGAACACACCAAAACTAAAATGAGATGGCTGGATACCGAAGCCCGACTCCTAGTGAGCACCCCCTTTCTCGCCATATCGTGAGATTCTTTCCACCATGTCGGACCTTTAGCTCCGGGGCGCAGCATTCGTGAACACCGGGCTCAACTTTCTTCTAGCCGCACTCCGGCCGCTAAAATTATGTTGAATGGTCGCGTCTCATTCTTGTGTGGGTGAAAGATACAGCTTTGCAAGATGTTGGGGTTGGAGTTGTGGTGCTGTGGGACAGTCCAACTCACACGGTTCGCCATCTCGTGGTCAGGAGCCCATCCGATGAGTACGCAGCCGACAAGACCAGCGTAGGTTGATCAAAGTGTCAGTCTAGCATGCATCTATCGTTCCAGATTCTGATGCAGATATCTTATCGGAGTCGGTCCTTCTGGATCGTGCTGCGAACTGCCTTTCGTCCGTCCGTCGATTGGTGCTGCGCAGCCTAAAAGCGGTCTCTGGGGAGTTTCCAGCAGCGTGGAACCGAAGTGAACTCTTCATTAACCAGTAGCTCCGATTCCAAGGTACCAAATTGGCCATCTTGTGGCTTAAAATGTCGGTGGTGGGTAACTAGGCGACTCCTGGATTCATGGCTACTGAACGCCTGCTCTTCTAGAATGGGACGGCCAGTAAGACCGACTTTTGCATCTTTTGAATTCCGATCGGCTCAAGATATGCTGTGTTAGGTAGCTCAGTCATGCGTGGCAGAGCATGGCTAGACCTCTGTTCATTTCACTTTGGGCCTGTCGTCTCAGAGCGTCGTGGCTAAGTACATCACATCAGCACTGCTCTCCCCGTTCGACCCCAGCCCCCCCGGGCCCTTGTTCACTTTAGATGTACTCCATCTGTTACCAATTTTGGAGTGTCCCTCGCCTTAGGTCAATGTTCAGAGCCATGCATCACTCGCATTAATAGAAATCCTCTCTTGGTATTGCAGTAGCACACTCATTGGCCAGCCGGCCCCGAGAGCGTATGATCAGTTTAAGCGACAGTGAGGCCTAGTGTGATGCAAAAGCTGTAGGCGACTATTCAGGGTCGGCCGTAGACGCTCCGCCACTTCTTAGCACTCCCAATGTTGATCGATCGGCAGGTTTCGACAGCGCATGGAGTACCCCCGGCTCCCAGCCTTACCCACAGGCGTCGGGCCACGGAATCATAGTGCTGGTACAAGAAGAGGGTCTCCCAGAAAGAATGTGACGGCACTACGGTGGGCTTTTCACATCGGTCCGTTGATGCGGCTCCGTGGCGTAGTAGATATTCCACACTGCCAATGGTAGCCTTGGAGGACCCCCAGTCGAAACCTTGTTCCAGAAGTGGACAGCAGTCAAAGTATCATCGATGTCCACGCTACTCTTCGTAGACTCTGTGTTACCCCCTTAGAGGCTTGGGAACCCACGATCCTGGTGGGTGGTTATTAGTGTCTGCTGGTTAGATCGCGTGTGAAACTACGACACAGCGCAATGGAAGCTGTAGAAAGGATGAAATCTTTGCCGAAACAAACTCCAAGCCCAACATCAGTCAAAAAAGTCAAAACGAGTTAAGCTTTAGAACGCAAGTGAAGTTGACGAGCTGACGCGGGGGCCACAATGTTGAGGTCCAGATCGTGTCCCGGGGAGTACCCACGGGCAAGATCTACAAAATACGACGAAAGCTTGGTACACTACCGAAATAGATTTGCTACCAGTCAGTCCGAGTACATCAAATGAAGCTAGTCAGGGCTGTCTAAAGAGGCAGCTGGGGATGAAATTAGTGATTGCGGCTAAATCTCTTGCCTCACTCGGTCCCGAAGTTAGACGGTATCTTCGGTTTGTGATTCGCCTCATTAGAATCTCCGCCGCTGCCTTGATCGCCTCTCCCGCTCAAACAACCCCATGGCGGACATGACAGCCATGATAGCCCACCTCTCCCCCAACAGCCCCGTCAAGCCCGTGCCCATGAACGCGAACCGCAGCGCTTTGCTCATGCTGTACCCCATCTCGGTCCAGACAGCAACAACCTCGGCGCCGTCGCTGCCGCGGTAGCCCCCAGACACGTAGCGCGCGCGCCCCTGCTCCCCAGCCCCCGGGGGCGGCCCGCCAGCCAGCCTGACGAGCTTCCAGCCGTAGCCGCGGCCGCCGAGGCTGGCGACGGCGTCACCCCGGCTGCGACGCCACTCGAACTCCTCGAGGGGCCAGCGGCCGCCGTGGGCGCGGGGGCCTGCGTTTCCGACGTCGATGGTGAAGCTGTAGCCTCCGTGGGCGAAGCCGCTGGTGGGCTCGAGGGCTAGGGCTGAGGGGGCGCCGGGGAAGGGCGACGGTGGTAGCGTGACGACTATGCTGAGGGAGAAGGGGGTGAAATCGAGGGAGGCGAGGGTTGGGTGGCGCTCTGTCGGGCCGGAGTGGAGGATCAGAGAGGCGTCACCGGCGAAGCCTGAATGGACGCGGAGGGCGTAGATGGGCTGAGTCTGATGCTCGGCAAGGATCATGGTGCGACTGAAGCCTTGGGTATAGACGCTGAAGCTTGGGGGAAACTGGCGAGGTATCGAAGGGGGCCCGGTGCTGGGGTTGGGACCTGGGTTGCCGGCATGAGATGTCCAGGGACGACCGGGTTGGGATGGCCTTGGTGGTCTCTGCGCTTGCGCTGCTTGTCCGGGATATGTGGAGAGGTGGTTGGGGCTCTGGGGCGGGTGAGAGGTCGGCCGTGGGCTCGGGGTTGGGCTTGGAGGAGCTGGGTTGTGCGATGAGTGCGGCCTTGGGAGCCCTTGTGTCGACAGGCCTGGTCGGGGTGACTGGGGAGTCGCAACCTCCTCGTAGGGAGGCGGCGGATCATCCTCAGGGTTGGTGCCGTTGCTGTTGGGAGGTCTCAGGTGGTCCATGGTGAAGACGATGAGCAAGATTACAATCCTGGTAGCGACGGTGATGTGGCAGCGGTGACGATCTCTGAGGTCTGCCGTCTGTGTTTGGGTTTCATTGTCTGGCGGTTGAGACTTGGCCGCGTCAACCCGGATGACATGATGTCATTGTCACCACCTCAGTTGCTGCAAACATATACAGCTCTGATACATGCATACACATGTGATCTCTCTTCACAGCATCAGCACTCTCTGCCCCATTCTTGTCCTGGATGAAGCTGTGCCTTTAATTTTCACAAAATATATAAAATCAATCAGGTCAACCACCTTCAGAATATTGCAGCAATGAACAGCCCGCACATGACACTCACGCCAAGCGTCGTGCCGAAGGGCGCCAGCCTGCTTCCAATCCCCTCGATAGGCTCATACCTCTCAACCTCATACGCCCCGCTCCACACTTCCAAGCCCTTAGCCGAGGAATTCGTTTTCTTGAGCAATGCCTCAAACCGGTAATCCTCCAACGCATTGTCCTCGGTACGCCCAGTCTCCAGCTCCATCAATCGTTGAAAAACACTATCTTCCTGGCTGGGATCCCATACCCACGAGTCGTTGCCGAAGTCATAGATGAGGTTGGAGGCGAGAGCATGGCGGAATATGCGGTCTCTGGACGAATTCAGGCCCAAGAAAGCAAGGTCCAGAAAATGGTACTCCTTGGGAAGCCGTGAAAGTTCGCCCGTTGACCATTCAATATTGATAGGCGCCGAAAGGTTCAGCTTTTTGTCTTCGGAGGGGCCAGTGAAGTACACGGCTTGGACTGCAGCGACTAGAGTGAGGCTGAGTATGATTTTGTATGTTTCGCGCATGCCTGCAATTGGAGGGTGACGAGTAGCCATGTCTTCGGTGATGGATGCTCGTGAGGAAGATTTGTTTCGATTGCCCACCAATCTACTGCTGGTATTCTCTGTTCCACTTGGCCTTAGGTTTGCCACAAGAAGGGTGCTCCTGCGTTATATAGTTTGTGGTCGTGACACTTCGTGCTTCCGGGGTCGCGCATCACCCACGATCGTCAACGCGATGGAAGCGGCGCAGTAGCACATGTCAGCTTGACACCCAGGCTTGTATTCCTAGGTGATCTGCTTTGTTCCAATTGATTTTTAGAAGCTGACGTCACGCAGGCCCTCAGTGTAACCCCACGATCCTAATCTTGACCTCCTCTCGACCGTGCTACAAAGCCTGTGTCAGTAGTTTGGCGTTTACGTCCGTCGAAAACAGATAGACGTTGTCACATTTCCGGGCAGGCATCAAATTGTAGAAACATTTCAATTTTCATATTATTGGTTGTTTCTGGATTCGGCTCATGGCCTGTTGAGGTGCGGCACCGTTCGATCAAGCCAACAAAATAATTATCCTTGAACTATTGGTAAGACGAGCTTTCCTTTTTCGGAAATGACTGGCAAGGACTTTGTCCACACAAAGCAAAGTGACTCCGTTCCCAAACAGAGGAAATTCTCGCGTTTCTTCGACTGATTGCCGTTCATTCTGGTGGACAATCTCATTTGCCGTCCTAGGGTCCTGAGAGTTGGTCAGCTGGCGGTACCGAGGCCAAGTCGTGCTTTGGAAACTCACCTATCACCATCTGCCCCAGCCGTATTGGTACGACTTCTGCCGACAGAAGTCGCGATCTCTGGCCTCCCTTCTCTTCCAATCCCAGTCGCGATCAGGGTAGCCGTAGCCGTAGCCCCGGTCCCAGCCCTTGCTGCGGCCTCTGTCCGCGACGCTGCGCTTGTTGTAGCTCCAACCGCCGTGGCCATGATCCTTGCTGGGCTTGCCGTCCTTGCCCCAGTGATCTTTCTGATCGTCCTTGTGGCCGCTCTTCCAACCATCCTTGCCTTTATGGTCTTTGTGCTTGTGATCTTTGCCCCAGTGATCTTTTTCGTCGGCCTTGTTTCCGTCCTTCCAACCGTCCTTGCTGCGGTGGCGGTCCTTGCCCTTGTGATCCTTGTGATCCATGCCCTTGTGATCTTTACTCCAGCCGTGGTCTTTCTGGTCGCCCTTGTATCCACCCTTCCAGTGATCACGGTCCAGGCTCCGGCCTCGGCTGTGATCGCGGTGACGGCCCCAGTTGTAGTCATAGCTGTAGTCGGTGCTGTAACCACGCTCTTCGAGATCGGCTTTGTTGCCTCCGCCGGCTCCATTATTCCCCTTTCCACCACCACCAGCCCCAGTGCTGGGCTTGCCACTGCTACCCCCGTTGTAGGGACTACCTCCCCCTCCTGTGTTGGGCTTGCCGCCGCTGCCACCCATATTGTTGGAGCCGCTGCCGCCTCCGCTGTTAGAACCGCTGCCGCCTCCTGTGTTGGGCTTGCTGCCACTGCCGCCCATATTACTGGAACCACTACCACCACCAGTGCTGGGCTTGCTACCGCCCATGTTGTTGGAGCCGCTGCCTCCGTTGTTTCCACCTCCAGTGCTGGGCTTGCTGCCACTGCCGCCCATATTGTTGGAGCCGCTGCCGCCTCCGCTGTTGGAACCACTGCCACCACCAGTGTTGGGCTTGCTGCCGCTGCCGCCCATGTTGTTGGAGCCGCTGCCGCCGTTGTTTCCGCCTCCTGTGTTGGGCATGCCGCCGCTGCCACCTCCATT
This sequence comes from Verticillium isaacii, assembly GCA_002851775.1. NCBI lineage: Eukaryota > Fungi > Ascomycota > Sordariomycetes > Glomerellales > Plectosphaerellaceae > Verticillium > Verticillium isaacii. The sequence goes on along the minus strand of NMXN01000007.1, from coordinate 1,771,943 downwards.
GTTGGACCCGCTGCCGCCTCCATTGTTGCCGCCTCCATTGTTGCCGCCTCCATTGTTGCCGCCTCCGTTGTTGCCGCCTCCGTTGTTGCCGCCTCCATTGTTGCCGCCTCCATTGTTGCCACCTCCGTTGTTGCCACCTCCGTTGTTGCCGCCGTTGTTGCCGCCTCCTGTGTTGGGATTCCCGCTACCCCCACCTCCGTTGTTTCCACCTCCACTGTTGCTACCGCCTCCGTTGTTACCCCCCCTATTGCTGCCGCCGCCGTTGTTGCCGCCTCCGTTGTTGCCGCCTCCGTTGTTGCTGCGGCCATCCCCGCCGTTGTTGAAGCCTCCGCGGCCATTGTTGAAGCCTCCGCGGCCATTGTTGTAGCCACCACGACCGCGGCCTCCGCGGCCGCCGCCATAGAATCCTGGGCTGCGGTCTCGGCTCCCGCCGCGACCAAAACCGTAGTCTCGGCCGCGGCTACCCCCGCGGCTGCGGCCACGGCCAAACCGATCAGGGCTCGCACCGCGATCCTTGAGGAAAGGGGCGGGCCAGCCGTTGTCGTTCTGGCCATGGGTTAGCATCTGATAAGTTGGGTAGTGTGGGTTCATCTGTGGCAAAGCTCTTACCAAGACGTCGGCGGACCGCTCGTAAATGTCCAGGGCCTCGCCGTCGACAACGGGGTCAGCCACAGGCGCAGCAGAGCTGGCAATGGCGAAGGCAGCAATGCCGAGAATGGCGATCTTGCCTAGGGGTGCCATATTGTGATTAATGTATTAAAAGTAAGATAAGGTGTATGTAGGTATTTTGAGAGTGCTTGACATGAAACTCAGGCGAAGGTATGAGGGCAGAGTGAAGAGTAAGAGAGTTTACTTTGGCTGAGAACTCGGGGTTCTTATAGGTGACACAGCTCTCTGCAAACAGGCTTTCATCTGCGTTCACGACAGTGTAGGCGTGCAAGCTCGGGGAATGACACCGGCATTTCCTCCTGCATCCTTGTCTTTCCAGCTCGCTGGTTCAGCTGGTCGATCTTGGTCAATCTAGGAAGTCTCCGAAAAGTCACGACATGTCAGCTCAACTTAGCCACGTAGGAATAGCTTCGACGATGCGAAGCCTAGCCAACCCCGTCAGCATCAACCTCGGAAGGTGGCTCAATCTAGCGGGACGGATGAATTGATCCAGACTGCACTGGTCAGTGGCGTCCCCGTTGGAATGGCATCTCTCCTTGTGTTCCGGCCAAAATCAAATCACGTACATGCAGATGTTTAGCAGAGCGTAGTTCTTCGCGGGGAGGGTTATTGGAATCTCAAACGCTCGACGCTAATCAAGACGACTTTTGGGCCTAAACGAAACAACCAATAAGTACAAGGGCAACAAAGCTTGACATGGCATGGCGCAGAACCATTGTCATCATGAGACATCATCTGCATCACTCGTTTTGAGGGAGCCAAGTCATCACAGGGACAAGGCCCTCGTAGACGGAAATATCTCACACAGAGCTACCTTCCATATCATTGGGTCACGTCAACTCCGCCAAGTATCAGATTGGAGCATTTTTCTAGAACCGGCGTCTCAGCGATCTACGCCATGAGAAAACTACTGCCCAACAAAGACAGTAGGAAGCACCAACTGTGCGATAAGCTCGCAGCTGGTCAGTCTGGAATGAGGCTCGAGACCGTCCAAGCCACTAGCAAGCGACAGATATCTCATTGCGGCCCTGATCTCGCGGGGTGTGAAGCTAGTGATTTAGCGTAGATCGCCCCCGCGCGGGTGGTAAAAGTTTGTTCGTGGACCGCGATGCTTAGCGCGACCGACGCGATGGCCCGAGATATGCATTCGAAGGCCTGGCCAAAGTCCAGGGCGGGCGGTGCCATCAGTTCGCGTTGAGCTTGTGCGAGGTCTCCGTCGGGCTCGGTTGTTCCCGATTTTGTCCACTGGATTCACATGATTAGTCGCTGCCTGCTAAGTCACGACGGAGGGCTAGTTCAGTGAGCTAGGAGGGGGATCTAAAAAGAGACCTTAGGGTCGTCTGCATCGGCTTTACCGTTCATCACTGTGTTGAGGACTTTACTCGAAGGTTTTGAATCGTTCGACGCCGTCCTCGTGGGAAGTTCCTCAGTCAAGCCACGAAGAATTGTAGCTCTTTGCCACTTTGTACTGCCCTCAGCCCCCCCTAGGAGCCTCGATCGATGTTCCGATCGAGTGTTTCGTGGCGGCCTAGGATATCGAGCTGAGGAACTCATCGAGGCGACTCATCAAGGCACCTTACTCTGTCATTAATAAGCCTGGCAAACTTCAGCTCTTGCAGTCTTGGACTTCATCATTGCAGCTCGGATTACAGTTCGAGGCGCTCGTCTGAGGGTGTCAGGTTCCGTCAAATCTAGTCGATCCTCCCCATCTCGGCCTGGGCTGGATCATTCTCATCTTTCTCCGGTCAGGAGACTGGATGGTGACATGATGAGCCGCGAGGAAATTCAATGGCGCCGACTAGGAAGAGCAGCCGGTGGATTTTGGGGAAGCAATCGTGCCATGTCGGCACTTTCAATGGTGCTGTGCCGAGCTTGAGAATTCAGTGACCTTCAAGCGTTGGGAAATACTAACACATCCATCTCTCACCCCCCGCCCCCCTTTCCTTCTATCTGTATACCACCGTAGCTCAAGAGGGACTGCAATCCGTGATGAGATTGCCTGAGAATTTGGGGTGTCCCTTCATCCCCGCCACATCAGTCATGTGTGTTTGATCTCTGCCTCTTTTACCCCGACTCAGAAATCTTTCCCTCCTCCCCGCCCAGAAATTCAGCCCCGGCCACACCACCTCACTCTTCAGGGGCCTTTTAAGCACAATTCAAAAGTATTGCTGGACGGAACATGAAGCATTACTCGCAGGTGATGTTTCTTGGCCTGAGCCTGCAGATATTGCCCGGCTGTGTTTAAATATAACACAGAAGCTTGACTGTCAGTAATCTCTCAAAGCCCTGACAGACACAGCTGCAATATCAACAGAGCCAGACCTCCGCCACGCTCAGATCTAAGACAAGGCAGTCACCTCGAAAAGTTTGGCACAGAAGCTCGACGTAAATGGTATTAAAGTATCAGGTTCGTATTTTGTCGCCACCACAGCAGCTCAAGCGGCTAAGCTCCCCATCTCCATCACAAAAAAAGGACCCGCGCCGTCTAAGCGCGGATCTTCTCGTCCTGCCAAGCGGGCCACTCGCCGACGACGGCGCCCTCGCCAGAGCAGCTCGAGATGACCTGCGGGTTCTTGCTCGCGCCGGGGCCGGCGATCTGCGCGCCCGAGGGGTCGTAGATGGAGGCCTGGACGCCGCCGGGGCCGCCGTAGTTGATCCACAGGAGGCGGAAGGGGATGGGGACGGTGGTGTCGGTGACCTGGATGGTGTACGTCTTGGCGGGGCTGTTGCGCTCGGGCTCGTGGCGGGAGAGGACGGCCTTCTGGCGGGTGAAGCCGGTGAGGGCGTTGTCGCCGGCCCAGACGAAGACCGAGTCGTCAATGTTGGGGAGGGCGATCTTGTACTCGCCGACGGTGGCGGGGTTGATGTAGCCGCGGTGGTCGATGATCGTGCGGCCCATCTGGGTGTTGGGCGCGCCGACGACGCCGCCGTAGGCCGGGGCGTTCAGGGGCTGCTGCCAGTCGCCGGTGATGGGGCCGATCTTGGGGGTCACGCCGGTGAAGTCGGGGACGAGACCCTCAATAAGGTACGCAATGTCAACGTTGGCGAGGCCGCCGTTCCAGGTCTGGGCCAGCTTGTTGACGAGGGGAGCCGTGTCCTTGGGCGTGTAGATGGCGAACTCGAGACCCTGGGTGCAGACGGGGCCGGCGACGGTGGCGGTCGGAGTCGCGGCGGTGACGGTGACGGTCGTAGGAACGACACCCTCGAAGCACTGGCAGGCGTTCCAGTACGCCGTGACGTCCGCGCAGCTGCTGGCGTAGGCGGGCTTCTCGCCGGTGATGGTGGGGGTCTCGTCGCGGGGGCCGTGGACGTTACGGTTGTAGATGACTGCCGCGGTGACGGTTGCCGTCCTGTACAAGTGTCAATAAAGCTTTCCGTTTCGATCATGTCCATTGAGGCAGGCCATACTCGGGAGTCACGGTGGTGGTGGACGTCAGGAAAGCCGAGCACATGGCCTGGCGATCAGCCAAGGCGGGCTTGAGACGGGCGGTGCCGATGACCTGACGACCGCAGTTGTTGTTGCAAGGGCCGGCCATGGCCAGGCCAGCGAGGCCGAAAGCAGCAATGAAGGACTTCATTTTGAGAGAGTAAAAGAGTGTGGCTTTCACGAAGAGCGAATTGTGCTTTGGCTTGCTGAGTAAGGGTCTGCGATGGTGAGTATGAGCAGAGTGGTAATGATGGAAGAAGTGTGTTACACAAGCCTCTTATAGTCGTCTCTGCACTCGAGCCCAAGTTATCAACAGTCCATCAGGATCGTTGCGAGTTGCCCCTAGCAAGGAGTTCTGTAGACGCAAACCCCCCGATCTCTCCGCAAAGCCCCTCTTAGGCGCGGCCTGGCCTCCCATCAGCTGCGCCCTAGCAGCGACCATTCTTTTCTTGATGCCATTCCCACGCGCTTGGCATTCAATAGCATCTCAGCTCTCATTTCCACCTGTCGCCCTAAGACACCACGGGGAATTTCTCCCTCGAAGCGTGGGACCCTGGAACCCGGAGAACCCCTGAAATGGGCCCATTTGGTCGGTCTGGACTTGGAGGGTGCGGGCCGGAAAAGCTTAGCTCGGCCCTTCGACGGGAGGCCACGCGACGTGACGACCCCTGGATGGTTAGCCGAGTCGGGAGATCTAGACCACATCGGACCAGGGGCCTCAAAAGAGACATCGTGGGACGCACGAGGAAGCGAGCTTCCCCAAATGGCGGTAAGTGTATTGGATTTTCTGCAGCTGTGCTAATAGTGCCCCCATGCCACTTCTTTAGGAAGAGCTGAAGCGGTCGATCCGACCCAGCGGCGCAAGACTCGATGGGACAACCAAAATAATCCATCATGTGCGCAGAGCCTTCGACCCTTGGCAATTCATTGCCTCAATTCGGCACAATCAGCTGGTCAACATCGGGTCCCCACTCCGAGGCAGCAACAACAACAACATTTGCCCCTTCCTTCAGCTCAACGTGCACCGAGCTGCTGCCTGTTTCGGTGGAGTGATGCCTCGTGGATACGAACGCGACCGTCTGCGCCACGCCGTTCACCGACACCTCGGCGTGTCGCGGGTCATGGTCGCCGTTCTTGTACTTGAAAATGAGCGTCTTCTCACCAGCCGAGGAGGTCTGCACATTGTCAAAGGTGACTGTGCCGCCGGTCTCGCCGCCGACGTAACCTGCCGCCTCGCCACCGCTGCACTCGGCACATGACACGACCCTCGCGCCGTCGGCGAGCTCGGCTTCCTCGCCCTCGAGATCTGTCTCGCCGGAACGGACGGACCATGTGCCGGCTGCGACGTCGGGCGCCCAGCTGTCGTACCAGTCCAGCGTGACGTCCGTGCCGGAGATCTTCAGAGGAAGCCATACGTAGGTGCTCGCAGCGAGGTTGGACTCAACCCAGCGATCACCAATGTAGACGGCATTGTCCGTGCCCAGAGGAAGAACGTAGCTGACCTGGCTGCGGTACGTTTTCGACCCAACGGGCGCGAACTCGGTCCATTCCGACCAGGGTCCCGAGAGCGAGGTGGCGAAGCTGTAAACCTAGACCGGTGTCAGTTGAGTCACGATAGCGCTCGGACAAGCATTGGCCTACGTTGTCATTCGGGTTCCAACCAGTCAGGTGAGAGCCAAAGATGAAGTAATATCCGTTTTGCTTAAGCACGGCAGGGGATTCGGCGAAGTACTCCCACTCAAAGGTGATCTCAGTCACGTTCAGGTAGTCGTCCGTCAGGGCAATGATGCGAGTACCGAACTCGCGCTATCTCATGTCAGCAGAACCACTGCATCTGGAAGGAGAGGCAACTCACATCCTCGGTGAGGAGATATCCCTTTCCATCATCATCCTTGAAAAGTCCCATGTCTCGGCTTTGGAAGCCAAGAGGCCTGAAGCTGTCGATGTACTCATATTTCCCACAGACAGTGTCGCCCGTCGCTACACCAACGCGCGCGTCCTTGTAATCGGGGCTGTCGATGTGCAGGTACAGCACATACTTGCCTGTCTCATCGTTGAAAATGACCTTGGGCCGCTCAACGATGCGCTGGGGGCCGAGGTCGCCCGCCTCCGTCGTACGAGAGAGGAGTGCGCCTTCGTAAGACCACTCGACAAGGTCCTTCGACGAGTAGCAGTTGACGTTTTGAAAGAACGTCCCTTCGGTCTTGTCCTCGCCGATCATGTAGTACGTCCCCTCGACCTCACTGTCTGTCATTAGTTCAGTGACCAACTGGTGATGGAAAGGTATCTTGCAGCACTAACATCAAGCCATGCCCGTGCGCCTGAACATGTTCTCCAGTGTTCGTCTGAAAGACGTAAGCAACGACTATTAGTTGTCTCAAAGATATGCATGCTTACGGCAGTCCAAGTGGCGCCAGGAACAACGTCCAGGGCAGCTTCGACAGCACCCACGGCGAGAGCCGAGACGGCGAATGTCGCAAAAGACTTCATGATGATTTGAGAACGGCAGGTTCAGGATGCTTGATCGAAGCGGTGGACATTCCGGCAACAAGTACAGGCTGCAGAGTCATTTATACATGATCAGGGCGCCTTGATCTGAACCAAGTCCTCGCGTTCTTCTAGCATGGTGATCCGAGGCGCTCCAATAAGCACTCCCCACTCGCTGAACGAACGCCTCCGCATGGGCAGCATAGCGGTAGGAGTCTGCGAGTCGAAGGGTTTCGGGGAAAGCGGCACTTGCATCTCCCCAAAAAGACTGAGGGGGTTGTCGATCGTGGCTCGACTGAGCTGGGTAACCCCTCACTTGTGGTCGTATTCTCTCCAACTGCGCGGGGCCCCATGGGGAAGGTTGCCTCGGCGCAATCAACTTTACTCTTTCGAGTTTCTCGGCGGGTGGACGGGCTGGCCCGATGCTTAGACCGAGTGCCGATGCACGGCGACGATCCCTTCGAGAACTCCTAGAAGCGCGCTGCTCGGTCCGGTACGGGCCGGAATGGGCGACTCTGAGGCGACCTGCGCATGAGCAAGCTTGGAGAGAATTGTCACACGGCGATGGCTGTCCGCTTATTATCAGCATCAAGCCAAATAGTCAACCTTCAAGCTGAAGAAAAAAAAAATAACAGCAAATATTGCGAGGCGGTATTACACCGATCTATGCAGCATGATGCCTCTCGCTGGAGCGGCATGTCGTAGTAAGAACCGTTACATTGCCGCGTTCATAAGTTCAAAAGGGCAATGGAAAGTGACAGCTACATGCATCCGGGTGTAGCAGGAGAGCAGCACGGTAAGCTTATGGCCATCGGCTTGTCACCAATATTTGTCGAACTTGGTGCGAAAGCTTGCGGGCACCTGTCAGCTTGGCGGAACACACCCTTTAAAGAGGACTGTCGTACCATGTGGTCGGTTCTGAAGATGGAAGAAGGACATTGGCCGAGCATATCGAAAAGAGCAGCAATCTCACTGTGACGATCAAATGCGAGGCATCAACTCATCGTTGCTTTCGGTCTGTCGTACCGAACCGCGAGACATCCGAGGATCCGGCACATAAATGACGTAGGGTCTGATGTTCTTCACCGGCATTTCGCGCATTCCACGGACCAATCGATTCGCACCTGCGATTGGCGTGACGGCGTCACCCGATGTAGTGACGCATATGATAGGAATCGAGGATCAGAAGGGAAGAACGCGTGGGGCCTCCGATCGAAACGGTGACAATTCCAGATCAAACCCCGATGCGATGCCAGGGCGAGGAGCGGAAGGCGCGGATACAGTGGTCAAAAACGAGGGGATTCGCGAGGTGCGCGCAACTCGCGATTGTGACGCCATGATCGGCAGTGATCTACGGAGGAGAAGCGCATGTGAGCGGCGCAGCTGGCGCCATATGGCCGACGGTTCTTTCAAGGGGTCGGCTTCGCTTCTGAATTGGTAGCTGTCCCGCTGCTTGCCTGTCTCCATTTCGTTGGGAAGAATGCTGCGGCGCACTGGCAAGACATAAACGTGTTGCTTCTTTTCCTATCTCGTAGGCTGCGAAAAGCTCGCGTCGGCGCTCCGGCCTGCAGGCAAAGGCGCAGAGAGTGGCAGCGAGTAAATGGCCGGGTGGCTGAAAATTTACGCATAGGTTCGTAGTCTCAGCTGAACATGCAGGACGCAGGATCGAAATGCATCTCAATTTGATCCCATCCGTCGACCGCCAAATGACAAGGCTGGGTGCCCGACTCTGATGGGTTTGACGCCCGCCCGCTGATCGAATGACCTTAGGAAATGTTGGGATTCAATGCTGCGACTTCAAGAGCTCGTGTCGCGGGTTTCGCTAAGACTCCGACGGAAAGCTACACAGTACGCTTGCGTAGCATGGCACGTCAGAGCGCGCCGTACCAGCGATGGAAAGGGAGATACGACGTCGTTCTTGCAAGTGTTTCGCCATCCCAGCGACGGCGAGACTTCGGACATGCAACCCCTCGGCCGTGACGGGCTCCGTGGAGGGCGAGGAAGGTAGAGGGAGGAGGGCCGCGTGTCGCCGCACTTTGTCGGCCGGTGCGGCGGGCCTGTGTCCTCTGGACGGGCGGCAGCTGAACAAGCGTGCTCTGAAAGGGTGCAGTGGTTGAACCCCCCTTCAGGCGACGCTTCAGGGAGGGGGCAGGCCAGGCACCGCGCCTGGTGTGACGTTAAGGGTACCGGACACGAGGGTCCCTTGGCGATCTTGGCAGTGGTCCCTGTCGCGGGATACCGTTTTGAGAATCAAGGTCCGGCCGGCCGCTGGCTGGCAAACGGTAGGTACAACAGCGGGCCCTGCTGCATTGCTGCTTGCATGCTGGCCACAGCAGCACACCATGCAACCACCAACCATCCCACCCAGGCCGTTGTGTTGGCATGTGAAGTGCCCCTGGCGGATGACGTGGGGGCGCCAGGGGATCAGCGTCTTTTTTCGGTCTGATCCATCAATGCCGCCGCTCGTTGAGGTTTCAGTGCCACGGCACGCCATGGCGCACGCCCAACCGCGTGCTCGGGACTGATAGGCGTCGTCGTCGTCAGGGTGGTTCGAGATGAGAAACACAGCATGGCGTTCGAGTCGACATGTGTTGGGCGCAGGCGAGATGATTGGGCTCGAAGGCCAGGCACGGGGGCCAGCAAGTCAGACATTCGACAAGGTCTGTTTTGCGGCTCCGCGGCTTCGGATGACTCGATTGAGGTTGACGAAGAGGGTCGTATGGCTGTTGGGGGCGCAGGGGCGACAAAGCGGTGATGAATGCAGAGATAGCAGCGTCTCGCTCTCGTGTCAAGGGTCTAGAACAGACGTCTGGAACGCGCTCGCTGTGGCGGGCTCGTCGTTAGCCTGCTCGAGGTCTCCATTGTTTCGATAGAGGTAGCGTAAGGGACTTGGGGGATGCGAGGAGCTCGAGGCGCTTGGAGGGATGAGGGCTTGGCTGGCGGGCTGGAGTTCTGGAAGGGTATGGAGGTGCAAGCAGCTAGGGACAGGGAAGAGCTCGATCAGGGCCGGACACTCCATGCCACGGGCGGATCAGATCACCAAGGAGTGGGGGTCCTCTTGGGGGGTTCCTGCCTGCTCTGGAAGCGACGGAACGACGGAGCGGAAAGCAAGAACGGATTGCGTGATGAGGTCTTAGCAGGGGTAAGTACCAGCCCGCGACGGCGTGGTGCCCCGGTACTGCCTGTGCGTTAGGCTCGCCGTGGTGAGGGGCTCGTCCACGGTGGGGCGGTTCCCATTTTAACGACTCCAGTTTTATGGCTTTTTTTTCCTGCTTCGCCTTCGGGTTGCGCTTGCTCGTCCATCTGAATTGTGACGGAGTTCGGGAAGCTTTGCTTTGGCTTGGCCCCGCTACGATAAGCACCACCACCATGGTTGTGCTTGCCTGGCGGGTAGAGAGCGGGCATGCCATGGCCGGAGATGGCATGGCATGGGGCAGTAGCAGTCTTGGAAGGAAGTCTCGTCTCTGGCCATGTCCGCCTGCCTTTCCAACAAATGCTCCTCCATCCCTCCTCCATCTCGAACATCAATCTTCTCCCCCCCTCCTCGACATGGTCCACGACATCTCACTGCGCTGCTTCGCAGTACCTTGACGCCCGCCTTCTTAGTAGCTGCAACACCACGACACCCACGAGACTCGTTTTCCAATCCCACTGTATCGCCAGCTGTCATCTCAGTCCTTCTGACGTAACCACGCCAGCATCATTACCCTGGGCACGACGTTGACACCGAAAGGTCCAGCAAGACCACCACACCCCATCGACGACTGTCCCCCGCCATCCCTCGACGACAACCTCGACTGGCCAGCCACGAGGGGGCCGCTATCATGTCGGACAACATGTACAGAGAGGACTCGAGCCCTGAGTCTCGAGACCCTGCCCGCTCCCCCGCGCCTGCAACCGCACCCACCCAGACCCACGATGGCTCCGCAATGCCAGAGCCACCCCGCCCCGTCTACTCGAGGAGCAACTCGGATACCCCAAACAAGAAGGAGAAGAAGAGGGTCGGCTTCACCGGCGGCAGAGAGGACCACCGATCCAGCGCCCTCATCGAAGACGGGTTTCTATCGCCGTCGAGCCCAACTCCGGACCCGTTTGCCACGCCTCGACCTCAGGACGACCATTCCGGGGACGGTCCTGAGCCTGCCGAGCTGCGACGAGCTCTGACCCAAATTCTCATCACTGAAGCCGAGGAAAATGAACCCATCACACCACCCGTTGCCGTGTCCGGTCCGAGTCGACCTCGCCCGGCCATCAAGCGCAACACGAGCTATGATGTACCCGACGAGCGACAGAAGGCCGACCTGGCTGAGCAGACAGCTTCCGAGAGACAGCAGCGATCTGGCGCAGAAGCGCGCAAGCGGGCTGATCGGCTCGCCGTCAGTGTCGAGCGGAGCTATTCGCTCCCTTCCTCCCGCCGAGGATCCTTCGACAAGTCGGGCGAGTCTCACGCCGAGGAGGACGAGGAGGCCGACAGCGTTGCCACGGGTCTCGATACGTCTAAGTTTGGTGACTCTGGCGTCGTTCGGTCGAGACCACGAAAGAACTCCCATCTCACGGCCGAAAACCTGGTGCGAACACACACCCGGCGGGCGAGAAAGACTGGCGACGAGGAGCTCTTCCGCTTCCAGCGTGAAGAGGGTGCCCCGTCACGGCCTGCCACCCCGACCGAGGAGAAGAATTTTGCCCAGGAATACGTCCCCCGCCCTGAGAAGTACCACGGCGGCATTCTCGGCTCCCTCTTGAAGCTTTACAACGACGGCAAGGACAGCAGCGGCGATAACAGCGGCCGTACTACGCCCATGACCGCTACCCCCAACCCCTCACCGCCGATGTCCCGGTCGTCTTCGAGACCACCCTCCCGGCCAGGTTCGTCGCACGGTTCTCCCAAGAACCTGTCCAGGCCGAGCAGTGGTTTCTTCGGCTACCACCGACACCAGGGTTCCAAGTCGTCTCTCGCTCTTAACGAGCTCATGAAATCTTCATCCATGTTCATGGCGCCAGGCTCAAATGCCATGTCTGGCTCGGTGGCTGATAAGATCAAGACCGAGCCCATCCCCGACAGGAAAGGGCGAAAGTCGGGTACATGGGGCACCAATTCACCCAAGACGAAGACGAAGGAGAAGAAGAAGCGTGACGAAAAGGTCCGCATCACGAAGCACATTGCCCAGATCTTGTCGCGTCACAAGTATCTCGTCAAGCTCTGTCGTGCGTTGATGATGTACGGCGCCCCAACCCACCGACTGGAGGAGTACATGACCATGTCGGCCCGCGTGCTGGAGATCGAAGGCCAGTTCCTCTACATCCCCGGGTGCATGATCATCAGTTTCGACGACAGCAGCACCCACACGACAGAGGTGAAGATCGTTCGCACCCCACAGGGCGTCGACCTTGGAAAGCTGCGTGACGTCCACGAGCTCTACAAGGAGGTCGTACACGACCGCATGGGAGTCGATGAGGCCACCATTAAGCTGGATGACATCATGGCGCGGAACCTCAAGTTCAACAACTGGCTTCGCGTTCCCGTATATGGCCTGGCCAGCGCGTGCGTTGCCCCCTTTGCCTTCCAGGGTCGGTTCATCGACATGCCAATTGCTTTCCTCCTAGGATGCATCCTCGGCTGGCTCCAGTTGATCGTGGCTCCGAACAATGAGCTGTACGCCAACGTCTTTGAGATCACAGCAGCCATCATCACCTCCTTCCTCGCCCGAGCATTCGGTTCCATCAGGGGTGGCGACCTGTTTTGCTTCTCGGCCTTGGCTCAAAGCAGCATTGCTCTGATTCTCCCCGGCTACATGGTCCTGTGCAGCAGTCTCGAGCTTCAGAGTCACAATCTCGTTGCCGGCAGCGTTCGCATGGTGTACGCAATGATTTATACGCTGTTCTTGGGCTACGGCATCACGATCGGCACCGCCATATATGGTCTAGTCGATCGCGAAAACGCCGTCTCGAAGACAACGTGCGACAACCCCCTGGACAGAAAGTGGCACCTCCTGTTCGTGCCCGCGTTCACGCTCTGCCTCTGCATCGTGAACCAAGCGAAGTGGAAGCAGACGCCGGTCATGCTGTGCATTTCGCTGGCAGGCTTCGTCGTCAACAGCTACTCGAGTGACTACTTCCAGGGCAACACTCAGATCTCCAACATGCTGGGCGCGTTGACGGTGGGCATCCTGGCCAACCTGTACTCGCGTCTCGGCCGCCACGTGAACACAGCTTGGTTCCAATTTGTCGACTGGTTCCAGCTCCGCGTCGCCCCGCGGTTCAGCAGCTCCAGCCGGCGACACAACGAGCGACCGGCCGAGTCGTACGCGATGCATGGCCACACGCCTCTCTCGGACGTCGAGTCGCGTCCCGGGTCTCCCAACTCGATCGAGAGAGAAAAGGCCGAGCAGGAGCCGCCCGGCAAGCAGAGGTCGGTCGGCTACGGCCTGGCGGCGGCGGCCATGCTTCCCGCCATTTTTGTGCAGGTGCCTAGTGGTCTCGCGGCGGGCGGGTCGCTTCTGGCGGGCGTCACGTCGGCAGACCAGATCACGAGCGGCCTCAACAGCACGACATCGGACGACGGCACCGGGCAGACGCTCAACACGTCAGCGTTCAACGTGCTGTTCGCCGTCATCCAGGTGGCCATCGGCATCACTGTTGGATTGTTCCTCAGTGCGTTGATCGTGTACCCGTTGGGAAAGAGAGGAGGAGGACGAAGCGGGTTATTGAGCTTTTAAGGGAACAGCTTCTGGGGGAGAAAGCAACGAACATGAACAGAGCGCATTCGATGGAATACAGGCATCGACGACCGAAAACAGAGTCGGAACGGAACGACAGACTTGACGATAGACTGGGAGGAACATCGCATCGCATCGCATCGCATTAGACAAGGTTCACGAGGGGAACAGAAGCGGCATCATTGGCGTTAGGGGTTTTGTTTGGACAGCGAAGCGTATTGTAGCCATGTATATGGGATTGGAAACGAATGCGAGATGAGATGTTTGGCGTCTCGACACACTTTTTGCTGGCGGTTGCTGACATGGAAACATTTTCGGGATGTCGTGCCCGGGGCGCGGGACGAGAATAGCTCTGAGGCACGGGAGAGCACGGGCAAAGCACAGCACATGGCGATCTTGATTGAACTGGCCGTCTGATGTGCCCCCGTCGTCCACCTGTCTCACCAGAGGAAACACCGGGCGCGCGAGCTCCGACAGGGCAAGCAGACCAGATGAGACCAGACCAGATCAAACAAGAGCAGCCGACCTGTCGGCCGAGTCTGCCCGCTTGGGACAAAGACTGGAGCTGGGTCAGGCATCGCGCTGTGTCACCATCCTCGCGTCAGCGCTACCCTTCGGTCCAAGCGCGGCGGTGAAAGGCCAGCAGAGCAACAGAACCTCTCAGCGGTGCTTACAGGGCTCCGCTAGTTCTCCCTGCCGTACGTATGGTCTCCCTCTGCTGACGAAATGTCTCGAAGGAAGACGCGGGACGGGTCAAGACACGCGGGTTGGTCGAAGAATGCCGTCGAAGCGTTCGACCCTCGGCAGTCGACCCATCACACCGCAGGATCGGGCATACCGGTTCGTGCAGCGACAGGCTGCCGTTTGGCGTCCCCACACGAGGATCCATGGCGTGGCGTGCGCGCGCCGGTTGTGGTTTGTTGGTCCGGGTCTGGTCGCGCTATCGTGTTTCCCTTCCTCTCGGGGAGAAGTGCGCCATCCTTCTGGGGGGGGGGGGGCGTACGGCAGGGATCATCGGGACTGATGCAGTGATGAGATGGTGGGCGCGGGCGGGCGCCCGTCCCGTTGCCAAGAGTCTGGGCGATTGCTTGAATTTTGAGCCTCCCTTGACAGGTGGACGTCCATCATGGCACCCACCAGGCCGGGCAGAATTTCCCAACGTCGTTCGAGAGGTCGAGGTAAGGCTCGAGAGATTCGCGAAAACCCGGGGGATCAAAGGGCTTGCAAAGAAGCTTATCGGTAAGCTTGTTCGACGGGGTTGGGAAGACGGGGGGGATGACTGCGATCGGGGCGCGCGCGGGCGTGCCGTCCTACCCGGGCCAGCGTGATGGTGACGCGACGATCCCCTGCAGGGCCGCGGAAGACGGCACGCGACGAGTCATCGGGCTGCGACCTTTGGTGGTGCTGGAAGAGGAGATTTGGGGTTGAATGAGGAGAATCTGAGCGGCGGGAGGCCGATGCGACGGTTCGTTTTCGTTTCTCGGTCGAGAGGGGCCAGAAAGAGAGGGACGGAGCAGTGAGGAGAAGGGGGCAAGAGGAGCCTAAAGTTAGACCCTAAACAGTGGCTATCTCTGACGAAGATCTGACGGAAGGGGGCTCTCATGGCGCCATGTGTCTTATCGTAAGGCTGGGGCCGGCTTACGGCCTAGCAGCGAACCGTGAGGTGAGGGTGCGGCGGGAGGTTGAGCTGGTGGGCGGCAGAGCGGTGGTGGTTTATTTTGGGCTGGGGGGGGAAGGGGTTTGGATGTTTGCGACGGCAGATCTTGGTCTGTTCGCCGTGTTTTGTTTCTTTGGTGTTTCTTGGGGCATGTCACTCTTGTTCGAGGCCTTGGATTCGAACATCTCCATCTGTCACATTTGGAGGAGGGCAACGAAAACGCCACACTACGTCAACCCTCCAACTTGTCTCATGTCATCACAACACCACCATCACCACCAGCTCTCTCTCAGCCGTCCAAGAACACCTCCCCTGACGTGTCCTCCGTCCTTGACGCACCATGACACTGTTCTCTCACCCCATTCCCCACACCGAGCCCCTGGCCTCCGTCTTTCTTCCCCTCACACATCCCCATCTCTCTCTCCCTCCTCGTGTGGATCGCCGTTTGTCTTACTCCGCAAGGCTACCACCTGACACGGGTAGCGGATCGGCATGTGTCGGGGCAACGCCGGTCTTGGACCTCTGGCCCTCTGGCCTTGCCCTTTGCCCTTTGACCTCTGACCTTTGCTTCGACTGGTGGTCCCGGGGCCAGCCCGTGTGCATGCAACCATCCATTCCTTGCTGCAGTGCGCCGTCACACCATCCCTCCACTGGCCTGTGGCAGATGAGGTCGCATCCAGGGTGGGATCGATCAGCGTCTCGGCCGCTGTTGTGAGTGCCGAAGTATAAGACGGCAGAGGTCAGCCTCTGTCCCTTGCCTCGTCTCGATCATCATCGCCGGCTACGCATTGCATCGGGGTATATCACACCCCCCTTCCCATACTCGTCTCCTTTGGTATTATTACACAAGCCCTTCTCAACCATCGAAACACCATCATGGCTCCCTCCCCCGCGGATCCCCTCGCGAAGGGCACCTTCGCCACGGCCAAGCAGTCCCTGCGCGATCTCACCGTCTGGCGCCAGCGCGTCGTCGTCACAACGCCCGAGGGCGAGACTCACACGGAATGGCACGACCCGGACCCCATCCGCAACCCCATCTCCCTCCTCGCCCAGCTGTCCGCCCGCGACTGGCTCTTCTTCACCGTCGGCTTCTGTGCCTGGACCGCCGACGCCTTCGACTTCCACGCCCTCTCCATCCAGACCAAGAAGCTCGCCGACTACTACGGCCGCTCCAAGACGGACATCACCACCGCCATCACCCTGACCCTGCTGCTGCGCTCCGTCGGCGCCGCCTTCTTCGGCCTCGCCGGTGACGCCTGGGGCCGGAAGTGGCCCATGGTCGCCAACATGATCATCCTGGGCCTGCTGCAGATCGCCACCATCTACAGCGCCACCTTCCAGCAGTTCCTGGCCGTCAGGTCTCTCTTCGGCCTCTTCATGGGAGGCGTCTACGGAAACGCCATCGCCATGGCCCTGGAGCACTGCCCGTGAGCCTGATCCTCTCCCGCGCGCGAAATGAGAGTGAGATACTAACACGGCACAGATCCAACGCCCGCGGCCTCATGTCAGGCATCCTGCAGCAGGGCTACTCCTTCGGCTACGTGCTCGCTGCCTGCGCCAACCTCGGTGTCGGCGGGGAAACAGACACGTGGAAGACCGTCTTCTGGATCGCCGGTACGCTTGCTCCCACCCCCCTTTTTTGTTGATGTGAAGCCTGCTGACAGACGATAGCCGGCATCTCCATCGGCGTCGGCCTCGTCCGCATCGCGTTCCCCGAGTCCCGCCAGTTCCTCGAGGCCAAGGCCCGCGGCGCCAAGTCGCACTCGTCGGCCGGCGACTTCTGGCGCGCGACCCGCGCCATGCTCCGGGCCGAGTGGCGCATGTGCATCTACTGCATCATCCTCATGACGTGGTTCAACTACTACTCGCACACGTCGCAGGACTCGTACACGACCTTCATGCTCACGCAGAAGCAGCTCGACAACGCGGCGGCCTCGCGCGCCTCCATCCTCATGAAGACGGGCGCCTGCGTCGGCGGCACCATCATCGGCTACCTCTCGCAGTTCTTCGGCCGCCGCCGCGCCATCATCGCCTCGGCCCTCATCTCCGCCTGCCTCATCCCCGCCTGGATCCTGCCCGTCGGCGAGCGCAGCCTCAGCGCCAGCGGCTTCTTCATGCAGTTCTTCGTCCAGGGCGCCTGGGGCGTCATCCCCATCCACCTCAACGAGCTGTCGCCCCCGGCCTTCCGCTCCTCCTTCCCCGGCATCTGCTACCAGCTCGGCAACGCCATCTCCTCGCCCTCCGCCCAGATCGTCAACGCCATCGCCGAGAACACCCTCATCACCATCAACGGCAAGGACGGCAGGGCCAGGGTCGAGGCCTTCGGCCCCACCATGGGCATCGCCACCGCCATCATCGCCCTCGGCATCGTCTTCACCACCATGCTGGGCCCCGAGAAGAGGGGCCGCGCGTTCGAGAACGCTGTGGCCGGCGTGCAGTCCGAGGAGCACCTCGGCGAGAAGGTCATCGACAACGAGAAGGACGAGGAGGCGGGTGCCGTGTCGAGGGAGGAGTCGAGGGTGGAGAATGCCCGGTAGATGTTGACGGGACGCAGCCCGCATTCGGCGGCGCGTGGGGGAGGGTTCGTAGAGCATCTTGGATAGTCATCTTGGCTGCAGAGACGAGAATTATTTAATGCAAAAATTATGTCTAGAATTTTTCAGTCCAGCCATCGCAGATCGAAGGCCGCGCGAGATCACACTTGCATTAGAGGGAGATCAGGGTTAGGTAAGTTCCAATTTTCCATCCCTCGTAGATCCAGCACGTTGAGTTCGGCCAGAGTCTGATGTCAATGCTCGACCGTCGTTCAAGATTGGACCGTACATTTTGCCTTGCCTATGATTTCCTTTTTCTTTAACACGATAATACATATCACACAGCGTAGCGAGAAGCAGTCACATGCTTCTTATGTGGTTTGGTCCTCCCCACAGCACCGGCTATCCTGTCGCTCGCACCTGATGCAGTCCTTTCACTACCTCGCAGATCAAATCAATCTCTAAAAGTGTGTTCTACTCTTCATTAAGTCATTAGGATGCTCTTCATCGAAGTCATCAGCACCGGAACCGCGATTGCAACACCCTCGGTGCCCCCTCTCGCCTCGTACAAGCGACCTCAACATCCCACGCAGGAGTCGGCAGGCCTGCCACACTCTCAACACTCTCTGATGGAACGGAGTGCCTGCCACCGTTCATTGTCTCAATATCCAAAGACGTCATGAATCGGATCACAAACGCCATGGCCATGTTGGCCGCCAAGAACCTCCCTGGACACAAGCTGCCGAACAGCCCAAACATCCTCAACTTCCTTCTTTGGCTCTCATCTATACTTCCATCGGCCTTCAAAAATCTTTCGGGGTTAAATGTGTCGGCCGCATCAGGCCCCCAGACTCGCGGATCCACATGATGCGGCCTGAGTGGCGTCATGAGGTAGGTCCCTTTCTCCAGCTTCCACTTGTCTGCGAGCGTCGTGTCCTCTTGCACATAACGGCCGATGGTCATGCCTCCGTGATACCGCAACACCTCGTGCCAGGTTGCCATCAGACGTGGGCATCTCGCGGTGACGTCAGCCAGATCGATCCCCCCCCCTTCGCTTGCTACGAAACAGTCCACCTCTTCTCGCACCTCCGCCAGCCAAGCTGGATCGGCCAGCAAATGATGGATCATCCACGTCGATGCAGAAGTGACATTCGGGCCAGCGCCTGCAATCAAGAGAAGCTGATAGTCGGTCCAGTCTTCCTCCCGAGCTCCGTGCTCCGCACATGCAGCCCGCAAGCGTCCGAGGAGACTGTCTTCGGGGTACGATGTCCGGGCGGCGGCGTGTCGGAGAGCTCTTCGGACGGACTTCCGGGCTGCCGTCGCTTTTCGATTGAAGATGAAGCTGAAGGGGCTGTTCAGCTGGCGAATACTGAGCAGCATCGTGCGCATGTCTGCCAGGAACTCCGGCCGGGCGAACGGTCCCTCGTCGTTTTGATCGTCCCAGAGGGCCTTGCCAAGGGCGCCGACAAAGGTGGAGAAGACCCATTGCTCCACGTGGAGGGATTTTGTTTGGCTTTGGAGCAGGCCGTCGATGCTGGTCCCTATGTGGGCGTCCAGTCTGTCGATGTACTTCCGAAGATTGTCATTCGGAATGAACTCGTCGCGAAAGATGCGAGAGATGTGCGCGCCGAAGCCGTGGCTTGAGTCGAATTCTTCTTTTAGAAGCGAGCAGGAGTGTTTTCCAAAGCTCAAACTGCGACGGAACATTGTTGCGACGAGGTGGTTGAGCTGAAGATGCTTGGTCTTGGGGAGATGGCGTCGCAGTTCTGGCTGCACCATGGCGAGCCGGAAACCGGCCACGTCGATGGTGAATATGGGCCATTTCTCCGTTGTGCGTAGGCAAAGGTTACTGAAGTAGTCGTTCCCTTGTTTCATGTAACCCACAACATGGCCAACGAACGGGATTGCAGATGAGAGGGATGGAGGGCTGATGGTTTTTGGGTACACGGGGGCACCTTTGAGAAATCCAGCACGTTGATTTTGAAAAGATCGATGGCAGTAGAGTGCAAATTGGACAACGATGAAAAGAAACGCGAAGCCCACGGCCGTGGGCTCAATTGCCTGCAAGACTTGGCCAAGCATGTCGTGATGTTAACCAGTGGCAGTTGACGTTCAGGTGATGAGGAGTGAGCAAGCTCGCCCACGACAAGACAACAGAATCAGCGGGCAATAGTACCTAGGAGGCGACATTGTGAGTTGGCTCGTATGTTCGGCGAATCCGAGTGATATTTTCAAGGGTCAGCCGATCAATCGTCGTTGGTGATGCTCTACCTACCCCTGAAAACCCCTCTCAGTTGACGAGGCCCAAAGAAGCAGCGTGTTGATAGTTCAAGGTCCCAACGCAGAGCGATCGCCCTATTCGGAAAGGTAAGCGGCGGCTGGCCCAATAGTCAGGGGACCCGAGGCAAGCTGAAAGCTCCCACGCCCGCCTAGAGGATCTCAGCTGTGGGAAATACGCGCTAGGTCGTGCATTGGGACAGCACGACGGTCTAGACCGCAACTCGATCCAGTTAGTTGGTGCCAATGAAGGAAACCACCACGTGCAAAGGTCACAACCCCGGTCGACGACCATGTGTTTAGAAGTGGACAAGCTCCTTAGCCTCCCGAATCTTTGGTACAAGGTGGGCTGTGAGTATGGGGTATATCTTGGCCTTTCCCTACGGCCAGTTTGGAAGAACTTCTCCCTAGCCGTTCCACCTTCATCCTCCTCGTCTTATTATTACTCTCATCAACATGAAGTTCTCAACTCTCTTGCTTCCGGCCACTTTCCTGTCTGCCGTTTATGGCCATGGCTTCCTCGAAAGGCGCGCCACGAAACAATGCAATCCAGGAAACAACTGCCAACGCGGTGTCGGTGGCACTGCTGGAGTTAAGCCACCTCTCACCAGCCGTCAGGCCGATTGCTCAAGCCTGAACGTTGTGACCGTCAGCCCTTCTACGGTGTAAGTGTCAAGTCGTCTTGCACTGGATATCGAAGAGCAACAGCTCACCCATTGTGGATAGAACCACCTACGCGGTCACAACCGTCACAATTGTCAACATCCCCAACCCAACGAGCTTGAAGCGTGCTGTGACCGCCCCCACCGCTGAGGTCGAAAAGCGACAGGAGGCTGGCGCCGCTACCATTACTCCAACTGCGGTCCCGACCTACGCAACATACTGCTCGTCGGCGTCAGCCTACTACAGCGCCTGCTCGTGCGCCGGTATCACGGCCGTGACCACTACGCTGCCGACGCCTACTTCTACCATCTACAACACAGTGACTGTTTGCGCTGCCTTGAACTTGGCGCGCAGAGCGCTGGAGGGCCTTGGTTACGAGGTTGAGCCAGACTTCGATGCGATCAAATACCCCGGCTACAGGTTGATCTGATCATGCCATGTCCATGCCACCAAAAGCACACCACCTCAATGTCAAAGATAGCCGCATGATGAATTAATGAAATGAGAGTCTTTATTTGCCACGTCTCATGTCTCAATGAGCTATCCTAGATTTGTCGCGAAAGCTTCGACTCCTCTCCCATGCACTTCGCCCCAAATCATCGTGTACAGAGTTTATCCAGGGCAAAGTCTTCAAGACCCCTAGTACATCATTGCATGTTGAGATGCCCGCAGCTACCCCCGACGTCGCCAATGCGCTCAACAACCAGTCGGCATCAGTCTCGTCGGCCCACTGGGATAAGGCTCCAACGAGTAGGAGCCACAGCCTGATGACAGCAGGACATACCTTCTCAATGCCCTCAAGCGACCCTCTGAATCGCTGTGACAAATCCTTGTGCTTGGCATGGCGACGCCGCCCGAACTGAAAGGAGAAACTGGCGACGAGAGCCATGAGACCGAGATGACAAGCGCGCTGCGCCGGATCGAACCCGGCGCCATCCTGCGAATCAAATACTTTCAAGCGATAGAAAAGTGAGATGACCACGCGCTGATAGTCGTCAACCCGGAGTTTGGCCGTTGTCCCTGGATTATTGAAGAACGCGCTCACCGCCAGGAAGTCAATGACAATGCTTGACATGGCGGCTTCACATCCAACAAAGAGTCTGACGAGCAGATTATCGCGGAAATTGGCGACGTCGAGTTGAGGAATGGCAATGCAGGGCATCTCGTCGTAGAAGAACCTTGGAGCAGAGCCCGTTTGTAGAGATAGCTCAATATCACACCTAATAGCAGTTACTCGCCCGTCAGCGTCGGTCGAACTGACAATACGTCGGGGAAAAAGTCTGGATACAAGACGAACCTGCAGATCTTCTGCCACATTTCAGGAGTACTGCTGAAGCTCTTCAGCCCACCGCGGAGCCCGACCATTCGTTGCAGTCCATCGAGATGAACTATGTTGGCCTCGATGTCACCTCTCATTGTTTCCCTGATTGTCAAAATGCAAATCAGCGCCAGAGTGGTGTCTGCCAGAGCTTCTTCACCGCGCAGTTTCTCGTTGACTAGTCTGTAGGCATGCGAAATGTGCGGGAGTGAAGAGGCCGACTCTTCACAGCCCAACAAGGTGTCAACGCAGGTGACAGTCAGGCCGAGGATGGCATGGAAGTCTATACGCTGTCAGTCGTACGATAACGCAAGTGACCTCGAAAAGTCGGCAAGAGAGCTTACAGGCCTCGTTGGTGAAGAGACTTTGAAACCAGATGCCTTTAAGCACCTCGTAGGGTTGGCATAGTTCTTCTGGGTACAAAGCTCCGGCAACGATATGCATAACTACGACATCCCGTTAGCATTTGATGGAGATGGCTCTCAAAAGGCATATGATGATGGAGAGCAGTGACTGACATTGATGAATAAGAAGACGTGTATGTGCGCTCCATCTGATGCCAGGGGCACAGGTTGACAAATCGTTCCCAACAAGGCGGCGCAGGCCAACTACCATGTCCTCGGGCTTTGTCACTCGCTCACACTTCTGTTTGGCTGACGGAGCGTCTTTTTCTAGGTGTTTTCTGTCGGGTAAGACTCGTTGAGCATTCTTGCCTTTCATGACGTGGCTGCGCAGAGCACGTCGCGCTTGCTTGCTGACGACGCCTCCATGCTGCGGGCCTGAGCCGACGAAGTGCAACTCCATAGCTAGCGCTCTTCAACGGCTCTTTGCTTCTTCTGTACCAAGTAGATAAGCTCTTGGGATGGATGTATCTTCTGCTCCCGGTGGATAGTTGGTCAAATCAGGATTGTGAGGTCCCCTCGGTCGAAGGAGCAATGGGCTGACACAATAGTCGCTCGTCTCACGTCAGCATCGGCATTAGGTCCCTAACGTCCGTTGGGGCTGCCAAGCTTCAGCCAGATGAGTAAGAGATCATGTACGCCAAGACATCACGTCTTTGTCGTCGCAGTCAAAAGCGTCCAGTCTGTCGTAGGAAGTTTTGAGACTATCATTCTCTGTGGGAATGGGACACGTGCTGTAGGATGCGCGGCATCTGATACTGTCATGTCTCCGACACATTGCCTAAACTCCATGAGCACTTGTCAAGCATCTACCACTCAACGCGGAATTCAAGAGAAAAGCTACAAAATGCGATGCGTGACCAATTGAACGCGCAAACAAGAACGAACTTGATCAGTGAATTTGATAAGCAAGAGTGATTGCATATCAGTTAAGGACGTGCGTCGAAGGAGTGGGAGAGTCCTTATTCAAGGGACGGAGTTTTTCGCCCAAATTGAATCTCCGTTTGTCAGTTCTGGAACCCCGCAGACACGACCATGGGCCAAACGCTTTGCCACGGACCTTGTCCCACTGGACCACAACACGATCCATGTCAGGCATCGGGCAATACTGTTAATCTCCGATCCAGCATGTACTTCTATTCCAAGCTAGCCAAGACTCCGATTGTATCACGCTGACTCTTTCAAGATCCTCCCGAATGCCCAGTAGGGAGGCTTGATAGCGCAATGGAGTCCGGTCAAATCCGCGTCTCGATGGATTGAACTGACTCGTTGGTTGGGATGGATTCTTTGAGCGCGTTGTGTGTCTCGATCGTGACTGGACTGAGCAACACAATTCGACCGATGGCAATCTTTACATTTGAAGTCGAGCAATGCCAGACCTGTCCTCGACCCTTGAACCTGCGAGTTGTTTCCTCCTGGAGCGTTGAGCAAGCATCTCCATGCAAGTTTAGAAGTAGGCATCATCTTTAACCTTATTGTCTCGGTGGAACCTGCATCTCGGCACCTATGCCCGCCGTCGGCACCGGATGTTGTCCCGATAGATCTTCATGTCAATGCCGTTTGACTTTCTTGGCGTGTACGTACTCACCAAGCCACCTCCGACACCGATATCCCCAATATGATGCGCGCTTAAAGGCATCGTGTCGTCCTCTACAAGGTCTCAGCATAACCAATCTGAACACAACAATTACAACTCACATCTTCGCCAAAAGCCCTCCCGCGCCAAGTCATCATGCAGGTCAGATGCTCGGAAATGAGAAGAGCCATTGAGTTGGTAGTGCTTGCACTCACGCTTGCCAGTTCGGCTGCTGTCTCGGTCATTTTGACTTTCCTTCCGTGCTACGTAACTCTTTGCTCTGAAGAGTATTTCCCCTTTGAGACCAGACTCCATCTGATCATCTACTACGGCTTCCTCATACTCACAGGCTTCTTTCTGCTTCTGCGATCATACAATCCAACGATTCGGTGTCTTTCCAACCTTCACCTTGTGCATGAGTTGCCACTTGTTGGCAAGCGAGTCACCCTCGGCGGTATTTTATTCTGCTTTTGGATTCTTGCGGTCGTGGGGGCCCCGACTGCTTTTTGGCTCCCGGCTCAGAATCAATTTTGGGGCCTGAGAGCTGACCCTCTCGACTGGTTATCCGCCAAACTTCAGCTGACTATCGCTGGGGTTACCGGACACTACGCGGATATCCTGCTTGGACTTCT
The DNA here is from genome assembly GCA_002851775.1 of Verticillium isaacii. Classification (NCBI taxonomy): domain Eukaryota; kingdom Fungi; phylum Ascomycota; class Sordariomycetes; order Glomerellales; family Plectosphaerellaceae; genus Verticillium; species Verticillium isaacii. The sequence goes on along the minus strand of NMXN01000007.1, from coordinate 1,747,586 downwards.
TCTGATTCCGGTTTCCAGAAACAGCCTCGTCGGAAACGCTTTTTCTTTGCATCACAGCACATTGTTGTATGCTCACAAACTGGTTGCCTACTTTTTCTCTTTGTCAGCCACTGCTCATGGAGCTACCTACATTGTGAGTTTGACGTCCGATGTTTAATTATCGCTCAAGCTGATCTCCATGTAGCTTTACGCGACCGATTCCTCCAGCGAAGGAGATCAAGCGAAGGAGGAAGCTTTCGCAACGGGCAACCCGGCGATGACCCTCTCCGAAAGCAAGCAGCGTAGTGAATGGTTCACTCTCACAACATACACTGGAATTGCCGCACTCTTGCCCGTCTTCCTGATCTTTTCCACGTCGATTCCATGGGTCCGCAGACGACACTACAACATATTTTACTTCAGTCACGTTATCCTGGGAACAATAATCTTCGCCGCTTCATGCATTCACGCAAGCACAGACTTCTACATGCTTCTGCCCGGGCTTCTCCTCTGGATAATTGATTGGACTCGACGCCTATTCTTCGGAGAGACCAATGGGTTAGCGAAAAAGGTGTCTGCGACTCTCACCAATGCAGATAACGGGTGGCTCAGAATCTCCCTCCCGGATATCAACACATTAGAAGTTGTGTCAGAAAAGGGCACGGCAGCTGTTCAGCCTTTGCTGCACTACTACCTCAACTTTCCGACCATCAGCAAGGTCCAGAACCATGCTTTTACAGCAGCAATGCCGGGCTCAGATAGGGGCGGCCCGATATTCCTTCTTCAACGTACGATGGGAAAGTCTCAAAAGAAACTAGACAAGGAATGGACCTGGAAGTTGGGAAGTTTGGTACCACAGCCTCTGAGTGCTATGGAGTTGCCCATTCGTGTGGAAGGTCCCTACCCTTCCGGTGACACGGGCTACAAAGCCGCAAATCATATTGTCTGCATTGTCGGTGGGACTGGTCTCACTGGCGCTTGCAGTCTTTCTCGCTGGTGGTCGGAGACACGCTCTCATGATTCCAGGTTCACTCTTGTCTGGACCACACGGTACCGCGAATCTACTGCCATCGAAGAGTGGCAGCTACTCGTGGAGGCAGCAAGATTATCTTCCAATCTATCCGTCACCGCGCATATCAGCTCGGAGATGAGAAGATTGGATGCTGTATCTGTGCTTCAAAATGCACTTGATGCTGGACGCGACGTGAACACTGCTTTCAGAGGCAAGGCGTGGGTATACAGCTCGGGGCCGGATTCTTTGGTTAGTGCAGCCCAAAATGCTTGTGTGGAGTTGCAAAAGAATATTCGTGCCAACATCAGGGGCAGGACCACAAGGCTTTGGACGGTAAGCGAGGTATCGTGGTACATGGCTAAATGGGAGGTTTAGGGCTTGGTTCGCATTGTCAAACGCAAATGTTCCCTGAAACTAGCATGATATCGCTGGTTGCGAAGTTGTGGATTCTAGATTTTTCGTTGGGTCTTTTCATATGTCAAATTAGAGTATCCAACTGGTTTGCTAGACTCGTATTTTTATATGTTATGCCTTCGTTCGGTCTGATTCACTTACTACTCGAGAGCTCTTTTCAGACATCCTTCGTCAATGGCCTCCAGCTCGATGACGAACTGATCCCAGATCTTTTTTTGCAAATTGTCACCGCTATCATTCTTGACCCAATCTGGCACCCAGTGGCTATTTGATGTCAGCTAACACTCGAATCAAGTGCTATCGGGATTTCACCCACTCTTTGATGTGACAATCGGACAAGTATTCGCCGTGACTTTCCTCCCCAGCCATCATGGCATGAAGAATTGTTCTGCTACCCATCTCCGGGGTCCGGCCGAGAAAGACGTTCATCAGCCACAACTGGACTCTGAATGCTAAGTTCTTGCTATACCGGGCGAGTCCAGTATTGCAGAGCCCGGGACTCAGGAGGTTGATGACGACATTCGTCTCCGAGTACGGGAGTAGGTGTGCCATTTCACGGGTGAGGAAAATACCGACGAGTTTCGAGATGGCGTATCTAGAAATCGTGAGTCAGCGGAAGAGCTTTCCTTATCCGCATACAATTATGCGTACCTGTTAGCCATCGGCGAGATGCCTTCTTGATTCAATGCGGAAAAGATGCCCTCATCCACAAGGTCCATAGCCTCAGGGTTGGCGAACCCGAAACCACTCGTCACCATCACCATGTGGGGCGTGGCATTGAACCTCAGCGCTGTTTGTCTCAGCTTTGGCATGAGCAGCAGACTCAGAAGCACAGGTCCGATAATATTGCCAGCAACAGACAACTCGTGGCCTTCGCTGTTGGTGTCGAACACGTCAACTGCCACCGCGGCATTCTGGACAACGCCATCGATGCGATGGAGCTCAGAGTTGCACTTCGCGGCGAATGACTTGATGCTCGAAAAGTCTGTCATGTCGAGGATCCAAACCTCAACAACATTCTTGATGCCGGTTTGGGATTCGATCCAGGTCTTCGCCTCCTCTCCTTTTTGGCGTGATCGAACGGCGAGTATGAGTCTAGCGGCTCCCAGCAGTGTGACATGTCGGGCTGCCTCACGGCCGATGCCGTGGTTGGAGCCGGTGATGATGAACGTGCCTCCAGATACATGCTCTCTGGTGAGTAGTATGGGCAGATTCTCCCACTGCGCCCTGACAAAGGAAGTGAGGTCCATGTCTTGTTGATACAATGATACTATTGGTTTACAGGTGATAATGTTGGTCAAGGTCAAATTATGATCAGGATAATGGATAAATGGTTGTGATGTAATAAGGAACTGATTGAAGAGTGCCAGTTGAGATGAGGGGCAACGTGACGGCTTTTTATGCTTTCGCTGGACAACAGCACGACAGCGGACTGCGCATCGCGAAGCAACCGGTCTTTACAGCTTAGATCCGACGATTTCTACGAGGCAAACAGTTGGCCTTGCCGTCGGTCACTGCCACGACGGCCATCCGGCATCTCCAGTTCTCCGGGCTTCGGGCGAGGGTGGATAGCAGCAGACCAATGAGAGATCAGTTTCCCCTTTGGGAAGAATGGCCATTGGCCCCACCCTCCCGCAGAAATCCGGGGGCACGGGGGCACTGGTGGAGGTCCTCGTTCATCAACATATAGAAGGTGAGGAAGTTTGGAGAGAAATTCAGGGCGATGAAAAGTGACGAGCTTTGTAACGGAGCTTCAAATCGACAGTGATCTGTCAAGGCTGGATGGCTTGCCCTGCCGACAGGTGAGTTCTGTTCGTAAGACCAGGAAGACCGTCCCTCTGATGTAGATCTGACGCGGTCAGCATGCCTTGCATATTCCCCACGCAGCAGTACCCTCTGTACGACCCAGGCAACCACTCGAGAATCCATTGATCATTCGATCGACGTCCCTTATTTCACTGCATGCAACGCGTATCATACATGCCCATATTCCGTGTGGTTGGACATGGTCGAGACGCCAGGTACACGGCGCGAAGCCATGAGTCATCGGGTGGTGGTCTGCATTGCTGTACTGTAAGCACGGGATGAATCTGGTTTGTGAACTCGTGATCCCCGCAGGTGCCCTGCGGATGGGAGCGAGAAACCTTGCGCAAGTTCGCAGCATTTGCTCACTGCTTGCATTAGCACTGCATTATCATAATGAGTCATTTTCTGGGCGAAGAACTCATGATATGAATTCCCGACAAACACGATGTATTAAAAGTATCGAAGGACGACATTCAATCAACACCAGTGTTCATCGTATTCACTCCGGATTGAAACAACCCGGCCTGAATACGCTCCAAGACACATGATCACTGCTGCAACATCGTATTCTAGCGCGGCTCCAACTGTAATCATTCTCGAATCCAATCCGTCCCGTCTTCCCCCTCAACCCCTCACCATGGCCACCGCCCAGGGAACATGCCCTCCGAAATTTCAAGATGTCCACAATCTGTTCCAAGAAAATCTCAAAAGCGGCGAGGAGCTCGGTGCTTCACTCTCAGTCAACGTCGACGGCATCGACGTGGTCGATCTTTGGGGAGGATACGCCAATGCCGACCGCACGAGACCTTGGAACGAAGATACTATCGTCAACGTCTTCTCCACGACAAAATGCGTTGCCGCGCTCGCAGTGCTCATGCTGATCGACCAGGGCCGGGTTTCTGCGAATGACAAGGTCGCCCAGTACTGGCCCGAGTTTGCGGCCAACGGAAAGGTGGACGTCGAGATTCGCCATCTCCTATCGCACACCTCTGGACTTTCGGGCTGGGAAGAAGCCATCACAATGGATGAGCTCTGCAACCCCGACCACACCGATATCCTCGCAAAGCTGGCGAGGCAAAAGCCGTGGTGGACGCCAGGGACGGCCTCGGGGTATCACTCCTGGACCTTCGGATTGCTCCTCGGCGAGATCGTCCGGCGCGTCACAGGACTGCGGCTGAAGGACTACGTCGCTCAGAAGATCTCCGGGCCGCTGGGTGCGGATGTTCAGATCGGGCTCGCGGAGAAGGACTATGATCGTGTCGCGGACCTGGTGGCCCCGCCACCTCTGAATTATCCCGCGCCGGAACCCGGTTCGATTCCAGCGAAGACTTTTCTGCCTGTGGCACATGCCGAAACGACTCTGACAGAGGCATGGCGCAAGGCGGAGATCGGCTCGGGAAACGGACACATGAACGCGCAGGGTCTCGTCCGCCTCTTCAGCCAGGTGACGCTGGCGGGCAAGGGCGGCGATGCCGAGAACAAACGACTTATCTCACCAAAGACGGTCGACCTCATCTTCACCGAGCAGTCCCGTGGCCCTGATCTGGCCATTTGGGTGGTGACTCGGATGGGAATGGGATTCGGACTGGTTGGTGACGGGGACACGGGAGTCGATGAGTTCCTACCCGAGGGCAGAATCGCACATTGGGGCGGTTGGGGTGGCTCAATGCTCATCATGGACTTCGACAGAAAGGTAACAATCGGGTATACTATGAACAAGATGGCGAACGGGGGGCCTGGAACGCCCCTTCTGAGATCGTATGTCAAAGCGATTTACAAGGGGCTTGGAGTCAATGTTCGCGGGCCGAAGTAGCCTGACGCAGTAATCACTTCGGTAAAACTCATAACAGACCATTGATAAAATCGTGCCTGGCAATTTCGATAATTGGTGATATTTTCCTCAACACTAGAAGGTTGTCGAACCGAGGTAACGGTCACACAGACGTCCACAGATTCAGTCTGCCCACTCGCTCGCACTCCGTAAACCGGGCCAGTGGTACTTTACTGGCTCAAAGCCTTGTCGACGGCCTGTTTGACGTGGAAATCCAGCTCTTCGGGTTCAATACCAAGCCGCGCCAGGTCACCAACTTTCTCTTCATAATCACCACCGTAGCCCTCACGAAGGTGCATGATGAAGAAGATGCCCATTCCCGCAGAGTGGTCTCCGCTTGCCGCCACTTTCTCCAGGCGCCCAATAGCCGAGTCTGCATCCTCAACGCTGATCTCCCAGTCCGCCTCGGTAGCACCCGTCACGCGCAGAATGCTCTTCAGCAGGTCACGCTGCGAGACTCGGAATGACTTGAGGTAAAGCGCGCCATTGTCGTAAGCCTTCAGCTCCTCGTCAGGCAAGCTGAGCAGGCCGGCGGTGCCCTTGCCCGTCGTCTCGACTGTGGTAGTGATGGCCTTGGTGTTGCCGCCGTTGTAGAGAGTGGCCTTGCGATTCTTAATGTCCAGACCCCAGGCACCCATGGGCAGGGTCATGTCGAGCCAAGGGTTGTTAACGATGGCGATCCACTTCATGCCGAGCTCTTCCACGAGGGCGCGGTACTTGCGCTTGCCCTGCAGTATCGGCATCTTCATGAGATCCGTGGGCGCAATGTCGGAGCCAAATTCTGTCGTCAGGACACGGGGGACGCCTGCTTTCGCAGCGGCCCGGATGAAGGCGTCCTGGGTGGCCATAGCAGGGATGGAGAGCTGAAGAACGAGGACATCTTGGCCTTTAAGCGCGGAGACGAGGAAATCCTCATCATCGTAGGCACCTTTCTTGACGAGAACACCGGCAGGGAATGAGACGGTCGATTCGGGGCGGGATATGGCGGTGATAGTGTGGATGTTGCGTTTGAGCAAGTTGGCAACGGTGGGGGTACCGACTTGACCGGCGCCGCCAACGATGGCGATGTTGCGGGCTTGGGAGGACATGATGGCTTGCTTGGGTGGTCTGCAGTCGATCTAGATGTGATAGTATGAGATGATCCCAGAATATTGGATGCTCGGCTTTATTTGAGTGATGTAGATGATTCAGGGTAATCGTTGTTGTGTTGGACTTCTAGATTCGACTGCTCCTAGCGAGGTGCGATCAAGGCCTATATACCCATGAGGAGGAACTAATGCGCCCGGGTCCATTCCTGTCTCCTGGTCACACAAAGAGACTCTCTAAGCAGCTTACATGGCCTCGATCGTGTATTACGCTGGCGGCGACTCAACTGGAGGATCAGATGGTGGGATGTGGGATGTGGGATATTGATGACTGGAGATGTGGGATTGGAGGTGGGATGTGGAGCGAGCATTATGCGGTCTCCACGGGCTCCGGCCGGTACATCCCGTTTACGCACCTCGTCCGCTGACGCAGCATGGAGACCCTCACAAGTTGAGCCGGCAAGTGGAGGCAGAGTCAGGGCAAGCGAGGGCGCAGAGGCCACGATGGAGGCATTTCCATTTGCAAAGATAAACCCACCAGCGGGAGCCGAAAAACACCGAGTTATTAACTCAAACACCTCCGAGTGGTCTAATGGTCGTATGTCTCTCTCAAACACCTCAAGCACCTCGATCTCAACTAACCAATCACAGTAATGGTTATGACTGCGGATTCTGATTCCGCCAGCCCAGGTTCGATTCCTGGTTGGACCTTCACACCTTCTTTTTTGCCTTTTGCCTCGTTGTCTCAAGCTCTCTGTCGGGCATCGACAAAACATCTCCCACTCCCCAAGACTGAGAGATATTGTTTACTAACCAGAGACCTCTGTCTGCGCCAGCTCCAACGTCGACACTCGTCCAGGTCTCCGCCGGCAGATGAATCGGCCGCAGTACCTAGTGGCATGCAATCACAGCCACACAAGCTGTCGACGCTCTCGTTGGGGTCACCAGACGTGCTGAAGCGCCCAAAGTACCAAGATTTGCGGCCGCTTGCACTGCCGACTGAATCTCGCAACCAGGCTCCCGCGGCACACCCAGGTTGCTCGCTCCACACAGCTCTGACTAGCCAGACATCGCGATGTAACCCCTTGTTTGGACGGTACGTACAAAATGAAAGCCGCAGCGCACTACAGTATGTACTGCTCCAACGCAGGCAGTCTGGCCCCCTGCCGACCCCTCCTAACCGCCGCCAACTTGTCTTACCCCCAACGTGTGCACCCTCGCTGCCCCCGCTTGGCGAGCCAAGGGTTAGCACCCAGAATTAGGCACACCAGCACTGCAATCCCTCCAACTCCCCTTGCCCCTGTAAGCCACAAGGCTGCACAGGGCTGTACGAGGGGGCTCAGCGCCCTGGTCGTACCCAGTCAACGAGCACCACCCCCGGGCGGGACGGGCCTCATTGGACGACACAGAACAAGTGACCCCTGACGCCGGCGCAAACGCAGTGCATCGGCCCATTCTAGAGCTGGAGCTGGAGCTAAATCCTCGATGGATGAAGCTTAGGCGAGCAGTTGGGCTGGACAACCCGGCAGGGTCCCTCTCTTCTCGCTAGTTCAACGAAGTAAGACGGGAAATGAAGAGCCGCTCAAGTCGCGGTGCTCTCTTTTTATTCAACTGGCGACGGATTCCCTCGATTTTCTCCTCTCATCACCTCACCTCCTCTCGACTTCAGTCACGATTATATCCTTTCCCCCGAACGAACCACGAACGCTGCAACCATCGCGAGTGAGAGGTCGTGCGAACAACACCAACCAGGACCGCAGCCGAGCGAGCCACCACCATCATGGGCCACCACAATGTCGGCGACGCTTCGCCTTTCCTCAAGCGCGTGCTGATTCCCTTCTGGTGTGTCCGCATCTTCGTCATGGCCATCAACGTCGTCGTCTACATCATGGCCATCAGCGTCGTCGTTCGCTACAAGGACGACATCTCCCACTTCGAGACCGAGTTCGGCACCAACCTCTCGCCCAATGCCGTCATCGGCATCTGGGTCGTCATCATGATCATCATCGCGCTTTGCCTGACACTCGACCTCGTAGCCATCATCAAGCGCGCGCGGAGGACGCTGTCGCCAAAGTTCTTCCTCATCATCAACGTCATCCAGACCTTCGTCTGGACCATCCTCTTCGGACTGTCTTTCGTGGGAGCCAGGACCACGGCCGCCACCGCCGTCTCGGTCGTCATCTAGTAAGTCCCCCGCCTCCCCCGTGGCGGCACAAGCCTCCAGTGTCGGAAGCATCTCTAACCAGGTTTCACAGCCTCTCCTTCGTCGGCCTGCTCATCTACGCCTCCGTTATCTTTCACAAGGACCGCAAGGGCACCCTCCAGTACACCCCTGCCACCAACCCGGCGAACAACACCGGCTACAACCCCCACGCGATCCAGCCCGGCGTCGACTACCAGCACAACGGGAGCTACCAGCCGTACGGCCAGCCGACGCAGGGCCAGTACGCCGGCCAGGACTACGGCAAGCCAGCCCAGCATGAGTACGGCGTGCAGGCGTACGGCCAGCACGCCGACGCGCATGAGCTCAGCCACCAGCCGCGGTACGCTTAGGGGTCGATGGACGTTTGACGATTGCAACTGGAATGATACCAAAGCGACGATGGGCGTTGCTTCTGATGATTTTTTTTTTGGTCCACCTTAGAGATTATGAATGTTGTTGTACGGCAGCGGGGTTCCGCTCGGCGACTTGTAGGATACTACCCGACTGCTCTCAATGGCTAAGAAGCTACAAACAAACCTCATATTTCAATATGCCGCCGTCAATGTACCGCGTTCTGCGACCCCCCACACGCCTTGTGGTTGCGTTGCGCCGTCGACGCTCGCGAAGCGGGCCAGGAACAGCCTCACGTAAGCGCCATGCACCGCCAAGTCAAATTGATGACAGCCGATTTCTTGATTCCACTGATTCCGAGTCTGACAACAGGTCCCGGCTACGGATGCTGACCAGCCAGGGCCCGCTTCTGGTCGCAAGAATCGAGAGGGCGCGTAAGCCTTAACCCCAGTTGAAAGAAAACACTAACGAGGTATGATCGTGGCCGACCTGGAAGTCATGGAAGCAAGGATGGACCCGGTGATCAGGATCGCCAGTGCGGCCAACTGGACATGCATGTCAGACTCTGGCTGAGACGTTGTTGACAGCAGGTTCGGGTATAAAACCAGCACGAGGTCGCAAGTAGTGTTGCGTGAAAGTGACTGTTACACCAATCACCTATATCAACTTCGAGAAATTCACCGATTCGCACCGACAAGCATGGCATCCGTAGTAGAGAGGCATGGGGACGAGACCATCTACCGGTCGCCGAAGAAGATGGAAGTTCCTGACATGGATCTTCTGTCGTTCCTCTTCGAGAGTGAGTCGTCTAAAGTCGTCCCAGGGATGATCGGAGTGGCCTGTTGACGAACAGCCAGACCCGGAAAACGAGAGGCTCAAGGGCGACACCATCATCCATGCCGATGCCGCCAATCCGAACCGCAATGTGACGACGGAAGAGCAGATTAAACACCTGCAAAGGCTGGCATACACGCTCCGAACGAAGTATGGCATCCGCGAAGGCGACGTCGTTCAGGTCACCATGACCGGCCACATTCTATGCCCGTCGGTCTTCCTGGGCATCATTGCCGCCGGCGCAACAGTCGCGTGCTCGATCCCGACAGTTGCGCCCAAAGAAATAGCCGAGCAGATCGTCCTTGCCGAGAGCAAGCTGCTGATTTGTAGTCCCGACCTCAAGGCACTGGCCGGCCCCGTTGGCTCCCTCGCAGGTCTTCCCGAGGACCGCATCCTGTACTTCGGCGACAGCGAGGACCTGGAGCTCTACGAGGTCGCTTCTGACTCCCGCATCCCTGTCGCCCAAGACGAGCACACCTGGGTCCGCGTTCACGACAAACAAACACTGGAGAAGACAATCGTTTGCATCGTGTATACCAGCGGCACAAGCGGCGTTCCCAAGGCCATCCCCCTCTCGCACGCCAACATGGTCGCGTCGACCTACCTCGTCATGGAGCCCTACCGGCGCGACCTCAGCTTCACCTACCGCACCGTGGCCCACGTCCCTACAGCGCACCTCTCGGGCATTCAAGGCTATATCACGGGGCAGACGTACCTCGGCGGTACCGTTTTCTGGATGACGCGATTCGACTTTCCGCAGCTCATGGGATACTGCAAGCAGTACGGCGCCACGAACATCATGAGCCCGCCGCCCATGTGGCTAGGCATTGCCAAGGCGCCCTTCGTGACAGACCAGCTGGACACGATCAGAACCGCTTTCTCCGGCGCGGCACCGATGGGCGTTGACCTGCAGAACGCCGCGCAGCGGAAGCTGGGCAAGGGAAAGGGAGCACTGGGACAGGTCTGGGGGATGAGCGAGGCGTGCGGGCTGCTGACTGTGCTGCCTAACGGCGAGATGGACGACACGGGCAGCGTGACTATGCTGATCGCGAACACGGACATGCGCATTGTCGATGATGATGGCAACGATGTCGAGCCGGGTGTGACGGGCGAGGCGTGGGTTCGGGGCCCTAGTGTGATCACTCACTACCACAAGAACGAGAAGGCAGACCGAGAGTCGTTTGTCGACGGGTGGTTCCGAACGGGCGACCTGCTCTACTTCAAGGACGGCAAGTTCTACTTCGTAGACCGCGCAAAGGTGAGTCGTGGCATTGATCTGTCCATCCGAGCTGGTTTGCTTACGAGGTGTAGGAGATCATTAGGTACCGAGGGGCGAAGATCGTCCCTGCCCGGCTCGAGGGCATCCTCGCGACACACCCTCAGATCCAGGATGCCGGCGTGATCGGTGTGACGGTGAATGGCGAGGAGGTCCCGCGGTATGGTTCCTTGACTGCATCGACTGACGAAAGCGATTGCTAATGCGTCCATAGTGCATATGTCGTGGCCGACAAGTCCAAGGTTTCGGGGGAGGAAATCCAGCGCTGGCTGGCTGAGCAAGATCAGGTGACTGATGAGCAGCATCTTCGGGGGGGTGTTGTCTTCATCGAGGCGGTTCCACGGTCTGCTCCAGGCAAGATTTTGCGACAGGATTTGCGTGCTTTGTACCTCAAGACCGAGGCGCCTCATCGATGAAGTAAGCCAAGTTATCGTGAAGCAGATTGCCGGTGATAGCAAATTCCCAATTTGATTTCCTGCATGACATGGTTGAACGGTGAACGAGCACACAAGCGGGAAATGAAGCCGTTGGTGATGATGGAAAGCCCAACGCCAAGATCTCGCGCACGGTTGCTGCCGGTTTTGGTGAGCCGACAGTGGCTTTACGAACGCTATTCCTATTATAGACTAGTAAGGGATGATCTCGAAATGGGTGTGGCGGTGCTCATGCTGATGACTAACCGAAACACCAAGACCCCAGATTCCATCGGATTCGTGGAGAGCAACGACAGATGGGACTCCAGGGACACGCAATTCCGCAAGCCCGCCAGCTCCAGTCTGGACACCTTCATTGCCTGTGCAACCTGCCCTGTCGATCGATCATCTCGGGGGCACATGATACCAGCTTGATTTGCACAGTTTTTTCAACCTCTATGTTTGTTCTGTCGATACCTGCGTCGATGGGCACCTGCATTGTCTTTCCGTTATAACTTCCGACGGCAGCGAGCGATCAAGAGGCCTCTCGATCTCGAATCGCCTCCCCCTCCCCCCTTCTTTCGCCGTTCATCCATCCACCCACCCCAGTCTATCCTTGAATGGATTTTGATACCCAAACTGATTGAATCTTTTGACGGACCACGTACATTTCGCATCCACCCCGACACACACGAACCCCTACGACGTCAGCCATGCCGAACGATCGCGACCACCGGTACGATGCCGTGCCGCCAATCCCGAGCTACGATGAAGCCATGTCCAATGTCGACCAGGCCAACTGGCCTCCTCCGGCGTCACCACACACCGAGACCGAGTCACATTCGCTCCTGAACACTCACGGCGGCGCTGCCTCGTCGTCGCGACGACCCGGTGGGTACCGGCAACCGACCGTGGAGACGGACGACGAAGACAGCCTGTTCGACAGCAGCGACGATGGCGACGAGACGGCGTATGTGCGGCGGGAGATGCAGGAGCTCGAGATGGACGACGCGGGCAACTCAAGGTCCTCAATATGGGGCAAGAGAATACCATTTTCACTATCACTACCAAACTGGAAATGGTCCTGGCGACCCCGATTGCCCAGGTTGCGCCGCACCATAATGCTACCCTCTGGCCCATCCGGCGACGCATCAACAGAAGGCGATACAAGCACGGAGGACACACCCCGGCCGCGCCTCAGGCTGCCCAGCTTTGAAGGCGTTTCCCGTAAGCAGGTGGCCATCATAATCGTGCGCGTCTTTGCCGGCTTCATCGTCCTGTCCTTCGTCTACCTCATCTTCATGAGCGATATCTTCTCGACCATGGCGCGGCGGTTCGGCACAGGTCTGCGATTCGACCCCGAAGACGTGCGCATGTGGGTGCAGGGCCACGTCGAGAACGCGGCCATGCTCAAGACGGTCAAGCACTACACCAGCTTTGCCCACATTGCCGGTACGGAGGGCGACTACGGCTACGCCATGGACATGGAGACCATGTTCCACAGGGCTGGAATGGACTCGGTCCACATTGACCAGTACCAGGTCTACCTCAACTATCCGAAAGCGAACGGCCGGGCGGTGGAAATCTTGGGCAAGGATGGCAAGAAGGCCACGTGGAAAGCGAAGATGGAGGAGAAGGAGGTCGGAGGGGAGATTGCGGGACACCAGACGTTCTCGTTCCACGGCCATTCGAAGGCAGGCGACGTGAAGGGGCCTTTGGTGTACGCCAACTATGGGTCGCGGGAGGATTTCGCGCTGCTCAAGGACAAGGAGATCAAGACCGAAGGAGCGATTGCCCTGGTCAGGTACTACGGCTCGCAACCCGACCTGGCCTTGAAGGTCAAGGCAGCGGAGGAGGCAGGGTTTGTCGGTTGTCTCGTCTACAGCGACCCCGAGGACGACGGCTTCAGGCAAGGGGACGTGGCGCCAGCCGGCCGCTTCATGCCAGAGGACGGCGTGCAGAGGGGGTCTGTCAGTTTGACCAACGTGGTTATCGGCGATGTTCTCACACCCGGCTGGGGAAGCAAAGATGGCCTTCCACGCATGAAGGTGGAACAGACTCCTGGTCTCGTCAAAATTCCGAGCTTGCCATTGGCCTGGCGCGATGCGCAGGTGCTCCTTCAACATCTCAAGGGTGCGGGCGAGAAGGTGCCAGAGGAGTGGAAGGGAGGCGTCCCCGATGTTGACGAATGGTGGACTGGCGACACCACCTCCCCAATCGTCCGCCTCAAGAACGAGCAGGACGAGGAGAGGAAGCAGCCCATCTGGAATGTCTATGGCAAGATTGAGGGCGTTGAGCAGACCGAAAAGACCATCATGGTCGGCAACCACCGCGACGCTTGGGCTTTCGGCGCCACAGACCCCCACACCGGCACCGCTGTCATGCTAGAAGTCGCGCGTCTGTTCGGTGTCCTGCTCCGGAAAGGCTGGCGACCGCTCCGAACTATCGAGTTTATGTCGTGGGACGGCGAAGCCTATAACATGATCGGCTCAACCGAGTTCGTCGAGACGCATGTTGACAAGCTTCGCGCAAACGCCTTCGCCTACATCAACCTCGGCGGGGCTGTTGCTGGCGATGAACTCCACGCTTCGGGGTCGCCTGTTTTCAGGTCGGTGCTGAACCGCGTTCTTGAGCGCATCGAAGACCCGCACCACAACAAGACCCTGCGCGAACTCTGGGACAAACGCGGGGGCGAGATTGAGGGACCGAGCGTTGAAGGCGATGCTGTACCGTTCCTGGACATCGCAGGCACAAGCACTCTCGACCTAAGCTTCCGCGGCGATCCGCATCCGCAGTACTCGAGCTACGACAACTTCGACTGGATGAAGCGCATCGGCGATCCAGGCTTCATCTACCACGGCCTCATGGCTCAGGTCGTGGCCTTCCTCTGCCTGGAGCTCGCGGACCGTCCCATCATGCCCTTCGACATGGAGGCCTATGGCGTCAAGCTCGACAAGTGGGCTGATGACCTAACTGACTGGTCCAAGGAAAAGATTAAGGCCGCCGGCCAGGAGAAGAAGTTCTCGCTCGATCCCATTAAGATCGCCATTCACGAAGTCAAGTCTGCGGCAAAGACGTTCTCGCGCTGGGAGAACACGTGGGACAGCATAGTCATGGGCGGCGGCGGCTGGGAATCTGCGGGCATGAATTCGAAGCGCACCGAGTACAACAGCCGCATGGCGGGCTTTGAGACGGCACTACTCGACATTGAACAAGGTGGTGGTGTAAGTCTTCATCCCTCAACTGTTCCCCTCCGAATCAGTGACTGACATGCAACAGATCCCCAACCGCACACAGTTCAAACACGTCGTTCTCGGGCCCCAGGCCTGGTCTAATACGGAACAAGTCACCTTCCCCGCCATTCGCGACGCCATCGAAGACGCAGACTGGGCCTCCGCGATCAAGCTCGTCGACAAGACGGCGACGCTGATCCGCAACGCGGCGAACGTACTGCTCGACCAGCAAAAAGGCCAAGGGGCGACCGACCGGTGAGGGATGAGAAGATGGAACGAGGGACGCATGACGCCACGCTGATACACTACACACACGCACACGCTGTGCACTATTACATCCTTTTTCCTTGCTTCTATCCGATGTTCTTTTCCCCCACCAACCGGGAAGAGACGTTCCTATGTTTAAATCTTATTTGTGGGCTCGGGCCTTATCGTCCGGGCTGCTTGAGTGGGCATTGCATGGAGTTGTGTCTGGGCGGGAGAACCGATTCAATCTGTATGTTTGGAGACAGGTGATGTTTCGATAGGTCTGTCAAGACGTATATACTTCACACCATTTTTGGTCCACCAAACTCCCGTGACGCGCCTTGTGGCTAGCTGCCCCGGATGAACGACGCAACCATCACCAAGAACAGAAACTTGTCAACGCGAAATCATGGATTGATAGAGCATCGCTTGAACGGAAAGAAGCGGTATACATATGTACATAGGTAGTCAGGCACGGCATGCAAGCCTCAACAAGCATGGGCAATGCACGCTCGTCATCTCAAAAGAGAGAAAAAAATGTATGAACAGGACAGTTCCCTCATCATCCCACATTACCGGCCCGGTGACCAAGACGTCTCTCATTTAGGGTAAAGGACCACGCCCTCGTACTGCCTACTCCGGATGTTCTCGAGCGTCGAGTAAAAGTGGCGCTTGCTGTTGTCGATGGACGCCGAGTCCTGCTGGTTGCCGGCGAGGTTGGAGTGGATGAGCTCGATGAGACCATTGAGGTACTTGGTCGTGACCTGCGGATGTCAGCTTGCAGTCCAGGCACGATAAAGGGGCAGGATACTCACAGCCTCGTTTTGCTGGTCAAAGTAGTAGACGTAGCGGTCGAGGATCTCGACAAAGAGCTCGATGGAGGCAGCCGTCTCCATGCAAGAGTCGGCCACGCGGAGGGCGCGCTGAAGGCATTCCAGGACGCGCTTGCCATCGCGGTAGAGCTGGGTCAGGTCAGCATGATGATTTCGGGGCGGATCTCGAAGACCAAAACTTACATCCGTCTCGTCTGTCTCGCCGTTGGCCGGGCTGGGCATCGCCCACCAGAGGTGACTCGCTAGGTACACGGCACGGCATTGATCGGGCTTCCTCAACAGCTTGCTGCCGTGCTGCGCGCACTTTGTGATGAGTGTGTCGTAGTTCTCCTTGCCAAAATTCCTGGTCTGATGAAGCGAGCTCGCGATGATGCATACTGCCTGGAACTGCGCCTTGGAGTCGGATACTGCTTCCTCATAAACGGTGAACGCCTGGGCAAAGAACTCGTAGGCCACCTCCTCGAAGCCGGCCTGGTCGGCGGTCATACCAGAGGAGCAGAATAGTCGCAGGGCAAGTTCAGCCGCACCTGGGCCGCTGACGCGGGTGTAGAGGGTACTCAGTGCAGAGTGCATGAACTTGAACAGGGCATTGCTCTGTGTCTCCCAGTTGTCCTCGTAATGCTCTCTCGCCTTGAAACGGCGAGCCAGCTTCATACACGCCGTGATGAGGGGTGGCGTTGTGGTGCGAATGCGCTCATTGCCCTCAGCATACGCCTTCCTCGTCGCTTGGAGCAGTTTGAACTGCGTGTCATTGCTCTCGGCGTTGATGAGATGCACGAGACGTGCGAGCCACCCTTGCTCCTCCAGAGTTTCGTCCGTCTCCATGGCACGGCGTTGCTGGACACCGGGGTAGTTCGATTGGGGCTGGGATCCCTCCTTGATGAGAACCTTCAGAATCTCCAAGACATTGTCCAACTGGGCGGGAGTTGATATCCTAGTCTGGTTGCGGATCAGGTTCCGCGCCACCTCGCCAGCAACTGCGCGGCGTGTTTGGTAGGTTTGAGCCTGGAAAAGGGGTACATATGTAGGCAGCGAGAGGGCGGTGAAGATAGAAACGTAGCGATTGACGGGTGCTTGAAGAAGGGCAAGGAGGCTCTGCTGCGCGGGAGGAGAGTGAAGGTCGGCGTTGTTGGCGTTGTCGCGGACCTTGCTGGTGGCGTATTCAAGAATCTGGTTGACAAAGTCGAGGCGCTCGGGGTAGATGTTGAGGGCCAAGTTCGTCAAGGAGTGCAACAAGGCGATTGTGTCTGGGATGGGGAGATGTTGCGCTTCGACCAAGTTCTTCACCTGGCTAAAGAACACCTCGTACAGCTGTACGTTCTGCGGAATACCCTTCTCTGCAGGAGCCTGGGTCTCTTCGGGTGTTTCGGAGGGCTCGGCAGTGGCTTCGGAACCATTAACTGCAGTTGTGTCGGTCTCGGCGAGGGATGGCGTCGTCTCCTCGTCGGTTGCTTCACTCGTCTTCGGCGCATCAGCATCGCCATTGGCATCGTTGTCGCCCGAAGGCTCGTCGCCGTTGGTATCAGGAGACTTGCTCGAGTCGGCCTCCGGCTCCGCTGGTGCATCTGACTTTGTGGCCGGTGCCGGCGTCTCGCTCTGAATCTTGACCTGCTCCAGGAGCTTGGCCAATGCCTCCTCCTCGACCTTCGCCTTGTCATCATCGCCTTCGGCAGGTCCTTCGCGCTCGGCATAGTCCGAAAGCCTATCCATGAGGCCAATGACGATCGCCTTGACGTTCACGTGGGGGTTGAGGCGTGAAACGGCACCTAGAAATTGGTCGAGGGTGTGAAGGTGGAACTCGTCTGGGAAGACCTGAGTGACGACCTCCAAAAGGTACTCCTGCGCGAGGACGTCACGGCACTGCACGACCTGCTCGAGAAGCGGCGCAAGAATGCCGGACTTGTAGGTTTCCAGGTCGACCAGTTGGCTCAGACGCACAATATTGCTGCCGACGAGCAACTGCAGCTCCTTGCGTTCCCGTGTTCTTTGTTCCCTCTCCCGCGAATGGCCCTGGTGTTGGAGGCGCACCCAGAGCTTGTTCATCTCGACAAAGTTTGTGAGGACGAAGTTGATCGAGTCGGAGAGGTTGCCTTCGGGGCCGTCGCCGTCGCCGGTCGGTAGGAAGTCCCTGGCCTGGCCTGAGAGGAAGTATCGCAGGAAAAGACCGCGGATGGGATGCTGAACCCCGCGGCTCATGTCCATCATGTCCTTCATCAGCTCCTTGACCGGCGCCTCCTCAATCGACATGTAGGCAGTGCCGACAGTCATCATCAAGTAAAGTCGAGGGACGATGTTTCCGGCGTACTGAACGAGCTCATAGAGGTCGGCCAGGTGGTTGACGGGGTGGTTCTCGCGCAGATGGACCGACAGGTATCGCAGGGCATCGAAAACGGCCATGTAGAGCTCGTAGTATTGCTTGGGACCGAGGCTGCTCGTTCGTAGCTCGGAAACTAGAGTAGAGCTGCGCAAGGGAGGGTGGAAGCGTTAGCTGGCTCGTCCGCGATGGTTCGGGGCCCATGGGGTGGTTCCCGAGCTCCCGCGAGCGCGAGGCCGAAGATGACGTACCAGCACTTCAGGGCATCCATGAGCTTGCCGGGCGAGTCGAGGCACTTCCGCATGACTGCCGTTTGCTGGCGCACAGCTACCAGGGCATCCTCCAGCAGGCGGGCCTGATCCTCAGGCGGTGCGGGCGTCGCAGACATGTTGACGTCGGGATCGAACCAGCGGGGCAGGTGTTGGGCGTCGTGTTCAGCTCAGTCGCATGGGGAGGGATGTCTCGGAGGGTTGTCAATAGCGATTGGGCCACCGAGAAATGTCGTCGTGGGAAAGATGTCGTCTGCGGCGCAGCGATATCAATGGGTAGTGTGACGTGGCGGAGCTTGTGGAAGACGTCGGCGGGCAAGACGGAGCAGGTAGGCTGGCGGGCTACACGGTGCAGCAGCAAGCTTGCTGGGCTGGTAGTTCGGGCGGCATATCGGTGGATGCTGCCTGGCTGTCACGTGGCTGATAAGACGTGATGATGGCTGACGCATATTCATTTGATGCATGCTACGTGACAGAGGGCAGATCGGCTATGTGCATGGCTTTCTCTTTCCGAATGCCCCGCACCAATTCGCGCAGCGTCTTGACAAGTTCCGAGCAGTGAGAGATGCCATTGAATCAAAGTCGAGCGGAACTCCGTTTTTTGTCACTTACAGTTGGACTTCGAAACCAATTGCACCGCCCTCATCATGGAGAATCTCATCTCACGACATCCACTGCCTACCACTCTCTCATACCAAGCCCACCGATTCGCTAATCGTCGTCGTTTCTTCTCCTTCAACTGCCCGTGATTCTTTTCCGAGCAAGACAAGCTTACCACTTTGGGGAAACCGCTGCACTCACGGCAGGCATCAGCTGACTCAGATGGGGTGGGGGGGACTTGACCGGGGACGGGCCAAGACGATGTGCACCACTCGAGGCGAGAACCCTGAGGGAGCCCCTCCTCAGGCCGCCTTGTTGGTTGGCAACCGAGAAAGTGCTTTGACTTGTACCTGCCCATTTCATCTTCCGCGTACAGCCGCGGCTGTCCTGTCTTGGCTGGGCTTAGAGTCACTCGCCGGGATGGGGTTCCGAGTGCATGGGCATGGTGTCTCGAGTCTAAGTACCCTTGTGAGTGGCCGCTGACGGGTGAAGCTGTGCTGCGGAAGTCAGCGAGCAGTCATTAAGAAGGCGCATCCTCTTCCACGAAACATCCTGCCGCCCTGCCCTTCTTCTTCTCCGCATCCATCGTTCCCATATTGCTTGCTTTGGGGTTGAGGACGAAGACGAGGACGATCAACTTGACAGACAATGGACCACCAGACCGAAAACACTATGATGGGCCCAACATCACCTCTCATGCGGATCCCCGCCGAGATACGCGTGCTCATCTACGAGCACCTTCTCGACGACGGCGGCCACACCCAGCTGGAGATCCGTCACAAGGCAAGGCCAGGCTCCAACGCCAAAGCCCTGGAGGCCTACCGACGCTCCCCGTACCGTGTCATCGAGAAGAACTTCCACCAGAACTGCTACGAGACGACCTATGCCATCGTCACCAAGACGCCCATGCACGTCAGCATCATGGCCACGAATCGCCGGATGTACGCCGAGACTTCTCACATGCTCTATGCCCGGCATACCTTCAGCTTCGGCAACGACATCGAGGCCGTGGTGCCTTTCTTCCGCGACCTGACGCCACACGCCCGATCCTTGGTGCAGGGCCTCTCGATCCGCAAGGGGAGCGCCCTCTTCGCATCGGAGAGCGATCGTCTCGACTGGGCCTTCATGTGCCACCTCATCAAGGACCTCCCCGCGCTGAGGAATCTGCGCCTCGTCGTCGAGGGGGGTCGGCCGTCGAAGCCGGGCCCCAGCGGCGGGGTGAAGCCGCTGGAGCCTTCGGACCTGCGACTCCTGTCCCACATCCAGCACGACAGCGTCAACTGGATCACCAAGCTAAAGCAGCTGAAAAACCTCGAGCTGATCGAGGTGGTGCCGGAGCTGAAGTACATGCCAGCGCCACAGACGACGGCGGCCATCCTGTATGCGTCCTTCTCGGCGTCCATCAGCACGGCATTTGTCGAGCACCTGCGAGAGGACTGCGGTCTTCCGGCCGTGGCTTGTCCTCAGCCGTAGCACTGGGATGGGGGAGAGAATCAGACGAAGGTTGGCAGATGATTGGTTTAGCTGCCTTGATCTGGCGACGAATTGGATGGGGAAATTCGTTGCTATGTGTCTGTGGTGGATGGCGTGCACGATGCTACGATATGATTTGTAGATTTACCGGGCGATTTTGCAAGGACATGTTCATTCAGATGCTGGGTTTAGCGAGGCGTTTACCTGATAGATTGCAAATATCTGCTTACCATGCCTAAGGTACCTACTTACCCTTTGCTGATGCCTAGGTCCGTTGAGAACGGCACTGAAGAACGCCTATTTGTCACTGGCTGTCGTCGCAGGCACTTTGGGTACAGGGGCAAGAGGGGCAAGAGAGGGAAGAGTAGGTGGGCAAGCGGAGCTGACTTGGCGATGACAGGGCTGAGCTTCAGGGGTCTGGAACCCGCTCAGTGCGCTAACTGCGCTAACCCCGCCTCGTGCTAGGCCGACCCTCTATTTTTGCGCGCGCGGAACTCCGCTACACGAGGCGAGACTGAGACGAGAGTCCCTCCACCGAAAAGACCACGACGACAAAATCCATCCCTCCGAGGCCAGCGACGACGAACAAGTGTTCTTCGGTCCACTCAATAAATACTCTCTGGCTTGAGTAGATATTTATCAGGCTTCACAGATCACGGTACGACGCGGCGCAAGGAGTGCCAGCGCTCGACACCATGATCGACAAGACAGCCCCTCACAGAGGCCGTGAAGGCCTCACGACGGCACTGCTCCTCCTCGCATACGGCTTCGGCGCGGTTGCGACTGTCATTCCAGTACTGCTGATCTTTGCAGGGTCACATCTCGTCAACACTGCGAAGGACGCTTCGGGGCCCATGCGGCTGGCGCTCGCGAAGCTCTCCATAGCATCGGTTTGTCGACACCCTCCATCTCCCACCCATCTCGACGCACAGAGCTAACTCAGGTCCATCCAGTTCGACGGCATCATCCCCGATCCCGATACCAAGGGCACCTACCTGCTCACGATGCACCTCTTCCCACGTGCCTTTGGCTGGGAATATCCCTCCGCCCCCTCCCGCGACCAGACCGCTGGCATCGTCAACCCAACCCACGGCACCCTCTACCTTCCCACCGACTTTGTCCCCATCGGCCAAGCCCTCGGCCTCGACCCTGCCTCCTGGGGCTGCTTCCCTCCCGTCTGGAGCCAGCCCTGCGAGAGCCCGTTCTTCGCTGCCTTCCGGCGCCAGTTCCCCTACGACGGCATGTCCGACACGTGGACCCTCTTCCTTGTCGGCACCGTCATTGCCACCGCCTGCGTCATGGCCTTCATCGAGCTCGCCATTGCGTTGCGCCCGAGTCTGCTGCGCTGCCAGTGCTACTTCACCGCCCTCAAGCGCGTTTGCCCGTGCCCGCGCGGCACCCGCCACGAGATCGAGAGACTGAACGCCGCCTTCTGGGATCGCTACAGGATGTGGATGTGGCCCGTGGTGCCCGTCATGTCGGGGCTGGTGTGCCTCACCCTGGCCATGCGCGGGTGGATGCTCATCGGCTGGCTGGACAGGTGGGCAGAGGGCGACGTCGGTGACTTGCGTCCCAAGTTTGGGGCAGCTTTCGTCGGATTATCGTGGACGGCGTTCGGCGCGGGTGTTGGAGCTGCGATGTGCATACTGGCGAGGCTGCTCTTGTCGCAGCGCATGAGCTGGATTGCCCAGCAGGGGGCTCTACCCGAGGAAGACACGGAACGGGAGCGGAATGTAGGGCTGGAGGAGCCTGCTGCGAGTCCAGGATTGGGGGAACGGGGAAAGGGGTACTCGGATGCTGATCCCGATGCGCCGCTCGCAGGGGCAGCTGAGGCTGAACCATCATCAGCACCCAGCAGGTAGCGAACCGTGAAATCGACCCGACGAGGGACGGATCATTCCACTTTTCCACCAGAATCGATCAAATCGCTCGTGTTCTATTGACCTGTCAAAATTCC
This sequence comes from Verticillium isaacii, assembly GCA_002851775.1. NCBI lineage: Eukaryota > Fungi > Ascomycota > Sordariomycetes > Glomerellales > Plectosphaerellaceae > Verticillium > Verticillium isaacii. The sequence continues at coordinate 1,725,457 of NMXN01000007.1, read as the reverse complement.
GACCTGGAGAGAGCTCTCCGTTCTGTGTCCATCGCCCAGGGTCCTGACATCATGATGACCACGACAAGCGGTCATCGATTTTGTCGGACGGAGCTGACTCCAAATGATGCCATCATTCGTCGCGGAGCTTCAATTGATCGAACAAAACGAACTGAGCCGCTGCCTGTTCTCTTCTCAGCATCTGTAGAAAGCATCTTGACCTTCTATCACCGTCTCTCTCACAGTAGCAAATCCAATCAGCTACACGACTCCCACGACTATAACAAGCAATATACCACGTCATCAAGCCAGACGAAAACTCCAATGTCCGGCTCAAAATACACAGTCCCTGCCGTTGCGGGCGTCACCCTGCTCGGCAGCGGCATCTACATGATGCGCGGCCGCCCCTCTGCCTACGACGACCCGGCGCAGCAGACCGCGTCGTCCACACCACGCCCGGACGCCGACCATGTCGAGCGCAAGAAGCAGCAGGCCCAATCCAAACGCGACAACGCCATCAGCGGCGCGGGTGTCGGCATGACCTCGAACACAGGCGGCGCCGAGCTCTCCGGCGGGAGCAAGGCAGGCAACAAAACGGGACCGCAGCACGGTGCACAGCAGCCGGGGCCGGGCGTCAGCCGGGATGATCTGCCTTCCGGTGGTGTGGGCGGCGGCTACGGCTCGGGAAACACCAACTCGAGGTCCATTGAGGCTGGGAGCTCTGGAAGAGACAGCGGGAAGGGTTTCTTCTCGGGATGGTTTGGCTCTGGAGGCTCTGGGGGCTCGAGCAGCAGCGGTGAGGGCAGTTCCGGCAAGGGCTCCGGGCAGTCGACGGGCGGCAGCGGTCAGAGCAGTTCCGGCAAGGCCGCCGGTCAGTCGACGGGCAGCACGGGGACGTCCCTGTCTCAGAAGCTGCAGGGGGCCGCCGGAACGGGTGGCCAGACCTCCGGCGGGCAGCAGTACGATGTTGACCCCAAGGACACCAGGATCAAGAGCCACCATGCTGACACCCCGACGAACAGGGGCGGGAGCCCGTTCGACAAGCACCGTCGGGATGTGACGGCAGTATCAAACACGAGCGAGAAGCCCGGCAAGGAGGAGTGAGACGCGGAGCAGCTAGGCATTGTGTACTAGTGTCTATCACATGGGCGTTGAATCTTGTTCTCCGTGAATGCTTCTAACCATACCGTACCTTACTTCATCGTCGAGGATGTCACTGACTGCAGTAAGCATTCGTAACTTCGTTAAGCATGACATCTGCATCTCAAATATGGATCAAGGCTTGCTTATCTTCTCATTTTTTCATTGGCATTGAATGACCATTTGGAGTCTCTACCGTCTGTCCTGCCTGCTCTGCTTCTGCCTTGGCCTGCGCCTCGTAGTCTTTCCACCGATACTCCCTCTCAATACCCAACCTTCTCTGCGCCGTGTCGCACAGCTTCTCGTTTCCACACTCGCACACCGCCCCCTCCCTTAACCACCGATACGTCAAACTCCACCGCCCGGCCCTTGGCCTCTGGCCCCCCTCGGGCGTCGGGTCGTTCTTCCGCGACTTGATCCCGTGCGTCCAGTGCAGCCGCGCATCCCCCCTCATCTCCATCATGCTCCGCGGCAGCAGGTCCACGTCCGTCCGCTCCCCCGTCACCCCGTCCCGGAACTGCATCACCACCGGCGCACCTAGCGACAGCGCGTACAGCTGGTCGAAGGCGCTGTGCGTGTCGACGTGCGGCGGGATGCCGGTGCCGGGCGCGTAGTACTGGAGGCACACCTGGTCCGGCGGTCGGGACTCCGTCGTCGGCAGCAGGGGCCCGAGCCAGTCCGGGAAAGGCTTGTAGGGGGTGTCCTCGTCGATTCCAAAGGTCTTGTAGGAGAAGGTGTAGCCGTAGTGGAGAGAGAGGCGGCCGCGGCGGTCTGGCCACGTGAGCTGGGTTTGGAAGATGGTGATGAGCGATGCTTCGTGCTCCGGCGTGATGAAGTCCTGCTGCATCCAGATGCCGGAGGGGAGAATTGGAAGCTCCTCCATAGCTACGAATTTTGAAGCTGTGCTGCAGTGGGATGCTGCGGTGCAAGCCTTGTTTTGAAATTTGCAGCTAACTGCTCATCCCAAGTGTTGTGTTTTTGGATGTGGAGATGGAGTCAAATTCGAACGATTGATGAGGTTTTGCGAGTCGACCTGAATCACGTGACAGGTTCGGCGCACGCCAACCTTCAAAGTAGTACGTGCGCGTCGGAGTCTTTATAGGATTCATTAAGGTTACCAAAAGTTTTGAGGATTCGTAATATATTTCCAGCTCATTTCTCTTGGACCCAGATTCCGTCCCTGCTTGCCTGCCCACCTTAGGTACTCAGATCAGATCCAAGTTGCAGTTGACAGGGTTTCGTTGTCAGTCCTCAGGATCCGTTGCTCTGATATCTAACTACTATCACTCGTATCCAGCCAGTGGAGCGTGTTCTGGTGATGGGTTGATGCTGGCGTCGAGAGTGCGTTGAAAGACAGATATCATTGCTTAGACACCACAGCCTTTCCTCCTGCTTGAAGGAAAAGTTGCCAATCAATTAGACTCTAAGAAGTGCGCATCCAGTAGCTTCTGAACCTGCTGTCTGGGCCAGTCGATGATCTCCATCATGTCCTTGTCGCCGGCCAACTGCAGATCGATAATCTCAAACAGTCCTTTGGTCCATCCTCTCAAGAACCAATATTTTGGTTCCATGATGCTCCAGAAGACGGAAAAGTATGCCAGTAGAGCCATAGCATACGGATTGGAACTTTGCATCTCCTTCTCGACTGTTTCAGGAACCAGATAGGCAAACAATATAAGCATCCCAAACTCGGGTTCAGGCCCGGCGTACGTCATACATTGCCCTACCTTCTCGAGGACTTCTACAGCCTTAACATAGTCGTCGCGCAACTCCAAAGGGACGTTGTGTCTGAGGAAATCAGATAGTCGTTCTATCGACACGAACACATCATTCGGGACCAGCGATCCCTCCAGCGGCGTTTCCCTGGCGAAAAGGTCAGCACAGCGCATGGTAAAACAGAAACACGGCTCTCCCAAAGGTCGCAACTCACAGGGGCGCTTCCGCGTGATCTTCAATCCGCCAGTTCGAATATACCAGAGGAGCCAGATTTGTTTTCGATAGCAGCTTTTGATAAGGTTGAAGAACAGCACGATGTCCGCGCGCGAAAGCGAACACCTCCAGGATGTTGACCGTGTTCATTGGGTCTTCTGTGAGGCCCAACCCCGTCTGCAGGGGTCGAATGCACACGTATAGCAAAATACAGGACGAGAAGCACGTGAGGGCCATCCAATTCTCGTTGTTGGCGTGTGCCAATGCGGCACGAAACGGCTCCATGCCAAGCCCCTGGTGATATGCCGCAAGATCGAGGTATCGTTCTCGCTGATCGTGTGTTGAACTGAACAGTTCCGCTTTGTGCAGTGCTGCTAAAGACAGGAGGCCATGCATGACGAAGGGATGTTCGTACCCAATCTGTGGTAACACGCAACGCCAGACGTGGATCACGTCCGAGCGAAACGCAAGGCTATAAGCTGTGCTGGTTGTGTAGTGGTGCATCAGCTCCAGGCTGGAGAGGGCCCACAGGTCGTCGGGGGAGGCCGGAAGCGACGTTGACGTGCTAGGTGCCATCGGAGGCGGCTCTGCCATGCTGTCCGGAGCGAAATACTCCGGGTCGGGGAACGGAACGTTCAGTCTAGGATCCATTGGCAGCGGGAAGTCGGAAGGCGACCAGGGACGTATTTGGTCTTCTCCGTTGGTGAAGCTACAGGGGACGCCATGGCGGATGCAATTGTGGCAGGACGGGTGCGTTTCGTCACACTGCGGAAGCCATGAGCGCCTGGCATTGAGGGTCGCATTTGACTGGGGCTGATTACCTTGACCTTCCTTCGCTTGCAGTTGCTGCACCCCCGGCGAGACTTGGTATGATGTCGACGTGAAGACATGGCTCTCAGGTAAGCTCGGGTTCGTAAAGTGCGATCAATCGGGTTCGTGTTTCGCAGTGCGTCGGCTCGTATTGACGATGACGGTCCTCGCTTTGCGACATCGTCGAGTAGACTGAGGCGCAGAGAAAGGATGTTCCGTTGCACAAGAGTAAGAAGACATAAAAGGCACAGTCTACCCCTCTGGAAATGAATTGATGTTTTGCGTAGGCACTCATGGGAAGGTGGATTGAAACCAATCGAAACCGGAATCCTCATATCCTCGCCACGGCTAAACGACAAACGAACCCGAACCCGCGCGTTTCTCGGGAACATCAGCTCATCCAATCGTGACGGGGCGGCGGAGGTCTGGGCGAGTCGTATAGCTCGGATTTCTCGCGTTATTACGAGGCAATCTAACCCTTTCCGCGACTGCCGTGATCCGCCGGACGAGCATGAATAAAAGTCGCAGCAAGCCCCTCGATGTCATTGATCCGATCTTGACGGCTTATGCGTCTTTGCAAGAACATCCATACATTCCCTTAGTTCCAAAGTGGTGGAAGGCCGGGGCAGAACGATGAGAACAAGCCAGCTTTCGCCCGTAACAGGGTCAACGTCCAGCACAACCCTGTCCTGGATTGCACTGGTGGGGGTCATGTTGGGCATGGTTCGTCAATCTCCGCCGTGCTCGGATCTAATGGCAGTGAGCTTACACGTCCCCGCAGCTGGCTCTGTACGTGGCCCTGACAGCAATTTATAACATCTGGTTCCATCCGCTTCGGAAGTTTCCCGGCCCCTGGTGGCTAGTGGCCAGCAGATGGCCGTACACCATATCTGTCCTGCGAGGCACGGCAACCAGGCGAGCAAAGGAACTGCACGAAAAGCACGGGCATGTTGTTCGCATCAACCCCGACACCCTATCTTACACGTCCGGGGAAGCGTGGCGTGGTAAGTCGTATTCCCAGTTGTGTCAAGACCCATGCTTAATCAGCGTAGTTGGTAACCCAGTGTAGACATCTATGGCTCCAAACAATACAAGAGCCAGCCTGGTATTCCAAAAGACCCCTTGTTCTACATACGACACCAGGGACCAGCAAATATCGTGAGTACCTTGTTCCCGCCGCAGCACATCGAGCTGATGCTTTGGCAGTCTACGGTAGATGACGAAGACCATCATCGCCTGCGCCGTGTGCAGTTCAATGCCTTCTCCCCCAAAGCACTCGCATCCCATGAGGTGCACGTTCGTCACCATGCGTCGGAGTTGGTTTCGCAGCTGAAAAGCAGGGCGACCAACTCCCGAGGGAACACGACGGTGGACCTGATTGCCAGTCTTGAGACCGTTGTCACAGACATCATCAGCAAGCTCATCTTTGGTGAAAGCTTTGGGTTACTGCAACAAGAGCAGCCCAAGATCGGACAGTACGGCGTCTTTTGGGTGCTCAAGAACTACACCTTAACTCGTGAAATGCTACGCTGGCCTGATACCATCAAGCGTGCCGTTCTAGCACTCATGGTTAAGAGACCAACGACCCAAAAGCACGCCATGTGGATGGCTCATAATGCGGCAAATAAGCGAATGGCAGCCAGCATCGACGGATTCGACTTTGTGTCTTGCATGCGAAAAGGAAGCTCCAAGTTTAGGTGAGTCGCTGTCGCCTATGACCCATCTCGTACATCAGTATTGAACCGCTGTCAGCATGTCGGAAGGGGAAATCAGGACGGCAACCACGGCTTTCATCATTGCCGGTAGCGAAACAAGTAAGCACCCGAGTCATTGACAGTGTTTCTCAATCGTCAGCGCTCATAGCTGACCCTGCCAAAGCTGCGACAGCACTTGCGGCTACGGCCTTCATCCTTTGCAGGCACCCTGCAGTCTACGCGGAACTCATTCGCTCCATTCGTTCCGACTTTCCCCTCGAGTCGGACATGACGCTGAGAAAGCTCGAACAACACGAGCTCCTCAACGGTGTCCTGCAAGAGAGCCTTCGTTTGTACCCCCCTGCCCCGGACAGCCTTTTTCGGAGGACGGAAAAGCATGGAAGCGCAGTGATGGGGCAGGTTTTGCCACCTAACACATGCGTCACGATGAACGTCTGGGCTGCCAACACGTCACCGTTGAACTTCCACCGCCCGGATGAGATGTTGCCCGAGAGGTGGGCGAAACCTTGTCCAGAGGAATTTGCAGCCGACAACAGGCAAGCGTTTAATCCGTTTGGCTTGGGCCCCAAGGACTGCTTGGGTAAAAGGTGAGTGCGCCAGATCCCATGGCTTGCGCGCGGCACATCGCAGAGACTAAGTCACTGACCACGGCGCAGTTTGGCATGGATGGAAATGCGCATCATTCTAGCTTATCTTGTGTGGCATTTCGATTTTGAACTCACACAAGAAAGCGAGAAGTGGATGGACAATCAGAGGGTATTCATGTTCTGGGAAAAGCCAGCGTTGAAAGTTGTAGTCAAGAACAGGTAGAAACGACAAACGTATAATGTTTAACGAGATTTCATAATCAATCAGAAGTGTGGCTCACGAGTCATTTGGCCGGTGTGATTCGATGACCGATGCATACTAGACTTATTAGACTTGGGCAGCCCTAGGAGCTCGTCCTGCTGGCTTGTCGAGCGAAGCAGTGCCTCAGGAGGCCGTGTTGTCCGAACCAAGCGTCGGAGCCATGCACCCCGCGTCTAGTTTCATGCAAGGGGGTGGCTTGGCAACCGGCAATCTTTATTGGTGGCAATTGAGGACGACTTGATCCTCAACGACACCACAACGCCGCCCCTGGGGCGAATAGTCATTCTCCGGAATTACCACGGGGCGCAGCGCCGTGCTGAAAACATGGAACATGGCATGCAGCCACTAGACGAAGTCAGGCGCTCGATACTGCATGATGATCTTTTGTTTGCTTTGAGCGATGATCAAGGAGTTCTGTTGTGAAGGTCACTGGACGTGAAGACCTCCAAGCTAAGCATCGACCTGCACAGCGACCTGCATATGTACTGTTACCATCTTCGGAGAGCCTCAGATTTCCGTTTTTTCCACAAATCAGAATCCCAAATCTCGAAACGAAACATACCCATCGGGTTGGTCGAGTTGCGGCTTGCGAACCATACTCTGTTCTGCACGTGTGGCAGGCTGCTTCTCCAACAAGGCCTAGAACGTAGGGTCGACCACTGATCGAATTGAGGGCACATGCGAGCATCAGTACTGTTAAAGCGTTACATTACCATTCGGAGGCAAAACAAAGGCAGGCTAGCGACAGCCACCAATCTAGGCTGCTTCTACGGCCTTGATAAGACTGGTGGAAATGATGGTCGAGAGGATTCCCCAGGATTTCAGCGACGGAAAGGTTGGCGGAGGCCATGTTGTGTTTCATGGCTTCTCTAAGCAACTCCGTGATATGTCTGGACCTGTGGCAAAAAAAATGTGTATATAGCTGGAGGTTTCCAACGCCAGCAGCCCAACTCTGGAGACTCGTTAGCCCAAGCCTGCAGTGATAATCTAGACAACTAGCCCACACATCTCTGATACATCGCCAAGATGCGCTCACACGTCCTCCTAGCCCTCATCCCCGCGGCTCTCGGCTGTCTCAATGCCAACAGCAACAGCTGCGCTAGCTTCATCAAGTCCAATGTCGCTACCGCCTCTGCCTTTTGCGCCACTTTCACGCAAAGCACTGTCACGGCGACCTCGGCCCTTCCGGCGTGGGCCACGCACTGCTCCCAGAAGCCCAAACTCATCTCCGCCGAGTGCTCTTGCCACTACACGGCCGGCGGCGGCGGCGGCGGCCCGACTCCTACCGCGGCCCCGACCACGACTCTGCGCACTAGCACCACGGCTGCAGGCGGTGGCGGTGGGGTCGTGACGCCTCCCTCAGGGGTGACGACCACCCTGCCCCAGTCGTCGGGTGCCGTAACCTCCTCGGTCGCCATCACTGTGACCGCCTCTTTTGACGGCGGGATGAAGAACTATGATCGATGGCGTGAGTGAAACCGACGAGCCGATGAGCTCAGCAAACAAATACTGACACCCATCAGCCAAAGTCTGTGCCGAGCAGGACGAGACCGGAGAGAAGGATGCCATGTTTGTGCTGGAAGCCGGTGCTACTCTCTCGAATGTGATCATCGGCCCCAATCAGGCCGAGGGTGTGCACTGCAAGGGCCCATGGTATGTTGTGAACACACTCAACTGAAATCCCTCTCGCTAACCTCTTTCCAGCACCCTGTGAGTCACCTGAAGATCTGCCAGGACAATTTCCTGTAAACTGACAAGTGTAGGATCAACGTGTGGTGGCAGGATGTCTGCGAGGATGCCCTGTAAGCCCCTTTTAACCGCGTTGGTGGACATTGAGGCTAATAAGACCCAGCACCATCAAGCAATCCAGCGGTACCTCGTACGTAATTGGCGGCGGCGCCTTCAAGGCATCCGATAAGATATTCCAGTTCAACGGCTTTGGAACTCTCGACATCAAGAACTTCTACGCCAACGACTACGGAAAGGTCCTTCGGAGCTGCGGTAACTGCAGCAATAACGGAGGCGCCAGGCATGCGATCCTGACCAATGTTGTCGCCACTGATGGAGGTGTGCTGTGTGGTATCAACACCAATTACGGTGATACATGCACTATCAACAACAGCTGCCAGGACAGTAACAAGACGTGCGACAAATACACCGGGAACAACACGGGCAAGGAGCCATCGAAGATCGGCTCTGGCCCCGACGGCACGTCGTGCAAGGTCAACGCCTTCAGCGCCACGTGCTAGACCGAGAATCTCATGTCTCGAGTTGCCGACGTGGAGGGGCTCTGGGGGCCTGTGGATAGTGTGGTGTTTAGTTACGCTTGGCACCAGGGGCGGAGTATTTCGCGGCAGGACTGGACGTTTTTGGGGTTGTGCAAACACGCGACTTTTTGACGCGTGCCGTTTAACCTGCTTGGTAATGCAACAGGAGATCGAGATTTCGCTGGCCATGATCAACGTGTGTGACACATTCCACGACCGAGACTAGGAAAATGAGACACCGAGGCCCATCAAGTGCGCACCATCTTGACATGTCGTGTTGTGCCTTGACGAATTGTCCTAAGTTGAGTCGTGTTAACCTGAGTCGTGTAAGCATGTCAAGTCATGCCTTGTCAACCCAGCTGCAAACGCAAAGCCGACACAGGCTGGATATATGTTGAACCGAAAATTCACAGAGCCGAAAATTCGCTGACCACCATGATCTCATAGAAAGTTTGAGACAAGCCACCCGGCTCCTCGGCCCCTGGTCTGGATCAACTCGCGGCTGCACTGACCGGACCAAATCACGGAGGACGCATCCGACTCTGAGCCCCATCTCGGCTCTAGCTCACCCCTCGCCGGCATAGTGTTTATCAACTCATTGCATGTGCAAGTAACGTTGTACCGCCAGAGAAAGGCCGAAGTACGGGTTCCTCCACCACATGCATCGTACTATGGTGGCCAAGAACGTGGCTTGATGTTGGTGGCGAGGTGACGACTGAAGAGCTTTCCTGGATGGGTGGATCGACTCTAGGTCAGAATCATGCGCGTGCCGCATGCGCGTGTGCAGATGGAGTAGCACTAGGTAGGCCGCTGTCAGAGGCTGCATAGCCAAATCGAGGCCCGCGCAACAGTCATGACTTCGCATTAGATCCCCAGATCCCCGATCTTTGGGATGAGGCCGGTGCGTGGCCAGAAAGAGCTAGTAAATCGTGGTGTCCCAGGCGTGCCGTGTGCCTGACAGCGTCGCCAGCATGAGATGCCCCTGTTTCGGGGTAACAACGGGCGCTTTGCAACCCTACTAAAATACAGGTGCCGTCCTGAACACCCGAAAGCCTGGTTACGCGGCGCGGAGCGAACCCCGAGCACCGAGATGAGGGTTTACTGGTTGCAGGTCTTCAACCCTGTGGCACCAGAGAGGACATAAGGTTCGACGCTGCTTTTTGTAGCGCTCCTTAGCTTCTTCTACCTAGTCCACTGGAGAAATTGCCGAGGCGGATGGTGGACACCAAGCAGGCCACACAGAAAAGGCGGCTTGGCGCCTAACGTTGCGACGTGAAAGAACCGCAAGCCGGGACGAGGCGCCGTTGAGGTCTCGACCTCTGCGATGGAGGGCGAGAAGGGCTAGTGATCGTCGGCCGCCGGCCTGGGTGCCCACTTCGGGACGGGAATGTGAGGCCTTCGGCCGGGGCCGACATGGATGTCGTTGAGCAGAAAAGGGGCCGTGTCATAACAAGCGGATCATCATCCCGGTGTCAGGATAATGACGTAGTAGGGTGTCGGTAGGGGGTAGAGAAGATGGCCATGATCGCATGCCAGCTCCCAGTATGACGGTGGCAGCCTCTGGGATACATGACCAGCAGCCGTGTCCGTTCTCGCTGGAGATTTCTTCAGCTGAATGCTGGACCTGCCGTGTCTCGGGGCGTCGCTGGCTGCATTCCAGCACGGAGGCTTCACCGAAAGGGTGCTCTCACCGAGCCTTAGGCTTTGACGGGCTGGAAGTTCTCCCTGGGCAGAATTTCTGCGACCTGATTACTAAAGACTACTCGAGATTAAAGACCGCTCATTGGAACGGGACTCTCCTGATTACCAGTTGGCCAAGCCTAACGAGGCGTAGCGGACCCTGGATTTCTGCCCTCGCGAACGCAATGCTACCCCCCACTGTTTTCACTCCTTAAATCAAGGGTTCCTCACACCTTTGGCTGATGAATGGGAGAAGCCCGCCTTGCCCGTGGTGTTGGATCGTCGCTGGCACCCGTTCTCTCCATGTTGCGTCTCGCCCGGGGTCGTGACGTTCCAACTCGTCATGTTTCTTTCTGATATTCTGACCTGATAGTCGAAGAACTCTTACTTTATTGGCTCTCGGCTGTTGTTCATGATTCTTTCAAGCTCTTTTGCGACTTCGACTTACCCCGGCCCTCACTTACAAGAGATGGGGCATGACTCTTGGCAGCCCTACGCGACATGACAACGCCTGAACAATCGGATTCTCTCCGCGAGAGCCTGAGTCGAGTGATAATGGATCACTTGGCGGAGCTCGACTGGGGCGCCATGGGTTTGCTTTCGAACCCCGTATTGCGAGTCGAGGCATTCCTCCAAGATGGCGATGCTCTACCAACCACCAACCCCGGTCCGTCGACCATCAACCCGGTCGTCTCTGTGAGTCCGTGTCCGCCGGACGGCATCATTGCATCGGCAAGATTGGTCGACTGATGTTCGCAGAAAACGGTAGATCTCTCTGGGTACATGTCACCGATGGCACAGACTCCGAGCTCACATGCAGCCACCATGATGCCGGAACACATGCCCTCACCGACCCCCTTTAGCCAACCACCAGACCCCTCAACAACTCACATCGACCAGATGCTCATGCGACAAAGGCCATCTCCTCCACACCCCATCGATGACTACAGCGCATCGGCCAACGACTTCAGGAGAAAAGGCACCGGGGGCCTACGACTGGCTCGCACCGCCAACGCCCCTCCGGTGCAGGAGGGTCCCGACAGTCAACGACAGATGCAAATAGCTGGGAACTTTCCTAAGCGAGCCAAAGTACAATCCGAGTCGGTTGTTTTTGTGCCCCAACAGTCTTCGCTCGATAAGTTTGTTATCAGCATCTGGGATCAGATTCACGGCGGCATCAACCTCGAACCCCAAAGCCTCCTCGAACAGTGGCAGCTCACAGCCAGCGCTGCGACAGCAACTATTAACAATGGCGGACGTGCTCCGGGACCGGGCCAGCCCGACCTCGGTCTCCTCTCGCCGCCGCCGACAACGACCGACCCGTCACTCGCAACCTTCGACACGGCCACCTTCAACCGCAGTAACCTCTTTTGTCGAAAGGTTACGCAGGCCAGCCGCGCCTGCCGCGCCATCGAGGTGATCGTCCAGGCCCGTTGGATCGAGCACTTTGACGCACACGTCGAGATCCTCGCCATCACAAGCCCATCCCTCTCCCCTACAAAGCGCCGTAAGGCCGCCCTCCTCGAAGCCTGCGCCGACTTTGGCTGGTCCGAGAAGGAGCTGCGCAACAAGATGGCAATATGGCGCGGGTACAAGGAGATCAAGGACGCGGGCGGCTGGGCGGCCCTCGTCTTCGCCGGCATGGGCCTCTACCGCTTCTGCAAGTACCGCGTGGGCTTTACGCCCGAGTCGATGGCCCGCCTCCGCGCGCTGAAGCCGCGGATCGAGGTTGCGGCCGATACGTTGCATCCCACCTGGCGCCAGCTCCTCATGATCGTGGGCGAGTCGCCGCAGCGCCGGTTCTGCGGGCACCCGCACGACTGGGTTGTGCGCCAGGACGGGTCAGATCCGGTGCCCCTGAGGAGCACATACCTGGAGCACGACCCGTTCTTCAGTTTCGAGCACCTCGAAGGCAGCGTCGTGGACGCCAACGCCTGGGGGCCCGAAGACGACCCACGCTGGATCCCGCCGGTGAGCGCCGCGGCGACGCTGACGGGACAGCACGTTTGCCACTCATGTGGCCAAGAGCAGAGTGAGGAGCCTAAGGTAAACTCGTGCTACTGCTTTCCGAGCCTCTTCGGCTCTGGCCGGCGGAGCCCTTGCCCCGTACAAGTCTACCGAACAACAGATGGGCGAAACAACGGGCTCCTGGCATTGTGCGCCTTCGAGAGGGGCGCAGCCATCGGCGAATTCGTCGGTCTCGTGACAAAGGACCTGCAGAACCTCGACGTCATGGACAGTTCGACGGGCATCAGGGGTTACCAGATCTGGCAGGGGAGGCAAGGGAACTACACCCGTTTCACGAACCACAGCTGCAAGGCAAACGCCCAGTTCCAGCACTTTGTCTGGATGAGCACCCAGAGGATCGTCCTCGTGAGCAAGGGGATCGAGGCAGGGCAGGAGATCACTGTCGACTACTCCGGCAGCTACTGGAGAGGCCTGGACAAGAACTGCCTGTGTGGGGAGAGCTGCTGCCGGTACAAGACCGGTGGCCACGTTTGACGCCAGCAACCTTTTGATGATTTTCGTGTCGAGTATGCTTAAGTGTTCTTCAACAACACGTCTCACTTGTCACGACAGTACAGCAACGTATTCTAGCATGCTGCTAGGGAGGATGTAGAGCCAGAGAGACTACGATAATGATAGCGAAACGGCCTGTATCCTTGTGTTTACTTTTCAATGGGCCTCTTTCCCAACTCACGGTGTTCAAAAAAGTACTGGTGCTGCGGTCGGCAATAGTATTACAGACTGCTATTAACAGAGCGATTCTTATCGCGGCTTATCGAGACAGAGATGGGGAGACCCCGGAGTCTGGGGGACGATCCCACCAAATCCTACAAGGATTCAAAAGAACAGGCTGTCACCCCACGCACGCACAAGCACCGCTAAAACGCCTTCTTCGTCTCGTCCAGTGTGGCTTCGGGCACATGGGTCGCCCCGGCCCCATCCGGCCCGCTCAGCGACTTGCCCATGACCGCATTGGGCTCCTCATCCGACGCATCCTGGGCGATGGGAGGCCCGGTGAAGTTCTTCCTCGCGTAGGCCAGGTACCAGGCGGCGCTGATCAGGGCGAAGCCGGCGAACACGACGCTGGCGTAGTTCATGGACGAGGCCGTCACAGGGATGGACACGGGCATGGAGAATATGACGACGGCGAAGGCGATCCAGACGACGGCGACGCCGTTGATGGCGTAACCGAACTTGCCGAGCGGGTAGGGCGAGTGGCGCACGACCTTGCGGCCGCGGATCATGTTGACCAGGACGGGAACGCAGTACGAGGTCGACAGGCAGATGGTGGCGACGCCGGTGAACGAGTTGAAGGCCGCGGAAGAGCCGAAGAAGATGAGACCCAGGATGCAGTCGACGACGGTGGAGAGGGCGAGGGCCCACAGGGGAACGTCAAGCTTCTTGTTAACCTTCATCCAGATGCGGTAGCCAGGGATGGCGCCATCGCGGGCGAAGGCGTAGGTGCAGCGCGAGGCGGCGGTTAGGGCGCCCACACCGGCGAAGAAGAGGATGCCCAGGATCAGGAAGAGGAGGCAAAAGCCTCCGGCCTTGGAACCGGTGACGGTGGTGAAGAGGAGACCAATGGGCTGGCCGTTCTCGACGTCGAGCAGCATCTGAATGTCGGGCAATACGAAGAGGATCGGCACGAGGTAGAAGATACCGGTGATGCCCGCAGCGACAACAGACAAAACGATGGCCTTGGGAACCTGGCTCTCCGGGTGCTGGACCTCCTCGCACATGGAGGCGACCATGCCATAACCTGTCAGGGTGTATGCAGCTAGGGACGTGTGTCGGTTAGGCCAGAGTCAGAGTGGGCAGAGCAGCGCAGGGAAGGGGAGGACAGGGGGGGGTGGAGGGCCGCGCAACAGGCATGGAATCGGGCAGTACATACGCTGGAGCAATCCAACAAAAAAGGACCAGCCAGAGGGCCAGCCGCTGGCAGAAGCATCATAGTGAGTGAAGACGAACTCGGCGGATCTGCGCTGATCTGCCGTCGCCAGCAGGGTGACCAGGATGATGATGACGCTGGCGCCCGTCCACCAGATGCAGACCTTGTTGATCAGGTCCAGATGCCTCGAACCGAACGCATTGACCAGGGCACAGACGAGCATGACGGCCCAGAAGGCCAGGACGGTTTGCCATTCGTTGGGCACAAAGTCCTCATCAAAGATGGAAATGGCGCTGAGCACGAGCTGAGCGCCGGAGAAGTTGATCGACAGCGTCACGGTCCAATTGCCCACGAGGGTCAGCCAGCCGTCGATGAAGCTGACAATGGGCGCCCACTCAGGCGTGCTCAGCATGGCGGACCAGTAGTAGACGCCGCCGGCGGTGGGATAGACGGCGCAAATCTCGGCCAGGGAGGCTGCGATGCAGCAAGAGATGATGGAAACGAGTACCCAGCCCCAGAGCACGCTGACGGCCTGGCCGGTGGTCAGGGTGATGTACATGGTGGTGGAGAGACCGAAGGGCACGGCCATGATGGCGAAGGACATGCCGAGAATGCTAATCATGCTGAGGTTGCGCGGGAGCTCGCTGGTGTAGCCCAGGCGCTCCAGGGCCTTTTCGGCGCTGGCGCCATTGCGATCGCGTTCCATGGCGTTGTTGTCGTGTGCCGTCTGACTTTGTCGTTGGTCCAGCCGTGAGAGAGCGGCTTGATGGATGAGTCGAATGTAGGGTTTGGTCACCGCGGACTCTCGGAGATGCGTTGATCGGTCAATCCGTTGGAACGGTTGCGTATGAGTGTATCGTGGGTGACTGCCGGCATGAGCTGAGCCAGGTCAGGCAAGGTACCTTGCGTGCGCAGGGCCAAGACGGTAGAGGCGACGGCGCGTTTGCTTGCTTGCTGGCTGGCTTGCTTCTTCTCAGCAGCGGGTGGAAAGCTCCCTGCGTCAAAGGAACAGGAATGATGATGGCACACGTCCGAAATGTGACGAGACGGAGGGAATGCCCAGCCACGAGGTCGTCCAGACTAAAAACCACGGGGAAGGGGACTACGGCACGCGGGGGGAGACTGGTCTCACGAGACCTCCCGAGGCCCAGACTCGACGACTACCGATAACAGTAACGCCCGGTACGTCATGTATCGCATGTCAGGGAAGAACCAGGGAGCGATTCAGCTACCGCTTCAGTGCGGTCAGCTCCGTGACCAATGGCTGGAGAAGGGAGTGGATGAGATGGGGGTGAGACAGGCGTGGAGAGCCAATTGCAGAGCGTAATCTGCTGACGATCCGAGTTGGAGCTGAACGGCGTCCCCGACTTGCCGAAAGTCGGCCGAGTCTGGTTATCACGGACCCTAGTTTCTGGGGAAGTTGGGGGAGATTGAGTCGCACCATCTCCAGATAGGGGAGATATGCTGCCTGGAAGGGCCGAGATAGGAGGGGTCCATCTGGGTGTTTTGTGGTCTTTCAAGCCTTTCAGAGGGGATCATCAAAGCGCAGCTATCTGCGGCGACGATAGGCGGCTCGTCGACTGACTCAAGAGCGTGCCATTAGGCATCAAGACGCGTGGCTGAAGAGGGGAGGTTGTCAAGAGGGGGGAAAACGCCAACTTGAACATGGCCTTGGTTCAGGAAGGTCACCAGCGCCATGATTTAACTTCCTCTGTCGCCCGACACTCAGCCATGGCAAGGCAGGGAGGGCGTGGCAAAATCACAATTGCACGTGCCAAGATTGCTGTGCCTCTTTACCAAGGCGTGGAGTGAAAGGACACGACTCAAGTTCATGCAGCATTAGCATCCAGCAAGCATGACAGACTCCCACGCTGGTAAAACCGATGAAGCAGTCCTGTCAGATCAGCCAGACCAATCGGCAGGCCTCGAAAT
The DNA here is from genome assembly GCA_002851775.1 of Verticillium isaacii. Lineage (NCBI taxonomy): Eukaryota > Fungi > Ascomycota > Sordariomycetes > Glomerellales > Plectosphaerellaceae > Verticillium > Verticillium isaacii. The sequence continues at coordinate 1,709,261 of NMXN01000007.1, read as the reverse complement.
CTGACGTGGAATGAACACAACCTTCTCGAATGATTTCTCTTGGCGATGAAGTTCAATCAAACTTCGAGGCCCCCTCCCCCCAGGCCCCCGACACCACCGTCTTGACGACGGTTGAGCGGAATTCCGTCAGGTCAGGTCACGCACGGGGCGGGGCGGGGAGAACTGGGAATCCTGCCCAGTCGATCCTCGAATAATAAGGACAGTTCATTCGCCCAAAACATCTATCCGCGTACCGCCTCAATGCCAAGTTCACCGCGCCGCAAACTGGCGCCATGAACATGCAGGGAAGAGGGAGCGAACCGTCTTCTTGTCGGTTCTTCCTCTTACTTAATGGCGTCACAGCCACCCCGCATTTCAGCCCGTCAAACCCCGCGTTCAGCTCACGATAGAGGAAAGCATCGCGATCGATCAAACAGCCACCAACATGGATCACCACCACAACGAGGCCCCGCCGCCCTACCCGGGGCACCCCTCGGAGGAGCATGAGCACGAGGACGCGCAAGTTGCGCGCTCGTCAGCGCCAGCGCCAGCCTACGAGTCCCTGAACCACAAAACACCAACCGAAGAGAAGCCATCAAGCTCAGTCTCCCCGTCGCAACCATCATCGTCTAACGCCGGGGCCTCTTCCTCTTCCGCCTCCAGAGACCCCGCATCATCATCATCATCCGCTGAACCCTCCAAATCGCCCCTCTCCTTCATCAAGAGCGCATCGCAAGCATACAGCGACAGGAAGCGCGCCAAGGAGGCCACCAAGAAAGTCGACTTCTACGAGAAGCACTACGGCTTCGTGCCGAAGAACGTGCTGACGGAGGCTGAGTGGAAGCGGATACGGAAGGAGGCTGTCAAGGTCAAAGTGCCGACCAAGGTCGAGGCCAAGGGGTACATGCACTGGGGATGATCAGGGGCAGGGCCGGCCGCAGAGCGGAGATTGCGCCAAATTGCCCTGTCAAGACAGCGACGAAGGGACCCGCATGTTTAGAAGATCAGATACCAGGGGAGCGATCACGCGAATTGATGATTATGAGTTCTGTCTGCGAAGTCTCCTCCTGCCTTTACTTCCATGTCACACTCAGTGTCAATCGGCCCTGGTGATTAATTGCCGGCTTCCTCATGCCCCAACATCCCTGTGGTGCCGCATCATGTCTTTCATGATGCTCAGAAGAGACGGATGCCAGTCCTGGACGTTCGAGACCGCCGAAATTGAGTGACTCAACGCAGGCTCATGTGTTTGAGTTGCTCCTCCGACAGTCGCAGGTCCCGCATCGCATCCTTGTGAAAGTTCTCGATCTCATCCACCACGTCGGCAAAGATGTTGCAGTCCACATGCCGAGAGCGACACCGAATTGCACCACTGTGCGTCAGCCCGGAAATCAGGTCTCGCACCGTTCCCTTGTACTTGCCGGGGTCTTCGAGGCAGTCGAGCAACGGGTTTCGATGAAGGAACCGTCGAAAACCGCCTAGTACGACCGTCGCGCAGTACTCCTTGCTCTCTTGGTTCGCATCAGGCTTGAGGCAGCTCGAAGCGTTGAGCAATCTCTTTTGCATGTTGGAGAGGCTCTTGAAGGCCATGGCCACAATGTCGGCGCGGATCTGGATGACGCGGTCTAGAGTGAAGGCCACGGTCAGCTGTTGTTCGCAACAAAGTGAGACGTCATATACTTACCGACCATGCCCATCATGCGGGCGTTGTACATGTGGTTGGTGAGGACAACCTTTGACGGTCCAACCACATCGCCCTGGGGGCTGACGATCGAGTCGTTGACCAGGGTGCGAGCGGAGCACAGAAAGAGCTCAGGATCTCCCAGCTCCCACGAGATGAGCAGGACTCGATCACTGTCGGGAACGGCCGAAGCAATGTTGTTGACCTGTCCTCGTGTCCCCCCAGAAATTCTCACCGTCTTACGAGGAGACGAGGCGCCTGGTTCTCTGCGCGTTTACATGCCCGTTAGCAAACGACATCTTTGGACCAAAGTACTAGGGGGGTTGCTTACGCTGCCGTCGATGCAGAGTTGATCTCTTCCATGTCGACCGTGGAAGATCGTGCCTTCGTGGAATCATCCTGGACACTGGTCGAGTGCCTGCCAGACTCGCTATTCTCCCTGAAACCCATATGCTTTCTCTTTTTCCCGGCCTTTGATAACATTTTAGGGTCGGCGTCTTGAGTGTCAGGAACTCCAACAGAGTTACGGATGTCTGAGATCCAAGCTGCGGCGGACTTGCCCAGAATTGGGCTCATCTGGAAGGAGCTTAAGGAGCTCGCGACATCGTAGAGGAGCTCGGTCGATACCTTGCGCGGTACCTCTTCGTACTCAAAATGGCACGAATGAAGGATTATCTTCATCGCGGACGGGTTGACTGTTGGCAGCACAATGGAAAACTTACCGCCCGTGCCTTCAGAGCTTGTCTCATGCATCGAAGGATGAGGCAGGATGGTGTTCCACTCCTCAGAGGTGCAGGCAAGAATTCCAGAGTTCAAATCAAAATGGCGGGTGTCATCTCCTTCGCCAACGATGATACGCACGTCGGCGCGGTTCTTCATGCCGAAAGTGGTCGGCTCGCGCTGAGTGATGCCTGGCTGCGGAGGAGCCTCATCTCCTTCTGCTTTCTGTGAGGAAGATTGTTCTGACGCGACAGCAGAAAGCTCTCTGGCATCGGAAGATGGTATAGCCTGATGCTGCACGTTGAAGATATCTTCGGGAGGCTGAGTAGGTGACGAATGCGGCTCGTCCTTGACTCCACAATCAAGAGAAGCCATGTTCAGTGCAGCTAGAACAGCGTTAGGAAAGAAATGCACCATTGTCAAGAAAGGGGAGGCGACTTTCCAGATGCAAGGCCGAAAGAAAGCAGGGGCGTGAAGAATTCGCTTGGATGCAATGCGCGAGACCGACAAAGGGGTTGTCGTGGTCTTGTGGGTTCCGAGACTGCCGAAACTTGCTTTGCTGGTGAATGAAGTATACTGTAAGACGTGGCAATTCGTTTTTAAGAAGCGGAAGAAAAAGGAATCCTTCTCCTGGGCTTGTGGCGACAGAAGTCTGTGGGAGGAAGGTGCAGGTGGCTGGGTAGGTGAAAAGTCAAGAAAGCAGACCGGCTTGGAAATTTGAGCCTGAGTGAATTCCAGGCCGGTAAGGGTAAGCAAGCAGCTCGAAGTAAACAGGTAAGTAGAGCTGAATCTTTTAGGTCAGGCAGGCACGCGTATCCCGTTCTTACTGTGACTGCCTTAGCATTAACAAGGCCGTTCCTAAAAGGATGACCGCCGGGAACACGTGAGGAGTCCAACCCATTACCTTAGCTAGGTATAAGATATTCTGAAGCTTAGAATGCAAGAGCTTGCATGCATTTGAATGCAAAGTATACACCACCTCCACCCAAAGATCCTGTTTCTAGAACTCCAGATTTGCCGGCGTCGAGGTACACCACTGGGATCAATCTCGTAAAATCACGGGGCATATGCTTACATACGCCTATCACCTGTGCTACCTAAATTTCTCTGTCTATCTGTTCTTGGTCTACAACCAGTACTGACTTACCCTTCATCTTGCCTGAGTGAACTAAATCGACAAGATCCTGTATCGCGTCCAACCCGTGAAAGACGTTGCTCTCCAGATGCAGGCCCTTCTCGGCAACAAACTCGACCATTTGCCGACTCTCCTCTTTGGATGCCAGTAGACTTCCCTTGACCCTGATATCGCGAAAAACCAACTCTGCAAATGGGATCTTGACTTCTTCCGGTTGAGCGATCTCAACAGCCAGTCCATGCATCCTCGTCACAGCGCAACCCAACGCCATCGCCTGGTCAGCATCCGACAGAACCAGAGTAGCATCGGCTCCGTCACCACCAGTCACACCCTGGACCTTCTTCACAACGGCGTCCTTGCCCTCTCGAACATCGGCCACGAGATCAGCGCCGCAGAACTTCGAAAGCTCGAGGCCCTCGTCCCTAGCGTCAACTCCAATCACGTTCAGCCCGCGGCCTTTCGCGAACTGAATCGCCAGGTGGCCCAGCGCGCCCCCCGAGCCCACGATCGCCAGCCACTGGCCCGCCTTGAGCCCTGCCGTCAGCACACCCCGCCAGACCGTCTTTCCAGCGCAGGCCAGGGGTGCTGCTAGCAAGAAGGAGACCTCATCTGGCAGCTTCACGGCGTGTCTGCCATCGACGCGGACGTAATCCGCGAAGCACCCGTCAACGTGCACACCGACGTGCCCCTCGAGGTTCGCGCAGTACTGCCGGTTTGATTCGGGGCCGAGGCAGTCAGCGCAACGGCCGCAGGGATGCAGTGGCTGGCCGGCCATGACGCGATCGCCAATCTCGAACGTAGAAGAGGACCCGGCGGCTACAACGGTGCCAGCGCCTTCATGGGAGGCGGTGCAGGGGAAGGAGGTGCCGAATGCTCCAGACACGACGAGACCGTCTGTGTGGCAGTAGGATGCAACAGCGACTTTGAGCAGAATATCATAAGATCCCAGATCAGAGGTGGAGGGAACGGGAATGGTGGCGATAGCGTAGGGCTTATTGAGCTCGGTGGCTCGGACTGCCTTCATCTTGCTAGGGAGATTGGTCGACATGGCGAACAGCTTGACTTGAGCTGGTCAAGTGGCAGAGACGAAATGGCGGAGGTTAAGGATGGAATGGAGGAAAGGCTCTCTGGCGGGCGGGAATGTTTGATGAGAACAAACGTATCTTTGGATTGCGTGAACGACCGGAGAGTGATGCTGGTTCGTCCTCCTTTCAAGTGGTCTGTTTCTAAACCACACAAGACGATGACGTCCATTATTGTCAACGTGGGGTAAATCCGGCGCCAGATTTATCAGCACCCAGTGTTTCATTGGTTTACTTGGACGTGGAACATTTATTTCCCAAAGGCATGTTTGTGGCAATCAGATCCCTGTGCTAAATGCGGCAAGTAGACGCATGTCAAGGCGCTTCTACATTCCCTAAATGTTCAAGACTGGGCAGTGGAAAAAATATACCGTATACCCTTATCTCGTCGATGCCGTGTACCTACACAAAAGTCATCAATTTGCCGCAGCCATGAATGATTCCGACACCAGTTCAGACGTCCTTCCATCACTGGCCGATAGACCTCCCTGGGTCTCAATTATGCTCGTGATGATCATTTTGCGAACCTCTTTCGCATGCAGGGGGTTGGAAGTTGACTACATCAGTCAGTTTAAAATTCCATCTCGTACCATAGATCGATCCTTTCAGCCACAGAGCGCAATCGGTAAGGCACGCCTGAAGGTATTTTCACGAAGCACTGGTCTTACTGGTAGATATTTAAGGGCCTCGATGCGTGGCTCTTATCATTCACAGCCTAAGTTCGGTCTCTCATAGGAAACAGCAAGCACATATGCCAGAACACTTAGACTTGCGCGCGAAATGATTGGTATTGCTACCTCCAACGCCATAGATCCCACCATACTCCAGCATTCCATCGTACACCCAAACTCCTACACTAAAGACCCACAGCCGTGCCTAACTTAAGCGCACGAGGTGATAGTCATGACAACAGCCGGAGGCGGCAAGCAAGCGCTCTCCGTCGCGGCAGGCGCAGGCGTCACCGCAGCGCCAGCACCAGCTGTGGGAGTGGCGGCAGCGGCGCCCCCGATGAGGATGTTGTTGAAAGCGTCGGCGGCGGCCTGGTTCTGCTCGGCGGCGACGGCGGCCGAGCTGGCCTGCGCACACGAGGCCTGGACGTCGGTGGGCGCCTTGCACGAGTCGCTCAGGCGCTGGCAGATGAAGCCGGCGATGATGCCGATCTTCTGGGCGGAGCCGTGGCCAAAGTCCTGGAGGTTGTTGGGGATGAAGGCCTCCTCGGTGCGGCCGTCGAGGCCCGCGGCGAAGACGATGGAGGGGTCGGAGCAGGTTCCAAAGTCAGAGGCCTGGCGACGGAACTTGAAGTAGCGCTTGCGCAGGGAGTTCTGGGCGCGGCACTGGGAGTTCTGGGCGTCGCAGGGGCCGACGCCGCCTGCGAGCTTGCCGCTGTTGGCGGCGTTGGCGCAGGCGTTGTGCTGGATGTCGCAGGAGCGGCCGAGGGCGGCACCAGCGCCGGTGAAGGTGTTGCCGTTGACGGAGAACGGGCGGTCGCCGGCGGCGCTGACCACGGGGGGTGCGGCGCCACCAAGGGTGCCGGTGAAGGGCTGGATGTTGGCTCCCGCAAGGGTAGCCGTCTGGACGGCGGTGGCGGCGGGGGAAAGGCTCGAGAGGACGGAGGACACAGCGGTGGCGGCGACAGTAGTGGTGATGACGGTGCAGCTGGCGGTAGCAGCGGGCGTCGGGGTCACGGCCGGGCATTCGATAGCGCTGGTCGCGTTGGCGACGGGTTGCGCAACAGGATCGGTGACGGCAGGGTCAGCGGCGGCGGGATCGGCGGCAGCAGTTGCGTCTGCAACAGGCAGACCAGCAAAGTCAATGTGCGTGGCCTTGAGCTCGCCAGTGCCGGTAAAGGTTGGAGTGACGCCCTGAACAGCGGCATTGATCTCGTCAGGGGTGGCGTCGAGGAGGAGAAGGCGCTGGGTGAAGATGCAGCCGACGGGATCGTCAGCGTCGTCGCAAGAGTTGCCTGCGCCAGTGTTGTCATTAACATCACCGGCGACGAATGTGCCGCTCTCGAGAGCGAGAAGCGGGTCGCCGCCGATGAGGGCAAGCTGCTTGGCCAGAGCAAGGGTGATGGCCTTGTTGCCGGCCAGAGCACCAGGACCGGCAGCGTCCTGATGCTGAGCGAAAGCAGCGATCTCTGGGTTGACGGCAGGATCAGTGCAAGCGGCACTGACACCGCCCACGGAGCCGGTGTTGCGCTCGATGGCCTGGTAGACCAGAGCGGCCGACATGCCGCGGATATCTCCAGCGGCCTTGGCGTTGGTGAAAGCCTGGTCAGCAGTCTCCTGCTTGAGACAAGCGAGGTTGGTGACCTGACCAGCGCCCTGGGCTGCGGCAGCGTCGCCGAGGAGGCCGAAGACGGGGTCGGCGATGCCCTTGGGGTTGTCGAGGTTGAGGAACTCACGCGTGGTCGTCAGGAAGATCTCGTGCGAATGCTCCTGGGGGACCTGACGCTTGAAGATGTTGCCGCGACGGGCGTGAGCATGGCGGTGAGCGGGACTGGCGGTGGCCAGGCCGAGTAGCCCAAGGGAGAGGAGTTGAAACTTCATCTTGTGAAATGGTGTTTGGTGCCTTAAGAGTACAGACGGACTAGATAATGCGAGCAAGTCGAGAAAAATAAGAATAAAAGACCGACCTGATGCAGTCAAAAGAAAGTGGTATGGAGAAATAAGTGCGCTAGGCAAGGAATGGAAGAGTTCACAGAACCCGGGAAAGAAAGACTTTCGAAAGGAGAGGAGTATCTCAAAGAATGAAGGACGTCAAGGCGATGGTAGGCTGAGGAAAGAACAGACGAAAGGCCGGGAGATCATCATCGTTATATAGCCAGAGGGCAAGGATGAGGAAGATCGGGATCACTTGGCTCATTGCTTGATTGCTTGATTCCCAACGACCCCTCGCCTCGATCTCGCTCCCCCGGATGTGTCCCAGCCGTGGCTGCGACGCGTGCCTGGCGCTGGGATTCGGCTCTCGGCAACGGCGAAGGCGAGAGTCATTTGACCGTCGCAGGTCCAGGAGCAGGAAAGCTCGCGATCCGAAGACACGGGATGGCTGTCAGAGGGGTTGGGGGAGCACCATCGAAACGTCCCATCTGACAAGTGGCGCACGTCAGAGAGGCCTTGTGAGAGGGGTTCGCGGCCACGCGAGGCCACGCGAGGCGTCTAGGCCGGTCCGGCTTCCCAAAGGAGAAGCGCCATGCTCAAAGAAGACGTCAACCAGGATGTGCGGGACTCAAAGTTGCGCTACACAGTGAGAAGAATAGAGCAAAATTGAAGGGCCCAAGGCCGCGCGGTGGGATGGTGTTGACGGAGTTGAGGCGAAGATCAGACAAGGCGAGCCTCAAGACCGTTTGAGCCGGGGTTGCACAGTCCGAGCCCCACCCATCTGATGCCAAGACAGATTCCTCCAATGAAGACCACGTCTTTAGCGCAGGGCCAATCGCCTCTGCCTGGGTGAGCCCTGTCAGTCGGCACGTGACCTTCATGGCCCCCACGATCGAATGGGGGATCATCGTCGGGTTTCTCTCTGGACTGTCCGTCCATCATCCATCTTGCGCATCTTATTACTCAGTCTAAGATGGCCCTCTGTCGTATTTTCATCGCATCTCGATGTGATCAGTCAATTTAAATTCTCCAATGGGCTGCCGGCCGAAACTCTCCCGATCATCACGCTACACAGCATCACCACCACCCTCTACTAACACGCTGCAGTTCTGCTCCTGCGTCGATACGGGCACGTCCAACCCCGGATTCCCGTCGAAAAAGTTCACTGGCTTCAGCCCGACAATCATCTTCTCACAAGGCATGACCGGCCAGTCCTCGATGCGAGGATTGTGTGTCGACCCGAACGTGTGCCAGAGCACAATGTCCTCGTTGCGAACCGACGATGACTTGGCCTCGTTAGCCCCCCTCTCTTTGATCCACGACGCGATGCCCTCCCCTCCGAGCGACTGCATCGTGTGTCTCCCCGCCGGGAACAGCTCCTCGTCACTGTGTCGCGTCACCCAGACCGCATGCGCGGCGTACTCTGATCGCCTTGCGTGATACGACTTGGGGTGCGCCAGGAGCAGCTGGCTGTAGCACGGTAGCAGCTTGAAGCCGATCGGCGTGCCCGTGACTGGGTTCTTCTGGCCCTCGTTTACAATCTTGAAGACGCGGTTGGTGCGGAAGTCGAGGTCTAGGCCCGTCTCCTTCTCGACAACTTGCGATTTTGTCGTGTACCCAATGCCAAAAGGATTGGCGTCGGGATCCGCGTCATCCTCATCGAAGGGCATGGGGTGCGACTCCTCCACGACCAACGAGTTCTGGTGCCCGCCGATGGCTGGATCCATGCGCAGACAGAAGAGATGCTGGTGGTACGGAGCGAGGGTGCCTGGAGCGACAATGGTCCCGTATGGCACGCTGTCGCCAATGTTGATGGGGGCCGTTGACATGATGCCCGTCGCCCGCACCTCGTAGAACAGCGAGGCGTCCTGCTGGAAGTAGAAGAGGAACAGATACTCATAGTTGCTCACCGTGATGATTGTCTGCAGCACCAGCACCCTCGACCTCGTCACCACGGCGTTACCTGTTCGGAAATTGGTGTGCTTCCACAGAACGCCATCGTCAATCTCGTGGCAGCAGATGACGTTTGGCATCTTGAGCGGCTCGCCGGCGGCAGTCGTGAGCCATCCGTCAAAGTACTTGATGTGGCCCAGGCAGTCACATCCTAGTCCGAGGTTGTTCGCATTGATGCCCGCGCCATCGTTGCCGAGATCGAAGGCGGCCTTCCGTGGATATGGTGCTCGGGGGTCTGAGTACGGGACGAACATCTCGGCGAGCGAGAGCCGGTAGAAGAGGCTTCGGCCCTCATAGCGAACGTCGTGCAGCGTCATGCCCTCACGGTAATTGAAGCCCACGCGCATAGTCCACTTCTCCCACGTGATGAGGTTGCCTTCGGTGGTGAACGATGGGCCCTCGGGCTGAGAAATGTGATACGGACGGGTCGTCGTCCTCCGCTGCTTGATGAAATCTGGGTGGTATTCGCTTCTCTCGGGTTCGACGATCTTTCTTCTGTCAAACTCCTCCTGACGAGAGTGTGTCTTGTCTCCTGCTGCCGACGGCAGGCGGTAGACGCTCGTGACCTTGAGATCGGGTGACACCTCGGCGCAGATGTCCAGTGGGTACGCGTAGTAGTTAGCGTCCGGATTATCTGACAATCGCATGTAAAACCAGCCCTGAGACTCGCTGTCAGAAGGCTGTAATCGTGCTGATAGACTGAGTTCATCTCACCATGGTCCATCGTTCTTTCATGTCTTTGACCCCGTCCGTCGCGTATGCCCACGGCTCTACCACGACCGTCGCCTCCTCGGGCAATTTCAAGCTTTCAATTTCCTCCTGCACCCGGCTGTCGGCCAGGCACGCATCACCGACCTGCTGCATGAAAGCAGTGTCGATGTAAGAGTGCCGCCCATCCAGTGCTTGTCTCGAAGCTACGAGTTGCTGGTCGAGATCGACAACGACCTCATGAAGCAGCTTCTGGATGAAGACCTGGACTCTGGCTTGCCGAGGCGGGACTTTCGTGGATGTTGCACTGACAAGCTCGTCGTCGAGAAATACCACCATGTCTTTCTTTGAAGGCTCCGCGAGCCTGATGGCCCGGAAGAATAACTTTTCGTCCGGCCATGACTGCTGCAAAATCTGAGATGCCTGATTGAGACGAAGCGCGTCAGTCGTCTTTCTTCACAGAAGTAGAATACTTCGCCCCATGCGAAGACATACGCGGTTGATTTCGGCAGGGCTCAAAGGGTCGAACGGATGCGGGGTCATTGTGTGACTTTGCCTCTGACCTCAAGCGCTGGCGTGGTGGGTGGCTTGAAATTCGAGGCAGTTGATCGTCAGGACAATTCACCTGGTTGTGTAATGCCAATATGCACTTTTTGTGCGGGAAATGGATGCAACGGAGGGATTGATGCGACGCCTGAATTCCTGAGTCAATGATGTATTTGGGCGTCACGCAAGGCTCTATTGGATCAGTTGTCCGGCTATCTGCGGTAACCTCGCGCCGTCCTCGGAGCAGATGCAGCCCCGAAGGGCAGGTGGAGCCGGACTACCGGCACGGCACCCGGCACCGATCCGCTAAGGTGAGGTTTTGGCGATCTCCGACTCCGCATCGGACTGGCAAACTTGAAATTGAATGTCCATCATGTTCGTTGGGCCTCTTGCCCACGTTTCTGGCTCTTGATGGCTACGATGAAGGTCGTTGCTGACTGTTCCCAACGTTTCGCGCAAGCCGCCGATATTTAAGACTGCATAGGCCAACTCATCAGGCGGAGGTTGATTAAAATAGGACGAGTAGCAGAGCTTTGGGCAAGAGTCGATTGCTTATTTTTGGGTGTTTTGAAGTCAGGCGCAGATGCTGCGTCCGCCAGGTTTGCCCAATGCTGTATCAACTGATAGAGACTCCCAGCACGTCGCTAGCTTCCCGTCCCTAGAGCCAGTGCGACTCCAGAAGCAAGACGAACAGATTCAAGAGACAGAAGTCATCAATATTGCCAATAAGATCACTCTTAACGCGGAGCCTCGCGCCTTCGAAAACATGGGACGAGGAGACCATGTCGGCCGACTTAACTCCGACGTTGATCTCCACAATCGGTCGGACCACGTCACTTGCTCCTCGGAGACCGAACCACCGGACCGATAAACAGACCTTCACTTCACATTTGAATTGACTTTGTTTTGATTCGCCACCAGCTTATATCCACAGCGAATTGTATATCAGGGCTCGAGCAAGGCCTCAACATCGCAAGACTTAAACGCTTCCGGGTTTCATTTTGAAGGCTATGCTACCACTACAGCAGAGGCCTGGATGTTTTATTTCGAGCCTTTCCAACAACCTCATCTCACAGTCCTTACTCGTTGCCAGAACTTGGCACCGACCTTTTCGGAGACACAACATGGCAGCCATTAGGCAAATGTCAAACAGGCCTCGTGTTGCCCTCTTGTATCAAGCCACTGAGCCCCCGGTTATTGATGGAACTCGAAAGCCTATGAAACCTGGCGGTAGGTCGTACTGCCAGAACGATCTTTCTGAGCGCAGATTGCTGACTGTGACTCACTTAACAGGATACCAGGACTCTGGTGCGGACATAGCATATACTCTGAGTCTCAGTGAAAACCTGGAGGTTGTCACTCCTTCGACGCCAGTGGACCCTGGCCAACATGCGGGTTGGTGCTTTCCCGATACCGAGAGCGGTATTCTCAAGGCAATTGAGAGTGGGGCAACCCATCTGTGGGCAAACACCATCTTGTTTGCGTCCCATCCCCTTCAAACCTCCTCTCAAGTCGGTGCATATCAAGACAGCTTGCAGGTGGTTGGACAAGGCCCGTTGCTTGTCGAAAAGTACGACAACAAAGACTTTGTCAACGATCTTCTCCGCCAGATTGGCGGCTTCACAATGCCACGGGCTTGGCCGCTGCCCGCAGGCCATATTTCCCCAAATGACATTGGAGAATTTGAGTATCCTGTTGTCGTCAAGCCCGCCCGTGGCCGTGGGAGCTACGGGGTCAAGGTCTGCCGTGATGCTTCGGAGGTGATTTCTCATGCCGAGTCTTTGAGAGACGAAGGTCTAGCACTCATCATGGCTGAGGAGTACCTGGCTGGGGAAGAAGCAACCGTCACAGTTATGCCACCGGGCCAGGAGAGAGACGACTACATGGCCCTGCCAGTTGTCACACGATTTAACCACCAAGATGGAATTGCCCCTTACAACGGGACTGTGGCTGTTACCGCCAACTCCAAGGTTGTGGTGGGCTCGGGTGATAGCTCATATGAGATGATCTCCAGGGAGTGCGAGCGAGTCGCTCGAGTGCTTGGAGTTACAGCGCCCATTCGAGTGGATGTTCGACGTTTTGGAAGCTCTGACTCCAAATTTGCGCTCTTTGACGTCAATATGAAACCAGTGAGTTATCAGATCCCCTTGCTAGACCCCAAGTGTTTGTCATTATCACCGTGTCCGAAAATGCCCTTGAGATCGCACAGCGTCTAATTAGAGGCGTAGAATATGACAGGCCCTGGCCGGCCAGGTCGAGACGATCAAGCATGCCTCACGCTTCTGGCGGCGTCTGGCCTAGGCTGGGACTACCTCAGCCTCTTGGTGCAAATCCTTGGCACATCGATTTCTTTAAGGGATTTGAGGGCGCTACAGCCCCGAAAGGACGAAACCTCATAAGTGTCATTACATCACCACATATGTTTATAGCAGGAGGTATATAGCTGCTCGACTAGCGAGCAACTGTAATCTTAACTTGACAACCTTTGACATGATGAGACTTTGGCATTCGTGGAGCCATCTGGTTTGACAGTGCACTCCTGACTATTTTGCGGAGGAATTGTGTCCGGCTTTGATGCCAGTGATGACGCCACAATAGACCTATATGTTGAACCAGATTAGATAGCTGACTCCGCAGGGGAGCAGGCAATGAGCTTATGTAACCCCACGGAGCTTACAAGAGTGGATTTCCTGCTCGGAGGAAAGCCTAACAGCTAGAGGAATACACATCACATCTATCGCAACACCCAACCAATGGTCCAGAGCTCCCGGCACAGCCAAAGCTAAGGATTGGGCTCACGCGAGCAGTGAAGCCCATTCAACACTTAAAGCCATTTCTCCAGATCTACTCTTACTCAATCAATGTGACAATCAATGTGACAAACTAGATTAATTGAGATAGAGTCCCATAGAAACGGGAGGTAGCGGCGGTGTTTGAGGAACAAGCTGTGTCGCACTTTGTCCCTGCCAGGCCAAATTCAAGTTTTTGCCCACGGAGTGCGAGAGCGTGGCTTTCAAACGATGGACGCAGATGGCAGGGAAAAACCAGCCGTTAGCTCCCCATGACTTCAATAAGCCTTTACGATTAAGTACCGACGCTCTTTACAGCCGAAGAGTGGACTCCCGGCTCTGAATGGTACTTGGCCGAGAATGGGCTTGAAGAATCTCGTACATGGGTTCTGCATAATCAGGTAGCAAGTATGACTATGCGGTGTAGCAAAGCCGTTGCAAGCTCAGCGAGTATACAGAATCTTCCGTTTGCTTGGACAACTGTCACATGCCTCGTCTCTTCATGTAGCCCTGGCACTTCATAGGGTGATATCGGGTCCAAACCAATCGATTCCCAACTGGCCCACTGCTACACGGGGCTCGGTCAAAATTGCACCGACACGTGTTTCGTTAAATGACCTATCATTCCGTTGCAGATGCTGCCTTATCTTCGGCAAGCAATCGGGGTGGGTGTCCTGCCGTAACGACATCTACCCGGCTGTCGATGATGCACGTAATATGTAGCAGGAATAACAGGACCAGCGCCGGAGTTGCTCATCAGAGGCACAGCGACCTCGGCCTTGGCCTTCCTATGATGAATGAAGCACCTCCCTAGTCAACGAGGAAGGGTCTCCAGGTCCTCCGAACCCCTGCTACACAGGCCCTTGGCAGCATGACGTTAGTTCCAACGGTATCATTTGTCGCCTGTTGGGCCTGTCATGTATCATTGACCAGTATGCGACCGTGCATGCTGCTGAACTTGGATGATCTGCGTTCACGACTAATGCCATGGAATGACACCATTAGCCGGACCCGAAAATGTAGAGATTTGGTATGTGAGCACTTTTCTAGGCGAGGTATTCAAAACGTCATCTTGGCAGCCAGCATCCTGGAGAACAGGTGGCACAATGAGGCCGTGGGGGCGTGCACAATATGAACGCTTCTCATTATTAATTCTCGGTGGGAATTCTTGATTCTAACAAGGGTCTAGTGGTCCATTTAAGCTTACTTTAAAGGTTAAAAAGATGCACGAGGGGGGGTGTCTTGATGAGGAGAGCCAGAGCCTCAAAGCGTTTTATGGCCTACTCCACTATAAAACGTGAACCCTTGAGGGAGACGGCATGCAATGAACGGCTCGCCGTGCGTTTTAATAAGAAGTTCTCCGCTCATGTTTTAACCCCTAGACAGAACGAAGAATCCAGAGTGCCGCATCGGTTCGATGAGTAGCTTACCGTTCGGCATTACTTTCGACGATAATCTCTTGGGCCCTTGGAAAAGCTTCTCAAATACTCCTTGGATGCCAAGGCACTGTCGACCCACATATATCTGTTTACCCATACTTCTCCATCCATTGCAGCCTTGTACTAAAAGCACGACATCTTATGAGATATCGCGTCATGAACTCAACGCGCGTCCCCCCTTGATGTGAGCTCTGGGTGGTCAATTCTAACCTCACGACCCCACGCCAACGTCCTGGCATCTTGCATCATCAGACTTTTCTTGCCCCTCAAGTACCACTTCAGGAAGCACTGCGCCTTGGCTTATCGCCAAGTCGGTTGGGTTCACCACAAATTGTCAAGGTTTGACGATGACCTCACAGGGTCCCTTATCGTCGAGTTGAACCTGATTCAATGAATAGAAAATGCTGCCCTAAAGCAAATAAAGATCGCCCTCGACCGCGGCGGAAAGGATGACGTTTAATACGAAAGCGACTGACATTGGCCACCGATCTAATCGACCCCACAAGATGTTATAGACTGCACAAGTGCGATTTGATCAACACATGAATAAAGCTTTTGGAAGTTTCAGTCGAGTCTTGGTATTCCGGGTCCTCCCCACCTGTCAGCATGCTTGCGACGGTATGATTTCATTAGCGAAGGCGGACCGTTTCAACAGCTCGGCACTGCCCCCAAGTCAGGGTCTGGTATAATCCCGCAGAACAACCTGCAATGACATTTCCCTGCAGCATCCCTTGCTTATCGGCGCCCAGAACTGCTTGCTCCGTGCTCGGAAGCACTCGGTTACTTTCGAATGAGCAGCTACCCGCTCACAGAATGCGACATTCGATCACGAAAAATCAAAGTTTTGAATTTCTTCTGCGGACCTCGAATACTCGCATCGTGGTGTTGACGCTGAACTTTGGCCTTTGAGTTCGTTAAGGTGGCATGCCCAGAAGCGAAAGGGAGGATCTAGGCCAGGCCGGGCTGTAAACAATACCAACCATGACCATGGTCCGGATCCTCTGCGGCAAGACTAGCGGTGATCCCACAGAGCAAGTCTCTCTTGGCAACCTTCAACAGGCATGCCCGAGATCCCTCCAAGCTAACAACGGACACCCACGCCGCCGCGCATACCAAGATTCTCGGCATGCAAGCCAACGGACCTGGTCTCAGTTCGGGGCCGGAGTCGTATGTCATGGCTATTAGAGGTGGCCGATGACGGCGAGCAGATCCTGCTTATTTATGACAGCGACAACCTACCTCCATATTCACTTGTCTGAGAAGATATTCTGCAGCTGCTTCACTCTCACCAGACCATCGGCCATACATCTGAAGAGCATTCGTTATGGCTGACATCGAAAATAAGCGTCCTCCTCCTTCGGAGCCTCCAGAGCGGAACGAAAAGGACTTCGAAGATGCCGAGAACAAGCTGAAGCAAGAGTCCGACGAAGACATTGATGAGACGCGAGAGCGAATCATTCGTGAACATCGAGCAGAGCTGGAGCAGCGCGGTGAGACTTTGGTTCAACAGGAGATCCCAATTCTCCCTCTCACCCAGTTCTTCGGCAAGAAGAAGAATTTCGATATCGATGCCGTCGCAACCCAGCCTTCAGTTTATGATAGCCCTGCTGCTGCAGCTTACTTCAAGCCTCACGAGAAATACGAGAACCGTCATCGTTTCGACCCATCCTGCCGGTGGACATGGAGAGAAGAGCTTCCCCTCATCAACAAGATGGATCTGAAGAGTACGCCCCACAAAAGAAAGCTTGTGGACCACGCTGATATCGACACAGTTACAATTTGGGCTTGTATTGCATTTTTTGGTCTCGACCTTGGTCGTGGCAACCTATCGCAGGCTAACACGGACGACTTCCTGCCGGACCTGGGCATGAACACCAACGGTATGTTTCATTCATTGCATCCCAAAGATATGATGGGACTCCGCTGATCTTAAGTCCTAATTCTCAGACTACAACCTCGGAAATACTGTGTACCAGATTTCTTTCCTCTGCGCCGAGCTGCCATCTCAAATGATCAGTAAAAAGCTGGGCCCTGATCGTTGGATCCCATTTATCATGTGTTCTTGGAGTTTGGTATCAGGCGCTCAATTTTTCCTTACCGGTCGAACCAGCTTCCTTGTCACCCGTGCCATTCTGGGTGTCCTACAGGGTGGTTTCATTCCCGACATCGTTCTATACCTCACGTACTTCTTCAAGGGCAATGAGCTGCCTTTCAGGCTGGCTATGTTCTGGTGTGTGCGAAGAATCACTGACATCATTGCCCCCATCATCGCCTTCGGCGTACTCCGTATGCGAGGCGTCCTTGGATATGAGGGCTGGAGATGGCTGTTCCTCATTGAGGGAATAATCATGCTATCCATCGGTATCTGGTCTATCTTCAAGATGGCACCGTCGCCGACTCAAACTAAACGACCCTGGCGACCTAACGGATGGTTCAACGAGCGAGAGGAGAAGATCCTAGTCAATCGGATCTTGCGAGACGACCCCTCCAAATGCGACATGCACAACCGACAAGCTATCAACTTCAAGATGCTGTGGAACTCGCTCTGCGACTACGAGCTGTGGCCTATTTACGTCTTCGGTCTCCTCTGGGAGATCCCGGCTGGACCTCCCGATCAGTATTTGACGCTCACGCTCCGAAATCTTGGCTTCGGCACATTCGACGCCAATTTGCTCAGCATCCCATGCCAGTTCATCGGTGCTGTCATGATGTGCATTATGACTTACCTCTCAACGCGCTGGGATGAAAGGGCTCTATTTGGTGTCTTCACCCAGTTTTGGTATCTGCCTAACCTGATTGCACTTGCCGTCCTGCCAAACACAGCTGGCCCATGGGCGCAATTTGCCATCGTTACTGTCCTGCTTTCTTACCCCTCTCGTGAGTAAATTAAGATCTCCCTACCCTTCTGACTCCCGCTGACCCTCAAACAGCCCATGCTATGCACGTCGCTTGGGGAAGCAGAAACTCCAACTCGGTTCGTACGCGGGCTGTGTCTGCCGCACTTTACAAGTCAGTCAACTTCATTTTCGACCTTGCTTCCGCGATTCAACATTTGCTTACTTTGCCTCCAGCATGATGGTGCAACTTGCACGTGTCATCTACTCAAATATCTATCGAGAGGATGATAGGCCCGAATGTGAGTGAACTAACGTGCATGCTTGACCATTAGGCCAATATGACTAACTTTCACAGATCGTCGCGGAAACCGTGTTCTACTTGCTATTGCCTGCATGAACATCTGTGTGTATATCATTGCCAAGGGCTTCTACATCTACAAAAACAAGACACGCGAAAAGAAGTGGCAGTCAATGACGGAGGACGTAAGTCACTCCCGATAAGATGTCGAGCAGGGGTCATGTATCGTCAGCTAACAGAATTTCATCAGGAACGCATTCACTATCTCGATACTACCAAGGACAAGGGAAGCTCCAAGCTAGATTTCCGCTTTGTGCACTGAAATATTCGACCTTGTTGTATAATGAGAATGGAATATGCTTATTGGTTAAGGCATCTGATTTCTGCCTGGCCACAGTAGAAGGAAAATGGGTTGAGACGTATTTGAAGTCGCTCCGATACCAAGGAACGAGTGAGGGCCACAAATCGATCCCAAGTTATAGCGAATTCATGCCCTAAGCCTGTGTTACCACACCTTGACCGGGAACATAACAATGTCTGATTTTCTATTGCACGGAGAATTCTTCTCTCGACCCCTTAGTGGATGCAATTGTTGGATTAACTACCTAGCTTGGGCAAATTGCCACCAAACAAGCAACAACCAAGTAGTCAAGCCTTTGCTGCTTGAGTTCGGGCGATGTGATCTGTCCACAAACACACGCTCATAAAAGCTTGGTGCCATCTCACCAAAATTCTCACTACTCAATCATAGGGACACATGCTGAAACGCATCGGTCTAGCAACATACTTTAAAGCAATGGTCCTCGATTTAATGATTTGAGCTCAGGACAGCAGGAAACGTGGATGGAAGTCTTAGTAGTCATTGTGAGGAATGAAATCCTAGGTTTCATTGTGTTGGCTGCGCTGAGCCAGAAGGATCATGGCGTTGACGCACTTGTACTAGCCAAGAAGTGCACCGAAGCTCGACGTTGCTATCCGCGGTTACAAGAAGCGGCATGGATCGCTGCAATTCATTCTCCGGCTTCGTCACTATGGGGTCCCATCTTAAAAGGCCACAAAAGCTCTCCGCAACACATTTGACCGGAATTCGTGACGGGCCTGGCTGGCCTGGGCTAGCAGACCCATCCCCGGGAAATGATTCCGAGACCCACCCGCTTCTTTGGTTCCCAGGATCTGCCCCGCATCCCCCGCATTCCAGGGGCGGGCTGTTTCTGGAGTCATGGAGGCGGGGAGCGCGAGAACAGCACGAGCGGTCGTTAAAGTCGACCCCGAGCTAGCTGCTGGGGGTAGTAGAAAAGGCTGCCACTCAGCAGGACGTGGTTCTTCGGCGCGTCGAGAGGTCTCTTTCGTGCAGCTGTATAAGATCAGCGAGAATCCTTCGAAATATTGATCTACGGCATAAGACGTTCTTACACAATCGGTCTCTCCTCTGATATCAAGCCAGCTGCCGTCTTGAAGGTTACTACCTGCCATCGTCAATATTTCAAATTCAGATTCTGTGCTCTCAGGAGAATGGCAGTAAGAGCGTCAAGCGATGAGGCTATGGATGCAAAAGCCCATGTTGAGCTGGAAGAAGTGCTTAGGGACAGTGAGAAGATGGCGATCGATCAAGAAGGGAGCGTGAGTTACCGAGTCTTTTCCCAGACATTACTTCCTCGAGGTTCTTACTATTTTCAGGCCTTCCAGTATGACCCAAAAGAAACGAAACGACTCCTACGAAAGATTGATCTTCGAGTCCTTCCGCCCCTTACTGTCCTATACATTCTCGCATTCATCGACCGTTCCAACATCGGGAACGCACGAGTCGCCGGCATGAACGAGGAGCTCGGTCTCACTGGCCCGCAGTACAATATGGCTTTGACTGTCTTTTTCTTCCCTTACGCGTTCTTTGAAGTGCCGAGCAATATTGTCCTGAAGCTCATGCGCCCATCGCTGTGGCTCACGACGTTGGTCATTGCTTGGGGCACCGTAGGTCCCCCTCCCTCATGATACACAAATTCTGCTACAAGTAGCTCTAACGGTAGTCATAGGTCGTGGCCCTCCAAGGCATTGTAAAAACGTACGAGCACCTCATTGTGACCAGAGTGCTTCTTGGCGTTGCCGAAGCCGGTTTCTTTCCGGCCGCGACATATCTCCTGACAACATGGTATTGCCGCTGGGAGCTGCAAACAAGAATGGCCATCTTCTTCTCAGCCGCCTCTCTCGCTGGCGCCTTCTCGGGGTTGCTTGCATTTGGCCTGCAACACCTTGATGGTGTAGGGGGCTTGAGTGGTTGGCGGTGGATCTTCATACTGGAAGGAATACTCACCGTCGTGGTAGGGGTTTCAATTCCTTGGATACTGCCAGACAGCCCCTCCTCAGCGTCATTCTTGACACCCGAAGACAAGGCGTTCCTCTCAGCCCGGATGCAGCACGAGATGGGACAGCATTCAGATACTGGCAAGGACGACAGCAAGGAGAAATTTGAGTGGAGGTATCTCTGGGCCGCATTATCCGACTGGAAAATCTATCTGGCCGTTGTGATCTATTGGGGTAACAGGTACAAAAGCCTTCGCCCCCAACTCAAATCGTCGAGAGGACGTCCTTCCGTGTACACGGCTAATAGCTGTTCACCTACTACAGTATCAGCGTCTATGGCTTCAGCTTTGCGGCACCAACTATCATCAGAGAGCTCGGGTACACTTCCGCTCAGGCACAGCTGCTGACGATCCCCATCTACTTCGTCGGCGCATGCTCCACCATCTTCTTTGCACGCCTGGCAGACCGCCGGAAGACGCGTTGGGTATTCATTGTGATTCCTTTCAGTATTGCTCTGGTTGGATACATCGGTGTTCTGAGCATCCCACACCCAGCCCTTCCCGGCTTGACCTACTTCTTCCTCTTCTTCATCACAGGGGGTCTTTATCCTTCAATCATCGGGTGCATCTCGTGGGTGGGCAATAACCTTGCTCCGTCCTTCAAGCGAGCGATCGGAATGGCGCTACTGATGACCATTGGCAATCTTGGTGGCGCTGTGGGATCGAACATTTTCCTACAGGAACAGGCGCCGCGGTACTGGCTTGGATATGGCTTCTCTGCTGGGATGATCGTCGCGGCGATCGTGTCCACATTGGCCCTACAGTTGGTTCTGAAAGGAATCAACAAAAAGCGCGGGGCGCTTTTAGAGGATGAGATTCGAACCCGCTATACGGATGGTAAGCTCTATTGTCCGCTTCAGTGCCCTTGTTTTTCAGCTAACAGTTTAATCAGAGGAGCTACGCGAAATGGGCGACAAGTCCCCGCTGTTCCGCTATGCTTACTGAGGTTCTTAATGGTGGCATCAGTGTGGGGGAGTCGTAATTGTCAACTACATGATAGAGGAAGAGCAAGTCTACCCAGAAGTACCCATTTTGGGACTGTCTTGAGATTCCCATAGACTGAATCAACAGCATAACATGTCATGAAAGCCGTGAACTCCATAAATTAACTCGAAAGGAACCTCTTGATTGATCGTGATGAAGAGATGCCAACTGAGAAAAAGAAGCCTGGAGTCATCTTCCACTACCTGGACTAACCGTTGGACTCGCTTTGGTGTCAATGTTCGACGAGCTTGAACGGTAACCTCGGGTGTGTAGAAGATCTTGCCGAACTATTAGTCTTGGAGTCGTGAAGGCTGGAAATGACTGAACGGCTCTGGTCTGCAGCGCTTACTTCACGTGGTGAGAGGCCATGTCATCGGGGTCCAAGCTCGAAGGGCGCGAGAAGTGACTGCAATACCTCGGAATCTCGGATCCCCAGAGCTCAGAGGTCTGCCACTGACAGCAAGGACTGTCTTACCGAAAGGCAATTCCGTCCCAAGCCTTTGTTATCAGAGGTTCGCGAGCCGACACGGCGACACCCAACAGCGAACGCGGAGGATAACCCCGCCCGTTGGAACCCCTCGTGGCAGGAGATCAGTCATGTGCTCTGACTCGGGGCAATCGTGTTGACATGATGCGTGGACCCGGGATCTAATTCCGGTTGCTCGACAGCTTGACGAAGTGGGGGGAAGCTCACTACCCGATATGTGGGGTAGCGTGGACCTGACTTGGGGATCAGAGCCGCCCTCGGCAAGACAGTGGTCGCAGCGGCCTTAATATAGCTGGTGCACGGAACAGCCAGACATCCCTTTGCATTATGATCTCAGATTACAGCCTACCCTGTAAATCAACGATTGATCTGTATAAGCACGATATCTACAATCTAATCCGTCTTACACCTGCCGTATTTACTTTCATACCCGCAGCAATGGGTTCAGCAGGCCAATACGCCCTTCGTATCGCATCCGCCTCCGGGTCAGTCACCGATCGTCGTCATGGGTTCGCAGACATTGCCAAAAACGAGGACGTGTCCTTCATCGTCGGCGACTGGATGTCTGAGTACAACATGACGACGAGAGCAGGTGCAAAAGTCGACAATCTCGGGACTTCAGACGAGTTTGAACCATCTTTCCTGGAGGCATTTGTACCAGCACTCCCGCACCTAGCGGCCAGGAAAATCAAGGTTGCCGTCAATGCTGGAGCGAGCAGTACCGAGAAGCTGTATCTCACTGTTGTTGAGAAGATCAAGGAACTGGGCCTCGATCTGAGCGTAGCCTGGGTGGCTGGAGACGAGGTACTGGAAGCTTTCGAGAAGTCACTCCAGGACGGAAATGACTTCAGAAGCCTGACGCACGGTACGTCGATAGGTTCTTCGTTGAATTTGGAGCCTCTCTGATGCAATTACAGGCCGTAGCTTGAGAGATTGGGAATTTGAGCCCATCTATGCTCAGGCATATCTGGGTGGTTGGGGCATTTGTGAAGCCCTCAAGCAAGGCGCAGACATTGTGCTCTGTGGTCGAGTTGCAGATGCGTCTCCTACCATTGGTATCGCAGCATACCACTTTGGTTGGAGCCAGAACTCATTCACAGAGCTGGCAGGCGCTTTTGTTGCCGGTCATTTCATCGAGTGCTCAACATATGTCACTGGAGGCAACTTCTCAGGCTTCAAAAGTCTTCCCGGCAAGATCACGAATCTTGGTTTCCCCATCATCGAGATGGCAGCCAACGGCCACTTCTGCGTTACAAAGCAAGAGGGCCGGGATGGTATGGTCACCGTCGACACTTGCAAGGCCCAACTTCTGTATGAAATCCAGGGCCCGCTCTATTACAACTCGGATGTGGTTGCCCGACTTGACGGGATCGAGATTCAGCAGCTTGGAAAGGATCGAGTGTGAGTCCAATGCAAGCCCCAGGACCTTATTGGAGAGGGATCGAAACTGACCCATGAATACAAATAGCCTTGTCACCGGCGTCAAAGGCATCAGGCCGCCTCCTACCACAAAGGTGGGAATTACGGCAAAGGGCGGTTATCAAGCCGAGGGACATTACTTCCTCGTTGGACTTGACATTGAGGAAAAAGCACAGATGGTGGAAACCCAAGTGCGCGCCTTACTCGATGAGTCCAAGTTTCACTGCCTCAAGTTCCGCACGAACGGTCGATGTCCCGAAGACCCCAAGAACCAAGACGCTGCCACAGTTGACCTTCGCATCTTTGCCCAAGCACGCAAAGAAGAGGATCTGGCCATGGGTAAATTCTTCCGCCCAGTCTCGGACGTCATCATGCAAAGCTATCCGGGTGCGACATTCGGTGTCGATGCGCGGCAAGCTCTTCCGAAGCCTTACTACGAGTACTGGGTAAGCCTTCTACCACAAGCCAGCATCAACCATGTGGTTCACTTCCCCAGCAAGGGGCTCCAGCTCTCCATTCCGCCTCCTACAGACACCGAGGAATTCATTAGGGATCAAGAGACCTACGAGACTTCTAATCCGGTTGAACTTGGAAGCTTCGGTCCTACTACGAAGGCGCCCCTTGGATACGTTGTCCATGCGCGATCTGGCGATAAAGGGTCAGATTGCAACGTGGGACTCTTCGTTCGGCATGAAGATGAGTGGGATTGGCTCCGTAGTTTACTCACAATTGATAAGGTCAGGGGATTGCTCGGCGAGGATGATACGGGGAAACCCATCTTCCGTTTTGAACTACCCAAGATCTATGGTACGTCCCACCCGTCACTTGAATTGCAGCGAGAGTACATTGGCTTACCGACTCACAGCCGTCCATTTCCTTTTGAAGGATCACCTTGACCGGGGAGTCGCATCAAGCTCCACATATGACGTCTTGGGAAAGAATTTGGCGGAGTATCTGAGGGTCAAAAGGGTGGACATTCCGAACCGCTTTCTGGAGCGTGGCAAGATTTGAACACTGATGTACGGAGAAATTGAACATCTGATAGTCGCTTCTTGCACATGATAGATTATCAAAAGTCCAATTGAATTACAGAAGATTTTCTCTGATGCTTCTTCTTTACAGAGATCAGCTCGATAGCCAGCCCAAAGTGCTGGTGGCAAGGTTGACACACGTTTGTTGGATGGTGTGCTCCAGTCTTCAGTACACAGCAAGAATCTCTACAGCATCATTGGAAGTTATACGATACTACATCGAAAGCTTTCACGAAGTATTAAGACATGCGCGGCTGCTCCTTAATAGTTCCATTTCATCACGATCAACTAACTCATATCGCCCAGCGTGATGTTCTTCATCACCTGAAACTCCGCCAGACCATACTTGCTACCCTCGCGACCAAGACCGGACTCCTTGAGGCCACCAAACGGTGCCTCAGCAGCGCTGATCTTGCCAGTATTGACACCCACCATGCCAACCTCAAGCCTCGTTGCCGCGGCCCAGATCGTCTTAAGGTTGTTCGAGAAGAAGTAGCCCGCCAGGCCAAACTCAGTGTCATTCGCGAGCTCAATGACCTCCTCCAGCGTTTCAAAAGCAAATATCGGAGCCAGAGGACCAAATGTCTCGTCGCGAGCGACCGCCATCTGAGCCGTGACTCCAGTAAGCAGCGCGGGCTCGATGAAGTGACCTCCCAGTCCAAGGTCTTCCCTTGTGTGACCACCCCAGACGAGCTTGGCACCTTTGGAAACAGCATCATCGATATGACTCTTGACCTTCTCGACGGCGGCTCGGTTGATCAGCGGCCCGTGTGTGACTGTAGAGTCCATTCCGGAGCCGACCTTGAACGTTTTCATGCGCTCAAGGAGAGCATCGACAAAGACATCGTGTATGCCTCTTTGAACGTAGAGGCGGTTGGCACACACACAAGTCTGTCCCGAGCAGCGGAACTTGCAAGCCAACACACCATCCACGGCCTTGGTAACATCGGCGTCATCGAAGACGATGTAGGGAGCGTTCCCTCCAAGCTCCATGGAAACCTTCTTCATTGTGCCGGCAGCTTCCTTCGTGATGAGCTTGCCCACTCCCGTTGAACCTGTGAAGCTGACCTTCTTGATGATGGGATTGGTGTACAGCTCAGCGACTGCTGCACGGTCCCGTGTCGGCACGACCTGAATGACATTAGGAGGGAAGCCGGCCTCTACTGCCAGGTGGGCGAGAGCCAATGCGCACAACGGCGTCTCGCTCGGAGGCTTGATGACGCAGGTGCAGCCGGCCGCGAGCGCCGGACCGAGCTTCCTCGTGATCATGGCGATGGGGAAGTTCCAGGGTGCGATGATGGCGCAAACGCCAATGGGCTGACGGATGACGAAGTTGGTGCTACCCGCGTGCTGCGACGGAATGATATCGCCGTAGTTGCGGATCGCCTCCTCCGCGAACCAGGTGATGAAGCTGGCGCCATACTCGACCTCACCCTGGGCTTCGGCGAGGGTTTTGCCGTTTTCGAGGGTCAGAATGACGGCCAGGTCTTTTGCGTGTTGGCGAATGAGAGCTGCATACTTGTGAAGCAGTCGTGATCGATCGTGCTCTTTGGTGTTCCTAAAGTCTTTGAATGCAGCGCTGGCGTGGTCGATGGCCCGTCTGAAATCGTCGGTGGTCATGTTGGCTATGTTGGCAATGACTCCATCTGTCGCTGGGTCATGGACCGTGAATGTTTTGGTTCCAGACACCCATTCTCCTCCGATGAAGGCATCCTCGCGAATTAAAGAGTGATCGCCTACGACCGTCTTGAGCGTCGCGGGGTGAATCTGAGCTACTTCACCCATTTCAACTGAGATGCAGCCTAGTGCTGGAAGCCGGGTAACTTGAATGAGATGTTTCTGAGGATCTTGTGATAATTCAACAATGTTTCGGAGAGGCGTGGAAAACAACGGAATACTCTACAATAATTGAGTCGCATTGCGTTCGCTATCTCGGAATACCTTTAGTTCCTTTATACACAGAAAGGGGAGGCGCCGGAACTGCACTGTCGTGATATCCGGTCCGGGTGTTTGCCGGATGTTTGCCGGGTGTGTGCCGGGTGTGTTCCGCCGGCTATGTTGCCCCCCACCGGCACGTCGCCCCAAGTGTAGCCGGCATTCAACTCCCGACTAGGATGGTATGATCTTGGGGGAGAAACCCAACCGCACCACGTTTCCCCGTGCAATCCCGCCGCATCAGCAAAGTCCACGGACCGCTACGTGCTCAGCATACTGTCGTTGGCCAGGCCAAGAACGGGTGTAGAACCAGCCTGCTTACTGCAGGAACTCGACCGCTCGATTTCGAGGAGTGTGTTGACAACCAAGCTGTGTATGTACCACGAACTATCACTAGTAGCATAGACCGGGTCCTTCTCGGTGCATCAAGTGATTCCTTGCAGTTGATGACAGCACAATGCTTCGCGTGAATTGACAGGTCTCAGTGATTTGAATTGATTAACATCTCATGTACAGTCAGTAAGTTGACCCGCGCCCTGATATTTTTGCTATGACGGCCCGACAGCATGGGAATCTTCTGCTTCAGCCCCTACCCGCCCAGTTTGGAACGTCTTGAACGATCATCCCACCTCAAGAAACCTGACCTTTAAGTTGGCTGACAAGAGTAAGAGCTGATTGGGGTATCGATACAGAACCAGGCAAAGCCTTGCCGGCAATCGCAGCGAGCAGAATGGCACAAATGAAAGTCGAAGATCCCAGAGCATTTCTTCCCAGCTTCCGCATAGGCCAGAAAACTGACCCTCCGGTCATGGAAAAGTCCTTCCATCTCGGAAAGAAGGTGGCCTTCCAGAAAGTCGCCGCTAAGCCCGGCCAGGCGGCCGAGTTTCTCCCGGCCGAGTTGATGTACCAGTTGCTGCAGCCGGCAGCGAAGACGGTCTCTGCCAGAACGCCGTCGAGATCTCTGACGAACTTTTCTTCCGCCTCTGCGTCGACTTCAATGATTGAAGCATAGCCGTCGATTACTGGCTTTACCAGAACGTTCGCGATGTACGCCACCTGAACCTCGATGGAGTAAATGACCGAGTTAAAGGCCGGGAATGTGTTGGGCCCAAAACTGTGCGAACGAGTTAGTCGAGAAAGAGTGCCAGCCTTAAGGGAAACCTACAGGATGGCGAAATTGGGATGGTTATGCACAAAGGTGCCCATGTAGGCCTGAGCTCCCCGGTGCTCCTCCCACTGCTCGTGAAGCGACTTGCCGTTCTTGCCTGTGATCGTCATGGGCGCCAGAAAAGATGAAACGCTGAACCCAGTGGCTAGTATGACAGCATCGAAGTCTTCAGCCGTGCCTTTCTCGCTGATGAGGCCCGTCTCGGTGAACTCCTGGATACCCTCCGCCCGCAGCTCGACGTTGTCGCGGCGAAGAGAGGCCAGGTAGCCGGGATCGTAGATGCGCCGCTTGCAACCGAGAGGAAACTGCGGAACGATGAAGCTGTGGTACTTCTCCGGGGCTTCGCTCAAGATGTACTGTCGCGCTTCCTCCTCGAGCGCCAGTCGCGCGGTGACTTGATTTTCGTCCGAGCCATAAATCGAGGCAAGCTGGTCGGTTTTGAGGAACAGGTCTAGGCGATGCCAGCGTTGCCAAAGGGGAATGTACTTGAAGCAGAACTTGTCCCAACTGGAGAACGCCCGGTTCGGCCGAGGGTGGTACCACTGAGGGCTACGGGCGTACTGGGTGATCTTCTTGACCTCGGGAGCGATAGCCGGCACGACTTGCGCTGCGCTGCAGCCGTTACCAATCACTGCAACTCGCTTTCCGGTATAGTTGAAGCGATGGTTCCACTCGGCGGTGTGAAAGATCTCGCCCTTGAACTTGTCGAGGCCCGGAAAGCGGACGTCCCTGGGCTTGGCAAACCCGCCGACCGCCGACAGAAGAACTGTGCATTGTTTCGTGAACT
This sequence comes from Verticillium isaacii, assembly GCA_002851775.1. Taxonomy (NCBI): domain Eukaryota; kingdom Fungi; phylum Ascomycota; class Sordariomycetes; order Glomerellales; family Plectosphaerellaceae; genus Verticillium; species Verticillium isaacii. The sequence goes on along the minus strand of NMXN01000007.1, from coordinate 1,681,326 downwards.
CCTGGCCAGTGGCTGCATCGCGGAAGAAGACGTTCCAGCCCCCCTGCTGCCACTCTGCGCCTAGACATTCGACGCCAAAGCGGAAGTGGCGGCGAAGATCAAACTTGTCGACCGTGGACTCGATGTCTACAAGGAGGATTGGTTAGAACACGTTCACAGAACCTTGGGACACACCGTGTTGGGGGCCTGCGTACACTCTAGAATTTCCTCTTGGTCTGCCAATGCCTGTGTCCAGTTCGGGTTGAGGTTAAAGCTGAAGGAGTACAGATGAATGGGGACATCAGAACCACTGCGATGGTCAGCCAGGTCCGCTGTGCTGAGATTACGAACGAGGGCGCTGGGTCTAGCTCACCAGCCTGGATACGTGTTGGCGATCCACGTGCCTCCTGGCCCGCTGCGCTTCTCATAAATCTATTGGTAATACGCGATGAGACGTAGTCAAGAAAACACCCAGGATTTGCGAAATGAACTTACCGCGAAATCATCATGCCCAAGCTTGCACTTGAGGGTGTGGGCCATGGCGATGGCAGCCACGCCGCCACCGATGATAATGGTGTTCGGCGTTGACATGTTGCTGGTCTTTTCTGGACAAGAAAGGGTCACCTACAGAGGTGGGCAGCTCGAAGTAGATGGGCGATGCATACATGTATTTTAGAAGTAGATGTGCGAAAGCCCATTTCGGACTCGCCACCATGGGACAAGGAGGGAAAACATCCATACTGGACATATTGGTTGTTTGACGATTGCCTGAGCTGCGAACCGCGTTGAAGTGCAGGAAATTGAATCCGGCGTAGGTCTCGGGGACACAGCCTCTGGTCGGCCCAGTCCAGATCTCGAGCTCTCGCTTCCCAGGCACGGAAGTCAAATCCCGAGCCACCAGAATCTGTCCCTGGTTACGACCGCACGATGCCAATACACTTGCCCCACGGGGCCCCGACCTGCAGGTAGACAATACCAGGGCAATTATGGATGGTATCCCCGGAGACATGGAGACGGTTGTGCAACCGAGATCCGATTCGATCAATGGCTCTAGGTCTGACCTTGCTCGACTTTCATGTAATCTTCACACGGCTAGAGCACTTCTTGCGTTGACCTCCCCACAAATACTGCATGTCATGAGCCATCGTGCCATGTGTCATGACAGGAGCGCCAAAGTACCTCGCTTTGCCCTTGACGGACAGTGACTCGGGTGGGGGAGGGGCCAGGGCAGCTCTCCTCCCGAACTAACGAACGCCCAAGGACAAAGGACCCAAAATCTGGGGAGCGCTAGACAGGAACAGACGGCCGCCCTGAGGGGAGGGAGACTGGCTGCTGGAGCAGGACATGACCCCGGCAAGATTACCATTGCGTCGCTTGCCACAGGTAGTGGTCCCCGCTGCCTTTGTCAGTTCCCCTCACACGGCTGGCGCGTCTTTGGGCGACGAGAAGGAGGAGCCTGGATATTGCGACGTCAACGTCGTCAAAAACACAAACAGTATCTCGCCCTGCCGAATTGAGATCGCCTGCCAGACGCTTGAAGCGTTCCCTCATCGTCATGGGTGGTAAAAAGCACGTAACGAGCGCCTGTCTTAACTGTAGGCGACGGAAAGTCAAGGTGAGATGGCGCAGCACCCTTTGAGCGTGCCGCTATCATGGCTGACCACGCCCCCTCTGACAGTGTGACGGCAGCAATGTCTGCTCCAACTGCTCGGCCGCGCAGCTCGACTGCATTTATAATGCCGAGGCCGACATGAGAAAGTTTGTGTCTCTTCACGTTCTGCAAAGCAAGCTATTGACTAGACTGCGTCAGGGTATCGGCCAAGAGGATCATACTCGACCTGAGGGCCCGAGTCGCCGAACTTGAGGGCGTACTGCGCGATAACAGCATCGAACGACCGCCAGTCTCGTCACCTGAAAGCGCAGGAGAAACGACCACAGGATCTCGAGAAATGTCGACCAGAGGCTCCCAGGATGCGTTACCGCCACCAACCCCTGAAAGCGGCAGATCGCCAGGAGATGTGCCACCGAGACCGCCAAACAGCACGGGCAGCACCCATTCGGTACACGCCGCATCGCCGCCGGTGACTTCTGCTTCAGATGCGGCTCTTGCGAACGTCTTCAACAACTCTCCTGGCGGCGCGGGTGACGAATCGATGGAGTTTGCCGGCCCCTCGCTAATTCACGACCACTCGTCATTTACGTACTTCGACCCGACTACCAGTCCACCACTTCAGCCTTTCCAAGACTCCGTGCCTAATCTCGACAATCTCGCCGATACTACTGATACGGAGGGAGACATCACCGACATTCTCGCGGCGCGCGTTGGGGCGCTGCGAATCGCTGAGGACGGCCAACTGCGGTACTACGGCCCTACATCCAACCTTCACGTGCACCCGAATGGCTTCCAATCACTATCACGATCCACGATTCGCCACGTCGAGACGGAAGGGCTAGGTGTCCTGCGCTGCCTGGGCCTGGACCGCGAAATAGCTCTTCCCGTCGAGATGCATCTTGCAAAACTCTACTTCGCCTGGGAGGATCCTGCCATCCATGTGGTAGACGAGGATGTCTTCTTCGAAGAGAAGCGCAATGCCATCTTACACGGCAAAAGCAGCCCATACTACTCGGAGACGCTCAATAATGCAATGTAAGTTAGCCCACTCCCACTCTGAAGGACTCCTGCCACATGATCTGACAATGGTTCCCGTCTCCAGATGTGCCATCGGAGCGAATCTAGCGGGCAGGGAAGGCCTCGATCTACCCGACCCTGCTTCCGAGTTCTTCTCGGCAAGAGCAAAAGCGTTGTTGGACATCGAGATGGACAGCCCGACAGTAGCCACGGTTCAAGCTCTCGTCGTCATGAGCGCGTCAGAAGCGGCCTTTACTCGGGATGCCCGCGGCTGGCTTTACAGTGGTGCGTAGCGATTATCGCATCTGCACTCGACGGCTCGACGTATCCGAATGACTACTGACTGCGAGTCTCTTAACAGGGATGGCGGCTCGACTGAGTGCTGATCTTGGACTTCATCTAGATGTCTCGAAGCATAAAAGCAACGGCTTACTTACCGACAGAGACCTGAAGATAAGGGCCATTGCTTTCTGGGGCGTCTTCGTCCACGAACAGTAAGAGTTGTCCATAGCAACGTTAACCCTTTTGCTAATCCTCGAAAGCATGTGGAGCATGTATGTTGGAAGGCCCTGGGGCATGGGTATTAGAAATATCACGGCCCCACGGCCGTGGGAATATATCGACAGCAGCAAGATGTGGAAGCCATATCCTCGGGCTGTGGGTCAGTCTGACATTCCCGAGGCCGGCATCCCGTTTCCCCTCGAGCAATGCACTGACGCGAATATTTACCTTTGCGAGATTATGAGGAGGATCAACGCGACGTTGTAAGCCCAGGTGTATGCATCCCCTTTGAAGATTCTTTCTGATCGACTATCGTTAGGTACTCTGGTCGCAGGCTCGATACCAAGGCGCTCGTTGAATTTCTTGTCCAAACTAGGCAGGAATTGAAAAGCTGGACCGAAGGCCTGGATCCAGCCCTCCGGCTCGATACATCAGACTCGGACCAGACATGTGTCCCTGCGGTTCTGCAGCTTCAGTACGTAGGATCCTAAACCGTGCGAGGGCTTGAACATGCTGACATGGAGTAGTATGCAGTTTTACGCAACCATGATCTCGCTCTACCGGCCTTACCTGTCGAGCAGTCTCATTCGCACAAAGGACGACCAGCCTTCCCCCCAGGATCAGAACGCGCTGAGTGATACAGTAGCCGGCTGTGTTGCAGCCGCGCATCAGGTAGCCGAAATTTTGCGATGCTACCAGAAGCAGCACTCCCTCCGCCGGACCAACATTCAAATTGTCCACATCATATTTACGGCATCGCTGGTGTTCATCCATGATGTATGCACGAGAGCAGAGTACAACTCACGAGCGTCCCTGAATGACCTGCAGCTATGCTGTCACGCTCTGGGTGAGATCGGTCACGCCTACGGAAACGCCACACGCGCTCTTGAGGTCGTGATACTAGTGAAGAGTGAGTGGCAGAGACTAGCAGCATCAATGCAAATGCGCGGAGGGATGAAGCGGCGGAGCGCGAGCATGACGGCTTCGTATCCTTTTGGTTCGACCTCAGATGCCAGTTCCGACCGAGCGAAGCGACGAAGTAGACCGTCTCTTTCAGCTGGGACTGGTACGTTCGACCGACCTTCGTACCTGAAACCTCCATCGTTCAGCGCTTTCCAGATGCTCTGCGATGACTTCACGGCGCAGTCCGTCGACATGACCATGCCGATCATTGGCGAGGACTTGCCTTCTGCATGGGCAACGTCGGCAGGCTCCAATTTTCCGTTCGGCGACTTGATGGAGCCCATGGGATGGTTTGACAGTCAAAGCCAAGGCCTTTTTGCTCCAGACCAAGGCGCAGCTGCCATGAGTTCAACGACAATGCAAGAGCCGACAAATGACTTCGAGGTTTCCGGGGCCAAGCAGACGGCAACGATGGGGGGTGCGTCGAAAAGCACCGAGTGACAGCTTTCAGCTGAAGCGAGTAGTAGCTGAGGAAAAACTCACCTTGAGACTTAGACAGGTGGATATATAACCACGAGATCATGGCTCTGTCATGCACGTGGTGACTTGTGCCGGAATGTGGATACCATTGTAAGGAACGGGGGCTTTTTCCGAACTGCGAGTAGCAGAGTGGAACGATATGCATGAAGCAGAACTGAACAACATGTTGAGATTCTCGGCCGTATCTAGTAACGTACACTTCTCAGGCCAACCCAAACAATTGTCAGCGCGCGTGATTCTCACCACCAGGGCCATGTTAGCCTTCGAGCACATCGGGTAGCTGCCTAGAAAACATGGGTTCATCGCAGGGCTGCCCTCGAGGAGGCGACGGTTTGTAAGGGCTGCATGGGGGTGAAGTAACGTCCTCAAGAAACAAAGTATGGTGAGCCACGATGGAACAGGGTTTCTGATTTTCCAAAGAAATCTTCCATGACTCACAATGATCACTGACGCGAGATCAGCGATTTATTGGCCTGGGGAACTGGAATCCGCATCGTTGGAGACAAGCAGAGCTGATGCTCGGAACTGAGTTCCGAATCACACCACATTATCCTTATCTGGCGCCCTACACCCAGAAGTTCGACAGCGGAACACTGACCACCAAAAAATCTGCGATCATGGACTTAGGCGGCCAAGAATATCCTGTTCGCAAAAGAGCTCCCAAAGCCTGCCTCAAATGTCGCACGAGGAAGGTCCGCTGCGATGTAACGAGGACAGGGCAGCCGTGCACCAACTGCCGCCTGGACGATAGGGACTGTACAGTGATTCCTCGAGTGAAAGTCAGGTATGTAGGGTCATATCCAGCTTTAAAATGATTCGACTCACATTGGGCCACTAAAGGCTACGTCACCCCTCCGCCGGTTCAATAACAAGCAATACTCTCCTAGAATCAAAGACGTCCGTCGTGGTCAATGCAGTAGACTCATTTCCACCCTCTCGTCAGAATGTTGCACAGGCAAGGGTTGGAGAAGACGACCGCGAGATTTCAACGAAGATGCACAGAAAAGAACCTTCTGTTTACTCTCCGGACGCACTTCAGCAAGAAAGGTGAGATTCTGTTGCGGCATTCACCCCAGATCCATGAGAATAGTGCCCTAACCTGCCGATAGCGAGTCACTCCATGCCCAGGAGTGGGACGACGTGAGCATTCCGGGCACCCGCCGTGGTGATTCACGCTTTCTCGAGCAACAAGGCTGCTTTCAACTGCCCAGCCCGACCATACTCGTTGAATTCATGAACCAATACTTCCTATACGTTCATCCAATGCTCCCGCTACTACGAGAGCATCAAATCTGGCCGCGGAGCGCATCCAACGATAGCTTGACTGGACCTCGCTTGGCGAAGGATATACCCATAGTACTGATTCAAGCCATTCTATTTGCTGCATGTCCTGTTAGAACAACCCCTACACACCTGATTTCTTCGTCTAAAATTTAACACCGATGCAGTTTATCTCCGACGAAGCGCTGAGGAAGCTGGGCTACTCGGACATCCCAGAAGCCAAGACATCGTTCTACGGCAGGGCAAAAGTATGCACCCCTGAAACGCACTTGATACAAGCTACTAATCTTTGGGTCTTTCATTTAGCTTCTTCACGAATTTGCAGTGACTTCAGATCACACTGTGATGGCGCAGGCAGCCATATTATTGACGTACTGGACCCCTCCAATTTCCAGGCAAACTGAGCAGCCAAATAGTAGATGGCTCCGCATTGCTATACACCATGCCCAAGCTGCCGGGGCGCACGACTATGCGACTATCTGCAATGACGACAAAGACCGGAAGAATGAACTCAAACGGCTTTGGTGGTGCTGCATTATCCGTGATCGCATCATGCCCCTCTGCGTCCGGCGGAGCATCCAGATCACTCGGAGAAGTTTTGACTTTGACAAAAGCCCCCGGCTTACTAGCGAGGACATGATGGATGAGTTGGATGAATCAAGAGTCTACACTAGCGAAATGAAGAGCGCACTGGTGAGCATCTTGGTATTGCTGACGGACCTGTGTCTCGCTCTTACAGATGTCCTGAGTCTTGCATACCCTGGTATGGATCTTAACCCAGACTCAGAAGCTCTTCTGCCTTCGGGTGAGGGCTCAAGTACCCATGTGCGGCAGACTCTCTGCGGGTGGCAGGCGCGAGCCTCTGTTACGATGCCGACAGTCAATACAACAAGGACAGCTGCATACGGGGAAAGCGAAACCACTAAACTCGCCGAACATCTATTCAGAGATCTCCTCTGGATGTACTATCAGTAAGAAAATTCCTTTGTTCACTATTTAGCTCCAAGCATCTACTGACTACTGCTCGAAAGCTCGGCGCGAGTGGCGCTGTGCAATTACGAGATGCGGGAAACGAACCTCTTTCCAGTTGCCCCAAGCCGCAAACTCGATATTTCTGTACCCTGGTCGAACTGCGAACTACGACACGAGCTTTCAGGGGCAATCACTGCCATTATAAGTATCATTGAGCGGCTTCTCGATTGCCACCTTTCCAAGGGATTTCCTAGTGCAGTCGTCGGTTGCTCAGCTCTACCATTTGCGTTACATATCCTGGAGTCAAAGCTTCATGCCCGAGCGCGAGCAGCGAGTCCTCAAGACGAGATGTCTGTGAAAAACGCAGCTGAAAGACATAAACGACTCGACGTTCTGCTGAGGGGACTAAAAGAGTGCAACACCAGATACGACGGCGTCGAATGGGTGTCTCAGGCCATTCAAGGCTTTTTGCAAGATGCAGGCCTGCTGGACACATTGCACTCTACTGCGGACCATCCGTCTCCAAATGGTTCTGATAGCAGCGACTGCTCGGATCTGTTTGAGACCAGACCGACACTCTATCTGAGAATGGCGTTAACGATTGATATGAGTCTGAGCCAGGGTAGGCTTCCGGAGGAGAAGGACTTTCCGCAGAGATTGAGACGAAGTATGAGTGCGCCAGCCTCATCCGAGATTGATCAGATACTCACGTTCTCAAACGACACGGATTTATGGAGCAATTCTTTCACAGATCCGGCGACAAATGCGCTCAGCGGGTGGGTCGAAAATGATCGGTCGTTGTACTTTCTGTATGAGGCCGGACTGGCCCAAGGGCTAGTGTCGTGATGCTCCCATAGTCAGTCTAATATACTATTTAAGCAATGGTAGGAAATTTCTTCAGTGTGCGAATCTTTTGTTTCCGATGGCATGGTATCTGGTCCCTCGGCGTGACTTGTGGTCTTCCTCGGTTCCGTGCTGGAGCCGGGAAACAAATCCGGGGCTCCACAGCGAGCAGCCCAAAGCACCCCCGCGTATAACTGATATCAAGTCCACATGGCGAGCCCATCGTGGTGTGGAAGTACTCACTTAATGTGCTTGTCAGAATCCTTACATATCCTAACCAACCTTTCTCGAGTATCGAATTATTCTCATCCGAAATATCCAGCCTACGCCATGCATGATGCAAAGGGTCCAATGGCTGCCGCCTCGCTCGGCATCCCCGAAGGGACCGACTTTTGTGTCCTATCCATGGTTGATACTACGTGCTATCTGACAGTACCAGCTGATACTTTGGTCCAACCGCCCATCAAGGGTCATGAGCTTATGAATTTCCCTACATTCTCTTTCCTCATCCAGCATCAAAGATCCGGGAGGCAATTGTTGTTCGACCTCGGTTGCCAGGCAGACTTCTGGAACTTGCCTGCTCCCATCGCAGATATTATCGAAGACAAAGTCCCCGGGATCAAGGTTGACAAGGACCTGCACGCCATTCTTGCTGAGGGGGGGACAGATCTCCACACTCTAGAGGCAGCAATCTTGAGCCACCATCATTACGATCACACTGGAAACCCAGCGTCATTCCCACGAAGCATGAAGCTGATAGTTGGACCGGGCTTTTCAGAAGCGTTCATGCCTGGATATCCTACAAACCAAAGCTCTCCGCTACACGAAGATGCTTTCGAAGGGCGAGAAGTCCACGAACTTGATTTCACGACCAGCCAGACCGTGGCTGGCTACCGCTCGAAAGACTACTTTGGAGACGGCAGTTTGTTTATCTTGGATACGCCAGGCCACGCCGTTGGACACATTTCAGCATTAGTACGAACGACCCGCAGCTCATTTGTCTTTCTTGGGGCAGACATTTGTCACTTCGGAGGATCGTTTCGACCATCGACTTACGTTCCTCTGCCGTCGACACTGACCTCTGACGATCTTCTCAGAGGCGACGAGCTGCCTCAGGAGCGCCCATCATCCGTTTTTACCTGCTGCCATCCAACTCCCGCAAGCGCCAGAACAACACCGTACTACGAAGTCTGCAGCAGAGAAGATTCATGGTATGCGGATCCACCAGCTGCGAGTGCAAGCATCGACGTCCTCAAAAAGCTGGATGCAAGCGAAGAAGTGCTGCTTCTCATCGCACACGACCCGGCTGCGGGCAAGGTCATGCCTCTTTTCCCTGAAGCTACCCTCAATGACTGGCGAGATGCAGGCTGGAAGGCAAAGCTTCGGTGGGGTTTCTTGGATGAACTGCCACAAGATGGCAGAGAGAGAAAGTACCTGGTGGATGGGACATATCGGAATGGCAAACGTATCAAGACGCTGGAAGGCGAGGTACTCGATGAATTGTAGCACCAATAATACACGGTAATTTAGACCCTATGTTTGTTTTTAGAGCTCTAAGCATGAGCTCTGAACGCCGTGAGCATTCATCAGATCCTGGGGTCTTCTTCCCTCACAAGACTTCCTATTTCTCCGCATCAAAAATCACCTTCAGTGACTTCATGTTATCAAAGATTTCGTATCCTTCTACAGCATCACTGAGAGGCATTATCGTGTCGGTCATGAAACTGGAAGTTGTGAGTCAAATGTCATGTGTGCCAATCTCAAGAGAGGACCTACTTGAGGAGAGGTTGCTTCTTCTCGAGCAATTCCAATGCACGGGGAAACATGCCTACACATAGGTCACACGCGTCAGTCTTCCATAGCAGAATAGCTATTGATAAAGCCAACTCACTTCGAACAGGGCACCTGCCCATCTTGACGGTGAGATTCTTCCCGTATGCCTGGTTTCCGGTCCATGGAATCTCGCCGTTGTGGACTCCGACACTGGAGATTGTTCCCCAGGGTCGCAGAAGCTTGAAGCCCATGTCCAGGGCAGAGCTGTGTCCCACCACCTCGATGACGACGTCCGCCCCTCGGCCGTCCGTGAGCTCCTTGACTCGGGCCTCCAGCTTCCCAGACTCGGTCTGATAGTTCCACGGCTCTGCTCCCAACTCTTTTGCTTTTTCAAGTCTAGACGGTACGCTGTCAACCGCCAGCAGTGCCTTTGGTTTGTACTCCAAGGCGGCGATGAGTGCACACAGACCGACAGGGCCACAGCCTATCAAGACAACGACGGCATCTTCTGGCAAGGTTTGAGATGCGAGCCCGTTCTCGGCGGCAAAGAATCCAGTAGGAAAGATGTCTGCCATGAGGCAAAGTTTGAGGTCCTCAATGCCGGGAGGGGCCTTGACAACGGTCGAATCTGCCCATGGCACCCTCACGTACTCTGCCTGGGCGCCGTCGAGCAAAGGACAGCCGAAGAGCAGACTTTCTTTGCACCTTGAGGAAAATCCTCGGGAGCAATAGAAACACTGCCCACAGCTTACGGTGAAGGGGCTGACGATCTTGTCACCAACCTTGAGACTTTTGACATCTGACCCCACCTGTGATACAGTACCGGTGAACTCGTGCCCCATGATGAAGCCAGAGGCCGACGGCTGGTGGCCTCTGAAGACATGCAATTCGCTGCAAGAAATGTATCAGGAATCAGAATCTCACGACTCAACGGGTGCCGTACCTTCCGCAAAGCGCTGTGTAGCGGACCTTCACCACGATGTCTTTTGGGTCTTGGATGACCGGGATTGGTCGGTCCTGGACCGAGACATGCTTCGGTCCATCAAATACAACACACCGCATCTGCGACATTCTTGCAAATGAGTCAGTACGCCCGGCGTGTTCTTAAGCTGATCGTGGGGGTTGATTTGGGGAGAAACAACTTGTTCGTCTGGTGAGAAGGAAGGGTTTTACCGCATCGTCTGGTTGTTTGGGGATAGCTACCCCCCTCCCTTTAACCATTACCTCGGCGTGACCCCACGGCCTCGGACTGAAAGTTCGCTTAGGATTTGCCTCGAAACAACCCCGCACGCTGTCCGTACACGACAGATGCCACTTGAGTCAACGTGCAGGCCAAGGTATCCGGGGGCGGGGATTGCCTCGGCCGACTCTCGTCTGGCCAGTCGCGCCCGACACCCGGACCAATGCCGACGTACCGGGATTCAATCCCTTCAAGATGGACCAAAAAGTATCAACTTCTATCCTGTTCACAGCATCGTTCGACTAAAACGGTCATGCTTTGACACTATTTTCCCTCACTTCCGTATTGATGTGTTCTGACTCAAGTTGAAGTCCATCAGCATCTCACCATGATTTTCAAGGCAGAGCGACAAATTGACAGTAGGCTTCGCCGGAGTACCAACGTGCTAATACCCGCTGACACCACAATTTAGTGCCACAAAACCTCGCTCTGTGGTCATGGCTTTTCGATTCAACCCATTCTTGTTTGGAGAGACGCTCTCAGCGGCCGATCCAAGGCTTTACCGATGCCTTCACTGGCGAACACATCAGCTTTCGTCAGCTTAAGGCTCTAACAACGCACCTTTCAACGGCTCTAGTGACAACAAAAGGACTTCAAGTTGGTGACGTGGTCACAGTGTACAGCAAGAATTCCATCTGGTATCCGGTGGCGACACTCTCTGCCGTGAGGGTGGGCGCCATCGCCTGCGGCGTATCACCGGACTACAACGTCGATGAGCTGGCATACACTCTCACGGTGAGCAAATCTAAGTTTGTTGTGTCTTCTAATGATGGTATGGAGAATGCTTTGCTGGCAGCAAAGAAGGCCGGCATTCCATCCGACAACGTGTTTGTCATCGGCGACTCGGATCTGGGCACGCCACTGCATGAGCTACTCCGTGCAGGAGAAGCCCTGGGGCCATCACAACAGGTTCCATCGTATCGACTGCCCGACGGCAAAACGAATGCCGACGTTTGCGCCAACCTGTGCTTTAGCAGCGGTACGACCGGCCTGCCAAAGGCGGTCATGATCTCGCACGCCAACATCATGGCCCAATGCCTGCAAGTCCAGCAAATAACGCCCGCCGACCACGACAAGATCCTCGCCGCCTTGCCTTTCTACCACATAACGGGCATCGTGCACCAACTTCATCTGCCCGTGCTTCTGAACGCCAATGTCTACGTGCTGCCGACTTTCACCATCGAGAGCATACTAAAGACCGTGGCGGACAACAAGATCAAAGAGCTTCTGATCGTGCCGCCGATTCTGATACGCATGGTGCGCGAACCAGATATCGTAAACGGATTTGACCTCTCTCACGTACGGAGGTTCTCGTCGGGTGCGGCCCCTCTTTCTCGTGAGATTCTTGACCTGCTCGAGAAGAGGTTTCCGGGAACCGGTTTCAAGCAGGGCTACGGCATGACCGAATCTTGCTCGGCCATTACTTCGCATCCGCCATCGAAGTACGCTTACAAGTACGCCGACAGGGTGGGCATGCTGGTGGGGTCGACCGAGGCGCGGGTCGTGAACCCCGAGACGGGCAAGGATTGTGGGGTTGGAGAGGCGGGAGAGATCTGGGCCCGAGGACCACAGGTGGCAATGGGTTACCTCGCCAATCCGGAAGCCACCGCGGCGACGTTTGACCAGGACGGTTTTCTTCACACGGGGGATATTGGTCGATTCGACGAGGAGGGCCTCCTCGCCATCACCGACAGGATGAAGGAGATGATCAAGGTCAAAGGAATCGGTGTTGCGCCAGCGGAGCTTGAGGGTCTGTTGCTGGGCCACCCCGCTGTCAGCGACGTCGCGGTGTGTGGCATCCCTGATGATCGCGCTGGAGAGAGACCGAAGGCCTTCGTCGTGCTCAAAGCCCCGGGCGGCGAATCGGAGGAGATGCCGCGCAGCCTGTTCGAGTACGTAAAGACGAACAAAGCAAGATACAAGTGGGTGAAGGAGATTGAGATCGTGGGGGAAATCCCGAAAAGCCCGGCAGGCAAGATCTTGCGTCGGAAGCTGATGGAGGTTTCCGGCAAGGTGGGCAACGTTCTAGTTCGAGATGGACCAGCGCGAGCCAAGCTCTGAACAAATATCAAGATCAACAGGGTAAGATGGTACTCTGCTGCCACAAAAGAAACACAATCTCAAGCATTATAGTATTGGAGAAGCCTGCATGCAAATGAACGTCTAGTGCAGCATGAAATCACTTGACGAAGGCTGTCCATACAAGATACACGGGGACCAGAGGAGTAGTTCTGACTGTGGCAGAGGATAGATGTCCCATGAGCAGGTGAGGTCGCATGAACCCTGGAGCAGTGAGGCTCCATCCAGCGCTCTATGGTCGATGCTCTACATGCTGTGAGTGCTCGGGAGTTAAATCCCGTCTGTTGGGCTACAGGCCCGAGGCCCCCTGATCCTCAGCATTTCTCGCCGGAGCAGACGCCGAACCCTTGCCGAAAGCGCCGGCCACCCCCCCTAGCATTCCCGAGTGTCCACAAGCGCCGCTGTACGTACAGGTCTTCGGGCACCTGAAGAGCCGAGGCTCCAGGCCATGAACCCTTCTGTATTTCGTATACGCCGCCTTCTGTATTTTGCCCGTGCCGTCTATTGCGCAGCGTCGTAGAATCTCTGCCATTCCATCAATCCATCCACAACGTCATCATGGGCACCGAACCTGCTTCCGCCAGAATTCCGATTGTTGCGATCAACCGCGTGAGCCAGAAAGCTCGTGAAACGTTGGACGAGGCCAGTTGCACTCCAAACGCCAGCCCTATCACTCCCGGTGCTAACATAACGATCAGGTCGAACGTTTCGTCAACGAGAAGTGCATTCCAGCCGATGCTGTGTTCTTCCAGACGCTCGGTCGAGATGTCAGCGAGCGATTCGCTGCGCACCCCCAGATTTTGGAGGATCTAAAGGTTGAGGCCCGAGAGCGCGGGCTATGGAACCTCTTCCTTGCAAAAGGTCATTATGGGGAGAGCAGCGCGTTCAGCAACCTCGAGTACGGCCTGATGGCTGAACAGCTTGGTCGGAGTCAGATTGCCAGCGAGGTCCGTCACGCCAGGGCAACGAGTGGGCCTGCACGAGCACCCATGCCAGATTTGTCGCTAATGCTCGAATAGGTGATGAACTGTTCTGCTCCCGATACTGGTAACATGGAGGTCCTTGCCAAGTTCGGCAACTAGAACTAGAAGAACGAATGGCTCCGACCGCTGCTCGACGGCAAGATACGCTCCGCATTCCTGATGACGGAACCCGATATCGCCTCCAGTGATGCGACCAACATCCAGTTCAGCATGCAGGGAGATGGAGACGAATACGTCTTGAATGGAAGCGTGCGTATATCCCAAGCTTCGAGCTTAATCACCGAGCAAACAACGGCCTGGCTCACGCCTCTGTAGAAATGGTGGAGCAGTGGCGCAGGTGACCCCCGATGCGAACTATACATCGTCATGGGTAAAACGGACCCTCAAAACCTCAGTCCTCACCGCCAACAGTCAGTCTTCCTTGTGCCAGCACGCACTCCGGGCATCACGGTGCACCGCATGCTGTCGGTTTTTGGGTACGACGATGCACCCCATGGTCACGGTCATATATCCTTTGAGAACGTTCGCGTGCCGGCGAGCAACATAGTTCTCGGGGAGGGAAGAGGATTCGAGATCATTCAGGGACGACTTGGTCCGGGCAGGATCCATCACACGATGCGATGTATTGGAGCGGTGAGTTTCTCCCCAATGCCAGACTAACTTGGCCGGCGTCCATCCGACTTTACGCTTACATATCGTAGGCCGAACGTGCAGTTGAGTTGGTCATCTCCCGCATTCATGATCCCAGCAAGAAGCCTTTCGGCAAGCTTCTGCACGAACACGGCCTTGTCCTGCAGCAGCTTGCACGCAACAGAGTGGACATTGATGCTTCGAGGCTGGTCGTGCTCAATGCTGCTATCAAGATTGACGAAGGCAATGCTAAATTGGCCCTGAAGGAGATCGCCGAGGCCAAGATTCTCGTGCCCGAAATGCTCGGCCGTGTTCTAGACGGCGCCATCCAGGTTTATGGCGGCGCGGGTGTCAGCCAGGACACTCCTTTGGCTCAGATGTGGGCCAGTGCCCGGACAATGCGACTGGTCGACGGACCTGACGAGGTGCACATGCTTCAGCTCGGGAGAAAGGAGAGCAAACGCGCCGAGGATGTCAGAGCGCTGCTGGCAGAGCAAAAGCTCTGGGAAGCCGAAGCATTCAAGAAGTACAAGATGACGAAGGTTGATTCTTTGCACGTGGGTTGGACCTACCAGACGAAGCCGAAGCTATAGAGCTATACAGAATATTATTGAGTGAACGACCGTATTCTGAGCTCGCCGACAGATATTCACAGGGGTCCATTATTGGGAAGACATTTGTATGTCAGGACGAGGAAAACAGCATGTCGTAGCTTGAAGATGACCGAGAAATGTCACTAGTAAGGACTAGACGTGTCTACAACACTGTGAAGGACAAGCGATAGCTCATGGCTTTATGGTCAGAGTACCACATGCCCCTCCTCTTCGGCGGGTCTCATGCATCTCACACACTAACGCGGAATATGAAAACGATGCGTGGCTGCACGTTTTTATCACGCGCCTCAGGTTTTCCATCAATCTCATAGACTATGACGATGGCTTGCCTTATGCATGCATGCTCCTATCTAGCTCTTCAGACTATTGATATCCATACCGTCCTTTCCTCCGAGTGATACAGGCGCATCCCCAATTACAAGGTTTTCATAGCCAACCATGTAGGTCATGGGCAAAGCCATGAATCGATCACAGTCGTCGCTGAGGGCGGCAGCATACTCCTTGCTGTTGTAGAAGGCCAGCCAGTCATCCCAAGTCTTGACCCAAAGTTGAGCACACCCATCGTACTCCAGAACATTCTCACCAAGGCTTCTGGCCCTCTCCTTCATCTCCGGTGTTTGGTGGTGCTGGCCGAGTCAGTTCCTAGTTCGTTCATCGAGTTCAAGTGCACTTCACGTACCTGGGCGTATCGAACAATGTGATTTCGGAATGCTTGTGTGGCCACTGCCAGATCGGCGTGTACTGTGCTCCAATGCCCGAAAAAAGTATCATAGTCAATGGAGTCAATTTTTTTGAAGAACACGGAGACTTTGATGCATGGCTGAAAGTTAGGCTGCGAGTCGTAGTCCAGCTGTGCATGGGTGAAACTGTGGTCGAGCTTGTTCCACGGCATCTTGAGTGACCTGGAATGATATATTGACTCTAGACGAGAGAGATGTCGAGGGGCTCGCGAAAGGCTGTGACGAGCGTTGCAATCTAGTCCTTCCCTGGTTGCACGTCCAGAGCTGATAGGACAAACGCTTCTTTAATGGCAGCTGGCCCGTTCTAGCTGCTTACGCGCGAAGTAGCATCAATGATCTCACTTGCAGTCCGGGATTAGCATCCGGGGTCCTCGGGATGGATCTGGGGTACGGTATTTCAGCCAGGGGGGGAGCTGGCCCCGGTGCTACATCCCCGCATGGATGATGAGGGGTAGTTGAACGTCATGAGTCAGGGCCTTAAGTTTGCCTCAACTGGAATGAAGACGGTCATGCTCACCAGTCACAGCCCCCCGGGGTATGTTGGGTGAAGCCGGAAATCCCAGAGGCCCACGCATTCGCCGGCTTCCTTTCCCGTGATTCATGTCCGACCGCGGCATCAAACCCTCCTGAAGTGTTCCCCGCACCAGCTTCCCCAGACATGGGACGGAAACTACCCCGGATTGTCCAGGCATCTCGGCTGGCAGCACTGGTAAGGCGTGTAGCTGCAGTGCTTAAAGAGCACACCGCAGGAGGAGTGGTCTTATGCGTGCAGCGATACAACTGTAGAGAAGACTTGAAGCCCTATTTCCAACTGTTTCCTGTTTTCCAAGGTCGTCAAATCATCAATCTTTACCATGGGAGTTCAGAAGGTTGCTATTGTGACGGGAGGCGCGTCAGGGATGGGCCTTGAGGTGGCCAAGTCGCTATCATCTGATGACTGGATCGTGCACATTCTGGACCTGAACACCAACTCGGGGCGGACAGCCGTCGATGCCAATCCCAAACTTCATTTCGCCCAAGTCAACGTCGCCTCGTGGGACTCACTATCGTCGGCGTTCGATACCATATTCAGAACCCACAACAGGCTGGACTTCGTTTTTGCCAACGCTGGCATTCTTCAACTGGATAACTTCTACAGCAGAGACTCCTCGCTGCCGCCTGCCGAGCCCGGCCAAAGTAGCATCGACATCAACCTAAAGGCTGTCATCAACACCTCTCATTTGGCCCGGCACTACTTCTTGGCCTGCGAAAACCTTGATGGAGGACCTGTACTAGCCATGACGGCCAGTATCGCCGGATTTGTAAGTAATGCAATGACGCCAACGGGCTGGGCATCGGAACATCATGGCTAATCTATCGAAGTACGCTCAAGAATTCAACCCTCTATACACTGCTTCAAAGGCTGGAGTGGTTGGTTTCATGCGATCCATTGCCGCTCCACTTTACAAGGAAGGCATTCGCACATTTGCCGTGTGCCCGGGCACGGTGCGGACGAATCTGCTTTCCAGCAGTGTCTGGGACGCTTTTCCAGAGGAATATTTGACCCCAGTCGAAACCATTGTTTCGACTGTCAGGACTCTGATAGCGGGCGGCGATATGACGGACTCCAGGGGTCGGACTGTTTCCAAGGGCCACGATTATGGGTTGGCAGTTGAAGTTTTCGTGGACAACTTCTATTTCAGAGATCAAATGGAGTTCATTAACGATGGTATGCGACAGATTTGCGAAGCGGCAAGCCTCGAGAATCAGCAGTCCAATCTCAAAGGAAGCAGCTAGACAGTCTTACCTTAGCTTAGCTACCTAGAGAAGTGCTGTCAAGATGAATGGGTCGTCCCTTCTACTCCGGAGCTGGTGGAATTCGAGCCTTAGTACGGTGAACTGACAGCTTTGCGAAACTGCAGAGTAGAGATTGAATGATCATGAGTCAGTTCCTTTCTAATACCCCATTCTGACATTTCCGAGAAGTTCATCACCGGAATTCACTGGGTTCTCCACTAATCTCTCCGATTTCGCGGCCTTAAAGCCGGGCTCTTCCTCCATTTTAGCGCTTAGAACCCCGCCCGCCACATTGCCTTTGGTGCTTAATATCTAGCAAACAAGATGAATGAGCAGCAACAAGAGAAGAACGCTCGGAGTAGCCTTGTTTGGCTTATAACTGGCTGCTCTTCGGGGTTCGGACGAGATTTGGTCGCTGCTGCTGCCTCGCGAGGCGACAGGGTCATTGCGACTGCCCGCAAGGCCCAAGATCTGGACTACTGTCACTCCATCAACAACGTCAAGGCACTGCAGCTGGACGTTACATCGTCCCAAGGCGAACTGGACACATTCATTCGGGAGGCTGTAAATGTCTTTGGCAGAATTGATGTTCTGGTCAATAATGCTGGTTACGTTTTGTCCGGAGTTTGGGAGGAGCTGAGGTGAGAGATGGTTCACTCCCCAACGTGCCTGCACAACACGAAGGATGCTAACCTCAAAGAAGTCCAGAGCAGGTACAAGCACAATTTGACACAAACCTTTTCGGGCCTCTCAACCTCACTCGATCTATCCTACCACACATGCGCTCCCAAGGAAGTGGCACAATATTCTTCATGGGCAGCATATCCGGTTGGCATGGAGTAGGCGGTGGCGGGCCTTATAGCGCAACGAAGTTTGCTCTTGAAGGTCTGTCTATTCTTTTTTCAGTGCTTATATCAAGGATTGATTTGCTATATGCTGACAATACGAAGGAGCTGTAGAATGCTTAGCCAAAGAGACTAAGCTCTTCGGTGTCCGGGTTCACTTGCTTGTAATTGGACAATTTAGGACCGGCATTCTTGACATCAGCAAAAAGAAGGCTGTATTGGACTCGGAGCGTGGTGAGAAATGTTACGCTGCCATCAAAGCTGACATGGCACGGATTCATGCTGCGACTGCTGGCGCACAGCCTGGAGACCCAGCACTTGCTGTCGAACGAATCGTGGATCTGGCTAGAAGGGAACACCGGGGCAATGTCGTGGGGGACATTGAACTACCACTGCGCATTCCACTCGGGTCTGATGCAGTTCAGGTTATGAGAACGAAATGTGAGAGCACGTTAAAGAGCTTGGAGGAGTGGGCAGAATTTGCCCAGTCTACGGACTTTGAAGGCAAGCCCCTAGTACCTACGTATCTCAGGTAGCTACTTGCACATCAATCATGGAAGTTTTGCATTGAGGCCGGTTACAAATATAACTGAAGTGAATTTTGCACGACTTGGATCAGTACGTCTGGCCTTGCAGGCTATATGACGCAGAGCTGTCGCATACCTTACTATTCACGAATGGAATCGAACGCAATGTGCGGGATCGTTTCACTAAAGACTTGCATAAACGAATTGAGAAGCAAGCAAATTATCCTGGCGTGACTTGACTATGGAGCATTATGTAGAAAAATAGGTAACCTGGATCATTCATTTGCCCTAGAGTACTTTGATACCGGTTATTCCGCAAATACTCCTTGTCAAGCCTTTCCAGCTACAGCCCCTTCTTTTTGACTCAAAAACTCTTTACTGAACGGATAGTCTGTGTAACCAACAGTAGACATGGGTGTGTAAAACGTGTCCCGGTTGTACTTGTTGAGCTCCAGCCCGGACTGAATTCTGAAAGGTAAATCAGGCGTCGAAATGAAATACCTCCCAAACATGACAACGATATCATGATCCGGAAAGTCTTCGTCCACCAGCTTCCGAGCAGTCTCAGGTGTATGTCCGCCAGCCACTAGGACTGGGCCCTCCCTGGCCTGGATGGCGAACGCGAGTGAGTCCGCCGCTTCAACGTCAAGATTCCCCGCGATCCTGGATTCCACGAGATGAACGTAGGCCAGCTTGAGGGGATTCAGCCTCTTGATGATATCCGTGAATTGAGGAATAGGGTTGTCCATCTTCATCGCGTTGAAAGTGCTCCACGGGCTGAAACGAATTCCAGTCCGCTCAGGACCGATCGCATCGCACACGGCCTGAACCATCTCGAAAGCGAATCGGGAGCGGTTTTCGATGCTGCCTCCATAGCCGTCGGTTCTCTTGTTGCAGACGTCTTGGAGAAACTGGTCGATGAGGTAGCCGTTCGCGCCATGCAGCTCGACGCCATCAAAGCCTGCCTCAATGGCGTTCTTCGCAGCCTGAGCATACTGCTGCGCCGTGGTTCTGATCTCTTCGCTAGTAAAAGGAATAGGAGCTGGGCGATCCGAGTCTACAGCGATGTCGCTCGAGCTTCTGAACGCGATGCCTTCCCTTTCGGCGACATCAGTATTCGCAGTACGGCCCAGAGCCCACAGCTGGCAGAAGATGAAAGACCCCTGCGCGTGTACAGCGTCTGTCACCTTGCGCCAGGCCTTGATCTGGGCCTCGTTGTAGATGCCAGGGACGTTTGCGTAGCCCCCGTGCTCTGGAGCAATAAAGGTCCCTTCTGAGACCAGGAGGGTGCCTGGCGTGGACCCTCGCTGGCCGTAATAATCTTCAAAACTGGGCATGGGGACATGGTCGTCTGTGGCGCGGAACCTCGTTAGGGGGCACATGCCTAAGCGATGGTTGAGCTTGATGCTGCCAACCGTGGTGGGTTGGAAAAGCTTTGGGCCGGCCATTGTTGATATTGTCAAGTTGAGGGATTGCTTGGGAGTATGTCTCAATTGAAGAGAGAGTATGTATAACTTGGAAATCAACATGATGAAGAGTTGGAGCAAATACCGGAAGACAAGTGAATTTATCAAGGAACTCTGGACGCACGGTTTTCGACTCCCATTATTCTCACTGCAGTAGGCATTTGACAGCTTGAAAAGCTTTCTTGCTGACCAAATGTCATGAGGTAATTTTGGGAGGCCAACATCGCGCTGGACTCGGAGCGTCCAAGAACTGGGCCATGAGTCAGTACCTAGCATGGACAAGCTTGAGTAATGAGCATCTCCACCTGTGGCATGACACATGATTAAGCTTTCTGCCGTTTCCTCCTGCGGAACTTAATCCCGCAGCCGACGACGGCTGGGTCTCGCCACGATCTAGTAGTCGAGGCGCTGGCCAGGCTCTGGGGTCGCGCGATGGAGATGCCTGACTGGATGGCAGGGTAGTTGAAGGGGTAAGGGCAGAAATCCGGGGGAGAGGGTCGTCTGGGGATGGCGGGGATGGATTGCTGGTCAAAATCCATACGTCTGACACCCAGTGCTTGGGATAACTGAGCAGGGCCTCAGCTAGATCACGCCAGTCATAAACAAAGACTCCGAAAGCATAAGACATCTCGGGATCCCTTTCACCATCCAATATTCTGCTGGCCATTTCCCACACCGTTTACAGTCTGAGTCGTTTTACGTCCTTGCAAACAGCGCTGAAGGCTCTACAGGCAGACTCCGATCAGTCCGACGTCAACGCAAACAAAATGTTTGACAAAATGCTCACCCCTTTGAAGAAGCGCATCAGGGGCAAGACTATCAAACGCATTCTGTCGACGAGCTGTGCCATTGTACGTGCAAATCATGTCGGTGCAGGCTTGATCCCCCAGTCACGCTATAGCATCTTACATTAGATCCTCGCTCACAATGTCGAAAGTCATTCTGCCTTTATGGTTACGATGCTGGTGTACTTGGCGGCGTTCAGGAGACGAAGCCATTCCTCCATGCCATGGGTGTAAGTCACGCACGACCGGCGATTGATTGTAATACAGAAAGTGATGGCTGACCTGTCTTCTATTGTCGCGAATAGAATCCCACAGGCACCTATGTTATCCCCATGATTGCCTCAGCGTACACTCTCGCAGCGACGGTCTGCTCACTTGCAGTGACTGTCATTGGTATGCCCCTAGGAAGACGCATGTGTATTCTCTTAGGAAACCTGTTGGTTGTCATCGGCGGTAGCCTACAAGCGTCTGCATGGTCTGTTCCTCACATGATTGTGGGCCGCATTTTCTGCGTATGTCACCTATTGCTTAGTGAGGAGAATCTGCTTCATGATATTGCCTACTAACAAAATGGTCTACAGGGATTTGGCATTGGCGTAAGAGGATGCTCTCAAGCATACGTGATACGACGCTGACGTTCGCAGTTTATCTCGTGCTCTATCCCAACTTATCAGGCCGAGATGAGCACCGAGAATCACGAGCGTGGCCCTGATGTGGCTGTCACCTGCGTCTTTCTCGTCTCCGGCGCTGCCATTGCGTACTGGGTTGACTTTGGTTTTACCAGAATGGACAACCAAATTTCGTGGGTATGTTACAACAAAACTCGACCCTGCCCAGGACATGAGACGCTGATGCGGAATAGCGTACCCCGGTTGGTCTTCAGGTGGTCTTCGCCCTCGTCGCTGGAGGTCTTGTCCTGCTGCTTCCAGACACTCCGCGATGGTATTATGCAAGGGGTCGCATCGAAGAGGGCGATGAAACCGTTGGCAGACTTCTCGACGCGCCAGTAGACGATCCTCGGGTTCAACAAATCAAGCAGTCCATCCTCGCGAGCATTGCTCTTGAGGAAAGCTCTACAGAACGCGGTTTCCAGATCAGCGACCTCATTTGGGATCGCAGCGACTTGCGCGTTGGTCGACGCATCCGCATTTCTTTCTTGATCCTGGCGATTCAGCAGATGATGGGTAAATCCGCTCAACCTTAGTACATTCAAACTCGAATTAACCATCTTCATAAACAGGTATCAATCTTTCCGTCTATTACAGCACAGTCATCTTCCGGCAAGTAGGCCTATCGCTCTTCATGGCCCAGCTTCTTGCTGCTCTCATGAACACCCTGTTTGCCGCTGGAACAGTTCCGCTGGTCTATACAATCGAGAAGTTTGGGCGCCGAAACATCTTGTTGTACTCGGCTGTCGTTCTGACCACGTGCTTGGTCATCTTTGTTGCGATGATCGGACTCCCAAACCCCACAGCTTCAACTCAATGGACGGCAGTTGGCGCTATCTTGATTTATAATATCGTCTTTGGTTATGGGTGGATCGGTGTTTGTTGGCTCTATGGACCAGAGGTAAGTGATAAAATTTGCCAAAGGAAATTGTTGCATGATTCTGACGCCGTTTAGATTGCTCCACTAAAGCTGCGACATGCCGGTGCAGCTGCTGGTGCATTTGGCGAGTGGCTTTTCTCTTTCATCACTGTCTTCGCTGGTGGTATCGCTCTTCAAAACGTGGGTTGGAAGATATGGATCTGGATGGCACTCTCTTGCTTCTTGGCCATCTTCTTTGTGTACTTCATGTGCCCAGAGGTAAGTAACCTTTCAGGTAGTGTGAGTATCATCACCGTTACTTACGCATCCGCAGACATCCGGAAAGAGTTTGGAGGAAATTGACCTACTCTTCGCAAAAGACGAGGTAAAGCAAAGTCTTCTAGCCCGCCGGGTTGCTGCGGAGAGTCATCCTGACCAAAAGGGCACCGAGTCGCCGATTTACATTGAATCTGCCTGATCATGCAGATACAGTTGCTCCTCCGAATAGCTTGGTGCTTCTTTACAGACTAGGCCGCGCCAAATAGGCAGTAAGAATAGCGAACGAGTCGAAACGCGGGTTGCAATCAACATCATGGCCACAGACAGAGGGCTTGCACGTTCCCAATAAAGTACTCATCCTTTTTTTTTTTCAAGCTTGCTCGTGGGTTTCCGAAACCGGTGTTGTGTTTCAACATGATTAGTGATTTGATGAATGAGCCATTGCAGTGTCTGCATCCTCTGAACTGACGGTCATCTCGGACTTTGCTGGCATGGCACAGGTCGTCAATCAGTTGAAATCAATGCGTCAGCTCAGTGATCCGAACAAGGTCTTCCAAAGGGAGTAAGCACTGTCAGTAGTTGAACACTAGCGTGCTTGCAGAAGCACACCAGAGACGAGGACTGACAATAAGCATAGCTCTTGAATAGTAGGAAATTCTGATGTTGCTACAACACGCCAGTATCGATTTATAATACCACCAGATAGTTATTTCACTTTATAGTGTTATGTACCATCAGTACTTCATGTTTATCAACACGGTCTTCGGTTCTGTGAAGGCTCGGAGGGCGTATTCGCCCATCTCTCTTCCCACACCGCTCTGTTTCGTTCCACCGAAAGGCGTAGAGCAATGGATGATGCTTATGCAGTTGATTCCAACAACTCCCGAGTCAAAAAGTGTAGCCAGACGCAGTGCCCTATTGATGTCCTGGGTGAAAACCTCTGCCATGAGTCCGTAGATACTGTTGTTGGACTTGTCTACGACTTCTGCTTCTGTCTCAAACTTGTTGATGACAGCAACGGGGCCAAAGATTTCGTCTTTGTAAATAGAGGCTTCAGGTGAGGTGTTGGCGAAAAGGGTTGGCTGTATAAAATAGCCCTGGGGACATCATTAGCAAAATTTCCGGTGTTGGTTCATCACCCCATCGAGGAATTGTCCGAAGAAGTACCTTTGACCCGATGCTGGCTCCTCCCACGACCAAAGAACCCTCTTTCTTTTCCTGGGCGTCGTTTATGAAGCCCAGGATTCTGTCGTACTGGGCCTTGTCGACAACAGGCCCGATTTGTATGCCGTCCTGCTCGGGGTCGCCGAGGACTTGCATTTTTTCCTGCAAAGCCTTTGAGTATGCCGCAATGAATTTGTCATAAATCCCAG
The DNA here is from genome assembly GCA_002851775.1 of Verticillium isaacii. Taxonomy (NCBI): domain Eukaryota; kingdom Fungi; phylum Ascomycota; class Sordariomycetes; order Glomerellales; family Plectosphaerellaceae; genus Verticillium; species Verticillium isaacii. The sequence continues at coordinate 1,657,041 of NMXN01000007.1, read as the reverse complement.
ACTGCACATATATCCTTGTGGCAGCAAAACAGATCTGTCCGCTAATTGTGGTCAAGGCGTTGACGGTCCTTCTCAGTGTCAGTCCATGAACAGCAAGCAATAAATATCAACGCCACATACCAATCGACGGCATTCTGGAGGTTTGCATCGTCAAAAACGACTGCTGGGCTTTTCCCTCCTAGTTCCAAGGTAACCCTCTTGAGATTACTCTTAGCGGCCAGGACCTGGACAGCCTTTCCAGTCTGGACGCTGCCAGTGAAGCTGACCTTGGCGACGCTCATGTGCGAAGCCAGAAGTGCTCCAGTGCTTCCATCACCGCCCAGGACTTGGAACACGCCTGGGGGAAACCCAGCCTCGAGAACGAGTTTTCCAAGTGCAGCCGCTGCAAACGGCGTTTTTTCGCTCGGCTTCAAGATGAAGACGTTGCCAGTTGCCAAAGCCGGAGCAGCCTTCAAGCCCATTGAGGCAATGGGCCCGTTCCAGGGAATGATACTAAGGTACACAATTGTGTCAACACGCGATTCAAGTCAAGGAAACACAAGCAACCTACCCAGCGATTACGCCAAGCGGTTCATTGTGAACGAGCTTGTAGAAGCCATCGTCCGCCGGGAACTGCTGGCCACTCTGTTTATCGGTCCAGCCAGCGAAATATCGGAAGCAAGTAATAGCTGTGTCAATCTCTCCCTTTCCGAAAGGTAGCCGAGGTGCCCCCAGTGTGAGCCTAGTCAGGCTGGCAAGGTACGACTCATTGGCTTCCAGGATGTCTGCAAACTTGAGGAGAATGGCTTGGCGCTCTTGTCCCGTCATGGACCTCCACGGCGAACCGGGCTTGAAAGCATTCTGTGCGGCCCGAACTGCAGAATCAACGTCGTCTTGTCCTGCTACAGGAACTTGGTCGCTGACGAGGTCACCAGTTGCTGGGTTGTACACTGAAAGCCTACAGATGTCTTAGAATGTTGTGATCCACGCGAGTCGCATTGGTGTTTTCTGGGCGGACTCACCTCTTTGTATTTTGGGGCTTAATATACTGGACAAAGGGTTAGCATGCGCTTTACGTGCAGTATTACATTAGAATACTAGGCTTACTTCGTTATTCACGAATAGCTCGGTCAGGTGCGACTCGAATGTTACCGACATCTTGCTTGATGCTCGAGGGCGGGAGGAGCTGCAAAGAGTGTGAGAATGAACAGCGACAAGTACCAATCGCTTGGGAGATGCCTAGATGTCGTACTAAAATAGCTGGAAGAAGGTCTCATATGAAGCCTCCATTATTCATATTCTTCATCTCATGTGCCTTTGCCGTTCGGAGGTCTCGCACATCGAACCGACCATGAGTCAGGACAGCATCGTAGCTCGCGATGGGTGACGCTCCCCGCATTCCGGATGTCCACCGCGTCACCCCGCCAGACTCTGGCAGCCCCGTTCCGGCTTACAAAGAAGGGAGTTTGTCACGTCAGTCGAACCCATGAGCGGGGCACCGGGGAGTTAGCGCGGCTCACATCATGACTCTTGCCATTGTGCGGGGACGTGTTCGCCCCTTACATGTATCGCGTGTGCCCTGTGTCATGGCAGCTCGAAGCTCCTACCACAGTGGCAGGTGAATCTATAGGCCAACCCGAATGCGGCTTATCCGTCGATCCCTCGGCGAACACCCCTAACACACACCCCGCGCGCGTTTTCACAATCTCCTCAAGAACCACGTCGCCTGGTCATGCCATATCTTATCCACTTTTGCTCGATTCTTCTAGACACCTCCTGCAGACGACGGTCATGTCCAACGCCGGAGAATCCATCACGGTCGCCGCCGGTCCCTCTACAGAAAACGCCAAGCCTCGGCGGAGATCCCGAACTGTGTCCAATCTGACCCGCCAACAGATACAGCACAAGCGAGACCAAGATCGTAAGGCGCAGCGAGCTCTCCGTGAGAGGAACAAGACCCGTGTAGAGTCTCTCGAAAGTACCATCACGGCCTTAAAAGCCTCTCAAGAAGAAGAGACAGCTGCCCGTGAGGCTCAGCTTCGAGGTTTGCAGGAGGAAAACCGCCGATTGAAGGATCGTCTAGAGCGTTCATCTACCCGTGAAGGCTTGGGCCACGAGGCCACATCGGCTTCGGGTACAACTCCTGCGTCATGGACTTCGCAATCCGAGGGGCTGCCTACCGTCGAAGAAGAGGGGGGGCAACTACCCTGGGAGCCCTCCTGGTACGCCTCGCCTGACACCCAACCTGCCGAGCGAAGACAGCCGTCATCCGATCCCGTCGAGAGGACTCAAGCTGATACGGTGGGGACTCTGTTGTCGCTCCGCCATGCAGTCACTCCACGTAGTCATGGCAGTGTGGCGGTCCCGACTTCAGAGCCTCCCACTGGGGACGTCCCAGTATTCACGACAGTACAACAGGATGCTTTGGTCTCGGATGCCGCATGCCAGACTGATTCGGCCTTGGCCATCTTCTCGGCTCTTCCTCGCCACCTTCCGCCTACTTGTCCCTTGGATCATATTCTCCTTGGGTTTCTCCGATTTCACTCGCGCTCGGCTTCGCTTGACGGTTCACAATCGTCTGTCGGCACGCCACAGGTTTCTTTGAAAGCATACCTTCACCCCGAAATGTCGGATCGCATCGATCCAATCAGCCGGGTTATGAATGAGGTTCTCTCCACATTTGCTCACGTCCACGCCCCGGAAAAGATTTCCTTCATGTATGTCATGCATCGAACAATGCGTGTGAGTCTAGAAGACCCTGGCCCTGGCACATGGCCACCTCCCAGTCCTCGGCTCGCTGACAACCTCACTCAGTGGCAGGTACGGCCTTCAGAATCCACCTACGCAGATCTACCACGCTGGCTCCGGCCTACCGCAACCCAGATCACAGTGCCCCATGCCGCCTGGATTGACAACATACCTTGGTAAGCCTTCAAATGCAGCGTCTGGAGGCTGATGTGCTTACTATGTAGGCCCGGGGTCCGTGACATGTTGATCGAGAATCCTGGAAAGTATCCATTCCAGGTCTTCTCCAGCGTCTACTCGCAATGTGTCACTGTTAGCTGGCCGTACGATATCGAGGACGCCATTTCCGAGGCTGGGGACGACTTCATCCCCAACAAGATCTTTGAGAAGCACATTCAGCGTCTCGGCAACTGGACAGTGTCACGACACTTCGAGGAACTCTATCCCGAGATGGTTCGCGGCATCTACTCGCGCGACTGAGCGACGCTGACTGCCCGCTAAAACATCCACCTTGGAGAGTGAATTGGCGCTCAACGGCATCTACGGGTCGACTTGTGTCCTACCGAGCAGACATGACGCATGGTTCCCCGCCTGCCTGTTCCAGCCCTCCACCATCCAGACATGCGGCCATTAGGTGTTACGTCCGTCCGTGTGGTCCTTCTTGCAATCGCCACAAGGGATCCATATGATGTTGACCCACGACATTAGGTCATTGGCGTCTTGCTGGAGCCGAAATGATGGCCTTGAGTAAGGCAGGTCCCTCAGTAGTCTCAGCCGAGGCCTGACCAGACATGAGTCAGGTCACGTCACCTGTTCAGAAAGCACGCTACTGCGTGGCATGGCTGCCCTCCAACTGAAAAACGCGGGGTGTATTTACTCCAACAGTTGGGCTGTGGGGAAGATTGTTTGGGCCGGTCTCCGGACTGGTAGCTTCGGCCGGCGCACCACGGTCGTACTGAACTGACCAGCGCCGAGGCCGCATAGAATCTCAACAGTGCGCGACATCTGATCTGCTCAGAACTAATAAAAAGAGCTACTGAACAGCCTTACCCCCCATTCCTTCTTTTCATCCTTTGGCGCCAGTCCCAACCGCCGAATTTGAATCGACCCTTCAGCTTGCTTCGAACTTTCCACTTGACCATCATGGGATCCCTTCCGGTGGAGACGATGCTGGCTGCCCAGTATAATGTGGTATGTAACTACCCATCTTGACTCGAAATCTTGGATTAGATTCGTACTCATGGTCCCACAGAACAAGAACAAGGTTGAGGTCAACGATGTGCCAATTCCAAAATGTCAGGACAATGAGATTTTGATGAAGACGGCTTGCGCTACACTGTGTCATTCGGACCTTGTCAGTATTTTCAAAACGCCCAGGACACTGTATAATGCGGCACTTCCTGTGGCAGTAGCACCCCTCAGATCTGAGCGACTCTAACCCATAAACCTTCAGATGCTCTTTTGGGGCCATACGGCAGAAAAGCCTTCCACGAATACCATGACCATCGGCCACGAGAGCACGGGAACCGTCGTAGCTATGGGAAAAAACGTCCAAGGCTTCAAGATTGGAGACAAGGTCGGATGCCTTGGCTGTAGCTCTGCATGCTGTAAGTCCTTTTCAGTAGATTCACATGACGGAGAGCTCATATCAGGATCACGCAGATGAATGCGAAGGATGTCAGGTCCACAACCTGTTCTGTGAGAAGGGGACACAGCGACTTCACGGATTCCAGACGGCTGGGCACTTTGCAGAGTATTCCGTGACCGATTATCGAAACGCCATGGTCTTGCCAGACGGCATGGATATGGTCACAGCTGCTCCTCTCTTCTGCGCTGGAGTTACGGGTATGCAATCACTCTACTACAGCTTGCATGTTCAGGCGTCGCGTTTGAACCCGTTAATGAAGTGCCGGCTGGAATACTAAGCTGACTTCTGTGCTCAGCATATCACTGCGTCAAGGGTTGCGGCCTCAACCAAGGACAGTGGATTGCCATCATCGGCTGTGGTGGTCTAGGCCATCTGGGTATGCTTATTCTTACCTCAAGGGTCTGGTCTTCCTGGTTCATTACTAACAACAGAAAAAAGCTGTTCAGTATGCTAAGGCGATGGGGCTGAAAGTGATCGGACTGGATATTTCAGACGCACAGCTTAAAGATGTGAAACAGCTCGGTGCTGATGCGGTTTTCAACACAAGGTCCGATCCGGATTACGAGAAGAAAATCAAGGAGCTTGCGACGGGGGGTTGTCACGCAGCAGCAGTGTTCAGTGCGTCGAACATTGCCTACAGCGATGCCCCGAAGACACTCCGGTACGTCTCCCCAGGCAGTGAAAGATCCAAATTGATCGCTTGAGGCCGCTGACAGAGATAAACACAGCATCAATGGGCTTCTCATGGTTGCCGGGATTCCTAAGGGCGAGCTATCCATTTCTGCGCTTGATATTCTGCTCGGCAAATTCCGCATCGCTGGCAAGAGTAGTGGCATCCCACAGAACATGCCAGAGGCGCTCCACTTCAGTCATAAGCACGGCATCAAGTCTCACGTAGTGGTTCAGCGGGATATTCACGACATTAACACCATGATTGATACTATGGAGGCTGGACAGACTGCTGGACGACTCGGCATTGTCTTTGAGTAGATCGCAACTTGGATTTGAGAAAGCCATAAGCGTAAAATAAACGACGTTGTTGTCTCAGACCCCCTAAATGCGTGCAAACAGCCACGGCTGAGACTGGTCCTGGGAAAGGAACGAATTATGCTCCACGGATCACGATGTGCCACGAATTATGCGTTTCAAGTCTTTCAATCGCCTGTTCAAAGCTTCTTGTGGTCTACTGGCGAATCAAATATAGAAGTGAGGGATGAAAGGCTCTAAATATCGAGAAATACACCCTTGCGATCATCGCCTTGACATCGTCAATCGCATTGCCACATCTGCGCTTCGGCTCGATTTTGGCCAGTCCCAGAGGGTCACCAGCTTTCATCGGCCAAGACTGATTTGCGGCTGCTCAGGGGGGCTCCTGGTCTTCGAATACAAGGCCCTCGGCTCTCGCAAGTCGAATACCTGTGGTTTCTCCACAGAGCTTCCGGCTAGCTACTGAATACGACAATAATTGCCCTTTCTTCGGGAATGACTTCCGAAAGCACCCTGTTACGCAAGCACGGACGGCTCCAAATTGCCCCCCATCGATCAATGGCGCGTCCTGGAGACTCTGGGGTCTCCCCATATTCGCCCACACTGGGACCGGGGCCCCGCGTTTCCTGCGACTTCCATATAAAAGCCGTGTTCATCATTGCATACTCATTGGCTTTTCTTGATATGGTAGAGTCTTTGGGTTATTGAGTTATTTTGTTTGCGCAGTCATTCACGCCGTCACAAACGTCAGTCAATCGCGTACGACATCATGTTCAACCTTTCGGTTCCATTGAAAGGCAAATGGTTGCAAACAGCAATCACTGCGAGTGCAGGCAGCTGTTACCTTCTTTTTGGATACGACCAAGTATGTGCAAACCTATCCTTTTGTGGCGGTTGGGTTAGCGATGTCGGGAGCGCCGTGCTGATCTATCGCTCGTCTATCAGGGAGTCCTAGGCGGACTCATCACCCACCCAAGTCTGCTGAATTCACTGGGAAATCCAAGCTCCGGCTTCCTCGGTACCATAGTCGGTCTCTACTACATCGGTTGCCTGCTAGGTTGTATTGTAACGGCCTTCGTGGGCGATAAACTTGGCAGAACGGCCACTATATTCTGGGGTTCCGTCATCATGGTCGTCGGCGCGGTCATCCAGGCCAGCGCCTTTGGCGCTCCCCAGATGATCGTTGGCAGGATAATATCCGGGATCGGAAACGGTACGTCGCTTGCACAATATGACTCCTCAAGCCACGCTGAACGTCGGTGGCATAGGCATGAACACTGCGACGGTCCCAGTCTGGGTATCTGAGTGCTCTCGAAGTGGTGCTCGAGGAAGAGCTATCGCCATACAGCTTTCAATTGTCATTGTAAGTTGGCTCATGGCGATTAGTACTCAAATAAGAAGCTAACCCCGGTGTAGTTTGGGACAGTCGTTGCGTATTGGCTCGACTATGGAACCGTCCGACACTTGACAGGCGAAGTAAGTTCTTGCAGTCAGAGACAGGCCACCCGTTTTAATGCTCACCATTACACACAGGTCGTTTGGAGGTTTCCGGTTGCGTTCCAGATTGTTTTTGCTCTCATTACCATCGTGACCATTCCATTTCTACCAGAGAGCCCAAGGTCAGTGCACGAAGTCTAATGTGTAGAACATCTTTCCCGCTGACAGACGCCAGATGGCTCTATTCACATGGCCAGCAAAAGGATTCCGTGGAGGTTCTAGCCCGGCTACTGAACTGCGCACCCGACGATGAACAAGTCAGGGCCACGGAGGCTGAAATGGCGGCTGCTCTTCAGTTCATGGAGTCCAACCCCAAGTTCACTATCAAACAGCTTTTCAACGACAAATCTGACGCAAAGAATATGCGACGTCTAGTGCTTTGTTTCCTGATTCAGTTCTTCCAACAATTTACCGGAATCAATGTCATAGCGTTTTACGGTAAATATAGCGGGTTCTAAAAGTAACAAACAATCCTAGACCATAGTTCAGCTGACATCTGGGCTCTCTCTTAGTTACAATCGTCCTCGAACAGAACGTTGGCCTTTCCAGAGAGACTGCTGGTCTTGTAGCTGGCTGCATCCAGATTGCTTTCTGGCTTGGGACCTTCCCTCCCATGGTTCTAAACGACAAATTGGGCAGACGGAAGGTTCTCATCCTGGGTTCGATGGCGCTTCTCACCTTTATGGCTATCTTCACCGCTGGCATTGCCGTGAACACCTCAGCTTCCTCCAAGATGGCTTTGGCCATGCTTTTTTGCTACGAAATCTCGTTCGGTATGTCGTGGAACTCAGTCCCTTGGCTCTACGCCCCCGAAATTACCCCCCTACACATTAGGCACATTGGGTCGGCCGTTGGCGTCTTTTCCGAATGGCTTTGGACTTTTGTGAGTTGAGTCGGATTCTAGATAATTGACAGTCCCGAAAACTGACAGGGCCCTACAGGCAATTGCGCAGATGACCCCGGCAGCAATTGCCAACACCGGATGGAGAATCTATCTCTTGTTCTGTGTTATGATTCTTCTGAATATCCCCTTCACATACTTCTTCTTGCCGGAGGTAAGCTTACATAGGACTTGGATTGTCTCCTTTGCACCAGCTAATCTCATCTCATCAACCAGACGAATGGAAAGACTCTCGAGGAAATTGATTACATTTTTGTTGACAGATCCAAGCTTGATATTCCCAGCTCTAATCAAATATCCAACAGTGGCGGAATGGATGAGATTACTCCTAGTCCCAGGGCCTAAATATACAAGGCTTTTTGTTATTCTATCAGTAGCACGAACGCGTTCAGTTCATATCACGTACTGCCACTGAGACATCAACGTTGCCCAAAATCTCCTCGATTCACCAACTCCTAGGCTCAGGTAATCAAATTTACTTGATTCAGCAATCATACGAGCAAGCTGGGTAGAAACGGAACTCGTTGACATGGAACCTGTTGTAGAGAAGAATTTCTTGATTCTATGAATGCTTTCGTCTGTCAGATACTAACTACACCTGGGCTTGGCCTCTAACTTCGTATCATCATCCACCGGCTGAACGCCTAGTTGCAACTGTCTGAACGAAGGTCGTTTCTCTCATCATTCAAATCATCGGGCCAGGTTCTTCATTCTCAACCACTGCCTGGGCTAGAACAACATTCTCAGCGTTTGGTCGAATGTCAATGATGATGAGGTACAGAACATCCTAAATACTTGGTCAGCAAAAGAGAATTAGAACTCGGGGGATCTTTCTTACCTTCTGGAAGAGACTCTTGAATCCGTTGCTCGTGTAATTGCTACCCCCTTTTCTTTCCTTCTCCTTCTTCTGCTCCTTTTTCATTTCTTTCTTTCTTTCCTTCTCCTCTCTCTCCTCGCTCTTCTGTCTCTCTCTCTCTCTTTCCTTCTCCTCCTTCTTCTCCCTTTTTTGCCTCTCCTTCTCTGTTTCTCTCTCCTCTCTCTCCTCTCTCTCCTCCCTCTTCTGTCTCTCCCTCTCTCTTTCCTTCTCCTCTTTCTTCTCTCTCTTCTGCCTCTCCTTCTCCGTTTCTACCTCAGCCTCCGGTGATGAGGATATCTGCACGGAGTTCTTTGGCTGCTGTTTCTCCTCTTCGTCTCCCGAGTCGGGATGTGTTGCATTGTCGTCAGCCGCCGTCTGCACTACCCTGCCCCTGGTAGACCATTTGCCGGCAGTTGCAAATGCGACAATATCACCACTTGCAGCTGGATGGTTCGGATCTGCATAACGAGACCTGAATTCTGGCTTCGGCATCGAGCTCGCAACGTTGAAATCGGGGTTCTTCTGGATCCATTTGGCCTGGGCGCGTTTGTCCGAGAAGAGGTCCATCCAGACTTCCCCACGATCAATGCCGTTTTTCCTCTTCCCGTCGGGCTTGGTACACAACACCTCTTTCGTCTCGTCAGTGGATGGGAAGACCAGCGGCGCCGGATCGGGCCAATCGAAGGCTCCGCTGCACGGTTTCATCCTGTCCTTGATCTGCTGCTGTAAATTCTTCATCATGTCGTCTCTTGATGATTTGTTCATCATGACGTTCCTTGCGTGCTGCGCGAAGCCCGTCTCCGTTGCCGCCTCAACCGTCTTGCCCTCAAAGTCGACCGCCGTCACAAGCTTCTCGTCGCTGGCCGCATCAGACCTCCAGGTGGCGCAGAAACACACCAGCCCCCGAGGCATGAAGAACTCCGCATTCGCGCGGTCAAGGAACCTGGCAGATCGGTTGCGACTGTCCGCCTCGAGCAGAGCATACGTGCCAACATCGACCGCGAGTCCGATCAGCATTGTGAATGGCTCGGGCGCGGCTTCGCCAGCAAATCCCGCAAGGTTGATGACGTTCAGGTAGGGGTTAGGCTCAAGCGACTTGTTGAAAGTGTCGACGAAATCGAGAAATGTTTCCTGGTCAATACCCGCACTGGCCAGAACTGGCGCATATGCTCTCACGAAGCCGCGAGCTCGGTTTTTGGGGCGTCGTTGCGGCACCACCACCGGCACATTAACGCGGGCTTGGGGGCTGTCGCCAGGGATGTAAGGATGTCGTTTTAGGAAGGCAGTGGCGAGGTTGCTGGGCTCTTTTGAGGTCTTCGCAGCCTTCTCGGTGTCGAACTCCGCTTCATCGTCATTTGGCGTCCCTGCGGTCCTGTTCTGCTGTACCGACGTCCTTTTGTCCTCCGACGGCGAGGTAGCTTGAATGTCTTGCTCTTCCTCGTCTCGTCTCCAGATTGCTTCATTCGCCTGCTCTGCCGCCGATTTCTTGTCTGTTGTTGAACAGCCTTCCGAAGACCCTTCCTCGGCTGATGGAGGATCTTGCATGGACGAATCCTCTGCTTTCAGTTTCTTCTTCTCCTTTCGGTACTGGACCGCCTCTGATGTGAACCCGACGACGGCAGCCGCCACCCGAATGAGCTCATCGACGGGGTCGTCTTTATCTCCGAGGGGGGCATTTCCCTTCTCCTTCTTTTTCTTCGAACTGCTGCCGACAACGTCCTTGGCGGCCTTCTTGGCTGCGGTGATGGCGTACTTCTTGCTTTCCTCCACAAAGCTGGAAGGCATGGTGGAAGCTGTGATGGGTTTCTCAACGGGGCTAATCTTGGTGCTGTCTGCTGAAATCCAAAGAGAACAAGAGTCAGATCGAATACTGTTTCAACGGAGCACTATGGAAAGTGAAGGGTGGAAGGTGCCATGCTTTATGCGAAACACAAATATGTTGTAGTGATGGCATTCCCGGAATGGGAACATAAATCAAGGCATCGCAATCAGGATCTCAGGTGCGGCACGGAGGGCGACGGGGCCCTCCAAAGCGGGGTCCGCAGGGCGCGACACCCGAGCATGCGGGGATTTGACTTTCCGGGTCTTGGCAGCTTACTATGGCCGGGCGGCCAGGCGACAGACAGCACTGCCACTGGAACTTTTGAGACCATGCAGCCAGCCTGCGATCAGCATGAGGCAGTGCACAAGTGGCTGCCGCCATCAGCCTTGTCAGAAACGGGCGAACAGGGAGACAACCCGAGCTCTGCTGGATCGCCGGACTGCCATTCGGGGCGGGCAAGTCACAGCGGCGAGAACACCTCTACTCGGAGCGGGGCCGGCAGCGGAACGGGGGTCGCGAGAGTTGGCCGGGGCGGAAGGAAGTGATTCTTCGTTCCACAATTCGATCGGCCTGGTGCGACGTGTCTTCACCAGACCACAGCCCCTTCTACTACAGCTTTCAACGTGATCTGCAAGCTACACAGCACAGCGAGTCTCTCGACAGTACGCCACATCATGGCGTAAACCTTAGAACCGGTAGAAATCCCAAAACAAGCAGCGTCACTCGTCCACCTGATCTCGTCTTACGATCTTCTGAGTACGCTGTGGTCATGAATTTAAGCCGTCGATCAGTACCATCTTGCCCTCACGAGTCGCGCTCATTTAATCTACATCCGTGATCCTCTCAAAATCTTCAAAGTTCTTATCCGTCAAAGTACATGCGACGGCCGCGGCCTGACCAAGCGCCAGGCGCACCAGCGACCGTACAGTAATCCAAGGGCCGGCTCTCCAGCATCAACCCGGACTTTATTGGAGACGAATAGATCGAGATTCGCGTGTACAACGTCAAGTGCGACGAGGCCGGCGCTCTTCCCTGCCTTCGTTGCGGAATCAATATCTGTAAAGAGTGCCGCTACTACCCCCGAGCCATCACCGCCGAACGGGTAGCTCTTCCGGCGCCAGCACCTGACCTCCAGCCATGAGCTTCGGAACATCATGTGTCTGTGTCCACCCTGCGATGCATCGATCGAAGATGCGATCGCAGGGTTTTTCTTCAACGAGCTCTGCGACTGCGACGGCTACAAGCTGTGGGTTTGCTTGCGTTGCAGAAAAGAAGAGTCGTGCGATTCGATGAAGTACCTCCACGAACATACGAAGATGGAATGGGATTGGAACGAGGATGAGATCGATGACGGAACTGGTGGTGGACCCTCGAAGATGACGCAGGATCGCCAGCACGATCGAACTGTAGGTCCCTGGCCGCCTCGAGTGATTCCTCTCCGGGACCTCCTGCCACTCCTGTTTGCTTCCTCTATAGCGAGTGCTCGTGCTGATTGTGAGCTTGGCAGTGTAGTTGTGGTGCATGAGTGGCGCGAAATTCGACGACGACGCGCGCCCTAGGTGCACGTGGTGCCTAACGCCCTACCCAAAGCTAGGCTACCGACGTCCTGGGGATGATTCACCTTCAGCCTGACTACAGTGCAAGACAATATGACGAGCCTGCCGTCACAAATTCGAGAGATCGATTTCTTGTTGGGACTTTCAAAGCTTCACTTGGATCATGTCTGGTTGAATCGTGACTTGATAGATGCCAACTTTTTCTAGTCTCTAGCTTTCTAACCGAAAACATGGCTTCTCAAAGAAGTGTCATTCCTCGGACATTATTTAGGGGTAGCGTCGTTTAGACCATTCGCGACGCTGTAAATTCAATCTGGAACTGCGTATCGTAGAGTTGATGGGGTGTTGAAATGACCTCCTGAGGATGGGCAGTGTAGATCACGGTGTTTGTATGCTCGGGTGTGTAGAGGCGGTTTGCGATACGTTCACCCCTTTTATGGCGAGTGAAAGTCATATATCAAAGAGCTACAAGAGCGATGACAGAGATATCATCAACGTCAAGTCTAGCAAAAGCGATGTAAGAGTAGTGCTCAATTACAAGGAGGTCGGTTGTCGTAAAATGACGTTAATGAACGCCCAAATTGATATGTTCAAGGTGAGTCAATCCTGAAAGCCTCTCTTATTTGCTGTAATCCTTTTCGTCTCGTGGTGTCGCGTCATTACTTTGCGAAAACAGTTTGCGGAGCTCATCGGTTGAACGACAGACTTTGAGTTCACTGGGGATTTCGACCCGGTGATTGTACAAATATGACCTTGTCTCTCCATTGCTATCCTTAGCAAATAGTATTTCTGTTGAACCAGATTAGATAGCTGACTCCGCAGGGTCGCTGGGAACAGGACCACGTAATTCCTCGGAGCTGACAAGGACGGCTTTCCTGCTCTATGGAGAGTCTAATAGCCAGCTAAGAATCAACAATCACATCTATCGCAACACCGAACCAAGGGTCCCGAGCTCTCAGGCACAGCCTAAGCTAAGGGTTGGGTTCACGCGAGCAGTGAAGTCCATTCAACAGATTCAGCAGAAACGTGCTTCGGCGAGTGCAAGGAAGCTGCTTCCCTAGGGGACTGTCATTGCATTGACGATGGACAAGTCGGTGGCGGGGTGGCGAAGTAATCGCAAAGACATCGTGGGTGCCTACGTCGCTCCTGGGACTGGGACTGGTGGATTTAGGGGTAGAACTGTAGCAAGCACTGCAGCAAACATATTGATACCTTCACTGCACGTGTTCAGCGATGCCCAGTAGTTAACACAGGAGATGTGACATCGCCATTCGCTCTTCATCAGGACTCCACACCTTTGAAGTCATCGGTCTTGCACTTTGCTCGGTGGCAAATCGCTGGAGAGGAGCAACCCGCAGTGTCTTGGCTTGAACTGTTCTGAAAGTTATTCCGCGTAATCAATGATGGGGAACATCTCGGTTGCTGTCAAGACAAGATTCTTTCATACGATACCTACACAGACACTCGAGTCGTCAAAATATATGATCAGGTTCCAGAGGTGTGGTGGACCGGGGGACAGAGGGAGCCATTGAGCTCTTCTTCCTACTCTGTGCTTAAAAGGTCTCTAATTTCAAATTGGTCTAGAGGACTAGTAATTTCTGTATTTAATAAACTTAAAATATTTGTATGGACAGAAGAGATTAGAAACCAGACTCCAGATCCTGTCTAGACCGTATATCTGCTGTGTCTGCTCTCAAGCCTACCATGTCTTTCCAATCGTACATATTCCTTTATCAAGCTACTTAATCGCAGCGACCAGCCTCTTCGAAGATGTGTCCCCTCTGGTGGAATGGTTTGGGGACCATCACGCATCGATCTGGTATGCTTCTCTTTGTCTTCGTAGCCCGTTTAATGGCATCACACCCGTGGTTGGGCGGTCCCAGTGTCCGTATCGAGGAATATCCCTCGTTGTACTTCGAGATCTCGGCCAGCTGCTATCTTCGACGCCTATTCGACACACCCTGGTGAGCCTGATTTCAATCGAAGCCTGTCTCGGAAATCGGTGATCTGGATGTCTTCTGGGTAACTCGGTCGTGTTTTTTGGTTCTTGTCTCCGTTCTGGCTCTTATTCCCCGTTGTCCAATGTTGATGAACTAGATTTGAGGTCAGATTAGGTCCGTTTCGTTTTGTACTTCCTTACTTATTTTTCTTCCGCGGACAGAAACGAGTGGAAAACCCTCTAGCCTCAAGAAGGGCACAAAGACGCATGTTCTGATTGTATTCATGCGAGACTGCCTTACAGAAAGCAGGTCACGGGCAGCAGGAGGCACCTGTGACACCAAACAACAATTCACAAGCAAGGTCTCGCAAAGATTTGCTGCCCCGGACCTGTTGGTCACTAGCGGCACAGGTCATCCCATCATCCCGCGTCTTGCTGTATCCCCAGCTCGCCGCAGGGAGGCCAGTCGTAGGGCACGTGGGCATCTCTACGGGCAGTCCGAGCGTCACGTGCCGCCGAGACATCGAAGAGGAGACGGGTCGGGTCAGCCAACGCCCACGGCAAACTCATCTAGCACACCTTTCCGGGGTCTCGTCCGAATTCTGCATCGGCGGACACCGAAGAACAGGCATCATACATCAAGGGGGGCATTGCAAGTGTCTTGCCAAGCTGTAGAGGCCATCGAGGTGCACGGCAGGGTCTTGAACACCCCTGACGACATGCTCTGTATATGCGCTGGGCAATCCGGGCTGAAAGGATTCTGATGATCTTCGAGAAGCCTTCCATGACGCCTCATTCGACAATGAGAGACATGAGGTGTGCGGGCGGCCACCCAATGAAGTCAATAATGTGGTCGACTACCCGTGTCATGAGACACGGATGTAAGCCTAGCTCTTGAAGGCGCGCTCCCGTCACGGCGCCTCCCAGCCGCACCATCGTACCGTCTCAAGCCATCGAGATTGCAGCTCCATCTAGGATTGAGCAGAATTTGCAATCGCACAGTTGTCAAGACAAACGGCGCCGCACTACGACCTGGGGGCAGCCGAACGAGACGCCTCGTAAGTCGGGGTACGGTGGCGGGAGAAGAGTAAGGTGACGAAGTGGAATCGAAGCCTCGGAGCAAAGAGGCACGCGATACAGGCGGCACAGCCAGCGACCTAGCGAATTGACCTTTGCATCCAATAAATTGGGCGTGATAAGGTGGTCCGGCTGTGGCCCGCGGATCATGACACTCGAGGCGATGGGTTTCCCAATCCGCGGGTCTTGGCAGTTATCTGGTTCGCTGCTGGCGCCAAGCGCCCCACGATCCATAACGAAGAGAGGGTGGGAAGCAAGGGCGGCCTGGATGATCGCAGGCCATAAGCGACGAGGTCACTGTCTGTCGTTGCGATACACAACCCTTTTCGGCTGCACGTGGGGATTTGCGGCTCTCTGATTCGGTGTGGAGAGTCTCGTCGACACTCGCCATTTGGCGCCTTGGCGCCTTGGCGCGGGAGCGCGACTGTTTCCCTCTGGCCCCCCTTTTCAACCTCACCTCCTTCAACTAGTGAGTAGGTAGACTGTTCGGCCTGGCTGGTGACGTTTTGAGCTAAGTGGCCGTCGCATGTGCGCTGACTGCTGGCAATGAGTCGCTGTGAGAGGTCGTCTTGGCCTCCCCACCCCTCCCCTTGCCTCGTCTCACCCCCGTGCCCCGTCGCATCATGCCTATGTGCTTGCAGGGAACGCTCGCGCATGCGGGACGCCCCCAAATCTTGTTCTATGGCCCACCTGCCGGACGCCTCTGTGCCTCCTCCGACCCTCTCGTCGAAGCCCATCGCGACAGGCCTACACGTGGGAGCTAACTGTTCTTGGCACCCGCACGCCTCGTCCCAACACGACAGCGACGGCGCCTCTTTGGTCTCCCAGTTCACCTGGAAGACGCTACCAGGGTGACACTATGCGTCGAAAACGCCCAGGGAGCCACCGAGAAGACCCAAAGTCGCAGCTCGCCCGTCCTTGGCACGCAGCACGCCGGGATCCAGCCAGTCTTTCTCTCTCGCCAGGTGGAAGGGGGGAGGCAAAATTCATCTTGCTGGGGTAGGCGTGGGATGCTCATCGGCGCAGCTGTTGGATCATGTCGCCTGCCAAGCGTGGCGAGCCCGAACCATGAGCCCCCCTGTCCACGCCCGAGGGTACGACGGTCGAAGAGTTGGGGATTCTGCATGCCCACAGATGCAGCACAACCTTATATATATCCTCTGGGCCGTCTCTCCTTCTTCCGAGCCTATCTTGATCTCACAAGTCAAGTCACCCCACCGACCCTCAGCCCGGCCTCGCTCCCTGCCGCTCAAAAGGCTTTGAGACTCACTTCGCTCATTCTTGACTCTGGTCAACAACTGCCAACCATGGCTCCGCTTCACCAGTACGACTACCTGCTAGCGGCGGGTTTCATATTTGCGTTCCTCGACTCGTGGAACATTGGTGCGTGGTCTGGTCATGTCTAGAGCTGAATTTCGCTGACAAAAAGCTTCCAGGCGCCAACGATGTCGCCAACTCGTGGGCCACCTCGGTCTCCTCGCGGTCCGTGACCTACATTCAGGCTATGGCCCTCGGTTCCGTGCTCGAGTTTGCCGGCGCTGTCGGTGTCGGAGCCCGCGTCGCCGACACCATCCGCACCAAGGTCATCGACCTCGACCTTTTCGCCGACAACCCCGCCATGCTCATGCTCGGCATGGTCTGCGCCATCACGGCGTCCTCCTTGTACCTGACCGTCTGCACCAAGATCGGTCTTCCCGTGTCGACCACGCACACAATCATGGGCGGCGTTATCGGCATGGGCGTCGCCACCGTCGGCGTCGACGGCGTCATCTGGGCCGACTTTGACGCCGGCATCAACAACGGTGTCATCCAGGTCTTCCTCGCCTGGATCATCGCCCCCGGCCTCTCAGGCGCCTTCGCCGCCGTCATCTTCCTTGCCACAAAGTACGCCGTCATGGTCCGCAACAACCCCGTCATCAAGGGCCTCGCCACCGTACCCCTCTACTTCGGCATAACCTCGTCCCTCGTTACTATGCTACTTATCTGGAAGGGCGGCTCTATCGAGACGGGCTTTAGCGGCGCCGAGGAGGCCGGCCTCATCGTCGGCGTCGGCTCCGCCGTCGCCCTCTGCGCCACCGTTTTCTTCGTCCCCTGGCTGTACCGCGTCGTCATCAAAGACGACTGGCAGCTCCGCTTCTGGCACATCCCCATGGGCCCCCTCCTGCTACGCCGTCCTGAGCCCCCCGTCCAGCCCGAGGGCTACCGCGGCGGCATTAAGGACTTCTACGAGGGCCACCTCACCAAGGAGGAGCTTAACGCCCTACGCGCCGGCGGCGCCCACTCCGCCGACGAGGAGGCCAACCCCACCGGTGAGAAGAAGGTCCTCGGCAACGACATCTCCGACGTTGACTCAGGCCGCGTCGCCTCGTCCACCACCACCCCTGCGAACCCCCGCGACGTCCACCTCACCGACGAGAAGAGTCCTACCGCCGGCATCGTCGGCCCCCGCCCTGAGGGCAAGTGGAGCTCCGGCCCCGTTCTCTTCTGGCGCCTCAAGTGGCTCTTCCTCCGAGGTGTCGACCAGGACGTCCACAAGCAGCAGCGCCGCAAGAACATGCTCGCTGGTGACCTGGATGAGATCCACTCCCACGTCGCTCACTTCGACAACCGCGCCGAGTACCTGTATTCCTTTCTTCAGATCATGACCGCTTCCGTCGCCTCATTCGCTCACGGTGCCAACGACGTCGCCAACGCTATCGCGCCTTTCGCCACCATCTACGAAATTTGGAGGACTAACGCTATTGCCGGCTCTAAGTCGCCCGTGCCTACATGGATTCTGTAAGTTTCCATGTCTTCTGACCAGTTGTTGCGGTGATTCGGGGTGTCGGCGTGGTTTGGACTGCCGGAACCAGGGCCCTACCCGGCGATACCCCGACCTTATATTTGCCCCGACACCCTGAATTGAAAGATAACAACATCTAATATTTTTACAGCGTCTACGGAGGTGCTGGTATTTCCATCGGTATCTGGACTTACGGTTACCACATCATGCGCAACCTGGGTAACCGCCTAACGCTCCACTCCCCCTCGCGCGGTTTCGCCATGGAGCTCGGTACTACCTGCACGATCATTCTCGCCACCCAGCTCAGTAAGTCTTCTCCTGCTTGTTTTCCGATGCTCTGAGAGGCTCCAGGCATGATCGATGCTGACTAAGATACAGAGCTTCCAGTCTCTACCACCCAGTGTCTCACCGGTGGTGTGATCGGTGTCGGCCTTTGTTCCGGAACTTGGCGCTCCATTAACTGGAGAATGGTTGCATGGATCTATGGAGGATGGATTATTACGTTTGTTTCTCTAAAAATCAGCTCAAACGCTAAAACTAACCGAAAAATCAGACTTCCTGTTGCTGGCCTGCTCTCCGGCGCCCTTTGCGGCATCATTATCAACGCTCCCCGCTGGGGCTACGTCAGCAACTAGACAGAAACTTCTCGGAAAATTTCTTCAGCATCTTCTCGGGTGTTGAAAGCCATCATCGGGGTATTCCCCTGCTGTTCCGGCCTACGATCGGGTCTGACAAAGTGCTCACTCCGGGGCGAGGATCTTTCTCTCCCCACATTCTTTACCGTCAAATAGACAGCTTCTGGTGCACTGGATACTATACCCTCATTTAATTGAAAAGTCTTGACCAGAGTCCTTCTGTTCCCAATGCGTGATTGTTAAATTGGCCATCTACGGAAATCCTTTATAAACTAACTATATGAACTCGGTTTCTGATAGACTTAGGCCTCGCGCAACACACCTCAAGCTTTCCCGTTAAATGTTATCGTATATAGTCTCTGCGTCATGCGGTTCCTCCGCCAATGCTTCTATGAATCTCTCGTAGTCGGAGCTGGGAGACTTGAGATTCAGCTCTCTATTGCAATGAGGTCCATTCGTCTGCAGGTTGGAAAGGAAAATACTTGCCGCTGAAAACGGCAGGAAGTCCTCAATGTGATGGGGATTGCATACATCGTGCCATCCATGATAAGCTGCTCGAGCAGTAGCGAGCCACTGCCTTGCTTTGTCGAAGCAGGTCTCTGCAGTTCCTTCGTGCAGTGATACTGGCAATTTATCAGACCCTGCCTTCTGAGCTCTGTCCAGTCGTCAGGATACTTTTGGAAGACTTTGCAGATCAAATCTTCCTCTTCTTCGGACGAAGTTACAACACTCTGCGCGAGAACCTCCTGGAGCAATGTGTCGTACAGCTGTCGTCCCTTGGCTGTGACCGCCGCCCCGCGCTCCTCGATTTCGCCGAAACGGGCCTTGTGATTTCCCTTGACAAAGGAAGGACCACGCGCAGGCGAACTCGGGCTGCCAGAAGTTGCGTCATTTCTGAACTTGATGTTTTCTTCAAGTGCCAGAAAACTTGTCTGGCGGAGAAGAATGGGATACTTGCGTCGGGGTGGGCCTTCAATGCATGGCTTACCGTCCATGCCAGCATCCTTCATGGCTTCTTGGACAGCGAAGATATCGAGTGTTCGTGGCGTCAGAAGATTGATGTGCGCGCTTCGGAAACAGGCGATATCAGCCAAAATAGGATGCTCGGCTTTCAAAATGTTGTACTGCTCAATGGTGGACGCCGCTACTGGCAGCCAACTTAATGTTTACAGAGACTGTGGGATGAACTCCGTAGCTTGGTTTGCTGTCAACCCCCCGCCCTGGGCCTCGGCAATATCTAAAAGCTGGAGGAACCCGGTTGTTAAAATGCTTATTCTCCCAAGCAGATCGAGCGATAATGATTTAGCCTTATCTGAAGCCAGCAATTCTGGGCGTAGAAGCGCTGCGAAAATTCGGAAGGGATTTCGGTGAAGGTTCGCGCTTGTCGCTGGTCTAAAGCAGATTGCATGCATTGGCAGACCCGCAGGTGACAGATCGTAATACGCAACTGGGTACATCCCTAGGACAGAAAACAATGTTTTCACCGTGAGGAGTTCGTGTGGGGTGCCGAGTTGGATGGCACCGTTCAGAGGTTAAACGGCCAAGAGCTGTCCCAAGCGCATCCGCATGGGTTGTCTGGGCGACCTCGCCTTGTTCTTCTCAAATCTGAGACAGATTGACTTTGCGGACGATTTGGAGCCAGTCGCCATAGAGAGGCACCTCCTTTTGGTACATGGTCGACATTGAAATTGCGAATTGCGTCCGCAGGTCGTCAGGGTCGACATATGGGGCAATCCGGCCGCTCAGGGTCGGTTGCGGGGGAGTTGCCGGTTTAGTGGATACGTGAGAAGTCATGCTGGATCGTGCAATGAGCTGATTGTCGAAAGAGGTCGGATTCCTAGGCAATTGGGGAGCTGATGGCTTATTGTAAGGCATCCAAATCACCAGACGTTCCACAGTTGTCCAGATGGTGGGTTCACTACTTATAGACCGACCAGAAGCGCACCGGCAGTGGAGCCACCCACAAGCCATCAGGTTTCAATGGGGGAGCCCTTCCTTCGTCGACCTACTTTCGGCGCATTTTCTCTAGACCGATGGGGGTGGCACATTGATTACCAACGGCAACGGCGAAGGATGTCAAGCACCGCATGTCGGCTCATGTCCTTCTAAATACAAGCTACCTTAATGGGAGATCAAGGAAACGGGAAGATCCCTTGTCATTGCCTAATGAACACAATTCGGAATTCGACACCCGCTCCTGCTCCTTCGAATGGAGTCCGAATGGAGGCGTCATGGAAAGTGATCTAGCTTCGAGCGATGATAGAGCCGCTCATGATGGGGATTGCTCTTACTCCTAAGTACAAAGAAGTAAGTGTTCGTGTTCCGTCCGAGCAAACGCCAGCCTCAACATCGACAAGCATGCCGCTTTTCCGTCCCATCTCCACACCCTGAGTTATTTTATAGGTTACGTGCGCCTCTTCCACCTGGTATAAGGTCAAGTAGCTAGCCCGGGCACATGCTGCGCTTCCTGTGGCTGCATCCTCCGTTGTCAGCTTGACCATTCTTGCGCGCAACTTCTCCACTCTCTTGTTACCGACTTGCACGCTGCCGAGTCGAACGTAGTGATATCGCTGCGTGACCCAGCCGTCACGCCAAAACCCATCTAAAAGTTCAACTAGCAGATCTAGAGCTCCGGGTCAGACTTTTCCAAGAAGCTCTAGCGAAGGCAGTTCAATGAGAGCAAATGACATGCCCTTGACACTCCTAAACAGCGGCGCCCTGTCTTCTGCAGACATGACCTCCTCATTATTAGGAGCTAGTCACTAGTAGTCGCCACAGGTGAGGCTAAAGATATATCATCCTAAGATAAGGAGCTAGGAGGGGAGAGGAGAGAAAGGGGGAAGCGTAAAATAGGTTTTAATTAGTACTTCACGCTTACTTCTTTCCCTAACTACGCGTAGGGGTCGCGTTATTACCGTAGCCATACCGTAGTTAGGACGCGTATAGGCATAGCTCTGCCTAATACTCTATCATAGGTATAAACCGGTAATACTTATAGCCGTGCGGAATAGAGTTGATGCGGTAGCTAGTAAACAGCTCCTATGAAGCCGAATATGATGCGGAATCGCAGCCCTGATCGCGCCTTCGATGGTTGTTTTAACGCGAATCGGACCTGCTGTCGCCACCAGGGTGCTCACATCCCGTGGGCGAAGGAACATAGCTGCGCCACTTTTAGGGTGGCCGGCGAACGGAATTTCTTCCTTGGGCGTAAATTTATCCAAACGACGTTCTTTAGTTGCCGTGGCATTTTCGACATCGTACATGCAGACGGTTTCGGTCAGGTTAAACACCCTCGCGATGCCTTGTTTCTGGACCTTTGTCAGGTCCATGCCTAGTGGGATTGTTAACACTGCGATAGGGTTGCCCTCGAAGGATGTCTCCGTAAAGAAGTCAACGATAGTGTTAGAAAGGGACATGATGGATCGTGGTGTGAAAGGCTCGAGGCCTGCAGCCTGGTAGGTGCGAGCGGGACGGAGAGGACAGAAGGATGGCAGGTTCATCTGGCAGTACAAACGAGCAAAGGGAGAGGATCTAGCAAGATTGGTGGGGCGTATCTGTGCACATCAGAGTAAGCACTGGATGGTTCAGGAGGGAGGAGTGGTGCAGTAACGTTCGCGACCTCGGCAACAAGTGCTCGCCATCACTCGATCTCTCGATCTATCAGCTGAAGATCCACCTCCGACGCTTGCCAAAAGGTTTTGAGCGGGTATCGGAGTGGGCAGGAGAAAACCAGTTTCCAATGGCTGCCGGCAGCAATGACACTTTCTTTGTCTGGATCGACCTGGGAGCAGTGTATAGGTCTCGTCATCCAGACATGAATGCCGAGGAGGCCCCCACAGCACTCGCGAAGGCACTGCTGGCTCAAGTAGTTCGTCTTGCTCCTGGCGAGCAGTCTGGATCAGAACAGCCAGGATTGTTTCGACTTGTAGACTCTCTCGCTCCAGAAGACCTATGTGAAGGACTGCGTCGACTCACATTGGCTATCAAGTCATGACGTGTAACTGTATGGCCGCTTGGAGGAGCGCATCTATAGTTCATGAGCCAGAACCTCACGTAGTGCCGTCGACAACTACTTTCACTCTATGAACATGATTCCTCCGCCCACATAGCAGCTGCTCGTGGCCTGAAGATGATACTGCTCGAGCGATCAGGGTATGCTCCCTGTCAGGTAACTCCAGCAATACTGCCATATTTTGCCAACTGAAACCGCGTCTCTCAGTCACCGCTGCTTCGACCCAGTCTTTTTCCGCGCTCCATCTGACCAGCACCTTTGCAACAGGCTCATGACACCATGCCCATCCTTCAGCTACGAGCTCGGGCCGATCCAGCTCAATGCCTGGCGCCGGCGAAACAATCATAGAGTTCACTTCCACGGCCTAGACGGGCCGCTTCCTCCGTCTGAGTGGATCCTCGGGATCCATCTCGTTATCAAAAACCGTTGTGTATGTGCCGGGCGCTCTGGTCTGTTGCAGGGTCAAGCGGGAGAGCCATTTGGTCGAGTTGGTGCCGAACCAACCCGGAACGACGAGTCGTAGAGGTCCACCCCTCTCTTTACTTAGGGGCTGTCCGCTCATGGCGAATGCCACCAGTATCTCGGGCATGCAGGCCTTGAACATGGGAAAATCTTTCAGGTATCGGTCCGAAGTGACTCCAGCAAAGGTCCCTCGGTCGAGTCCCTCTGACCACACGTACTGTGCAGTTTCTAAGGGGACAGCAAGTTCGAGGAGATGCGACAGCCCGACGCCGGTCCACCTGACGTTGCCCACACGTCAAAGGGCTTCGGTAGGTGGGCTCCTAGGGCTGCCGTAGCATTCGTGAAACGAAGTAACGGAAGAAGCGGGCAAGTTGCGTAATTGGTGAATCGTCAGTGCAAAAGAGTGCTGAACCAAGCCGTCTATAACGAGAATCCACTTGCTTGGCTCAATTACGGCTGCGCCCATGTGTAGCGTCTTGGAACAACTGATCCTCAGATGTGATGAAGTTAGGCATCTGGTGAGGCTTGGGCGGGTGCCTAGTGTTGAACCCATTGGGATCCATGCGCAGGAGGGCTCCACGCTCGCAACCTTTTGCGGGAATAGCCGAATGCCCCGGGCTGCTGTTGGGCGCAGCCGTCATCAGAACCGAGAACGCCGATCGTGGGTGCTGCACGAGATTCGCAAGTTCCGGGTCCGGGGTTGTGAGTCGGCTTCTTTGGTACACATGATGGTGCAGCCTATCTTTATACCTTCATGGCAATTTGTTATAATGTGGAGACCAGCCGATCTCAGTGCACGGTGCAATTAGTGCCCATTGTGCTGGGTCCAGATCTGGAGAAGTTGGCCAGCTCTGGCTAGATCAGCCCAGTTTTTCGGACTCAGAAGGGGTGCAGTGGCAAGACAGCAGTCCTCCATGGTTCTGAGAAGCCATCATCGCCCCGAAATCTTTGACCTCCAGACATTTCACAATGGAATCATGGCCACAGCATCTGGCGGAAGATGGCACGATCATCTTTGATCCATGGCATTAGCCGCTATTGATCGCAGAGAGAGACCTATTGCAGGATATAGCCCGACAAGAGAGGTCCCCAATCCAGGATGTTGAACACTACGCCTTTGTGCCCCAGGCCTCCTCAATCAAGTCCTTCATGGACCTGAGCTTGATGTTCGGGAAGTCTTGCGCGATTGTGGGTCCCGTCTTCATGTCGAAGGCACCTGACTCGAACATGAGACCAAAGGCTGCCAATAGTGCCTGCAAATTCTCCTTGGGCAAGAATTGGTATGAGGGCAGATGACCAGGGAGCTCCGTGATCTTGCCAGCTTTCAGCGAAGCCACTGAGTCATAAGCCACCTTGAACTTGACCCCCTTGACAGACTCGATAGTTTGAACTAACTGGTTGAACGTCAACCTGTCGCCTGCAATATGAGTCTCCGTCTGCCATTTCGGTAGATGCAAAGACGCCGCGACAAACTTGGCTAGGTCAAAGGTGTAAATGAATGCCACTGGAACATCCCCCGACCCTGGAATCCCGGCCGCGTTATTGGCTACATCGACAACGATGCTCAGGAGACTGATGTTGCTTCTCAGAGACGGTGCGATGTAGTAATCGGCAAATTACCCGGTATACCACGTAGTGTGTTCCAAGCTTGTCTTACCAAGGGCTTCCGTGATGATCACCTTGGGTTTGGCCAAATGGTTGTTCTCAGCATACCTGAGGCAGGCACGAAAATTTTTGATTAGCTTGAAATGTAAAAGTCGAAGGATGAGCAATTCTTACTCCCTGGTGTACTTGGCACCCCAAACACTGGAGATGTAACGCTTAACGCACGTCGCTCGATCGGCCGCAGCAATCAAATTCAGTTCTGGCTCAGTGCTTGCCATGTTGTTTATGGTCGAAATGACTGTATCAATGTTGTTGTCCTCGAGCCTCTTGACCAAATCATCAACGTTGGCATAATCCACGGGCAGAATTCGGGCACCAATCTCTCTCTCCTTCTCTTCATCCGCCTGTTGATTCCCGTTAGTTGACGTATCAGCGTAATTGAAGTCCAAGAAATAACATGCCTGCCTGCCCAGTACGATAACTGAATACGTCCCATCGTCGTTGATGGCTTCGACCAAGGTGCGACCTAAGCCGCCAGTTCCTCCAGCGACGGCAACGAGAGACGACATGGTCAAGATTTGTTGTGGAGATGTGCAAATAACGACTCTGTCCACAGGGCTGTTGAACAAAGATGGCCCACAACAGAAGACGACTCCCATCTTATATATTCCTGTCCATTGTTCAAAAGTTGACTGCCGGCGGACAGCAGGGCCGCAAAGGCAATTCTCGTCCAATTAGCGTAGCAGATGATTCAGCCGGCTTTAATAGCGTTTGATTGATTAACACCCGGAGATTGGAGATATCACCACCGGACGCAGGCGGACATGCAGGGTGGCTCGATTGTGTGAGAGGTTCCCGCTGATATTATTAATCAGAGGCGGCCGCACAGACCCGCAAGTCAACCCAATCCTCTGAATTCATTAATAAATCGCGGCCGCATGTCCCCGCCACTAAACCCATCGGACTTTCGTTATTCTTTTCACCACAGGTCTATGGACCAGAATGAGAACTCCGCCGTCTCCCCCGCTCTTGGTCTCCCAGCTATTCTACTCCGAACACATCTGAACCCTTGGCGACCACTGACCACCGACGATCATGGAGGAAGGCAGTCTAGCAAGCTTCGAGACTGCGGCTCATGCCTGCGCCTCGTGCAGGAAGTATAAACGGCGATGCGACAAAGCACTGCCCAGTTGTGGTCTGTGCTTGAAGTACGTATCGGTTTTGACTCCCCCCCCCCCCCCCAAGAATTCGCTCCCCAGTTACCCGTCTCGCCACACGCTATCTCGTTATCTCCCTACTGACAGGGTCTTTGTGATTTAGAACGGGAAAATATTGCGACTTCTCGAATCCGCCACCAGTCACTCATGTAGAGGGATTTAGAGATCTGCAAACGCGGGTTTGTGAGCTGGAGGACCGTGTTCTGGACATGGCTACTCAAGCGGCACGTGAAACTTCGGTGACGGATGCAAACCAAACTAGTCGCGAAAGTTTACCATCCTATACGTCTCTTCTTCCGTTGCACATACGAGCCTCATACCTGGATTCGAGCATTCCGGCCTCGAGTAGTCTATCAATGTCCACAGACATCGAACTGGCCACAGAAAAGATTATGGCAGTACTTGGCAGCCAGTTGGACTTTGACTACATCAAGACTAGTTACTTTCGATCAGTGCACACCTGGATGCCCATAATCAGCAAAATACGCCTAAGCCGTCTTACCGATCAGTCATCCAGAACGATGAAGGCTGATTTAGCTTTGCTTCTCCTTTGCATGAAGCTTGTGCAAGAAACGCCAAGGATGCAGCAACAAGAGGCATCGGAACTTTATGTCACAGCTAAGCAGTATATCAATCATCTGCAGATGCGAGGAGTCCTAACCCTCCGTGTCCTCCAAGCCGGTCTTCTGTTGTCGGTCTACGAGCTCGGCCATGCTTTATTGCCGGCAGCTTTCATGACAATCGGGCTTTGTGCTCGCATTGGAACTGCCCTGGGCCTACACAATAGATCAGCACCGCAGCTAGCAGGAAAGCCACAGAGCTGGGCGGACTGGGAAGAAAGGCAGCGCGTCTGGTGGATGGTCATTATCCTGGACAGGTCATACGGCTCCTAGCCCCGCGGAGTGAGGAAGTGCATGGACAACTATACTGATTCCGACTCTAGATACATCACAGTTGGTGTTTCGCACCGTCCATTGTGCACCGAAGACCCCAGCAAAGACTCACTCCTTCCCGCTGACGACGACAATTGGAACAGCGGGGTAGGTGACAGCTTTTCCCTTGGTCACTACATGAAGCTGACAAAGATCCTGAACCAGCAAGCGGTCCCTCCCGAGCGAGTGTCTCTCTTGGCTCAACAGAGCGCAGTCAGTCCTTTTGCCCGCCTAGCTCAGGCCGCAAATCTTCTTGGTCGAGTCATCAGACATTGTAACGAGACGTCGCTGGAGCTTCGATTCGTCCTGGATGGGTTTGAGACACTCAGCCAGGCCATTATTTCTTTAACGGAGCTTCTGTCAAACGAGGGCTCAACGGATGCGTGCGTTGCGATCACAGTTTGTTTTAGGTAAATATGTCCCTGAACAAGAGCCTCTCCAATGTGAATTAATGATCAGCAGCGCACTCTTCAAGCTTTATCGCCACCACGCGTGTGTCCTGTTTGAGAGGGAAACGCAATGTCCGGACGACGCCGCAGACCCCCGCGCACGTCAGTGCATGCAGCATTGCCTGGAGATGACGAAAGAGATATGTGATCGGCTAGTGGCCTTTCTGCAGGATCGCAAGGATGGCCTCACAAATGCCGCGATGGAGAGAGCTTCACCTTTGACGCTTCATTGCATATACAGCTGTGCGGCAAGCTTGTCGTGGTTATCGCTAGAGACCAACGATCCGCAACTCACGGTTGGGAAGGATATCTGTGAAGATGTGCTTCGATCATTGAGGCTGCGGTGGGCGGTAGCTGGTGAGAATACCCAGGACTGGCTCTCGCTATTCTTGATGACCTATCGTTAACAAACCCTGGCTACATCAACAGATTCGTATTTGGAACTACTGCACACGGTCGCTTCTGCAGAGTATGCGCGCGGCTGAGAATTTCCCGTTGGCGGACTTCTTTTACCGCCAGGTAGTCGGCGCTTCACTGATGCGCTTCAGATTGGATGGAAACCACTGGCCAGGGGCTCATTGACCGCACATGATAGATTTGAATTGGAGGGGAGGGTTTTAACCCCGTCATTCAGAGAGGATCATACTGACACTAACTCAGCGTCGCTCTCAAGGGCTACGTTCTCTCCCTTCCTCAGACCATCGCGAACCCCCCCGACACCGAGATGGTCTGTCCCGTGATCCACCTAGCGTGTGACTCTGTCAACATAACGGCGGCCAAAGCAATGTCCTCAGGGGTCCCTATTCTCCCTAGACGGATCGTTGCAATTTGTTGTTCCACAACATCGGCAAATGCATGATCCTGTTTGGCAACCCGAATATAATCTGTCTCTGTCGTACCAGGCGCAATAACATTCACAATGCGGCCATGGGGACCTAGCTCAGCCGCCAAGGCACGAGTCAGGCCCTCCAGGCCTTTTTGGATGTCAGGTAAAGACTACTCGCAGCATGACCTGTCGAGCAGCGACAGACCCAATGTTGATGATGCAGCCTGGCTTCCGAAGATGAGGGAGCGCAGCTTGAATCATCAAGAGCGGACCTCGAATGTTGACGTTCATACAGTTCTCGAAGTCGGTGTGACTGATGTCAGAGAGAGAACCTGTGCAGACAAGAGCGGCCGTTGGTGATGAGAATATCGATGTGCTCCACAAATGCGGTTGAAGTCGCTTCCACAACTGCTTTTTGAGCGCCAAGCGAGCTCGAATCAGCCCGTACCATGATCGCTGAGCCAACACCATTGAGAGAACTGATAGCAGACACAACCGCTCTGGCTGCCTCTTCACTAGCCTTCGGAGAGATATGTGATGGTGACCTACGTATTGTCTCACCTTTAGCACTGGGAGGCAATGGTATCCAGGAATTTTTGCATACCTTAGCACCTCTGCGAGCAAGCTTCAGGGTGATAGCAGCCCCTATTCCTCGGGATGCGCCCGTGACAATGGCCACCTTGTTGGCGAGCGTAAGAGTTTGGATAGACTCAATATCGAGAGATCGCGCAAAAGAAAGGCCTTTGCTTTGGGGGAGGGGGGATCAAGCAGGCTTGACGACCTGTGTGTGAATATAGAAATTCGATTTCAGTCGCACGTAGGTATAATAATGACAACGTGTTTGGCAATTCGAATTCCGAACGTGTTGTCGAAGATGTTATCGAAGAATTAGTTCTTGATTACCACTGCAACAACATTCCACACAGCGCTGACAGGAGCACAGTCGGTCACGTGCGCGTCCAATCAGCACCATCTCGGTCATTTAAAGTCCCTTTTTGGGTCTCCCGACGTCGCAATGATATGGGGCAAACAAAAAAGGTGGTTGTGATTCTTGTGAGGGGATCCCTTCGACGGTGGACCCGCGCGATGTCGAAGTGTGGACGAGCCCTCGAATATCATCTACATGAGTCCCGCCCTTGAATCAGACATGGAGGGCTATGGCAGAGGACATTTGACGGATCAATTTTGTTAGCTTCCATACCGAAGTAACTTCTTGATGTGATGCTCGGTCATTGTGCGGCCGCACTCTATTATTAGGCGAGCCCACTTTGAGGCGGGGAGCGGCCGCTCGGATGGGTCCCTTCGACGTGCTTCTATTAGCGCTGAAAGGACCTGTGCAGTAAGTTTGTACCTCGGTTAATCCTAAAAACAAGGATTTTCCGCAAATCGACATCGGTGTATTAGCGTAGACGTCTTTCGGGAGATTGCGAAGGCTTTAAACGCGAGGAAGTGTTCACCACAACTTGTGTTATCACGCGCTCGGATACGGGCAAATTGATTCCTTATAGACGAAAAAGGATCCACCGTAGGCGCGAGACACATCTCAGGGTCTCGTGCGGGTCTTGTCCATCAGCTCGAAATCGTGAATCCCTGCACGTACATACTCCGTGTCTATTTTGGGAGTCACCGCCGCCTGAATATCCTCGCACTTTGGGACCTCTCATTGAATGCTGACATGTACTGCACCCGCCTCTTGAGTGCAAAACCCCGCGGCAGCCGTGGTGGGAGTTTGACATAAGAGGCATTTCGACTGCTTCGCCGTTGAGACATGCAGATGGTCCCTCCAACGCCCAAGCTCGACGAGCCGGCCGCCACGGGCGTCCCGGACCTCGAAACATTCTGGTACGAGCCTGACCCTGACAAGCTCCGCTGCCTAATCTGCCAGGAGACATTCACCCACGATGCTCTCGTGCGGACCTTCAGGCTGGCGCCTTCCGACAGCCCGTCTACGTCAAGCGAGCCTCTGCGCTGCAGCCGGGTCCTTCCAACGCACTTGCAACGAGGAGTCATGTTCTTCGACAGGCACCTCAAGTGTCTCCAGACGAGTGAGGTCCAGGTTTTGGCAATCTCGCATGTTTGGGATCCTCAAGTCTCCATCACTCAGCAGCAACGTCGCCACTCACCCCAGCCGCTGGAAGTCAGGCGACTGGCCATCGAAGCGCCTGTCCTCGTGTGCTCTGGGCTCGAAGAGAGCATGGAAGTAGCTGGAAACGGACAGGAAATCTGGCATGACTACTTCAGCGTTCCGCAGTGGATGGATGAACTGAAGAATCCGATCCTTCGCATAATCCACACGCTTTTCAGCACTAGTTAGTTACGCCACGATTATACACTTCAACGACCTGAGCTCGTCCACCGTGGAAAAGCTTCGCCACGATGGGGATTCTGATGCAACCCTGGACGGTATGACGGGGGTGTGCAACGCAAAGTGGTTCCAGCGCATGTGGACAGCCATGGAGTTTGTGAGCAGCAGCCGGGTCAAGATGATGACGTCCGATTACCAGCTCGTCACCGAACCAGACGACCCAGCCTTTCTGGACAGGCTACATCACGTCTGGGACGAGGAGGTCGTAAGGCAGGGCAGCGTTCACAACGTCGAGAACATGGTTGGACTCCCCGAGAACCGGAACCTGGTGCCCTGGACCCTCGGTCCGCTGCGCGAGGTCAAGGCGCACAAGACGACCAACTTCGCCATGGCCTTCGCCCTGCTGGCGAGGCGGAAGTGCCGCGATCGAATGGACTTTCTCCATGGCCTACGCGGCATCGTCGCCGCGAGGTCAGAGGCAGCCCTGCAGTCGAACTTTCGGACGGAATACCTTCGGGTCGCGCGAGAGTGCCTCCTCGCAGGCGACTACAGCCCTTTGCTCATGACACCGAGCGTCCCCCAGCTGGACGACGACCCGCGACTGAACCCGCTGGATCCATGCAGCTACAACGAGGTCTGGACCTGGGAGATGGGCGAGGAGACGAGCCCCCCCTCGCTCCCCGATGTCTCCTTTGACGAATCTGGCGATCACTTGACCCTGACGCTGGAGAAAATTGGCGTCGTTTCGATTCTCAAATTTCCCAACTGGAACAGTACCTACGACCACTTTTCTCGATGCGCCGCCTTCAGTCTCGAGCTTACCGGGCCGAACCTGGACGACTTTGTCACCTCGCTCGGGACAAGACTGTACGGCGAGCACAAGGATATCATTATGGAGCACCTCAAGGCTCACGACAACGTCAAGGAACTCGAGGATACGCTCCGGGACCAGTACAACACCCCCTGGGCCGAGCCGTGGTCGCTGTGCGGCGAGGGGGAGGAGTGTGCCGAGTGGCTCGCCAACATCATGTCCCTAACCACGGTCGTCGGCGAGCTGTCGGAGAGCCGCATCGACCTGAGCTGCGCCCGGTTCGCAACGATGCACTGCACCCCGTACAACTACGTGGCCGGGATAACGTGCACGACCTGCCATGGGACTTTCGCGTTCCGCGTCGGCGCGTTTGCGCCCGCGGCCGAGATGCATCGGGCCGTGGCGTACCGCGTTCCCGGGCTCAAGTACAAGCTGTCGCACCTCGACGGCATGGGCATGATGGTGAAGGACGGGCGCATTGTGGGGCGCATGATCTGGGCCTCGCCCGCCTGCGAGTGTCGCGAGAGAGAGCTGGTGACGCTGCACATGCCGGACTTGCCTTCTCCGTTGTCACAGAATCAGGGCTGAACGTGGACTGGAGGTGGGAGGCTTGGAGCGAGTTTATGAACGTCGGAACAGGAACATCTCCTCTGCTCTTTTAGCCGTAGTGTCAGATGAATCACGCATAAGTCACATTAGGGTGTTTAAAAGAGCCGCTTACTCAATCAGATCATCAATATTATATTTACAACATCATCGTATAATCGCCACAAACAACCAAGCCGTAGCTAAGTGTTACAAGTTATAGCCTACCTGACTACATATAGCTAGATAAGGTACATTAGAGTTTTAGCAATTTGGACGCTTTAGTTAACTTAGGTATATACTGATATGCGTATTTAATATATAGGATGCAAGCAACTTCGATTGGCTGCCTGGGTTTCTGACTAAGAACCAAGGTGTTATCACCGCTTACGTCTTCGCGCACCACCAGTTCGCTCCCGATCCCCAACATCCTACCATAAATCCCCTCCAAAAAAAGACCGGAAAGAAGCAACTCGTAGCACTTGTGCCTACTATGAGCCGAAAGGGGAACATCTTCTTTCACGCCGACTTCAGCCTCGGGCACCTTCTCAGGCTAGCGGAACGGCTCCGACGCCGACCGTGTACCTGCAACGACTCTCAAATTCCCAAAGGAGGCGCCTTAAACTGGGCTTTATTTCTTGAGTTTGAGGATGGCGTCAAATGGGTGTTTCGGGCGCCCTGCCCATCCTACGCTGCCGCCCAAAGCTTCACCGGACGTCTCCTAGCTAGCGAGGTTGCTACCCTCAAATACATCAAAGAGCACACTTCTATTCCTGTACCAGAAGTTTATCATTACAGGTATCTTCCTGAAGCTTCAAGCCAGTCAGTTTCTTGAGCTAACGGTCTTTAGCCCCACCTACGAAAATGACATCGGCATCCCATTTATCCTAATGAGCAAAGCTCCCGGTCATCCCCTTGCGAAGTACGACTGGCGAACACGTACCCATGAACCTTCTAGACAGAGCAGTTCTGCGACGCTTCCACGAGTTTTGACGAACGAAGAGAAGAAGAACATCATGCGCCAGCTCGGATGCTACGCTCGTCAGTTATTCGGTCTCCGCTTTCCGACCATTGGGTCGCTCTTCGAAGGCGACAAAGGTTATTATGTCGACGAATTTCTTTCTCCCGGGCACGTTCTAGAAGACCGGGAAACGACTGAGGATATCCCGCGCGGTCCATTTCATCAGGAAGCAGACTATTACTCCTCACTCGCCGCAGCCCTTCATCTTCATGCCCAGCAGCTTCCAATGGGCCACCATGTCCTCCGTGCGCCTGTTCCCGTCCCACAGGAATACCCCAACTTCGTCAAGTACTACGCCGCCACTGATCGCTGGAATGACTTCGCGCCCCTTGGAGGAACGGTGGAGTCTAGAATGAATCGACTGCAGTATTGCCTCGCGAGTCAGCTCCTTCGGGATTCTATCATCCCCTGCATGGTCCGTCCTGTCAGACAATCAGCCCCTGGCTTCCCCCTTCATCACCACGGCATCAGCGTCCAGAATCTATTTGTTGACGATGACCTGAATATAACGTGTGTCATCGACTGGGCATTTTCCTCTACTGGCCCGCCAGCCCAGCTTCTCGCTACTCCGTGCCTACCACATCCTAGGGACTTGGTGTTGGACTTATCCCTGGTAAATGCCTTCCGCTCCGGCTTCGAAGCCGAAAATAGGAAGATCGGTGGGTGTATAATCGAGCCCAACTTCTGGATGGTCGGCCAGATGGTCTCACGGTTCATGCGCTTGGTGAACCTGGATGCATTACAAGACTATAATCACCTGGAGGCACTCTGCACGCTTGTCTGTGGACCTAGGACTTCTGGAGATGACGGAGACGACGCCAATAGTCTGCCAGCTTTATTGGCAACACGAGCAACGAGCCACGATGCGCTCATACTGGCCGGGAAGCTAGCAGCTGACGACGAGCCTGGAAGCGAGATCCGTCGGCGGGAGGAGGAGTACTTCGGCGCAGTTGGCGCTAAGAGACTAGCGTTAGCTCGTAGGGTGGCAGTTGCTGCCAAGATGAACCCACGATTTGTAGCAGATGAGCGGCTCTGGCGTTGGATTGATGCAGTTACGGAGTATTACGACGGCGAGATATGATGGGGTTGGGAATATTTCGAAGGGCGTCACGGCCTCTCTCTGAAAGTAACTAGAAGACGAGTGACAGAGGATTCACAGGAGAACACACCAAAGTAACTGGATTGCTTTCACCGCTGGGCTACAGACCGTTCCTAGACCGTTTGACCCATCCTCCTCTTAGCTCCCCTCTGGGCCTGTGCTTAAAAAGTCCCTGCTCAATAGAAGGCAATCGAGGGCGACCAATAATTCACATCCTTCGGCCTAGTCCTTAGCTTAGGCTATACCTAAGAGCTAAAGACCCTTAGTTTAGTATTATGATAGATATTATTGTTATTCTTAGCTTACTATTTGTCTCTCTATAGAGTAAGAAAGCGTTCTTATGAGCTGTTAAGGAATTTGATCCATAGTCCTATTGCCTATGCCCCTCCGTGCTCAGCATTCTAATATGGTTAAATAAAGCTGAATACTCTGACACTAGTCGGATTCGTTGACGTGACTTTCCTGTTGTCGTGCTGCCCTGGCGGCGATGATCTCGACATGGAGCTTCAAGTCTTAGCTGCTGCGGGAGTTCTCGCCGTTCTTTTCGATCTCCGCCTTTCATCCCTCAAAAGTTACACGTCTCAGGGTATTGTGGACGTTATTGAACTTGGTCGTGCGACAACAGTCATGTTACTTGTCAACGTCCCACTCTGTGACGTATTCCTGTTAATGAATGTCTTTCTTAGCTTACAAGGATCTCTCCGCCACCTCGGCCTTGCTGATTTATGGCATCGCTGCAAGAAGAGGCTGTGGTTGATGACGAACGTACCGGCGTTGTGGCCTCTAACAAGGCTGACTAGTCGGAGCTGACAACACGCGAAATACAAGCAACGTGTTGTATACTCTAAATCGGGTGAATACATAGCCGCATAGCGTCCTCTTTGAGGCATATGTTCGAATAAAACGCGTTCCCATCGATGGAATTAAGGCAGGCAGGCTGACGACACAGCGTGTCCGTCAGCTGATCGGATGAACTGTTTTATGCTACCGCACGTCCTCCTACATTTCCCGTGAAACGTTGCGCGAGCGGACTGATCACACATTCGACACCTAGATCTTTGCGCCAGCCAGGGAAAGAGCATGGATCTACAGCCGTTGAAAAGGCCTCATCGTGGTGGCTACATCATAGACTGCTGTGCCAATATCAGCCTTTGCTCCTCAGGTAGTCAATCACTTCATCAATGTTTCACGTATTCGGGAGTCGCGGCCCATTTCTTATTATGGTATGCTGGGCGACGGTTAGTGCTAGTTGAAAGGAGCTGATTCTAGCCTCGGTGAACTGGCGGCGGGGTGTCTGCATGACTTCGGAAGTCGACATTGCATAGTTGATGAAAGACCACAGTGCTTTGCGAAATTACTGCATCAGCTCCTCGGGATGGGTGTGTCTCGAATTCAGTCGAGCAGGGTAACTAACGTAAGTGTGATATTTCGAGGCTGTCACGTCGCATGTTGGCGCATCGGGTCATCCGTCCGCCGCCCGACGACATCTTCCAGTTCGTACAGGCTGCCCACAGCAGGCTACTGCCGTTTGCCGGTTTTCGTGTCGGTGAGCCAATCGGTCACGCGTGAGGCCGTGATAAGTCGGCGACATGGGTCTTCGGGCCGTTGCCTGGACGCAATATCTGCAAGCCATGGAGCCTCTCGACCAGCCGTTTGCGCCGCTAGCTTCCAGGGTTTGACGGGGGTCAATCATGTCGCCAAGGCTGCCCTGTCGTGCATGGTACCTTCGATGTCGTCCGCGGCCCCGTCGAACCAAGCTGGGTGAGGCGAGGCAGAATGTCTGGTTCTGACGTGCGGGGAAACTGTCTGTATGACTGTCTGACAGGACGAAGGCATCGTTTCAGGACCTAGAGCACGCCACGTGCTGGGATGTGTTTGGCTCCGGCATTATTGACGCGTGCAGCTGAAGCTGAGAGGGATGCTACTTCGTCAGCGCCTGTTCCTTTCTACTTGAGAGCTTAAATACTCGCGTTTCATGCTTGTCAGAGCACATAGAAACTTCGCCTCCTTTCATTCTCTCTCCTCTCCACAGTGGGCTGGAGGGCCGACACGCGACTCAACGAACCCTGCATTCACCGAACCAACATCCATCATGGCCTCCTCACCATCCATCACCGATTCCTCCGGGGAGTCAAGCGACGAAGACTTCTCCGTCATTGAGCGCCTGGCTGACGCCATCCGCATCGAGGAAGACGTGACGCTCACCCCCGAAGACAAAGCATCGCTCGTCAAGGACCTGTACGAAGGCCCGAGAAAATGTGCATGCTGCATCAACTGGGTCGACGAGCAACCGGAGCATTTCGTCGCCCCCGTGCTTGAAGAACCAGACAAAGATTCCGAAGGCGGGCCCCCCATTGTTATCCGCCGGCGTGTGACTGCCGGTGAGGCCAGCGCGCTTGTGGCCATCGAGACCATCCAGATCCGCCATGCCATGGCACGCGAGGTCCTGCTCGATGTCTTCAACATGTATGACAACCTTGTCTTTGGCATCAGCCATCTGGTGTTCCGGGCCCCCTTCCATCCGTTCTTCTGGCACTGGGCTCGCTTCGAAAACGCCGTCGCCGACGAGGACGACCCGGAAACCCGCAAAGTGCTCGTCGCCCTGCGAGCCATCGTCAAGCAGGAGCTCGCCGAGGCCTTCGCCATCACCAAGGAGCTCACCAGCCACGGTGTCATCTCGAGCCGATACCTCTGGACCCTCTTCGCGCCCGGCTCCCTCGTCTACGAGCGCAACGGTTCGGCCGACCACCTTTACATCGTCGAGTCCTTCGACCTCGAGATCTACCAGTCCGCCCTGCATCTGCGCTACGTCGACTGGAACGGCCGCCGCTTCGGCAGCGTCTCCAAGACCATCATGCTGTATCACTTCTTCGGCACACGCCGCATCACCAGCCTGCCGGTTTTCCCCGCCGTTCACCTGGAAGATCTTCCGGGGGTGCAAGCCCGCCTCCTCGCGAGGGGCCGCAAGTTCGCCAGCCTCGCCGGCATGCACTACAAGTCCTACCGGCCTCGATCCGGCGCCACGGCCGGTGGCTCCTCCAGCCAGCAGCAACAGCAAGAAGAAGCTCGTATCGTGGTTGATAGCTCCAAGCAGACCCGCCAGCCTGGGTTCCAGCTCATTCAGAAGAAGACCCGCCATGGTCTCCCCCTCCGCACATATCTCGTCTGCCAGGAGCCCATCGACAACACCAAATTAAGCCGGCACATCCCCCTGCGAACCGACACGCCCAATGCACCGCCGCCGCCCCATGTTCCGCCTTATGGACATCACGTTTGGCGGCAGCCGGGGATCCCCCCTCCCCCTCCTCCTCCTCGCCGCTCGGGCATCTACAATAGAGACAGGACGTACGAGAGCGACTATGAGGATGACGACGTCCAAGGTCGGTTTGCCACCCAGCCCGTCCCCCATGTTTCTTCACCCGCTGACCTTGTGCAATTGAGAAGTTGATCTAAGCGAAGACGGCCTTGCAGTCGCCCGCAACAAGCTGACGGACATGCAGCTGCAACTCTGCGCCTCGAGGGTGTCGGGCTATAACATGAGGACCAAGACCTGGGGTGCGTGTACCTGTGGTTGTTTCGGTTACATTCGCTGACTGGGCCGCAGGAACCTTTGACGTCGACCGCGTGGAGGACATTGCCTGGAACACAAAGCCCTTCGAAAGCCTCGTCCTACCCGATGGGTACAAGGACCTCATCTTGTCCTTCGTCGAGAGTCAGGTCAAGGAAGGAGACACCTTTGACGACGTCATCAACGGCAAGGGTAGGTAGTCCTTCGAGGAGGGGCACGGCATCTACTGACGAGCTTCAGGTGGTGGTCTTGTGATCCTTCTAGCCGGCGAACCAGGCGTTGGCAAGACGCTCACGGCCGAGTCAGGTGTGTTACATCCGTCCCTTGCCTTGTCTTTTATTAACATGCCATAGTCGCGGAGAAGATTCACGCCCCGCTTTATAAACTCGAGCTCGCAGAGGGCTCGAGCCGTCCCCGGGCCTCCTCCAGGTCTCGGTCCAGAACCCGATCGAGGTCCCGACACCGAAGCCGCAGCCGCAGCCGCAGTCACAGCCCCCCTGGCCGTCTGTCCGGCGGTGACTTTACCGATGCCTTTAAGATGGCGTCGCGTTGGGGCGCCGTGCTGCTCATTGACGAGTGCGACCTCTACCTCGAGAAGAGGAACGACACTTCGACTCAACGAAACAAGCTCGTGTCCCGTGCGTGCATCAGGTCTTCTTAATCTCCCCATCATCTCGCTGACAAATTCCAGGCTTCCTCATGGAGCTCGAGTACTACCCGTCGCTGCTCTTCCTCACCACGAACCGCGAGCGCGTCCTCGATCCGGCTGTCTACTCGCGCATCCACCTCACCATAAATTACCCGGCCCTCGATGCGCCCTCGCGCGTCAGGATCTGGACTACGTTCCTGTCGCACGGCACCGAATCGTCCATCTCAGAGCGCGAGCTCGACGTCTTGGCCAGCATCGATGTCAACGGCCGGCGCATCCGCAACATTGTCAAGACGACCAAGATGATGGCCAAGCGGGCCGGGCGGCCCATCTGCTTCGATGACGTGAGGAAGGTGATGCGGATCACCGAGGGGCTCATCATCGAGGGGCCTGGGCCTGAGCCTGAGTACCACGATGCGCGGGACCCCTTTGGGCTTGCGGGTTTTGACTGATTGCGTGATGCAGCTGCTTCCATTTGATGATTTATGATGTGATGCTGGGTTTTGCAACTGTAGTCAGGGAGAGTCCCGTTAGTTTGATGTTTGCGGCCGCATATTTGGCCATTTCATATTTAAATACGCGGTCATTGGTGTGTCGATCTCCGGCGAGTGGTCATGAAATCTTGCTTCTCCGTATCTGTCGTTCATAATCACCCTAGCCTTAAATGTTTGCTCAAGCTAGCCGAATCGACATCCAGATCCAAGAGTAGAATGTCCATGTCTCGGACGGCTGCCACTTAAAATCAATGATGACTTACAGCACAGTCAGGGTGAGTGACTTAGACTGGAAGACGATGACCTTGATACGCAGCTCAACACAGCACCATCCAGCCCGGTCTTGTACACGTTATATGACTGTAGGACTTAGTCATCCTCTAAAATGTTGTTTCCACAGCCGAATTGGGTAGGATTGCGAGGTTATGTTGTTTCATCACAGGTCACTTTACTTCCACAGGCTGGCCAAGGCTCATAATCGTT
Organism: Verticillium isaacii; assembly: GCA_002851775.1. Taxonomy (NCBI): domain Eukaryota; kingdom Fungi; phylum Ascomycota; class Sordariomycetes; order Glomerellales; family Plectosphaerellaceae; genus Verticillium; species Verticillium isaacii. Next base: position 1,618,099 of record NMXN01000007.1, on the reverse strand, counting down.
GAATCATGACACTCCATTGACTGACCTAAGGAGGCTATGATATCTCGCCCCAAAATTCTCAAGAGCCACCTTCTTTACATTGCAACCGGATGGTGCTCAATACATCATTTCGGGATGACCTTGGTGTCGTCGCAGCACACTGGACCCATCCAGACACCTGTATCCGGGGCAAAAGCACTGAGAGCACGGGAAGCTAAGGTCGGTGATCGATTCAACGACCCTCGATGGTCACCCTTTCGTGACGGCCTAAGGGGCCTAGAGGTATCTGAAAGACCAATGACCCATCTTCGGTCATCCTCGTGTCCGCTTTACAGGGCATGGTCCGTACCTTCGGCACCGAGGAGCCACAATACCCCTAGCTGCGCTTAACGAAACTCAACCATTCTGCACATCAACGAATCACTGGACGCTTCAAAGTCGGTAAAACATGATGAACATCGCATAGCTAGTTGCCTGGTCGCTAATCAGCAACGGTGGGCAGCATGAAGGCGCAAAGCATGGAGCATCTCACAAGCAGAGGGCTTCACGAATAAGCCAGGACGTCGGCAAGGCCGTCCCCCTGCCTCGTCGTTGGATGCTGCACCCGCGTATGGCAGGCTCTGATTTCCCCGATGCAGTCAAGAGATAAGAGTATGCTTGAACAAGCAATCTGCCGAGTCTCTCTGTACGAGATGCGCCGGACAGCGGAGAAAGTGGCCCATTCCCCAAGCCGGCCACCATGCCTTGACCCTTCGTACAAAACGCCACACGAGCATCACCCCCTGGCTGGATCATCACAGTTCGAGTCTCCCTCACATACAAATACGATCAGTTCCAGAACCGCGCGCACCAAACGCTCCGATGACCCCCGGACCGCACATCATCGCCAGCCGCCAAGCCATCCCCGAAACGGCCGATCACCACGCTGAATACGAGGAAGCACCCAGCTCCTCATCTCCGCCGAGCGGGGTCTCTCTCGTGTCTCCTGCCCCAATTCCCTCACGCTACAGAACACAGCACGCTCACCTGCATCGACACTGCGGACAAACACCTTGTTCTTCAATTAGGACATTGAGGCGTTCATTAGACAATAAAAACTCGCGCCGGGTATCGCGTAGCATAGCATAGCCATGAAAAATACAAAGATCCCCCCTCTTTCCGGGGGCCGGTCGGTCAGAATTAGGTACCACAAGAAAAAGAACGCCATCATGGTGCGTAACGTGTGTATGTTTATGTACCATGTCCAGCGGGGTATGTCACCGTGCACCGTATCACATTATCGTGTGGGGATTTATATCCCAGAAAAGCGCCATGAAGGGCACAAGACCAAACAATGTCTTCGTCCTCCCCCTTACAGCAGCATCCAGGCGGCGAGGCCCAGCAGGGAGCCGAGCAGGGTGTTGGTGAGCGCGGGCATCGACGTGGCAGCGCTGTCGTCGTCGACAGCAGAGGGGGCCGATTCGCTGCTGCTCTCGGTGGGGGTCGAGGCCTCGCTGCTGGTCGTGTTGGACGCGCTGCTCGCGGCAGCAGAAGAAACGACAGGCACAGCCGTCGTGGTGGCGAAGGTGGTAGTGAGCGTGACGGTCGTGGAAACGTCCTGGGACACATAGGTCGATGTTTCGATGATGGAGCTGGCCTCGATGAACCGGCCGTCGGTGGGGGCGGGCGGGTACTTCTCGGCGCTGGAAGAGCTCTGGATCTCTGATTCGGTCTTCGAGGTCTCCTTGGGCTTCTTGGGCTCGGGGGCCTTGGTGGACTTGGGCGCCTCGGTGGTGCTCGTCGAAGTGGTGCTGGGCTCGGGAGGGTCCACGGACGTGTCGGCGGGGCCGAAGGTCTCGGGATCGCGGTACCAGTTGCTGGCAGGGTCGCCCAGGCACTCACCGAGGGTGACAAACTCAAAACCCTTCTCCTTGCCGACGTCGATCATGAACTGGACGAAACCGTTGGCGGTGAAGCCCTGGATGTCGTGGGAGAGCGAAATGAAAGAGCTGGTAGAAGGGTCGGCAGCCTTGACAGCAGAGCTGTACCTTTCCTTCGCGTTGACGCCGCCATCCTCCCAATCCTTGGTGTCGAGGTCGTAGTCGGTCTACAAGTATTGGTCAGTTCCCGATACACCATGGACAGCAGTGATGAACATACGACGTGGTAGCCCATGTCCCCAAGAGCCTGATAGCACTCCTCGTCGCAGGCGGTGTAAGGAGGACGGAAGTAAGTGGGGATGAAGCCGAGGATGGAGGCGAACGCCTCCTCGTTCTTCTCCAGCTCGGTGACCTTCTCGTCATAATCGATCTTATCGAAGTTGGGGTGGCTGAAGGAGTGGCTGGCAAGGTGGTGGCCGTTGGCGTGCATGCGCTTCAGGAGCGAGTCGTAGTTCCCGGTGGTGAGCCCATCGCCGCCGTTCTTCCCAACCACGAAAAAGGTGCCCTTGACGTTGTTCTCCTCAAGAGTGTCGACGATGCCAGACGTCAGGGTGCCGGGTCCGTCGTCGAAGGTGAGGGCGATCTTGCCGGGGCTGGTGCAGGAGACGATCTCGGAACCGTAGGGGACGTTGCCCAGGCGCGGCCGGCTATCCTGGCGGGCCGAAATCTCCCTCTTGATCACATTGCCAGGGGCGGCAAAAGTCACCTCGCTGAGAGCGGCGAGGGTCGCGATGACGGAAACTGAAGGAGCGTTGATAAACATTATGGACGAACGAAGCAAAGTAGCGAGTGACTGGAACGATCAGGGCGTTGAAGAGAACAAGCAAACCAAGCGCGCGAGCCAAGCAGCGGGAGGATCCAATATCTTATATTCGGGCTGTTTGCCAAGTGGTGTCGGTCGAGGATTCGGGTTGCCCGACTCCATAATACGTCTTCTTAGCGGGAGATGACAACGTATCAAAGCGCCGGCCCTGCGACTGATCCAAGCAGGGGTGGACGAGGGCGGCGTATACGCCATCGAGCAACGTCCGCCGGGATGGATGGAGCGCAGTGAAATGGGGAAAGGACATGTACAGTAATACCAATGGTAAGCAAATCCACCCTGGCCGGGTCCTCGGTGCACGCAACATTGGCATTCAGGTCAGCTCACTCGCGCAAGACCCAGCCAGGTAAGGGAGACAGCAGAGCGAGTTGGCCCCCGGAAAATAACCCGAGTCGTTGGTGTCCCGCAACAGTAAGACAAGGCGTGGAGCGCCCCCTGAGATGCCAAGAAGTGCGAGGGGCAGCGCGAGCCACAGAAGCCCCCACAGCTCTGTCCGAGGTGGGAAGATCCCAGGCGACCAAGTGCCAAGTGGGCGACGCAGGAAGAGCGTCACCAACAATGTGTCAGCGACAAGAATCGCCAAGATGCACCGGTCTGGTGTTGCCTGACTCACGACAGTACAATGACGACAGCATGTGGAAAGGTGATGCGCAAAGATGAGAATCTTCGCTTGAAGACAGAAAGATACGATCCCGAGTCGCAGACTCTGGGGTAGCAGCAGACTGTTGGCCAAGGCGCAGACACGACAGGAACCTGCTGCCACTGTCGCGTGACACGAATCAGGCGGCGAAGGATAAGGTTGGGTTGGCGTTGGTTTACGGTGAAGGTCCGTGACACCGTGGCTTGCCTTCCGAAGACGTGGAAATCCGGATATCGGACAGCTGGTGGTTGGCTGGCGGCCCCAAGCGCGTTGGCGCCGCAGCTGGTCAGGAGTGCGCTGTTTGTTGTGTGGCACGGATTCAGGAACTGAAGAGGAACTGAAGATGCAGGGGACTGTGCCTCGTTGGGATGCGGCGCGTTGGGGTTGTCGCATTGCAGCTCATCCGCAGCTTGTTGACGGTTCCGAGACGCCCTGGCGCATCTTGACTTGATGGTCCGTAAGCCTCGTAACTCGGCTCTGCTCAGAGCATGTTGTTTTCTCCATTTCCTGCAATCGTGATGCGCCCGAGTCGCCCAGGATGGCTCGTACGAGTCGGATGGTCGCCAAGTCCGGACACGAGGCAGTCCTTTCTAGGGGCTCTCGGCACTGCTAGGTTGGGGGTTGGGAAGGGCTAATGCAGGTACGTCTCTGTGCTCAGCCAGTTGCAGCCCTCGTTGTCCAAATTGGTCAGGATGCTGGTCTTCAAGCGTCGAATCAATGAGGGCTCGGAGTGTTCGTGACGCATGCCCTAGCCCGTGACTTGGCGGTTGAACAGGATTTCCCGATACTACGCAAAGTGCAGTGTCAGAATCCCCCGAAGACCAGGCGGTTGGCCCCAATCACATGGCCCCAAAGGGATTCTTGGTCCAGCGGCCACGTCCCAAAGAGGCTTGCCGTCGTAACGTATCTCCTCCCTTTCGCAGTGTAGATGTCAGGGGGTCGAAAATCGATGCGAAGAAGCAAGAAGAAACGTCAAGGAAGAAGCAACGCCTCTGCGACAGGACAGGGGCCCGGCGGGGAACCGATCAACCTGCGACTGATCAGGAGTGACTGCGCAAGCAGGGAGGGAAGAGCACGCTTCCGTATGAAACACACCCGCCCTGCAGCAGCCGCCTTTTTGGTCCGTCAACGATCCGTCGTCGTTGTGTCCCAAATGGATCGGCTCTCAACTGTTCGCGCATAGCACATCGCTCGTCCCAAGGCCCCGTGCCACGCATGGTCTGATGTTGGGATGGCAGCTGAGCTTCTGGGCGGTTGGGAGGTGCGGTCCGGTGGGTGGTCAAAGTGTTGACCGCGACCAGTGTCGCTCTCTCGGCCGCGAACAGACCAACGTTGGGGCGACCATAGGGCAGCGTTCACTGAAGTGGTCTGCCGGTTGGACACGACGAGGACCGTTTCGCAAAGCGACGGACAACATATGGCAGACGCGTGCTGTCTCGATCCGGTCCCGCAGAGATGGCGAATGATGGAACACGGGAGCGCCGGCGATGGCGATGGCGATGGAGATGTCGAGGTTTCAGTCCAAGCCAAGTGACTGGCGCTGGAACGGCGGGGCCTGGCGAGATGTCTGTCTCACGGCAGTCGAGCGACTTCTGGAGTGCTTGATTCGCCAATCTTGGGGTCTCTGGGGGAGCTGTTGGCGTTGGAATGCCATGGACGGGGATGCCGAATCGGAAAGACGGGCTTTCAATGGTTGATGCTCGAGTTCAGAGCAAGAGCTGTGCTGCCTGGACAGATGCTGAAGATGTGGTGTGGTGTGGTTGTGGCGGTTGTGGCACTCTGAGGTGGTCGTTTCCCCAGGGCTTCGGGCGACAGCCACAATCACAGCTATGCGCCACCATAGCGAGGCCTTCCCACTTCATTCCACTGCAGAAACACAAACAATCAGCTCTGGCACGGCAAACGAAATGCCACCTGCAACGGGTTGTCCGACGAGATTCCGCGCCCCTGAGATTTGGCTTAAAAGCTATGAGTGCCCCGACCAGCACAGTCAGTCATTCCTCAGAGCCCGAAGTCGGGGCGCTCATAGCTTTTAAGCCAAATCTCAGGGGCGCGGGCCGCTCCAGGCTGCCCAGGGCCCCTGAATGGCCTAGCCTGGCCAAAGATGGCGTCGCCACGGAGGGGAATCCTCCGCCATGGTGTCGAGCACCGCGAGCACTGCCGGCGCATCGAGACCCCCGAGACCCATGTCTAGCGACAAAGTATCTGACTCTTTGGATCCCACGGTTGTCGGAACGGCACGCGGCATCCTCATCAGGCCAGGCGGACTTACCCCTGTCTGTCTGTCGAGTGCCCGACCATGTCATGATGCGGCGCACCTCGTCGACAACGACCTTCCGAAGCGTACCATCGAGCTCTTCTAGTTTTAACCTTACTTTATGTGCGTAACGACTACTACGATTATATTTCCACTCGACTACTTGGGTGATAGTTTCCTCCATTTTCATGTTTGCGCTTCTCTGTCATTGAGCAACGCCGTGATCGAGGCAGCCTGAAGCCTGAATATTGCCGCTCTTCAATCATACGCAGACACAGGCTATTTCTTTCGTCTCATGAAGAAGGGTAATTGGACGTGCCAATGATATTCATCATAAAATTTATGCCTGCACTCCATTCATCGCCTCCTTGTGAATGGCCTTCCTACCTCTGAACAGCTCTCCAAGTCTACTGCAGCAGAGCTATTGTGAAGGTTGGTCCTGGTCCTTATCACTCTCAGCAACAATCATCAAGGCAATATGATGTTTCGACGACTTTAACTTATGTTCCGGTTGTGTGTAACTGTCAAATGTGCCAGCTTGGTTTTGCTCACCGAACGAGAAGCCTTCACAAGCAATCATAGTCAGAATGACATCTGTATATGAATTCCCCTGCACGAGTAGGGAATAGAAGGTCTTCCTATCGAGTCGTCTGCTATCCTCTTAACCGCTTTCGCAGAGACTATGACACCGCACCATGTAGGTTTCAATGTCGTGTTGTGTTTGCTAGGATGCTCTCAGCCTCGAGGCATCATGACTCCGATTCCTCAGCTCTCATAGTCACAACGAAACGATTATGGAGGGAGTGATGCACTTTTGGGCGTCGTATATTCTTAGTATGAGACCATTTCATTTGCGTGTTGACGATTTTGAAACTTCCTCACTGGCCGGGCGGTTTGAGCATTGATTCCGTATGATGTGAGTCACATACGACAATGTGAGCCTGGACGTAGAACCGGTTTCTTGTTATTCTTTCGGCCATCCCATGCGTATCAATAATTACAAACACTTGCTGTATTCGTCCGGAACCTCCGCCATGATAGTGACTTGCACGTCGCTTAGTTCACCACCCAGATTACGGCACTGATAGAACCCTGGAACGAGGAAGGACAGCCATGTCAGAGACGTCACGCAACGAGTGAAGCACAAGCAGCTGGGAAGATCTTGAGGGTCTCTTGATGGGTAGAATAATCGATAATCCCTTCCCTCTAATCGTAGCCCGTTGGCCCTCGTTATAACTAGCCGCTCATGACGCTCGGTCCCTTCCCTTGGGGTTCCACGATCAAACAATAGGCGTTCCCCCGCCAGCCTAACGATCTCCCTAGGTCCTGACAAACCATGACCGCGTCGACGTGATCTGTCTTCATAGGCGCCAACAGCTACGTAACAACTGAGGATGGGCATCATGTACACAGTACTCCATCGCAGCACTTGTCAATCACCGGCACGCCATTGATTTCGCCGCAGGCCCTCCGAGCCTCCGAGCAAGTATTGCCCCCCTCTCCCTTCCACACCCCGTTCATTACCATGGGTAAGCCCGTGATATCTACAGACTTGGAAAAATGCATCAGAGGCCCAGTCTCACCAGTCCACATAATCTCGGTGAAACTGAACCTTCGCCGACCCCATCCCGACATCGCCAGCCTCGCGCCCCACGAAGGCCATCCACCCCGCTACGAACCAATCAGCCGCCCCAAAGCTCCGGCTGCTCCGGCTCTCCGACACTTAACCCGGCGTACACGTCCTCTGGCCGTCAAGCCTGCGCGCAATTTTCCAAAAACTCCGGCCATGGAATCCAACGAAGCCAATCGCTAATGTCGTCGACGCCACTCCCCTAGTTGGACCAATGGCAGGCTATCGGCGGCTTTTGCTCCAGGACAGAGCTGCGCAGAGCCGCGCCATCCGGCGTGCTGGAGTTCTGGCCGAAGGCTCCGGGACCTGAGCCGGGGTTTGATGTCGACGCATATACCTGCCGCTCCCGAGCCTTCACAGGGCTAAAGATGGCCGTCATTTGTCGACTCGAAATTTCTTCGCATACAACCTCGCTTCTCGCCTCCGCGGCTCAGTATTCAGACGTTCTTGATGGGAGGCGATGTTCTAGAAGACTTCAATATTCGGCCAGTCCGGCTCCGAGCCTGAACGCCAGGCGTGACTCCCCCATCAACACCGCCGCCTCCGACGAACACATCACACGAACACTTGTTGACACTACGCAGTCTGAACAAGTCATCTCGATCGCTGCAAGCTGCATGCAAGCAGACAATCAGCACCGAGCCCTCGGGGCAAGACATTCAGGCCATGCTTGCAGCCACGGACGAGAGCCAACATCACCCTCACCATACAGGCATAGGCATGCACACCAAATCCACTAGGACGGACCACAACCGGCATCAAAACTAGCCATCCGCAACCAAAAGCGTCATCCCATTTGGTAACCCTGCTGCTGAACAGGAAACCTACATGGACAGATCCATTCGGGAGGCTTGTTTCCCAATCCGACTTGAGCGAACGGGCATACTAACCCCATGAAAGCAGCCGATTGCCCTATTCGCAAAGACAGTGGTACTTAGACCAAGTCACCATGGAGACACCAAGGTCCAGCTGCTCAACAATCGGCAGACTACTCTTCGACAGACCTCCGACTTACGTCACAACATAAGAAGAGACCACACGTCCAGACGGCACTGTCGACAGGCCAACTTCTACTCTCGAAAATACATCACAATCGTGCATCCATTCCAGTTAGCAAAGGCGAGGAGACACAATCCATGAGATGAAAGTCAAATTGGTATTGGGACTATCACATGTTGAAACCAAAATCCTACAAATACTCTATCGATCAGGTCTGACGACCATCGCCTAGACGCGGTCAGCGTTGTCGTTGACAGTATTGCTGCGCTGGGCGACGAGGTCCTCGTCGTTGAGGTTCTCGGGGTCGACAATTCCCGTCATCTTCTCGATGATGCCGGCGGCAAAGACATCGCCAGAGACGTTGACCATGGTGCGGAAACGATCAATGAACCAATCGATGGCGACAACGACGGCGAACATGTCGCTCGGGGGGATACCGACGGACGAGATGATCATGAGGGTCAGGACGAGCGAGGACGAGGGGATGGGCGTGGTTCCGATGGCCGAGAGAGTGGACAGTAGCAGAATCATGATGTACTGGCCGGCGTCAAGCTTCAAGCCCTGGGTGGCGGCCATGAAGACGCAAACCACGGGGAAGTAGATGGCGGTACCGTCCATGTTGATCAAGCAACCCAGAGGGACGACAAACTTAGAAACGATGTTGGGAACACCGCGCTCACGCACGACACGCAGGGTGACGGGCAGGGTGGCGGCGGAAGAGGCGGTACCCCAAGCCGTGAGCCAGGCGGGCGACGACTTGCCCCAGTAGGTGTAAGGGTTCTTGCGGGTGAAGCCAAAGAACAGGATGGGCAGGATGACCCAGAGATGGATCATCATGGAACTGACGGAGCCGCCAATGAGGATGCCGAGGTTGGTGCCGACGCTGGCCATGTCGAGCTTGAACAGGTTGGGAAGAATCAGGAAAAAAACACCGATGGGCGCCAGCTTGATGAGGAAGGTGATGACGGTGGTGATCATCGCCTCAATTTCGACAACAGCACGAAGCACGGCAGATGTGGCGGGGTTCTTGATGAGGTATCCAACAACAATCGAGGTGACAAGGACAGCGAGAAGCTGCTCCTCCGAGAGCGCACGAACGACGTTCTGAGGGATCAGAGTCTCGAACAGCGTTACGACGACCTCGTGAGGTTTCTTCTCCTCCAGCTCAGTGTCGCCCTCTCCCGTGGCGGCGTTCTCCATCATGGGCTCCCAGACCTGAGACGTCATGACAATGGAGAAAGAAATGGCGAGAATGGTCGTGAGGACGTAGTAGGCGATGGTCCACCTGGCAAGGACGGCGGCGCCCTGGGAGACCTCACGAAGACGCTGGATGGCCAGAATCATCGCGCAGATAATCAAGGGCAGGACTGGAGCGAGATGATTAGCATGGAGCACACCAGCGACACAGAACAAGACAACATACCAGTGGCGCGAAGGGCACGCAGCCAGAGAGCACCTGGGATACCGATGATGGCGGGGGCAGCCTCGGGGATGTTGTCCACGCCAACGGCGGCAGAGACACCCAGGCCGATACCGATGGCGAGGGCGGCAGCGATGACGATCTGGGTGGCCGAGCCGGGCTCAATGACAGAGTGCCACCACGGCTTCTTGACCTGCTCAACCTCGGCGGAGATGGGGCCGGTGGGCTGAGGGGTGGGCTGGTCGTAGGAGGAGCTCTCCTTGACCGTCTGGTCGTTCGACTCCATGACTCTCTTCTCCTCGTCGACACCCATGGTTGGCTTGACTACGGTCGACCTGGTGAGTTGTCTTGCTGGGTGGGGATTGGCGGGGTTTGACCTGGAGGGAAGCTGCGAGGTGGAAGTGGGAGTGAAGAGAAGAAGAGAAAGGAAGCGCAGAGGGAACCCGAAGAGATGGTACCAGCCGAGGGGCTATATATCCATCCGTCAAGACGGTTCGGTCCTCGAGGGGGGGGGGAGCCCCTCCTGCCCGTGTCTGGGCAGGCTCACACCCACCAAGACCAGGGCCTGGGCAAGGACCCAGACCAGCTCGACGATGGCGAGTGGTCCCAATAGCCAATGACCATTTTGATTACCCCAGGTGGGAGCGATAGGAGGGCGGGTTCCATGTCGTTTCTTGTCTATCAGGTGGCGATCTCGAGGGTTTGGTGGGCAGGACCGGGGTGCCAGGCAGCCCGTGGCAGCTCGTTGGCAGATTTGGGACGGTAAGCCCGAGGTGCGTATCTCGCCAAGGCGCGGTATCACCACTTGGTGGCATTGGCGTTTTTCACTCTAAAGGAAGGTCAGACAGGACGACATCCACTTGGGGGGTCCGGCGAGTCGCGAGACTCGCCAGGCTCGCCATCCCCGCATACTCCTGATGCTCCCCACCAAACCGTGCCCTGTCGCGCTTGCGTGCGACTGGCATGCACCCCGGTCGGTCACACTGCGGTCGGTGGTATCCACGGATGGACGCAAGCCTGCAAGGTGCGAGGTGTTGGGGTCGTCGCTTGGGTGGGAGGTGGGTTCGTCCGTCGCGTGAGGGCTGGCCGTGGTTGGCGCGCGGCCGCCGTTGAAGCACGCGAAGAAAGCTTCCAGAAGATAAGAAGCAGCCGACAGACAAGTGGGACGGCGACCCTGCGGCTGGCACCTGGTCGACAACGAACAGGCGACGACGGTCATGCGACGAGGCCCGGCTGGACTCGGTGGGCTGTCAATAGGCAGACCCGTCACTCGAACCTCTGACACAGGCCGGGGTCGAAGCTCATCTGGAGCTCAAAGGCTGGCCTGGTCTGGTCTCGTCTGGGGGGGGCGAGCACGGCGAGGCATTTGGGCGGTTTCCATCAGGAAATCATCATGTCATTCCAAGGTCGAATCTGCTGGCCAGGGCGAGGCCAGACGAGTCGACCCCGACGCTAGCCCGTCCGTTGTTGGCCTTGGGAACGGCGCGAGCTTGTCATGTTGCGCCGTCCAGACAAGGAAGACGAAAAAGGCGCGCGCCTTTCAGGCTAGTCGCCCCCCATCGCATCTGGGGATCCAGTCGTCCGTCGCAGGGCGTCCGATGAGGCTCTAGGCACACTGAGGACAACAACGACAACGATGAAGGGCCGGCAGTCGTATCGTGAACGGGGCCAAGCCAGTCCGGTCCGTGGCTGATATCGGGCGTCGTGACTCGCGGCGCACGTTGCGGTGTGGTTTTTTCTCCCTCTCTTACTGGGATTGTGTCGCGGGCGCTGAATTTTCTGGTGTCATGATATCCGCCACGGGAGCATGGCCGGAGGGATTCAAGACAAATTACAGTCGGAGCCATTTGTCACGACCTAATTCCCCCAGTGCAAGTGCCTCCTGCCCCGGATTCGGGGGGCAGCGGGCAGGAGGCCATCACGTAACAGCAGAGGCAAGTGCGACGACGACCCGTGTCGAACAATGGAGAAGCGGCGAGGCAGGTGCTCCTCAGCGCGGAGGACAAGAAGCAAGGATCCCTGATGCCAAGCGGCCAAGCACCAGGTCTTGCCTCTGTGCCAGCAGCCAAGGACAGCCAAGGCCGCCGGGCGTGGACAATGGAAGCCCACGGACGGCCATGCCTGTTCTGAGCCGGGATGGCGCAGCGCAACAGCCTGTTCAATCTCCGCGTCCGGTCGGCTGATTGGCTCCTATCGGTCCACCCCCCGGGTGGAGGGTGCCGCCGAGATGCTCGGCAAAGGCTCGGCGGTCTGGGCGGTCTTTCCTCACGACCGCCGGCCCCTTCCACAACGTCGCTCGACTCCTGCCGCTCCTTGCCCGGTGCTGTGCTGGGGCGCCTCCTGTACTCGTGTTGCGCCTTTCTGTCCGCTCTGTGTGCACCTGCCGCCCTCATCTCCTTCCACACACACTGCAATCGCCCCTCCAACATTCTCTTGGCAACAAGCCATTTCCCTCATTTCAGCCAGTCACGCCTTCCTTTGCGTTCTTGGCTCGCCATCTGGTGCTTCTGCCGTGGGAAAGCGCCCGACCATCTCTTCTCGCCTCGGCCAACTTTTGACTGCCCCATCCATCCCCGCCCCTCCTCACTCTGCCTCTGGCCTCCGCGCCCAGCGTTGGTGGCATTTGCCAATGAGCTTAAGTCCAGAGCCAAGTCCCAGCTGCGATGCCCACTACGACGCACTGATGCATCCCCGGCCCCTCAATCTCCAGCCAGCCCTTACGCACTCCCTTCGGGTACGAGCATGACACGGGACCGAGACAGGCACAGGATACCCCAAAGCAGACGCGAACCGATGAAGGCGACAGGCAGGACGGCACGATTCGAGACCGCCAACGAAGGACGGCCAAGGAGGCAGAGCGGCACGAGTCGCGATGTTCGTTTCGTGAGCCACGACTCGACCCTCAATCAACGTCAGACAGCGCTTCCAGATCATCAAAAGCTACCGCCAGCCCCCTCCGTCAGTGGCTGCTCGCCGTATGTCTTGATCTAAGCTCGTCTGGGCCTGGTTCGGAAAACCTTTTGTGGTGGAAGCCCTCTGAATTCTCCTAGGCGCGGCACCTCCAGCGCCACGGCGCCTCCAGGTACATGGCACGAAAAATGAGGCAGAAAACGAAAAGGCTATTCAGGCCTCGCGCCCGGTCCCGCGAGTACCCGCAGATAAGCCCGGCCCGGTCTCTCTCGCATTCACTCACATTTGATCCTCTCGGGATGAGACCCCGACAGGATGGACCGCAATCTCGCGACTCGTCTGTTCCCCATCTCGTCAGCTGGAGCCACCAACGGAGTTCGGACACGAGCATCCAGCGATAAGCCGCGCGGTATGACAACCAGGATCTTCTGCCCATCAAGTCGGTCATATACTTGTGTCGTATGGGCAACTCTGCTTTTGGCCGGCGTCCATTCCGCAGCCCAGCAAGCCTTTCTAGCATGCATTTGCAGGTTCGGCAATGTTCGTGCGAACCCTGAGCCCGGCTTGGCACCACAGCCACGAGTAAAAAGCCCTTCCAGACGTTCGTACGTGAGCTCAGAGCCCAGAGGCTAGCCCAGCTTCCCCGGCCTGCAGGGTCACTGTCACATTGCGTGGCGAGCATGGGTCCAGATGGCCGCCTGTCGGGATGGTAGATTGCACTGACAGCGTGCACGCGTCCACGACACCCCTCTCCGCACGCGAGACGGATCCGGTCATCCTGAGGTCACGCGCCCCATTCCCTGGGCACCCGATGCCTCTTGCCTCAATCGCCCATGTTCTATTTGGACAAGCCGTTTGTGAGCCTGGTTTCATCCATACGATCGCGGTTTGCCCTGTCAGCTGACGATCACCTGTCTAAAAGCTCTTGGTGTCAGCCTGGTTGCACACCCCTTCTGTCATCGTACGGCTTTTTTGCCTCACCCTCTCATCATCGTGGTGAGACGAAACAGTTCATGAACTACTCCCACGTGATGCAGGATCCCATCCTCGTCGACAAGACACTATCGATCCACGCCCAGGCTTCAAGAACAATACTACCGACATGGGCAGGTCCGGCTTCGTCAGGCCGCCCGCAATTCTTCAGAAGAGGCAGGAGAAATGCCTCAAGGGTCGAGAGTTTGATGAGTCGCCCAATCTGGTCAGTACCAAGACTTCCGTGTCAGAGTGCGTACTCGATATCGCAGGAGCCTGGCCTCAAATCAGCTGCATTTCCCTTGCACACCTTGCGGCCCTCAAAACCCCCAGGTCACTTGTATTGGCCGCCAACTACCGCCTTCCCGCCCCAACACGCAGAGCCAAGTTTCTCCCACAGAAGGATTCGCAAGCTCTTCGCTCAGCCAAGGCACCCACCGCCGCCAAGGTTTCTATCATGGGCTCATGGGTGAGGCACGCTGCGGGGAAGCGAAGCAACGACTCGCCACCGAGTCAAGGAGCCTTCACGTGCGAGCAACGGACACCAACACCATATCCACAACACTGGTTCTGGTTTCTTCGATCCGTTGGCAGCTGTGATAGGCATCTTGGCTCGGATGATGAGTGGCCGGCTGGCTGTGACCTGCTGTCGCCATTCTGGGCTTGATAGGCGTTAAAGTGGGAGGTGGGAAGGCATGGACGGGCGGATAGATCTGCGCTTGAGATCCTTTCTGCTGGATGGTTTGCCATAGGCCCTGATCCGATTCTGCCTTTGTCTGCTGATGGTGTGGCCGGCTACTCTATCGCACTTAGGCCGACCTGCAGAGGAAAGCGGCCAAACCGCACTAGAGCATGCAGCACAGGCGACCCTTGCGCTCCTGTAAGATGCTTCAAGCCATACATCTCGTGAACCATTCTCACCCAGTCATCGGCCACCTGTGTAGAGCCAGCATGGCGTACTTAAGTAAGCATTATCGCCGTGTTCGTGGTCTGGGACAGCTACATCAGTAAGCCTCATAGAACATTATCCGTGCGAAGGAGCGATCCCTAGTGGTGACCACGGAGCTGCCACTATAGCGCCGAATAATCAGGATACCCAAGGCCAGCACCGAGCATGATAGAAACCAAGGCATGATACTGTCCGCCGTCACTGTCCGAAGTGATGTATTGCGTGAAGGCTCACACGAGCCTCCAAATATGTATCCAACCACCAAGTCTCGCTGAGCTATGATACAACCTGAACCAGATGCCGTACAAACCCAAGCAAACACCCGAAATCCCCCCCATCCATGCCATAATCAAACGCCAGGTATGACCACACACCCCTAATGACGGGTCTACAACAGGCAGCGCCCCATGCGCCGCTCCCCAGAAACCCTCACGTCCCCTTTCCTCCGCTCTCGTAAGCGACATCTACACTCCAGAGCGGATCCCACACGACGCTCTTCCTCGACGCCGCCTCGCTAACACCACCGCTCGTCTCGCGCTCGAGAGCCGCTGGAGCAGACGGCTGCACCACGCCAAGTGGTCAGCGGTCTAGGGTCCCATGAGAGAATCAATGTCATTCCGTACCTCGGTGTCGGGCGCCGGCGGCTCCTGCGCAGGCGGGCTCTCCGGCGGTGCGGTCCGTAGCGAGTTGGTCTCGCTCGCGATGGCGTTCCCCTTGAGCAGATGCGCCCCGGCGCCCAGAGGCAGCGCTTTCTTCGAGTTGGTGCTGCTGCGCCGGCTCTCGAGGCTCTTGGACAGCGCCTTGCTGACGCCCTCGATGCTGTGGCCCGCGGCGCGCTGCTTGTCCTTGGCGCCGGCCTGCAGGTGCGTGTGCATGTCCGCCCGCGCCTCGACATTGTTGGCGGCGATGGTTGACTTCCCGAGGCCAGGGGTGGACGGCGCCCCGGCCTTATCCTCGACAGCGTCGATCATGTACCACCGAAGCCCGTCGGAGAGCTGGAACGGGTTATCGTCTTCGTCGTTGAACGAGTCGGTGTCCGGAAGCTGCCTGTGAAGGCTCTTAGAAAGATCGACAACGCGTTCCTCGATCCGCGAGATGCGCGCCACGAGCCACTCCCGAGACCGCAGGCGGTGGCTGTCCTGCTCACGCAGGAAGTAGTGTGGGAACCCGACGTTGAAGGCTGCCCAGGCCCCAGAGCTCTGATTCCTCGTCGGAAGGAAGAGTGCGAGGTCACCCTCCTTGAAATGCTTGTACGCAATCTTCTCGTGGGCGTCCTTTTGCAGCGCGCGGGCTTTCTCTCGATAAGCCCGAGAGTCGCGCTGGAGCTTCCGTGCCAGGTGCTCGACGTCCTTGACACGGCGGTATACCGTCTCGGCGAATTGGTCCATGTCGAAGTTGCCGAGCTTGTTCATGAAGGCGTCATACTTCTTCTCCTCCAACCCAACCTCATGGGTGTTCATCCAATAGAGGAGCTCGAGGTCGGTGCTGTCGGCCAGCGTGCGGCTCTGGAAGGTTGAAGAACGGCGGATCGAGGACTGACCCGGGTCGGACGAGTCGTTGGCAACCTGCGTCTGGCTCATGGAACCTCGTTCTGCCCTAGGGACCTTGGTGAAAGTCATGGCAGACGAATCGTCCCGGGTGACGGCGAAGCCTAGGCGTTCCAAAAGTCTGCACATCCGGTCATTCTGGGAGTAGAGGCGCTGCGTCAGGTCTTTCGTGCGGTCGGTCCGGGCATCGAATCGACCCGTGAGCTCCGAATGGTGTCCCTGCGACGCTTGCAGCTTCTCACGGTACATGTGCAGCTCTTCTTCAAGGCTGCCAACCTGAGACTGCCTCGAGGCTAACTCCTCCGCCATCGATGTCAGACGCTGCTCCCCTTCGTCAAGCTTTTGACGCAGGCTTTCGGAGCCGGTCTCGCCGTGTGCGATTTGCGTGCGAAGCTCGTCCAGCTGACCACGACTGCCGGCAGCGTCCTTTTCCAGGGCACTAACCTTGGCTTTCTCCTCGGCAAGGCTCTCTCGCAAGTGCATCAACGACTCCTCTTCAGAGGCTGCACGGGTCTTGGACTCGGCAAGTTCGGCCTTGAGCATCCTGAGTTCCTCGTGCGCCTTGTCGTGGTTGGACTTCAGCACAGTCATGTCGCTATCTGACGTCTGTACCCTAGCCACTACCTCGGCCGCGTGCGATAGGGTAGCGTCGATCAGGTCGGCCATATCTTCAGGCAGCCTATCACTAGGAGCTAACTGCTCATGAAGGTTTCGGAGGGCCTTGGATTGCGAGTTGCTCAGCTTATGGGTTCTCTCAAGCTCCACGGAGAGGGTCTTGTTCTCGTCGTTCGCGCTCTGGAGTTGTTTCTCGACGCTCTCCATGTGTTCCCGCTGCAGACGCGCCTCATTGCGGAGGAACTCGACTTGGCCCTGAGCCTTGAGTGCCTCGTCCTTTTGCTCTTTGCGAAGCCTTTCAATCTCCTGATCAAGCCCTGAGACCCGGTCGTCGTAGGTCGCCTTCTCGTTTTCCCTGGACTCGCTGAAGTTCTCCATCTCGTCCTCGTTGTCCTCGATACGTGCTTTCAGCGTCTTGATTTCGTCCTCGAGCGACTTGCGCTCCTCAACGAACTCCCGCTTCAAGGCTTCCATATTCCCGAGCAGGTCTTTCTTTGTGATGTTGGCTTCTTCCATCTGACCTTTCGTGCTCTTGTGCTGAGTCGTCTGGCTGAGGAGTTCCTTCTCCAACGCAGCGGAGCGCTCTTTTTCGGCGGCCATGTCTGCCTCGAGCTGCTGGATTCTTTGCTGCAGGATATCAGGGCCAGCAGATGACCGCCGGCGCTCCTCGGAGGCAGGTGTTGACTTGATAGAGTGCGTCGAATCGTTACGGTCGTGTCCGAATAGGGAACCCAAACCGGGACGAGACGCCTGGCCTCGATGGAGCAGGTCTTCAAGTCGCCTGACTCTGCTTTCAGCCGTCTTCAGTCTGTTTTCCAGCTTCGTCTTGTCTTCCTGTAGCGTGCGAAGGAGATCGTCGTCGCCACGAATCATCAGGCCGCTCCTACCCAACGCTGCCTCATGGACGCTGCCGTTCTTGAAAGCCTTGACGCGTTTCGTTTGCTGTTTGGTCGGCGCATTGAGTTCATTGACCAGCTCTTGCACTTCTTCGAGGAGTCCGGCTTCCGTCTGCTGCTGTTGCAGATGCCCGAGAAAACCCTCCAAGTCGGCCTTCGTCATCGCTGGCCACTCCTCTTCTTCACCCAGCAAGTTCACCTCGAGTCCCAGGATAGTGTTACTGAAACTGTCGGGCCCGTACGTGCTGCCAATACTCTTCTGCCACTTCTTTCGCCGTTTCGACTCCTCGTCCTGGAAGAGCGCCATTTCGTTGGCCAAGGTCGAAGAGTCCGTCTTGACCTTGTCAGCCCACTCTCGTCGGCGGATAGCCTCGCCGACGAAGGAGGAGTACATATATGGTAGCTGGTGTATCAAGCGCAAGTAGTCAAAGGTCGTCATGTCCTCATCCGACTCACGCAGGCCTTGACACTGATTCTTGACGCTGCCGTGTAGGTTGGAGATGTCATTGATCGTGCGCATGAAGTCGACAGCGTCCGCTGCAATGGCGTTGCGCGCCGAGGTTGCGTATACGAGCATATCGTCCATCTCCTTGGCTCGTTTCCGTAGCGTTGGGATAAGCCGCTCGGTCTGATTCTGCGCCGTCTTGGAGGCCTGAGGGAGGTCGCGCTGGCTGTACTCCTGGACGATCTGGGCATCCGTGTCGATTTTCCCCACCACAGCCTCAATGTCCTGAAGAAGCTGTCCGGCCTCCTCGCTGTGTGACAGGGCCGAACGCCCTACCAGGTTCTCGAATTCGCCGATTAAATGCTCGAGCCCCTGGTACATGGTATCAACAGCCTTGTCGAGGTCGCTCGCCTTTCGCGCAAACTTCTTCTCCGACGTAGCTGCCAGCGACCCGGCCTTCTTGACGGTATCAAGCTGCAACAGGTCCTCCAGCGTTGCCTGCTTCTTTTTGACATCTTTTGACGTCATAAAGTTGACCATGGCTGCCGAGATGGGCACGCTCCGTGCAAGGTCCAGGTATCGCTCCCAGTTGCTCGCCAGCCGCGTGTGCTCCTCCAGCGCGGGCTTGACATACTTCTTGAGCTCCGCATACTGGGGCTCAATCCTCTTTATGCTGAGCTCCAGGTTGGCCACCGCCGCATCGAGACACTTGATCATGACATCCATCTCGCTGTAGCGCTCGCGCGTCGCCTCCTCCATGTGCGCGGCGTCGTCCGCGAGACCGAGTGCCCAGGTCTGTCGCTCGCGGCACAGCGCCTGCCATGCCGCCATGTCATGGCTGCTATCGATGTAGTCGGGAGCCTTGGGAACGGCATAGCGCTTCGGGGCGGGGACTTCGGAGACGAGAGACTGCGCGGAGCCCGTGGTCGCGGGGTGTGTGACTCGTAGATCGTAGACAAAGATTTCGCCCTACTGCGTCGTCAGTATACGCCGAGCTATTGTGCAGCCATATGCGGATGTTACCTCCTGGTGCAGCCTCGAGACCTTAACCGTCTTGCCCTGGCCCGTCAGGGCAACAAGCTGATGGGCGGGTATGGAAGTCTGGCGGGCCACCCAGCTCTTGAAGTCATCGAGCGAGGAGAACTGGGCCGTGTCGACGACCTGCAGCCGCTGGCCCGTGTGGGCTATCAACACCTGGGTAGTCATCGCGAGACATCTCCCGACAAGAGCTGCGCGAGCGTGAGCCGGTGTGCCTCTGGGCGTCCGTCGTGCTGGTGAAGAGGTTCTCCTGTTGGCTGAGTTTCCGTTGGATGCTGCCGTTGGGACAGGTAGGGATGTCAGTTCGTTGGGCGCCCCCAAATGAGCTGGAGATGACGAGGGACCTGGGGCTGCCTGGCCAAAGCTTGGGCGGTGCTGATATCGAGATAACAAACTCCAGGCGCCGTCTGCTGTTCCTGCTGGTCTCGGGTCCTGCGCCGCGCTAACGTGACGTCTCCCGCCCCTCGTGACGGGGCGGACCACTGATTGGCGGTCAGCCGGTCCCTGCAGCCTGGCAAAGCTTTGTCAGCGATGCGCCACATGTGGCCGACCGAACGTCAGCCACGCCATGGGGTTGACGCGATGAAGACGCGTTTGATGTGGGTGAAGTGAGATGGCGATGCTCAACGTGAGGTCTCAGATCTTCAAGTTCTTCAACCGGGTTTTCACCTCCAGTCTTCATCATCCGCCAAAAATGGAAATCTCCACACCACAACCAGACACTCCCCCACCAGAACCACTGCCCCTCCGCCTCTCGCCAGACGAGCAGCGAGTCCTCGACCTCTACGACCAGCTGCGTGACCTCGAGCTCAAGGTCGCCCTTCTCAAGGCCCAACAATCCTATACGCCAGGTGCGCCCTTCAGTCATGTTCCTCCCGACCCTCCAGACTAACAACATGCCAGATTCGTCCCCAGAACCGGAGCACATCCTGCGGACCGCCCAAAACGCCGCCTCTGCCGCCAAAGCAACCCACCTCCTCCGCAACACCATCACGGACGCCGTCCTCACGGCGAACCCCACCCTCCAGGCCGTCCACAGCAGCACGCGCGCCACGCCCATCGAGTCCGACCTCCTGCCGCCGCTTCGCTCCCGCGACGCCGCGTCGGCGTCCCTCGCGCGCAACGCCTCGGCCCTCCGCGCGACGCTCGACGCACTGACGGCCGCGCGCGCCGAGAACCTGCGCGCCGGGCGGCGCAACGCCGCGCTCGCGCAGGAGGTGCTGCGGCTGGCGGAGGAGGCGGCGCGGCGGCGCGAGGGAGGCGCCGGCGCCGGCGGCTCGGAGGACGCCGATACGAGGGCGCAGATGGATGGGCTGCGGGCGGGGGTCAAGGCGAGCCGGCAGAAGTGGAAGGTCATGAAGGGCACGGCGAGCGCGGTCGTGGTCGGCAGCGGGGTGGACTGGGTGGGTGACGAGGAGCTGAGGAGGATGGTGCTAGATCCGGAGGGGGAGGAGGTCTAGCTCTGGTTCTCCCCGACGATCATGCCCTCGCCTTTGGAGGGGGAGAAGGAGATGATGCTACGTGTTATGAGCTACGAATGAATGAATCCGGGACAGGCTTCATGCCGGTGTCTACCTGAGCATGCTCGAACGATGCGGATGAGTTCCTGAGTGGGACGTCCTCAGGGGTCTAATTTCGAGTGGCCCATGACGAGAAGCGAGAGCAGCCATCGACCAGTCACGTCACCATGGAGCGGCGAGACCCTGCATGGAGGAGGACTGCTTCCCTCCTGACATGCGGGTCATCCCACTCGTCCGTCGCCGTGGCCTCGTCTATGGCCGGTTCCCCAGGTTTTCGAAGAATCACTGATGGTGTCCGGGCCAGCGATCCTCGGCAGAGGCCGGCCTGTTAAGGCTTAGCGCTGCAGGGCGCTTGGGCCAATAGGAAGCGGTCACGTGATATGCCTTGGCTAGTAGAAATTGGTCGATGCACGGGTGGTTTCTGAGGGTTGACGGATATGCAGAAAGTTGCACGCGTGTCTGGTGAAATCCGTTGATTCGAGGCGACAAGAAGGGAGTGCTGACGCCGATCACACGTCACGTGTGCGACGGCCGAAAAAGAGGGAGAAATTGGGTGCGGCAGCTGGGGCACCAGGACACAGGTGGGAGGGGAGCGCAGACTCCCCCAAAATCCAGGCGGTCCATGCTCTGCTCGCATCAGCCAGACAACCGCCGGTCGGGGCGGAGCCAAAAAGGCAGGCATTGGGCAGATGGGGGCAGCATGGGACAGTTCGGGTCGCGTCGCGCACTGTCTCATTGGCTGCTGCGGGCTCGAGAGCGCGGATGGCGGGCGGAGGGAGAATGAACGGCTGGGTTTAGCACAGTGCCAACTGCGTTGAGACTGCTCAACCGCGCACAAGTCGCTGGTACAACCTCCTCCAGCTCCTCCGTGGAACAGGGAGTCGGGGCCCAGGGCTCGAGGAGGGCAGGGAGGGGGGGAGAAAGTGGCCAGGCCGGTTGATCGCGCGTGCCTGACTGGGCGCGGAATCAGTCCAGACACCTCCGGCTGTTGATTTTGGCTGTCTGCAGTCGAGGCGCACGCAACCCTCTGGTGGTCGCCGTGTCGCGAGGTACAAGCGACCCAGCCACCGGTGTGTACATGGCCAAGTACCTGACTACTTGCCTCCCTACCTACCTACCTAGGTACCTACCAATCCGATGATGCGTGTCTCGCTTGCCCGACGACGCGCATGGAGCGCACCTGCACCAGCATCTGCACCAGCACCAGCACCAGCGCCGGTCTTGTCGGAAACATGAAGCCCGTACACTACAGCAGACTACCACGCTGCACTGCTCCGTCCACGGGCTTGTTTTGATATCAACCGTGGAGCGCCTGCCATTGTCGCTCCGCAACGAGTTCGCAACCCTGGAGACCACCAGGAGTTCCGAAAGACCCTCTTGATGTTTGCAGAGTAGAGACCAGGGGCTCGAATAACCACTGCCTGCGTCCACAGCCCCCAGGTTCGGCTTTCAGTTGAGAATGTCTCGCCCCGGGGATGGCTGGGGGAGCTTGGTGCTTGTGTTCCCACATTGTGTTGGATTGCTGGCTGGGCCCTGCTGGCCTGCTGGTCTGCTGGCTTGGTGCACGCGCGGGGCGCGCGCACTGGCAGGGCGAAGAGGAGGGTGGAATCAGAGAGGGCCAGCGTGAGCATGAGCGTGCGGGATCATACTCTGATTGGCTCGAGCTGGAGCTTCGACCTGGACCTTGAAGTGCTGGTTGCAGTTGGTGTCGGATGAGACGTCGAAAAGTGATGGTACTTCGGCGTAAGTACCGGTACATGACAATCTCGTATGACGGTACATGAGGCCTATGCAAGGTTAAAGTACCCAGACACGCTAGGCTATGGCAGTCCGCGGCGCGTCGCAGTGATCCGAGTCCTGGTAAAAATCGAATGGAGAGATGGACGGCTGACGTGGGTATCCGTGAGCATCCGGTAAAGAAAAATCTAGCCGTGGCCGGGCTTGCTGCGTGAGAATCTATCCCTTCTCGTTGGTGGTTGGGATGTGTTCTGGGAGCGCTGATGCTCACTTGACGCCAGCCACGCAGAAGCAGAGCAAAGCAAAGAAAAAGGTGGACCAGCAGCCGGAAGGGTGAGCGAGTCGCTCGCGCCAGGTGGGCTGCTTGGCAGGATGACGCAGGAGACAGGTCTGACACCCAGCTGTGCTGCTGCCCATCACACTGGTCCTGTCCTCTCTCCCTCTCTCTCTCTCTCTCTCTCTCTCTCTCTCTCTCTGGCTGCTTGGGTGGCGTCTCGCGACGAGCCGCGGGCTCAGCGTGCCGAATCGGGACTGTTGAGATGACAATGCAGCCAGTAGGGACACCCGCTCAGCTCAGGCATGCTACCGCGCGTTGGTGTTATTTCGGGGTGTCATATCAAGGTCCAGGGGATTGTGGCTACTCTCTCGTCGTCAGGGGTTAAGGTGCTTGGTGTATGAGACTCGGGTGTGATAGGACAAGCTACCAAAGGGGGAGAGTTTCGCCCAAGTGCGTCTCTAGTCCTGTCGCGGGCTGCTTTGGTGGCCAGACACTGTGCCATGATTCGGCTCGGCCAGGTACTCCGTCACTTGCCACAGGGTGGGTGAGGAGTGATGCTCTGGAAGTCTGGTCATCCGAAGGGCAACTGGTCCCAATGATCCCGTTGGCCATAAGACCCGGAATCATTTCACGTCTAGAGGCTGACGCGCCACATGGAGCCAGGAAGCTGTTCATCTTTTTCTGCCTGCATACGAATTGTTTTGAGCGGACGCGGACGCGCCAAAGTGTGAGGTTACAGGATGACCTGGTGCCAGAGGACTGCGAGGCAAACCAGATCAGTCGACGAGGGGAGACCAGAATGACGAGCTGGTCGGGAAAGGATGTACAGTGTATGCACTGTCCCGATCATGCCGGAACATGGAGGGCAACCTTGAGGGTGGGCGGGGACTTTGTGCGGATGTCTCGAACTACGTACTGTGAAGCTAAACAGAATCACACGGACCTCCACGCTGCCATGGACGATGTGAACGGGGTCCTCGCCCCTCCCCGGAACTGAGAGAAACTGAGGGCAACCTTCGCGTTGAGCATCAAGGTCCATCGCTGGGTAGGCCAGGCGGTGTGAGATGCAGCGAGTTCGTGAGAAAGGAGCTCCTGCAGCTGGAGCGGATGCAGCACATGCATCAGAGCATGTGTGTTGGAGGACGAGGTATGGTAGGAGCAGCGGGCAGCCGGTCAAGGGAAACAGTCCTGAACCGGGCGGCGGGCCAGGCCAGCTTCTGCCTCGCCAACCCAACTGTGGTGTCTGGGCGCGCAAAGGGAGGGAGGTGGCAGGCGGATCAGAAGGGGAGTGATGGGCCGGGCGGGAAAAAAAGGACATGGCACCAAAAGCATGTACCTTGAGGAGGTACGGGCGCAGGAAAGGTACACAGTACTCAGTACCTGAAGCGGAGTTCTGTGTCTACAGTACAGCACAGTAGCAGTCGCTCATGGTGGCTCCTGCCCGCTGGTGGATGGGTGCTGGCTGGTCACTCACTGGTCCCCCCTGGGCAAAAAACAATGGGAGGGCAGGAGGAGCGAGGAGCCAGGTGCCAGGAGGGAAGGGGGCAACGCGTGCCTTCCCCTTCCCAGCGAAACCCGGGTGCGCCTGCCTCGCCTTGGTGGCTCTGGTCAGGTCTGGGTGGGAGGTGCCCGCAGGATCACCCCCCAAGTCCCCGCCGAGTAAAAACGCAGGCACCTCGCCTCCCACCCCTCTGCCTCTCTCTCTTCTGCTCTCTCCTCTCCCACCCAAAATCACCATACAAATCCCAACACCACGCAAATTCACGCCTACACCTTGTGAGTACCTCCGCGCCCACGCATCCCTCCACCCAATCCCGGGTCACCCACTCTACACATTATCACCACCTCTGCAACCACCTGTGTCGTACTCGACCGCTCTGCTTCGCGCAAGGCAGTTTCTGCATCACTTTTCCCGTCTCGAACCGATTATTTTCGATCGAGTTGGGCCTTGTGTTGTGGCTTCACGAGCTTCGTCGCATCGCATCGTTGCTGCATCGCGCGCATCTTGATCGAGCTTCCCCCAGCTAACCAGAGCTTGACGCGTCCAGACTTCAACCACAACCACACTTTCTACCTTTCCCAAACCCTCCTCAGGTACGTGTTGAGATCCAACATGGTCGATTTCAAGCTTCAAACGCGCTTCGGGACGCGTTGTCAAGTGCAATTGCGTTTGCGACCGCAGCCACCTACGCGCACCACCCTCAGCATCTCCCCTCCCCATCAAAAGCATCACCCTGCCAGTCTTGATCCGCCCGTCTGTGTGCTGTGACCCAACACCACTTCAATTGCCTCTCAATTCCTCAGACACTTCTTTCGTTCCCCAGCTGTCAGCTCTCCCACTTCATCACCATCTACCAGATCTTGCTTATTCGCATGTCACCAACACCCTGCTGACCAGCCGCCACAGAACCAACAAGATGCCTAAGGCCGCAGCCAAGCGTGGTGCCGGTGGTGAGAAGAAGGCCAAGAGGGCCAAGAAGGACCCCAACGCGCCCAAGCGTGGTCTGTCCGCCTACATGTTCTTCGCCAACGAGCAGCGCGAGAACGTCCGTGAAGAGAACCCCGGTATCTCGTTCGGCCAGGTCGGCAAGCTCCTTGGTGAGCGCTGGAAGGCCCTGAACGAGAAGCAGCGCGGTCCCTACGAGGCCAAGGCTGTTGCCGACAAGAAGCGTTACGAGGACGAGAAGGCGGCGTACAACGTAAGCTACTTGACACCACCCACCAATTGACGATGCACACAGGCTAACACGGGACAGGCCGAGGCTGAGGAGGATGAGTCTGCTTAAGACTTAAGCTCTCTTTGATCTCCAAGATTCTCTCTCGTGTACTATTGGACTTCGGCGCGGATGTATGATGGAAACGGACATGGGTCGCTGGCAGGGGCGAATTCTTTCCTTTGTGTCTTTTGGGCCGGCGGCAGGGCAGGATGGATTTGCAGTCTGCTTCTGCTGAGCCCTCGGTTGCGTGCGTCCACTTGCTCGCCAGCTTGCTCGCGCTCACGGCAGAGGCATATACTCGCCCACGGCAGATGCTTGTCGACGAGGCGAGGCAGTCCTCTCTCGTAGGCAAATGACGTCTTTAACTTGATGAACTGAACATGACAGACAAGGCCCCTTCTCATTGTTGCCCTGGCGTGAGTGTGTCGATGTGTGAGCGTGAATGCAATGTGCCTAGCACGATACCGACCCCACACCAAACATGGTACTGGGTGCGACGGCGTGTGTTGGGAGATCGACGCCGGCCCGTCCAGCTGCGTGACCAGCGTATCGGCAGTTTCGCCGAGCCAAGGTTGTGGCTCCCCCCGATCTACTCGCCGATGGTCTGGGGATATCAGGGAAATCGGGTGCGTAGGCATGCTGCGACATGATGGGGCCCTGGTCGCGCGGGTTTAGTCATGCCAAAGGTACAGACCTCGCGGTCTGGAGCCTGATTAGATGAGACCTGACTTCGGGAACATTTGGGGGTCTCATTTCACTTGTAGGTCGGCCACCTGCGGAGCGACGGGCTCTTTTGGTGCCTTCTTACACTTGGCCATGAGGGGGCGGCCTGTGGTGCGTTATCCTGCAAGACAAGCAGAGCTTCGCCTCATACTTTGTCTGCTAGTTTGTTTGTTTGTTTGCTTGCTTGCTCACTTGCTCGCTTGCTTGTGGCTAGGCTGGGCTGTTGCCTACTGCCTGCTGCCTGCTGCTTGGGTCCGGGGTCTCGTTTGAGTCACACGGGGGGTGGCTTGGTCGTCCCTGCCTCGAGTGTGGCCGTGACATGTTCTCTCTCGAGACTTAAGGAAGGCCCAATTCCCATCTCCACTCGTGGGGAGCCATTCCTCCTATTGCCCTCTATCACCTGGCTACTGACCCCCTTTTTTTCCCTCTCCCCTCGGCGTCCTCCCTCAACACCTCAAAGCGCTGTTCATCGTGTACCATCCACGAGCTGCCCGAGCACCATCGTTCCTTTCACGGGAGAAAAGTGACAACATGGCCGCTCCACTAGGCCATCGCTTTCCGCCAGACGGATGACACATCTCACGAGCAGTCTTGCGAGTAGCCTCTTCGCTGGGGGGCTGATAAGAGACCATCGAGTCGAACGATCCACGCCGGGATTCGGAGATCTGGGTGCCGACATGAGCCTGCGCACAACCCGCTGGACGTGATACGCGACTTCGGGGCGCCTTCGTCCTACCTACGCATCGTACCGATCAGCTCACGAAGAACATGGCGTCAAGACACGTTCACCGCTCTCCGCCGTCCCGGCCATTCATCAGACCTGGACCGAAACTCCTCAGTGGGAGCCGTCAGAACGATTGCATCCATTCGTTGTCTCGAATGGCCGGCCCGTCACGGCGTCCTTCACAACGTCGGCTCCACGCCATTTGCAGAATCATCATGCAAGCGCAATCATGGCCCCCCGCAACCTTCGAATCGGCGTTTTCGCAGCTAATGCGCCTCGCGCAGCACTATCCAGATGGGGCCAGATAGGTTCGCGGCTGCGGCATGGATGGGAGGGGTCAGATGCTGGCAGTCGTGGCAGTCTCTGGGGCGTCCACAGCTGCGAGTCGAGCCACGCAGTGCCAGCCCGCGTCTGGTCCGGATACGATTCTTCCTACTCCTCACGCCTTTCCCGTGCCGCCATGTCGCTCTGGTTTTCGCTTTTGCGCTCCGCCCAAGAGCTTGGTGCAACCCAGTTCGGCGTTTGTGCTGCAATGGCCGAATCAATGAGGGGGGGGCGCCTCGATGGCATCGTCGGGGTTCGGTGCGGGGGGGCAGATCCCAGGATGACGAGGTCATGTCAACAAAACAGCTTTGGCTGTCGACCTGTCGGACTGGGTTATCCTTGATGTCGGACCAGTCGTCCTCATCTCCCTCATACCCCCAGCTACACAAGCACGAAAGATAGAGTGTCAGTTGGTAGTTCACCCAGACTGCCCGACACTGCTAACTTGTGTACACTGACACAAAGTTCGACTGGGTGGTGGCGTGGTGGTGGTCTCTGAGTTGGCCATCAAATCGCAGGCCTGTAGCTTCGAATCGCAAGTGCAGCTGAGTTATCCCCTCGGTGGCCCGTTTCGAGTACAGTCTGCTGCTGGCCCGGAAGCACTGCTGCAGTTATTTGCGGAGTAGTCGCAACTCAGACTGGCCCGTCATGACGGAAGTTTTCGATTGACCATTTTCTACGTGACCCCCTCTCGCAATTTCGACCGCCTCGGTCAGGACACTTGCAACCCACCAGTTCGATCATCCGATTTTCATTGTTCACAGATACCCCGTCAGTGGCAGAAATATTGGACGCGTATGAGCCGCAAAAACGGCCAAACTCGAAGACGACACAGCAACCGCCCGACATCGCCAAGATCGGGCCGCGATGAGCCACTAAGCGCCCAATCACTCTCGCCATGCCTTCCTTGGACATGGAGCGCGCCGGCCAGATCGACGTGCACCTCGTCGAGGGCTGCTGTCGCGAGGCCGCCCGCGCTGACATTGTCGCCCTCTGCCTCGAGGGGCTTCGCAACGCCCTGCCCGAGAATTTTCACTCCCACATGACGGCCGTCATCGAGGAGACCCGCGGCTGTGCCCGCGTTCTCCGGGACCTCGCCGATCGCGCCCACGTACACGTTGCCCGCGTGCCCATGACCCTCAACTACCTCAACCTCGTTTTGCCGTGTCTTTCCCGCACCCTCAGGGACATGACCATGTACTATGAGGACAAGACTGTTCACAAGGAGATCCGATGGCGCAGAATGTACAACAAGATGAAGGAGGAGGTTGACGGACTACCCTTGCCGCAGCGATTCATCGTGTACAACCACTTCCTCATCATGCTGCGGCGGATGCTTACTCGGTGGGTGTACTCGATTTGACCCTTGGAAAGGGGCTGGCTGACTGGGCAGGTCAAAAAACTTTGACTTTGATACCCTCGACATGCTGAAGAATCGAATCTTGAAGTTCAGAGAGGCAAGAGGCATATGTATGTGCCGAAGTCGGAACGCACGCAAAACATGCCAGGCTAACCATTTCAGTGCCGCCTGCAAACCAAGTTGGTCCCGTCATCCGCCGCGAAGCAATGACGATGCTCCTGCCGACAGCACAAGACCCGGTTCGCGCCCCGTATCCACGTCAAGCCACACTCATTCCTAACACCCACAGACGAGCCACTGGGCCGAACAGATTTTCTCACTCCCACTCTCTTCCCGCACAGCCCTCAAGCACACCAGGTCGTCTGCCTCCTGGGGGCCACACATTCCCTGGGGCCGTCATCTCGCCATCCCGAGAGATCCCAAGATCCTCTTCCGCCGGCCCTTCGATGAGGACCGCCTCGCCCTAATGGTGTATATTAGTCCCATCGATCAATGTTCATACCTCCTCCTTCGCTCGTTTCAGTCTGGCACGCCTTGGTACGCTCTCCGCGGTGCGCACGAGCTGTGCATCCACCGCGAGGGAAGCGTACTGCAGCTGCGTAGATGGAGCGCGTCGGCGAGATGCTCGAAGCC
The DNA here is from genome assembly GCA_002851775.1 of Verticillium isaacii. Taxonomy (NCBI): domain Eukaryota; kingdom Fungi; phylum Ascomycota; class Sordariomycetes; order Glomerellales; family Plectosphaerellaceae; genus Verticillium; species Verticillium isaacii. Next base: position 1,589,045 of record NMXN01000007.1, on the reverse strand, counting down.
GTGGGCGACCCTTGCTTTCAAGACGTGGGAAGGTAGGTGGACCGGTCTCACTTGGACGGACGACGCTGACGGCACAGAAATGATACTTTTCCACTGCACCTTCCTCTCGCTGAAGGCTCGGAACACTTTGACTGTCCTGATCAACCCGATGGAGTACAAGCTGGCCAGCGAGCACCGGCTCTTTCAGGCGTGGGTTTGACTTTCGTCAATGACGGTGCGCGGTACTGACGGCACGGCAGGCAGATCATCGATGACGGGTTCAAGCATTCTCTCATCGTCTACGAAGACACGGAGACGAAGGGCATCCGACTGCATGCCGCCGTGTGGGAGGGCGAGCTCCGCCGCTGTCCCGTGTGGACGGCCTTCGGTACGTTCCTGTCCCCCTTTCCCGGCCACACCAGGCGCGGGCGTCCCCTGACCCCATGAGAGCCTTTGCTCCCTCCCATTTTCCCACATCGCATCTCTTGCGTTTCGTTCTCTTACCTTTTCGTCTTCCTCGGCAACAAGCTGACGACAGCCGAAAAAGTGACCCACCAGTCCGCCTCCCCCACCTGGCTCCACCGCAAGTCGGCGCATCGCCTCTGGCTCCGCGACATACACACCTACGTCTTCTGTGCCCGCTACCGGCCCCAGAATCAGCGGCCCGGCCCCGCCGGCGCGTTCGAGCTATACTTTGTCGAGCCCGCCGCCGCCACGCACTTTCGGGAGCTGTTCGCCCCGCGCCGGCCCGCCGCCGTTGGGGCCGCGCCGTCGTCGTACCGCGCGACCGTCGAGGAGGGGGAGGACAGCTGCTAGGCGCCCTCGGTCGCGTAGAGAGTTTGAGCTGTCGACATGTTTTCGGCGGGATGGGTTAGTGGCGGCCACGGTTGGTTAGTTTGACTTGGAATGAGACGCCGGAGTGGACGGCGATTGACGACTGATGAGACTACGTTTTTACGATGTGGACGATTTTATGAAGAGATACCTCCCTGCTTCTCCCACGACGCGTCGCGAGGCAGTTGCAGCACGGCAGAGCCAGATAGTTTGGCACCGATAGTTGATAATTTGATCTCTACTTCCTCCGAAATATCACGGTCAACATGGCGAGATGGACAGAGCCGTCAGGGCAAAAACACGCATGCTCATTTTGAAGCCTAGCATTACTTTCGTATACCGTCATTCTCATCCTCCCCACGAGCCGCCACATCGCGGCTCATTGGCGCTGCACGCCCAGGGTATCGCCGAGGCACGCCAAGGGCTTAGGTCTTGACGTCGGGCTCGTCGCGGCCGACGTACTCCTTGAACTTGAGGAGCTCGGTGGCGAACTTGATCTCGGGCTTCAGGAAGTCCTGGGCGTCCTGGTCGTAGGTGCTGGGGTCGTTGCTGTACTGCTCGATGTACAGGCGGATGGTGGCGCCGGAGGAGCCGGTGCCGGACAGGCGCACGACGATGCGGCTGCCGGAGGAGAACTTGGCGTACAGGCCCTGGCCGGAGGAGACGGAGCCGTCGAGGTCGGTGTAGGAGAAGTTGCCGGCGTCGGTGACCTCACGCTCGCCGATCTTGCTGCCGACAAAGTCGGGCTTGTCGACGAGGTCCTTGAGGGTGGCGACGACCTTGGCGGCGCCGTCCGAGTCGACGTCCTCGTAGTCGTAGCGGGTGAAGAAGGTGCGGCCGTACTCGGTCCAGAAGTCCTTCTGGATCTGCTTGATGGAGGGCGTAACGCCGGGGTTCTGGACGCCAATGCCGGCAATGACGTTCAGCCAGGCGACGACGGCCCAGAGGCCGTCCTTCTCGCGGATGTGGTTGCTGCCTGTGCCGAAGCTCTCCTCGCCGCAGATGGACAGCTTGTCCGAGTCGAAGAGGGCGCAGAAGAACTTCCAGCCGGTGGGCACCTCGTAGCAGTTGAGGCCCTGCTTCTTGGCGACGAGATCGACGGCGCCGGAGGTGGGCATGGAGCGGGCGAGGCCATAGACGCCGTTCTTCTTGAAGTAGGGGATGAGGTGGGCGTGGTGGGCGATGATGGCGAGGGAGTCGCCGGGGGAGACGAAGGCGTTGGCGCCGTAGATCATGTTGCGGTCGCCGTCGCCGTCGGAGGCGGCGCCGAAGGGGATGTTGTGCTTGTCGACGACCTCGACGAGGGAGTGGGCGTAGGTCAGGTTGGGGTCGGGGTGGCCGCCATTGAAGTCGGGCGAGGGGATGCAGTTCTGGGTGGCGCCTTCGAGGCCGAGCTCCTTCTGGAAGATGTCGATGCCGTAGGGGCCGGTGACGCCGTGGAGGCCGTCGAAGAGGACCTTGAAGTCGGGGTGGGTGGAGAAGAACTTCTTGATGAGGTCAAAGTCGAAGATGTCCTTGAGCATCTGGGTGTAGTCGGCGGTGCTGTCGATGATCTCAACCTCGAGGTCGCCGAGGGTCTGGGTGCCGATGGTGGCCAGGTCGACGTCGGGGACGTCGGCGATCTTGTACGAGGTCAGGGTCTTAGAGGTCTCGTAGATCTTGTTGGTGACGGATTCGGGGGCGGGGCCGCCGTTGGCCAGGTTGTACTTGATGCCGAAGTCGTTCTTGGGGCCTGGAGGCGCGAGGCGTCAGTAATGGCTCTGGCAAGGACAGGGGATATTCTGCGGGTAGCAGAACGTACCGCCGGGGTTGTGGCTGGCCGTCAGGAGGATGCCTCCGGTGGCCTGGCGCTTGCGGATGATGTGGCTGGCGGCGGGGGTGGACAGGATGCCGTTCTGGCCGATGAGGAGCTTCTTGACGCCATAGGCGGCACCGATCTTGGCAATCAGCTGGCAGACCTCGGGGTTCCAGTAGCGACCATCGCCACCGATGACGAGGAAGGATCCCTCGACACCCTCGGGGATGGAGAGCAGGATGCTGGCGACGAAGGCCTCGCTGTAGTGGGCCTGCTGGAAGACGGTGACCTTCTTGCGAAGACCCGAGCTGCAGTCGTGTCAGCGTTCTGTGGGGGAAGCTTCGCAAGATGGGAGCTGTCTGGGGGAAACATCGCGAAATGGGAGCTGTTTGGATGGGAGGGGAGGGGGAGGGGGGGGGGGAGCTCAGGTGAGCTCCTCGGGCAGTGATGCAATGGCGGGGTAACGGCGGATGGGAATTCAAATTGCGCTGGATGAATGGCGGGGGTCAGGGCCGTGGTTCAGGGGACGGACGACGTACGTGCCGGGCTTCTGGTCCTGGAAGGGCTTGAATTCGACGGTCTGGACGCTCATGATGGGCTGCAATTCGAACGAAATGTGAATGGAGAGGGAAAGGAGAGACGAAGGAAACAGAGGTTGTTGGGAGGGGAGATTTAGCTGGGGGTGGGAGGGGAGGGGAGAGAGAAGCATTGGCCCTGGCTGGCTGAGGCGCTACACCAGAAGCTGGTCCCCCTGGAGCTGGTGGTGGGGTCCGGTTTTCGCCTCCAGCTGCCGCATCGCAGTTGCCACAGGTGATATCATTTGCGGTGCTGTGCAGCCCTCCCCCCTCCCCCTTTTTGGCTTGATTGGATTGCTTCGTCGAGGCATTAGATAGGCTTCGGATTGGGAGACGTTGCTTTGGTGCCAGACCTGCCAATGGCCGGCAGCTTCGTTGCTTCGTTATGATTGAGGCAGTCATGGTATCTTGATGGCCATACGAAATCCAACAAAATGGGGTCCATGTCCATCTCTCTCCATCAACATGTCACCAACTAAAGACGACGCACCACCCCTACATCAGGTTGTTCGCCCACTGCTCGTCGTCGCTCATCGGCGTCGCCGCCACGCTCTGCTCGTCCCGGTTCCACGTCCCCCCGAATATGACCTCGCGATAGTACCGCGCCTCCGCGATGCTCTCCTCGATGTCCTCCCGGCCCCGGTGCGTCCCCGTCTTGGCCGGCGCCCCGTCCACCACCTCCCTCGGGCACCACCGCCTGGCGGCCTCCTTGAGGCTGCTGACGTCGACGATGCGGTGGTGCAGGTGCTCCACGACCCGCGCGTACGGCTGCTTCGCCAGGAACCCCCGGTCCGCGTGCACGCTGTTGCCCGCCAGCAGGCCCGTCTTGGCCGTCGGCACGTACTCCCTGACGTGCGCCAGCAGGCCCTCCGCCGCCTGCTCGGGCGTCGTCGTCGACGCGAGCACCGCCTCCGTGAGGCCCGTCTTGGCGTGCATGGCGGTGCACCACTCGCCCATCTGGTCGAGGCGTGACTTGGGCTGGTGCACCACCACGCCCCAGCCCGCGCCGTCGAGCGGCTCGAGGTTGCCCGTCGTGATGATGCAGTGGATCTCGAGGATCTCCTCCACGTCCGGATCGAGGCCCGTCATCTGGGAGCGTCAGCACACGTTCGGCACAAGGGTCCTCAAGGGGGAAGCCTGAACGAACCTCGCAGTCGATCCACACAAGGGGCCCGTCAGATGCTGCCTGCTGCGGCTCAGCAGTGGCCGGCGCGGCGCGAGATCGGAGGTAGTCCATGGCGGTGAGGTCGAATGTGTTTAGTCCCTCTTCAGTTGACTGACCGATGAGTGGTGAAGAGAAGCTCATGTGGAGGTGGAGATGTTGGTGTCACGTCCCACAACGGCATCTCTGTTACATCATCAACCAGAGGCCTTCAACGTCACCGAACCACCTTCACCGATACGCCGGCCTCACCGAGTCCGCGAAGGGGGGCCAGGGGGGTTCTGTAATGGACGCACTCTGATAGGTCAGCACCCTTTCACCCCAGCTGCTGCCGGCCGGTACCTGCCCCGCTTCCCACTGGCAGCGTTCACGGAGCTGCTGCTGCTGCTGCTGCTGCTGCCAGGCACCTCAACAACCACTGGGCTTAGGTCCAGAACACCATCTCCATCTCATCCCTCCAGCCTGATGCCCTTATAGGTAGTCATCGTTCAGCTGCATAGCAACGTTACATCTGGTCGCCATCGCTTCGTCGAATTCACCCACTAACGGTCTCTCCCCCGATGAGTTGAGCTGTTCCTACCACGGGACACCTGCTCTTGATTCCTCCGTTGCTAGCAAGGTGAGAAGCATTTAAGACGCCCACCAAATCAGTCCCCATCCCGCGAGTTTCGTTCGTCCTCCTCATCATCCTGCCTGGCCATCAAGCTTCCAAGTCCAGGCTCGACCATGTCCCCTCCCCGTTTTCTCGTCGTCGGCGCGGGCTCCCGCGGCTACGCCTACGCACACGCCATCACACACAGCACAGAAGGAATCATCACCGCCGTTGCCGAGCCGATACCCTACAAACGCGCTGAGTTTGGCCGCAGCTTCATCTGGGGTGAAGATGGTTCGCCTGAAGAAGGCCAGTCCTTTGCTGACTGGAACGCCTTCCTGGCCTACGAAACCTCGCGCCGAGCCTCTGCCGCCGCTGGCGAGTCTGTGCCCCCAGGCGTTGACGGCGTCCTCATCTGCGTCCTGGACGAGATGCATCGCGAGGTCATTGTGGCACTGGCGCCCCTCGGCTTACATGTGCTCTGCGAGAAGCCCCTCGTCACGACGCTCAAGGACTGTCTCGATATCCACAGCGCTGTGAAACCATCCGCCCTCTTCTCCGTCGGCCACGTCCTTCGCTACAGCCCCCACAACATGCTCCTCCGCCGTCTCCTCCTCTCAGACCGCGTCATCGGCGACATTGTCAGCATCGAGCACACCGAGCCCGTGGGCTGGTGGCACTTCTCCCACTCCTACGTCCGTGGGAACTGGCGCCGCGAGGCCGCCACCGCCCCGAGCCTCCTCACCAAGAGCTGCCACGACGTCGACCTCCTCCTCTGGCTGCTCGCTGCCCCCTACAAGGCCGGCGGCGACCAGCCCTTCCACATGCCCGTCTCCGTCTCCTCCGCCGGCACCCTGACAACCTTCCGCAAGGCCCGCAAGCCCTACGCCGCCGGCACCGCCACCAACTGCCTGCGCTGCCCCCTCGGCGACGCTGGCTGCAAGTACTCCGCCAAGAACGTCTACCTCGGCCCTGACCTCGCCGGCCTGGGCTCTGGCAACCGCAGCTGGCCCGTCAAGATCGTCCTGCCCGAGATCGAAGACATGCCCGACCTGGCGCCCGCCAGCGACGCCCTCCTCGCGAAGCTCGGCGAGGACTACGACGCCGCCACGACGCCGGACGCGCAGATCTCCGCCCGACCCTGGTTCGGCCGCTGTGTCTACGAGTCGGACAACGACGTTTGCGACGACCAGTTCGTCACGCTGGCCTGGGGCGACGAGCCGCTCGCCACTGAGGGCGCGCCGCCGCGCTTCGCCAAGCAGGCCACGCTGCACATGGTCGCGACGACGAAAAAGATCTGCGAGCGGTACACCCACGTGTACGGCACGGACGGGGAGATCTACGCAGACTCGAGGAAGATTGTCGTCGAGGACTTCAACACGGGCCAGAGGCGCGAGTACAACCCCAAGATGGAGCAGAGCGGGCACGGCGGCGGGGACATGGGCCTCGCGCGGCAGTTTGTGCTCGCTGTGCAGGCGGTGAAGAACGAAGGGATGGAGGTCCGGAAGGCGCAGGATGAGTTCATCGGGTGCTCGCTGGGCGAGGCCGTCATGAGTCATCTGGTGGTGTTCGCCGCGGAGGAGGCGAGGCGGGAGGGAAAGGTCGTGAAATTGGGGGAGTGGTGGGAGAGGGTAGCCAGTGGCGAGGACTCGAAGGGGCACGAGGGCGTCACCTGGGAAAATGTCACCGGGGAACGGCACTGATGACGGGTCCACATCCAGGGGCAGATACACGGCCGCTGAGCAGCTTGATGATAATGGCGACATGACATAACTAATACATACAGCCTTCGTGGCTATGACACTTGATGTGTGGCTGTAGGAACTGAGTACTCTGGAATGAACTTGTGGTGTACAGGAGCGACGCTCTAGTGCGGCTTTTCATACTCGTTCTCCCGCTTTTTGAGGGATATGGTTCTATGTGAGGGTGGCGAAGATGGGCTTACAGATAGATGGTGAACTCTACAAGCGGCTTTACAAGTAAAACATGAACAATATTTCGGAAAAAAAAAAAAAAAAAGGGTCTCCCCGTTGCCGTAATACTGATACTTGAAGTGAATGGTGTGAAATTCTCAGATATTTTTTGTATGATTACGGGTATGCCTTGTGGGTTGGGGGAGAAGGCGGTGAAGTTCAAGGCTCATGGCTTAGACAGACCATCAACTTCAACATGACCAGAGTCGGGTCCGCGGCATCAGTTTTGATCCCATGATGATGAGCAAATTGAGCGGCCCCAGGCCATCAACTGAGTGAAATTCTGTCAGCAGCCACCCAGCAGCACATGTGCCGGGATTCATCTGCCTCCGGCTTTCGTCCGATCGACAACACGGTGGCTGTGAGTGAGATCTACACTTAGACATCCTGTTGGACGCCGCGCAATCCTACCGTAAGCTGCGGGGTACGGCGGGGAGCCTCGACGTGCCGTGAGACGCGGTGGCCCGAGAGACACCGGACAACCTAATAAGCGAGTCAGTGTCTCACAGGCACCCTGAGGATAGATGCTATAAGTAGTGGAACAGAGCCCCTCGTGAGAGACGCAACCCAGCGTCTGATCAGCCTGTCTCTGTCCACTCAAGCATCTTGCACGTCTAGCCTTTGCTCCTTTGCTCTCGAAAAAGCGTCATCATGGCCGACAACAGCCAGCGAGCCACTTCTCTACCCCCTCCGACCTATCACATCACCTCGCACGATCCGGAGACGGGCAAATCCATCTTCACTTCCCACGCCGTCCACCCTGACCCCGACAACAACATCCCCCAGATGACCTTCTGGCACCTCCACACCACGAGCAAGTTCCCCGCCAACCTCAACGACGAGGGCGACCTCAAGGAGCACTTCGCCACCAACGTCCCGCACATGAAGGGGCTGCACCGGCCCGGTGGCACCGTCTGCCGCATCGTCGACTTTGCGCCCGGCAACATCCCCCTGATGCACCGCACCACCTCGCTCGACTACGGCGTCGTCCTCCAGGGCAAGATCGAGTACTGTCTCGACGATGGCGCGTCACGGATCCTGGGGCCCGGCGAGATCGTCATCCAGCGCGGCATCATGCACGGCTGGAAGACGGCGGGCGACGAGCCCGTCCGCATGATGTTCGTGCTGAGCGACGCGCACCCCGTCGAGGTGGCGGGGGAGACCAAGGACACCTATCTGCCGCTGGACAAGCTGCCCGAGGAGGCCAGGAAGGCGTTGGGTGGTTGAGGAGCTGGGGTGCGGGCGTGCGTCGTGCTGCGGGCTGATCATGGGGAAGTCCGGGACGTGCATGGGGTCAGCTCGGTCGTCACGGGGGATGAACTGATGAGACATGACGTTGAATGGACAGACCTTTGCATCTTGAGCTATCTAATGAGTCTTGACTTACTGTACACTTACAGAGACAGCACAGTTATGTCTTTGTTGTTGCGCGTGATGGCTTGGCCGAGCCTGCAAACAAGTCTGGCAAATACATTTGGGAGTGCATTCAAAGCCTCAGGAAAAGCTCCCACGCCCCGGGCACCATGCTAAATTCTTCCCTCGACAAAATCCCACACCGAAACGCCTCAGCGAACCTGTCTCGCCAATTAAGGTGATGCTCTCTCTGGTCAACAAAGACGAGTCTCCCATTTGGTCTCAAAGCCCCTCGTAGCGCCGCAACCCAGTTCTTGCGGCCGTTCAAAGTATCTTTATCCTCAAGACTGCTGACAGATGTTAGCTTCGCCGAATCTAGGGGTTTCTTATTGGTCCTACCAAAGATTGGGCAGTTTCGGCTGCCTGGCCATCGGCGGAGCCCGGTCCGCAGGCCCACCACAACGAGGGACTCTAGCTGGAGGGCGGCACTCAGCTTTTCCAGGGCTTCAGAGACCTTTTCGAGGGACTCTTCATCTTTTGCACTCAGATCCAGCACCAAAGTCTTCAGACTTTGGCTCGGCACAGCCCAGCCAGCATCCAGGACTGCTCGATGCTTCTCGACCGCGCCGCCAAGATACTCTGGGTGACCTTCCGATGGGACCCCCGACTGGGTGATGAAGGGCTCTAGTACTCCTGAGACTGACAGACCAAGCATGTCTTGGAGAAGTATGTGGCGATACTGATTGGCCACCAAGTCATCCTCGCCGCCATCTATCAGCCGAAGTCGAGCGCCATGAGCTCGGCCTTTGCGTCTGTGAAAGGAAAGTCCTTTCAAGGTTATGTACTGCCCCGCCTCATCAACGGAATTGGGCACCTGGTTATTGAGCCTCGTCCTTGTTCCGTCATCGACCTCGCTCACGAGCAAGTTACTTTTGTACCCAAACATGTGCATGCTGACACGCATGGCTTGTCGCAGAGCATAGAAGAAGGCACTGGGATAGTAGTGGCGCAGCACGATGAGATCGGGTCTTTCCTTGATGTCATGGGGAATGACTTTTACAAACATGTGTTCGTGTTCCGCCATAATGACGTTCGTCCCGCACTCACCTGCCTTTCCCTTGGTGTAGATCTCAACACGGTCCAGATCGTAGGCTTGGATGATCTTTCGGGCAGCCTTGGAATCGGACCTTGAGTCATTTGGACAGATGTACCAGTCTGATGAAATCAAACTAAAAAGGCAACGGTCCTCGCAAATTGTCTCTGAGATTAGTTGGGTTAGAATCTCCAGGGGCAGTTTGCCAAGATGCTTGATTAGAGCTTGTGCGTCAGTCGAGCGTGCTGCATCATTGCCTGGCTCGGAAAGATTGGAGCTGTTCCATGATCCACAGCCACTTGAGCCTGAAAGGACCCACCCGGTGTCCATGAGTAGTGGTGTTGTGAAAGTGATCTTAGTAGCGCTTATCGGTAGCGAGGCACCTGAAGAAGCACTCTAATAACTGTATCTGAGGTGCTGTGCTGTATGTTGTGAGTGACTTAGATTGCAATTTTAGAAAGAACTACTAAATCACGGCAAACTTAGCGTTCTTGAAGGGTTATATGTAATCTTGGTATTGAGACTGGGAACACGGTATCAATGGCATTGTTCCATGGGCGTTGCCTTTGATCGCAGACCACGTCTAAACGGACTCGCATCACAAAGAGGCTCTACGTCTTGTACATTCTGACAGTATTGGGCCATCTTGACAGTCTCAGATCAAATGGGTGGAGGCATGCGAGTCGTGCTCGCTCTTCCCAATGGGCGTTTTCCAATGTGTACATGTCATGAATCCATCACTCCGGAGACCCCAGCAAACCCCTCGATCTCGTTATTAAATGAAGAACGTCAGTTTTAAGACTTCGAAATTGATATTACAAAATCACGACCAACGTAGCAAGCAGAATATTGCAAACGATAGGAGCTCACTAGTGTTGATATGGCGGCCTGACATTCCCTTCGTGATGAAGGATGACCGCCCGACTTGATATCATTTTTGAAACGACTTGCGTGGTAATTTTTCAGGTTCACAAGAAGATGAATCCTCCCCGGCAGTTGCGAGTGTTACGACCTGGACGTGGACGCAAGCCGGTCGGAGTTATACGGACTTAGCCAAACACCTCAGGAACGCATCACCATTCAGTGTGCATGATTCGTGCAGACGGAGGACTCCCTCGCCCCGAGACCCGAAACCGAGACCGCGTTCCCACCCGCGTCCACGCTTGGTCATAGTATACTAGTGAACTAGCTGTCGAATATCCACGGCCGGAGTTATGCTAGCATCACCGGCCCTAACCTTCGGACAACGTCACGATGAGCCCGGACTTTTGCGAAACACCAGTTTTAACAGGTTGAGCGCGGAGTCCCCAAGGAGCCTCATGGCAGATATAAAGACTGCGCGGCATCGGTACTTGGCTGAAGTTGCTGTCTTGTGATACTAGCCTTCTCTTCTCAAGTCCATCACACTCCCCACCATCACCGCATCACACAGCTTCCCCGTATTTTTTGCAATCAAGTCACAAAGATGTCCATGTTCGAGCCCGCCCCGGAGCCCGAGACCGAACTCGGTCGGTATCGCATCCTCTCTAGCACAGCAGGCGTCCGCGTCTCCCCGCTATGCCTCGGTGCCATGTCCATCGGCGAGGCCTGGTCCGGTTTCATGGGCTCAATGGACAAGGAGCAGTCCTTCAAACTGCTCGACGCCTTCCACGCCGCCGGCGGCAACTTCATCGACACGGCCAACAACTACCAGAACGAGGATTCGGAGACCTTCATCGGCGAGTGGATGAAGGAGCGCGACAACCGCGACCTCATGTTCGTCGCCACAAAGTTCACGACCGACTACCGCTCCTGGGAGCTCGGCCGCGGCAAGACGGTTAACTACAGCGGAAACCACAAGAAGTCCCTCAAGGTGTCGGTCCGCGACTCGCTCCGCAAGCTGCAGACCGACTACATCGACCTCCTCTACGTGCACTGGTGGGACTGGACGACGTCCATCGAGGAGCTGATGGACTCGCTGCACATGCTCGTCGAGCAGGGCAAGGTCCTCTACCTCGGCGTCTCCGACACCCCGGCCTGGGTCGTCTCGGCCGCCAACACGTACGCCCGCGCACACGGCAAGACGCCCTTCTCCGTCTATCAGGGCCGCTGGAACGTCCTACTGCGCGACTTTGAGCGCGACATCATCCCCATGGCGCACCACTTCGGCATGGCCCTCTGCCCGTGGGACGTTCTCGGCGGCGGCAAGTTCCAGACTAAGAAACAGCTGGAGGCGCGGAGCAAAGCCGGCGAGGGCCTGAGAAACATGTTCGGCGCCGAGCAATCGGACGTAGAGCGGCGGGTCAGCGCAGCGCTCGAAGAGGTGGCTGCGGAGCACGGCACCGAGTCCATTCAGCAGATCGCGTTGGCGTACGTCCTGCAAAAGACGAGGCACGTCTTCCCCATGATCGGTGGCAGGAAGGTCGAGCACTTGCAGGACAACATCAAGGCTCTCAGCATCAGCCTGACTGACGATCAAATTCGCCGGCTGGAGAGCGTCAAGGAATTTGAGCTTGGCTTCCCCTTGGACTTCATCTCTCACGACCCGAAAGAGACGGGTGTGTCGCCGTTCTTGGTGGGCTCCGTTGCGCCCATCGCATGGGAGCGGGCCCCCAAGCCGATTTCAAAGGCATGAGCAGGCCGTAAATTCAAAATAGCTAGTCTCGGTATTGTCGAGTTCGAAAAGGATGCTGGACAGCTGAAGTAGAATCACAACGAGGTCAAAACCTTCATGTACTCATAAACGTGATTTTTGAACCCCGATGAATGATAACCACGTAGATGTGATGACAGAACGGCATCTGCTGTTACAAACGGAAGAGTGGCTTAGGCCTGGAACAGTGCCTGGGATATGAGGACACGATGTCGAGAGATATACATGATAACGTAGATGGTGTGTCTAATAGTTCGTCAATCTCACAAGCGTCAGAAAACATCTAGTCGGAGACTTACCAACACAGATGCATTGCGGCTGTTTGGCTGTAAGAGGACTGACTGGATAGGATCTGATCCAAAGCTGATCAGGCAGTTCTCACTGCAGGCTCTGCCCCAACCTCGACTATATCTCCAATGACACTTCTTGCCTCTCCTTGTACCTTCACGCCTTTCTCTCTGACGGTCTGGTTCCATTTTGCCAATTGCATGCAAATCCCCTCTAGGCTTGTGCAACGCCCGCGGTACCCGATGCCGCCCTCTTCGACTGACCTCTGCGCCGCCGAATCATCAATGATGCAGTTCACCGCTCCGGTAAAGCAGGCTGGCTGCAACCAGTACAAGGGATCTTTGGGCTCCCTCATCCCCACCCGGGCCAGGAAGGGCACCTGCCACAGCGTCACGCACCAAAGCTCGATGGCCCGCGCGACCGCCAACATCAGCACCGGTGGAGGATGGTGTATCACCGGCGACGAGACGGATACGGCCTGCATGGCGATATAGAAGTCCTCAAAGCGCAGAGGAGCACCTGCATCTGTGACGAGGAAAGGCCGGCCTGCAATATGCGCCTTGTCGGCATGCGGTCCCAACAAAGCGGCCTCGAGCAGAAGATGAGCGAGCGAGACGTTACCAGCGTGGACCCAGTTCTGTACCCACGGTGCCGTGAATGTCGGTAGGCTAGGCATTTTTACCGTGCCACTGACGAGGGGATCGCCGGCACCGCCATAAATGCCGTTGCCAGGCCGGATGGCGCCAGTGCGGAAGCCGGAAGCGGGGGAGTCGGCACCGCAGACAAGACGTTCAGCCTCGGCTTTGCTGCGGGCATAGTTGGAGAAAAACTCGTCTCGTGCTCGGAGCGGAGCGAAGAAGTCGTCCTCGGTCATTGTTTGAACATAGTTAGTTGGCCAGCGTCGCCAGAGGGGACTGAACCAAGTCACCGGACGAAGGGAGACGGAGCAGGATGAGGTGAAGATGAGGACGTCGGCTCCAGCAAGTTTGGCAGCAGAAATGACGTTGGCGGTTCCACCGACATTGACACGCGCAAGTCGGTCGTACACAAGGGGGTGGCGTTCCGAAGGGCGAATTGCGGCGGCCGTGTGGAAGACAGTCAGAGGGAGGTTGGCGGAAGGCGTCGGCCACGGCTTGTTGAACGCTGCCATGGTGGAGGTCTCGGAGGCAATGTCTGCATTTGCGTATTCGACCCGGGAGGCCGACTGAGTTTGGAGTTCATCGCGCGTGGGCGGGGCAAAGTCAATAATGCGAATCGAGGAAGAGGGTTGGCCACGTTGGAGGAGTTGTAGAACGATTTGACCGCCGACCAGACCTGCGGTATGTTAGCCTCGATCGTGGGAACGCAGTTGGCCTGAATTGCAGATACCTGAGCCTCCGACGATGATGTAACGTCTATCAAGCTTGGGTGGAAGATGCGATCCCCAGTCGCATGGTTGCTTCTCTATGCTTTCAAATGTTCTTTTCGCGCCTTCTGCGGTCCATGGGCTGTCCGTTGCATGCTTCAGAGCCTCGGGGGGTGTTGTAAACATGCTTCGATTAACCTTCCACGTCCATAGCAGGAGAGTGATCAGCACGGTGATCACAGTCGTGGAGAATGGGTATTGGGCTGCAAAGCCAAGAGCGTCTGTGGCCATTGGAGGACGGATGGATCGTGCTGCACAGCACAGTCTTGTGGTTCACAGTAAACTTGAGCGAAACATCACGCACATTCTGGAAATCGGAGGACCTTTAAAACCTGAACCGCGACGACGTCCATGCCGCAAGTGGAGTGAGTTGGTGCATTGAAATACCCTGACTTCAGGAGAAAGCCACTTGTAGTAGCCGAGACGTGAGGTGAAGCCAGTGCTCTTATTCGTATCCTGGGGCTTGTCATTGGCCAATGAGAGGGCGAGCGGCATATAGAATGCTCCGAATTGGGAGATCGCAATACAGTGGTAGACGAGAGGTGCATATGGGCTTGTGATCGTCGCGACAGAGTCAAGCCCGGCTTCCCTGTCTGCCCGTAGACGAGGAAGTTGAAGAGGGATGATGCATCGGCGAGTGCCGTCTCTGTGGTCCAGTAGACGAGTCAAGATCCACGACAGTGCGCCACACCGAGGCTCATGTTGCAAAGCCACTCCGTGGATCGAGTTACTTTGGCAATGACGAGGTTAGGGCATGTCAAGAGATTCTGCTGGGCTGCCTCCTGTCTGCAGGTGCCTGAATACGAGACGTATTGCGCCGTCTCTTTGTGATGGAAAAAGCCAATGGCGGGTGGTGTGGTGTGGTGACGAAACCTCGGATTGGAGAGCGGGGGATCGTCGCTGGAGGTGCCGAGATCTGGTGGGTGGGTGGGTGATGCAGTGGTGGTCCGTTTAGCGGATGCGCGGCACAGACAAGAGCTTCGCTTCTCCGGGCTGCACAGGGCATTGTGCAGAATGCCATGTTGCAACGATTATGATCCCTGCTGATGGTCTCAAAGTGGTAGGCCGAGGAATTGTGGTCGTCCGGTTCCGACAGGGTGCTCTGGAATGTGCCTCTCCAGTTACGCTGATTTTCTGACGTTCTCATCCGTCTCGTTGGAGTGATAAGCCAAGGGCGCACGGGCAAGCGAGCAAGACGTCTCGCTGCCGCCGCGGCTTCGCTAAGCGGGGTGTGTTGTCCACGAGTCCAGTTTTGCCAGCTATCGCCAGCCGCTGGGAAACGAGAGGCGAAGTAAAGAGAGGGGTTGGCATCGAGACGAGTGTTGAGCGTCGAGCGCTAGCTCTGCAAGCTCTTCAGCATGACAGGCCGGCCTGTGAGCCAAGGCGCGGCCGAAGGCGAAAAACACCCACTCCGAATCACTGGTTTGTGCGCTAGAGCAACGTCGAACGGACGGGTGGCGGGCGCTGGTGACGACGAGCTGGAAACTGTCGAAGCTGCCCTGCCTCGGAGGCTATCAGCGCGCCCTGAAGGTTCAGCCGTACATTGTCCACTCACTGGCTGAAGACCACCAGAAGCGTTGACGATGGCTTGGTCGTTCCCGGTCTGGATCTCGGTGGCCGCGTGGTCATCAAGAAGCCCGATGGAGAATGATGATTGGTGGACCGGGTCATGGGGCCTGAAGGGCATATCGGCCGAGCTCCGTCGCTCCCCCAATGTTTGGAGGAGTTGCCCAAGGGAGAAGAGAAGGGCCGGGATCCTCTGGGCAGTGGAGCGTGCCCGATGGAGCAGACCAAATTCGATGACATGTGCCACGGTGGATAGAGCGGCCAATTTGGATGACTGACATCCCGCGATAGGCCTCCCTAGTTTGGAGTCGTTTGAAGGCTGTGCTGGAGAAACGCTGGCCGGTCGGTTGCGGCAGAAGACCAAAAGACGAGACGATGGAACGGGAAGAAAAAAAAAAAAAAACAGGAAAATGCCAAGCTGAGGGAGGGAGGGAGAATCGGACGGAGGCGGACGGTGTTTCAGCAAGAGATGAGACGCGTCGAGATGAAGACGTGGTGGGCGGGGGTGGTGATCTGGTGTGGTTGCGCTGCAAAGGTGGTGTGGGAGGGGGTTTGATGCAGGCGCAGGCTTGGAGAGGCAGCTCCCCCCTCGCCAAGGACCAGGGCCCATGGCAAAACCGAGACAGAAAGGTCGTCCCCGGCAACAGCGAACGGGCAGACGGTTGAACGGGCACAACAGGAGCAGGCGCAACGGGCGGGCAGCTTGCCTAGCGTCAGGGGTGGGGCTTGCAGTGTGTGCAGTGTGTGCAGTGTGTGCAGTATACAGCGCGCGCAGCGTGCGGCGTGGAGCTAAATGCTGTGGCTGGAGCTGCACGAAAACGGCATAGCGCTGCGAGAAAATGTGAGTCTGTGAGATTTGACGAGGAACATCTGCTGAGGGTGCTGCGACGGACCGGCCGGGGCATGCAATTGGCAGACGTAGACCCGAAATGAAAGTAATCTGTGCCGATTTATCTGACGCACGATGTAGAAATCACTGCAATCGGTCGTCGAGGGGCGTCACTGGGCCACTGGACTGGAATGAAACGCCGTGGCCTCTGAGGCCTTTGGGGGGCTCTGCACATTCCACCGCCGCCTGTCGCCTGTCTCCCACATGGCAGAGCTTTAGCGGATGCGTGACGAGACGAGACAGACACCCCCAAAGCGAAACCAGATGCGCCTGGTGGTGCGACCGACGAGCGACAGCCACACTTGGACGTCATGATGCACAGCACAGCAAGCAGCCGTGGAGACTGCCAAGCTGGGCAAGCGAACAAAGGAACGTGCGAACAGGCAATTGATCATGAATAGCGATCAATTAGTATCAGGATCATGATGGTGAGGTCGCAGAGGGCAAATGATGCCAAGTGTGCCCAGCTCCAGGTACGTACCTGGAGACCCCCCGGTCACCACCCGGTTGGATCCTCCACCCGCTGCCGCCTTGCCGAGTGCGTCGTAGCTTGGAGCTCAACGGTGGAGCGCCGCCACACCCGGTGTTCTTGTCTTGTCCGGACGCAACTTCCTGTCGATTGTGCCAGCGTACCTCGCTCCTACTTCCGTGCTGTTTGCGAGGCCAGAGAGGAGGGAGCAACACCCCAGACAGGCGGGCGGACAGGGAAGGAGAAACCGTTGCCCCGTCCTGCCATTCTGCCAAGGGTTCCAAGCACCCAAGCATGGGTTCTGAACCCAACCGCCTAGAGACTAGCGCCCACTGGGCTACGGAAACAGGTGCACGCAGCTGCAGCCGTGCAAGGAAGCCATCGCCCACCTGCCTGCCGTTGCTTCATAAACATCGTGACCCCCGTCCCTCTCTCTGCCTCGCATCCTTCCTCTCCCCTCACAACCACAAAAAACGCAGCTCTCCATTCTCCCACAGCATCGCCAACCCCAGAAATACCGCCAGTTTTTTCCAAATAGCTTACGACCTCATCGTCTACCGCTACACAATCACATCCCAACCCCCCCAACAAATTCATAACCCAACCGTCATCATGCGCGTCGCTACCACCTTCGCCCTGGCCCTCTCGGCCGCCGCCACCCTCGTCTCGGCCCAGCGCAGGGTCTACAACGCTACCGATCTCAACGACATCAACAACATTTCCGACAACGAGCGTGGTATGTTTCCTGTGCCCATTGGCTTCGTACCATCCTAAGCCCTGTCATTTACTAATGGTGCCCAGCCGAGTGGTGCCGCGGTCAGCGCAACGTCTGCGACGAGCTTTGCGACCCTGCCTCCACCAACGACTGTGATTACGTGAGTTCTGGTCCAATGATCTTCTAACCTTCGTTCCTTGGTCTCCTAACATGGCCCAGCAAACCCTCGAGTACGACTGCACCTGCGGCAACGGCACTGCTCCCGGCCTCCAGTACTACCGCGACACCCTGCCCTCCTTCATCTGCAACCGCGTCTTCTCCGAGTGCAACGCTGCCGCCATCGGCGACGCCAACGCACAGGAGGCCTGCCTCGAGGAGCGGGACTCTGTCTGCGGAACCGACGTCCTCCAGAACGCCTTCGACAACTCCGGCAGTGACGACGACTCTTCCACTACGACCACCACTGAGGAGGAGACTGCCACCACCTCCGCCTCCTCTGAAACCGGCTCCGCGACGGCCGAGGAGACCTCGGCAAGCACCACTGGTAGCTCCGACGGTGCCGAGGAGACGGGCTCGGGCGACGACGATAGCTTGGCCGCTCCTACGGCTGCCCCCGTCTTCGGCGCCGCCGCCGTCGCTGTCGCGGCCCTTGCCTACCTGGTCTAAACGACTTGCTCACATAGATGCGCCCTTTTCGCTTCTCTGTATTGAGCATTCTGACTTACGCACCTTTGTTGGCTGCGCCGGCCTTCTGCGACACAATAATGTCGCCTTAATGAACAACGATTTGAGGATGGTGGACGGTATGAAGGATGGATATTCCCCGATGCCGATGGAGAGGGACGTTCTGCTGCCACGCTCGAGTGATGGCGTGTGTTACGAGCAGGCAGCAGTCGTTTTCCCAGTCGCGTACTGAAGTAATGAATGAATTGTTTTACAATCGCCCCGACTCGCCTTTGTGAAATCTACCCGGCGCGGACGGACTGGCCCGCCGCGACGGCTGTGCTCGACGCTAATCTCGAACAGACTATATCACGCCATTGTTCTTTGGGCTGTTCTTCGACAAGCCCTATGCTCGCCAATTGGACCTGGACGTTCAAATGCAACATGAAGCTTGTGCGAGGCACTCTGAATCTGTTCTCTGGGTTACGGACGGTTCAAATATGGAGCTTCAGCATCATCTCAAGCTCTGGATGTATTCCGGCCCGGTAACCCACCATAATCAAAATCAACAATCGGACACCAAAGCTCTCGCACCAGCACGATGATATCCACACTCGACCCTACCGCTGCTGAGGGGACGACCAACTTGCCGCAGGCCGGTGAGCCACAGCCGACGACCGCTTCGCGGATTTCCTTCGGTGTCGAGCTGGAGTTTTTCGTTGCATGGGTGTACGAAGATGAGAAGGATCCTGATGACGCTATCGCAAGCGACCTCGCACCTCTTCTGCGCATCCCTAAGAAAACACATGAGCCCCGAAGATACGTAAAGGGCCTCGTCGCAGAGGTGCTGGCCACGGCGGGCCTCCCCTGTCAGCCGTGGGCATTTGGCACGTCCTCGTCCGACTCGATCCAGGCGCGTCAGGCACAGTGCCACGACGACGAAAATACCTCGTTCAGGATCATCGGGGACTGCTCGCTCAAGGAGTTCCCAGGTATGGGCGGCTATCGCGTAGAAGGCGTCGAGCTTGTGAGTCCTGCCATGTACGATCGCGACAACAGCTTTGATCTAATTCATCTCGCAGTATCCACCCTCACCTCCAAGTTCCGATGCCGGGTAAACCAATCCTGTGGTTTTCACGTCCATGTTGGGGTCGGGAAGAAGAAGCGCATTGATCCTAGGACGCTCCGTCGCCTGGGCGCTCTCGTCTGGGCTGCCAGTCCGATCCTGAGCCAGCTTCACGCCCCGGATAGGATTGTTCAGGACTGGTCACAGGGTATCAGGGAGTGCATGCGCGTCAAGCTCAGCTCTGCCGATGCTACCGCAGCTTCTCTATGGCGTTCTGTGTGGGACGGTGGCTCGACTAATTGGGAGCCCAAAAGACTCGCCCGAGTCTGTGGCCGAGATCGCTGGCTGGGTGAGACGTATGAGGCTCAAGATATACTAGATGGAGGCGACGGCACCTCGACCGCAACCTTGAATCGCATGGGTGAACCAGGACGGCACTGGCAGGACAAAGTATTCATGGCCCCAGAGGCTGCCGACAAGGGGGTCACAGCGCATACCAATGCCCCCAACATCGACTATGAGCCCCCAGTTGCCGGCCCACCGGCGACTGTCCCCGGGACACAGGACGATGGTGCCTCGCCTCCCCGGCCTCGCCGCCCCCCATTTGAACGCCGCATACCTCATGTCCCCCTGCGTCCACCACCGCAGAGGAATCGTGACATCATCTCCCGCGTCGAGCCCTTGGTTGACAGCTTCTACGCCCTCGTGCCGCAGCACATTGAGCGCGCCACGCGCCGGGACGTCATGTCCGGCGTGAGGGAGGTCCTCGCCGCCGACTTCGCGGCCGGTATCGTCGGCCAGCTCTTTGGCGAGCCGGGCAAGCACACGACGTACAACTTCTCCAACTACTCGATGGACACGTATGACGAGCTGGAGCCCGACGGGCCGACGACGATCGAGCTGCGGGAGGCCGGGGGCAGCCTAGACCCGGTCTGGATCTGCACGTGGGCGAGGATCGCGTGTCGGCTCTTGAAGTGGAGCCGGGACGCCTGCGATGCTGACTTCTTCCGCGTCGTGAGGCTTCTGGCGTGGGTGCAGGAGGAGGGAGGGAGATATGATGTGGTTGACTTTCTGGTGGATCTGAATCTGCTGGCGGAGGCGCGGATCTGCGAGGGGAGGCTTGAGCGAGGCGTGGAGGCTTGGTTCGAGTGTTTGCTCGTCGCGCCGTCGAGAGAAGAAAGGAGGAGTCAGAGGGAGAAGCTAGAAAGGGAGCGGCGCGAGCTGGAGGAGAAGATGGAAGCAGCGGAGAACGATCCTGAACGGCTGGTCACGTTGAATAGAGTAGGGGGTAATGAGTTTGGAGGATGGGAGTAGGAGTTCCAGGCGTCCGACCACTCGATGAGGCAAGAAGAGTACGGAGATTGGGAGTGGCCACCAGCTAGTGCTTTGCAAGTCAAACTCATCGACTGCTTGATGCAAATCATTATGCCCATACTGCATGTCTAGTGATCAAGGCTTTCAGGGTACACGGAGCGCTTGGCGGCGAGTATTCCTGGATGTCGGCAGGCTGCCAGTTATCGGTATGCCGGCGAGAAAAGAAAGGCAGTCCACAGTTGTTGAGCATAGGAAAACAACTTCATAGGGTTTGTTGAGGTATGAAGTGTGCTTTTGCAAAGATGCCAAGGGACTGCGAACTTGAAGTCCGTGTCTAAGGGGCCTCATCACTGGGTCATTACAGTCAGCCATCCCGCTCGATGCTTAGTCCAGATGAGCCACCAAGAAACTACTACATTGATCAGTAGCGTTCACGAAGGGTCAAGTTGTAGCTGATGGAGGCCATGCGATATACATGAGTTTTTCAGTCGATATTCATTTTGCGATCGTGACGACACATAATGTCGAAAAAGTTCCGTGTGCGTCAAGTCCGACCAGGCAATCGGCCATGTACATTGGAAACTTCCCACAGCAGGATCTATGGTTCAGACTCCGGACTTCCAGACACATGCAGAGACCAGGTCATAGAGTGAATTCGAATCTTTTCGAACCGTTTCGAATTAGGCTGCTGTGACGTGATTATTCAGGGAGGAAAAGTCGAGGTTGACGCCTGCCAATACGACAGCCACACAACGCCACCCCCGGACTCGTGGCGGTGCAGAAATCAACCCCTTACGAAATAAACCCCGCCTACACCCCTCCATCCTTCACGCTCGCACACAATCGGCAAAGAACACGACTTCCACGACCACCCGCGCCTCTCACAACCAACCCTCTCAACAACAGGCATATAACCGACACTTCTTGATTCAAATAAACCGCACCGACCCAACTCAAATCCGACCGACCGCCGTGCCCTTCGCGCCACGCCCCCAACCACCTCTAATGACGACCATCGAGAACCTCAAGACCATCGACCCCTTCGCGGACGCGGACGAGGGCGACACCAACGACGCGGCCGCCACCAAGCAGAGCCAGAGCTACATTCACATCCGTATCCAGCAGCGCAATGGCCGCAAGACCCTCACCACCATCCAGGGCCTGCCCCGCCGCTTCGACCAGAAGAAGATCCTCAAGGTGATCAAGAAGAAGTTTGCATGCAACGGCACCATCGTCGAGGACTCGGAGATGGGCGACGTCATTCAGCTGCAGGGTACGTGGTGTCCAGGAAATCATATAGAGACACACGAAGTGAAGGATGTGCTGACGGTTTTTTCCTTTTTGCAGGCGATCAGCGCAAGGCTATCCACGAATTCCTCATTGACAAGAAGGAGGGTCTGGAGATGGATGCCAAGGTACGTAGGACTCGTCCGTGATGTGAAAATCTCCAGCTAATCTCTCGACAGATCATCAAGGTCCACGGCTTCTGAGGAGCTCGCGCCTCGGAACGCACCCACCGCTCGCTCCGCCCAAGCGCCAACTCCCCGACCGAACCTAGAGAGACCTGTCATCAGTGCGATGCCATAGGGCCCGAGGGGTTGAAGGCCGGGATTAGAGCTGGAGATACCCAAGTTCGCTGTCTTTTGGTGCCACCGCCTCCTGGGCAGTACCGCTGCAGAAGTCTTGGAATGATAGCTTGGGCCACGCCCAACTACCAGTAGATTTTAGCTCACTGATGCTGAAAAGACGATCACTCGAAATTGTGCTGCTTCCCATGTGCGTGTTGATTAAAAGTAAACTGCATCATTCGGCCACTGCCCGACGGGGTATATTCTATGTATACAACATTTGATCTCGTTTCTCGAGAACCACTCACAGATCCTCCCGCGGCAAGTTTTTCATCTGCGCCTTGTGCAGCGCCTCCAGCTGCTTGAGCACAGCCGCGCTCCAGTGGCCCTTGTCACCGGAGTGCCGCTCCTTCACTACCTTCACAGCCTCGAGCCACTTCTCGTCTGCAGCCCGCGCCGCCCTCCTCTTCACAGCATCCGGCTCGGCCGCCCGGAAGGCAGGCCATATGCCCCTCGTCGCGCCAAACTCTTCCTCCAGGAACGTGTCCAGCAGCAGGTGGCCGACCTTGCGCTGGGCGCCGTCCCACTCGTTCCCAGCCGCCCACTTCTCGCCGCCCGGCTTGAGCACCTCGAGCAGACGGTCCATGCCGCCGCTCGCGAGGAAGTCGTTCCGCACGACGGGGCTCCGCAGCAGGCCGTGCAGGGCGTTGACGCGCGCCTTGGCCCGGGCCGCGGCGAGGGACAGCTCGTTTACCATCAGCGGCTCGGGCGGCACGAACGGCGCGTACAGCTTCTCGCGGAGCGTGGCACCGTCGGCCCCACACGTAGAGTCGAGAGAGGCGAGCCACGTGGCGCCGACGAGCTCGACGGCGTCGGGGTTGTTCTGCACCGCGGCGGCGATGATGGCGGCTGCCCGCTGGTCGCGCGGTGCGGCGTCCTCAGTCGTTGACGGCGAGGGGCTGGCCATCAGGCAGAGGAGGGCCTGGACGGTCTCGGGGTTCTCGGCGATCTTGTCGCCGTAGTACATGTCGTGGGAGATCTCCTCGAGAAATTCGAGGGCCTCGTCGAAGGGAAGGTCGGCGCCGCCGGGGCCCTTCTTGATGAAGTCGAGGTGGGAGTAGAACTGGGGCGACTCCTCCTGGGGAGGCTTGACCTTTCCAAAGGCCTGGTAAATGGGTGCGTTGAGGGGGTTGGGCTGCGCCTCTTCCTCCTCGGGCTCGACGACGACCATGCTCGAGTCGACGGGGAGGCCTTCGAGGGCCGGGTTTTCCTCGTCGGGGACGTTGATCTTGGCCTCTTTGCGGCCGGTGGTCATGTCCATGCGGATATGTAAGCCGCTGGGGATGTCCTGGTCATCGTGGATGACTTGAAACTCGTCGGTAGGTTGGAACACCTTGGGATAACATTCGGCGGGGTCGTCGGTGTGACATATCAACTCGCCCTCGGCTGGTGGTGATGGTTGCGCGTCGGCCGCCCGGGCAGATGTGAGGGGAATGAGGAAGACAAGGCCGACGAGAGCGAGGAAGAGAATGAAGAGGACTGATGCGCCACGCGCTCGATTTGATCGCGCCATGATGGTGTGCTGTGAGTGTTGTCTCAACGCGGTGTGAGCTGGGAGGATGTAGTGACAATTTGGTGAGAGTCGAATAAGAGGCGTTCGTCCGTCCTTAAGGTCAAACAAAGTGTGATCAGCCAGATGAAGAGGCCAAACAGAAACCGAATCGAGAATCCGCAATGCAAATCAATCCAGACCGCTCACTGTCTTATAAAAATGTGAAAATGAGTCAAGAGTAAAGGACAGCTCACCGTCGCCCCAATCGAAGTCCCTAGAAGACCATCTCCATCCATCTGGACAACTTGTCTCCATCGCAGAGGCGAGGCACCAGCATTAGAATTCGGCACCACCTCATTGGTCCGCACAGCCGCACCCGCGCGCATCCGCGCCTCGCGCTTAAACTCAATCGGGAAGAATCCAAAGCACACCCACACCTCCTCCAAACCCGGCCGTCCACCCCGACGACATCACCAAACCGCGCGCGCGAGCCAATTGACCCTCCCACCCTCAGTCGCTCCCACAGCAAGCTCGCCCACGATGCAGGCCCTCCGCACCCGAACCGCCTGCATCGCTCGTCAGACGAAAGCGCCCACCGCTCTCCGCCAGCCCCGCCGCTTCGCCTCGGATCACCACCACCATGCCGAGCCCGTGAACGAGCCCATCGGCAAGGGCTTCTGGTTCTCCCTCGCCGTCATCCCCTCCGCCTACGTCGTCTACGCCATCTCGCAGCCCGGAAAGGACGGCCAGGAGCCGTGGCTCACCCAGAAGATCCACTCCTACTGGTCCTGGCAGAGCGCCTGGGAGGAGCGCAACCACCTGCACACCAAGGCCGTCGAGCAGGCCGGCTTCGACCGCGCCCTCTTCTTCTACGCCGAGCCCAACAGGGACGTCGACGTCCGGTTCCCCGAGTGCGTGACCTTCCCCCTTGCTTGCCCGTTCGAGACCCCCCAACTGACGAGTCTTCCCCTGCAGGGCCCTCCAAAACTCGGCCGCGCGCAACATCATCGCCGGCTCGCAGACCAACCTCGACCACGTCGTCGCCCACTACAAGAAGAAGCACCTGGAGGATGAGGAGCGCAAGGCGAGGAAGCTGGCGGCGGAGCAGCAGTGAGGGAGGTCCAGCGTTGGCGGGTGTATGAATACCGGTACATACTTTAGCAGAGAGACGGGAATCTGCAGCACCTTTCCATTTGTCCAGACGGATGTCCCAATTGGCACCGACGAATCAATTCGTGACATATGAACACAGACATTCACGCCAGAGTTGGTAACTGTGGAGGCACAGTAGGTGTGTCTGCGCTGATTATCTTCACAGGTTACCAGGAGCCCTAGCTCAGAGTTACGTGGGCAGGTACTATGGTATGATTTGAGTGCCCTGCTAGGAAAGACTGAGGGAGGACAGCGTCCCAAAGTCCTTCGTCCGCAGAGCCTCGCTAACAAAGACAAGTGCCGTCGGCCGAATACCTACCCATCCTGAGTACGTTAGCAGCAGCTCGGAGAAGCTGCACCGGCCCCCAGCCCTCAGATGAAGCAGCCAGCATGAAAGTAGGGTTAGGGGAGAGGGGGCTTCCTTCAATGCCTTCAATTCGTTACTATCCTCCTGGAGCTGCCTTCTCATATTGGACACTCATGATGATGCCTCTGGGGAGCCACGCCGTGGGGACAACTTACCCGGTGCCTTGCTCGACTGTGCATTCGAGCATGTTTGGCCCTAGGCAACTAGGTGAATGCGTCAGGAACAGCCCATCAACATGAGGCTCCTAGAGCAGGAGCAGGACGTCACGTAGCACCTGCCCTGGACACGATATCGCCCAGACAATGCGTCTTCGTCGAATGCGCACCTCGGACCTATTCTCTCTTCTTCTTCTGCTTGCTCTCCATCATCTCCAGTCCATCATCGTAATCCCCGTCAACCGCACTCAAACACATCCATTTACAGTCATCCGTCTTTGCACGTCCATTATTGCCCCGAAAATTACCACCGAGCATCATCGCTATCCGTCAACATGTCGGACCGACGCATTCGACCAAGTCAGACCGAACTGGTCGGTGATTTGACGTCCTCCTTCCTGGATGCCGTCGACAGAAGGCTCGAGTCCCAAAGCCCCCTGCACACCCAGGATCGTGAGCCTGCGCAACCTGCCCCGGCCTACCAAGGCCCTCAGGTTCCCCCAAACTCCCAGGCCCTCCAAGGTTCTGAAGGTCGCCACGGCTCTCAGAACAACCAAAGCTCCCAGGACACTCATAGTTCCAAGGACCTGAGCGGTCTTGCCACCCAAGCTACGACCAGCAATCTGTCAATTGCCACGAGCAACCCTTTGAAAGACACTGGAGCCACCACACCTTCGATCGCTGACCCTCCCAAGGTGCTACTCAAGGACACCCGCTCCTACTCGACGACATCTGCCGTGGCAGGCCCCTCGCGGGGTAGTTCCGCTGGCTCAGGGGCGCTGCTGCTTACCACTCCTGGGTCCCAAG
This sequence comes from Verticillium isaacii, assembly GCA_002851775.1. Lineage (NCBI taxonomy): Eukaryota > Fungi > Ascomycota > Sordariomycetes > Glomerellales > Plectosphaerellaceae > Verticillium > Verticillium isaacii. The sequence goes on along the minus strand of NMXN01000007.1, from coordinate 1,563,081 downwards.
CATTATCCGATGTCGTGCCAGCCGAGGTCGCCGCTTCTTTGGCTCGTGATCCCATCCCTCCCAGCGGCGCTGACGACATGTCGATTAACCCGATCCCACCACCATCTACTGTACGCCCTGACCCTACGTCGGCTGATCCAAGTGATCTTGTTTATCGTGGAGAGTCCACCATCGCGGCCCGTGGCGACGGTCTCTTCACTCGCTTCGGGGTCAAGCAAGGCGAGACTCTTTTTCAGGATCAACAAATACTGCGCCGTAATATCCACTCCCACGTCGGCATGTCTGATGCCTGGCTCAAGGTCACAACCCACGATCAAAAGATCCTACGTGCCGAGTATCCGATCCTGAAAGACCTCCCGAGATTCTTCGATTCAGGCGCCTACGAACACGCCGACACTGTTCGACGTTTTCTTCAAACCTACGGCTTCGAGTATGAAGGCGACAGAATCGTTTTCAGGTACGGCAGCAAGGTGAACCACGCATGCCCCTGCCGGCCTGAGAGCCGAGTCGCAAGTCAGGTGAATGCCAGGATGAGCCCTCACGCTTTTGGCAATGGGAATGGGATTCTTGCAAAGTTCACGGCCACTCGGAATCTAGAGGCAGGCGACGAGATTTTCATCGACTACAACAAGGAATCTCTGAAGTTCAAATGTCTGTGCAGTGTTTGCGAGGAGCACAGGTCCTTGACTTGGCGGAAGAAGGTCTCGATGAAAACTGGACATCTCCGCAAAAGTGTCAAGAAAGCTGTGGCAACGGCCGGACACAAGTCTTGGCAAGCCGTGAGGCGCTTTGGGAGGTGGGCTTCGGCAGCCAACTGGGACCCCTGATGGTGCAGATAGCGGTGGTTGACATTGTTTGCAGCGAGCACCATTCCGGTTGACTTTGTGAGTGAAAGAAGGGCGTACAAATACATGAGCGGTATGCATACAGCGACTAGACAATAGGTTCATAAGTAATAATGATCAGCGAGCGTCTCCTTTGTTTGGTATGTCGTCTTCTTCCCAACTTCTTTATTGACGGTTTAAGTGGTCGAGTAGGACCGACGAAGACCAGAACCGGACGGCGAAAGGCAGAACCGAGGGATATGGCAGTAGTTGCGGCCCGGCTCTATCAGCACCCCCTCCATAAGACTTTGGCGAGAGGACGTCCTGTGGATGATGTTTTTTGATCCTACTGGTTGTTTCCGCCACCGTCCTTCAGAGTAGGTGGAGGTCATCGGTACGACGTCATCTAGATGTTGCCGAGCTTGTCAAACATCGTATCTGCGAGAGCAGACCGTGTAGCCATGTCGACTTGCGTGGGAGGTGTGGGCATGGCGCACGGCCTCCAGGATCCAGATCGTAGTCGTCAATGACAATTTATCACGATGATGCTCTAGTGGGGGTGACGTGGGGCGCATGTGAGGTCCATTGTCGTTCTCTTGCCCAGAGCCCAGACATATCCCGCCAAAGTCGTCATAAGCCTGACACTTTCACTCAGGGCAAGTACAGCAGTCCAGGGGTCACACAACGCGGCACAGGCATGGGAGGGACGCCAGGGAATCGTAAAGCATGTCTTTTTGGGGGGCAAGGCGTTTATTCACTACCATTGCCGAATCAAGGTGGTAGCGGCTGCACTGCCATGCTACCGAGTCCATTCCCGTTCGCCTTGTTTGATGACCGTGAATGCAGATACCTCTTTCCCTCATACGACCAACGTTGACCCCAACACCCATCCACACCTTACTTCAGAGGAATGAAACGAGACGAGTGCGTGGCACCGATACCGGGTCGGCCGTGCTTGACGGGCTTGCTGGGGGGAGGTTAGCACTGCTTCACACTACGGCTCGCCCTCTGCGGGGGAGGGGACCGGATCGAGATGATCCGGGGGTGAGGGGACGTACTAGGAGATGGAGAACTCTGCGAGGTAGTGGCCAACCATCTCGGGCTTGATCTCGACCTGGTTGAACTCCTTGCCGGAGTAGATGCCGATAACGCTGCCAATCATCTCGGGGACGACGATCATGTCGCGGAGGTGCGTCTTGACGAGGTCGGGCTTCTCGTTGGGCTTGGCCTCCTGCTTGGCCTTGCGGAGCTTCTTGATGAGGCCCATGGGGCGGCGCTTCAGGCCGCGGTTGATGCGTCTGCGGGCACGGGCGTGGACGACATCACGGAGCTGCTCGGAGTCGAGGTCAAGGAGGCTGTTGGCTGCGTTAGCACTGCGTTCGGTTCGATGTCTTCTGTCGCCGCGGTCATGGTGCGTCGATGGTGCCGTCGTGGGCTTCGGTGATGGGGGGAGGGCAGGGCAACGTACGCCTCAAGGTCGATTCCGCGGTAGGAGAACTTGCGGAACGCTCTCTTCTTCTTGAGCTCGGCGGCCTCCTCAGCGTTCTGGATAGCACCCCGCGTTAGTCAACGGTCCGTCTTCTCGTGTGTTGTGTCACCCCGGCGAGTGTGCGTCGCGACTGTGCTTTTTTTCTTGCCGCCTGCCACCACCACTACAACCACCAGTCGATGTCTCCGGGGCTCGTCGTGTTGGTGGCGGCAAGGGCAGCGCAGTCGCATGCGCATCACTCGCCAGAGAGAGAGAGAGCACGTACGTATTCGTCGTCAGCCATGGTTGCGGTCGGTGAGGTTCAGGGAATTCGCTTCTCGATGTGGACGTCGAAGAGCGAATTGCTGGATTGGCGTGGCGTGGGATGGAGTTGACCTGGTCGGGTTGCGGTTGGGAGGGTCTCGCTTGACGAGGTCACGAAAATGGGGCAGGCTCAAATTTCTGAGAGGGCTAACCTGCCCTACGGGCGGTATTGGTAGGGGAGGTCATGTGACTGTCGAAATTGTGGCCGTGGCGGGCCCACCGAAATTCACCGGTGGGAGTCCGTGCACTATTTCGGTGAGAGGCTGCAAGCTTTACCGAGCCCAAGCTAGGATGCGTTTCAGAGCCTCGCTGCTTTTATCTTGAAAGCACCGTACCTAGAGAAATATGAGTACTCTAATCAGCCAGGAAGCACCGAGGTCGTGTGCGACCTAGCTCTACGGAAGTCCTCCAGACTCGTCTCTTGGATTTGGCTGCCCCTGTTCTTCGCCCTGCGTTCTTTCAGTCTGCCTCATTGTGCCTTCATTCCGCAGCTTCAGAATCGTGAGGCTTTTGCCACCGTCTGGATATCTAGCACGATGATATTTCCTCCTTCCTGTTGTTCAGGGTCCGTTTTCCCCTGGGGCTCAACTTCGGGACCAACTGCTAGTGTTCAATAGAGGCAATCGTAGCGTCCCTGATGGACTGCCCTTGGACAACTCTCGAACGCCATCTTCGAGCTGCTGCCATGGGCCGACCTTCTAAGCTTGAGTCGCGTTAACAGGGCCACTGAACTTCTGCTCCATGGCAGCAGACACCTGATGTGGACGGACAGGAACCCCCGCCTATCACGCTGTTGATTCGAAGCATTGTGGCAAGATCTCAGATTGCCGACCACGTCAGGAAACTTCACCTCAGAGGAGAGAAGTACCCCCACGACTCTTAGGTCTCGGCGGATTCCCTCTACATGGTGCAGGCCACCAGAGTGGCGCCACGGAACGATCAATGAGCTTGCTTCACTGTGCCAAAGAAAAGGAGTCGGGTTCAAGCCCGTCAAAGTAGAACACGGGAGGTTTTGGTAGAGCTGCCTCACGTAAACTCCTATCTCGCAGATAAGCCTCGTCACCTCTCACTCAAGACGCGGATCCCTCCCACGGTCCCCCTTTATATTTAACCCTTTGGTTTACAGGTGTATTGCCTCCCTGTTAGGGGCGTGAAGAGGCTGACGGAAAGCTAACGGCCGTGGCTCAGTGAAGACGTCTGCCGATAGCTTGTTATACGCCGCGATGCACTCATGTTTGTCCCATCTCGAACGTCCGAGCATGATGGCATTGAGTCCTGGATTTGTAATAGTACACGTCTTCTCCAGCATTCCTCCTACAGCTTCATCTTGAAACCTATCTCAAGGGCCAGCGGTTTCCTGAGAAACCCCTCACTTGTCTCCATCTCCCCCTGTCGGAGGACGACATCGTACCTCCTCGCCCACGCGGCCACGATCAGCTTCAACTCCATATCCGCAATGTTCCTGCCGATGCACGCCCTGGGGCCGTAGCTGAAGGGGATGAAGGCGTTCTTCTGCCGCTCCGTCACGTCTTCCCACCGCTCCGGGCGGAAGTCGTCCGCGTCAGGGCCCCAGATGTCCTTGGAGTGGTGGATGCTGTAGGTGGGAACGCTCAGGGTCGTGCCCGGCGGGAAGAAGTGGCCGCAGATCTCGGCGCCGGCCGAGCCCAGGGGGATCAGCCGGGGGAGGCCGATGCCCGAGGTGGAGTGGTAGCGCATCGTCTCGTTGATGACGGCCTGCAGGTACGGCAGCTCCTTGACCTGGTCGTAGGTCGGCACGGGCACGTCGGCGGGCAGGGCGTCGTCGAGCTCCTTCCTCAGCTTGGCGAGGACGCCCGGCGTCCTGACGACGTGGTAGAGCAGCGCGCAGGACGTGTTGGACGTCGTGTCCGAGCCGGCGATGAGCTGCGTCAGCGCCTCGGCCGTCAGCTCCTCCCTGCCCAGGGGCTCGCCCTTGTCGTCGCGCCCCTCCATGAGCCGCGCCAGGAGGTCCTTCCGGTCGGGCGGCGGCGGATCGTCCAGGCGGCGACGGACTCTGGCGATGGCGATGCCGGCGAGGTCCTTCACCGCCGCCATGCCCTTGTTGAAGAACGGGTCCGGCAGCCACTTCGCGAAGGGGATGAGGTCGGGCATGCACCCGAGGGTCCCGGACACCTCGCCGCGGCGGTTGAGGATCTCAACGGCCGGGGCGTAGACGGGCGGGCCGTCGGGCGACGACCTCACCTCGGCCACGTCGGCGCCGGCCTCGAGCATGCCGAACGGCGCCCCGAAAGCAAGGTCGCCAATGACGTCGAAGGCGATGTAGTTGAACCAGTTCAGGCAGTCGACATGAGCGAAGCCGTCGGGGGTCGCGGACTTGGCGGCGAGCTCGTCCCATTTGGTGACGAAGAGCTCGAGGTTGTGGTGGATGTAGGGCTCGAACTGGCCGATGGACTTTGCGCTGAAGGTGTGGGACACGATCTTGCGCTTGCGAGAATGCTCGGCGCGAGAGCGCGTGTTGAAGAGACCCCGGCGGATGGAAACAAAGGCATCATAGAAGTCACTAGACGGTGTCAGCTTGTTCGGTGCTGTAGTCGGGGGCGGGCAGGCGCCTACGCTTTCAAGAAGCCATTCCCGTGGCCATAGACGGCTTGGATCGCTTCATCATCGTTGATGCTTACGTGATTCGGCTGGACGCGAACGACAGGGCCGTACTTCTGGTGGGCTTCATGGACGAGGAGGAACCTCTTCCCTCGCCGTGCAGTTGAGAAGAGCCAGAAGTTGGACAGGCGTGCCACCAGCGGGCCTGGGATGTCGCGCAGGTGGCTGTAGGTGACAAAGTAGGGATAGAGGTAGTAGAGCAACAAGGCGGCTAGGGCCGACCATGGCGACAAGACCAGGCCTGCAATGGTCATCGTGAAGAAGTGCTGTGGACTGTGTTGCTGCTGGTAGAGCGGATGGGTCGGAAGACGGTGAGAAGTTAAGCGAGAAGCCGGGACACCTTGATCCAGCCTTACTTGATGTGTTTGTTATCTGGATGCGATTGGCATGCTTCTCAGGTTTTCAGCGTCCCAGTCACGAAGTAAATACCCGATCAGATGCCTGCCGAGTCTGAGATCCGACCGCCGCCAACTGCCGTCTTGTTTTCCGTAGATCTGGGGCCCCTCAATGAGAGCGCTCGGATTGGCAATGACAGCATAGTTGACACAAACTATCAGCAAGAGTTGTGCTTATTTCCGAGTATTTCCCCACCATTCGGGCTTTGAGGTCGATTGATGCGCCGCAGGGCCTCGAGATCTGTGGAGGCTTCCCCGCGCTTGATCTCCCGATGCTGGCTACCGACTGCGGGGGAGAAGGGAGCACATCCCGAAGCGCTGTCGTCGCATTGCCTAACCGGCCATTGGATCAAACAACACATCGGCCAAGGCGTGGGAATAACTGTGGCTCCTCCTCCTACTCCGTGACCGTCCGCTACGAGACCCCACAAAGAACCCGGGAGTGTCTGTGTCAGTGATGTATTACCTGATTTTATACCCGAGGTGGCTTTCCAAGTAAACGCCCCGAGACGGGTCCCAGACCGCGGGAAAGAGTTGGAAGCGAAGTCCAAGTGTATGGACAAAGGGGCTACTAACAAGTCTTGGACGGAAGAACAGTAGGTATTCCGGGATGCGAATGTTGTTTAGTCATAGCTTGGATCTAGCACAAGTTCTCCCCTGGTCTCTTCAATAGCTGCCTTGAGACACAATTCTCTGTTTTGATTTTCATCTTGAATCTTGTTGCATGTGTCACGATCATGGCACTCCTCCACCCTTTCTATATTACGGGGCGTCTACCATGGGTCCCCTCTAAAACGATTATGATGTTCTGAAAGTTTGTCGTGGGTTGTCCCGATGCCTTGCGTCGGTCCTTGACTGTTGTTAGACTCCTTTACTTGAATTACGATCACCCTTCTCTCGCCGAGTTATCATGGTATAGCAGCGTCTGTTAGCTCCAGGTTCACATTTTTCCTTGCCATCTCTACTATCTGGTAAGTAGATGCTAGTGTCTAGACTAACTGGATGGTCGACGTTGTGTGCTGCTGCTACGCCGCTTTAATCATGACACTATGCTCCCACGAGATGGCCTGGTTGGTACGACTCGCTCATCGTCGTACAAAATCTTGAAGGCGCAGGTGACGGTGCTGCCGACATTGTGGCATTCGTTGTCGTGGGTGGTCTCTATTTTCCAGCATCCACGAGAGAGGCCGAGGCATCTAAGTCCGATATAAATTTTTCACGCTGTGTCGGCCGAGAATTGACTTGCTTCGTATTATCCTACTCAGTCTAGCTTTGTGTAAACGACAGTGATACCTGATCGTAGGACCCAGCAGGCAAGCTGAAGAAGGCGTTGGTGTATCACAGATATAGGTGTCCGAGAACTCGCAGGTCAACAACATCCGGCGCCACCCACTGGCGCAACATTTGTTGATCAAGATAAGGCTGATCAACCGGGTCAAGATCGCGCAACATGACTGTAACAAGATGGCCATGCCAGTATTTCGTCATGCATGATACTACGCAGGAATGGGCTCTCTCTCACCTGGGCCTGTGCAAGAGCGGCAAGGGCGCTAACCTGATTCGTGCAGCGTGACTTGACGATGGGGAGAACCTGGAGGGCCGTTGAGTCGAGTCGACCCCACGTTGTCTCGAATCGCGGGGCAGATCATCACGCAATCATTCCACCTGCACACCATGGTGCAGCAGGACTGGAGCTGGGCCACCCCGGGCAGACACCATCGAGACGAGCAGCCACGCCGCTCACTCGGCTGGCGATACGATCAAGATATCACGAGAAAGAATGTACGACACGGTACGCCTCATGGCGGATCAGATGCTTTTGCCCACCCACCCCTGCTATCATGCGATGCTCATGTCTCCGACCAACGCCCACCATGCAGAACCCGAACCCATCAGTCGTACCTCATACCTCGCGCCCGGCATCCCGTGATGACGGTTGACGCCGTCACTTTTTGTCCTCGGCCTCGCGCCCCATCATGACCCTGACGGCCTCCCAGACGGCCTCGTCCGGCTCGCACTCGACCCGCGCCCGGAACGCCCTGCGGATCGTCATGTTCAGCCCCGGCAGCGTCTCCTCGTCCCCGGCTTCCCACGCGTGCATCTCCCGCACCACGTCGCACACGGCCGCCGCGGCGAAGGCTTCCGTCCTGCTGCTGCTGCTGCCGCCGCGGCTGCCCCTGCTCGGGCTCCCGCGCCGCGCCTGGCCCCGGAGGAAGAAGACGCCGTGCCGGTACACGTTCTCGGCCACGGCGACGCTCCACTCGGCCACCACGTGCCGCGGGTACTCGGCCATGCGCCTCTTGCCGAGCACGAGGTCCTCGAACCCCCGCGTCGCCAGGTCGCCCAGCACGACGAGCGCCGCGAGGTCCCGCGCCGGCAGCGCCTGCACGGCCGCGAGCTGCGCGTTGCGCGCTCGCGCGGCGGACGCCTTCTCCTCTCTCTCGCTCTTGCTCTCCATCCCGCTTTCGGTCTGGCCCGCGTGCCTCGGCCCCTGCCCGTGCCGTCGACGCGGCGGCACGGCGTCGTACGTCGCCCACTCGGCCGCCTCGAGGTCGGCGATGCCGTCGCAGAGCCAGAGGGCCCTCTTGAGGGCGGCGCGCACGCGGCGCGTCTCGGCCGCGCAGGTCGGCTTGATGCCCGCGCGCTCGAGGCCCGCGCGGAGGTACGGCGACGCGTCGACGAGGAAGGCGATCTCGCGCTCGCGGGCCTCGAGCTCGCGCAAGGCGGCGTACGAGGCGCAGGGGGCCACGGCGCGGCGCGGCCTGGGCGCGTCTGCGTCCGCGGTCGAGGTCGATGTCGAGGTCGGGGCTGCGGTCGTGAGCAGGTGGTGGGTCGGGGCCGGGCCCGAGAGGGGCGTGCGGCGGATGCTGGCGCGGGCGGTGGAGCGCTCGTAGGCGTCGAGGGTCCGTCGTGATGTCTGCGCTCGCTGTCAGCTCGGGTCTGACCGGTAGATCTCGGCGGAAGGGAAAGAAGGGGGGGGGGGACCTACAGCGCAGGTGCGGCGGAGGGCCTGGATGTCGTCGTGGCCGAGGAACGGGGCGACGGCGAGGACGAGGAAGCCCTCGAGCGGGTGAGGCTTGCGCTGCCTGCAGCTCACGCCTCTCGGCGCCGTTCCCGAGAGCATGATTTGATCCGCTAGCTATGTTGTCGTAGAGAGGGGTATGCCGATAGAGATGTTCGACGTCAAACGCCAAGGTATACTCTCCAAGATGGAAGAAGCCTTGGGATGTGTGACCGCTGAAGGTCCAGCGTCCCAAACTTCGGTTGCCGTGTCTTTCGGGTCCTGCGCCAGAGGATGCAAGCCCGCTGGTGGGTGGTTTCCGTTGCTGGTTAGGCCCTGTGACGCAACGTCTCTGTTGGGATGCCGTGATCTCGGTGTGTAAGTCGACCGTCAGGAGCACCACAGCTGCGGGATGAATTTCAATGCGTCTTTTCCAAGGGGACGACTGCTTGCCAGGAAGAGAAGAATGTAGAACCGAGTGAAAAAAAAAAAGGAGGAACACGGGCAGAGAGCGGTGGCCAGGGACCTCCCACGGCGTCTTAATATGTCCATCGTCCCTCCTCTGGCAGTGAACCGCATCCACATTCACATCCGCATCCGCAGGCCCTGGGCCATCAGGGTCCCCACCGAACAGTGGCAGACGTCGACTCAATGCCCGCCTCGACCGCGTACCTGGCCATCAAGGCCTGCCGCTAGTGACGCAGACTCCATTGTTTTCTGACGTTCTGACGAAAAGTCGAGGGGTGGGTGATTGTCGCATCTGAATCGGGGGGGAGGGGTCGAGATGGTGACGTTGGGAAGGGGGACGAGGGAGGCTCCCCCCACCTTCCCACCTTCCCACCTGAGCACGTCCTATTCATGACACGCGCAAGGGAAGACAATGGGAAAAGCAAAAAGGTATTGATTTCGGGACAGCACACGAGAACTCTGCCTACTGTACACACGCGTGCCCTCGTCCAGAGTCAAGACATCCGTCAAGTCATCCACCAGGCCCAGCCCCCAGGCCCGCGCCGCCATGCCTCGCGCTCTCGCGTTCCAGTTCGGTGCCCTCCGTCGCCCAACGCCGTAAGATGCAACAGGACGCCCGCGCGAGGAGCCGCCTCGGGCTCGCCCCGCCTTGTTCATTAAGGTGTGTGTGTGTGTGTGTGTGTGTTTGTGTGTGTTTATCGCAACCGGAAGGGGAAGGGGTCCCTCAGGAGGCGTCGGGCGCCGTATCCGCCCGCTTGACCATGGTGACCTTCTTCTGGCCGAGGTCGACAATCTTGTCGACGAGCTTCTTGTGGCCGTCGAGGTCGTGCACGTCGTCGTAGCCGCCGATGCTGACGCTGTTGATGAGCACGTTGGGCACCGTCAGGCGGCCCGTCTTCTCGCCGATGAAGTCCTGCAGCGCCCGCCCGATGGGGTGCGTGTCGAGCTCGACGACGTAGGGGGCGGGCTCGATGGCGTACTTGTCGAGGAGGATGGCCTTGGCCTTTTTCGAGTACGGGCAGTACGATTTCGAGAAGATGATGACTGCGGGGGTTAGCCACCAGAGCGTCATGAAGGGGGAGCATCAATTGGGAGCATCAGAGGAGAGCATCAGAGAAGAGCATCAGAAACAGCGGCATACCTGGTGACTTCTTGAGGATCGAGTTGAGCTCGACCTCGACGGCGTGCTGCTCGTCCGTCTCGGCGGGCGCGGCCTTCTCCTCGAGCGCCCCGGCGCCGGCGTCGGCGTCGGCCTTGCCCTTCTTGTTCTGGCCGGCGGCCGAGTTGCCGATGCCGACAATGTCGCTGGGGTCGTCGGGCCGCAGCGGCGCCTTCTTGTTGGCGGCCTCCTTGGCCTTGACGGCGGCCTCCTTCAGCCGGTCGGCCATGTCCTTGGCCAGCCTCTCGTCGTCGGCGTCGATGTCGCCGTCGGCGTCCTTGTCCTTGATCACCGCCTGCCCCGTCGCCGGCTTCTTGTAGAGCCCCTGGACCGTCTTGTGGTAGAAGTCCTGGATGGTGCGGCCGTCGCGCACCTCGTTCTGGCGCAGGTGCGAGGTGTAGAAGAGGACGAAGACGACGCCGATGACGACGCCGACCACGAGGGTGCGTAATTGCCTCTGAGACGGCATCTTGTGTGTCGGGGTGATCGCACGCACGCGTCACGGGCGGGTTGCTCGGAGGGTTTTGGGCGGATCGCGGCCAGGCTGGTCGGGGGGGGGGGGGGGGGGGGGGGGGGGGGGGGGGGGGGGGGGGGGGGGGGGGGGGGGGGGGGGGGGGGGGGGGGGCTCGGCCTGGGTTCGCGGAGCTCTGCGGCGCTCAATCAGTCGACGGGGCGCGCTGATCGCGGGGATGAGCTCCCGTTGTTGATCGCCGTGCAGAGTGTCTCGCGTTGCGTTGCGTTGCGTTCCGTTCCGCTGCGATGTCCAGTCGTGCTGCTCTGGTCTACCGGTATGGACCCTGCCGCGGATCAGTCCGAGGCACGTCGCGTGATGGGGCCGAAGGTGATCGTCGTCGTCGGTGGGAGGAGCTGTGAAAGCTACGTCGGAGCCGTCTGCTCGGTGGCTTCTGCGTGGGAAAAGCTCGAGGATCGTGGGCTGGCTGAGACGGGATTGATTGGGGCGAGGCACAAGCAGGGTGAGGTAGGTTGAATGCGTTCGGTTCGGTTTCCCCCAAGTCCGGTCCAGACACTTTGACCCCGTGATCTCTCTCAGTCAGTCAGGGCCCCCGGCTGGCGGCGGGCGGCTGGCGGCTGACCGTTCTGAAGGGGAAGGGGGGGGAAAGGGGAAGTCGCGACCGATCGACCCGAATTTGGGCTTGGCGCCTTGGCGTGTTACTGTTGTGAGGCGTCTGCCAATCAGTTGTTTTGTTTTCTGCACTGTGTGAAGTATGATGGGGAACAGGGCTTTCATACCGGTTTTGCGACTGTTGTACTGTGCATATTCTGGTTTTCAAACTGTGTTCGCTCAATGGCATCCCTCGACTGGCGATATTTGCATAGCCATCTACCTAGGTAGGTAGGTATATTCAATACCAGGCTTCAAACACGGCAATTGAGTCCGTGTGCTGCTAATTATTGAACCCTGTGGCCTTCGTGTAAAATAATAATGAAATATACTGACTGACTGGTAGATGCAAACCCCAGACGCCCGCCCCTCCCAAATCAGACAGCCCAAAAGAAGGACAAATGTGAGGAAGAAACAAGACAAGACTACCAAGAAGCCATGGCAGCATCCAAGAAGTTCGCCAGGACACCGTCCAATTCCCATCCATCCTCGCAAAGGCAAACCCCGCGGTCCGGCGCTCCTCCGGATCATCTCAATCTCCCAAAAGCAAAGCGCTCGCGCCAATCGCCTTGGCCCCGCCCCCAAGTGGGAAGCGCCCAGGCAGGCCACCCGAGGAGATGCAGCATTTCCGTCTCCTCCGTCTGCTGCATCCCCTCCTTACCCGTCGCTGTATTCATCGAGTAGGGGTACCGCCAAGGTGAAAACGGGAGACCAGCTCTCGTCCGGCACCGCCATCTCGAGGACCAGCCTCGTCGCGCAGCGCAGGCCTGCTGTCGCTGCGCGGATCGCAATGCCAGCTTGCGGTTTGAGAGTCTCGGCGCTCTCAGATTCTCAGAATCTCAAATTCTGGAGCGGCGGCCGTGGCGTCGGTGCCTCAGCTTGGCGATATGCGTCTTCTTGCTCCTCTGCACCTCGCCTTTGCCCGCCTCGGTGTGCTTGTGGGATGGTGCCACGGCTTGCTCGGTGACTCGGCTGCGAACCTCGTAGACGGTCTTGCGAGCCTCGGCTGGTAGTGAATTGGACTGGCTGTCGGTGGTGGCGATGACGGCGTCGTCTGCGTGGGGGAGGCTCGGAAGGGTGGCATCTACGTGTGATGATGCGTGGATGTGGGTGTGGGCGTGGCCATGGGCGTGGTGACGATGTGTGTGAGGGCGGTGAGCATGACGATGCTGATGCTGATGCGCGTGTGTTGAAGGGGCGGCCAGGATGTGAAGTGAGAAAAGAAAGACGGAGAGGAAGACGACGAGATGCATGTCGGCTGCTTATGAAAGTTGCTGTGAAGGAAATGAAAAACTGGTACTGCTGGCAGTTGATGATAGTTGAAGAAACGTCGCTGACGAATGAAGAGACGCCTGTGAGTGATGAAGAAACACTGTGAGTGATGAAGAACGCCTGTGAGTGATCCCGATCTCCTACCCCAGACCCAGAGATGGTTGTTTTTATGGACTCGACCACCTGCGCCGGAGCGATGACGATGCTGTCACCAGCCATGCCTCCATCCAGCTGACGCCATGAGCAAGCGTCGTGAAGTCGGCGCTGAAGAAGACGTGAGGGGTCGAACGACTGTCGTTCGCTCAGAACCCGAGACAGGCGATCATGCGGTCGTCGCTCGGGTCACGCACATCAACCCAACCACTTTCGAGATCGTGGTCGAGGGCTGCCGTCCACAGAAGTTGGTGAATATTCACGCAAGGCTGGGAAACCGCCACGATGCATGCCATACGGGGGCTGAACAAGAACCCCAACACCACAACTAGCACCCCGAAAAGAAACCGTCAAGAATCACAGCCAGGTAGATACATCACCCGCCAAGGCATAGACGGGGTGAATTACAGCAAAGATGCGGTGTTTGTGGGATGGACTTACACGGAGTGATTGCTGACGGCGGCTTCGCTCCCCTTCCTCATTTGGACGCCTCGCCGACGATGATAGGCCAGTCTCTGAAATCACGCGCCCTCCTCGCGCACACCTCTGCTCCTTTTCCCGCTCGCCTTCCTCTTCCTTTCGTGTCCCTCTGTCTGCTGTCTCGTCTTCTCTCTGGTTTACCCCTCTTCTGTTCCCCCCAGCTTCGCCGCCTGCCGCTACCAACAGCCATCTCATCGTCATCCGAAGAACACCGGCACGCAATGTCTCACTACGCCTCGGCCCCCAACCTCTTCCCCCTCCACGGCGGCTGCGCCTGCGGCCACGTCCGCTACACCCTCGCGGCCGCGCCCCTCGTCGTGCACGCCTGCCACTGCGCGCTCTGCCAGCGCGAGTCCGGCTCCGCCTTCGTGCTCAACGCCGTCGTCGAGACCGACACCCTCCTCCCCGCGCCCTCCGCGGCCCCGACCCATCCCGCCACCGCCGCGCCCCTCGGCCCGCCGCTCGCCCGCTCGCCCTTCGGCGCCCCTGCCGCCGACACCGACACCGATACTAGCACCCAGGCCTCCGCGGCGCCGGCCACCGTCGCCGTCACCACCCCCACGGCCTCCGGCGGCGGCCAGACCATCCACCGCTGCCCCCGCTGCGCCGTCGCCCTCTGGTCCTTCTACGGCGCCGGCGCCGGGCCCTTCGCCTACCTGCGCGTCGCGACCCTCGACCGCGCCGCCGACGTCGACCCCGACGCCCACATCTTCGTGACGTCGAAGAGGGCCTTCGTCGCGCTCGCCGACGGGACGCCGCAGTTCCCGGAGCACTACCAGCCGGCGGACGTGTACCGCCCCGAGGCCATGGAGAGGCTGCAGGCGGTCATGAGGAAGATGGCGGGGGAGGGGCAGTGAGTGTTGTGTTTGACATTTTGTCTTTGGAGAGGGGAATGGGGCGGGGCAGGCTGATGGACGGTAAATAGGGGGCGCTGGATGATGCCGTGGATACCTTCATTTGGGCATTGCTGCTTGCAGAAAGGATCGTATTTACAAAAAAAACCTTGAATTGCCGGGATCACAATACCTACAGCTGTGAACTTGTGAGGAGATTGTGACTGTCTTCGTCTTGTTGAGAAACTAGTATGCTCCTCCATCCCTTGACAAGACCGAGGGAACACAGCTGTTACTTTCTCACATCGGGCATCAAACCCCATCGCCAAGGATTAAACCCTCACCATCGAGCAGACACAGCACCACGTAGTCACCAAGAACCGGATGTCAAGTCGTAAAATAGTGGTACACCTATAGTACACCTCAGGCAAAGAGTGCCCCGACTCTCCTGTCCGAACCCACCCCCCGACGGCCAAAGGCCTACTTGCTATGTCCCTGCCCCTCCCCAGTCCATGCAGGGTTTGGATGAATGAAGAAACAGAAAAAACGCCAACCATCGTGCCTGCTCGGCGCGACCTATGAGTCAATCATGATAAGGTATAATACTCGCCTCGCCTCCCCGGGGCGTCCCAGACCAAGAAAACAAAAAAAGAAACAAAAACGGACACGAGGGTCCATGCCGCCGCACCAATGCAGAGAGCAAAACAAAATGCTTCCTCCACCCCCTCCCGCTCATCCGATCCTTCTGAACCCCTCCACTCCTAGGGTCGGCACCTCGACGTCGCTGAGGCCCAGCACGCCCTCGTCCCTTCGTCGGTCGATGAACCCGTTGCACTCGGCCACGATGACGCTCCACTCGGCCAGCGACCGCCCCGTGTAGATGCCGCTCGAGGCGTAAAATCCCACAGGCTTGACCGGCTGCGTCAGCGACTCCGCCAGTGGCGCGTCGTCCCCTGCATTCTCGCTGCCCACGGACAGGCTCTCCGCTGCCGCCGCCGCCGCCTCGACCTCTGTCCGGTCGAGCGGCTCGCTCAGGGACTGCGTGAAGCTCGCCGAGAACGAGAGCTGCGGCGCAGGCTCGTCGCTGACCCGCCTCGGCGAGGGCTCCGGCCGCAGCGGCGAAGAGAGGGGGCTCGCGTTTCGCGCCCCGTTGACGAGACCGCCCTCCTTCAGACCGGAAACCTTGCGCGTCGGCGCCGGCATCTTGGCGGCCGGCTGACGCGGCACGCTCCCGCTGCGAGACCTCGTCGTGACCCACGCCTGCGCCGGGGCGGGGAGCCGCGGGCGGACGAGGATGCGCTCGCGCGGCTGGTTGGGCTGGTAGATGTGCAGACCCAGAATAAACTTGAAAACGTACTGCTGCTCCTGGTAGAGCGGGGAAGAGCCCGTCGACGAGCCATCGGACGAGCCCGAGGCCGAGGAGCCGTTCGTTGTGGTCTTTGGCGGCGGAGGAGGTCCGGCGGGCGAGGTCGTCGGCCGCGCCGTTGTGCGCGCTGCCGCGGTGTCCTTGCGCGCCTGATCAAAGTTGTCCTCCCAGCTGTTGTTCCGCTTCGGGGAGCTGTCCGCAGGCGTCGTGGGTGTGCCAGTCGAGCCGGCGGTCATGGAGAGGACTTTGCCGAGGAGAGACCAGCGCTTCTTGTCGGACTTGCCGGCGCCGCTGCCGCCGCCATCGATGAGGCCGGAGTTTGCCTGGTCGGAGCCGTTGAGGTTGAGCTTTGCGAACGAGTCGAAGCCGATGCCGAGGCCTGGTTGGGGGACGTTGACTTCGGTTCGTATGATCATGAACTTCTTGCCCGGCGTCGGGAGGCACGGAGCCGTCGAGGGCGGAAACTTGCCAGACTGTTCGGCCGCCTGCTTCAGATACATGTAGTGGGACCACGTCGTCTTGAGTCGGGATGCTACTGTCATGAAGATCTTGCTGTTCAATCGTTAGCCAGAGAATCCGTTCAAGCTCCGGGGAAACGTACGCGTCGATCTCATTCGCGCTGCCGGCATCCCGACAAATCCGCCAGCAGAGCAGCCGCATGAAATAGGCCCTCACCATCGGGCACCAGTGGTTGAACAGTTCGCTAAATGTCTTCTCCGTCAACAGCCAGCCCAGGCAGACCGCCTCCTTCCGTCGCGGGTCCGCCGTGACGGCATCCCAGGTAGTGAAGATGAACGACAACAGTCGAATCTCCGTCATGGCGTTGTGCGAGCCGATCATCTTCTTGCACACATCCAACCAGAACGGCCAGTCGATGTAGTCCAGATTCGGGTTGTCGACGTCTTCAAAGTGGTCGTAGGCGAGGAGCGCCTCTTCGAGAAAGTCGCACAGGGTGAAGCAGGCATTGTGGTCGTAGAGCGACGTCTTCTTCGTGGCAGCGCGCAGGACCGCCATGCTGGCCTCGGCAAAGGTGTGGCGGGATGGCGCAAAGTCGAACGAGTCCTCCGACAGGAAGTCACGGAGCAGGACGATGAAGCGGTTCTCAGACATGCCCTTCAGCAGATTTCCGTTGGGCGTCGCCCCCAGCGCCATGGCGTTGGCATCCACGCCATAAGATGCGTCGTACAGCGGCGGCACGGCCAGGGTATCCGCGGCGGCCTGGCGGTGGATGGTGGAGTCGATGTTGGCGAGCATCTGGGCCTGGACCATGACGAAAGCAGGGGATCGGGCCTTCTCGAGCAGCGGCAGGTCCTGCGGCATAAACTCTTCGCTCAGGATGTGGAAGTATTTGCAGAAGATGAAGAATAGGTCCGTGTCGCGGCCCCGCCACCTCGACATCCAAGGACTGTACCACGGGATGCGCGCCACAGCCAGCGACAGCTTTGGCGCGCCCTTCAGGCGCTTGGTAACCGTTTTGACGTCCGTCCAGCCAAGATAGCCCAGGCTCGGGGGAAACAGGGCCGCGATGTCGTCGCTCTCTCCGTTGTTGGTCCTCGGCAGGCCAAACTCTTCAGCGCTGCGTCGGATGAGGTCCGGCGTCAGGCCCCAGAGGCGGACCATCATGTCCGCTGCGCCTGGCGCGAAGAAGAAGGCGTACGCGCAGGCCTTTCCGCAAAAGTTGACGAGACTGAGCGGCGCGTGACGAACAGACATCTTGTCGACAACGATGGCCATCTGCGTAAGGAGGTTGGTGACGAACATGGTTCGCACGTTGTGCTCGGCAGACTCGGCGAGAAATTCTGCTTGGCTGGACGCGAGGGATGAGCCCGTAGACTGGGTCCAGGAGCGGGAGCGCACCCGTTCGCCGGGAGAGCGATCTGCCAGGGGCATCATGTACGTCGTCGCCAGCCTCCACTCGGGTCGCATCATGATCATGAGGATGGCGTCAAGCAGAATGGGCCGGTCGACGCCCGGCAGCGGCTGCTGGTCCCGGGCGTCCAGCGTGTCGAGAAGGCCCTTCCACCACTTGTCCAGGACGTTGGTGCGATATTCGATATCCTCGGGATGCAGGCTCTTGTTCGAATTATGGCTGTTGTACGTTCGTAGGAACACCAGCAGGGTCGTTCTGACGAGCGGCATGCGCTGTGCGGCCGTCCGGGCGTAGAACTTGCCAAACTCCACCTCCAGGTTCTTGAAGGCGTTCCAGAGGGGATCCCGATGGGGGGGCATCTCGTTGGAAGAGTCGTCCGTGGACGTGACGCTGTCTTCTGCGAAAGAAGCTGTTTTGAAGGTGCCCTGGTGTTCGATTGTGAAGGTGGTTGTCGGAGGCGCAAGGCTCGTGGCCGAAGAGGCGCAGCTGGTCGAGTCGGAGTCGTTGTTGTTGCCAAGTTGAAACAGCATGCTTGAAGGGCGAGCCTTCATTTTTGAGGTCAGGTAGCTGCCTGCACGGGAGAAGGCGCGGGTTGTGCCTTTGGCGGGATCCGCAGCGCGGGGTGTCTCCGGGTCGGGGGTCAGGACGGGGGGCTTTCGGGGCGAGGACTTTCGTGGCGAGGACTTTGTGGTCGTCGTGGCGATCGCTGGTGTGCTCTTGGAGGCCTTGTCACGGCTCAAACGACTCTGTGAAGGGGCTTTCTCTTGGCTCTGCTGCGGCGTCGGGGGCCGGGAGGAAGAGATCCACGACTTTCGGGCGAAGCTCGCGAAGCTGTCAGTTCGTTTCCTCGTCGGCTTCTCTGTTTCCACCGCCCGCAGATCCGGGGCGCTGACGGCCGGCGAGGCGAGGCCGGAACCCGATGCATCCTCCCCGATGGACGTGCTCGGGCGCTCTGAGAAATAGTCTTTGATGTTGGTTGTTGACTTGGAGCCCGGGAGCCACGATTTCGGCCTCTCCACCAAGGAATACCTCCTGAACAGCTTTGGCTTCTCTTCGCCGGGAGCCCCGGCCGTCTCGGCAACGGCGGCAGCGTCTCTCTTCTCTTCCACGGCGGGTGTCACATTCCTCTCGTCCAGGTATAGCCTCGAGTCAAAATCAGGCGTTGAGTCGAACTCCGGAATGTCGAAGGAAGGCAAGCTGGGCAGGTTCTTAGATCCTAAGCCTCGATGGTGTTGCCCGGGCATGGAGCTCGGACTCATAATGTCGGGGGAAGAGTGTGATCGACCAAAGGAGGGAGTGTCGAAACCGAGGGCCGGAGCCATCGTCATCGTCGAGCCTTTCATTTCATGGCGCACAAGCTGGTGGTAGGTCGGTTGGGGCGAAATCGTAACAAAGCCGGAGCTGTCACAGCTCTGAAAGGCAGTTTGGAGGTCGAGAGGTTGGTCGTCCTGTGGTGCCGTCCGGTGTGACAGGCCGATGCTAGTACACTGCGCGAAGTGGTGGTTCAAGAGCTCCTCGGGGCTGTCGGCGTCATGACAGAGAATTGTATCTCTGGCCGGCAGAGGGGAAGAGAAAGGAGAAGACGAAGTGGCGCCCTTTTCGTCTGGCTCGGTCGCGGTGCTCCGTAGGTAATGTAGACACGAGTCAAGTCCGCAGATTGCTGTGCGGGTTTGTATGTTGGAAGAGGGACGAGAGACGAAAGTAGCGAGGCAAAGAGAGGGTTTCCCTGCCTGAGATTTTTGGGGGGGTACGTTTCAGAGATCGGGAAGGGAATAGGATGGTAATGGATGGCTAAGACGGTGGCTATGACGGATCCCCTGTAGGCTGGCTGTGCCTCGCCTGGTTTGGTCTGCCTGGCGATGGGGAACCTAGTCGGGGGGGTTGCTGGAGCTAGCAGCTAACAGCGGAGCTCGCTGAGGAACGCCCGTCGTAATAGTGAGCAGTCGCAATGTAAAAGGTCTTGTTGCTACTGTCGGTACTGTTGCAGATTAATAACCGCCTGCCACTAATGCTTCCGAGACACCGCCCGATCTGCGATCTGAAGGGGGGAGGTTTTGGGCTAGGGGGGTGGTGCGATGATGAGATAGCCTCTGGTGCCGCAACAGGTCGACTTGTCTTTTCTACCGGGCGGCAGCCTGGCGGTTCCGTCGGAGCTCTTGTTCTTGTACGGAGGTGCGGGTGAGGGGAGCAGGCGAGGGTTCCCTCGAGAAGATGATAGACGAAGAAGTGTGATCTCTGCAACAACAGAGGCCTGCCACAGGCCACCCGGACCAGCAGACCAGGCACAGACAGGGGGCGCGTGTTCGTTCGGGATCGACGGGAAGCAGGGGGCGAGCGTCGTGTTGTCCAAGGCCCACGCCTCACTCGCCTCGAGCGTCTCGCTGATCGAATGCACGCTGCGGCGGTTGTCCCGCAGGGCTGACATGGAAGCGCAGCAGGCCCCAACCTGGCAGTCGAGACACGGACGGGACATTGCAGCAGAGTCCGCAAATTCCCATGACGCAGCAAAGCTTTTCTTTCCCTTGCTCCATCGTATTCTGGTCGTTTATTCTTTTCCGCCTCGCCGACCGTCCTCGCTCTCGCCGGGGCGACAGATAGATAGATGTGCGGGCTTCGGCACGGACAGCACAAAAGAGGTCATTCGCGGCGCCAGCTGAAGCTCTTCCTTTCATGCCGACCCCTGAAGCAGCCAGGCGAAGCCAGGGTCGCTTGGCCCAGGTTAGGGGACCCGAGCCCGGGGATGGTGCATGCGCCGGCCCAAGCCCCCACCCGCCTCTTTCTGGTGCGTCTTTGGCCTCGATGTCCTCTGTGCTTCCTGGATGACGGTAACGGGCCCTTCCATCATGCACCACTGCCCATCAATGTCTCGCTTGTCGTCTGAGGATTCGCCCACAGCCTTCGCTAGCGCTGGGAGGCGCCTTCAGCGCCTGGGGCCGCCAGCCTTGGGTGGGTTAGACCGCCTGGCGAGTCGCGGTGGGTTCAGACGACGTGCGTGATCTTAGGGGGTCTCAGGGGCGGGCTTGGGTTCCTGGCGGTGGCCGGATAGCCTGGACGGCTTGAACGGGCTTGAGGACTTTCCATGCAGAGCCATGCATGCTCAATTTCCGCCCAGACGCATCGCCAAATGTCAACCTGCCAAAATGGCTGGCCCTCGCCGGCGCAACATGACGCCAGATGGTCGACACCATTCAGGCCAGGCCAGGCCAGGACAGACCAGGCCAGGTGCAGATGGTGGGCCTGACTCGGCCGAGGTCAGCGGGTGGTGCTCGTGGGTTGGCGTCAGAACAAGCCTGCCGAGCAGTACAACGCATCCATCCATCTTCCTCTGTCGCCCGTCCACTGACCCCACGACGGGAAGACAGCCGTCTGCAGTGTCACCACCGAATGCGGATGTCCGAGAATCGAGACGAACATGCTTAATGTGTGTCTGGTATTACATCACGTTGCACGTCTCTGCTGTTGCCCGTGCATGTCCCGAGGGTTCGGACAAGCTCCAACCTCGCCTCGAACTCTGTGACGCTCTCGCTGCCATCGATGCTTGCGATTCGGTCGACCGACTCGGTGCGCCGCCGCCGCGGCGAGGGAAAATGCCGTGACGACAGAAGTAGACATCGACAAAAGCACGCGCATGCTGAGGAGGGGTACGCCGCGCCCACCTGCCTCTTCTAAGATTGCAGTCCGATGGCCGTGCAGCTTCGCCAGAATGAGATACTTGTCATCCAGGGGGCCTTCTCAGCTGAGCAAGGATGCTGGCTCCGCAACAAGACCCTGAAATTGGGCCCCGGTTCTTGGTGTCGTCCCTTGACTGCTTGGCCTGCGCTGCCTGCTCATTTATTTTTGTCAGTTGGCCAAGATGGAGGGGCCAGGAGAGGCACTCAGCTGTGCCTCATCTGTTCAGAATTGGGATGAAATGTCATGCTCACGGTTGGTGCATGCGTTAGCCTGTCAATATGGTCATCAGCTGGCCCCCAAAACGGCAGTGACATCGTCTGATGGCTGCTGGGCCGTGATGTTGGCACCATCCACCCATCCCTTGGCCCCCCCGCAGCCGAGCTTACCGGGACCCCTCAGTGCGGGAGACAGGGGGCACCCTCACCGCCCAAAGGAATTCAGCATTGAGTTTGCGAGGACCGGAAGGGCTTGAAGCAGCTGGCTAGCGCTGAACTGGTTGCTATTTGGCCGACCAGGGAGCCGACAGAATATCGACCAGACATAGAGGAGAAGGACGAGACGGAGGAGAATGAGGGGGAGGAGAAGAAGAAGCAAGGCGAAAGCAGGGAGGGATGGTGCCTTTTCGCAAATGCCACTGTTCAGAACGGGTCCGATGATCGACATTGTCGGTGACAGGCACGTTGGCTGTTTGCCGTGGTCTGATGAGCGCGTGGAGCGGGCTGGGGCGGTAAGCGAAGCCTCCTGTCGATCACCACGCATCTCGAGAGAAGAAGCGTCAGGGACAGGTTTCGTAAGCGGATGGCGAGCGATTCCGAATCCGACGAACCGAAGAAGCCGAAGAGGACGTTCGACTCGGCCTGTTGGTTCGACAACCGTGTGTACACACACGTTTGAGTTCGAATTCCTCGCTTCGCGATTGTTTCTTCAGCGCTGAGAAGAGACATGGAAATTCCGGCCGTGTCGCAAGTCAAGTCCAGTTAAGCATTGGCCATGGTTCGGCAAAGACAGCACGTCGCGAGGGAGAAGGCATGTTGCCCCATCTTCATGCACCAGAGCCTTGGGGATGATAGCGGCATAGGTGTTTGGTAATGGTAGGGCAGAGGTTTTCATCTTGGCACGATGGATATTCCTTCAGCAAGGGGAGCACAGGGAGCTCATTTGCTGTACACACTAATGCCGTGTTCTGTTGGGTTGGGAAAGGGGAGGGAGAGTAAAAAGGGAGGTACGTGAGCAGCTGAGGTCGCTGCCTTGCCGTCGTCATCGAAGCGTGTCGACGATGCCTCGCCTGCCGATAGAGGCGTCGGCACTCGCGTGACATCGCCGGCATGTCGAGTGCTGGATTGCCACACTCCATGATGCTGTCTGTCTGACGTCGCTGCTGCTGCTGCTGCAAGCCCACCGCTGTTTCCATGTCGTCCGGGGGATCGGACAGATAGATGAGGATCTTCTCGCTGTATTGGAAAGCGCGAGCGGTGCCGTCCGACCCAGGCAGCTTGCCAGGAAGAAGCATGGGAATGCTCAATGACGTGATTTTGAACGGGACAGCTGGAGAGCATCGAGGAGCATGGCGATCGACGACGTCGACGACTGGCGACGCAGTGTTTGAGACCTAATTCTGTTGGTGGAAGTGAAGGAGGGAAATTTTCACGACTCCCTCTGTCCAGGTTTTAGCTCAATTGACGGGTGGGGCAGGTAGGCAGCCCCCCTTGGCTCGGCTCCTTGACGGCCCGACCAGCTACGATAAGCGATAAGGGTGCCAGTGGAGTAGATGGGCATTGGCCTGGCTTGAGGATGCCTGAACGAAGCTCCAAGAGCAAGTACTTCAGATTCATCTCATGGTACCCAAAATGAAAAGATTCATGATGAGAAGGATGGACTTCTAACGGGATGAAAACACATGGTGGTCTCGTGGTTTGTGGCCCTTGAGCTCCTCGGAAGACGTGAATGTCACCGACCGACACTCATTGGACAGCTGCCGGGAGCAGGAGGAGGAAAAAACCGAGAACACAGGTTCAGATCTGAATGTCACTGACGGGCGGTGATTGGACAGCAGCGCCTTACCCGCTCGCTACCATCGCATCGCCATACTCGTCTCTCTTCCGCATCGCGCGTTCGCAACCCAAGAAAAAAAGGTGAGAACCTCACGCAGCCGTTCTTATTGTCTTTCTGGCGAACCTTGCCTGCCCTATTGGAACAGAAAGTCTTGTATCTCCATGGACTCCAAAACGCCAACCATGCCTCCAACTGCCGAGCCCAAAGTTGGCCCTCCTCCACCCGAAATCACCTCTGCACAGAAAGAAGAACGGGTGGCCGGGGATGTCGAACAGCAAGCTGCGCCCGCAGGCTTGCAAAAGTCTACCTTCAAATCTCTCGGTCTACTGGACAGATACCTGGCCGTCTGGATCTTCCTGGCCATGCTGATCGGTATTCTTCTCGGCAACTTTGTGCCCAGCGTGGGACCAGCGCTGCAGAAGGGTAAATTCGTCGGCGTGTCTGTACCCATTGGTGAGATGTCTCTTCTCGAAGCCTAATAATCATGCGCTGACCCAGATAGCCGTTGGTCTGCTGGTGATGATGTACCCCATCCTGTGCAAGGTCCAGTATGAGAAGCTGCACATCATCTTCCGCACCCGCGAGATCTGGATCCAACTGGGGTTCAGCATCGTGGTCAACTGGATCATAGCGCCGTTCTTCATGGTGAGACAAGCCGCTTGCCTCTTGAATGTATCATGCTGACGTTGCACCAGCTTGCGCTCGGCTGGGCTTTCCTCCCAGACGAAGAAGGGCTTCGTAACGGCCTCGTCCTCGTCGGCATCGCACGGTGCATCGCCATGGTGTTGATCTGGACGAATCTGGTGAGTCGCATCCCCGCAATCATATGAACCCAGCCACTGACAGCGCAAGGCCGGCGGTGACAACGACTACTGCGCCATACTCGTTGCTGTCAACTCGTTTCTCCAGATTGTCCTGTTCGCTCCCGTCGCCCTGCTCTTCCTCCGAGTCATCGGCGGAAACGACAACCTCAGCGTCTCGTACTCCACTGTGGCCTCTGCCGTGGGCGTCTTTCTCGGTGTCCCTCTGGGCGCGGCCATCATCACGCGCCTCGGCTTCCTCTGGACCGTGGGCCCCGACGTCTACAACGGCAAGATCATTCCGTTCTTGGCACCGTGGTCGCTCATCGGACTGCTGTACACCATCATCGTGCTCTTCGGGTCACAAGGCGCCCAGGTGGTGCACCAGATCGTGTCGGTGGTGCGGGTGGGTGCCCCGCTGCTTGTCTACTTCACCGTCATATTCTTCGCGACGCTGGTAGTTACCAAGAAGCTGGGTTTCCGCTACGGGCTGGCGAGCACGCAGGCTTTCACGGCTGCGAGCAACAACTTTGAGCTTGCGATCGCGATCGCCGTGGCGTCCTTCGGGCCCGACTCGGATGAGGCGCTAGCCACCACTGTTGGCCCGCTGATCGAGGTGCCGGTACTCATCGCCTTGGTGTACCTGGTCAAGTGGTACGCGAGGAGGACGGGATGGAAGGATTGAGAGGGCTGGTGGTGATGGTGGAAAGTGAACGTCAGCCACAGGCAGGCGAAGCTCAAGGGGCTCGAGTGGGCAGGGTCCGTGCTATCAGTGATGGATTGATAAGAGCTTGTCTCCAGCTCTCCCCAAACTCTCCATCCAACTACCTCCCCTCCTCAATGTGATTGTGTCAACCTCAACCGTTTCCATCTCAGAAAGCGTGCAGCACATTGCAGTATCGACAAGTGAATTCAAATCGAATGGAGCACCAGTATCAGAGCACTGCGATATCGAAACTCCAACCCTGCCGCGGCACCCAGTAGCCCACCATGAATCGCCTCCCGCGAGAGCTCATCGATGTCATTCTCCAGCAGTGCGCCTACCAGGGCCCTCGGAACAGCGTCCTTAAGATGCGCCTGGTGTGTCGAGCCTTTGATCGCTACTTCAAGCCGTTCGCATGCAAGATGATCGCCGTCGACTTCAGCCGTCTGAGTGCCGCCAGCGGCCGCCGTCGACCTGACATCGATGCGCTCCAGACCATCGGCAAGCATGCCAAGTCCATGTACATCGACATGATGGTACTCCGAGACGAGTGTGAGTGTGCCACGCGTGCTGATGGTAGATGCACTATTGTTCTGACACGGCTCTGTAGTCGAGGTGGAGTTTCTCTCTACCCTCTTCGAACCGCTGCCCAGCATGAAGGAGTTTGTGCACTCGCTCCAGCACCGGTACTGCATGAGCGACACCTCGTTTACTGAGATGGAGTACCGTCGGACGCTCCTCGACATCTGCTTCTACTGCGACCAGATTGACCGGCTCCGCATCAACCTGCCCTGCCAGCTCGTCGGCCAACGCTGTAACACCGCTACCATGATCCTGGCCAACACGTTTGCCGCCTTCTCCGAACGCTTCAAGGACGTGGACGTCGCCGGCCCCGAGCCCGTGAGGCTGCAGACGCTCGTCGTCGAGAACGTCACCGACCAGACCATCTACAACCTCTGGAAGAACCCCAGCGACGTCCTGAGCATGATGCGTATCTTCACCCAGCTCAAGCACCTCGTCTTCTCCATCCGCCGCGTCGAGCTCGCCGACCCGCGGATACTCAGCGCCTGGGGGCGGTACCTCTGGGAGACCTTCCGCATCGCGGCGTCCCTCGAGACCCTGTGCCTCGCGGGCAGCGACGACGACCGCCCGCCACGCCGCCTCAAGCAGACGAAGGCCTGGCTCACCTCGGCTGACGAGTGGCGCGCGCGCTCGCTCCCGGCCAGCCCCAACTTCCACGTGCTCCCGGCGCTCACCAGTCTCGAGCTGGAGCGCCTCGAGATCAACCCCGTCGCCCTCCACCGGGCGGCCTGGAACTTCGGCCCGACCCTCCGCACCCTCATCCTCAACGAGGTCTACCTCAAGGTCGAGCAGGGCGCCGTGCACAACCCGAACACGACGCAGCACCTCTGGATCGGCATCCCCAACCAGCGGCCGGATGACGACGACTTCTGGATGGCCATGCAGTTCCGCGTCCTGGCCCCGGGTCTCCAGACCGTCCGCGCCTCCTTCCTCGGCTACGACCACCTCCTCCGGGACGACCTCCTCGCCGGCCACGCCCTACCCGCGCAAGCCGCCGACCCGGACTTTGACTTTCTGGACCCGTGCGGCCTCGGCCGCAGCCTCGCCCAGCGCTTTGTCGAGGTCGCCCTCGGCTACGCCCAGCCCGCGGCCCCGCCGCCCGACGTCCGCCCCGTCGTCTACCTCCCCGAGGACGACCGGCACGACCACCTCGTCGCCGCCCTGCGGCCCCGCCCGGCCGGCGGCCTTCGCGTCACCGACTACGACGCCAACGCCTACCAGACGGCCGTCGTCGGCCCCACCGGCCGCTGCCAGCGCAGCATCGACGGGCTGTACCCCAACACCAACGCCGGCACGCTGCAGGCGCTGCACACCATCGCCGAGACGGCCTGCCGCGGCATGAACGAGATCCAGCAGCACCGCAACGAGATGGCCGCACGCGACGGGGTCGAGGTCGAGCCCGCGCAGGAGGGCGGCTGGTTGGCCGAGAACCTGCTCAACTTGAACTTTTTGGAGGAGCAGTGACCGGTCGCGACGCCCACAACTTCCTTGCCGTCGCGCGCCGTTGCCCTTCCATCGGCGCGCACTAATAAGGGCAATCATCAGCAGGAAAGATCATCAGCGGGAAAGAAAGGCAGATCAGTTGAGAAACCCCGCAGGATATCGCATTGATAAGCCGCCTGGCAGCAAAATAGCAAGATACCCCTCGTCTAATAAATTTGAAATTCATATCCCCCCGAAGTCATTCCAGAAGATTGCCCTTTCTCCCCAAGGCTCGTTCCGTCCCGCTTTTTGGTTTGAATCGATTTTCGTTAATTATAGCCGGGCGACTCCTCCTGTCACCCCTCACATGGGGTCAAGCGTCATGCAGCCCTCAGCCCTGTGGTTTGTCATGCAATCCCCCCTCTGCATTACGTGCTCTGCCCGTTCTCAGCCTCCTCTGCATCTGGCGCACTGCCTCTGCCTCTGGTATATCCTTAGCCCAAGTAAAACAAAGAAAATGATGTTTCCCCGCGATGCCGCTCCCCGGTTTGTTCCTTTTTTAGAGAAAAAACCCAAATGACCGAATACCCAAACGCGTGCTGACCCGCGAAAACGGAAATCAGAAGCCGTTAGCGCCGTTGCCGGTGCCGTTGGCGCCGTTGAGCTTCTGCTCGGCGACGGCACGGTCGAGGGCGCTGAGGACGTCGCGGGTCAGGTCGGCGGCGTCCTCGACGCCGCAGCTGATGCGGACGAGGTCGTCAAAGACGCCGACGGCCTCGCGCTGGTCGCGGGGGATGCCGGCGTGGGTCATGCTGGAGGGGACCTCGACGAGGGACTCGACGCCACCGAGGGACTCGGCGAGGGTGAAGATCTGGGTGAGCTGGCAGAAGCGCGTGGCGGCGGGGTGGCCGCCGCGGATGCGGAAGGACAGCATGCCGCCGCCCATGCCGTCGCGGTGCTGCTTGCGGGCGATGTGGCGGTGGGGGTGGGAGTCGAGGCCGGGGTAGTTGACGGCGATGACGTTGGGCGAGGCCTCGAGGGCGGTGGCGACGGCGGTGGCGTTGCGGGTGGCCTCGCGGGCGCGGAGGTGAAGAGTCTTGAGGCCGCGGTGGGCGAGCCAGGAGTCAAAGGCGGAGGGGACGGCGCCGATGGCGTTCTGGAGGAAGGAGAGGCGCTGGTGGATGTCGTCCGAGTTGAAGGCGGCGACGCCCATGACGACGTCGGAGTGGCCGTTGATGTACTTGGTGACGGAGTGGACGACAATGTCGGCGCCGAGGTCGAGGGGGTTCTGGACGTAGGGGGAGAGGAAGGTGTTGTCGACGACGACCTGGATGCCGTGCTGGTGCGCCTGGGTGACGACGGCGCGGACGTCGACGAGGCGGAGGGTGGGGTTGGAGGGGGTCTCGATCCAGATGAGCTTGGTCTGCGGGGTGATGTGGGCGGAGATGTCGACCTCGATCTCGGGGGTGAAGGTGACCTTGACGCCGTGGGCCTTGGCGACCTGGGTGAAGTAGCGGTGGGTGCCGCCGTAGACGTCCGAGACGGAGATGACGTGGGAGCCGGCGGCGAGGGACTGCAGGACGACGGCGGTGGTAGCGCTGCCGGAAGAGAAAGCGAGGGCGTACTTGGCCTTCTCGAGGGCGGCGACGGCCGTCTCAAAGTTGTGGCGGTTGGGGTTGGAGGAGCGCGAGTACTCGTACTCGCCGACAGGCTTGCCGACGGCTGTCTGGGCGAAGGTCGTGGACAGCGAGATGGACTCGATGACGGCGCCCGTCGTGGGATCGTGAGGGCTGCCGGCGTGGACGGCGAGGGTGCCGAAGTTGTGAACGGGCGAGGGCGCGCGGGGCGGCGTCTCGATGGGGTGATCGGCAAGAGGGACGGTCATTTTGGCGGTGGCGGTCTGGTCTGGTCTGGCAGGCCGCTGGCTGTGTGTGACGGGATGAGAGACGGTGACGGCGATGGTGGCTTAGTGGTGAGAGGTGGTAAATGTGGTGAACGTGGTGAGGAGGGGGAAGGAGGTCTTGCTATGACGAAGACGGAGGGGCAAGAAAAGGGTCACGGAGGAAAGTCCGAGGACACAATGGGCAGGAAGAGGGGGATAATGTAGTCAGGCGGGCAGGGAGGGAAGGAACGACCAGAGAGAGGGCAGGCGTTGTCGTAATTATAAGGTAAAACGCAAAACGCAAAGGGTAGGCACGGAACTGGTAGCTGCTGCCGTAGCTGGTAGCTGGCGCCCGCCCGGTGAGGCGTCGAAGTCCATGGATGGAGGGGCTGCCAGGCATTCGACGGGTGAGCTAAGCAAGCCCGGCTCAGGTAAGCCGCTTCTCTTGTCACAGCTGAGGGTACGTACCGTCGGCCGTAGTCCTCGACGGGGCGCATTTGGCGCATCTGGCACCCATCGGACGACTCTCAGCGACGCCCGCCCCGCACCGTCACCTGCGGCTACAGCATGCAAGGCTCTGTAATGGGTCTCCCTACAGGGCATGCTGCTGGCACCCTGGATGGGTACCTCGACGTGTGCGGGTACGCAGGTAGATCGACTGGGTACCCCCCTCCTCCCCTCCGGCCCCGCCGCCTCGGGAATGGAACGTTTTTTTTTTTTTTTCCTTTCGCTTTTTCCCTCCAGATTCTTCTTTCGGCCGCGGCTCTGGGTACAAGCTCGATCACGCAATCCCGGCTGTGACCCGATGATGACTCAACGAGGCGCCCCTGACCTCACTTTCTACTGGACTCTGGGTGTCTCTAAATCCGGTCAATGTCGTGCTCGTCAGCTCGACAATAGCGGTCAAACGGCATGTGGCCCCCTTGGATTGAGTTTCAGCCGATGTCTCGACGGTCGGCCCAGCTGTTGGGTGCGTCTGCGTCGGTATGAGGTGATCGCGCTTGTCTACGTCGTGCTGTCGTCGCGTCACCGTGTCGCCGTCCTCGTCCGTCGTCGTTATCTGCATTATCGGCCATCTGCTCTGTACCAAGCGTCTACCGATGGAGCGACAAGACGCGGCCTGCAGCACCAACAGGGAAGGAGGCAATGGCGAAAGCGTCGGCTTTGAGCACACCGCTAGAAGCCGTTCCGCTTTCTAGAAGGTCGCCAATGGGGCGTCCAAGCCCGCGATGGAGAACCCGGAAGGTGCCAGCCCTCGACCTGGTTCATGGGCGCTTCCGTCATTTCGCGGCGGCATGATCAATCCGGCGATGAGAGCCAGACTCGGCCCTGGAGACGCACATTCCGGTGATGCTGCTGATGCTGCGGATGCCGCTGATGCTGCTAAATAATGCTGCTGACATATCGGCAAGTCGTGACGTGCGGCCGAGACAACTGGCTTGCTTCCTGTTGTACGAGCTCGACAGGCAGACATATGCATTTCAAAGCCGAATACCGATGGCGCGGCTCAAGGACGGCCAGTTTCGGATATTACTAATGGCAAGGCGCGGGTTCCAGGATCATGGATGGATCGGGCCCTGGGCGCTCTCCATCGCATCGTGAACAGGTGTGGGTTTGCAATCACCAAGGTCGAACTTCGACCCTCCACTGGCTGACGCCCTCGTCTTGGGTTGTCGGATGGGTATCTGCTGGCCGTCGCATGTTTTTTTCGTTTTCACGAGTAATTCACTCAACCCCGCATCTGAAAAGGGTTTGCATCCGGCAGAGGCGCGTATCGCGACATTTCACCAATCGACCAAGTCATCGGGGTCCTCGACGTGGTCTCGCAAACCCCGAGACGTGGCAGGCCATATCAGGGGAGGCAGTGCTGTGTTGCACCGTTGCACCCCGAATCCCTTTCGTCATTCGGTCGGTCCAAGTCGATCGGGATTCTTTCAGCTTACGGCTCAGCGAAATCAGCTCACCGGATGCCCTGGCGTCCGGCCCAATGAAGGCCGTTTCGTGCCTGGCGCAGGGCTGTGTTGGTTGTCAGCGCGACCTCACCCCAGATCTGCGACTGAGATCTCGCACATGATCCCCCGCCTTTTGCACGCCCAGAGGTTGCGAGTGCAGCAGACGGCATCACGCAATCCAGCGCCTCCTTCCCCCTTCCCCCTTCTCCCCACCCCACACCGGTCGGATCACAGTGGCCCCGCTCCCCGGCGCCGTCTCACGGCCGACTCGGCTCCGGGCGGGGAGTCTGGCCGAGGTCTGTGGCGCCCACTGCCCAAGCCACACCGTGCCCCAGTCCTCTTCACTGTGCCCGCACCTCCCCACCTGATCTCCAGGCACAGACTCCAATCGGAAGCCGCTGAATGACCTACTTGGCCTGGCCTGAAAGATCAGTACCACAGTGGCTGAGCACCTGGCATCCTCCCCCCCTCCCCCTGCCTTTCGCCCCGCTGCTGTCCACGACGCGACGACTTCACCGATCAGCTGCCAATTCCAATCGCCAACGACAAGTCTCCCCTATTCCTACGCCCACTCGACGGTCCACGGGCCCCTCAACGTCACCATTCCTCGATCCATACAAGCACACAGTCTCTCCCATATCAAACGAACGACTCCAGAGACTCTCAGCTGCTCGATACGGCGCTTTCACCTTTTCCTGGTGGCCAAAACCTCCTACAACATCCACCTGCGCAATGCGCCAGAATACCTAGTTCAACCCTAGGCTTTCCAACAAACACCCTTGACATACACATCCAGGCACAATGCCGCCTCGACGATCACATAAAAAGTCCAGGGCAGGCTGTCGCCGGTGCAAGTCGCGCAAGATCAAGGTATGCTGCCCCCCCCTCCTCCACAGCCAGCGTCTGAAGCCTCGCACCCCTCACATGCCGGAACCTCGGAATTGACGAGATGCGACTGCAGTGCGATGAAGTGCACCCGAGATGCGGCAACTGCCTCAAGCACGGCGTGGCATGCGACTTTCAGACCCCCGACATCGTGGAAGATCTCGTGGCCGCTCCGTCGCCAGCACCTCCGCCCCCCGCCTCGACGGCATCCGCAGATGCCTCGACTCCTTCCTCTTCGCCCTCGATACCGGCGCTCGGCGATCTCAAGACGCCATCACAAGGGTTCACCTCGCCCGCCTTGTCCTTCGCCACGCCGCTCTACACCACGCCGTCGACGCCCACCATCAGCACCAAGTCGCCCACCAACCGCCTCCTCGAGCTGCGTCTGATGCACCAGTACACCTCCATGACCTCGCGAACCCTCGTCGTCAACTCGCCCATCACCGACGACATTTGGCAGAACACGGTGCCCCGCCTTGCCTTTGGCGGCGCCAACTACCTCGCCGACGCCATGCTCGCCGTCGCCGCCCTTCACCTGCGGTCCTTCAACCCCAATGACAAGGACCTCGCCCGCGCCTCCCACTCGTACATGGCCTCGTCGCTCTCCGAGTACTGCGCCTCCCTCAATGAGGGCATCAACGAGTCCAACGCCGAGGCCCTTTTCCTCACCGCCACCCTGATCGCCTTCCAGTCCTCGGCCTCGCGCATCTTCATCCGCGACGACGCCAACCCGGCCGACCCCTCGAGCGTCTACTCCCTGCCTCTCTCCTGGTTCCACGCCTTCCAGGGCGTCAAGACGGTCGTCGCCTCCTCCTGGCCCTGGCTCCGCAGCTCCGGCATCGTCATCCCCATCATTGACTCCCAGCCCGTACTCCAGCTCGACCTTGACGGCTGCGCCCCGACGTCCTTCTTCGGCCACCTCCTCGAGGACCTCGACGTCGAGCTCGCCGCCGAGGACTCGCCCGCCACGGCTATGGCCACCAAGCAGACGTACCTGCACGCCGTCGCCGTCCTCAACTGGGCCCACAAGATCCCCCACCGCGGCGCCGCCCTCGCCTTCCCCGCCACCGTGTCCAAGCGCTTCCTCGACCTGCTCGAGGCCCGCCGCCCCCGCGCCCTCACCGTCCTCGCCTGCTTCTTCGCCTGCCTCAAGAGCATCGAGAACGTCTGGTGGCTGCACGGCGCCGCCCGCCGCGAGGTCATGGGCATCGTCTCCCAGTTCGAGGCCGCGAGCCCCTGGTGGTCCCACCTCGAGTGGCCCGTCCGCATCGCCCTCTACGACGGCGCCGTCATCCCCCCCGACGTCTGGGGCGCCGACTGGGTCACCGAGGAGGGCAAGACCGACAAGGGCTCCACCATGCTCAACGAGACCTTCGTCAACCACATCGAGATCCTCGCCGGCATGCTGGCCAAGGCCCAGTCGCTGCCGCCGATACCGATCCCCCAAGATGCTGTCATCGGGTAGGGGACGACGGCGGCAGGTTTCTGGAGGATGTAGCCTGCACAGAGGTCAGGTCACATGGTGTCAGACTGTCCGTGGCGTCGGATTGCCATGATTGGTCTGTTTGGGATGATGTGGTGCGCCATGCAAACGACTGGACGAGCATGCTTGACGCATCAGCGGGGGGCGAAATTATTTGAGCGCGCCTCTGGAGGCAGGCTCACGGTCATTCGGGTGGGAAAGGTGGTTTCCTTGGACTTATTCAGCATATACGGCGCATTTGGGACGTTATTGGGTATTTTGGGCTGGCAGCGGATAGGGACAGGGCCGGGCTTCGACACAGCTTCGTCGCGCAGGCAAATGGACAGCATAGACTTTTATCAATGAAAAAGCCTTGAAAAAAAAAACAATAATCATCACCAGATAATGCGACCTTCCGGAGCGACACGCGAGACGATGCGACAAGGGGCAGACCAAACACAGCATGATGAGAACCGTAATCCTGTCTAGAGCACGTCCGAAGGACAGAAACAGCCACGACGCCGCTTTCGCAAGCCAGATAGATGCCCCCGAACGCCAGCCCAACGAAGAGACAACACGCCACCGACCCTGCCGAGCCGCACACACACATACGCACACACAACACGTCTCCGCCCGCCCTTAGTTCTTCTTCCTCTTGTCCGTCTTGATCTCGTCCTCGCTCGCCGCGTCGTCGTCGGCGACGTCCCGGCTGCGCTTCAGGCCCTTCATCCTGCGCGTCTGCAGCTGGCTCAGGTCCTGGCGGCCCGTGTGCACGCGGCCGACCTTGTCGCCGATCTCGTCCGTCTTGATGTTCTTCTTGGTGCGCTCCTCGGTGGTCTTGGGCTTGCGCATGGCCTCCTTGAGCAGCGCCTCCTCGGGCTGCTGCATGCGGCCGACGCGGAAGTCCATGCGCGGGCCGATCTCGTCGACCTCGACGCGCGGCAGCCGCTGGCCCGACCGCTTCGTGCGGATCGTGTACACGCGCAGCCGCATGGGCGGCTTGGCGGCGGCGGCGCCGTCGAGCCCCTCCTCCTCGACCGTCAGGCTGACGAGGTACCGCAGGCCCTCGACGTCGACCTGGTCCGCCGGCTCGCCCTTGAAGAAGTCCGTCCACATGCTCTTGGCCATGGTGTACTC
Source organism: Verticillium isaacii (assembly GCA_002851775.1). Lineage (NCBI taxonomy): Eukaryota > Fungi > Ascomycota > Sordariomycetes > Glomerellales > Plectosphaerellaceae > Verticillium > Verticillium isaacii. The sequence continues at coordinate 1,529,159 of NMXN01000007.1, read as the reverse complement.
GTTGGCGACGGGCGAGTCCCACGCCGTGCCCGTGAAGACGACCATGGGCCGCTGGCCGACGGCGAACTTGGCGCCCTTGAACTGCTCCAGCTGGCGGAACGTGTCGACGTCGAGGTGCAGCTCGAGCATGTCGAGCAGCTTGTGCGCGAAGAGCCGCGCGAAGGTGATGGTGTGCGGGCGCTTCTTCGAGTGGAAGCCGAACATGATGAGCGACGACTGGTTCTTCTCGCCGAGGAACTCGAGCGAGTCGGCCTTCTCGAAGGGGTGGATCTCGTTCTTCTTGGTGAGCCTGCGGATCGCACGTCAGCGGCGGTCTCGTTGAGCAAGTCCTGCAGGACAGGGGAAGGGGGCGCACTTCTTGACGAGCGGCTCGCGCATGATGCAGAGGTTGCTCAGGGCGTCCTGGACGGCCTGGCTGCAGCTCGAGCCCTTGAGGGCCATGAGGCGCTTGGGGTTCTCGACGACCTTGGGCTCGCGGTCGGCGAGGGCGCGCTTGCTGCGCGCATTGCGCGGCTTGCTGTTCTCGTTAGCATCCTGGCGGTCGGCGTAGACTCTTGCTTCGAGACTCACACTTGGCGGAGCATCGTCAGTCTGTGTCTGGCTCGGGGCTGTCTGGTTTCGCTTCAAAGATCCGGTTTGTCGAAGGCTGATCGATGAGTTTCTCCGCAAATGGTATCGTCGTTCGACTATCGATACAATTGATTGAGGCGACAAGGCGGCGGTCGAGTGTTCGAGAGAAGCTCGGATGGTGAAGTCGAACGCAAAGGCTGGGAACAGTTTTTTTGGTGGAGCCGCTTATCGATAAGGCTGCACCCCGCGGTCTGCATTCCACCTGCCAGGGGCCTTGCGCGTCCCTCCATCTGCTCTCGAACTCGGCTGAGCGTCTGGAGATGCTTACCGATTGCAATGTCACCAGCGAAAGCACCTGCTTCTCAGTTGATGACCAGTGTCTCTTATGATCGACTCCATTGAGCTATATATGGAGACTGCTGCCGAAAACACCGGGTTCCAGATCCCATCGCCGTCCAGTATCCCGTATCCTGTACATTTCTCATGACACAAAGCAACGCAAAGTCCCTCCACCAAGCACGCCAAGAAAAGAGACACAGAGCTCTGCCCCTGTGAGGAGCGGTCTGCATCTCTCCGCTGGCACCGAGTCTAATGCTCTGACGGTGCGCCGAGTATAGACAGCCGAAAACAAGGCCATGCGTCATGCCTGGCCTGGGTATCATCGCACACGTGAGAGCTCTCCGAAAATGAAACGCCAAAATTGCCGCCCGGTAGTGCCTTCTAGGTTGCCAAAGCCAAGGGCATGTCCTGTTTCGGCGCCGACTCCTGTGCTTGCGCTGCCTTGGACCCACGGCTCACGCCGCCCAGGTTCGGCGCATGCTTCATGTGAACGCCTTGGCTAAGGACGCTCGCCGTTCGAAGGGTCTCGGGAGACGCGGCTTGTAACGTTGGCGACTGCTGGGCCGCTGCCTGACCGTTCGGCTGGTGGTGGTGATGGTTCGCGTGGGAGGGGCCTGCTTGCGGCTGCGTCGGGGGCATCGCGGCGCTGGGGCCAGCTTCGGAGTGCAGAGGTACATGCTGAATTTTGTGGGAGATGTGGTTCGGGTTCGCCCAAGGGGTGTTCTTGATGAACTGCTCGCCGGCCGGGCCAAGCGTGCCCCCGAAAGCGACAGCCTGGTAATCTTCCAGCGGCTGCATGATCGACCTCTGACGAGAGCGCGAAGCTCGCTGGGGCCGTGTTAGTCGATTGCTGCTATGCCGAGTTGGAAGGGCATCCACGTACCTTAATAGCTTCGAGGTCGTCATCGATCTCTGCGCTGCTCGCGCCTCGCATGGCGGGAACCGCCGGAAAGCCTTCGTGCTTAGCGAGACCAGCGAGGTAAGACACCTCCGTGTTGTAGGCGACGGCGTTCCTGGTGCGCTGCGCTGGGTTTGTGGGGAACTGGATGCTGTAGTCCGGCACGCTGTGGGCGCTGCGCCTGGCATTCTGCGTCTCGTACCACTCTTGGTTGAGAGACTCCAGATACTGCTCGCGCTTCTCCCGCACGCCCTGGTAGAACTGACCCCACACCTGCGATCTGCGCGCCACGGAGAGGCGGTCAAGGGCCTCGACCGTGAGCTCGTGTTCCCGGTTGACTTCGCGCGTCCTGTTCTCGAGTCGTTCGTCGAGACATTGCTTCATGAGAAGGTATTCGGGGTGGGTGGGGTTATCGGACAGGAGAGACTGTTCCTCGGCTTCGAGACGGTCTAGTCGCTCCTTGTAGAGCCTGCGACGGGTCAGTACTGGTGCTGAGGCTGATGACGGATTGGCGACTCACCTCTCGCGGAAAAGCACGAACTTGGCCTCCAGCTGGTTCCACTCGTCTAGTGCCGCCTGCTTCCTCTCGACTACGCTCGCTGTCAGCTATAATTCGGGTTGATGTAGGCGTGAGGTCGCCTTACGTTCTTCCTCGTCTCTCGCCGCAGCTTCGGCATCATCCTCCGGCTCGACATCTGCAATGTCGTCATCGGCGCGGTGGTCAGCGCTCTCGTCGACCGTGCCTTCTTCGTGGGCGTCAACGCCGTTGTTTCTGTTATCTTCGCCATCATCGCTCTTGTGCTTGCTGCCATTGCGAGTGAGCTTCCTTGTGACGTGGGGCCCTTTGACTGGGCTCACACTCTCGCGCGAAGGCTCCAGCTTGGTTTCGGTGGTTGAAACAGGAATATCCTCATCAGCAGATTGATTGCCGCTGTTGGGATGAGTAGACAGAGGATCGTCGTCGTCGTCGTCGCGGTGGGTGGGGTCGTCGAGATCGCGGTTGAGGTCGGGTGCCGCGACCGAGCCCGTGCGCTTTCTCAAGGGTTGGTCCGAGTCGGATTGATCAACAGGAAGTGACCTCTTCCGCTTCTTGGTCTCTGAGGACTCTCGAACATTGCTCGGCAAAGGAGTCTCTGTGGATTTGACGGGTTTGGTGGGTGAGGGGGATCCAGCGCCGGGACTAGACGCCAGCGAGACGTCGTCATTGTCGGAGAGCGACTCGTTATCGCTGTTGTCAGCCTCTGCCTCATCGTCGATGGAAAAGGTCTTCTGGAGCTTGCTGGGTGTTTGCTCGAAGATCTGGCCCTCGTTGTATTCATTGACGACAACGTCTCGGTGTCGTTGGGCTTGCGGTGTGTCAAAGAGACGCTCGGTCTCGGCCTCTGTGTCGTTGGCGTCGGAGAGGTTGCTGTCCGACTCGGACACCTCGCCCTCCTCTTCTTCGTCGCCGTCGCGGGCATTATCATGATGCATGTTCATGACGTCGAGGGAGCCCTCGTCACCGTCTCCATCCTCCACGTCGCTCAGAGGGCTGGAGATGTTACTATCGTCATGGTCAAGCGCCGGCTGCTCTGGCGAGAGCGCGGAGGGTATAGGCCCAGCGGCCGCCATCGCTCGTGTGTCAGGGGATCGGAATCGCGATTGCGTGTGTAGTGATTTCGCGTTGCTAGAAGCTTGGTTGGGCTTGGACGCGAGAGGAGGTTTTCGCGCGAAGAGGTCGGGTCGGGAAGACGTGGAGGGGCCGAGCTGCAGGGGGTGCGAAGAGGTGTCGGTAGGAAGGGTTGGCAGGAAATATTGCTAAAATTGAAAGTAACGCGTTGTCGAGCAGGCACTGTACTTGCTGTTGGTACGGAAATGGGATCTTGTTGGGTGGGAGGTGTGGTGTTGTAGTGGGAGACCGGAAGAAGCGTTAGTGAACCTGCCACTCCATCAGATGCGCTCATCTACCTCGTGCCTCTGCTCCTCTCTTCTCGCTCCTCTTGCGCACCAAGCACTGGCAGCATCACATCGGCCGGCAGAACAAAACCTGGTCATTGGCTGGGAACCGAGGCGGTGAGAGAGACCGCGAAGTGGGTCACCCGATGGGTCCGGGTCGGCAAAACTCAGCCAATCGATTAGCACCGCCAGATTGGGGATGTGCCCCGCTGTAAAGTTGGACGGTCAGTGTCTGCGCAGAGGGCCTAGAGCTCGACATTTTCTTCGAGTGCGGCTTGCCGGAACGGTCAAGATACACCTGCCCGTCGCAAACTACCAACGTTTGCCTCGCACGCTTCAATCACCATGGCCAAGAAGTAATGATATGCGCTGTACTCAATTTTTCGGGAATTCAGTACTAATTCTCTGCCAGATCTTCCAAGTTGACGGCTTCGTCCAAGGCCGTGGACCCCACCCTCGATGCCCTCTTCTCCGCCAGTGTAAGCCGACAAATGCCACGCCATGCTTGATCCATTGATGGCCAGCACAGCTGACAGGTCTCTAGGCCGGTCCTGCCAAACCTCATCCCAAGGCAAAGTACTCCGAGGCACCGCCCCCTCGGCCCAAGCAGTCCAGCAATGAATCCGACGGGGAGGAGGAAGACGAGGACATGGTAGATGCCGATGCCGACCTCTCAGAGCTCTCTGAGGATGCCGAGGGCGAGGCCTCAGAGGAAGAGGATGTTGAGGAGGCAGTCGAGCGCCTGTTGGAGCCTCCCAGAAAGCCCAAGGAGCGCAAGCGCAAGCGGAACGAAGACGACCTCGAGGGCAAGTACCTGGACAAGCTTGCGCTGGAGGAGGAGAAGGAAGAGGCACAGATCAAGCGTCAGAAGAACAAGAAGGAGGCCCCCAAGGCCGACGACGACACGTCCTCTGATGCGTCCGGCGAGGACGCCGGCAACGAGAAGGAAGTCCTCCCCGTTCACGAGTCTCTCGCCCCCAAGAACAAGGAGGCCGAGGGCAAGGATACCGATATCGAGAAGGCGAACCGCACAGTCTTCCTCGCCAATGTGGCCGCCGAAGCCAGCACCTCCAAGACGGCGAAGAAGACGCTCATGACCCACCTGTCGACCATCCTCGAGAAGGGCGAGAAGATTGAGTCCATCCGCTTCCGCTCCCTCGCCTTCTCTACCGGCTCCATGCCCAAGCGCGCCGCCTACATCACCCACTCCCTCATGGACGCCACCACCAAGTCCGCAAACGCCTACGTCGTCTTCTCCACCCCCGCCGCGGCTCGCAAGGCCTGCGCCACGCTCAACGGCACCGTCGTGCTCGACCGCCACCTGCGTGTTGACAGCGTCGCTCACCCCTCGCCCGTCGATCACCGCCGCTGCGTGTTCGTCGGCAACCTCGGCTTCGTCGATGACGAGACGGTCCTCAACACGGATGCCAGCGGCGAGACCAAGGAGCGCAAGCGCAACAAGGTCCCCTCCGACATCGAGGAGGGCCTCTGGCGCGTCTTCGGCAAGGACGCCGGCAAGGTCGAGAACGTGCGCGTCATCCGCGACCCCAAGACCCGCGTCGGCAAGGGCTTCGCCTACGTCCAGTTCTACGTGAGTCTTCAACCCCTACCTCACCACTGTGTCCCAGCCACTGACCCCGATCCCAGGACGGCAACCACGTCGAGGCCGCGCTCCTCCTCAACGAGAAGAAGTTCCCCCCCATGCTCCCGCGCGCCCTCCGCGTCACCCGCGCCAAGGCCCCCCACAAGACGGCCCTCGCCCAGGAGCGCACCAAGGCCAAGACGGCCGGCGACAAGGCCGACAAGAAGTCGACAAAGTACAAGCAAAAGGCCACCCCCGAGCAGCTCTCCATGGCCGGCCGCGCCTCCAAGCTCCTCGGCCGCTCCGGCGCGCTGTACGACCACAAGAAGAAGGGCCGCCACGGCGACAAGAGGGAGCAGGCCAGCGGGTCCGGGCTCGTGCTCAAGACGCCGGAGGAGATCATCTTCGAGGGCAAGCGCGCAAGCGCGAACGACGGGCGGCCGAACGACGTCCGGATCGGCAAGAAGAAGGGTCGGGTGAATAAGGGGCGGGTGGAGAAGAAGGGGCACGGCGCCTCGAGGGCCGCGGCCTGGAGGAAGGAGGGAGGCAAGAAGGGTGGGGACTAGGTTTGGCTGTCGTGATACCACTTGTGTTGCGTTCCATGGACTGCTCGGCGTATGAAAAATAGATGTCATGGCTATCATAGGTTGGCTTATTTTGGTTATTATGAACTTGAAAGTCCTTGTGTGACTCGGGCGTTGATGAGGACGGACAGGAGTGCAAAATGCCGCCTGCTTCATTTCGGCTGTAATCTTTTGTCGAGTCCGGAACTTGTCGAAGTCTCGAGTTCGCCATCCATCCAAACAGTAGCGCTCAAGGGCGGGATGATAGCCTATTTGCTACATCTTACACGGCCAGTTACCTCCTGTATACTGAAACAGAGGATTTGACACCTCGTCTATTCTTAAGTGGCAACTCAATGACAGTTAGGTCAAGTCCTCCTTTGTTCCATTACGAAGCCCGCAGCGTAAGGTACCATCATCCGGTAGACAGCAGGGTAACAACGCTCGCCTGGTCTTCATCTATTAAATCACGAAGACTCCAAAAACAGATCCATCTGTGGGATAATGGATTGGGAAGGGGGTAATCAATCCTAGGCCTAGCGTCGTGTCGTTCGACGGGGAACGAGAAGAACAAAGAAATCTACCAGACCACACCTCGACAGGCTACCAGAAAGCAGGAGAAGACAGCAATCCAGGCTTTTCCACCAGAGTCGTTCACCCACGGCCGCGATCTGAGTCCCCCTCCGAATGTACAGCAAACAACGCGAGGAAGTCAACTCTCCGGGGTCGTCTTTCACCTCTTAGTACTCAGCGTCACCCTCATCAGGCTCGAAGGAGTCGGCAGCGACCTCCTCGTAGTCCTTCTCAAGCGCAGCAAGATCCTCACGGGCCTCGCTGAACTCACCCTCCTCCATACCCTCACCCACGTACCAGTGCACGAAGGCACGCTTGCTGTACATGAGGTCGAACTTGTGGTCCAGCCTCGACCAGGCCTCCGCGATGGCGGTGGTGTTGGACAGCATGGAGACGGATCGGTCGACGGAAGCGAGGCCACCATCGCCGGGGGCGGCAGGGACGGCGACGGGCTTCTGGTAGTTGATGCCGAGCTTGAAGCCGGTGGGGCACCACTCGACCAGGTTGAAGGACGACTTGGCCTTGAGAGCAGCAATGGCAGCGTTGCAGTCGCGGGGGACGGCGTCGCCACGGTACAGCAGAGCAACAGCCATGTACTTGCCGTTGCGGGGATCGCAGACGACCATCTGGTTGTTGGGCTCGAAGCCTGGGGCGGGTCAGCATTTCTGTCGCGTCTTGTCCTGGTGCTTGAAGGATGACTTACACTGGAAGGTCAGCTCCTGAACCTTGAAGCTCTCGTGCTGGCTCTTGGAGGCAGAAACCACGGGGGCGTAGCTGATCAGGGGGTAGTGGATGCGAGGGTAGGGCACCAGGTTGGTCTGGAACTCGTTCAGGTCGACGTTCAGGGCACCGTCGAATCGGAGAGACGAGGTGATGGAGGAGACGACCTGAGCAATCAGGCGGTTGAGGTGCTCGTACGAGGGACGGGGGATGTCAAGGTTACGGCGGCAGATGTCGTAGACAGCCTCGTTGTCGACGAGGAAGGTACAGTCGGAGTTCTCGATGGTGCTGTGGGTGGACAGAACGGCGTTGTACGGCTCGACGACGGCAGTAGAAACACGAGGAGCCGGGTAGACGGCAAACTCGAGCTTGGACTTCTTGCCGTACTCGGTGGACAGACGCTCGAGGAGGAGGGCACCGAAACCAGAACCGGTACCACCACCGAAGGAGTGGAAGATCAGGAAGCCCTGGAGAGAGTGGCAGTTGTCTAGATGATCTTGTCAGCAGCTGGACGACCGGATGGCTTGCTGAGGGCAGCATTTCTCACCAGCAACGCGGCGGATGCGGTCGATGACATTGTCGACCATCTCCTTGCCGATGGTGTAGTGACCACGGGCGTAGTTGTTGGCGGCATCCTCCTTGCCGCTGATCAGCAGCTCGGGGTGGAACAGCTGGCGGTAAGCGCCGGTGCGGATCTCATCGATGGGCGAAGGGTCCAGGTCGACGAAGATGGAGCGCGGGACGTGCTTGCCACCGCTGGTCTCGGAGAAGAAGGTCTCGAAGGAACCGGGGTCGCCAACATCGGGGCCGTTGGGGTCAGGACGGCCATCGGAGCCGAGGCCGTGCTCGAGCAGGTAGCTGGCTAGCGGTCAGCTTCCGTGTGTGGCAGGATGGTGAGGGCATCGAGGAGGGGTGGAGGAAGGACGTACAGCTCCCAGGCAGAGTTACCCAGCTGAACACCAGCCTGGCCGAGGTGGAGGTGAAGAATCTGGGAGGCATGCAATGTCAGTACAATCCAATGAAGGCGAATGGGTTGATGGCGGGATCAGCCAGCCGAATTCCAGACTCCAGATTCCAGTCGGGTTCAGGGGTCCAACCACCCGAGGAATGGCCCGCGATAGCTTCATCCGACGCGGCAGCTTCAGAGACAAGGAAAGCTCAACATACCTCGCCCTTCATGATGAATGATGTTGTAGGTGAGAAGGCTGACACGGGAGACTGCAACAGGGAAGAGGGCAGCTTTCACGCGCGCAGCGCTGGTGTGGTCCAAGGTCCAAGGAAGGCAAGGAGGAGAAGGAGGTGGTTTTCCCAATTGTGGTGAGGTTTGGCGGGTTTGGGTACAGGAGTAAGGGGACCGGGTGCTCAGTTGTGGGCTCCAAGGCGGGGCACGTCAACATTCGGGTGGCGCGATAGGGGGAAGGCGCTGGGAGATGCACATCGCGGGTTAGCGCCAGGTGCTCAAGTGTTGGACCCCAGTGCTTTTCTGGGCCTTGCCGTCGCTCCGGCCAATGAACGAGCTTCTTCTCCTCACCGCCAGATGGTCCGTGCTAGCCACAAGGGAAGTGGGGGCCTCGAATGGGAAGAACAGAGACGCATTGTGCTGCGTGATTGGACATGGCCAACCGCAAGTGGTTGCTGATGAGCTCTCCAGGACGCCGCTCGTCCAGTCTTCGCCAGGGCTGTCAGATAACCTGCATCTATCCTTCTGACAGCTGCGGTGTCGGAAGACAGGTTCAGCGTTGCAGATGTGTTCGGGATGCATGTGGTTATTTGGGTGGGTGCTACCAGCTAGCTGACTTCCTCAGAGGGGGGGTGACCCCTCTTTCCTCTTCATGCGCTGTTCCCCAAGCCACTCGATCCACCCAGCACAGCAACCCGATCGGCAAATGGTCGTTTCTGAGCCAATGCCTCCATAGTAGGCAAGCCTCAACGCGTTCTGGCATTGATGAACACATACGTGTATGCTGTATTTGCAGACAGGTGCGAACGCCATCCATGCGGTAAACTGCAATGTCTCTCTTAACCAGGGTCCGCCAGGTTCCGATATTCGGTTGAGAAGCGACAGAGTAACGACTTGAATTTCTGCCACAGGAAATTGAGAGTCACTCAGGGAGTACTACGGTTTGGTCCGCAATGGACGAACATGCAGCGTGGAAAGGAAATCTATCGCCAACGACGTCCACTGGATGCCCAGGCAGACCTTCCATTCCAGGCAAACAGCAAGCCATGTGTTTTGAGTTGACGAATTGAGTACACTGGGCGCATCGGTCAGAGAGCAGAGTGGTTCAGGTCCTTATAAGTAGGGGATATCTCAAAGCCATTTTCAGGCAATCTGCCGCCATACACTTCGGACGTATGCGGTTATGATGTTACAGCCAATACTGAGCAATCTTACAGCACAACCACGATGAAGATATTCATGGCTGCTAAATTCCGGATCTCTTCATCTCCTGGCCCCCTTCGCCTCGGCGCGATACTAGTACACCCAACAGTCCGTCGACTTCTCTATTTTGCCGGCTCGGATTGCCTCGGCGCATCGGGAACCTTGACATCCTCGAAGTCATCCTGACCGACAGCCTTCAACGTATACCAGTCTGCATCCTGTGGTCAGCACGCCAGTCGCTGTTAGAGGACTCCAGTGGGTGCCTTACAGACGCCTCCGACGATCGTCCAGAGTCCCAGGCCGAGGATAGCATTCTTGACAATGTATGGCTTCCGCGCCCTGATCAGAGCCGGTCCTTGCCTTAGGTGGCGGTCGTAGTATGATGATCTCTGAGTGCTGCTCCACGTCAGACCATTATCCAACCCATCGCCCCCTTCTCCGCCCATCTGGCAACATACCCCGCCATTGCAATTCGTTCGGTGCCCCTCGGGAGGGCTCGTTATTTGATATCGGAAAGCTCGGTAACTGTGGTTTCGGGGAATCGGGCAGGATTTGGTGCTCGATCTTCGTCTCGTTGGCTTCGGAACCCTCGCGTCGCAAAAGTTGCTGGGTCGAAGTCGAATGATGCTAGCGATAAGAGTTCGGAAAAAGCACGGCAGAACCGATAGCGCGAGATCTGCCCAAGATCGAGCAGGAGCAGCTGCGTTCGGCGCTTTGACCACCTACGCAATTCAAGCTTCGCGCGTCTGTACGTGGACCATCAATCTTGAACTAAACATTTACCTGCCAGCCCAGTCATTCATCAAAGCCTCCGTCACACAGCCTAATCGCCCACCCTCGGGGAACGCCTTGATCCGCACTTCCCGTGAAACCGAACACTGAGCGGCTTGCGATAATTGGGTGGTTGAAGGATGCGGCTCGGACAGAGCTCGGGGATTTCGACAGGTCGCGACAGCTCATAGCCCACGAACCCTTTACTAAGTCGTCTGTCCGCCTTTGAGAGTCGCTCGTCTCGTACATCACCGCATACGTCGCAAACGAAGGCCACCGCGAGATATCGCTCCCTCCCGCTATCATGGCATCTCCTCAGCTTCCCGTCAGCGACCAGATCCGCCAGCTCAACGATGCGCGGAAACTCGTTCTAGGCGATGTCAAATACTATTCGAACGTCGTGAAGAGCATCCTGCAGATCGTTGGACCATCTGCCCACCTGGAGCTGCGAAGATGGGGCGCAGATTTCCTGGCTGAAGCGTTTGCGACACCGGCGCTGCCCCTGAGCGAGAAGGAGACGATGCAACTCTTTGTCTTGGAGACGTTAAAAGACTTGCTCGAAGACCCGAACGAAGACCTACAAGTGCTGCGTAGTGCCATCCAGGCATCTGCGAGTATCTACCCGATCGCCTTGCGATGGATGTGAGTGTGCCGGTCGGGCTTGATGCGCCCATTGAACGAGAACTAATCGACGGACAGCATCAACAATTCCTACGACAACATGACATGGGAGCGAATGGTTAAAATCAAGACTCGTATATTACGTATCTGGGAGAATGCCGAACCGTCGTTGAGGGTATGCTGCATGAAGTTTGCGCAGCGGGTGGTGCTGGCGCAGTCTGTGGGGAATCCTCAAGAACCTCGAGTATGGCTTCCTTATTGTCCAAGCTCGTAGCATGCGGTGCTGACCATCTTGCAGCGCGGTGACTCACTTGACGTGTCCCTGGATAAGGTGCCGCGGAACCATCAGACGCTCGATCACTCGACATTGGAGGCGGAGGCAGCAGGGCTGCTCGACAGGATACTTGCTGGACTACAAGATCATGCGAGGTAAGAATGCTCACGCCAATATGCCAGTCTAGCAAAAGCTAACACACTCCTCTTACATTTAGCGATGCCCTGCTTGTTGATGCTACCCTGAACTGCCTGTCCATTCTTGTGCGCACGCGCCCCAGCACGGCAAACAGAATTCTGGCTGCTGTGCTCCAATTCAACCCTTTGAAGCTTGCCAACTCGCCCATGACACCCCGGATCCGCGTGCTAGTGAAGTCTATGGAGAAGACGACAAGGATGCTTCTGATGCACATTGCGAAACGGTACTGTTGCTGCCACCCTGGTGATCCGAGATGGCCCTACTAACAGATGGCACTCAGCGATCCTCACAACCCCATCGTCCCACGGATTCAGCAGCACGTAGAAGGTATGATGCGCATGCGTATCGAGATCTTGGACGAGTCAAGTCGGAAGCGCACGTCAGAAGCGCTGCCAGACGGCGCAGATCCCAAACGACAACGGATGCTTGCACCAGCACCACAGCAGCTCGAAGTCACCCCATTGCCTGCCGGACAACATAGCCTTGCCGATGTTTTCACTCTCACAGGAAGCGAAGGCCTGAGGGCGTTCGACATATCAACAGTACCGGCAGACCTGGTTGCCAAGATTAACGTGTCGACCCTGTCAAGGCTGGACCCTCAACTACTATCCAAGGCCGTCGAAGGTATAAAGGGGCGGCTCGCCGCCCTGGCGGCGATGCCTGTACCCGAAGTCAACCCTGAAACGGCACCACTCGGCGTTGATGATGACGACGATGACTACGAGCCGGATGATTACCCGGCGGAAGACACGGAGCAGATACTCAACAAGCTGGACAGCGACCCACAAGCGAAGGTCGATGACAATGATCTTACGCTCAAGGCCTTCAAGCTTCCGCCACCACCCCAGCTGACATCCGAACTGGCAGTAAGCGGCGGCCAGGGCTCCGTCTTGTCGATACTGGAGTTTGTCAAGACGCTGGAAGAGGCGAACAAGAGAACCCGTTCCGGCGTCAACCGTTTGGCAGCCAGCAGCAACGACAGGGAATCATGGCTCGCCATCATCACCCGTCTTGCGAGCAGATCGGCAGAGGAGATGGACGATGCGGTCAAGGAGGAGATCAAGACGGCGCCTACCCTCAACAACAGCATCAGGGAGTCCCTGTACGCCTACGTGCTCGAAGACTTCCGCCGACGTATCGACGTGGCCATTACGTGGCTCACGGAAGAGTGGTACAACGACCGGCTGCGCCAGAAGACTGAGGGCGAAGGCGCGCCCAGCCATTACGAGACGTGGGCTGTCAAGCTGATTGACGGCTTCTCGCAATATCTGCACGCCCAGGACAAGGTGCTGACGCGCTTCCTGGGTGAGGTGCCGGACCTGTCGCCCGCGATACTGGCGCGCATCAAGCTCATCTGCCGGGATCCGTCGGTCGTGCCGCTGGTGTTGACGAGCCTTCTGTATGTGGTCATGATGCGGCCGCCCGCCAAGGAGATGGCGCTTGACACAGTGCAGGATATTTGGGTCGAGTGTAAGTCGGCCACGCGCGGCATGTTATTGTTGTTGATGGTGGCCATGATGCTGACTAGTTCGCCTAGACGAGGAAGCCCGCCCGCTGGCATCCAAGTACCTGAACAAGTACCGACCGGCCTTCGTAGAGTCGGCCACCCGCGATACGGACGAGGCCAGTGCTCCCGCGCCGGCCCCTGTAGCGGCCGTTGCGACGTAGATGATTGGCAGCCAACGAGAAGACGCGATAGGTCTTGTGTCACGCTATACAAGGCAAAGACTATGGGCATGGGTTGAAGGTTCCTATCACACTGTCGGGCGGATTTGTCCCGGCAACGGAAGCCTGGAGATGATGGGTGGGTGGATGTGGCTTGAGTGTCCTCAAATACCCCAAGGAGGAAAGCAGAGAAAAGGGCGAGCGCGCACACATCAACGGCTCCGGCGTTTATTTTTGGTTTGGGGGCTGCCCATGACGAGGTGAGGCTCGGGCGACGGCTACGCCCCAGGCTCGGAACCGGGGCTGCGAAGGAGAAAAAGGAACGGGTTGCTGTGGCTGTACCATATATCATGTCTCTGTACTACCAAGTGTCCAGACTCCTCAGCCAGCCGTTTCGACGGAGGCAGAAATGGCGAAAAATGGTGAACGGCGCATAGTCACTGGTCTCATTCTCTAACGAGCCGCTAGTGGTGCTCTCGAGTGTCTAGTTCGTCTGGTTCACGCGTACTGTGTAGATGTGCCCGTTCCTGGCCTAAGAGAACTCGACCGGGCTGGCCCTAGGGAGAGGAGAATGGGCAAGTCGGAGATGTTCGCGAAAAAGGGGATTTTGCGGCTGCTGTTCCCGCGACAGGTACCCGTGTGCCGATCGGGGGACGGGGAGGACAGGGGCCAGCTTGGGAGCGATTCATGCGATAGACTTTTTTTTCCCCCTTCACGAGGCTACTACTGTACTAGAAACCGCGGTGGATGGCATGCGACGAACGTGTTCGCGGCGTCCTGATCGCTTGCCCCGACCCCTATCTTCCGTGGCGGAGGAGGGTCGCAGGTGGTGTCTCTCCTGGAAACCTGGGCAATTAGAGAGCAGGGCCAGTGGGAGGAGAAAGCTGAGATGCGCGCGGGGTGGTGATCACGATGGATCGAGGATGTTCCCGGTCTGGAGGCGGCGTGGACGGGCTGAGCGGGCGATTGTCAAACGGATGGTGCTGTGGGTGTTTATGCATGCTTTTTTGGGTCATGGGCGGAGGAATGACTCGGCGGGCGCGTGCTTTGTGTGGGATCTATCCGGTGGGCTGCCCATCTTGTCTTGCTAGTTAGGCATCTTGACAGCCGAACGGGCGAGGTTAGGTCTGGGCTATCCGGGGAAGAGGGTCGATCGTGGCACGCGTGGCAGTCCGGCGTCGATGGCGACGGCGATGGCGGAAGGGGGCAGGCCTCGATGGACGGTGATGATCTACTCGTAGTGCGGTGAGGTGAGAATGCCTAGCTGGTTGATGGGGGGTTGGGGGATGGGCGATGGGCGATGAGAGGGGGGTGGTCAGATGCCGGGACCGTGCATCAGAGTTCGATCGCCGGCTTCCCTGCTTGGTGCTGGCTGGTGCTGCTGCTGGCAGCGTTGGCTGGTGCTGGCCGGGGCTCTGGAGGCTGGCAGCACCCAGCAGCGGCAGGCGGCAGGGCAGGGGTCCGGGGCGGTGACGCAGCGATCTTCGTTGCTGGGGAACGCCCTGGCACTGTGACTAGTGACCCTTTCAGCGGTGATAAGTGGAGGGACTAGTATTTTTTAGTGGAGGGGTTGCCCTGGAGCGGACAGCGGGAGGAGGGCAACCACCCAATCGCCGGGAGCCCGTCCCTGGCTTGGGAACCGAGCCAGCAGGTGCAGTCCCGTCCGTCAGCCCCATCGTCCTTGTCCTTGTCCTTGGCTCGCTGGATGCGTCCAACTCAATGCAATACAACCACACCAACTGCACGGAGAGGGAAGAGAAGCAAAAAAACGCCCTGTACAGACACGCACGGGTTGCGCATGTACACAAGCAGGTGATATACCCCCTTCTGTCCCCCATCCTGCCCTGGTCGACTCCATTCTTCGTCCGTTCTTTTCGACTCAATTCTCCTTCCCAAGGTCGTCTTCGTTGCTAATCCGTCATACACCCTCTCAGCCCAGGCTTCCGTCGATTGCTCTCACGATTCGATACCCCCAATCCAGCCTTGCCTTGACCGACTTTCCTCGCCTCGCATCGTCCCGCCATTCTCGATTGCGCTCGCCGTCCCATTCGACCATCTCCATTCAGAAAGGCATTGCCAGATACCCCTTGGTCAGACGATGAGCGACAGACATGCCTAGTCTTTTGCAAAAATACCAGAAACCTCGATGTCCCGCCAAGTCTCCCGACCCTTCCGACCCTGCATCTAAGCACAAAGACTGTAAGAACCACCTCCTCCGGTCCTGCCCCGTCAGCGCCTCGAACCGCCTCTTTGCTGGTCGGAAAGCGCCTTTGTCGCCTTCGTCCTCCATCATCTCAACTCTCGCCCCGTACGACGACGTCAGCTGACACGCATACCCTCAGATTTCCGTTCATCATCACAATCAGACCGGTCGGCACCCTCCTCCCCCGGTGCCCCGGCCCAAACCATCCCGACCCCCATCTCCAACAGCATGATTAGTCGCCGTACACCATTGCCATCCAAATACACATCGCCCTCGCTCGACGACGCCCATAGGATGCCCCAGACCATCCGCACGGTGCCCAGTTTCGAAGCCCCCAGCGATTCCAGTTCCACCTCCAGCTCCCGCAACTCCGCCTTCTCCAGCTCTGTCAACAGCAACGCCAGCGCCATCAGCATGTCCTCCCATCAAGACCGCGTCCCCAGTGTCAAGCTAAAACAGGGCAACGGCGGCTGGTCCAACGGCACAACCATGCACGACACCTCACCACATGCTCGTGACTCCCCGAGACGAGACGACACCTCTCCGGACGACGAGAATGCCGTCGGCGGTATGGAGAGCCCCGGACCTCCGGGCCAGGCCGGCTGGGACTCCACTATCGGCAAAGCCGGCCTCGGCAAGACCGGCCGTGTCATCAACAAGCTCGTCAGCGACAACGATTCACTCAAACGCGATATCAAGATCGAGCAGCTTCGTGCCGAGGAGGCCAAGCAGGCCGCCAAGCTCGTCGAAGATAAGATGGAACGCCTCATCAGCGACTATGAGAGCCGCCTGCTCGAAGCCAACGTCAACAAGACTCTGCTCGCCCGCAAGGAGCGCCAAGTCGAGACCCTGAGCGCCACTGTCGATCAGGAGAAGCGTCGCGCCGTGGATGCTCTGGAAAGAGAGCGCGGCTGGCGGGACGAGATGGAGAAGATGCGTATGACGAGCAGCCGCCAAGTAGACGAGGCAGGCGCGCACGCCGCACTGATGGAGGGCCGATACAACGCCATCGCGTCGCATTGGAACAACCAAGGCGACGAGGTCAAGAAGGCTCACCTGAAGCTGAGGAGCGAAATTGCTGGTCTCGTGGAGGAGAGGCGGCGAGATGATGAGAAGATCACCACGTTGCGGGACCTCTGCGATCAGCAAGACGGTAACATCCGCGAGCTCAAGAAGCAGAGAGATGAGATCGAGGCTACGTTCCTGGCGTACAAGGAGGAGCAGGAGGGGGCGCTGGGCAGCATCAAGCGCAACGCAGCGGCGCGGGAGGCGGAACAGGAGGCCATGCTGACGGAGACGAGAGAAGTTCTTGCCAAGCTGAAGTGGGCGTTGAACGTCAAGGAGAACGTAGCGGGGGCGGGCTGAAGAGGCCCTTCCTCGTCGACCTCCGAATTGGACGACGGCCTGCGCCGTCACGACCGGCGGCACACAATGCATTTGTACCATCTCAACCTACGAAACGCCAACAACACCATCACCACCACCACCACTACTACTACAACTACAACTCCTACTAAACAGCGTTACGAGCTTTCTACTTCGAGGCCTCCTGGGCCTTGTTCCTTTCGTCTCGACGCTTATTTTGAGGCCCAGCCACGCGGCCACGGGCGGCAGCATATGCGCATTGACGACGCTGCTGGGATTACAGGTGCCCTTCTGAACGACGAATGCAGATAGACGGCGGTTCTGGATAGGGGGGATGTGTGGGGTCTGTACATTCTGACGCCCCCCTTTATTTTGCCGTGGTTGGAGTTGGGGGCGTTTTGGGCCGCGTAGGGATACGCTTTGGGCTACGATGATATCAAGAATGAGAATGATTTGCTTGTCCACTTGCCTTTCTTGCTTCACTGTGAGTGTTGGCTCAGTGAATGTCCGTTTCTGAAACTAAAGGCCCGTTGCCTCGATCTTACTCGTCAAGGGGTTCAGCGAGGCCTCCTCGCAAGTCTAACTCTGTGTCAGCAGTATCGGGTCCAGGAGGCCCATTATGAGGCCGACGGTCGAGACCCGCTGATCAAGACCTGCCATTCCCTGTGCTCAAGTAGTTCCATTGCTTCCTTCGCTTCGGAACTTATCACTCGTCGCGGGCACGGCTGCAGAGATGATACTGAAACCATCAAGTGATGGCCGTCAACATCTAGTCGTAGTAAGCAGGCCATCATCACACGCTTGATCAGGGCTCCGTTCGGGGGAGGGCATCAGGATGCAATGCTCTGTATTTAGTTTAAAAAATATGTACATTCGGAATGCTCAAGCGACACGCATGACCAGATGCGTTCAGTCTCTCGCCGTCGTCTCAGCCAGCCAAGGTCCCGAACCCCGACCTCGGAGCTTCAGGGGTACTCCTGGATGCTGGACTCGGTCACTTTGAACTTGGCCTGAGCCATCATGAGCTTCTTGGCGTCCATGTCGAAGACGATGTACGCAGACTGCAGCATGGGCAGGCCCAGCGTGGCGATGTCCTGGCCGGCGAAGACGGGGAGGACGCACTGGCCGCGGGCGTCGCGGACGAGCTCCTGCGGCACGACGAGCGTGTCCATCGGCGCCCGGATGGAGATGGCGTCGTTGTTGAACCCGAACACCAGGGCGCTGTCGCTCGTCAGCTTCTGGCAGTCGATCAGCCCGAGGCCGTCCTGCTGGCTGAACGTCGTGCCCAGCGCCGTGGCCAGCATCTGCACCGACTCGGCCGGCAGCTGGATCGACGCGTCGCCCGTGTCCATGAGGCTGACGGGCAGGCCGCCCTGCGGCGTGAGGTTCGTCGTCGCGCCCGCCGCGCCTCCGTTGCCGTTGCCGGGGCCCGAGAGGTTCGTCTGGGCGTTTCCCGTGGTCATGCTCAGCGAGCTGAACTGGATGACGAACGAGGGGAGGGCACCGTCGTTGGTCGTCTCGAGCGGGACCTCCTGGAGCTGGCCTTCGAACTTGGCCGTGTCGACGCCGCCGTAGATGATGGAGCCTTTCTCCGATCCTGTCCTGTGCGTGAGCAGCTTGCTTTCATTTGGGGGGCAGTGGGTTCACGTGGACTTACGGGCGTCGTTTGTCCAGACGCTGAACGCGTTGGACTTGATCGCGCCGATATCCTTCATGTGGGCGGGCAGGTTCTGGTACAGCTGCGCATCGTTGACCGCCTGGCGCTTCCTCTGCCGGCCCTGCTGAGGCTGCCCGGGGCCGATCGCCTCGCCCTGGACCGGCCCCACGCCGAAGATGGGGAACAGGGGCGCGTCGGGGGGCAGCGAGCCGTTGATGAAGAGGCCGACGGTCGTGTCGGGGACGGTCTGGCCTCCCAGGGTCATGGCCGCTGCCGCGAAGTCGCCGTTGAACTCGGCACCGTTCACGAACGTTGCCCGCAGCGAGATGCCGTTGACACGGGGCAGGCCCGCGGGGGGGTCGAAGGCGCCGGTCGTGAAGCCGGACGCGGATGAGTTGTCGCACTGCTGGGCCGGGTTCTGGCAGATGGGGCTGCCCTTCTGAGGAACGATGACATCGCTGCTGCCGGTGTCGAACAGGCCCGTGATTGTCTGGTTTTCGAGAGAGAATTTGACGAGGGGGACGAAGGGACCGGCTGCCTGAGATTTGAAGTGGATGAGATCAGTCTGGACGACTTTGAGGGGCTGTTGAGCGTTGGCAGCAGCAAGCAGCAGACCAAGAAGAGGAGCCTTGAGCATCATGATGGAGATTGTTGTGGCAGGGGATGGTGTTGACGTTTGTGTTCTATCTCGACGGCAACTCGCTCCTTATTATACTCATAGCAGCCGTTGAAGCCATACGTGATCGTGGACGTGACATGCCTTTCTCGGTCATCAGAGCTCAGCCAGCCTTACCTAACAGCCAAAGGTTGAGCGAAAGATAAAACAATGTTTCGCGCCTAGTGCATCGTGAATGTTCTTGCCGTCGGCAAGGAGGTGTCCGGATACTGGCTCTCGACATCGCAGCTCGTGTAAGAGTCAGTCCTGCCGCAGAAGCGAAAAGGCCCTTCCCTGTCATCGTCGGCCAAGACCGAATCGTCTGCCCAGAAAGCCCGGGCACTCGGACGCGGGATGACGGAACGCCTGAATCGTCGCTCAATTGTGCCGCCTGAACCATGGCGACCCCGGCCTTCGACGTCGCCGCTGTCATCGGATTATCGTGAAGGTTTTCGGAGACGACGTCGTCCGTCTTCTGGCAATGTAACTGCCTCGTTCGATGTTTGACCATTGAGCTAGCGACTCGTGGTGTTCTGGAAGCTGACGTGGCGAGACTGCCTTTGTCGTCCGAACACTGAAACTCTTCAACGGCGCCTGACAAGATGACTTGTGCGGAGGGTTGGGCATCTCGAGGCTGGCTGGGGAGATGGGAGGCGGTCGATCTTGCGGACGTAGACGGCGCTGATCCGGGGAAATACGACTCTGTAGGCTTGAAACGTCACCACGACGAGCGCGGATGACGGCCCACCAATATGGATTCGACAATCGCGGACCCTGTTGACTGGATAGCCGGGGTCTAACTGGAACCTGGGGACACCTCGAGTCTTCGGGCTCACTTCATGTGGTGTATGTCTCGAGTCAATAACGAGGCCTCCTGCTTGGCGGCGATATCTCTGATCCGAGATCCGGTGCTGACCATCGCTCATGGCAGACTAATTTCCCTTGGTGCAGAGCCTTGTGACCCTGAGGATAGACTCAGGAATCCGAGTGCTTGTGAAGACGTCCAAGAGCATGTATCAAGCTGGGTTAGATAATCCTGCTCTGGGTTCGACAGGATGCTGATGTGTAGCATCCTCGAGTGTCAACCAGCTGTGAAAAGATGCATCTACGAAAGACCGCATTGTACTGGTGAAAGGGCGTGAAGCGTGAAACGGGTTGACTAGACCGCACAGGCTTCCATGTCTGTGTTCGGTATCCAGGTTTCAGGTGGACATTTTGACTTTGTGAAGAGGCTGGAATCGTATGTTAAGAATCCACTTCCATCAACGGCCATATCTCGCTATAGTCACCAAGTGGCTGAATTTAATTCATCCTCGAAAATCGAAGATATCAAACGGTTACCGCCATGGCTCTCCCACGCGTGGGCCCAGACTCGGGGTGGTCAGATCATCGAACGATTATAGACGTGCTTTGTCTTCCGTTCTAGGCCCGACCCCAAGGGATCAAACAAATGTGGCGTGCCAGCAGGCGAGAAAGTCGCTGGTGAATACTCCAAAATCACCCCTGCTTTCGGGGCATAGCGAGACCTTCGTAACCAAAACATCAAGGAAAACACGGCATCCTTGAGGCCCGCTCCCAAGCATACTTCGCAAGGCCACCGAAAGTTTATGCCTGAGCACTACGATCCGCAACGTTCCGCCATGGTATGGTGCTCTAGGCTGCGCATGTAAGACGATTTGATGCCAACCCTAACCCTGATGAATGGGACACGATAGCCCCTTGACAAAATATATTTCTTCTGGGCTCACTCTATCTCTGCTAGTCTTGAAGAATGAGTATGATTAGCTCTATTAACCCAGCACTGTGGTGATATCTACCATTAGTTGGTTGCAGACTTCATCAACACCCCAAGACGAAAAGTTGCTTAGGATTCCAGGTGTAAGCCTTTGTGATATCCGGAGGGAAATAAGAGAAAGTAGTAAGGACCTCTCACTGTGGCATGGTGTAAGTTCAACGACTTGCTTGTACCTTGCCTTTATATGCTGCATGCCTTGTCACTGGCAGGCAAGAGCAACACCCGGTTCACCTGCCCACAGTCCTCGCCCATCCTGGTAGCGGCTCATCTCCCACACCAGGCAGCCTCAGTCCTACGATCTCGGCTTGCTGCTCCCAAGTCACTCCTGTCATGTTGATCACTTGTTTAACACATCTCATCACCACCAAAAGGCATACCGCTCTTCTTCTGTTCACCCTCCACAGCGACCACCTGAGATTCATATACGTGCCTCCTTTGGTAACAGCGCCGGCCCCGTGTGATACCCATCACAAAGACTCACTTCGATCTTTGACAGAAACGTGGCTGGATTTTGATTCATGGTTCGCATTCTTTCGATCCTGTTGCAATACCACCCAAAAGAAGTGCTGACCGAGACGCGTTCACGTAGAGGCTGCATGTCACGACCTGTCCGAGGAAGCTCTGCTCGCATCATCCCCCCTGGCTCGATCAGAGTGTAACCGCGGCACCGTCGTGGGGAGGCGACTAAGCAGCATCATCACCTGGTCGGTCCAGCGCACTCTTCGAGAATATTCTGGATGCGGATCCCCCCCGCCAACGCTTTCCTTCCTTCATCGCAGCAGCTGAGCAGAGGTCATCACCTGGAACGCCTGCAAGCCGAACAAAGCATAACCCGGTCAAGACGACAGCCTTCTGACATCTTGAACACCAAAACTCACTTCCGAAGCTCCAAGATATCCACAGTTCCAAGCAAGATGGCAACCTTCTCCGAGGGATTCGTCATGGCTGACCCTGCTCCCTTGCCTGAGACAGCCGCTCGCATCATCGCGGACGCCAAGAAGCACGCTCCCGGCGTAAGTTATTTTCCAAGAGTTGCATCAACCCACGGCAGCCTGACAACCTGTACCGCTTGTTCTATCTCTCGCGCCATCATCCCATCGTCATGATACATTGACCTCTCCCTCGTCCAGTTTGCCGAGGTTCTGTTCGAACCTGAGACCAGCTGCTTCAAGATCATCACCTACAAAAAGGGCCTCGACACGGTCATGTCCATGGTTCTGAAGTTCATCAAAGACAATAAGCGGATCCCTGGGGCATTCGTCAAAGACGATGCCGAGCTCAACTTTGCCGACTATGACCGCCTCCGCTATCCGGACGCCTTCGCCGTCATGCCCTTCCGCGCCATCAACCGCGACCTGGCTGGGATGGACCACCACATCAGCCTGGCCAAGATCATGATGAGCCGTGGCTGGGACCTGAACGAAGGCTCGGACCAGTTCTGGCGTCAGACCGGCTGCACCATCTCGTCCAACCTCGATGGCACCACCATTTACCTCGGCGCCGAAACCGAGGAGATCCTCAAATTTGCTCATGAGACGCTGCAGATCATCATCAAGGACACCGTACGTATCCCTGCAGCAAGCCGGGGCGGAACAGACGAGCACTGACGACGCGACAGGTCCAAGAGGAGAAGGAGCAGGAGCAGGCAGCTCATGCTGCGGCTATCGGGCCCAAGCCCAGCATCGACACGGCCAAGAGCGTGCCCACCCAAGTGGCCGCTGGCTTTTACCCCAAACCAGAGAAGGGTTCCCTCATCGACCTCGGCCACGACGCTCAGGAGGCCACCAAGATGACTGACTGGGTCGAAGGTGTCCAGGCCAGCAACGTGGCCGAGCCCCTGCCAGCGTCTCGCGGTGTGTCGACGGCTAGCCAGGCGTCTGAGAACCTCGACACGGTAAGCCAGCTCGCCGCCAAGACTTCCAACCTCTCCGTCGGCCGCGGCAAGAGAAAGCAGAAGAAAAACATTGGGCCCAAAAAGTCTCCCGACGAGCAGCTCAAGACGGCGCTCGGCAATCTCCTGGACGGCAACGACGTCTCCCGCGTGCACTGGTCGTCAGTCGGCGTGTCCTACGCCGCCGTCAAACAGGCCGTCGAGGCCGGCAGAGGCGCCGACGCCAAACAGCAGCCGCAGCTCATGGACGTCTGCACCGAGAGACAGAAGGCGTTCAACTGCAACTACGACGGCCTCGAAAACCTGGACCAGGAGAACAAGGCCCCCGTCTCGGACCCCGTGCCCACTGCCGCTCCTGATTCCAAGCTGATCGACCTCGGCGGCGACGACTGCGAGGTCTTTGGTCATGTCACGTCTGGCACTTGCCCGGCGCCCGACAACCTCCTTGACTGAATGTAGTCCTCAGAAGCCTCTCTACTGTTGTTGTCGGCCATTCTGTGTGGTATCCAGGGAGCCATGGCCGCTGGATGTCGGTTGCATGAGCAGATTGGCGTAGATGCGCCCCGGGGGGGGGGGGGAGCAGTTGACGTTTGATTGTCGGCGAGGAACATTTCGAGGGTTGCATGATGTGTTTACTCGGACGATGAATGAAATACCGTAGTTTCCTGCTTACCTTACCCTACTTTGCATTTGTGATGAGTGGTTGCCATGAGAGGTCGACTTCACAGGTACCGAGATGGAGCATCCGGGCACCGTAGCGCTGACTACGGCAGGATAATATTTATGGAACCCGAAAACCTACCTTCCGTGAAACCACACCTCCATCCATCATCCGCACCACGGCCAGACCACATTCAGACAGACACGCTCATTCTAACGGGCAGATCACTGGAGAGGCTTTCGCACTATTCGCTTCGCACTTAAAGGGGCGCCCAACATCAACCCGCCACGACCCGCCACGACCCACCGCTCATCATCACCACCGGCCATGGAGCCCGCCTTCCAGATCCGCGCCTCCCCCTCCAAGGGCCGCGCCGTACACGCCGCGCGCGCCCTCGCCCCTGGCGCCCTCATCGCCGCCTTCCCATGCTCCGGGTCCACCTCGCTGGCCGTCCCGCCCACGGCCGCCCGCACCACGACCTGCAGCCACTGCCTCGCCGCGCCGGCCGCGCCGCGCCGCTGCACCGCCTGCCGCGCGGTGGCCTACTGCGGCGGGCCCTGCCAGAAGGCGCACTGGACGGCCGTCCACGCGCGCGAGTGCGGCGCGCTGCGCGCCGCGGGCGGCGACGGCGCCGTGCCGGCGTACGTGCGCATGGGGCTGCAGGTGGCGCTGTGGCCGGAGCGGTTCGGGGCGGGGTTCGCGGATCTAGACGGGCACGTCGATGCCTTTGAGGCGCGGCGCGAGGCCTGGGCGGGCATGGAGGTGCCGGCGAGGGTCATGACGGGGTGGGTGGCCGCGGGGGCGAAGGGCAAGGCCAAGGGCAAGGCGGCCGAGGTGACGGAGCGGAGCATCATCGAGGTCCTCTGCAAGGTGTGTTTCTCTCTCTCTCTCTCTCTCTCTCCCTCTTCCTTCCTCTGGATCAGCGGGCCAGACGACTGACGGGCGCAGATCAAGACGAATGCGTTCACGCGGAGCGAGGCCGGCGAGGGCCTCTTCCTGGACACGACGCTGGCCATGGTGAACCACTCGTGCGTGCCGAACGCCGTGGTCGCGTTCAGCGGGCGCAGGGCGTTCCTGCGGGCCCTGAGGGAGATCGAGGAGGGGGAGGAGATCGAGATCTCGTACATCGGCATGTTTTATCACTGGGCGAGAGTACAGGGGGCTTTGTTGGCTGACAGACACAGATTGCACGCAGTCGCTCGAGCATAGGAGAAAGGCGTTGGAGCTGTACTTTTTCGAGTGCCTCTGCCCGCGGTGCACAGGGGATCTCGACAACTATCAGGTCGCCGCGCGGGCGCCCAGCTCGATCATCAAGCTCAACAGCTTCAGCGTCGTGCCGGAGCCGAGCAGGTATCGGGAGTCCCGAGGCGAGGCGCAGGGCACCGCCCAGGCCGAGGGCCGGGCACGGAGGGTCTACCAAGATCTGCCCTCGTCCAGGGACGCCCCCCTGGCCGAGAGACGGCGCCAGCTCATGCGCGCGTACGCACCCGCCACCAACAGCGACTCGGGCAGGTGGGCCATCGAGCCGGCGAGCTACTTCCTCCAGGAGGCCTTCGCCTACTACCAGTCCGCGGACAAGCCCGAGGCCGCGCTCGCCGTGGCCGCCCTGATCGCCGTCGAGAGCGACCCCTACAAATACGTCGAGCCCTTCCACCTCCAGAGGGTCCAGGGCCTCATGGGCGTCGCCAACGTTCTGCTGGGCATCCCGCCGGGCGGCGACGCGGTCCCCTCGTTCGCGCGACGCGTGGGCCAGCACGCCGACTTCCCGACCTCCAAGTCCGGCGCGCTGTCCAACGTGGACTTTATGTCGCTGTGCCAGATGCTGCTGGTCCTCGTCGTGCGGTGGGCGCCGATGGGCCACTCGCCCGAGTGGGAGCTGTTCCTCCTGTACCGCGAGCAGCTGCAGGACATCGAGAGGCTCGAGGGCCGGGACCGGGAGAACGGCCTGATCAGGGCGTGGGCGGCCGACCCCGGCAAGACGGCGCACTTTTTCGATTTCGCCGTCGTCAAGCCCATGGCGCTGCTCGCCGAGCTGGGGAGGGCGGTGCTGGCCGCCGACTTTGCAAAGGACAAGAACGTGTGCGCTTTTTGATACCCCATAGACTTCAATCATCGGGGGGATTGTAAATGGCGTTGAGGTCGTCCGATGTCCTTCTCGCTGCTCTCCGCGCAGCCGCTCTTCCGGCGGCGTTCGACTTCGTGACACGGGGTACCGGCGTGGACGCGGTGCCGACGGACTTTCTGGCCGACTGCTTCCGAGACGACGCTGTGCCTTTCGGAGCGGGGCCAGCGGGATCCGACGAGAAGGCGACGCGTTTGGGTGGTGTTATCACCGCGATGGGGTCTTGAACGTTATCCCCCGCCGCTCTCCTCTTTCGGGTCCCGCTCTCCGGTTCCGTCGACCGTCCCCCCTGGCTGTAGGATGGCGTCTGATCGGTCGTCGAGGCCATCGCGGGCGGTTCGGCCTCCCAGGCATCCAAGCGCGCCTCGAGCCTCTCCATGCGAGGCTTGAAGAGGTCGACTTCCATCCGGAGTGAGCCGACCTGGCCAGCCTGGCCGCTGATGTTGGCGATATTGGTGGTGATGATTTCCAGCTCTCTGGTCGGGTAGATGGCGTTGACCGGCTTGGGATCGGATCGCCTGACACGATCCTGAACCATGGCGTCGCCCATGCTCAGGACTTCGGCGCGGAGGGCGGCAAAATCCTTGGCGTAGGCCTCGGTGGCGGCGACGGCGTCCTTGGCCGCCTTTTTGGCGACGCCCATGTCCTTTCGCAGGTCGGACGCCTCGCCCTGCACCTTGCGAAGGTCTCTCTTGGTCGCCTGGAGCTCGCTCTGCAGCTCGTCATGGCCCGTCCTCGCGTCGGAGGCCAGCCTGCGCACGATGGCCACGGCGGCGTTGGTCGTCTCGAGCTGCTCCTCTAGGCCCCTGAGGGCGCTCTTGTCCTCGACCATGGCGCGCACCTCAGCCAGGCCGGACCTCAGATGGGGCACCTCGTCGCTGGTGCTGTCGAGGTCACGGCGCAGGTCCCGCATGGTGCTGTTGAGCTTCTGCATCTCCTTGTCGAGGCGGGCGACGGAGGACTCGAAGGAGGAGACGACGGTCCAGGCGGCGGTGTCCAGGCGGTCGATCTCCTCGCGGGCCGTGTCGAGGTCGAGCTGCATGCGCTCGAGGGCGCCCGTTGGGGCTGGCCCCGAGCCCGAGGAAGCGCGGGGGTCGCTGAAGCGGTGGCCGTTGGGCGTCGCATCAGAGGAGGGGCCGGGGTCAGGTGCGTGTCTGGACGTGTCCTTGAGCTTCAGGGTGCGATGGATCTGGAGCTCGACGTCTTCCGAGCCGTCGCCGCTGAGCATGCGGACGTCTGCCAGGCGCAGGAGGAGTTGGTTGCTTCACCGGTCAGCGCTCGTCGAGGGCTGGTTGACGGGTTGGCCATGATGGGGCTTACGCGTGCAGGGCATGGTTGACAGGGGCGGAGAGACACTTGTGGCCGACGTTGGCGCCGCAGTGAAGACAGGAGAGATCTTGGAGGATGCTTCAGGTGGTCAGCTCGGCCAGGTCCCCTCAGGGCGGGCGAAGAGGGGGACGTACCAGCCGGCGACGAGGGTGGCAGGCTCGCCATCTCTCTTGGCTCCTCGGACGGCGAGGTTGTCTCCGTACTCGGCGTCGACGACGGGGCTGCAGTAGCCCTTTCCGATCTGGGTCCAGACGTTGACGAAGATGGCGAGGAGAGTGTCGCAGGATTGGCACTGGCAGTGTATCTGCTCCATGGTGGGCTTGTCGTCTCAGTGTGAGGACAGGGAAGCTCGGCATGCCATGGTAGGGTCTGGAGGGGAGGGTTGAAAGCTTGGTGACGAATGATCCGGGAACCGACTGATGAGCGAGGAGCTTCCCAAGACGGGTTCAGAAGAGGGCGCCGGAGGAGGGATGATGGAGGGTTCTGTAGAAGTCGCGACGATGTATGGATGGATGAGGTTGAAGCTGTTTGCTGAGGTGAAGTTGCTGGGAGGTCGAGGAAGCTCCATGATTGGTTCGGTGAGGCATGCGGCCCTGGAGCTGCGAGATGGACCCACGCCCGCCCCGCGTCTAGGGCTCGGAGCGCTGCAGATTAGCGCGCACTCCCTGTAAAAGGCATGTCAAGCGCCTGTGATGCCTGTAATGTGCCTGTGAGGTGCCTGTGAGGTGCCCACAAGACACTGGGAAGATAGCAGCAAGATACCTGCAGATACCCGCAGACACCTGCAGATCCCTGTGAGAACCCCGAGCCCTGCGCAGAACAGCGCTGACAGGCCTGGCCACCTGCCCCCACCTGCACCCGCGTCATCGCTGAGTCCTCACCTCGAGCAGATGCAGATCAATGCCGATGCAGAAAAAATCCCCATCCTCCTACCACTGCACCTTCCTACTACTGCACCTGCCTTATTGCTCCTCCCCATCTACAACCATCACCACCACCATCACCACCTCCACCTCCCACTCAACACCCATGAGGTAGCCACACATCCACCGACCTTCCCCCCCCCCACCCCTCACACCCGTCAGCATGGGCAAAAACAGAAAGCAAAAGACCGAGCGCCTCCAGCTCGAGGCCCAGGCTGCCGCCCAAGCTGCCACCGCCGCCCTGAGCCCCGGCGGCCTCGCCGACAGCATCGCCCAGCTCCAGGCCGCCGCCGCCGCCGCCGAGGCCGAGGCCGATGCCAATGCCGGCGCCCGATCATCCAAGAACTCGAACTCCAACTCCAACTCGAACACAGATGCGACCAAGAACAGCAGCGACGCCGGCGCCCTCGCCCGCCAGAGCTCCAACCAGAGCACCAGCAGCGCCGCCAGCCTCAAGCGCGCCGCCCCCCACGACGACAACGACGACGACGGCGGCGGCTGGCAGAAGATCGAGCGCTCCAACAAGAAGCTCAAGAAGGTGCCGAAGGAGGGCTCCTCCTCCTACCCCTCCATCGCCTTCGCCTCCTCGGCCAAGCTCTTCTCCAAGATCAACGTCTCCCAGCTGCGCGACCTCTGCCTCTACATCTTCGCCGACGGGCCCGCCCCGACCTGGATCGCCGTCCAGCACCGGCCCCAGTTCCGCAAGGTCGTCGTCCTCATGGTCCCCGGCCTCGAGGAGGCCATGTTCACCGGCAAGGTCGACTTCGCCAACTACGACGCCACGCCCGCCAACGACGACGGCAGGACCATCACCACCCCCGACGACTTCTACCCCCGCCTGCTCAAGCCCGACTACCTGCCCCCCGTCCTGCAGCCGTGGCTCGCCATGTTCCCCCACCTGTGGCCCGTCCGCGCCCCCGGCGACGACAAGCACATGAAGCTGCACTCCCCCATGGGCACCTTCCTGACCGCGCCCCTCGCCAAGACCAAGGACAAGGGCGTCAAGCCCGCCAGGGAGCCCAGCGGCTGGAAGAACGAGCGCACCCGCATCACCGAGTTCCTGGCCTCCGTCGACGAGCTCGAGGCCAACGGCCACCTGCTCCACCCGGCCCTCCTCGACGACGACAAGCGCGCCGCCTTCGCCGCCCCCGACGGCTGGGTCGTCACCCGCGTCGACAGCCTCGAGGACGCCGCCGTGCCCGAGACCGAGGTCGAGCAGGGCAGCGTCACGGCCGGCCGCGCGTGCCTGGCCCTCGACTGCGAGATGTGCATGACGGGCGAGAGCGAGTACGCGCTGACGCGCATCAGCGTCATCTCGTGGGCCGGCGAGGTCGTCATGGACGAGCTGGTCAAGCCCGACAAGCCCATCACCAACTACGTCACGCAGTTCTCCGGCATCACCGAGGCCATGCTCGCGCCCGTCACGACGACGCTGGCCGACATCCAGGCCCGGCTCCTCGACCTCATCACCCCGCGCACCATCCTCATCGGCCACTCGCTCGAGTCGGACCTCAAGGCCCTCCGCCTCGCCCACCCCTTCATCGTCGACACGTCCCTCATCTTCCCCCACCCGCGCGGGCCCCCGCTCAAGTCGTCCCTCAAGTGGCTCACCCAGAAGTACCTCGGCCGCGAGATCCAGCGCGGCGGCGCCAACGGCCACAACCCCGTCGAGGACGCCCGCGCCTGCCTCGACCTGACGCGCCAGAAGTGCGAGAAGGGCAAGCTCTGGGGCAGCTCCGACGCCCAGGGCGAGAACCTCTTCCGCCGCCTCGCCCGCGCCGGCACCTCCTACAAGGCCCAGGGCGGCGACGCCGCCCAGGGCGGGGTCGCCAGCGGCAAGACGAGCGCCGCCGTCGACTGGGGCGACCCGTCCAAGGGCCCCGGCGCCGGCGCCACCCACCAGATCGGCTGCCGCTCCGACGAGGAGGTCGCCGAGGGCGTCATCCGCGCCGTGCGCGGCGACCCGGACGGCGCCGAGATCCGCGGCGGCGGCGTCGACTTTGTGTGGGCGCGCATGCGCGAGCTCGAGGCCCACCAGGGCTGGTGGAACCGCAACCGCGGCGAGACGGGCGGCGCGGCGCCCCCGGAGCCCGCGGCGGCTGACGACGACGACGACGACGGCAGGCCGCCCCTGGAGCGGTGCCTCGCGCGCCTGACGGAGCGGCTGCAGCGCATCCACGCCGCGCTGCCCAAGTGCACCGCCTTCATGGTCTACTCGGGCTCCGGCGACCCGCGCGAGATGGCGCGCATGCAGGCCGTGCACGCGCAGTGGCGCAAGGAGTACAACACGCCCGGCAGCAAGTGGGATCAGCTGAGCGTCAAGTGGACCGACGCCGAGGACCAGGCGCTCAAGAAGGCGGTGCGCCGGGCGAGGGAGGGGCTGGGCTTCATATCGGTCAAGTAGCGCGGGGGGGGGGGGCAGGGGAGGACGAAGCATGGCATCTGTGACGATACCCGGGCGGACTCTGGGCCTGGCTTGGCCTCTTTGTATTTTATTCCTGGCGGCTGCATATGGGGGCCGAGGGCGTGCGTGTCAGGCACGCAGTGAAACGGCCGGGGATGAACGAAGGCAATGATACCTCATGAACAAGCGCTGCAGTTTTCCTGATGCCTTCGACGTGAAATCGTGGATATCCACTCGGACGGCATGCTGAAGCGCAGCACTTCGAGCCATCATGACTTCGCAACGGAAGACGCTGTGACGCTCGTGTATGAGGATGCTTGGCTCTTCTATGGGTAAGACAGGAGGTTGACATCCTAGTGCCGGCCCTGACCAACCTGACCCTGATTTCACACGCTGCGCCTGTTTCGTGAACCGGGCGAGTGTTTTTCTCTTGGTTGGGTGTTTCCCTTGTTGGAGTTATGCATCTTGCTATCCCTACCAGGAAATTCGAAATATTGAACAAGAGCACCCTCAGTCACACGCTGGAGTTATACCTGGCTATGCCTACTAAAAAAATTAGAAGTTTTAAGTAAGAATTCCCTCGTTTACCACGCTAAAGCTATATATCTACTTTCCCTGCTAGATGAATAAGAATGATTGAACAGGATTTCCCTCTGTCACCACGAAGAGGTTATAACTGGCTTTCCCTGCCGAACAACAAGAAATATTGAACAAGAGTTTCATCAGTCACCACGCTGGAGTTATACCTGGCCATCCCTACTAGATAACTAAATAATATTAAATAAGAGTTCCGTTATTCACCGCGCTGAGGTTATACCTGGCTATCCCTAATAGATAACAAGAATATTGAACAGGAGTTCTCTCAGTCACCACGCTGGAGTTATACCTGGCTATCCCTACTAGATGAATAGGAAAATTGAAGAGCTCGCTGTCACCACGCCGAAGTTATACCTGGGCTATCCCTGCCAGTCAATGATAAATACTGAACAAGAGTTCCCCCAGTCACCATGTTAGAGTTATGCCTGGCTATCCCTACTTAAAAGAAAAAAAGAAGTATTAAGTAAGAGTTCCTTCATCCACCACGCTGAGGTTATACCTGGCTATCCCTAATAGATAACAAGGAATATTAAACAGGAGTTCTCTTAGTCACATGCTGGAGTTATACCTGGCTATGCCTACTAAAAAAATAAGAAGTTTTAAACAAGAGTCCCCTCGTTTACCACGCTAAAGCCATATATCTACTTTCCCTACTAGATGATTAAGAATGATTGAACAAGATTTCCCTCGTTCACCACGCAGGGGTTATACATCTAGCCATCTCTACTTGACAACTAAAGAATATTTAACAAGAGTTCCCTCAGTCACCACGCTGAAGTTATACCTCGCCATCCCTACTAGATTAATAAGAAACACCGAACAAGAGTTCCCCAGCCACCACGCCGAGGACGAAGCCGCGCCAGAGTTTCCACGAGCATCGTCTCGCCGTGCCAGCATCACGCACTCAACCCCCATGATACAGACAGCGTCACCTGATGGCACCATGTCTACTTCCGCAGCAGGCAGGGCAACCACCCTCGGGGCGTCACACACACACACGCACACTCACGCATACGCACCCTCTTCAGGACCGCACCCTCGTCAAGACGGCACCCCCGTCGAGACGGCTCACCCTCAACGCCATCCGAACCCCGGCCAGAGACCGCTCGCGCCTGCAATCAGACGAAGCCGTCCCTCCCGCGGCGTGATTCCGCCCCGCGAACCCTAAAAAAACCCCGCCAGCCCAGCTTCTCGAAGCCGCTCGCCGCCCAGATGCAGCCCGGCCCAGCCGAGGAATGGGTTTAATTCCCCGAGATGCCGCGCCTCCTGCCTCCTGCCGCCCGCCAGCCCGCCCGCTCACGTCCAGCCAGGTGTCGTGTCTGGCGGTGAGGCAGGGTCATCGAACGACGCGTGTCTCTCACACACAGACGGACGGGCAGAAGGGGGGGGNGGGGGGGGGGGGGGGGGGGAAGGCCGCGAACCGATCCCCCGTGCCTGGACCCAGACAGTCCTCGGCAGCAAGATCCGAACGGATGCTGCGTCTCTCTCTCGTCAAAGTCCATGTGCTCCCCTGCCCTGCGGGACGTCTCCCCGAGCCGTCCCTCCCCGGCAGAACATGCATGCGTTGGGCGCGTCAGAGACCCGATCGATGTCTTGGATCCATCGAGGGGGGAGGGAGAGAGAGAGAGAGAGAAAAAAAAGGGCGACATGGACCGACACCACGATCGCGCAAAGCAATGTGAGTGAGGCGGGAACACGGTCAGGTGAGATCAGGCATCAATCATCAGACATGTTACACCATGAACACGCACTTCTGAACCAGACCAGACAAGGCCAGACCAGACAGAACCAAACCGACAAGACCGCCGACGCCCGCTGCCCACAAACAACATTCTGCCCGCACGCCCCCCCTTCCCCTTGCCGCCTCAAATTGAACATCGCATAGTCCCCTGCAGAGTCCCTCCGCCGCTAACCCACTGCTCCATCTCGTCGGGGCCCATAAACCTACACCCGTCAGTCAGCAGCGGTACCCCTCCGGGTCGGTCCCGGGACCGACCAGCACGGCGGGTGAGAACTCACGCGGTCAGGAGCATCCTGGTCATCTTGTCCATGTCCGCGGCCGTCATGGACCGCGGCAGGTCTTGCACGAAAAAGTTCTGCACCAGCCACTGCCGCTTCTCGCGCCAGGCGGCCATGAAGGCCACGGGCGACTCGGCTTCCCAGAGGTACCGCGACGCGGTCCACCGGTGGACCGCGGCGAACCCGCCCGGGTCGGGGGTCGTCGCCGTCCCGCTCGCCTTGAGCATGGCCACCATGGCGATGAACGAGTAGCCCAGCATGATGGTGCGCCGGACGCACTCGGCGAAGATCCAGCGCTCCCACGAGCGCGGTGGCCGCTCCCGCAGCGTGCTCTCCTCCAGGAGCCACAGCTCGGCCAGGTTGTCCCGGTACGTCTCGAGCTCGGCGATCCAGGCCTCGAGCGTCCCCATGTCCCGCTCGGCCTGCGCCGCCAGCGCAATGTCCCCGTCGAAGACGCGGATCTGCTGGTAGACGAGCAGCGCCTGCGTCCTCGCCAGCTTCTCGTACGGCGTCCACGCGCCCGCCGCCGGGCCCGCCTGCGTGTCGAGGGCCGCCTGCGCCAGCGCCAGCCCCTGGCTGCGCCCCGGCATGCCGAGCAGCTCGTCCACCGCCTCGCACAGCACGCGGAAGGCCCAGGCGCGGTTGGCGTCGGTGCGGTTGGCGTAGGCCGTGGCGGCCGAGTAGGCGGTGAGCATGGCGCGCGGCGTGTTGTTGCGGTAGAGGTGGCGGTGGAGGAAGGGCGTCTCGCGCTCGCGGGCGAGGAGGATGGGGAACTCCTTGAAGCTGGCGACGATGAAGCCGACGCGGGAGCCCGGCTCGTGGATGTTCCAGGGGGTGAAGCTTTCCTTGGAAGGGTGAGCCGAGGACAATTCACGGAGCTGGGGCAGCAGAACAGAGGGAGGAGAGTTACAAAGACAAAGGAGAGGAGTGGCAGAGGAGGCATAGGAGAGGAGCGGCGGAGGAGAGGATGACGTACGCAGCTTTCAGCCATGGCCCTGCGCTCCTCGATGGAGAAGTGAGGGTTCCGGTCCAGAGGCGGCGGCGTCGCGATTCGGGGCGTCGTCGTCTTGGGAGGCTCCTGGTTGTGCCACAGCTGCATCTTGCCGCCCTGCTGGTCAACCGTCATGTAGTTCATCAGGTTGTTGAAGTCAAAGGTCGGCATGTCGAACCCCAGATCGACATCGCTCAGCATGGCGGCATCGTCGAGTGCCCTATCGCTTGTCGACTGCGGACCGGGGGTGCAGCCAGGACCGGGATCGAGCTCAAAGTCGGGATCGGGCAGCAGACCCAGGGCCTCGAGGTCCATCTCCGCCGGTGTGGCCCCCAGCCCAGGCGACAGGGTCACGGCGGACCGCTGCGGCTGCCCCGCCGCGGTCGTGGCCATGCGTTGACGTGCGGCGGCACCCGCCAGTGGGAGATTGACGTACAGACAGGAGAAGCCCTTCTCGGCGCAGCGCGTGCAGCGCGGAGTCCGCTTGTCGCAGCGGCGTTTGCTCCGGACGCATGCGTGGCAGCTCTTCTGGCGGGACTTGTCCGTCGCGTCGTCCATGACGGGTTTTCTGGGCGGCTGCGACTGTGATGGGGTCGGCGTGGGTTCATCCATGACTGTTGGGTGAGGACAAGGTCGGTGAGATGAATACGGGCGCGTGAGATTGAAAAGATCCGGTTGACTGGGGGCTTGGTGAGATGAGAAGCGGGCGAGTCGCCGGAAGTAGCGGATCCAAACTCCGCAGCACAAGTCCGCCAAATCCTCTCCCTCCGGCCGCAAACTCCGCCGCCTGCTTGAGAGTTCTCCCGGAAAGTCCGCCGGGTCTGCCCCATCGACGCGGGGCATCGGCAAGGAAAAACGCGACCCTCTCCCTCCACGAGCTGAGGGTTCTCACCCGTCCTGCTCCTCGCCACAGAGGCTTCCCTCTCCCGGGCCTGAAGACGCCGTCCGAGCCTCGCACGTCTTCGTTCTCGCTCTCGCCCCTTCGAGCCTGTGTGCCGCATCTCGTGTTTCCTCACGCCGTGCAACACCATACAAACAGTAACCTCGCCGGCACTCGCCCGGCGGCCTCGAGCATATCCTGAGACAGTATCGGGAGCGGTTTCCTACAGCGCTTGTCCAGATGGCAGACGCCCGTGAGCCACCTACGCCTCGGTGGTGTGGTCGTACTGCATGATTCCCGCCTGAGGGCATGATTCAGCCCCCTCTCAAGCCCGTGTATCGCGTTGCTGGCTCTCATTGACCCCCGATTCGATACAAAGCCGAGCTGAACACTGCAGTTCGTGTTCGTGGGGAGCAGCCACAGAAGCCGACGACGGCGACGGTTCGTCAAGTTCCATATACCCCCCCCTCCCCTTCACCTTTACGAAAACGCACCACACGTACTGCAGCCCGACACATGCCCGTCTCGTGCGGCATGACACAGGCGACCCGGTTTCGTCGACACGGCCAGGCCCAGCATGGCCAACGGCCTGGTGTCAACCAACCATCACCACTCGTAGCCCTCGTGCTGTACACGTATCAGACGTTGCTCCCGAACACGACCCCGTCCCGACCACTTGGACGCGACCTGCCGTGCCACCCTCGAGGTAACTATGCGCGCTGCGTGGCCCCGTCGAGCGTCGGGGGCGTGCGGACCGAGAGCCCTGCATGGTGCGGAGCAGGTCGGGCGTCGCGGTGCGCTGGGTGACTCCATTCCCCGTCCACCTCGCATCATCGGACGGCGACGACGTGTGCTGGTCGCGAACAAGCAAGCATAGTTCCCCAAGCCCCCGGCCGGCGGTGCAAGTCGTGGGCGTGACGCCCCCTGTTCCTTTTGCTGCACCGGTGCCCGGGATGCCAACAATTCTGCCTGGCTCAGGGGTCAGTCGCCTGTCAATCCACGAGCCACGATGTCCGAACCCTGCGGTAGCGTGGGCCTGGCTTCGGGACGATGCGCTGCCGGGTCAAACGTGGTAAAGCTCCAGGGCGCGTACGAAGCAAACATGGAGCACAGCAACGTACACGAGGTGGCAGGAGAAGAAACAAATGGCGACAAGTGTTTGTCCCCTATCGCTCCCCCCCCGTCCGTCGCAACGGTGATTCATGCCAGGGCCCCTGGGGAAGATGGGGGAGGGAGATTGCTTTTTCTCAGCTCTTGCGCTTCAGTCCTCCACCGGGGGCAGCTCGTCGCCTCGTCTCGAGACAGCGTCACTTTTCAACACAGTCCTCGACGACGGCGCCTCATGCATGACGCTATCGGCATCTTTTCTTGGCGCGTGTAGGTCCAGGTCCCACGCTGCACCCATCATTGCCGCCGCACCTTCTCGGCACGACTGTTGGCGGACAAATGTGACGGTCCATGTTGCCGTTGATGCGCCTCTGGAGCGCGCCCCCCCCGTCTCAGGCAGTCGCCGATCAACAAACGGCCAGCCGCCGGGGACCTGAGAGGCTCGGACTGGCCTCGGGAGAAAGGACTCGGCGGTGACACAATGCGCCGCGATGGTCACCGGCCGCACCACTGCAGCACTGGTGCTGGCGTGAGGCCCCCAGTGCCAACCACGTTCGATCCTGACTGGACGTGGTGGTAATTGTGATCGCTCACTTTTGGGTTAGATGCAAGCAAGGGAGCTGTGGACTCTCCCCTCTCCATGGTCTGGTCTGGTCTGGCAGACAGACTGACAACACGCTTGTCGCCCAGTGTGATACGCCGGAACCCGACGACCTCAGTCGTCGCCCTGGAAATGTCCTGTTTCTACCAAACCGGGGACCCGGAGACCCAGTCTGCCGACTCAGCACGCCATCACAGACAGACATGTCAACCGCTCGGCGTGCGACAACCGTTCGACTCCCACGGTGTGCATGCCCGGTTGCTCATCCGGCTGGCTGGTCGGCCATGAGACACTGCCTGCCGTCGCATGTCCCGCCGGTTCGGCCGCAGAACGACCCTGAGGGTCGCAGCTTGCCTTGTGGGTGGCAGGCACCCAACGGCTTCTTCCGCTTCGCATCTCTCCTGTATGGCGAGCCTGAGCCTGGTGGGCGGTACAAGTATGGGGCTGATTGCGCGTCAGTGAGTAATAGAAACTACGACATGGAAAGTCTGATTTCGGGGTTCCCATGGGTAGATCAGCGTGCAAGCGCATGTCTGCCAGGGACGAGGTGCGTGGAGCACCGGTCTTCCTTCTCTTGCGCCCGGCCTCTTGTCTCCTTCTGTTCGTTTGCGTACTAGTCCGCAAGGAGAAGAAACACCACCCATGCTAGAAACACATGGGGCATGCCCAGGGCTACTATGTGATCAGAGGCACGAGATTCAGCTGCCGTCCCCTCCCAGATTCCTGGTCTAGTCATGTCAAAGTTGAAACTGGCGTGATCTTGACCGTGAGGCGCCTTGATCGGCGCCGCAAATGACACGGGGACAGCTGGTCAAGGGGGCCCCATCGCCATGGCACTGGCTCGACGGCTAGACAGACTTGATGGACACAGGTCGAGTCGTGGAGAATGGGTGACGCCCGATCGGGGCAGATGGAATGCAATCTGGGGGCAGCAGCTGGACATGAACCCAAGTGCCGGCGAACGCATCCATCCGAGGAATGCGGTGGGGTGGTTGGTTTACTCAGCCTGTGATAGTTCAACGCTCCCCCGGGGATGCAATGCTTTTTGTGCGAGAGGCGCCGCCAATATGAGCCATGGCCAGGAGGCCAGGAGGCCAGTGAATTGATGGGGCTTGCCTTGTGGTTTTGTTTTCGTTTCTGATCCCACGGTGCCCGGTACGCAGCCCGTGGCTGCTCGTTGTCGAAACCATCGCGAGCACAGTCGAGTCAGCGTGGTGGGCCATACGATACAGCGCCACACCGGGGGAGGTTTGAGTTGAGTAATCGCGCTGCAGGGGTCGGGATCTCAGTATCGCGAAGCCCCCTGCCCGGCATCTTGGCGGGAGGTGCTGAAGAGGTACCTCCCTTCTTGTCCCGCCTCACGACCGCCCTTGGGCACCGAGGGGGCGTCGACAGTTGGGGGCCGTTTTCAGTCAAGGAATGCGTGCCGCATCTTGTTATCGGACGAGGGTTGCCTGCCTGTCTCGGACGGATGGCAGGAAAGTCGTCATGACTTCGATCGTGCAGAAGGCAGAGTGTCAGAATGTCTTGGGTCGAGGAGTTTCTATGGGTCGAGAGAGCCGCGCGGGTCGTGTAGAGGCACGATTCGTCTACGGGTAGGTCAGACAGACGCTACGAGCATATCTCGGGTTTGATGACGGCGGCTCTGTGTCGGCGAAATATCGAAGTCGTCGAGCCTGTGACGGAGGTTCTCAGCAGTACGGGACTCGGCGGTATTCGATCACGTTGCTCAACAATGGCGCCAGGCAGAGTTGGTTGAGGCAGGCCCTGCCGTCTTGCTGACGCCCTCGAGCCTTCTGTGTGCACTGTCAATTTGAATCGAAAAGCCTCGGCACATCGATCGCGGCAAGCTCGAGCAGACTGGCCCAAGCCAATCAATACAAGGCCGTACGCTTTCTTTCCGCGATCAATAGCGCGGACGTGGGCGTGGATGCGGGGCAGAGCCGCGGGCTGGTTCGGGAGGGTGACAGACAGACGGCGGCGGTGCAGGCTGAGGTGCGCACGCGCTCGGATCCAAAAGTGATTATCGACAGGGATGAAAGCGCGTGGTGAGGATGCCGCCGTCGCGGCAGTAGATGACGATCCGCAGGCTTTTCAGCTTGATCCTCCCATCGCGCCATTCAGGGTCTTTCGGATTGATTTCCGCATCCCCAGCGACATCTCCTGCGGGGTGGGCGAGGGTTGGCGGCTACAAAGGCGACGGGTTTCGACATCATGCGCTGTTGGCAGCAATCCTGTGCGGGATCGGCTCTTGAGCCCTTGGTGTTTGGCGGAACCCAGACGGGACGGAGAAGGCTCCTTGCTGATGCTGCTGCGAGCACACATGCCCGGACGAACTCTGAATGACCGAAAATTTACGGCCAACGGCCATGCGTCGCTCCATTGGGACGCCAAGTCGACATGGCATTCAAGACATTTGCCCACCAGGTGTTCTGCTGCAGCAGCTTCAATGCCGCGGTGACGATCATGCCCTCATGCGATGTTTGGTGCATGGGTGGAGCGGCGAGTCGGGACGGGATTTGGAAGCCCACGTACCAAGACTTGCGCGCTTGTACCAAGATACTGGACGGCGAGTGACGAAGAGTGCAGAAGTGGTGTGTGACTGTCCGCATCCAGAAGTAGCTAGGCACAAGTTTCGTCAACGCATATGGGGGGGTGTCAGTTGGTCTGGACGAGCTGGGGTGCGTGGGAGCGAAGCCGCTGAACTGCACTGGCTGACGGTGACCAACCACCTGTTTTGCCCGGGTCTTCGTGCCTTTGCCCTGCCTTGCTTGCCTGCCACGTGGAGGAGAGCCATCCACCCGCCTTTTCGTGGGTGGTGACGACGATGACCAGGCGTGTCTGTCTGAAAGCATTGCTTGGCTGTGCTGCAGCTGCGTGGGCGTGAGCTGGATGTTCGCCTCCCGACTTTCAGGGAGAGCAAGGAGTCTTTCTTTGCCTGAGCCCAACCAACGGGTGCCGTCCATGTGCTCTTTCTGCATGGCACAGCAGCGATCGAACACGGACTCGTTGTTGCCCCTGTCCTGGCAGTCCCGGCACTCGAGATGGGTGGATGGACGCAGCAGGGATGGGTCTCAAGAGGCAGCATATCATGGTCTCTGGCACGAAGCCTGGTGCGCGGGCTTGCCTGTCTCGTCTCGCTTCCCATCTCCGGTTGACTGGCATCGGGGGCATGCCTGTGCCTGGGGAGGCTTCGCAGACGACCGGGACAGCACCTGACAGCGAACGATGGCAGCAGTTAGGGGGCACCGGGCGGCCTGTGCTGGGCGCTGGTCCAGGTGATCGAGGGGATCGGGGGTGTCGGGGGTGTCGGAGCGCGTCGAGGTCCGGTGCCTGGGAACTGGTGCCAGCAAGGGTCGTACTGGTGCTGATGGTGGTGCTCAGTGCCCAGTGCCCAGTGCCCAGCGCCCAGCGCCCAGTGCTCAGGGCTCGCTGCTCGCTGCTCGTGGCGCCAGAGGGCCCGGGAGACGATCCGTTCACATGTCTCACTGACTGCCGTGTGCACACACTGCCTGTGGCCGACGCAGCGTCATTGGCAGCGCTGGTGTCGGTGCTAGTTCCGCTGTGCTCTCCATCGGCGCTGCCTCGGTGCTGAGGCTAGGAGGCGAGTCAGGCCAGACGTGGCGATTCCCGCGTTGTTGTTTTACATCCATGCCTGCCACCACGGCAAGGCAAGGCAAGGCGAAATGTTGCGTTTATGTAATGCAACGGGTCCGTCTTGGACGGCAGGCCCGAGATTTATCGGAGAGACGGTGTGTGGGTTTCCCGGCACCTTTCGGCCCTCTCTTGATTCTCTTGCTCCTCTTGATCCTCTTGGAACGGGTTCTTTTGCCACGTCTTGGAGCATGTCGATTCGATAGTGAACTGTCTGCCGATTCCGTTTCGAGCAGAGATTGGCTTCCCGGCGGAGCCCTCAATGCCCTGTCCTGCTGCTTCCCTCGAACATCGACAGCCCTGGTGGCAGATCAAACACTCCATCCGGATACCAAGACGGGAAGAGCCCCCCCTCTCCCCCCTTGATGCTGATCATAGGAGGGAGAATGCCCGAAGCTGCGCGGGAGGAGAGGTGGAAAGGGAGGGAAGGGGGTTGTGCTTGCCTGTGCGCTGGGATGGTCTGCCTGCGCGCGCGTGCACATGGCGCATGGCCCATCACACATCGCACATCGCGCGTCCGTCCTGTGCTCACTGGAGGGATCGGAGGACGGGAGGACGGGGGACTGGGTCGAGGAACGTGGTTGTGGAGGATGACACCTGGGCGGCCTGGCAAGATCTGCAAGGCACCAAAGGGACGGGAGGAGAGAGGCACGGAAACCCCCCAAAAATCCAAGGTACCTCGACTTGATCCAGTCTTGGTGACGGAGAGTGCCGGGGGGGGAGGGGACCACGTACCGGATTGCTGCATGGGCCATGCTGGTGGCCCAAGTACTTTGACGTGTACAGCGATGCAGCCCCGGCGAAGGAGAGTCCTGTGCCGCGGTACGTACCCTTTCCAGCGAGTGCGTGCGCGGTTTGGTGTGGTGACAACCCGGATACTTAGGCAGCTACATGCCTAGGTCAGAGCCAGGTCACTTAGGCACAGCACAGGTGGCATGAGAGGATAGCGGTACGTACCGCCGTCTGGTGCAGGCGTGTACGTACCTCCCAGGTCTTGCCGGTCCATCCACCCTTCCTTCCATCCAATCGTTTGGTCTCTCACGTGGCCTCGGGAGATCGCGCATTGCAGCAAGAACTGGATCGCAGGTCGTTCGTTCCCTTTCACCCACCCCCCTCGCGCCCACATGGCAGTGGTCATTTCAGTAAAGGCGAAGGAAAATAAAGGGGGCCCAAACGCAGACCTTAATTGCACCGTCCAGTACGTTGAAGCACTATCACGATGCACGGCACTCGATGCATCATGCACTCCGAATCCTACGCAAGTCTCTATGATGGGCGCTTAGGCGAAGAGAATCGCACCTTCATCATCGTCATCACTTTTTTTTTTCTTTGCTTGTCTCCCCGACATGTCTCTGGCTTCGGCACTGGCAATCGGGGAGGCTTTTCTTGAGGACTGAACTTGGCAGGGTCAGGACCGCCCACGGACCGCAGCTCCCCCACCGGGCCCCCCTCCCCCCCCCTGGCTCTCAAATACATGTACAGTCGACAGCAGAACAGACAGGGCAGCAAGTCATGTACCCGACAGATGCCACAGCCGCAGATGCGACCTTCCTAACAAGCCTAAGCACGAAGCCCAATTCACCAAATGTCCGGCAGCGGTCCCCATGTCATGGCCAGGACCGGCAGACAGACACACTCGCACTCGCTCCCACCTTACGTCCCATATCGGCTCGACGGTGCGACGACAACCGCAACTGATACCATGCGGCTGCTACTCTCGTCGTGTGACCTGCTGGATCTGTGGTACCTCCGACTGCCAGACCCAGGAAGGTCAAGAGAGCCCTCGATGCCTCGAGGCGCCACGGACCTGGCCTGACGAGAAAAACCTCTGTCTTGCTTTGGTCGCTCGACGCCCACCGGAGGCTGAACCGATGCTGAACGCACCGGAGGCTGGACTTGCACGCCGGGTACCCTCTACCCGGACGCCCCTGAAGAAGAAAGCGCTGGCCTGGCATCCCAGCCCAAGCCTGTCTCAGCGCCTCCACACACGCCCATCTCCCTTCCCGACCCCCCCCCCCAAAAATCCAACCGCCCTGCCACACTACAAGCGCCTCGTTCGGTTCCTCCACGAGCGCGGCCGCGACATGCTCGCGGGACCTGGTACCTGCTGGCCCAGAGCACGTCTGTGGAAGGTGGGAATAAGAAGAGAGGAAGGGGTGGGCCTGCTCGCAATCCCAGGCCACGTCGAAATGAGGCCGAGTCTAGGGTACGCCTCACTCTTGTACCGTGCTGCGCTGTGCTGTGCTCTGCTTATGTCGATCGGGTTCGATTCAAGTCGAGTCGAGTCGAGCTCGAGTCTGCCCCGTCCCCTCCCTCGATGGTCCGTCCCCCCTCGATGGTTTGTCCGTGTTTAGCATCGCGCGTGAAAGATCCTGCACATCGTGGGAAAAGCTCAACTCGGGAAAGCCCCGACCGGCGCGTGTTTTGGCCCGAGCCACAAGCCCCAAGCCCCCAAGCTATTCAAGCCTCCCTCTCCCGCTAAGTAGCATCGAGTGAAGGATGACGGTGCTTCTCTCAGCTTTTTGCAGGAGGACGAGAAGGGCCAAGATGTTGGGGGGCCTGGGAACATGTGGCCGTGATCCTTGGGGTGTGGGATGGAGGGGGGGGGGGGCCAGACTGCCAGTAAGAGCGCGAGGGGATGGGTGAAGAGAGAGAGGACAGGCTGGTTTGTGGCCGGCGATGGGGTGTGCGGGCTGGAGGAGGGTTGCGACGTGCAGGGCACCCAGTGCGCTGTGTCCAAGGGTGCACCAAGGTTATCTTTCCTCCTGCCCGTCCTTTTGTCGAGCATTTGACCAACATGTTCTCTTCTGGTTGAGGCATGATGCTGCCACCGCCGTCGCTGCTGCTCCCCTGGTACCTCGATCAGCATGGAGAGAGCAGGGAAGTCACTGTAGTGTGCTGAAGCGGGAAAGGCTTGGTCGGTAGACGCTGCGCTACCAAGCTGGGCGAGCGCAGCTCAGAGTCGTTGCTTCTTGCCCTGTGCCTCGACACCTACACTCGACGGCGGATGGCTGAGGGAAAGCGTGTCCCACAAGAGACTGCACGGTCTAGAGCGCTAGCACAAG
This sequence comes from Verticillium isaacii, assembly GCA_002851775.1. NCBI lineage: Eukaryota > Fungi > Ascomycota > Sordariomycetes > Glomerellales > Plectosphaerellaceae > Verticillium > Verticillium isaacii. The sequence goes on along the minus strand of NMXN01000007.1, from coordinate 1,486,148 downwards.
GGACGAGCGACGGCCGGGCAAGGGTATGGGGCATGGGGCATGGGACATGGGACTTGGAACATGGTACAAGGGGGGGGGGGGTAAGAAGGAGGGGCGGGGCATGGGACATGGACAGGGTCATGGATGGTCCATCGGTGGGCGGGCACGCAGCTGCAGCTCCCACGCACGTTCTCTCCCACACTTCATTCCCGTTTCCTGAACTGCCCTTGCCTCTCTGCCTCTAACCTTTAGCCCCTAGCTTCTGTTTTCCGCCTCTGGCTTGCGCTGGACTTGGTGCCATGTTCCGCACTACGTACCCGTCCCCGGCTTCGTACTTGTACTGCCACATGTACCCTTCCTACCTTCTTTACCTGTGCCTGTCTGCTGCTGAACGTGCAATTCCATCTTATCCCCCTCCCCTCCTCATTGCTCCTACTCTGCCCAGCTTTCCCCCCCCCAACGCTTGCTTGAAACCGACCTGCGTGCACCGTACCGTCCATACCTCCAACTCAACCCTCCGAGTCAAGTCCAGCGCGTCCACTCCTTCTGCTGCTCGCCTCTCCTCCTCATCACCTCCTCTTCATCAACATCAACACCACCACCACTGCCTCGCCTCCACCTCACCGAGCAAAATAGCTGGCCCTGCTCCAACTCTCCTTCAGATCACGCCAACGACAGGTTACCAGGCATCCTTCACCACCCATTGAATTAGTTTCCCATTGGATCCTCCGACACCCGCCAGCCTGTGCTCAAACCACACACATCCGCCGCCCTGCCGGCACACCCAGATATCGCCTACCTATTCGGATCCCAGACCAACTACCCAGACCTCGCTCGCCTTACATCGTTGCACACCTCGACGAGACCGGCGCCAAATCTTCCGCAATATACAAAAATCGTCAACAACTCGAACGCCTACACCACGCCGGCATATTGTTCCTCTACTCTCTTGTTCACAACTCTCACCACCTCAGCTGCGCGACAGAATCCTATTGAAACGCCAGTTGTTCAATCTCCCAATTTCTTCCACATAACGCGATCTCAAGACCGCCGCCATGGAATCCAGGCCGGCATCCCAAAAGATCTCCCTAGCGGGAGTACTCAACCCGGACGAAAATCGTGACTCGGCTTACTTCTCCAGCACTGATGCATCCAGCAAACGTATGCCTCGAGACCCAAACGCAACATCACTCGAGCAGACTGCTGACAAGATCTCGCAGACAACTCGGCCGCCTCTGGCATGACCATCTCGGTGCTCAGCCCGACCAGCTCCGGTTACCACTCCTCTTCCGCCGACAAGACGCCATCACCCGTCGCCTCGGGTTCTGTGCCTCAGACCCTGGTTTCGCCTACGCAGAGCAACATGAGCGTCGCTTCCATGGTGTCCCCGACCACGCCCGGCAGCGCCGATCCTCGTCGCGCTGACCGCCCTACCTCTCTCGAGAACGGCCACTCCGCCGGCATGCTTGACCCAGCGAACCAGGCCGCCGGCCGCCGCGAGAGCGTCGACAGCAGGATGAACCAGGGCTTCAGCGACATGAGGCTGGGCGCCTCGTCTCCCTACGCGACACACAACCAATCCACTTCGTCTATCCAAAATACCCTCAACCAGCAGCGAAACCCGCGGCCCGGTCTCGAGAACGTCGCCATCCACCGCATTTCCAACGGATATCAACCGAGTGCAGAGAGGGAACCCCATTCCAAGATGGTCAGGACCGCCCCTGCCATCACGGGGCCTGCGACCAGTCACATCGCCCGTGCTGCCGAGCCGACAAAGGGCCAGGCCTGGGCCTTCCCCGATGGCGATGAGAGAGAAGAGGCGGCGCGTTACGGCCACAACACGTCTTTCCTGGACTCGAGGCGCAGCAGTGTGACCGAGTCGATCGCAAGCAGCCAGTTCACCACCGAATCTAGACTGCCTGCGGGCCAGCGGAGACTAGACGAAGGCGTCGACTACAACCCGATGGCCAACGCATCCTCGGACTTCCCACCCGTGCACCACCACTCGCTACAGCACAAACAGCTCGGGGACCTCCAGGACGAGGACGCCGAATCTCGGGCCGGAGCGCAGCCGTACAGCCGCACGCCTGAGCTTCGCAAGAGCCACAAGCTGGCCGAACGAAAGCGAAGAACGGAAATGAAGGAGCTGTTCGATCAACTACGCGACCTGATGCCCCAAGAACGGGGTTCCAAGGCTTCGAAGTGGGAGATTCTGACCAAGGGTACGTGCACTGTTTGTCATTAAGACTTATCATCTTTGCAAGCATACTGACGTGACGCAGCAATCACCGAGCACCAGCGAATGGCGGATGCCGTCCGTGTGGTGCAGAACCAGAACGCCTCGATCATCTCTGAGAATGACCAGCTGCGCCGAGAGAACCATGCTCTCATGCTCCAGCTCCGCGGCCAACCTCCGCAGCAGGCACCTCCTCCGCCACCTGCGGCTGGCTATTCCGCAGACCCCTATGCCCATCGCCCGGAGCTTCCTCCTCTGCGTGCACTCAACGGTGGCCCTCCAGCCGGGCCCGAATCCATGACCGGTGTGCAATATGAAGCACCGCGAGCAAACGGATACCGACCCGCCGAGCGGTACTGAGTGCGCATCCTCGAGTCGGCCAGCCGAGCCGTGACTTCCCCCGGCCGGCGTGGTCAGACAACTCTTCCTTTCCCTCCGACGCAACGTGTGACCACACGATTGTTGTTTGCACGACACGCATCGTTCGATCGCACCTACCCTAATTCTCCTGGGCATGGCGGTCGAGGTTCACACCAGTGGACACGACCCCTAAGCGCTTGCCCTGACGTCGCAGCTTACGCTCGCGTGTTCAAATATTTTTGCTTTTTTTTTCACTCAGGCCTTCAGGCGCACAGGGGTCTCATTCAGTGAGGCCCACTTGAACAATTCCACATGGATTCGGAGCATCGGATTCGCTTTCTTTTCTTTTGTCTGTGTCAATAGGGGCTTAATGCAACGGGGTACCTCTCAGGTCGAGTTGCGGGGTTCAAGGCGGTGGGCGTGGCGGACGCGATCCATGACCCTTCCAGCCGTGGCGAGGTCAAAAGTTGGGTGGTTGATTTTTATTTCTGTTTTTGCTTTCGCTTCGCGGCCATTGGGTAGAAGGGGTCGAACGTCGGTGCAAGGGGTCTCTGTACGTTTGGCAAGGGAACTGGTTGGGAGGGGAAGGGGGGCAAGGAAGACAACGGCATATACCCATGTGGTGGTCTCTGGGAGACGCCTTGATAGCTGAAGCTCACCCGCTCTCTGGCGTGTCAGCCCTTCTCAGGGCCGTATTGACGCATCAAGAGTCACGTTCGAGAAGGGTAGGCTCCTGTCGCACGCAGGATAACAGGCAGAGGAGCGGGCTGATGGTGCGCCAGGGGAGGGAGGCACTTGTTGTGCAAGTATTCGTTCCACCTTCGCTACGATAATCGTACAACGTCATCTCGCGCCATTTTCGAACCCTTCATGCTGCTGTCTTGTATGTCTTTGGAGAGTTCCATGTCGACTGTCGGAGGCTGATGACATGCAGTCCAAGGAATGGCTCTCGCTGGTCCATGTCGGCCTCTGCGACGAGATGCCCAGGTGCCTTGTGCATGCATCGCAAATATTGGTGTATAGCATACATGCACTTGACCGAGTGGCTGGCTCTTATCGATAACGCGACCGTCCGTCGCAGCTCCATCTAAAATTTCGCTGCTCCTATCTAAGTATGGAGCAATGGTCAGTTCGAACTCGACACCTCCCGCAGCCCTCCCCGATTCCGTCTCGCCACATCAATCAAAATGTAAGAACCGCGCGCTGTGCATCTATCAACGCGAGCCATGCTGACACGCTCTCCGCAGGCACTCCCTCCGCCACGCTGCTTTCCGCGCCGCCACGACGGCGGCTCGCGCGCCGCGGGCCCAAACCGCGCCCCTGGCGTCCCGCCTCGCGGCCGTCCGCGCCTTCTCGGTTGCTGCCCCCCGCTCCCTCTTCCAGACCTCTACCCTCCGCGAGGAGGAGCCCACGCCCGCGCCCGCGCCGGCCGCGCCGGCGGCGGCGCCGAGGAAGTACGGCCCCGACGTCAAGCTTGGCGAGGACGGACGCCCGACGCAGGAGCAGAGGAAGATCTGGGACGATGAGAAGCGCCGCACGCTGTTCGTGCACAACTTTGTGGCCGAGGTGACGGACGAGGACCTGAAGGAGGCCTTCTCCAAGTACGGCGAGGTTACCAAGGTGGCCAGGACGAAGCCCGACGTCAAGTAAGCCCCCTTGCCCCCTCTTCCCCCCCTCTCTCGGAAGCCGTCCCCCCCGACATGCAGAGACTGACGTGGCCGCCGCAGCTTCGCGTTCATCGAGTTCAAGGACGAGCAGTCGGTGCAGATCGCGTCGGACAACGTGCACGGGACGTTCTGGCACGGGCGGCGCATGGTGGCGGAGCCGCGCCGGGTGCCGGAGCTGACCAACACGAAGCCGCGGTACGAGGGCCCGCCGACGACGACGGTCTTCGTGGGCAACATCTCGTACGAGGCGACGGACGCGGACCTCAACGCGGCGTTCGGCGCGCTCGAGGACGTCAAGTCGATCCGCATCGCCACGGACCGCAACACGGGGTGGCCGATCGGCTACGCGCACGCCGACTTCCACACGACCGAGGCGGCGGCCAAGGCGATCGAGGTGCTCAAGGACCAGCGCATCGGCGGAAGGCCGCTGCGCGTGAGCTACGCCTCGCAGACGCACGACCAGCGCAGGGGAGGCGCCGACAGGGGCCAGAGGCGGTCGCGGCAGCCCAGGGAGCCCCGCGAGCCCCGCGAGCAGAGGGACTAGATCCGGCGCTCGTGGTGAGCGAGCCTGCCTGAAGATGCCTGGCGCGCCGGTGGAAAGTGTTGGTTTCTTGCGCTGGCAGGAGTGAAAACTGTGTACTAGATCCTGCCGTCTGTCTGATGGCTGTACGATAGTGTGAGCGCGGATGGCCGTGCTGGGTCGGTCTGCTTGTACATGTATACCACTCCTGATCATCCCTCATTTTCGTGTTTGCAATTACCATTAATGAAATGATCATGATCACCTCAAGCTGTCATCTCGTCTACTGTGCGTTCCCCGGTATTGAGCATGTGACTGTTGCAGTTGGGGTGCTGTCTACCGACTTGGGCATGGGTGCATCTACCTAGGCACAGGGGGTACAGTAGGTACCTACTGCACCTAAGGCGGCGCCCAGGGCGAGAGCGCCAAGTGGGGACGGCGGTGCGGAGAAAAGAATTTACCGGCGCGCTCCAGCGTCCCAGCGTCCAACCCCCCAGCGTGCACCGCCCACTGTCCACTATCCACTAAGGGCGCCCCTTCACCCCAGGCAAAGACGGAACCGGCCCGGCGTGCCTCGGTACGGCCATGGCCCACCGGTGACTTCAGCGCGGGCAACTTACAAACCATCAAATCCATCTCCCACCCGACCTCTCCAACGCTGGACAAGCACATCCGCCCTTCCGCCCTTCCGCCCAACCTCCGCAACACAAAGTGCTCTCTCTCCACGACACATTCACACATCAAGACCGACGAGACCGCCTGCCGCATCACACACCCGACTGACCACCGACTACCACCCACTGCACCCCGCCTCCCGATCTCGCTGCCACCCTCCAGCATGTCCTTCCTCGGCGGGGCAGAGTGCTCGACCGCGGGCAACCCCCTCAGCCAGTTCCAGAAACACGTCCAGGACGACAAGCAATTACAGAGAGACCGCCTCTCGCAACGAGGACCCAATGCCCTCGGCGGCGGTTTCCGCAGCGCTGGCGGAAGTGCCCAGCAAGATGAGGTCTGTCTGCCCCCTCCTACCATGCAGCTTCCAGCTCGACGAGACGCCACTGACACTCCGACTCCAGATGATGAACGGCTTCCTCAACAAGAACCCCAACCTCCAACAAGAAATCCCCATGCCCAACGGCGCCGTCCACATCGACCCCGCCCACGCCGTCCACCTCCGCGCCGCCTCGACCTCCCCGACGTGGACCAACGAGTTCCAGGCCCAGTCGTCCATGGAGGCCGCCTTCAACGTGCCCCAGGGCACGCACTTCAGTCCCGAGGACTTTGCGCGCTTCCGCCAGATGAACCACCAGCCCGCCTCGGCGCGAGCCAGCCCCATGCCGGCCCAGCAGAACATGAACCTCCCCCAGTCGCCCATGAACTACCCCTACTCGGGCGGCATGATGATGGGCGGGCCCATGTACCAGCAGTCCATGTACCAGCAGCCCATGCAGCACCAGCACCAGCACCAGCAGCCGCAGCAGGACGCCAAGGGCAAGGGCAAGCTGGTCGAGCTCGACGACACCAAGTGGGAGGAGCAGTTCGCGCAGATGGAGCTGCAGCACAAGGAGGAGCAGGAGGCCAGGGCGGCGGAGCCCGAGCTCGAGGAGATGGACAAGGCGATGCAGTCGGAGACGAACGAGTTTGGCGACTTTGAGTCGATATGGAAGGGCATCCAGGCCGAGACGGCGGCGGCGCGGTCCATGGTGGACGGCGACACGACGTTCGACAAGTTCGACAGCGAGGACTGGGTGCCGCCCGACTTCCAGGGCCTCAGCGGCGACTACTGGGGCGGCCGGCTGGGCGACCCGGTGGTGGAGCCGTACCTGTTCGAGGAGGACAACATCTTCATCGACGAGAAGAACGCCTTCGACGAGGGCGTCCGCATCATGCGCGAGGGCGGCAACCTGTCGCTCGCGGCCCTCGCCTTCGAGGCGGCCACGCAGCAGGACCCGGCCCACGTGCAGGCCTGGGTCTACCTCGGCCAGGCCCAGGCCCAGAACGAGAAGGAGACGGCGGCGCTCCGGGCCCTCGAGCAGGCCATCAAGCTCGACCCGGCCAACCCGTCGGCGCTCATGGCGCTCGCCGTGTCGTACACCAACGAGGGCTACGACTCGACGGCCTACCGCACGCTCGAGCGCTGGCTCTCGGTGCGCTACCCGCAGATCATCGACCCGGCGGCCCTGCACCCGCCGTCGGAGCTCGGCTTCACGGACCGCCAGGTCCTCCGCGAGAAGGTCACGGACCTCTTCATCCAGGCGGCGCAGCTGTCGCCCGACGGCGAGCACATGGACCCGGACGTGCAGGTGGGGCTGGGGGTGCTGTTCTACGGGGCCGAGGACTACGACAAGGCGGTCGACTGCTTCACGTCGGCGCTCAACTCGTCGGCGCAGGGCGACTCGACGCAGCAGGAGAAGCTGCACCTGCTCTGGAACCGGCTGGGCGCGACGCTCGCCAACTCGGGCCAGTCGGAGGAGGCCATCGCGGCGTACGAGAAGGCCCTCAGCATCCACCCCAACTTTGTGCGCGCGCGCTACAACCTCGGCGTCAGCTGCATCAACATTGGCTGCCACGACGAGGCCGCCGCCCACTTCCTCGCCGCCCTGAGCATGCACAAGGCCATCGAGCGCGAGGGCCGCAGCAAGGCCTACGAGATCCTCGGCGGCGGCGGCGCCGGCGGCGGCACCAACACGACCGAGCTCGACGAGCGCCTCGACCGCATGACCGCCCAGAACCGCAGCTCCACCCTGTACGACACGCTGCGCCGCGTCTTCACCCAGATGGGCCGGAGGGACCTGGCCGACAAGGTCGTCGCCGGCGTCGACCCGGACGTGTTCAAGGGCGAGTTTGACTTTTAGCACGCGTAATGAGACGGCGAATTGTTCCCATGCTGTTGTCTGTTGTGCGTGACATGTGCTTCGTGATGCCGCCTGCGCCGTCTTGTGATGCAGGTAGAGAAGACTAGCCTCAGACACAGATCCCTGACTTGAGGCCCGACATGACACCTGCAGAAGGGTTTGGATGACCAGGAATGCACGGGAGACCAAGGTATCGCCTCGGGATGCAACGGCGGTTTATCACGGTAAGATGCAGACAGTCGCAGCAGTCACGGTGGAACCTGCGAATCGCCATGCCAAATCATATGATTGCAAACACCACAAATGTAAGCCGTCAGGCGTCTAACGAAATACGGCCACATCGCTCGCGTCTATCATCCGCAGGTATATCACAAACCCCGCCATTCATCTGTATGTATGTACATTGCACACTCCGAACGCCGACCCAGCCCCCCGCCCAGCAGGGAGGAGGCGCACCTACTGGTTATGCCAGGCAAAGTTGCGCAGCGAGTCCCAGTCGTCGCTCTGCCTGTAGATGTAGGTCATGCTGCTGCGCAGGCTGGACTGCAGGTCCTCGGGGTGCCAGCGGAAGAGGTACATGACCATGGCCCAGCTGGCGCTGGCGAAGACGGGCCAGGCGTAGTGGCTGATGCGGGCGCTGGGGCCGGGCTCGCTGAGGCGCGGCAGGCCGACGCCGGGCTTGACGGCGAGGCGGGCGAGGGCCAGGACGACGCGGGCGAAGACGTAGACGACGATCTGCTGGTTGACGCTGGGGATGCGGCCGGAGCGGCCGCGGCCGCCGAAGACGAAGTAGCCGCCCAGGGCGCCGGCGACGAGGGCGTCGTGCGCGCCCTCCTTGCCCGGGGTCGGGCCGTAGTGCTTGAGCAGGAGCATCGAGAGCTTGTAGATGGTGGCGAACTTGGCGAGGTTGCGCGCGTGGGTGCGCGTGGCGCGGAACACGAGGCCGGCCTTTTCGCGGACGGTGCCCGATCGGAAGAGGAAGATCATGCTGGGCGGCGTCAGTTACTTTTGTCTGCCTCGCAGGGGAAGATAGGGAGAGAGCGTACACCAGCGCGTGGGGGAAGCGCACTTTGGTGCCGTAGACGGCGCCATTGCGGGCGCCCTTGAGGACGGCGAGGATGTCGTGGTAGCGAGGGTCGAGGACGATGCGCTCGAGAGCGGCCTGTTGGTGATGTGGTCAGCTAGAGCTTGCTGCGATGTACGACATGATCTCGCACCTTCAGACCGTTCACAGCCTCCATGATGCAGCCTCGGCACAGTCGTCGCAGGGGAGAGGCGGGAGAGGGGGCCTTCCTTCGCACGTCGTCGCTGGGAAAAGGGTGTGGAGAGCTGCTGGCAATCACTGCATTGGTCGCGTCGAGAGGAATGGCGATGGCAAGCGATGCTCTAGGTGGTGGGGGGAAGGGAGGAGTACGGAGCCGGCCATGAGGGGGGACGGGATGGGAGGGCACGTCGCGGGGAGGTTCGAGGGTCTGGTCGTGGGCTTGACGTGCCTCGGATGTGGTTTGACGGCTTCGGCTTCGGCGAGTGGCAGATGCGGGCGACGTGGGCGGGTGTAGGTACCCCGGTCTCTCCCCACACCACATGGGAGCGGATGACGCAGGGCGGCGCGTGCGCTGGAGCCAGAGCCTAGAGCCAAGAATGGGGGGGCCCTGACATGTGACGGCTTAGCCCCTGATGCTTAGCATCTTCAGTGCACTTTGACTGCTGGAACAGGAATGGCCGTCAGTTAGATATTCGCCAGCACAATTCGCCAGCACCTCGACCTGCCGGGCTGTGTACTCTCCCCGTCGTCGTCATCTTCACAATGAGTAATGGTGCTCTTCACAATCAGTGGTACTTCAACATGGGTATTGCCAAGGCACGCTGCTGGCTATCTACATCACCTGGCCCGGATGCGATCTCGCTCACAACCCGGGCCCAAGATCGCTTCATTGCAGAGCGCTCAAATCCTCCTGGCCATTTTCCGTGCCTCTCGGCGTGAGCGTTTCCTTGATTTTCGAGCCCGCCAAACTCCAAACGCCACAAATGCCCGTCTCATCCCCAACACTGGGCTGTCTGATGCCCCGTCTCTCGCCTGCCACGTAAATCAAGTGAGAAGGACCGCGTTCACGCATCCGTCGTTCTCCGGCGTGTTCATCACCTGGGCGTATCTGTTCACGGCGGGTCAGTTACGATGCTCTTTCGTCTGCGACGCGGAGTGACGAACCGTCCCCAGACGACCTTGCCGCCGGCAGTCGTCATGCCGAGCTCGCTCACGTTGATCTCGATGATGGTACCCTTGGTCAGCACACCGAGGTTGGTGTACATGGGGCTGTTGGGGTTTTTCTGTGCGTCTTGTCAGCAAAAGGCGTCCAAGTCTGTGATACGGGGCCACACAGGAACCCCGTGCAGGAGCCGTACCTTGACCGAGATGATGGGCAGCAGCGCGGTGACGCCGAGCTCGCGGTGAGTGACGTGAGCCTTCTTGTAACGGAGACCCATCGGGCGGATGAACCTCTCGTGCTTGGGGTCGCGACGGGTGAAGTTCTCACCCACAAAGGTGGGCTTGGTGATCATACGCTTCCACGACTTCTGGTGCGTCTTCTTGCCGGTGGACACGACCTTGAACATCTCCTCCTCTGCAGCACACGTCAGTCATGTGCGAGACGACGAGATCACGTAGATGAACGTACCAGCAATACCGCGGACCTTGGGCAGAGGCACGGCGAACTATCCCCCACGTCAGCATCCATGTCCTCCTGCTTCACAACGACACCCCTCTCCCGGAACCGGGGCCGGGCAAAACGTACCCTCGCACTCTTCTCGGCACGCTTGTTCTTGATCTGCGAAGAAATCGCCTTGGCCATGTTGGGGCTGCATCCACGTCGTCAGCATCGTCTGTTCCACCTCCACGCTCCGTACGCCGGGCCAACCCACTTCTTTCGGTCAAGCAGGTACGCGGGCATGGGTTCGCTCGGCTCCTCGTCGTTGGTCGTCTTGACGTCGCGCTCCTCGTGGGCCTTGATCTTCTTGCGCATCTGGATCTTCTCCTTGCGCCTGTCCTCGGCCCTCAGCTTGGCCTTGAGGCCGCGCAGGTTCTGGGCATCCTTGCTCTGCTTGTGGCCCTCACGCGCGAGCTTCTTGCGAGCCCTCTCCTCATGATCGAGTCTGCGTCCGTGCAGCTTCCTCCACCGCTGTGCGTCGAACAAAAGTCAGTCGTCGGGTCCCGTCGGTCGGTCGGTCTCGAGAGTGAAGAAACTTGCCTCCATATCTGCAGAGTCGTCAGCATCGTGCACGGCGATTGGAGGGGCGGGAAATCAGGCTCCAGGTACTCACACTCGTTCTGAGGCATGTTGACGGATTGGCGCTGGCGAGCGACTTCAAATGCTTCAGGTCTGGTCGGTTTCCCTAAGGTTGGGATAAAGATGCGATGCTTGAGAAAGTGGCGGGTCGCGATACCGACTGATAGAGGGGCCCACCTCAAAAATTCACCGCCAAGATTTCGCAGGCGGGCCGGCATATTTCCGAGGCGACCACAGCACGACGGACCCACCCAGCACATCCGAGTGGAGCTCCCCTGTCGGACCTCGCAACCGTCGAAAGTTTTCTGGAACCTCACGACAGACAGTCGCGTTGAACCTCCCAGATCACCGAAGCAAGTTGGACACGCCACCGTCCAGTTCGCCCCCGGCCACCCACACATCCCAACAGCCATGAGCCGAGCCCTCCTGCGCTCCGTCCTGGAGCTCCGGACGCCGGTCACCCGCCTCCCGCCGACCTTCCTCCTCCCCATCCGCGCCCGCGCCTTCAACACCACAACGCCCATCATCGAGCCGACACAAGATGCCCCCTTCTCCCAGGCCGCCGCCACAATAGCCCAGCAGGCCATAAAGGCCGACCCCCTCGCCCTCTACCCCAAGCAGGCCCCCGTCGCCCCGACCGCCCCCCTCTCCGACACGGTCCGCCAGCTCCTCCCCCTCCTCGCCGCCCAGCCCTCCCACTACATCACCTTCCACATCCACGGCCGGCCCTACCTCGTGCAGCCCGGCGACGCCATCCGCCTCCCCTTCCGCATGCCCGGCGTCGTGCCCGGCGACGTCCTCCGCCTCGACTGCGCCTCCGTCATCGGCAGCCGCGACTTCACCCTCAAGGGCGCCCCCTACATCGACGAACGCCTCTTCGAGTGCCGCGCCGTCGTCACCGGCTCCGAGCTCGAGCCCGTCCGCATCAAGATCAAGAAGAAGCAGCGCACGCGGCGCGCCCAGCGCGTCCGGAGCCAGCACCGCTTCACCACCATTTCCGTCAGCGAGCTGCGCATCAAGTCGCTCGAGGAGATCGAGGGCTAGCCCGCCCCACGGAGGATGCGTGGCTGGAGAAGAGGAAGGTCGAGGACGGTGGATCTGGAACCGTGTTCTGGGTCGTGTAAGCTGCGGGTGGGACGTACGCGTGTAAGATACTCATCACGAATGAGACGGGGTTTCATGTGCGATTCTCCAGCTTGAACTGGATGTACCATAGCAACCAATTGAAAGCATTGAAAAGAGCAACCGTGTTTGACGAGATAGAATAGGTGCATCGCTCAAAAAATGTTGGTATTGAAGCCAAAGCGGGGCCTGAACTGAGACCCTCGCGTCTACGCCGGCTCGGAAGGAAAACCATCTGCAAGAACTCGAGGCTAGAGCCTCTGGGAATTTGGCTGCTTGAAAAAAAAAAAAAGAAGAAGAAACTCCAAGCCCTGCCCACGCCCGACGAAACCGGTCAGGGGGATCCTAAAGCCTCCAAAAAAAAACACCGGTAGCTATGATTGTCCGCCTATCCGTGCGGAAAGCAAAGGGATGCAACGCCGAACTCGACCAACCGTCCTGAATCCTCTCACACGTATTCAACATTAATCCATCATCTTTCCCGTCCCATGTCAGGGCTTACTGCTGTTGTCGGTCGCCTTCCTGACACTCTGCCAGTAGGCCCCGGGCCAGACAGACCTGGCTTCTGCCTCGGTAGGCATCCGCTCACGGCACCGCGTGACCACGCTCTGAATGATTCTACCAAGCAGCTCTTCGTCGATCGGCAGTGCCTTGTCGTGCAGCTCGACTGGGTACAAGAAGGGGTCCGTCTCGTGAAGAAGTTCTTCGCAGGTGGGGCGGAGGTGCACCTCGCGGTTGAGGCACCGCTTCATAGTGCGCAAGAGCGAAGGAGGAACGGGGACACCACCCACGGCGCGGGCGGGAAACTCGATGGCGTGGTCCCAGTTGATGATTGCTTGGCAGCGTGCCATCTGGTTGGCGATGTGACCGAATGGCGGGATGCCGTACACTAGCTGGTACAGGATGCAGCCCAGAGACCAGACATCGCTGGGCTTCCCGAGCTTCATGAGCTTGGGCCTTCCGGGTGCGCGTCCGCCGCGGGGAGCATTGTAGTCCATGAGGGACTCGGGCGACATGTAGTTCGGGGTGCCAATCTGGGTCTCGCGGTGGACGTTGACCGTCTCGTCGGTCTGAATGGCATTGGCGATGCCAAAGTCGATGAGCTTGAGACACCCTTTGACGAGAACAAAGTTGGCGGGTTTGAGATCAGAGTGCACAATGTCGTACTGGTGAACCGATTGAAGACACTCGAGCATCTCCTTCCAATAGTATCGAACGAAGACCGGGTCGAACTTGGCGGTTTCGGGGTTCTGCCGACTTCTCAACAGAGAGTTGAGGTCCAGCTCGCCGTACTCCATGAGCTGCAAAGGTCAGTGATAAGTCAGACAACACAGGAGAGAACCCCGCTTACCAGTGTCAACATTCTCTTCTCATCATTCATCTCGTAGTCGTAGAGGCTGATGACACGCTCGACCGGCTTGAGTTTGTCAAGGAGGTCGATCTCGCCCTTGTAGCCCCGAATGGTCATCTCGTCTGCCTGCTCCAGCGCAACACGCTTCAGAGCGAAGATGGCACCGTTTTCGGCGGTGACCCGATAAACCTTGGCGCTGCCTCCTCGCCCGACACAGTCGAGCCGCGTGTACGACTTGCCGTTGACGCGAAGGATGTTACGCCTTTGCTTGCCTTGAGACGTAGTTGCCGCGCCAGCCGAGGTGGTCGCGGCCCGGAGGACGGTCATCTTGGGAGGAGGAGGGGGAGGTGCGGGACGGTGAGGTGTGTTTCCTCCGAGAGCAGCCAGCGGCTTCCTCTCGGGCGAGGCGGTGGGACGAGCACTTCCGACGTCGGCACTAGCAGGCCGCTTAGGAATGTCGAGTCCCTTTTCGAGGGCGATATTGATGGCTGGCTTAGACCTCTTGAAAGTGGAAGGCGCTTCGTTTTCCTGATCGTGGCCCGAAGGAATCTGGGGGCGGGGCGCTGGGAGCTTTAAAGGGAGTCCTTCAGGCTCGTGGCTGTTTCTCTCGCGGGGCGTTGGCCTAGCAGCAGATTCCAAGAGATCTGCGTGGGACGCGTGCCTGCGATGAGAAGCTCTCGCCGAGTTGCTGAGAGGTGCCGGGCTGCCAGATTCACGGCCGTTGCCGTAGAAGGAAGCTGCCGGTTCCTGGTCCATCTCCGGTGCCTCTCGATCGGGATCTTGATTAGACGCCAATCCTTCTCCTTCCTCGTTTGCCTCGGCCTCTTCCTCGCTCTGTCTCCTCCTTCCACGTCGAGCAGGGCCACTGAGGAAGCTTCCGGGGACTTTGCCAACACGCTTGACACGCATAGAGCTCTGGAGAGCCAGATTGTCCTCGGGCTTCGGGGCTCTCGATCCGTTCGAGGTCTGCCGGGATTCGCTCCCTTGATTTGAGGAAGCACCGTTTCGACCAACCGTCGCCGGCTCTTCCACATAATCCGCCTCCATGTGGGAGCCTGATCGTCGGGAGTGAGCTGAAGAGCTGTTTACTCGGCTCCTGTTGCCGGAAGACCCGGCCGCTATGCGAACGACGCGGATGCTCTGGGCAGGGGTGTTAACGTCCTGCTGAGGCTCTGGCTGTTTTTCGTCGGACGATTGGTCACGACTTTCGGGTCGGCTGGAGGGCCGGCTTCGTTGGGTGGAGCGGGATAGAGAGGTCGACCGTCGCTTCGTTTGGGGCAATTGACCAAGGCTTTTGGGAGTGTTGCTGAGTCTGACGACACGCTTGCGAATTGGGCTGTTTTCCTTGCTTTCCCTGCTCCTGTGTGGCGAAGTAGACTGCGAAGTTTTGGGCTCGTAGGCTTGTACGCTACCCGATCGTAGGTGCCGACGCTCTTCGGTGGCAGAAGACGTGGACGCGGCAAGGTTGCTGACACGGCGTCTCGTTCGTGGGGGAGAGGCGGCTTGTTGTTCCGGGGGGCCGCTCAGTAATGCTTTTGTGAGAGCGCTGAGTTTCATCGGCACGGGAATCTCGTCGTCGGAGCTGTCGTTGAGCGTGTAGTTCTGGGAATCGACCTTCTTTGACGCGGTAGTGCCGGCCGAGGAAACGGGATTGGACTCGGTCCGTCCAAGGACAGGTCGGGAAGGAGGCCGTCGAAGAGCCTGACGCTGTGATGTCCTCCGAACAAGCCCAGGGCCCTGGGACATGCCAATCGGAGTGGGAGAGGCGGTCGCCATGTCGGTTTTGTTGTCGTGGGTTTCGATATTGTAGAATCGGACGTGGCGCGTTCCTCCTCTGGACTAAACTTCCCAATTCCAGGAGAATAGGGGATTGAATCGAGCAACTGAGCTATCGTTCACGCGTTTTCCGTATCCATGGTTCTAGAGGTGAGAATGGGGAAGAAATTAGTTCATGCGGCGCGTCATTGCATCTTGTATCGCGGGTGGGCATGCCTGCTTGTTCCCTGTCCATGTCGGATATTTGGGCGGAAACGGGACGGACCAATCATTGTTGTGTTGCGTTGCTGCGACAACGGTTGGCGTGTGGGGTTCGCCGGGATCAAGCGCCATTCTATTGGACAGGATCGGACGGCAGTCTCATTACATAATGCACCAGAAATTCCGTGTCTGCCAGGCCTGAGGCACAGCAGTCAATGGCAGTGAGACCATCCTTGGGAATGGGACTTGGCAATTGGCAAGAGCATTGGTGTTCAAATGCTTGAATAATGCTGGAAGGTGCATCGACTCAAGGCCTCCCTGGCACGTGCCTCATACACAAGCCTTTTTTTACTTCAATGATCATCACGATAGCACAATTACAGGCCGCAGCCAGGTTCTCAGAAAAGTCGCCAGGGTTTTGATTGTCCATAACTAGACCAATGCCCTACGTGCCGCGAGACACGTCGAAACAAAGTCGAGACCAGATTCCCCCATGCCAATGACGTGTAAGCACCTGATCCATCCCGTGCGTAGCTTTCGTGAGAAAATTCGGAGACCCGCCCAGTCGTAGAAGTCGTAGGAAGGGTATTTAGTCGAAGAGACCGAATCCCATGTCGTCGTCGGACTCCTCCTTCTCTGTTGGGGGTTAGCAACTGTTCTTTCGTGCGAATCGGTGATGGGTATGACAACGTACCCTCCTCCTTGGCCTCCTCCTTGGGGGCGTCACCGGCAGCGGCGGCGGCGCCACCGGCGGCGGGAGCAGCACCGGCACCGCCCGAGGGGACGGAGGCGAGCTTGCTGGAGCCCTCAGAGATGAGCTAGAGTATGCGTCAGTATTGCTTTTCAACCCGAGTTTTCTGGTGACGGGAGTAAACGAACCTCGTTGATGTCCTTGCCCTCGAGCTCGGAGATGAGCTTGTCCAGACGCTCCTGGTCAGCCTCGACACCGACAGACTCAAGGACGGCCTTGACGTCGGCGGCGGAGGGAGAGGTGTTGCCACCGAGTCCGAGGAGGAGGTAAGCTGCGAGGTGCTTCATCTTGAATGTGTTTCTGCGCGACGAGAAGGTGGATTAGAGATGTGTTTGCGAAAGATGTCGAGTGCGCGACAGAGCTGATCCAGCGGCAGAGAAAGTACTCACAGATGGACGTGGTAATGAACACGAGAGGTCAATCAATTTAACCGCAAGTTGGGCGGAGACTGAATCTTCGAGTCCGAGGGGTTTGGTGGGTGGTTTTTTTTTCGGTATGACCGGACAGGAAGTTGCAGCGAAAAGTCACAGGCTGGACGAGTTTTGACGCCGGCGACTCTGTGGGCACGCCAAAATAGCCGACCCTAGGGCGAAAAGGTGCACCATTGGCGGGGTCTCTTTTGTGGCTGGACATCCTGGCTGCACCAGCCACGCATTTTTGTCATCCTCAGCTTGATTGCCCCACTTCCACTCTCAGAGGCCCTGTCTTTTCCGTATCGCCCGATAACGGTTAGGTAATCGGAGGCGCCCCGTTTGTTGGCCTGGACTGCACCTGGACCGCGGAAGTCAGAAAGAGACGTCCACGGGTCGGCCAGATGAGCCGCCCCAAGGTGGTCTGTGCATCTTCCGCTGATTTCATCCTCTGCACTACTGGGCACATATAAACTTGCCCACCTCGCCGCCCGCTTTGTTCTTCGACTTTAACCAGCGTCCCCCCCGTCCCTCTTACGACTCTCACGACCTCCGAAAAGCGTATACGTTGAAGCGAACGATTCCCTGGATCGATTTCGATCTGTTTCCACCCAGAAAATCGCCAGCTCTTCGACAGCATTCGAGACGCAACACTAGCGAAGCGCAGCCTTCCACTTCACGTCCCTGCCCGATGACTCAAACGAGGACATCATAGCTGCTGGCTTCGACTGCGCGCAACCCATCTAAGTTGCTTGACGAGCACTCGTCACACAGTCAGCCGCCATGCCGGTGAGTGAAGGAGAAAGGCGATTTGATCAGTTGGGTGGCGCTGTTCATGTGACTGACCGACGTGGCCAGATCGGAGATTTACTCGCCTCTATTAGTGGCGACTCAGCACGCCCCTCTTCGACGCCGCCTCTGCCACGAGTGAACAGCAACCTCAAACGCAAAGCTGATGACGATTTGCGTCCGGCGGCCTCGAAGACTCCGCGAACCACGCCGGTGGCATCCGGCGGGTCAGCTTCGTCATCCAGGCCCGCCGACAAGGCACCCCAAACACCATACAAAGGCACTGCTGGGTCTCGACCTACAGCGGCGCCAAGGCCGACGTACAGCTCAGCCGTGAAGGCCAGCTCAGCCCCCGCCGGTAGACCATCGAATGGAGCCACCGCAGCGAAACCGGTCACCCGGCCTGCTCCGGCCCCATCTCCGGCGGCTCCGCCGAAGAAAGGTTCATATGCCGAGATCATGGCCCGGGCCCAGAAGGCCCAGTCTGCGATGGGCCAAGTTGGAAAGATCCAGCACAAGGTCACAGAAAAGGGAGTCGGCACGAAGGGCCGTGACGAGTTGAAGAAGGACGCCAAACAGCCTGCGGGCAGATCGGCATCCAAGTTCCAAGGCTCGGCGAGGCCCGCAAACGGTTCCTCCCGACCGATGAATGGCTCCTCTCGTCCGGCAAACGGCATGGCCAGACCGGGCGGCAGCCAGCCGTCACAACGAAACCCCTCTGCCAAGGATTCCCGCAACGGCGGTGCAGACCGGGCAAAGGACAAGCGTGCTCCTCCCGTCGAGGAGAAGAAGGTCAAGAAGGCCGCCATCGCGACGACCGGCTACACCGGCACAGCCCGACCCCGCCCTGGCGCCGCCAACAAGGCAAAACCCGCAGCCCCCGGCGGCGCCCTCCTCAATCCCCGTCCCGCCTCGCGGTACGGCAGCTCCTCAAAGCGGTCACGCTACGACGAGGACGAAGACGAGGAGATGGACGATTTCATCGACTACGACGACGACGACGAGGAGGACCTCGGCGGACCCCGCTACCGCTACGACTCGGACTCCGAGTCCGATATGGAAGCCGGCATGGACGACATCTACGACGAGGAGGCCCAGGCCGAGCGCGCCGCGCGGCGGGAGGACATCGAGCAGGAACGCCTCGAGAAGCGGCTCAAGGCCGAGAAGGAGGAGCGGAAGCGCAAGTTCCTCGACCAGCAGCGGAATCGCCGCTAAGTTTCGCCGGCTTGAACGACCGGCATCAAAGCGTTTGCGCTACATCTTTATCATACCATCCATCTCATCCATCAGCGACGGCGTTGTCCTTTCTTTTTTTTTTCAACTACCAAATCCCGCGAGCTTTCTTTTTCTTTCTGTTTTTGCTTTGCGTTATCGCACGCATCCCTAAGTTGGGAATAGGGGGTCGGATAGGGGGTGGGGTGGTTTCAAAGGAGGGGGACGGAGGCACAGTGGTTGGGGCGTTGACCGAGTCGGTAGGTACGTCTTTGTAGTTTTTTACTCGCACGATGGGTGGCATTGAATAGATCTCGCCACGTCGAGGCGCACACACAACATGTTCCTCACGAATGATCATTGTGACGTGACGTACTTGATGGCGGAGTTGATCCACGGGTGCCCAGGACTACTCACCCACGTGCCTTTGACGGGACTTTGCATGTGGCGAGGAGCCAATTGCTCGACCAACGGCGTGTCCGATGTAAACCTCCACATGCATCAGGCGAGCTCACCATGTCTTGCTCCGACATGCAAGGCGAAAGCAAGATTGCCACGAGTTTCACAAACCCGGGAACGACACCTGGCTTCCAGTGGTCATACTCTCGTCGAGTGCGGCATCGAGCGCAGCATCTGCTGTGCTCTGTCAGCAGTCGGTACATTGTCAACACACAAATAATCGCAGGTGAAAATCGACCAATGCTGGACTGCATCTATTGAACATATATAATACAACGGCCCCAAAGTAGGTGAAGAGGTCATTCCCCAAACGCCTTGGTTTTTCAAACGCCCAGGTTCCCAGATCTCTATGTGCCAACGCCTCCGCAGCCCCCGCGCCCTCTAAACTGTACCAACTTGGCCACAGCAACTGGGCTTGACGTTCCGTGACTCGATATGGATGCATTTGCCGCTTCTCTAGTATCAAGTCGTTGCTGCTCTCAGCCAAGGCACGGCTCGGCGATCGCAAACTATGCGTTCCTGTTCATGATGCAACCCACTCCTGATCCCATCGGCCCCGCAAGTCCCGAGTGTCGCTAACCACACGTGCGACTGAGCGTCCTAGATCAAACGCTTAGGAACGGAAGAAATGCAGAGCCGAATCAACGAGAGAAACGCTGATATTGCCCAGCCCAGAACTACTTCTCCGCCATTGGGCAGGAGAGTCTGGAGAGCAGAAGTCGCAACAAGAAAATCGGCGTGCTAGTCGAGATAGAAGCCAATAGCATCCCATATCGGGAGCATTGCGTAAGCCGTCGCGGCCTGTTGTGGCTGATGAAATGACTGTCGGGAAACGTATGTCTAGCCCGGTTCCTAGGGAAGGTCCTCCGACTTCAGACCAGAGTTGCCATATCCACTCAAGTTCCAGCCCTTGTACTGGGGTTTGCCACCAGTCTTCGCGATCTGGAGAGCAGAAGGAGGCGGGTTGTGAGGTGGCAGGCCATGCTTCTGTCGAACAGGAGCTCGAGGCAAGGACGAGGGGGCTGCGGGGAGAGTGCTCTCGTGCTGGGAAGCTCGCTGATCGGCTGCGCCAGACTGCTGACCGTTGGCGGCGGCAGCATCAGCGTTGGCCCGCTCGGAGATCAGTCCCTTTTCCCGCAGGTATTGGATTGACCGCAAAACGGTCAGATCCTCCTGGTCCTTGTCGTTGAGAACCAAACGTTGCTGGATGGTTAGGTTGCCATTATTGGCTTCTCGCTCTTTCATGGCCGCTTCTCTGACTTCAGGGTCATGGACAAAGCGGCACTTGCCCTTCTTGCCGCATGTACCGCCAGTGGAATAGTACTTGCAGTGTTTGCTAACATCTGCCTTCTTCGCTGGAGGAGGCGGTGGTGGAAGATGTTGAGATCGGGTCGAAAGAACTTCAGGCTGGTCGTCACCTGAATTGAGATCAGAAGGAACAGGGCTGTCCCTCATCTCGTCACCCTCATCTTGCTGCTCGCGCTTCCGTTTGATGGATGACTCAACCATCTCCAGTTGCTTTCTGAGCTTCTGTGCCATCTTCTCTTGTTTCTCAAGGGCTGCAGCGCGTTTATCGCCACTGTTACTGTTTGCCAGCTCGGCATCCTTCTTGGCTTTTTGACGAGCAGCAGTGGGGAAGTTCTTCCTTCTGTCCGCAATGAAGGAAGCAATGTCGCTGACCCTACCCACAGTGTTAAGAACGATTTAAAAGAAAGAGCTGGAAAGAAAAGACGTACTGAAGAGCATCCTGTCCAATGAGCTGGCGGAGGGTTTCCTCCTCCTTCTCGTCGTCCTCAGACTCAGAGTCTTGACCCGGGGTGAGACCCAGAGTGTTAGTCTTTCTCTTCTTCTTCTTTCCAGACGTGTTGAAATCTTGCTTCTGGGAGTTGGACGAGTTATCAGGACGCTGTCCTCCATGTCGCGGTCGATTCTTATCGCCGCCATGGTGAGAGCCTTTGCCCCGCATGCCTCCGCCGCCGCCGCCGCCCCGGAACCCACCCCGGCCACGCCCGGCATGATGGCCGTCTTGCTTGTAGTGGTCACGGCTAGGACTGGGAGCTGGAATATGGGAGGGGGGAGGAGGAGCAGGTGGGTAGGCGTGGTATTGAGGTTGGTGCTGAGGGGCTTGGGGGTATGTGACTTGAGCACGAGGATCCGGGCCAGGGTAGGGCTGGGCATAGCTGCCGCTCACTTGAGGCTGCATGCCTGGGGTGGTGTACTCCACGCGTGCTGGGTCTCCCGAACTAGGAGCTCTGGAACCTGTTCTATCGCCTCCATATCCGCCCCGATGCTGCCCACCGCCGTACGGCGGTTGGGAACGGTCATTACCAGCCCAGCTCTGTTGCTGGCTATATGGAGGAGGAGCCGCATAGTGATATTGGTGATGCTGCTGCTGCCCGGCAGCAGCAGGGGGGCCTCCGTATGCTGGTTGGTGCGCAGGAGGAGGGGGGTGCGCATACGCCTGGGGGGCATAGTTGGGATGGTAGTTAGCTGTCGAGAGTGGTGCTGGAGCGTGGGGCTGGTGCTGCGTTGGCGTAGGAGTGTGGCCTTGCGGCCATTGTTGATGCGGAGGAGGGTAGTTGCTTGGTGGGTGTTGGGCACCGGCGTAGCCAGCCACATGAGGTGCGTAAGGCTGTTGCTGGCTATGTCCACCGTAGTCGTAATGAGGAGGGGTGGGCGTGTACTCGGGTCGGCCGCCAGCAGAATACCCAGCTCGGCCACGGTTGGCAGGAGAGCCGCCGCCACGGGGTCCATTGTGTTGGTACTGAGGGCCATGATGGCCGTAGCCACCGTGGCCCGACTGCGATGCCTGAGGAGGTGGAGGTGGAGGGCCGTAGTTGTAGCCCGACATGGTGGGCAAGACTTTTGGAGCGCAGCCGATGGGGGTTCGAGGGGACTATCGGGGATAACAAGGAAGCCTGCAACTTGCGCAAGGTCTTGGGGTCGGAATGGGCCGATGACAAAACCGAGCGGACGGACGGCGAGGAGGGCGCGGATGAAGAGTCCAAGGCTTGGTGGTGGCACTTCTTCGTACTTCGAAGAGTTGGGCGGCAAGGTAGGATTATCGTTTGTTCGAGACTCAAATACAAGGCGATGTAAGATCCAGTGATCCAAGACGGGATGCCGTTCCAATACACTGTGGTTGAGAGGAAGCAAGAGGGAAACGTGGGAGATGGAGCAGCGGTTGATGGTTATGTGAAAGCTCGGTGTGGAACACGCGCTGGCAGATTTCCGACTTCAGCAGGTGTCGCGGCTGGGTGGAGACACCCTTCTGTCTAGCCAACCTGGGTTAACACTTTTCAGTACAGCGCTAGAGTACCCTGAAGGTTAGTGCAGGAAGCCCTGTCCTGCCCAATACATCTTCCACGTCTTAGGCAGGCGGTCAATGTGGGGTTGCTGATGCTCACTGATTCTGCCGGTCACTCGACTTTGGGCGATTCAAACCAGGACGTCTCGTTCATCACGTTCTTGAGCTGGACTTGTTCTTATCAGCCGGGGCCTCAATTCTTTTTCCCTGCCGGCGTCAAGAAACTCCTTCAAGCTTGACTCTTTTGCCCTGAATGTAGCACGCCACTGGCACAGCCCGTCCGCAAAGATGTTCATCCTGGTGCGTCCTTTCAAAAGTCTTTTTCTTCTGCGCCCAACTCAGACTAACACTCGGCAGACCAAGATTGCGGATCTGGTTCAGATCGCGCCTGACGACTTTAAGAAACGCAGCATCGTGGCTATCGAGGACAACATCAACGCCAAATACTCCAATCGGGTCATTCAGAAGATCGGGCTCTGCGTCTGCCTGTATGATCTCCTGTGGACATCCGAGGGCCTCATCGGCCATGGAACAGGCCTTGTGAACGTTAATGGTAAGTCTGCGTAACACAATTTTGTCTGAAGAGCAATAGCTGACATTCACCAGTTGAGTTCCGACTCATTGTCTTCCGTCCGTTCAAGGGCGAGGTTATGCTAGGCCGGATTCGCAGTGCCACTCCAGCAGGCATTAACCGTAAGACTCACCTTGGCTCACATGTGAGCAAAGGCGCTGACTCTGAAACTAGTCCGGACCGACTTTTTTGACGACATTTTTGTTCCCTTTGAGGAGCTTCCCGAGGGAGCCGAGTACAACCACCGCGATCAGATCTGGATCTGGAACTGCGACGAGGACACTCAGCTCTTCTACGATAACCACGAAATGGTTCGCTTCCAGGTCATCGATGAAGAATGGCACGACCAGGCACCGCTCGGCCCGACTCAATCTGAGGAGGACGTGCTGCCGACGCCCTACAAGATCAAGGGCTCCATGGCCATGGACGGACTGGGCGTCTGCCTGTGGTGGGACGGCGACGGAGGCGAGGAAGAGGAGCAGGCAGTCTGAAGCTAGGGGAGGGATGGATGTGCATCTATGGTGGCCTGCATGCTTGGCTAGCCTGTGAGGGTGGTCTTGGGCTGGCAAGGGTCTTATTTGTCTACGAGTTTCTATGTTCTGATACCCTCGAGCAGCCTCTGCTCAACATTGTCGAGGACCGAGTAGTGTTCAACAACGGCAATATTCTCAGCTTCACCCTGGAAGAGCTTGTCAGGGTCCTGTCCAGGACCGAACATCTGTGCGTTCTGAGGAGGTCCCATCTGGCCCATCTGCTGGGCCATTTGGCTCGCGGCTGGAACGAGTTAGCAGCTGCCATGCCGACACGGGGGTCCGTATTGCGCTTACCGTTGTCACTCCCCAGAAGGAAAACAAAGACAGACTGGAGTCCGAAGATGCAGAGGAAGTACCAGGAAATGCTGGACATCCATCGGGGGTCCAGGTCCTTGGTGGCGACGCCCGACTGCAGCATGCTCTTGAACTTGATGGTAATAGGGAACGGCAGTTTCACTGCGGAGAGTCAGCACGAATCAACCATTGAAAGCTCAGGCAGCGCGTACTGATGACATATCCGCTGAAAAAGGCGTTGATCCAGCTCATGATCAACGTGTTGGGGATAATCATGGCCATGTTGTTCTTCATCATGCCCATCATGCCGTCCATGGCGCTCGGGTCGGACAACGGGTTGGCGGGGGGCTGGCCCTTGCCCTCGGGGTTCTTGAGGTACGCGCCCGACTCGTAGGAAGCGATGAGCTGCTCGCGGCGCGCCTCAAACGACTTCTTCGACAGGACGTGGTGGTGGGTACGGACGGACTGGCCGTGGATCATGGCGCGCTGCTCCTTCATCGTCGGCCTGTCGATGACCTTGGGGGCGTTGGCGAGCAGAGTGGCAGCATAATGGCGGAGGATACCGGTCAGGATCATGACAATGGTGATGGGGACGAGGATCCAGTAGCTAGAAGGGGTTCGTCAGCGCAGGTTGGGATTGAGCCATCGGGCGGGGGGTCGCACAAGAGCTGGGGATCCCGATGGATCGTCTGAACGGGAGGTTGAGCCATGACTGTCGATTCTATGCGCTGCTATTGTTACAGGATGGTGTACAGCGAGTCGCGCAGCGATAAGAAGCTCGGCAGGTGGGTGGTGATGGAAGCTGGCGGGCGATTCGGAGACACGACGTTCGAGTTGGAGTTGGAGCTCCTCTTCGCCTGTGGCCAGCTTGGCGGCTGCCGCGCAAAAGCAGCGATGGCGCTAAGCCACTTCAAGCCAAGGACCCCGCCTACCGCACCGCTGGCAGCAATCCACCGTGCTGTACATCAGACATCGCGACAGGCCAGCCTGGAGCTTAGACAAGCTGCACGCCAGTTGACACGCCTCCTACCAATTTACGACACGAAGCATATCCTTTGGTTCCAGGTTACAACGGGGGCCTTGAATTAACGCTTCCCAGCTTGACACCTCAGAAATATCAGCAATCATGTCGTCTGACGAAAGAATAACCGTCCACAACCTGGCTGGTACGTTCCTGTTCTCCTAGCATCGCTGCTCCGGCCAGAGCTCCGACTGACCAGAATTCCCCCAGATCTCAAGAACACCTCGGACGATGCGATTCCCAACTACCTCAACTCCCTCAAGTTCACTCAGTCCCACACTCTAGTCGACGTCCGTCTCGCCCTCGGCTACACCGCCTTCGCCATCGCCGGCGCCTGCTTCGCTTGGGACTACAAGTTCGGCTTCGACGCGACAAAGCACTACTCCGC
This sequence comes from Verticillium isaacii, assembly GCA_002851775.1. NCBI lineage: Eukaryota > Fungi > Ascomycota > Sordariomycetes > Glomerellales > Plectosphaerellaceae > Verticillium > Verticillium isaacii. Next base: position 1,461,062 of record NMXN01000007.1, on the reverse strand, counting down.
CGTCGCCGTCGCCGTTTACACCATCATCAACAGTGCCCTGACCCTCTGGATCTGGCTCGTCGAGAACGGCGTCGTCTACCAGGGAACATCGCCCTCCGGCGAGAAGGTACCCATCCCGACCCGATCCCCTTCCTCTTGCTCTAGCGACTAACACCATGTCCTCCCCCTAGATCTCAATCGCGACCTCGACCGTCAAGAACGTTCCCACATACAACCTCAAGATCACGCTGACCCCCAAGTCCGGCGCCCCGACGACCATCGACCTCGCCCGCCCCTTTAACCAGTGGTTCGACGCAAAGGGCACATTCGTCGTCGTTCCCTTCCAGGAGATGCTGGCCACTGGCGTCCCGGCCATCGGCAAGCTCGACGCCCGTCGCGTCCGCACCGGAGCCGAAGCCGAGAAGCAGCAGGGAGAGTACGATCCCGAGGTCCTCGACGCGCTTCTCGCTGCGTCGTCGTCGGCTTCGGCGACCGGGAGCGCCGCGGCGACTAAGGCCACGAAGCGGAGAAAGGCGTAAGGGCGGGCGTGAATGGACGGACTTTGGCGCTCCCTTTTCGGAGGGCGCCCTCAGATGAGAATGCTATTATTTCTCTAGAAAGGGGCTCAAAATGGTAGGGGTGACGGTTTCAAATGGCGTTATTCAGAGCGTGTACGGCTTGAAACTACTGCATCGTAGATCCACGGCTGAGGTAGCACTCAGGGTGCTGGCTCGCTGAATGGCAAATGATAAATATCTTTCCAGCATTTGATTCGGTGTCGTATGCATTTCTAATACGGGGCACTGCCGCCCGATAAACATTTGATCCGACCTCGTATCTATCCAGTCTCCGTTCATCTGATAGGATCCCATGCCGCCCTCGCCTCCAATGCAGCCCGCCTGATCTCTCTCACACTGTCGCCCGAGGCTCTCGCCAGCGACCGACGGACCGACGCCGCGGCAGCGACCAGATCCCTCCGCTCGCAGTACGCCGGCAGAGCGCCGAGCAGTCTCACCGCCAGACGCCGCGACTGCTTCGAGCTCCGGCCCGTGGAGTCCAGCTGGTGGAAGCCAGCCGGCATCCACTCCTCATTCCGCGACTCGCCCTGCCCTTCGAGCACGGCACCGCATTCCCGAATGACGCTCTTCGCGAAGGGCTTCACCCGATCAGGCGCGCTGGAGCAGATCCGCAGCAGCACCGTCAGGCCCGCTTCGAGATCCGGACCAGCACCAATATTGCGTGCAACACAGATGATGAGACGGATCAGGTCATCTGCGTCCTCCTCGTAGACCGTAAAGTCCAGCCACTGAGCGGCCGAGAGGACGGCGATGCTGTAGTTTGCCGTCAGGAGCGTGTTGTCTTGGCTGTTGGCGCCCTTGCCCCAGGCCTTCGCGAGCATGGGCTTGACGATCTCGACGTAGGCGCGCTGTCGCCACAGGGGACTGAACAGCTTGGGGTTGTATTGCTTCTGCAGGCAGTCTTGGTCGCGGAAGAGCAGTCCGACCCTGCGGGCGAGAATGTGGCCGATTGTCTTGTCGGCCGGTCCCTGAGTGATGGCAGCGATGACCTTGCCGAGGTAGCCGCCCTTGTATTTCCTCAACACGCCGGCGGTAACGGCATAGACGGGGCGCGCAATCAGTGCTCGTGTCTCATCGATGTTTTGCCCGGGTATCGCATCAGTGGTAGTGTTCGCCGGGTCGGCATTCACAGCGATTTCCATCTGGGAGCTCAGGGTCTCAAGCACGTCAGTCATGTCCGCTGCAATGCACTTGTTCGCGAGACTGGTCAGCATCGCCAGGACGACAGCCCTTGATCGCGAGGAAGATGCGTGGTCCCTGAAGAGCAGCCCGGCGATGAGAATTTGACGCAGAATACCCTTCGCGGCCTGTTTTCCAGTTAGAAGAGCAGGGTCATCTTCGGCTGAGCGACGTACCTCGGCATCATTGCTGGAGTCAAAGATGGATGCCGGAAGCTCGAGAGGGGCCAGCAGGCCAAATGAGAGGATGGTGGTGCGGCCTTCAGACAGACTGCTGAGAGGGAAAGCGGGAGGACTTGTCTTGCTAAGGCTGGCGTCATATGTCCAGGACTTCTGTGCCAGAGAGCGGTACGAGGTGCTCTGCCCATCGGTTTGAGATAGGATGTCGTCGGAGTGGAAGAGGCTGGGAACTTCCTCAATCAAGGAAAGACCCTCCTGTTGGCGTCGATTCATCTGCGAAACTACAAACTTGGCCGAGTCCGCAATCAGCTGCAGGTAGTGGTCTTGCTTCTCCTGCTCCTCGGTGCTGTTGTTCTCGTAATCCTCACTCAGGCCGACGGAGTGACCCGCATTGCCGTCCAGAGCAACTACACTGGTCGCTCGCCTGAAGAGTTCTCTTGTTACGAAGAGGCTGATAAGGATGAAGTCGCCAATCAGCTGGTCTGCAGTATCGTCCGTGGTGAGTTGCTCGATAGCTTGGTCGTCCACTTCAGGTGAGACCACGTTTTGTTGGCCTTCAATGTTGGGAAGGGTCGGGAAACGCTTAGAGACGTATTGAACCCAGCGCGCGGCTGCGAAGCGTGGGTCTTCCTTTTCGCGCGCAGCGTCCTCGTTCTGCTGGCGTTCATTTCCTTGCCGCAGTTCCGTTCGGATCGGCCGTCCGAGGTAAGACTCGCAGGCATCACGGTAGTACCGCAATGCCACCTGGATGCCAATAGCGTATTCAACCCAGGTCTGAGCTGACGCCTTGGAGTCTATTGTTGAGTTCAGCTCGGACAAGAAGGTCCCAACAAGAAGAACGAAGTGATCAGTCTTGTTCCCGAATTTTGGCACTTCGGAGCAGCCGATGAAAGCCAGCTTGGGGAGGATGTAGTGCAGCGTCGCTTGCAGCTCGGCGGGTGACTTTGATCCTGCCTCACGGCAGAAAGCGAAGCTATCAGAGACCAGCTTGGGGAAGGCTGGCGGGAAGATAATGCTACTCTTTTGTAGGGCCAAAAGAGCTTGGTTTATCAATTCTGCAGTTGACTCTGAGCTGGCATCGTTCTCGGCGCTGAACAGGAATGTTGAGAGCTCGGAACAAATTTCAGACGCCTGCTCCTCACGTAGCATGAGACCAAACTTGGACCCTGAGCTGGCGGCAGGTTGGACGACAAGCAAGCCCATGCCCTCAATAGCCTCGAGTCCGATGCTGACAACGTCCTTTGGCGCACCAGGGTTGGTAGCCTGGTGGAAGGGGAGCGCATATGCCTCTCGGTGGAGTGACACAAACGCGGGCTCGGTGGATCGGAACGCTTGCAGATCTTCAGCTGCCATCGCAGGGTCAACTAGGGCGGCGCGAAGCTTCAAGATTGCGTTCGAAAGGGCCAGAAGGCTGCGGGTGTGTTCAGAGGATCGAGTGTGACGGAGGTTCTCCTTGACATGCGTCAATGTAGGAGAGACCATGATGGCGAATGCTGACGGTTTCGCTCCATGAACAGCGACAAGGAGTTTGCCAGAACCCGCAGAGTACGTCGGGTTGGCCAAGTCGTCGAGGCAGTCTCTTTGGACGGTAAGAGCGAAGTCTCGGAGGTCGTTATCGGTCAACTTCTCCGCCATCGTGCGAATGACTTCGATGGTCCCCTTGATCGTGTCCTCAATCTCTCCATTACGGACCTCATACTTGAGGCTCGTCCAAATCTTGTCAACATAGGGAACAATGCCTTGCTGCACATGACTGTAGCTGTCGAGGCAAGCCTTGATGGTTTTCAGAATGTCCAGCTGTGGGTTTGTCAGCTACGATGCCACTTGATGGTTGTTCGGGTGAGGCTGACCTTGACATTAACGGTAACGGAGTCTCCCGAGTCGAGTCGCCCTACCAGGTAAGGGATAGTAAGCGAAGCTAGACGATAGTGAGCTGCAAAGCAGCCCCTGAGCGCCAGTTTCAGGTCGTCTGCAGTGATTCCTGATGGGTGCTGAGATGTCCTCAGAGAAATGGGGAAGTAAGCCGAGAAGACATTGAAGATCTCCTCCACGAGCTCAGTCGCAGGCGAAAAGTCGGCAATGAAGGTTCTCAAGATGCCGAACCACGTGAGCAGGCACTTAGGGTCTCGCTCATTACGACACAGCTGAAGGAGGTCGGTCATGAAGCCGGCCGTCGAGCCGTGGCGGTACTGAAGATCGTTGGCAACATCGGGGCGGCTGATCAGCTGTGTGATCAATTCATAGATGACGGAGCGCGTCTCGGAGACTTGGAGCTTGAAGTCGTCCTTGAGAGTGCAGATGCTGGATATAATCTTGTCTCCGTCGGTGGCTTGGAAGCCTCCCATGTTGCTCAGATGAGTGAGGGCTTTGGCAGCGGGGAGCACCCCAGCCTTGACGTCGAAGTCGAACATGTTGCCAAAGAAGTGAATCAATGTCGCAACTTTAGGATGTTAATATTTGGTGGTCTTGAGCTGGCGGTCAGACATACCTTTACTCGGCTTCAGGAGCTTAGGGTCCAAGACCTCTAGAGTGTCGGCAAGAAAACTCAAGGCTGTTTTGGATGTTAGTGTTTGAAGCACTGCTCGCAGGTGTGCCGGTCTTACCGTTTGATCGTGCAATGAGATCACCCTCTGGTTCACCCTCCTCACCGTGGTCCATGGCATCATCTCCTCGGCTAGCAATCCACGGTTGGATGGATTGAGACCACCGAGCAATAGCATTGTCGGGTCTGGGATCGTTCTGGATGACTACAGCCATGTCAGTTCCCAGGAAAATCGATATGTATGCACACCAGTAATAAACACGTACCTAAAGCCGATTCCTTGGCAATCTCCTGCTTGCGAACGGTGTTGTCACTCAGGACGAACTCCAGAGCCAGCTTGCGGAATTCGGCCATGGCTACTGTGTCTCTCCCTCAGTCTCTATAGCGACAGCCCTTTGCACAACCCCGCCAGTTGATGCAACACCAAAAGTATGCGATCTGAGGGCGGCCGGAGTATCAAGATGCCGGAGGCCGGTGGCGGATGAGATGACAAGCCCCTCAGGAGCGGGATGAGACTGTCGTGGGGCTGTTCCCAACTGGTCAAGTGACCAAGAATCTCTGAAAGCACTCTATCAATGACAACGCAACGTTGGCGATAGTTGGAGCAGGACCCAGTGAGTGGATAGTTTGATGTTTCTCTGAGGTGTGATGAGTTCGGTTGAGGTTCAGATACCCCGCGCTAGGGAAATGGAGCACAGAGAGGGGCGCCTGGGTAGGATATACGCTGAGCCGGCAGTGAGGAACACCGCTAGTCTGTCTGGTGGTTGCGGATGAGTCGTTGAGTGAGACGACCCTGCAAGTGATATCAGGTATGCCGATGAGTTTGGTCACTGCGCTGTGTGGTGCAGTGGTTGCGGTTTGGTAATCACCAACTCCTGGCAGGGCAGTTCATCCACCGACTCGGCGTCGCTCCAGTGGCAGAAAGCGGCTTCGGCGGTGACTGCGGGCTTATCGCAGCTTATCGCGCACTCGCTTAGCGCACCATACAGCGTTAGGCCTGTTGCGTGCGGGACGATGCTGAGATGTCAAGAAGTACCATCAGTCTTGGCTGAACTACGATGAACTCATGGTAGGTCTCTCAGATGGAAGCCTGGTACTTGGAATAGCCTGTTCATTCATGGCTAAGTAGCCCAAAGTAACTTCAGCTCCCTTCGTCGACCTCTCAAGGTGACAGACGCTCACTGCACCACTGACGTCAAAAGTGTGAATCGGGAGGCGCTAGCCCCAAAGCAGTAAGAGGGGCAACACCGCTGGAACCAGGGGTTCTAAATTTTTTGCAGCGACGGTCGATGTCGGAGCGCGCGCTGAGCCCCTCCAAAAAAAGTGACTCGCGAGTCTGAAGTCGCGCTGTCCTTCGATTCATTGTCCCCTCTCGTGTGATCCTGTCTTCCTGCACCCGAGACCATTCCGTGCTACGCTGTGAAGGCTTACTTGAGGTGCCCGAACCCCCCAAGATTCGAGCATCGAAACCACTCCCCACCCTTTGAAACCTGTGTACGTCTTTCATCCCCCCAGCCTGATCTCTGCGGTACGGTTCCGGAACGTGGGGTCGAAGATAGTGGGGCAGCCAGCTCATGTTGTTCGAAGGACTCATACTGAACGTCACGGCTCTTCTCGGGTGAGGCGTGATGTAGCGAGGCTTCATGTCGCTTCCGTAGGCTAATTGAGTGCCAGTGACCCCCCCGGATCTCATCGTAATGGCATCCAACGAGGTTCCCAAGACCTGCAAGGTCATTCTGGCCGACACCATCGCGAAGCGCCTGCTGGCGGAGGTTCACGAGACGCTCCAGAAGATACAGGGCGGCGTCGACCGTAAGCCCAGCCTCGTGGCTTTCCTCGCCAACGATGACCCTGCTGCGATCAAGTACGCCGAGTGGTCGCAGAAGACGTGCCAGGACAAGTGAGTGCGATACTTGACCCCCCCCCGAGGTCTCACGGAGGTGGGGGAGAACCGGGGCAGCCGCCTCAGGAAGAGCCTCTCTGGCTGACCAATGCCCCCCCCAGCGGCTTCGACTTTGATCTGCGTAGGGTCGCCAACCAGGAGCTCGAGGAGAAGATCATGGAGGCCAACGACGACGACAGGGTCGACGGCATGATCGTCTACTACCCCATCTTCCCCGGCAACCCGACGCACGACAAGTACATCCAGGAGACCGTGTCGCTGGCCAAGGACGTCGAGGGCCTCTGCCACAAGCACCTCTACAACATGTACCACAACATCCGCTTCCTCGACCCGGCCCAGCAGCTCAAGAAGTCGATCCTGCCGTGCACACCCCTGGCCGTCGTCAAGATCCTCGAGCACCTGCAGATCTACAACCCCATCCTCGCGTCCGGCAACCGCCTCTACGGCAAGACCATCACCGTCATCAACCGCTCCGAGGTCAACGGCCGGCCGCTGGCCGCGCTGCTCGCCAACGACGGCGCCAAGGTCTACTCGGTCGACATCACGGGCGTGCAGCTCTTCACGCGCGGCCAGGGCATCAAGCAGCCGCGCCACCAGGCCGAGGAGAAGGAGGGCTGGGGCCTCGAGCAGTGCCTGCCCATCAGCGACGTCATCATCGGCGGCGTGCCGTCGGAGAACTACAAGGTCCCGACGGACCTCATCCGCGAGGGCGCCGTGTGCATCAACTTTTCGTCCTTCCGGAACTTTGACGGGCCCGCGATCAAGGAGAAGGCCTCGATCTACGTGCCGTCCGTCGGCAAGGTGACCATTGCGGTGCTGTTGAGGAACCTGGTGGTGAGTCTGATCCGTCCCCCACGACCGCGAGGGGTGTTTTGTGGTGCTGATGAGGGTGATGTCTAGCGTCTGATTGCGAACCGTCCGACGACCAAGGATAACGGCACGGAGGATGCGAGCACGGCGCAGGCCAGGAGCGAGGCGTTCACTGAGGGCTGATTGCGTTTGGCTTGTTGATATCGGATAGACGGCGGGGCGAAAGACTTGGGAGGGAAAAGTGCATTTGTCATGCGTCATGGGACGAGGGTTATGGGATGCCTTTGCTGGGTGCTTGAAAACATCAAATCATGAAAGACGAAATAGACAAAATCATCGGCCGACCTGCCGGCAGCAAGCTCTGGGATCAGGAGCTCGCTCACTGCTGCGGCCAGAGACCTCTCTGGTTGGTGCAACACTCCAAGGTTTGTCCACAGGGCGGCAGTTACCGGTCAAACCACTCCAGCGTAAAGCAAGCTCCTGATTTCTCATCATCAGTCAAGAAGGCATGAAACGAGATTCAACCGGCTGCCGTATCCAGGGTACGGAGCCGATGGCTCTCCGTGCCAGGCGAGATAAGCGACATGGGATAGGCGTAGGACGTAAGATTCAAGGGGCGGCCAGTGTCGTATTTCTGCCATGGTCGTGCGGAGTGGACACCCAAGTGAGTAGAAGAACTGATATCACGACCTAATTTGGGTCATTATGCTGTCTTTGTTGGAGGCATCGACGCCGAGAGTACTGCATGTGGTAGGCATAGTATGGCTTGTCATGCACTCTGGAATGTGCTGTACAGATGTCATGTACGATGAAAGTCCGGGCCACGGGGAGGGAGGCCGTGACAGCCTTGACTGATACCCCGTATGATCGGCTCGGATCTGCCTGGGATGCCTAGGGCTGTCAGAAGTTGACGCGAGAATGCTCCGACGCCACAAAGGTGGCCCCTTGGCGTAGAGGGGCGGTGGGACGGCCCAGACTGTTTTCGGGGGTTGGCGAGGTGAGACCGGCTCAGGGCAAAGGGGGCGGCGGCGAGCACGAGGTAGAACATGGTCACGGAGGATTCGAGTCATGGCTTGTCATCGAGGGATGGCGAGGGAGGGTCGACGGCAGAACGAAACGTGACATGGCCAGCAGGGCAGGCGAATGAGCGGTCTGGAACAGGAACGAGAAAAGTTGGCTGCAAAAAAAGGAGGAAAAGGCTGGTCAAGTGCCGGGGTTTCGCACCTCCAATGGGGGCGTGGGATGGGGTGGACGGGCAGTGAAACAGCGCTGACTCGGCGCTGAAGAGCGCCGCCTCGGCCAGCTGACGGCGCGTGCGCTCGGGGCAAGCTCCATCGATGGCAAAGCCTGGTACCTGACAGGGGGGGCCAAAGAATCCCGGCAGCTGGGATCCAATGCAGCGCGAAGATGTGACGGGCAGAAGAGAGATTGAGGAAATTTGAACGGACATGGGGAATGCCTGTCGGACCCATGAATGGGAGCGAGTCGGCAGGGAACCTGGCCTTTTCATCAGAGGAAGCTTCCATCGGTCAGGTCAGGAACGATGATGGATGTGACAGGCAGGCACCAGTGAGCTGAGAAGCGAGAGGCAAGAACCGAGAAGCGAATGCAGGAAGGAGTCGACGTCGAAGAAGCAACAAGAGTCAATCGTCGCTTCCCGTTCCTCCATCTCAGATCGCCCGTTCCCGGATTCGGTCCCAGCCAGCCAGCGCCAGCCCCTCGGACGCAGGGACAGCAGCAGCCAGAGTCAGGACAGGCCCCTTCGTCATCGCCGTCCAGCTACAGTACCCATCCATCACAGTTTGCATCTGATGTAACCCTCGCCAGTGTGCACTCCGTCCGGGCAGGTCATCATCCAATCTTATCGGACAACCACCCCCTGAGGCCTCTTGGTTTGCTTGTCTGCCCGCCAACTCGCGTGCCGATTCTCGCCCACCACGCCTTCAGCACGCTTCGAGCACATGTCACTTCATTCCGCCGTCTTCGACTCGACTAAACTCGACTCGCCTCGACCCGTCTTGTTCTTCGACCCCCCCCAACATTCCAGCCGTCCGAGCCGGTTCAGCTTAGCTCCAGGCCCCCGACCCAAAAGCAAGACACTAGACAAGAAGCAACGAGCCAACGAACGAGACGAACCAAACAGCCCGAACCGCCTCGAGACCCGAGTGTCTCGCGCCCACGCGGCAACCAACTCACCGCATTCGCCCCTCCTCTTTTGCGCAAACCACCTCGGGCCAGTGTCGCCTGAGTCGGTCCCACGACGAAGACGCTTCCTCAAAGACGAAGCCGCCCCCAGAGAAGATCTGGGTCGACCGACGGCCGAACACCGACGAAGGACGACCACCGACGACCGACACATGATTCCTTCGCCCGCGCCTATCGAGTTTTCCGCATTCGTCCTCGTACCGACGCCCGGTTGCACAAGCTCAATCAGCCCATTGGCTTCGTACTCAAAACCCCTGATGATCTCGACCGAGTAGCAGCACCCTCAGCGATTGTCCTTGTTGTTTGTTGGGACACTCTTGCGGTGGTGCGCTGCAGGCGGGACAAGGAATACGACGTCTCTGCGCTTATCCGCGGTCGCAACTGCATCACCTTCGCTTTCTTGCAGGTACCGCAAAGTACACTCGTACAGGATCGCGAAAGCCACGAAAAAGGGAAACACGCCCCAAAACGACGATTCTTACGACGACACAGCCGACGTGCGACCAAAAAGCAGCATCCTATCGCGATTTCTCTTGCCTCTGAACGACCCCAGCCATGGCCACGCAGACACTGCACGCCCATGCGAGGCAGGGCTCTAACACCAGCTCGACAATGTCGATGGGCATGTCGTATCCGACTGCGCCCGGCTCGCCCACTCTGACGAACCCCGATATGATTTTACCCGACTACGGCGGCGCCTCCTCCCCTGACCGATCCGAATCACCCCTCATGATGTGGCAGAATGCTCACGCCAACGAGATGAACTACCAATCCTCCTCCTCTTCCAACAACCGCTACGCCTCAGGGCCCATCACACCCACAACACCTATAATCTACGGCAATGGCACAATGTTGTCCGACATTGGCGAGGTCACCGAAGTCGAGAGCACGCCCGGCAAGCCTTCCTGGCCTATCGCTTCGCGCCGCGCCGTCACCCAGCCCGACACCGATGCCGTGCTGCAAACTTCGCCAACCACAGGCTTCGACGCTGTGAAGAGGCGCGCGAAGGCTCAGCAGGAAAGGCGCGCATCTATCGACTCGACCAGCACCGTTACCACGCAGGGCAACAACGGCCACTTCGCCGACTTCGATGATGCTGTCAGTGTCGACGACAGCAATTTCCAGGGCGACGACGAGGAGAGCGTTGCTGAGTCGCACATTGATGACACCTCCGCGCGGCAGGCCAAGTTCATGCCCCTGCCCCAGGGCTTGGGACTGAACAACGAGAATAGGCACTCAACCGTCTCTATAAGTCAGAAGGCAGAGGAGATCCTAGCAAACGCCAAGAAGAGGCTTACAGTACGTCTTTGACTGGTATGAAATGACTTGACGCGCGCTGACTGACGTTGTTGCAGACCATGGAAGGAAACTTGACAAGAGCACGTACATCGCTTGACACCCTTTCCACACCTTCGCACTCTTCTGTCGGATCTGGCACGCCTTCTCCACCAATCGCGAGGACCACGTCTTCGGCTACTTCTCCCAGCTCTGCGCCTGGGCACATGCGAATGCGGAGCGAAGCAGCAACCAACAGCGACAACCCGGGGGACCAGACCAGACGGTCAGCTAGCGCGCTAGGTGCCGCCGGCGGATATCGTCAGCCCCTCCCCGGTTCTCAAAGCATGGGCGATCTCGGCAGGGCATACTCCCGATCTAAGATCTCACATCATCCCTTGAACGCAGGCCTCGAGCCGCTGGGAGAAGAAAACGGCCCGGAAACGCAGTCGAAACGTGACAGCGCCATGCTCGATGCCTTCTTGAGCCCGACGTTTGGCCCACAGGCACAAATGGACAAGGGCTTGACGCGGTCCGCTTCAGTCATGCAGATGCGGGACATTAAAGATCAGGTGTCCGATCTCAAGGGCAAGATCTCATCCCTGCGGGAACAGGCGCGAGTGGACAGCATGAAGCGGAGGAGCCTTCAAAGCTTGCGAACACCGAGTCCGTTCACGCACGCTGGGGTCGATCAGTGGTATGCCGGCTCAGTCAGGCCGAAGAAGTCAGATGCTTCACTCACACCACTTGGGAGGAATCCTTGGAACGGCGAGATGGAGAGCGTTGATGGCGAACGAGCGCCACAGGCCGAGCCGCAAGAGGCCCAGGACTACGACGTGATCCCCATCCACGACATTGATCAGGACGACACCGAGTCGGTGATCAGCGAGTACGTGGCCGCTCAAGAAGCTGTCCGCGCGGAGGAGCGTCTCTATGATGACTCGGACGACAAGTTCGACGATGCAGACGACGTCGACGACATGCAGACCGAAGACGGATTCGAAGACGCCGAAGAGGGCACTTTCGGCGATTGGGAGAGTGAGAGTGGGGAGTCACTGTACCACGATGCGCAGCAGACGGCCGTCTCTCATGAGGACCGAGAAGATGCGTTTGACTACGAACACTTTTTCCTGCATAGCGCCATGGGATCATTCAGCCAGAAGCGCATGAAACGCAGAGGAAGCAGCGGCAGCTTTAGCTCTGAGGATTCGGTTGAGACGACGCGGGGCCCCAGTACCTCGACCGCGGCCCAGGTTGAGGCGACGCTCCGCCGGAGAGGAAGCGGCGACACCATGTCGACGATGGACTCATTCGCCACCGCCACCGAGGGCCAAGCCAGCAGGAAGAACAGCGACGGGGAAGACGAGCCGCAATACGCGGTAGCCCAGACGACCGATGTTCGAACCGAAAGCCCCCTCACAGCAACGCGGGCATCGTTCGGCCCAGGCATCAGCGAGGACAGCGTTTTCAACGTGTCTACGGCCACGAGGCCTGCTCGTCAGCGCGCGAGCTCGGTGATTTATTCTCGTCCGCTGAACAGGCCTGCTGCTTCCAGGAGCCGACCCTCCATCTCCTCGCTGGACTCGCCCTCAACGCAGCGCAGCTTTCCTCTGGTGAACCGACGAGGGTTCAACGGCGTTCCCACGCCTCAGGGAACCCCTCAAGGCTCGCCGGACCCAGCACTGAAGAGCGTTTCCGACAGTCTGATGCAGGAGACGGCAAGCATCTGCGACAAGGACGGCGAGGCCGGGGACAACGCCGCGATGCAGCAGTTGGCGAAGGAGGACCAGATTCTGGTCGAGCGGCTCGTGGCCAGCCTTGGCAAGTGCGTGCTTGGACTCAGCGAGTCGGGCAGGGCATCGACGGAGAGCCGGATGTACAGGCGTCGCATCGACGCGGCGAGGAAGCTCCTCGAGGGCATGGACTCGATGTGAGGTGGAGAGACCCATTTGCTACCGGACACGCCCTTGTCGGTAGCGTGTAAGACCACCACGGGGGGGAATTCTGGTACTGGTGTTGCGTCACGGGAGGAGATTCTGCCGTACATTCCCTTTGTCACGTGGCGTCCTCTGATGGAATCATTGATAATGTCAAATGAACCTGCCGCGGCAGAAGGGGAGACACGAAGGCGGAGCCAGGGCCAGAAGGAGGCCGGCCAGCCGCTCGACGACTTTCATACCCATGCTCGTCTTGAGGATACAGACGAGCATATTCCTATTGTTATTTTTCTCTAACTTACCTTTCTACTTCGCGGGTGGAGCAGCTTGCTGACCGCCGCGGATGGCAATCATTGCCTGTTAGTTTGTCCTTGACGGATCGGGGTTGACATGGTGAGAGTTGAGAGCACATGACAGGATGCAGTAGACTACCATGTATGATAGACTATGGTGGAATGAGAACAAATACCTGCGCATTCAATTTGAAGATGGGGGACTTGTGGAGACGGTCGTCGGCGGATGTTGATGCAGTGCAGCACGGAAGGGGAGGTCTCTGTGGTGCGTCGCCTACAAGTCTTGGCCAGTAGACCTCATTGCCGGCCTCAGCGATGGGCTCCCTGCGACGAGCTTCCAGCACAGTATCAAACCACCAGACAAGATCGTGACCCGCCCGCCCTCGGGCCGAGCCCACAGTGCCCAACACGCAAGAAACAACGGGACTCTTGTCCTCTCCTGGTCCGCCGATCGGTCCCCGCCCTGGCAGAACCGCGGATAGCACACAGTGGCGGCCCAGTACACGGTGCGGATGGCGGCACCGGGCGCGCACAGTGGCGTCACGGGCCTGCGCTCCGGCGGGCGGGCCCCGTGCCGGGTGGAGAGGGGAGATGCTGAGGGGTCCACTGGGCGGCGGTCGTGGTATTGAAAGGGGAGGGGCCCGGGTGTGATGCGCTGTGATTTCTGCTGTGGTTTTCGTTGCATATCAGCCTGTGAAGCAGCTCTGTCTGACCTTGTAAGATTTCGTTGAGCCTCTGTTCCGCCGTGTTTACAGAGTTGCTGAATCTCGGGCCACCGACAAGAGAGCAGCACAAAAAACCAACCAGACACCAGGAGAAACCCGCGAGATGGATCTGACTGATTACCGCCTCCACGATGAGCTGGCCGATTCTGGTAAGTCACACTTCTTTGTCTGACGAGTTCTCTCTCCGGCCAGCCCCCCCCCCAACGAGGGGTGCCGTGCCTCTGTTTTGAAAGAAATCTCTTTTCGTCGTTGTTGTTGTCGGCAGCGGGGCGGTGATGAGCTGTCAGTCTTATCGGCGGCGGCTGCTTATCGCCATAAAGTTATGGCGGCGCGATCACCTCCAGCTTCACGCGACTTCCCTCCCTCCATCACACAATCACCACCGCTCCTCCTCCGCGTCACCGCCGCTGCCCTCGCTCGACGCAATCGTCCCGCACAGACTGCACCGTCCGGGCGAAAAGCCCACGATCTCGTCTTCCACAACCCCACAGCACACGACCACATTTCCTCCCCACCCCCCGCGACAGCCGCCGCAGCGCCGCCGCCCGAAAATGGCCCCCTCCGACGACGACGGCTCCCCGCTGACCCCCCTCCAAGGCCTCCTCTCCCCCGAGACGCTCGACTTCCTCCACTCGGCCGCCCTGCACCCGCACTCGCCCGTCCAGATCTTCAAGCGCCACACCGCCATCAAGCTCCAGCAGGCCCTCAACATCGCCTACGTCTTCCTCGCGCCGCTCATCGACCGCGCCCTCGCCCTGCTCACCGCCTCCCCGGGGCTCGCCTCCCTCGCTGCCTTTGTCGCCCTGCTGGCCGCCGCGTGGATCGTGCTCGGCTGGATCCGCCGCGTCATGATGTTCGCCACGAGGATGGTCTTCCGCGCCGTCTTCTGGGCCGGCGTCATCGCGCTGGCGTCCGTCGTCGTGCGCAACGGCGTCTTCGAGACGCTCAGGGAGGGCGTCGTCATCGGCGGCAAGGTCGTCGGCTTCCTGGCCGTGGCCAAGGATGTCTGGGTGGGAGAGATGCGGCGGTACGAGGAGGAGGCGCGGGTGCAGGGGCGGCGCTGAGGGCACCGCGTGTGTCAGGGATTCGATGACATGTGGGAGGGATGCGATGGAAGGACAACGGAAGGACAACGGAAGCACAACGGAAGCACGGCGGAAGCACGGCGGAAGCACGATGAAAAACACGATGGAAGCACGACGGACGGCGACAGCTCCGTCCACGGGCGGGCTGGCGGGCTGAACCAAGTTACGGATATCTGGCTGGATACCCTGCATGCATGCGGAATGGTCGGCGGGCACAGGACAGGTTACGAAATCGACGTGTACGGATTAGTATCTCGGGGCTGCCAGAACGGCAGGGGAAGGCACGGACGGCAGCATCGGCACCAGGGACAGATTGGCAGGATCATGAATCAAATCGGTGGTATTCCGCCTTCGTTTGCACGTTTCGTACAACACATGGTAACCCGACGCCAACGCTATGCATAAATTCCATGAACAAAATTCTCTCTCCACTTTGGAACACCACCCCGCCTAGTCGTCCTGCGGCTCCTCAAACTCCTCGTCCTTCATCTCCTTGGGCTCCTGCGCCTCGTGGTACTGGATGATGTCGTCGATGTAGCTCAGGATGGAGGTGACGCTGTCCTCGTCGGACGAGTCGAGCTTCAGGTAGTTGACCATGCTGAAGTTCTCGATCAGCCCGGCGACGGCGCGGTTGAGCCTCTTGAAGCTGGCGCCGCGCATGACGAGGTCGCGGCTCTGCGGGTCGCCCGTCTCGTCGTCGTCGACGGGCCGGGCCTCGCGGCCGATGCCCTGGGGGTCGTCCTCGAGCAGGGTCGTGTCGGGCGTCAGGAACCGCTTGAGGTCCTTCTTGCGGACCTGGTCCTTGACGAGGTCCATCTTGGACAGGATGTTGATGTGGGGGATCTCGAGCATGATCATGGCGCTCATGGCGCTCAGCGTGCCGGCGAAGAACTTGGCGCGGTCGACGACGAAGGTGGCCTCGAGCAGGTACGCGGCGCACAGGCGGATGTCGAGCGACCCGGTCTGGCCGAGGAAGCGGGCGAGGGCCGGAAGGATCGGGATGTGGGTGTAGAGCTCGATCTGGCCGGGCATGTCGATGATGATGAGGTACTCCTCGGTCAGGGAGTCGAGGGCCTCGGTCAGCCAGTCGAGGTTCTCCATGAGGAACTCGAAGCAGTAGATGAGGCCGCCGTTGGGGCCGAGGCCCACCTCCTCCATGGCATCCTTCAGGGAGATGAGGTCCTTGATGTCCAGGTCGGGCTCGTGCTCGAAGGACTCGGCCGCGGGATCCAGGTTGACGTAAAAGGCGGACCGGCGGTTGAGGTTCAGGTTGGTGATCAGGGAGGCGCAGAAGGTGGACTGGTCCGTGTCAGCAGGGCGGTCAGAGCCGGTGGGCGGACCACCCGGGGGAGGGGGACGAAAGTACCTTGCCGGCACCGGCAGGGCCCATGACCATGACACCAAACTTGCTCATGATGGCGGTTGAGGCAGGGGAGGGTGCGGTGCGATGGAGCCAAGAGGCAGACTGGCAGGCAGGTTGGGTGTGCGGTCGAGGCCGAGCAGCTTTTCACAGACTGCTACGTCAGGGTGGGAAAAAATAGTACGGCACGATAAGGTGGCAGAAGAGCGTTCGGGTTGGTTGCGGTCACAGGTTTACCCCGCCATGCAGGATCGTCAGGGCGTTTGGGCAGACAGGGATCCGCGCGTTCTGCCGGCTGGTGAGTCAAGACAGCTTTCGAGGGGCTGGCAGACGGTCGGAGGCTGGGGGGGAGGCTTCGATTCAATGGATTGAATCCGACTCGAATCAGGCGGCCTGTCAGAAAATGGAGAAGAAGCGGCTTGCGACGGTACCTGGAATGACAGCGATCCAGCGTGCGATCACGTCGAAAAAACTGATTTGCCGCGATAGAGGCTGCCCCGCACTTGCCAGGCCAGGAAGGCCCTGAGCGGAAGGCGGTGAGGTGCAGAGTGGACGGGGCCCAGAGGTTGCCTGCCCGCCAGAGGCGGCACCAGCACGGGTAGCAATGGCGCAATTTGGGGCGGCCGTTGATGAGGATTGGGTGGGGACTTGGGAATGGAGGGGCACTGTTAGCGACGACTTCCCTCGCAGCGGTCGAAGCGGGCACGTCCTGGGCTCTGACAAGGTACCCGCTATCGCAGGCCGATGCCCGGCGCCCCAGACAGGTACCCCTCCCGTGGATTGCGCCAAAAACGTGCCAGCTTGCCCGAGCTCAACTCGACCGAAACTGAAGAAATTCTCCCCTGGTTCTGCTCCCGCCTGCCCCCCGGCTTCCATCACTGTCACCTCCCCAACCGCCTCTGACCGTCTTTAAAACTCAGGGTCCCCCCTTCTCTCCACCGCAACTTCTACCAACCCTCCACCTCACCACCAAACCCAATACTCGTACGTGTCCCCCCCGCCGTGCCCTGCCCTGGCCCTCTCTGTCTCTAGACACTCTCTCCCCTCTCCCCTTCTTCCGTGAGACCAGATTGTCTAACCCCTCGTAGCACCCCCCAATTCCTCTCATCCTTTCCACCTCACCGGGTTCTTCCTACCTTCTTCCGGGTTCTCTCTTCACACGCACATCTCTTTCACAATGACTACCAACGGTGTCAACGGCTTCAAGCACAACGAGGGAACGTTCCTGTTCACCGTGAGTCTTCCCCATCGCCTCCTGCCGCCCCTCGGCGCTCTTTTTTTCGGCTCGCGCTCTCGGCGGCTCTGTCTGCGCCGATTTCTGCGCACCGCCCGCTTTTCGCGCCGCAACATCCCGCTCCAGGACCACTTATTGACCAATCCCGCAGTCCGAGTCTGTTGGCGAGGGCCACCCCGACAAGATCGCCGATCAGGTTTCCGACGCCATTCTCGATGCCTGCCTGGCGGAGGACCCCCTCTCCAAGGTCGCTTGCGAGACCGCCACCAAGACCGGCATGATCATGGTCTTCGGCGAGATCACCACCAAGGCCAAGCTCGACTACCAGAAGGTCGTCCGCAACGCCATCAAGGACATCGGCTACGATGACTCCTCCAAGGGCTTCGACTACAAGACCTGCAACCTGCTCGTCGCCATCGAGGAGCAGTCCCCCGACATCGCCCAGGGTCTCCACTACGAGAAGGCCCTCGAGCAGCTCGGCGCCGGTGACCAGGGTATCATGTTCGGCTACGCCACCGACGAGACCCCCGAGCTCTTCCCCCTGACCCTCCTCTTCGCCCACCAGCTCAACGCCGCCATGTCCGCCGCCCGCCGCGACGGCTCCCTGCCCTGGCTCCGCCCCGACACCAAGACCCAGGTCACCATCGAGTACAAGCACGACAACGGTGCCGTCATCCCCCAGCGCGTCCACACCGTCGTCATCTCCGCCCAGCACAGCGAGGACATCACCACCGAGGAGCTCCGCAAGGAGATCAAGGAGAAGATCATCAAGAAGGTCATCCCCGCCAAGTACCTCAACGACGAGACCATCTACCACGTGAGTTTTTTTTTCCTTCTCTTTTTTCCAGACTCCGAACTCGGCTGACAGCGACCTCAGATCCAACCCTCTGGCCTCTTCATCATCGGTGGTCCTCAGGGTGACGCCGGTCTGACCGGCCGCAAGATCATCGTCGACACCTACGGTGGCTGGGGCGCCCACGGTGGCGGTGCCTTCTCCGGCAAGGACTACTCCAAGGTCGATCGTTCCGCCGCCTACGTCGGTCGCTGGATCGCCAAGTCCCTCGTCAACGCCGGCCTCGCCCGCCGTGTCCTCGTCCAGCTCTCCTACGCCATCGGTGTCGCCGAGCCCCTCTCCATCTACGTCGACACCTACGGCACCTCCGACAAGACCTCCGACGAGCTCGTCGAGATCATCAACAAGAACTTCGACCTGCGCCCCGGTGTCATCGTCCGCGAGCTCAACCTGGACCGCCCCATCTACAACCAGACCGCCAAGAACGGCCACTTCGGCACCAACCAGACCTTCACCTGGGAGCAGCCCAAGGAGCTCAAGTTCTAAGCGGGTCGCGACCTTTTCTTTCGCCCCAACGATACCCCAGGGAGCGTTCAACAAGCTCCCTGCAATGCTATGAATAGACGTTTTCATGCTTTTTTCTCAACTATGACGTGGGCAGGCAGTCACACAACTTGGCGTACGGTTCTCAACGAATCCCGGATTCCAGCCTTTGACGGGTAAGGCACGATACAATCTCACAAACACAATAATGTAGCTTCGGCGTTCCCTTTTTTTCCTTTTCTCCTCTACTTTCTCTCCTCGTGAGCGGTGGGGCAAAAAAGTTGCTGGGCATGGCCATCGGGAGGCCTGGAGTGGTGGCGTCTTTCAACAAAGACATTCGGGGCAGATTCCTGCCGCGTGTCGTCCTCGGGAAGACGAGGACAGACATGGGGGCACGGGTCGAGCTCCTCGGCATGATACCCCCTTCGCATTGTTCGATCGGGATTATAACAAGACGGCATTTACATCGGCGTTAACTGGAGACAAAAGAACTTCAACCTCTTTTCTTTCCTGGTTATCTAGCCGACATTTTTGTGCGGTTGGGGGCCCCTTCGGCCGAGGTCGGCCGAGGGCCAGAGGTGGGGGAGAGAGAGCACGGATGCGCAGAAGAGGCTGCGCGGTGATACCAGTAAGGTAGACCTTGCTTTTCAATAGACAAGAGTCCACCGTTCGTTGATCCCGCATTGCACGTGATGTCTTGTGTGTTTCGTGTCACATCGCTGGTTGCCGCTCCGTTCGTTTTCTGATTGGGACATGTTCTGATTGTTCAGACTACAATACCAGCCGAGGCCACCGCCATGCGCCCGACAAGAGCTTCACTTCGGCAGGTCGTGGGTTTTAACCGGCAGGCTTTGTCCCCATGAGTCAAGGCTTGACTCATTCTCTTCCTCTCCTGTTGATGCGGAAATGCATCCCAAGTCTCCGTTTCAAGGATGACGACCGCAAGCCACGGCTGACGTGATCGGCCGTCGGCAACGGAGGCGGGGAGGCGGGAGGGTGACGATGGGTGGCCCCCTCGCTTCGCGGATCGCATTCTGCGTCCATGGGTAAAGGGGCACATTGCCCATGGCGTTTCTTTGTTCGCTGGCGTGGCGAGAGGACATCCTGGTGAGTTGGGCCAAGTCGGTGGTGGTCGGTGTGGTGGTGGTCAAGAAGGCCTTGATGGTTGGCCGGTGTGGGGCTGAGGTGGCGTCTATTCAGACCCCTTTTCGTCCACTTCTTTACGTCTCTGGCCCCGACGGACAACCATGGTCTGCCGAGTCGCCAGCGCCCCCGAGGTTTCTTGAATCTTTTCGCGCTCTTGCATGACGTGTTGTAGACGAAGTGGCTGGCTGTTGGGACCGGCGTGGCCACACCTCAGGGTTGGCAGTGCGACGATTAACCTCCATCTCGCACGATGCTCGACGTGACGAGAAACGCCGGGTCTCACAGAGTCTTTGATGCCCTTTGTGCGGCACACGGGCTCCTACTGTGAGCATCGGATGATGGTTTGCCGTTCCACGGCCAGTGAAGCGCGACAGCCTCCACACCCTGGCCCAGGACGCCGACGCATAGCGGCACGTCAAACGACAATACCGTTCCGTAGGCAGAACGCTTCAAGCGTCTCCCAAGAAGTGAGCTAACCCTAACAATTGCTTCAGACACTCTCTCGGCCGAAAGCTCCGCCTCCACCCCCCTCTTCCAATTTTACGCAGCGAGTGAGTGACTGAGTGGACGCGCCGTCGCGGGAGGCGTTTGGCCGGCAAAGCGCATCTACCATGGCCTTGGTACCGGCCAAGGCGACGCTGAAAACGGGCCGCGAGTTGAAAGATCATCCCCGCTTCTGGCCGTATCCCTAACGAGAGCCCCGAAGCTAGTCTACCGGCCAGGAGACAGTATATCATGGCCCGGACGCATTGCATGGGGCGAGGGCCATTTGGCGCAGGAATCGGACGCCTTGGAGATGCGGATCCACCGGCCACAAAACACCACAAGGGACGGAGGATACTGAAACTTCATCTCGCCCATACCCATAATCCCACACCCACCCTCAATGACAAGCCACATGCAACCACACAACGTAAGGGTGCCGTGCTGGCTGTGAAGTGAGTGAAAATAAAGAGCTCACATGCTTCAGCGCGATTGCTCGAGTGGAACGTGTACATCGGGAGCCGGGCATCCTCATCGGTTGCTGGCCACGTCGAGCCTCGGGCACCATGTTCTTCCCGAGCCAAGCGTCCAGAGGGTGCCTCGATCCTTGCTTGTGCAGCCAGAATGATCGACCGAGGAGCTTTCTCTCGCCCTCTTCTTTCTCTACCACACCATCTTTTCAGTCAGCCCGGGAGCCACCGACAATTTCGAGCAACGCGCGCTGGTAGTCAGCCCCAACCAAGAGAATTTCAGCATCACGTCTTCCCTGTATATCACATGCATGCAGTGAGCTCCTGAAGTGGTGTGGTAACGGAGTCCCTGCGATGTGCCGGGGTTGAGCCCTCAATAAGTGATGTAGGGTGAAGGTGCAGACGCTTTGTGCAACCACACTCGACAGCCATGAGATGGACAATGTCACATTGGGAGAAGCCAAGGGCGTCCACGGAGATGTCGATTCCAGGGTATCAGTACATAGAAATAAAGTGGTGACCTCCTGAGCGAAGTCAATGAGATGTACCCGGCGGCGTTTTCAGCCTTGAAAGTCGTGAGCCCTGACTCGGCCGATAGCTCAGCTCCTGGCTTCGCTCGAGCTTCCAACAGCCCCAAGGTGTTCACGGTCTAAGACATTGCGCCTGATGCGGCCAGATGGAGGGTTCTGGCGGCAGGCAAATCGTCTATGTGAAACCTTTCAGGGCATCGAGGTGACTAAAAAACGGCTTTGGTCATCACCACTAGAACAACAAGCGCGTTGCTTTTGCGACCTAGGTCGAACCATGAACCATGGCTTGGCGGGACTGGAGAACCTGGCACTGGAGGTGAGCATGGCTGAGGAACTAAAGATCCGATGCTCTGTCGCCGGGACCAGCCATCAAAGTAAACCCGGGAGAACATCAAACGACGGATCGATTCGCACCCCCCCCAAGGCGCACCAAGCGACAGCCACAACGGCCAATGTCATGTCCGAGAAGCAAGGAGGTTAGCCAACTAGCGCAGCCTTGAATGACGGTGTCATACCGAGGTGATGGAGCTGGGACGGGGGCGTTTTGGTGGGCGTTTAGGTTTAGATTTGGATGGCTCTAGACAGACCGCCCGTCCATCATGTTGGTGCTTCGCCAACTGATGTGTTTGGCGCGCGATTCATGTTTTGAGGTCAGGCTTGGCAGTCGAAGCCACATCGATGTCGTCTGACGTGCACTTTGTCCGGCGTGGCGTGGCATGGCGGACATGCACACCAAAACAGGCTTCCCCGCTCCTCAGAAGAGAGACAATGCGAGTATGGGGCGGTGAATCGACCTCGGCTGTCCATACAGAAATCCTACCTATACAACTTGCTGAATAGCTTCGTACCGGAATCCAATGGAAGAAAAGCAAGCATACCGTACCGCATCCCTTGGGTCTCCAGCTTCCGACGCGTCCGAGGGGTATGGCAGGATGGTGTTGTAGGGCCAGGCGGATGATAAGGCAGCCGCAGACCACGAGCAGAAATACAACCCGAGTCAGTCATGGGTATTTTACCGTCCGCTTGGGAGCCAGCAGATTGGGTTTCGATGGCTGCCTCCATAGCCTTGGGTTCTTCTACAGGCTCTGCTTCGCACCAGCAAGAGAGGGTTCGTCCGAAGCTGGACGGCGGTGTGCTCAAGAAGTGTTGACCACCTGTGGTCCCGTGTGCGCGGTGGCGTCCACTTGCGGGCGATTCACCTATGTGCGTGGGTGGGTGGGCAAGGCGGGGTGGGTGACAGCAATGGAGCTGCCGCCCGAGGCCGGGAGATCTAGGTCTTCCTTTCGACCAAGGGAGAGCGGAGAGCTCAGTTGAATGAAATCGTGGCGACGATAACGGGCTAGTGGGCAAGGTGTGTTGTGGTGGTGCTGAAAAATCGAGAAGGGGGGTTGAGGTTGAGAGGCCTGAGACACCGGAGGTCTGGTTGTCGCGTCCCCCAGCCGTCAGCCGTGCCTGCTCCCGGGAGCCGCTATGATGGAGTGGGTCCTGGTGTCACGGAGGCTAGACCGAATTTGGGGTACAACAGGATGCAGTCCCACCCAAATTTGACGACAATAGGAAATGGCGTTCGAGAACAATGGGAAGTTATCATCACGCTCTGGACGCGCTTGCCCTTCTGCCTCCCCTTATGGTCCGCCACTGCAGACCGACACTTGCCCGAGTACAATCGCTCTGATGCCGGTCGCCATTGCCCTGGTGGCTTTGTGGCTTTTCTAGACCGTCATGGAGGAGCATCTCATCTCACTACCCCATGTGCAGCCCACTCAACTCGTTCACCGTACGCGCAAAACGGATCATCCCAATACCGATTCAATTTATTCTTCCGTTCTTCCCACGGTACCATGCCCGGACCGGGCCATGTGTTGAACAGATTATGGAATGCGGCCTGGCACGATGCCTGCCTTAGCGCCTCAGCCGATGTCTGAGTCTTGGTCTGGGTGTTGCGCTGACTCTGAGGCAAGCCGCAGGCAGGGTTGTCAACATGGCGAACATCCATCCTTATTCATCTTCATTGATTAAGTGGGTGGGTGGTACATCGTGGCGGCCGGCAGGGGGGGTTGGATGACATGACATGGTGATGTGTTTCCGACATCCGATGGGTGGTTGCATCAATCGGAACAAAAGTTAAAGAAAAAACAACTAGGCAACTCCCCGCCACAATGCAAAGTCCCGTCTGATGTACAAGGCAGATTACCCTGTCGGGGTTGTATTCAGAAGCTGGCCCCCGCATGTGCCGCCATGTGCATTTCACATTGTTGGTCAACAGAGCAGCCAGGGTCAGGTTTGCGCGTGCGCCCTGAACAGTGATGGAAAAAAAGCCATCTGCAGATCGACCTCCTGTGGTGGCGTCTCTTTTTTGGTCGCCTCTCGTGCTCTTCGCTCGGCAGCAGGGGGGGTGGGTGTGGTGCCCGAGACAGGTTGGCTAGCCAGTAGGTACCAAGAAGACTTGAGAACCTTGCCGAAGTTCAAGTCCTCAGGTACCGTCGAAGACATGTGTACTTCTTCTCCAGGCGAAGGTGGAGAGGGGGGGGGGGGGGGGGGGGGGGGGGGGGGTTGCCGCCGGCTATCTTGTCGGCGTGGTCGGCCGCACTTGGTTCCCTCGTCTGGGAGCACCTCGACGCCTCTCCTGTCCTTCTCACGGCATCCATACTCCAACCCCAAACTCACCTATTTATTGAGCCCTTCTCCTCCCCTCTGGAAATTGGGTCACACTCTCACATCTCCATCTCCATCTCCAGTCTTCCACAACACCTTCTCGTCTATACCCTCTCGTCTTCCACGACACCTTACTCGTACTTCGACTGGTCCTCAATATACCCAAGTCACCTCCAATCCCAAGCCACATCTCGCTCGAAGGAAGAAGTACACAGCCCACACCTCAGCCACCATGAACAACCAAGGACCACTTCGACCTACCGTTGTCTACACTGCCTTTCCAGGCCAGCCGCGACAGCACTGGCGAAAGCTGCAGCCCCAGCAGCAGGCCCGGCCCCAGCAGCAGCAGCGGCCCCAGCAGCAGCAGCAGCCCCAGCAGCAGCAGTCACAGCAGCCACGAGCCGCTGTACTGCTGCAGTCCCCCCCGACCCTCCAGCCGAGCGGCACAATCCCCGAGGCCGGAGCAGAAGTGCTCGTCGAGGGCACCCAGCCTGCCAGACAAGAGCATCCTCCGGCGTACAGCCCCCCTGTGCGCACGCGTCTTCAAGAAAACCTCGCGAACAACTTGATGAACAGCCAGAGGATCAGCGTTCGTCAGATGGGCGAGGACCTGCTTAGCTCTCCCCTGCCGTCCGCCATGATGATGCGCGACTTGGATGATGCTGACGACGACCCGTACGAGGAGATGCCCCCAATCAACCTGCGCGTCTCCACCAGGGTCAACATCTCGCGGGACAATAATCTTGTCACCATGCTTCAAACCCCCAGCGAGCAGGCCACCGCCGTGGCGGAGGCCATCGTCCAGGCCTTTAGGAGCAGCGCCATCGACATCCCCATGATCGACCAGGACGGTCGCCCGCGGCCTATCAATATCGAAGTCGACGCTGGCATGACCGTTGAGGGCTCCCACAACATGGTCGGCACCGAAGCGGTCATTGCCGATTTCCTCCGAGCCCGCACCGGCCCGCACTCCAAGCAGCAGCGTGTGCGTGCTGCGGCGGCGGCGGCGGCGGCGGCGGAGAAGGGAGTGCCAGCAGCGGGCCCTGGAACAGGGCCCGCGCTCTCTGGCCAGACAGCGATGCCTGTGCGGCGTCGCAATGCATCCGAGATGGAGTGTGACACTGAAGAGGTGGTTACTAAGAGAGCGCGCAGCCATGAGGAGTAGGCCTCGTTTCTTGGTGATGTCGCTTCGGTGCCAGCACAGGCAACAGCTGGCCAGGTATTTCCTTTACAAATTTGAACGTTAAATGCTTTTTTTTTGTTCTACATTTTCGTCGCATCTCACTTTCTTGTCCATTGGGACGCTCGCTGCAGGAGTAACGGCTGGAGCTTGAGCACAATGGCCAGGACTTGGCTGGGGGTTTGGAGCAGAGAACCATAAGCTTCGGGGTTGGGGGCAGGACGATGGGGTGGACGGGGCGAGGCAAAAATGAATGTTTGATGATGATGCAATGATTTATGACACAGAACACTGAATAAGAATGCCTTTCCATTGCCACCATGGTCCATCGCTAGAGTTCTTCAGTTCTTCAGTCTTGCTTTGATGATGGGTAGCTGTGTCAGCGGAGTGTGATGCCAGAGCATAAAAATGCCCCACACTTTGGCCATCATATACCCTACAATTGATTCCGTTTCCCATCGACCGGCCCCTGGTTCAACCAGGGATTTGTTCTAAACGCGCCGTTGGTCTAGTGGTATGATTCTCGCTTAGGGTCACACCCTGAAGCTTAGCTTGCGAGAGGTCCCGGGTTCAATCCCCGGATGGCGCCCAATCTTTTGCCGGATCCGTCTTGGATTCGCTCATCTTTTGCTCATCGCTGTTCGTCTCTGTCTCTTTCTCCCCTGGCTTCTTCTCCTGGTGTTCGTTGCGCTGCCAAGCAACCCCCCGCCTCGTACCGATCGCAGAAGCTGACGTACCACGGTGGGTGTGGCAGATCCTGCAAGCTGCCTGACAGGGGACACCTGCAGGCAACCCTATGCACGCTAATTGATTGACTGACTGGATGGAGGAGGCCGGGCTCGACCGGTCCCTGCGGGCTTCGCGATGAGGGGCGCGGAGGGATTCTCAGCTCTCCCAGGGTTCGCCCTCCATTACCCTCCTTTACCCTCACTGCCACACGCAGTCGGGGCGGCTCCAAGCTGGAAGCTGAACCGACCAGCAGTTCGCATTGCATCTCGCTGCTACATACAGCACGCATCCCACGCCAATGGCGCGCAGACGCCGCCGTTCGACGAGGCGCTAGATCTCCCCGTCTCGGACCATCCCACGCCAGGCCCTAGCCGGCGCCAACCCTCCCCCAAGCATCGTCTCATCATCCGTTGCCATTGGAAAGCTCCACTGGCAACCGGGACTGACGTACCTTAGCTTCATCAGCTTCCGTCTCCAAGCCTCCTGTTGCTACCCATACTCTGTTCCCGGCCCGCCGGCCTCCCCCAGGCCTGCCAGGGTTCAGCTGCAAAAGTATAAGGACGACGGCTGCGGACCTTCGACGCAGCGGCTGGAGACGGTCAATCGCGCTCCCTGTATACCCCGCGAAGAAATCCCCTCACAAGCGTGGGAGAGCTCACAAGCTGTTGCCCCTCTGATCTCCTCCGCACCACCCCCTCCCACCCCGCCACCACCACCACCACACATTGAGAGCCTCACACCACCGCAATGCCGAACCTCACGATCCGCAACCTGACGGCGCATGCCGTGACCCTGAAGCGTGCCGAGCGCTTCGAGGCCAAGCAGGTCACCACGGGCAGCACCCTCGGCAATGCCATTGGCAACATCACGTCCCTCCTCAACGCCACCACCTTCAACTCGACCGAGACTCACGCCGAGGGGGAGGCCCGCAGCAAGAAGGATGTCGACGTCAAGATCAACGGCTTCTCCGCCAAGGCCACCGACATCCCGGCCCCCGAGGAGAACAAGGAGGTCGTTCGCCTGCAGTTCGAGTGCGAGGGCAAGAAGTACGAGGTCGACACCCCCTCCAAGTCGGACAAGTCGACCGTGATGAAGCGCCTGTCCAAGGACGACAAGCGCGAGCTCACCGCCGTCTACATCGAGCGCCACCAGTTCCTCGCCATCCTCTCCTCCTCCAACCTCCACGCCTGGATGAAGGAGCTCAAGGACAGCTACCCGCTGCCCTCCCTCTCCATCCCCGGCACCCACAACTCGCCCACCTGCTACACGGCCCTGCCCTCCGTCCGCTGCCAGTCGGTCGGCATCACCGACCAGCTCGAGAACGGCGTCCGCTTCTTCGACATCCGCGTCTCCGCCACCCCCGACAACGACAACCTCGCCCTCGTCCACTCCGTCTTCCCCATCTCCCTCACCGGCACCAAGTGGTTCGCCGACCTCCTCACCGAGGTCTACGCCTTCCTCGAGCGCAACCCCTCCGAGACGCTCATCCTGTCCCTGAAGCGCGAGGGCACCGGCAAGGCCTCCGACCAGGACATGTCGCGCTACCTCCGCGACCGCTACGTCAAGGGCAACCCCAAGCGCTGGTACACGCGCCCGCAGATCCCCGAGCTCGGCGACGCCCGCGGCAAGATCGTGCTCATGCGCCGCTTCAACCTGGACGACAAGGTGCGCAAGTCCGAGAACGACGGCAAGGGCTACGGCATCGACGCCGCCAGCTGGCCCGACAACTGCGAGGACGGCAAGACCGGCGGCGGCGGCTTCGTGCGCGTCCAGGACTTCTACGAGGTCGACCAGAGCACCAACATCGAGAAGAAGATCAACTACAGCCACGCCCAGCTCGAGCGCGCCGCCGAGGCCCTCTTCCACCTGCCCGGCTCCGAGAAGTACAAGAAGGACGCCATGGTGCCCCTGTTTGTCAACTTTCTGAGCGCGAGCAACTTCTTCAACGCCACGTGCTGGCCCGAGCGCATCGCCGCCAAGGTCAACCCCGCCGTCATCGAGTACCTGTGCATGCGCCACGGCGAGGACGGCAAGGGCGTCAAGAAGCTCAAGATCGGCGACGCGAGCACGGGCATCGTCGTGACCGACTGGGTCGGCGCCCACGACGACTGGGACCTGATCCGCTGCATCGTGGCCTGGAACGCGAGGTTGCAGCTTAAGAAGTAGGGACCGGCGGGCGACAGGCACGGATGATCACGAGGACATGGAACGGACAGCGTGGTTCTTCAGGGCACGGATGGAAAGAGAGTAAATGTATTGAATGCTGTCAACATCTTGGGTATCGTCATTAAGTCGGTTCTTCGGGCAATGTCAGCAATGTTCTTGCAAGAGAGAAACAATTAAAAAATTGTTGTGCCCTGTATGATTCAGTTCTCCAAGGTGAACAGGAATTTTATCAATCATGGTGAACTCAGAAAGATAATAAAAAGGATGTCATCCTCAAAAGGGCGGGGAAGGAAAGAGTGTGAAGAGGGAGCACCTACATCGTAAAAGCAAAGACACTGGGTCTGACGATGTCTCGACAGTGAACCTGAGTCGAGGCCGGTCAGCAAAGACTCCAACCGCAAATTCGGTACGAAGAAGGAACGAGAAAGCTACGGCGACTTGTCAGCACATCGTCACGGCCGAGGGGAACCAGCATCAAATACCTCAAAATCAGCAAGTGTTAACTTTGTTCATGTCGACGACGCCGAAGCGAAGCCAATCAAACAGTGTGAATACAATAAAAAATGACATTTCATCATTGTAGAGAGCGCGTCTAACGACAGAGAAGGAGTCCCCAGTGGATATTTACCTGGTTTTTCCATGTCAGCCTTCCGTCTTCCGAAGACATGTAAACCAGCGTGTCGCAGAGAACAGCATCACAATCAGCTGACGAGTTTTCAACAAGAAAACCCGCCGGACCGCCCACCACAAGGTTTGTAAGTCCTCGCTGCTGCTAATGGACGGCCGGCGAGCCTTCATTTTGTCCGCCTGTCGTTCAAAGATTCCTCATATTGTGGTGGGCTCGGTGAGAGCGTGCGCGGGAGATGTGATGGTTTATGTTTACCTGGGAGGAGCGAGTTAGCTTGAGGTCAAGACAGAAAATGCTGTAGCGAAAAGAAGCTTTGGCTCATAGATCAGACAAGGCTGAAACTATTGCACCGGAATCAACATAATTTGTTCTGCATGAGGAATCCCTGTGGTGTCTGTCGTGTTCATCATGAAGAGCGAGGGGGTGGATGGAAAAAAAAGTGACGGGACAAACCTTTTGGAAGATGTGAAGCTGCGGAGCTGCTTGGTAAGTAGAATTGGTAGACCTGGTAAAGATCTCTGCCCGTCGCGCGCAGCCTGGCAGCGCAACGGGCAGACGTCGCAGGTCGCTGGACCTCGACGATTTCGATGATGGTGAGCGAGAGAGGAAAGACAAAAGCTTAGGATTTTTTTCAGCGTCGCGTTTTCAAGGTCTTTTCGAATTGAGCTAGTCCAGAATCAGCCTAGTGTTGGACCCCGCAATTGATGCGAGATGTGGCGGTGCAGCAAGATCAATGGGTGGCGAATGACCTTATCTTATCACCATTCATATAACATCCCGAGGTCATCCGCCACTCCCTCCCCGATCTCCTCCTCCTTCCCCAGGCTGCTGTCGTAACCTGTCGAGTATCAAGACTCGATCAGATTAAGACTTCATCATGGCTGCTTCGGGGGGTGTATGGGCTCCAGTAGCCCTGCGCCTGCTCCGTTCGGCCGCCACCAACGCTTCCAAAGCGATACGGAATACGTTCCCGAACGCACCCAAGCTCCAACCCGCTCCCATCCGATCCGTCACCTCTACAGGAAGACAGCCCATCCATCCGGCCGCTCTCCTCCGACAGCGACGCTCCGCACGCTGGTCGTCTACCAAGGCTTTCCAGAATGTTCAGAACGCCACCCGACGATGGATATCTTCTGTTAACACAGCACCCGGGGGTCCCCGCTTCGACCGGTCCAAGTTCCCCACATCGAACACCTCTCGCCGGGTCGCACAAGGCACCGGCCGCGCCCCCTTCGCCAGCACCCTCCGTCCGAACCTGACGGGAGGCACCCTGTGCCGCACCCAGGGTGGCTACAGCGCCGGCGGCGGCGCGCGATATTTCTCACACACCCCGGCGGCTCCGGCGCAGGTGGTCCAGAACGTCGGCGTCGCCATGCGAGCGTTCTTCCTCTCCGGACAGAAGGCCCGGTTCGACGGGCTCAACGAGCGCGGCGACAAGCGCTACAGGGCCGTCTCGGCGCTCGAGCACGAGGCCGGCAGCCGGATGGCCAAGGTCTCCCGCTTCGCTCCGGGCTCCTTCGTGGACTTCCAGCTGAGCCCCACCGTCACGGCGCTCAGCCCGCTCGCTGCCGCTTTCCCCTTCCCCGCGGGCGTCAAGGAGGACGGCGTCACCCTGAACCGCGACGGGTTCCTCGACGTCCTGTCTGAGGACTTCGGTCGCGCGCTCAAGGATCTGACGGCCATCTTTGCCGATCTGAAGCGATTGGCTGTGTTAGGAGACCTGCCCGTGACATTGGAGAAGTCGAATATCATCCGGGTACGGTTCCCTGGTGTCGACGCTGCGACGGCAGAGCGTCTCTGCGACGACGTTGGCTTGCAGCGTGGCATGATCCGCCAAGATCCCGAGTTTGACACCACTGGCGGCGTCCAGGTGGCGCTCCAGTTCCCCTTTGCGCCGGACAGTGAGGCGTCGGAGAAGACGATGACGTCTCCCGGCGGCACCCTGCGATCTCTATCCGGTCTCTCCGAGGCTTTTGACGATGCCTTTGCGGATGCTGAGATGGCGGAGAATCCGTGGCTGTCGGACCCTGAGGGCTACGAGAGCATGTCGCCGCCTCCGCTCAGCTCAGGAACGCATTGCTCAGAGGAGTTTGATGGGCTTGAGGGGATCTATCGATTCATGGAGGAGTGTGATAGGGCGAAGGGCCGGCTCTAGGGAAGCGATTGACAGTGTTTCATCCATCAGAATGGAGAATTGTAAGCTTGCGGGCAGATTTGGGATTTGGATATGGGATATGGGATATGGGATATGGGATCTGGACTCCACACTCTTTTGCACAGATACCACGACAGGCTCATCGAGCTGCTAGCCAGAGAATGGCATTTCATGTGTTCACTTTGTGAAGCAGGAAGGAAGTGATGTGATGCGGCGAGCTCACACACAGACAGCACGTTCCGTGACGCCACGATTGTGAAGACCCCTCAATGGGATGGCTGGTGGCCCATGAGACGAGCGGCCAAGGTTAGCGAGGATGTAGTCTGCCTGGTGGCTGGCTCTAGCTCAGGGGTACAGGGCGTGATTCTGCCTGGCCTGGCGCCTCAATGGGGGCCGCCGTCGAAGTACCTCACCACCTGTGCTCGTCATGCCAAACCATGGCCGTCGCCGCGGCGGAGCCTTCAGAACCTGTCAAAACGCGTCTCGACGCGCATCTGGATGCATCGTAGGCTGCAACGCCCACAATCACGAGCCAAGAGTCGCAATTGACGCAGCTCGGACGACATGGCAAGGCAGCAGTCGCCTGGTCTTGTGACTTCGCGTTGCTGGACCCTGCAGGATTTAGGCAGCACACCCCCTGTAGCGCGTTTGGTAGCCCCGCGTCTTCAGCGCCTCCGCTAATCTACGCCAAATCCAGCAAGGCATCGTTGAGCCACCGTGACAGCTTCCAGCCCAACCTGGGGTGATGCTCGGCAAGTGGCTGCTTGGCAAGAGCAATCGGTGAGCGAGTACTTGCTCAAGGGCCAGGGTCAAGATATAAAGCAACTTGTTCGCCTCCTCATCAATTCGCCTTTCGTCTCGTCTCATCACATCGTCGCCTACCACTTCCGTCCAGTCCAGTGCTATCATCTGCCTTTGTTCCGCCCTTCCATCCACGTTCATCGAGACCAAACTGATACCCCTCCATATCTCGATCTCCTCAACCATCGTTTCGTTTGGCTTCCCTTCTCACGACTTTTACGACCTTCCCTTACCCCCACCATCATGGCGACGCAGGACCTCCAGGAGCTTCCGGCTCCCCACACGGAGCTGGTCAACTACATCGCCGACCATCCGGAGAAGTCAATGGTCGAGATCATGGACCCCTACCGCCGCTATGAGGCTCAATTGCGATCCGTCTTCGCTCAGGATCGTAACAGTCCCCTGCTTAACGACCCCTACGTGAACCTCCTTCCCCTTTTCAACGACAACACCAAGAATATCAAGACTCGCGCTCGCGACCTCTCGGCCGAGTCGGAGGAAGAGAAAAGCCGCTACATCATGGCCCTTCCCGATGATAAACGCCGCGAGCACGGTTCCCCTGCCGTGGTTCAGTCGATGGCAGAGTTCCGCAAGAACTTTGGCGTCTTCTCCGAGTCGTCCCTCGTCGACATGGACTGGAACAACGTCGTGGCCGCCGGCTCCTCGGTCGTCAACTGCCTGCTGCCCGTGCCTCCCGAGTTCAACGTCAACAAGCGCAAGCTGCGCGAGTACTACCACGAGAAGTTTTGCCCTGCCTCTGACGTCGACCTTTTCTTGTACGGCCTTACCCACGAGGAGGCTATCGAGAAGATTAAGCAGATCGAGCAGGCTATTCGCGATGCCATCTTGACCGAAGTCACAGTCGTCCGAACCAAGTACGCCATTACCATTGCTTCTCAGTATCCCACTCGTCACGTCCAGGTCAGTCGCATCTGCCAAGGTTTGGCAGTAACTCCCCTAACACCACACAGATCGTTCTCCGTGTGTACAAATCCATTGGTGAAATCCTGACCGGCTTCGACATCGATGCTGCCGGTGGAGCCTACAACGGCAAGCAGGTCTATGTCACACCCCGAGCTCTAGGCAGCTTCGTTACCCAGATCAATCACATTGACCTCACCCGTCGGAGCCCCTCGTACGAGAACCGCCTGTCTAAGTACAGCCACCGCAACTTCGAAATTTACTGGCCCGAGCTGGATCGAAGCCGTGTAGATCCCACCATTTTCGAGAGGAGCTTCCAGAGGACGCTTGGCCTTGCCCGTCTGCTTGTTCTCGAACGCCTGCCTACTTCCTCTGTTCGTGACACATATCTCGACAAGCGCCGCGAGGAGCGAGGAAGGCCTGCCATCAACCGGAACTTCCAGCATCGGGTTTGGGGCAACATCAAGGAGGCACACGAGGACGAGATCGCCGACTGGGTCGATGAAACAGAAGTCTCAAACTACCATACTTTCAGTGTGCCATATGGTGAGAGGTTCAACGCCAAGAAGATCGAGAAGCTCTGCTACACCAAGGATCTTCTGCTGAATGCAGAGTGGAACCAGCACAAAGACCGCCAGGTCTATCTCCACCGCCACCCAGCCTTCTTCGGGCGCGTCCAGGACGTCATTGAAGACTGTTGCGGTACTTGCCCCAAAGCGGTCACTCCCGAGGAGGTCGAAGTCGCCGAGAAGGAGAGCGAGATCTACATCTCCGGGCCCGTGTCCTTCCTCATCGACGATCCTGGCAGGCAGCAGATCGGCTCCTTCAACCCTCTGACCCAGGATGACTGGACTGACATGGCCTATGTCGGGAACACCGCTCGCCTCTGCCAGAGCATCGTCGACGGCAACATTGATGAGGTTCTCGACTGGCTCTCTCAAGAGGGTGCTGACCCGAACCAGCGGGATTACACTGGGCGGTCGCCGCTGCACCTCGCAGTCATCAGCTCCACCCCAGACATCGCTCGTGCCCTTGTCGACCATGGCGCCCGCCTGACTGCACGCCTTGCGGATGGTAACACGGCCCTTCATCTGGCTGCGGAGCGTGGAAACGTCGAGATGGTGCGGATTCTGATGGATAGGAGCATCACTAATGAGGCGGAGGAAGAGGAGAAGCAAGATCTCCGCCGCAAGGCTCTCCGGGAAGCTTCTTCGAAGAAGACTCCGGAGTCCAGCAAAGATGCCGAGGAAGAAACCGACTCTGAAGATGGTGGCGACACTGACTCTGACGGAGAGCTCATCGACGGCGATGGAACCGAGATCGACGCTCGCACGATGGCAACCGGGTCGTTTGTCGACGTCAAGAAAGCAGACAAGGAGAAGACAGAGGACGCCGAACTAGGCGAGTCGACGGATGACCCCGACTATTACAAGAGCGACGTCCTTGCTTGGGATATTCCATGCTCGCCTCTCCACTTGGCCATCTCCCAGGGCCACGAAGAAGTTGTCACTACGCTCTGCAACGTATGTATCATAAGAGTTCCCCCTTTGATATTGTACCTAACACATGAAGCAGTACGGAAGTGATGCTCTGCTCCCAGTCAAGTTCCTCGACGATGAGAAGCAGCCAGTTGCGGCACTTCTCACACTGGCCCTGGCGCTTAGACTGCCCCAAGAAAAGGCCAAGTCCATGGCAAAGCTTCTCCTGAAGCTGGGCGCCACCTCATCTCAGGCCGATCTCGATAGCTGCACTGCTTTCCATCGATATGTCGCCGAAGGTAATCATGACCTAATCGACACGCTTTGGGACAATGACAAGTCAGGTATCAAGTCCGCAATCAATCACTTGATCCCCGGTCAAGGGTACTACAGGAGCAACGTCATCGCGCCGTTGCATTCTGCCATTGATAACGAGGATACCATCCTTGTGTTGAAGCTCCTGAACGGTGGAGCGAACCACACCATCGATTTCGCAACTTGGTTGAAGGCGGCGAAGATGTCCAAGGGAGCCGACCAGCTTCGTGATTATACGGACAACCAAAGGAAGTTCGCCAGGTCCGTGGAGCAGCCACTCATTACTGCCGTCAAATACTGCACCGATCTTGAAATGGCTATAAAGCTGGTCGAAATGGGCGCCGATCCCAATACGCCCACCAGCGAAGGTCAGTCGGTAATCCATGATGAGTGGCAGCGCAAGTACAACAAGGGACAAACCGTCCTGGATGTTGTGCGTGAGCAGCTGAAGCCACTTCGGAAGTACAAGGGTGAACGTTTCCGTGAGAAGAAACCGCAGCTTCACCAGGGCATGCAAGAGAGACTCGAGAGCCTGGACAAGGGCTCGTACGAGTACATGACGACTCGCAGGGATGTCAAGTACCGAGAAAGCAGGTTCAAAGACGACACCGAGTCATACGAAAAGGAAAAGAAGAAGTTCGACAAGGAGCAGAAAGGTCGAGACCTGAAGGCGACCGCAATCAAGGAGGTCATCGCTGAGTTGGAGAAACTGGAGCAGATGCTGATCGGAAGGGGAGGCAAGACGTTCTACGAAGCCTACCCTCAGGTCCCGGAGCCGGAACAACGCACAGGCGGCTACCGCTATCAGTATGATAGCGACAGCGGCAGTGATAAGAAGAAGAAGGAGGAGAAGCAGCCGGTGTACGAGTGGCAGATCACGTTCTCTGGCACTAGCGACGTCACGGAAATTCGAAGGCTTGCTTATGTTGAGCTGTACGTTCTGAATCCCCTTTCACTTTGCTCACATTGCTAACTACTGTATAGTTTTGAGGCTGCTTGGAACGGCGATCTTGAAAGGATTCAGTCTCTTACGCTCCAGGCCTGGGGCGAAAACCAAAACGAGCCACCCCTGAAGGCTTCCGTCAGTGACTCCGACGGTAGCACCCCGTTTTCTCTCGCCTTCCTCCGAGGACATCGTGATGTGGCGAAGGGAATCCTCGAGATTATCAAGGCTCAGTACTCTCCCGTCGAGAAGGAGAAGTCTCGTTACACGCTTCGTACCGGTAACCCGGACTCCGACGATGAAGATGATGAGGGTTCGGAATACGACTCAGATGAGACCGGCACCGTGGAAGGGAAGTCTGACCACCCCAAGATTGTGGCACAGGCCGTGGACAAGAAGTTCACCATCGACAACATTGGCCAAGTGTCAATGCATGTTGATTCACACGAAAAACCGGTCAGGAGCTTGGTTGGAAGCGTCTTGTGCTTCAGTCCCAAGAACTCTGACGATGACTACGTCAAGGACAGTCTTTTTGGCTACGTGATCAGGCATGATGATCATGCAGGACTGAAGTTCCTCCTGGACCTTGCGGCTCACTACTCGGGCGAGAAGTATGCCGAGGACAGTGATGACGATGAAGACAGCAATTTCTTCTTGTTCCCTGAGAGCGATTTCAGATGGGCGGTTGAGCACGGCAAGACGGCCGCACTAGCCGAAATCATCAAGAGAACTGGTGCCGGAATGCCTCTCGACCATCTCGTTAAGAAGAGTGGCTTGGAGCTGAAGCAGAAGCCAAAGTACTACCAGGGCCTTTCGGTGTACGGCAAGAAGAGGTACGAGCCCCCAGATGCACCGCGAGATGTCTTCGACACTGACAATGATGTAGAAAGGATTGGGCCACTGCCGGCCGCAACCTGGTTGTTAGATCTACCGGGCTCAAGACCCCGCCTCTGCTTTATGCCGCGCTGGCAGGCAACATCGAATCTGTCGAGTGGTTTTTGAGCGATGCCCCTCTCCGGTGCTACGTCGAGTTTGGACAGTCCAAGGTCGCCAGCGGAGACCCGAGACTGAAGCATCTCAACCAAGCACCTGGTGGGTTTGACCGAGCCGTTGCCAAATGGCTTGGCATCCAGAGTAAGTTTCTTGGGTTTCCTAAGCAGTGCAAGGTTAAGCAAGGTTAACAATTGTGCAGACGAGACGGTTCTTCACTGCGCTGTCATGGGCCCAGCAAATGAGAAGACCAACAAGGTCATCCAGTACTTGATCCAAGCATGCCCGAACTCTCTGGAATACAAGTC
Organism: Verticillium isaacii; assembly: GCA_002851775.1. Taxonomy (NCBI): domain Eukaryota; kingdom Fungi; phylum Ascomycota; class Sordariomycetes; order Glomerellales; family Plectosphaerellaceae; genus Verticillium; species Verticillium isaacii. The sequence goes on along the minus strand of NMXN01000007.1, from coordinate 1,424,544 downwards.
AACGCTCGGCGACACCCCTCTGTGGCTTGCCTTCTACCTTGGCCGCATCGACTTTGCCAAGTCTCTCATCGATGCTGGAGCAAACCAGTTTGTCCGCAACAAGAAGGGACAGAACATTATCCACGCTGCGCTGCACTGGCTTCCCAAGGCCCAGAACCTAAAGGAGCTTCTTGATCTTATGGACCCCAACCTCAGGAACCATCTGCTGGTGCAGAGAAGCAACCTACAGGACGATGGCACGACTCCCCTACACATGTGGGTCAACAACTGCCCGACGGCTTTCAGCCACAACGGCAACAACAAGTGGAAGGGCTATAACAATGAGAAAGAGGCAACCGCCGTGCTCGATCTTCTTCTTGGGTACTCCGGTGGCGCTGAGCTCCCTATGCTCAACGGTGCTGGCGACACGCCCCTCCACTCGGCGGTTACCGCGCACAAGAAGACCCTCATCGACGCTCTTCTGACCTACAGGCCGAGTCTCCTCTACCGCGAGAACGCCGTTGGCCGGACCCCGGCAGAGGTCGCCCACACACGGGTCATCAGCAACAAGTTCAGGCAGCCACGTTCTCTCCCTTCTCACCACAGTACCTGGAACAGTCCTAGCAACCTGATCCAGCGCAGTGCCGACAAGTTTGTCCACGAAAGACGTGGACGAGACGCGAAGAACAGTGAGAACAAGGAAGACGAACAAGTCTGGGACCTCCTCGCCGGATATCTCGAGCGCCACCCCGGCGAGCGCAGGCTCGTCTCCTTGAGCGAGGCCAACGACGTCGCGAAGCGTCTGGGCGAGGAGTACAAGGCCTCACGATACTTCAGCATTCAGGCTCGGGGAGACGACGATGAGGAGGAAAAAGAGGACAACGACGAAGATGCCGGTGATTTCGCTGCGTCTCAGCGTTGGAGCCAGGGAGGCAACGCTTGGAAGCCGGATGGTGCGGAGACTGAGGCATCTCAACCCTGCCCTGGGTGTGGCGAACACCATGATTAGGAGTCACACGGATGACTGCAGACTGATTGTGACGATGAAATGATGGAGTTTTAAAGGCCAATTTGCTCTGGACTCGCTCCGAATAATGGGTTGAGTGTGTTCGTTAGTTTACTTATTTGTGATGAAATATGGGCTGAGAATTTGCTGTCTCTGATCTTTCTTGCAACAGTTGGCGACCCCTTGATGAATGTTGGTAGTTAAGACTGTGACCCTGAAGAGATGCGTGATGCCATCCCCTGGAACTCCGTGCACTACGGCAAGAGGAGCCTACGCGATCCATGTCTGTCGGGAAGGATCTAAAGTAAACCTTGTTCCGGCAAGACTGGCCGTAATCAGGCGAGTTGCTTCCACATGCCGTCAGGTCGAGATGTGCAACCCCCTCCCAACGGCTGCACAGAGATCAACCGTCAGCTGGGCTACAGGGTCGTACGACTAGTGGGAGCTACATTCGCTAAGGACGTTTTGTACCTCGGCCTCGAATCGCTTTGCGTTCCGATCCTTCCCTCGATGTGAATACAGGGCTGAAAACACTTCTGGCTGGCGTCAAGTGAGTATAGAAGGATGGTAATAGCAGCGCCGCTAGGAACAGAGCTCGACATTCCCGGAGCGGAATGGGGCACATCCGGGCGTGTGGTAGTTGAACCATGTAATCAAGAAGCTTCATGATCTCCAGTACCGGATCACCCTTGTTGATGATCAGATTGATGAGATGAACGATGTGGGCTACCTAGCCCGATGAAGGCCTACGGACCGAAGCGCATCGTGAAAAAGCCTAGGCGCAGGGTTCTGATGTGGATCATGGTCGATATGGGGTTTGTTCGCCAGGCCTCCGACCAACGGGTTCAGAAGTCGGAGGCTGATGAGAGTTTCTCGTTAATGACAATGGATGTCCTTGGCATCCAATGTAAATCGCTGATTCAGCCTAGCTGCGGTTCTCTCGCAGATGAGATGAAATATCAAATAGCCTCGCCCTTCCTCGCCCTCTCGCGTCCTAGTCCTCGTTCTTCAGCTCTGCTGTTGACTTACCATTTAGGCTATATCTCACGTCCACTGTCTTCACTAACACCCCAGACCAGCCTGAGAATAGTATGGCTTTAGAAAGGTGACCTGTGACCGCCAGAATCATGGCGCACTGAACCTGAGTGGGAAACGCAGGACCGACTTGAGGATCGCAGGAAGTGCATATTCATTGGCTTTTGAGTCAGACGTGCTGACCTCCGAGAATTTGATCTGGTTGAGCTGGGTTGTCATTGTTGATCTGCTGGTCATTAAGTATCACAAACGCTGCGCGACCCCCTAAAGCACGAAACGCAACACTGAACCGACTTTGGTCCCTACCTACGACTGATCCGCGGTCGTCGACGCTTTCAGAAGCTCCCTCCCTCGCGCGACGATTCGCCCATTCTCAACGATCGTTTCCTCTCCTTGCCCGTCTGTGGCAACGTGCGCCATGTACGCCGCCAGCTCATCAATCTTGACAACCCAATTCTCGCTCATCAGCGAGCCCATCACCCCGCCCCCGATCATGCTGTTCATGATGATGCCCCCCGGGCGGAGGATGAACGCCTGCCACTGGTCAGGATAGCTCTCCGCCACGGCGAGCGACCGGGTCTCTGTCCTGCCCTGTCGTAGGTGTAAGTCGTTCGTCACGGGAGAAGGGACCGCAGGGGATGCGTACCTTGATCTTGCGCGCCTGTTCCAGGAAGTACAGCCGCTGGTCCTGGTCCTGCCGGACGAACTTGCCGCTCAGCAGAACGAACCTGAACCGCGGGCCCGCCGGCCTTTCGTCTCTCAGCACCTTGGCGAACGCCTCCTGGAAGGCAACGGGATACTCCAGGTTCACGACGGCGTTGTTGTTGTCATAGGTGCCCATCGCCCTGGAACGGTTAGCATTTTTTGAACCTCGGCGCAAGTTGGAGGTGGGGGGCATGCTCCTACCAGATCATGGCGGCGGCGTCCTTGTGCGCCTGCAGCACCTCCTCGGGCCACCGCGCAAAGTCGTCGATGATGACTGTGGTGATTTTGGGGTTCGTGGCGATCTCGGCTGGCAGTTCTCGCCGCAGGACCGCGACGACGGACGTGATCTTGGGGTGGGCGAGGCAGGCCTGGAGCGCGCCGCCGCCGATAGCGCCTGTCGCGCCGGTCAAGAGGACTTTCATGGTTTTGGTGGAGATGATTGTTGGTGATGAAGTGTTAGAGCAATTGGATGGAGGTTTTGAATTGATAATAGCGGGTATGAGGTTTGCGTTGCTAGGGCATCCCGGGGTTGAAATAACATTCGGATCCTTCAGGCAACGGGCCGCTGACGAACGTGCTGAGGTTGCGACGCGAGATCGAGGCCTGTTCAGGTAGGCAGCAAAGTGGAAACGCAACGATCTATCAATTGCGAGAGGATCAGTATCTGACCGCTCGGCAAGTGAAAGACGTCAGTGGATTGATAGAATTGTGTAAACCCCCGTCAAGCACGGCCCTGTGGAATGCCGTCTAAGATGAGCCCCAGCATCCAGCCCTCATCTGTTAGACATGTCACTTGGGAGACCAGCCGGCGAACAAACAGCCAATCGTGTATTCATTTATTCGTCCGTTGACATAGCAGCAGCCAAAGCAGCAGCTTATGTCGAGCCCTGGGTATCTCTAATCCTAAGCCATCCTGATAACTCCACGTGTTCCCACAGCCAGGCCATGACCGGCTGTCTCTCGCAAGACATGGGACGAGCAGCACGTCCATCACTCCTTGATGTGGACCTCTAGGGAGTCCATGTCCTCAATGTCGGCGTCCTCGACGGTCGTCTCGCCATCCAACTGTTCTCCGTCAAAGTGGAGCTGGACCTCGATGCTCTCCGGCACCTCCCGCACCTTGCGGAACACCTCCACAAGTTCTGCGATCGTGGTGTTCGACCGCGCCGTCGTCTTGACCGGCTCGCCCGTGCGCGCCTTGAGGATGATCTTGATCTTCTTCTCCTTCTCCTCGGGCGCCTCGTCGACGGCCACCCCACCCTCCTCTTCGTCGGAGTAGTCATCCAGCTCGCCGAGGTCGCGGAGACGCTTGCGCTCCTCCTTCTTCTTGTGCTCCTCCCAGAGCTCCTCGGTCCACATCTCCATGTGCACCTTGGTCCACCCGTCCGAAAAGCCCTCGGTGTCGTGGGCGTTCCTCGTGGCGGGAGACTGCAGCCTGCCATTCTCCGCAGCTCGGATTTGCAGGCTGTTCAGCGTGGTTGAGTCGTACAGCCGGCGGCCGCGCCAGGTGATGAATGTGGTGGCGCACTTGTCTTCGGGAAGCTCAATTTCGTACCCCTCGGTGCGGTTCCAGACATCGCGCAGCTTCCCCATGGGCTTCCACAGCGTGTAGAGGTACTTGGCGGGCTTCGCGTTGGGGATCTGCGACGTCATGAGAATGGTGATGCGCGTCTGGTCGGCCTCGGTCGGGTTGGCCTGGGCCTCCTCGGCCTTCTTCTGGCGCTCGCGAGCGGCGCGGATGAACTCCTCAAACTCGTCTTCGACCTCGTCGGCAGAGGCCTCCTCCTCTGCGAAAGGGTCGTCGTCGATAATGATGGCGTCGTTCGAGGTGGAGCGCGCGCCTTGCAGCTTGCGCACAGGCGTCGCACCGTAGCCGTCGTCCTCGCTATCCTCGCTGTCGTCGAGGGAGATCACGGGCTTGCTGTCAGCCGTGGAGCCCTCCTTCTTGGGTGTACGCAGAGCGAGAGACGTCGCCGCGCGTTTCGAAGGCGTCCCGAGATACTCTTGTTCTTGGGAATGCCTGGTCTTGATCTTGCGGTCGGTGGATTCGTCACTGGTGCGCGAACGCTTGGAAGGGGGTGTCTCAATGTGGTCTCTGGAGGAGGGTTAGCAGGTCCAGACGCCAAGCAGAAGGGAGAAGACGAACTCGAGATCGTCGTCGCTATCGCCGATTGTCCTCTTGACATCTTGAGGGCGGCTGCTCCGGCTGCGACTGCGGCGTCCGTGGTCGTCATTGGAGAGTCGCGCTCCTTGGCTGGGGCCATCCGAGTCCTCCTGCGCGTCGTCGTCGACAGATGTTGCCCGCCCCTTGCCTTTGTTGCGGTGAGAGTGCTTGCGCTTGCGACGGCGCTCCTCCTCCTCGGCGATGACCTTGGGGAAGAACTCCTTCGAGCGCTCGAACAAGCTGAGTCCGTCGTCATCGTCGGACCCCTCCTTCTTGTTGGGCTTCGGGTTCGAGTTCTGGCGTAGGGCGGTGGGCTTGAAGGGCAGCCACCGCTTGGGTGCTGGTGCAGGTGCTGTAGACTCGGCCATTGTTAATGGCTGGCTGGGTGTTGCTCCAAGTGGTTCGGTAGAGTCGAGCAAATATGATGGGAGAAGAAAAAGAACGTGCTAGATGCAAAAAAGATGGACCAGAGGCTGCGGGCTCTCTGCAAATTTCATCTCATCCTGGGCGGTAGCAGGTGGGCGCCCCGGCGATGTGATGTGAATCGTGGTGAAGCTTTCCTTTCTCGGGTGTCTCGTTGGCGCGAAAGTTGAATGTTGATGGGTAGGAAGAAAACATGACCCACTTTCCGCTGTTAGTGGTGGAGGTGGGGGGTCGTAGCTGCTTGTACAGCTGCAGGGAGGGACAGGACAGGGCAGGGACACACCAGTACCGGCGATGGTAATTGGCGATGATGTATCTAGGTACCTGCCCGCACTAACGCGCACAGACCAGCTGATGCGCCTGCCGCACCTCACACAGCCTTCTGCCTCCTGCCTCTGTCTATCTATCTGTCTGCACATCTCACTCAACATCACCGCATCATCTCACCTCGACCGCCGCCAACCCAACACCACCTCGCGTCCCCCCCGAGGCCCACACAACCCACCAACATGGAGAACGGCAACCCCAGCGCGCCGCAGGGCGAGGGCAAGGATCCTTCGAGCTTCCTGAGCGACATCATCGGCAACCCTGTCACCGTCAAGCTCAACTCGGGCGTCGTCTACAAGGGTGAGTCCCGGCCCGTGGCTGTCAAGACCTTGAAGCACACGTACTGACCTGGAACAACCAGGCGAGCTTCAGTCTGTGGATGGCTACATGAACATCGCGCTGGAGAAGACGGAGGAGTACGTCAACGGCACCAAGCGGAGGGCATACGGCGACGCCTTCGTCCGAGGCAACAACGGTACGTGATGAGACGCCCGGCCCTTTTCAAACGAAACATTCCTGACATGTGTCCAGTTATGTACATTTCTGCCGACTGAGTGCGTGATGATGGTCATAATCCTCACCCGGGTGTCGGCCGAGACGTCGTTCAGACATGTCACGATCAGTCTTGACCCGCGCCATCAACCCAAGTCCAAATGAATATACCCACGATTTTTTAGCTCTGATGAAAATGCTGCAGTGCATCGCCTCTAGTCTCACCTCGAGAACCTCACCTCTAGTGCCTCATCTCTAGAACCATCTCTAGTGCCTCGCCTCTAATCTCTTTACAGCCGCGAGGTCCACGCAAAGAACGTCTTGCCATGCAAGGCCACCTCCCCCTTCTCATTCCTCTCGACGCTCTCCTCCCGCAGAATCTCCTCCAACCTCGCCCTGAACCCCTCGAGTGCCTCCCCCTGCAGCACGGCCACCTGGCTCAGCGTCGCCAGCCGCTTCCACAGCGCCTCGGGCGTCAGCCACACCGTGAACGGCACGCTGTCCTCTCCGATCGGCACCGAAAAGTACGGCGCCTTGTCGTCGTTCGCCGTCGCCAGCCCGGGCACCGCGTACTCGGCCACCGTCCGGAACGGGTTCGACGCCTGCTCGTCAAAGCACGCCCGCCACGCGTTGTTGCGGAACCGCGCCTGTCCGTCCCCATCCAGCGAGTGGATCAGCTCGTTGAGCGACTGCTCCCACGGCGTCACCGCCTTCCACCCGGCCGGCTTGTTGTCTGGTCCGTCAGCTGCGTTCAGAGAAAAAAAAGCGAGCACACCGGCTGCCGTATTACTCACAGTCCTCAATGTTCCAGATCAGCCCCAGCCCGGCCCGCGGCTTCAGCACCCGGTGAATCTCCCGCAGCGCCTGGCCGTTCGCGAACCAGTGGAACGCCTGCGCGACGACGCACCCGTCCCCCCACCCGTCCTCCAGCGGGATCCCCTCGGCGAAGCCGTCCCGCACCTCCACGCCCGCGAGCCCCTTGCGCGCCAGCTCTCCACGCATCCCCGCGTGCGGCTCCACGGCTACCACCTCGAACCCCTCGTCCCGCGCCGCGAGCGCCTCGGTGAACTTGCCCGTGCCCGCCGCGAGGTCGAGCACCCGCCCGCCGTTGAGGCCCGCGAGGCCCAGCCGTTCGAGGAACCGCGCGACGGTCGCGGGCGGGTACGACGGGCGGTGCGCGTCGTAGCTCGAGGCGTCGGCGAAGCCGGACTGGGCGCCTTGGTGAAGCGTCTGGGTCATGGTGGTCTTGTGGTTATTTTTATCTTGCGGGTTTTGCCCAGGAATGTTGAAGCCGTCGAATAGAGAAACACAGAGAGTTACGGGGACGAGCAGAGAAGCATCATCACGCGGCACCTGAGCTCCTTATCATTGTAAATCCCCAGACCTGGATTGGCCTCGCCTGGCCCCGTCGCGGGGGGAGGGGGGTTCCACGTCATAGGCAGCCCTGGGCACGCGACGATCTGCCGACAACGGGGAGACAGCGCGCGCCCCAGGTCCGCGCGGGGTTGGGTCGGTTCGGCCCCCCGGCATCGAGGCGAGCGAGACGCGCCGAAAACCGAGCACATGCGGGCGGAGATCCGAGGATTCGGCGTCCTAGTGACGTCCCCCAATCCCCCTGTCTCTAACGTCGCAGACGGGCTCCCGCGGGAATGATGAGGACATCCCGCGGATGCATGCTTCCTCAAATGTAGGTTCGAGACACGACGCGTTTGGCCTCAAATGGCGGGGTTGGACGTCGGTGTAAATGATCACGTACGCCGGAGGGCGCTTAAAATTAACAGCTAGCTGCGGAAGTACCCCGAACCCAACCGAACCCCTTTTCGTATGCCACAACGCCTGATATGCGCGCAGGATCAACCGCGTTCGCCAAAAATTAACCCACGAAATTCACATCATCAGGACAATCCCTAGACTCGTCAACGAGGAGCGTTCTTGGGCGGACTCTTCTGCAACCTCGCCCCACCACCCAGGGATGACGTCCTTGGGTAGTTCCGTCGCCACGCCGACTCCGCGTCCGCTTCGTCCCCGCTGCTGTTCTGCCGCGTGGGGAACGTGCCGGCGGGCAGGACCTCGAAGCCGGGGTTCACGCTGCGGCGCGACCGGTTGGCGTGCATGTCGCCCGGCGCAAAGATCGGCGCCGGCATCAAGGGCTGGCACACGCGCTCCTGCCATTCCAGATCACCCAAGAGGCTGACCGCGGGTTCGGGCGACGACCTGGGCTCCGGGGTGGCAAAGGGATTCGACTCCACGGGGCTCGGGGTCTGCGCGGCCCTCGAGGCCGACGGTGACCGGGTGTTCGTGCCATAGGTGGAGCGGCGTGAGCTGGTCGGGAACCCGCCGGTCGTCTGGGAGCTTTCGGCGCGGTGCCAGGTGGGTCGCCGGGGGGCGCTGGTATGGTATTTGCTGACGGGGGTCGGGAACGGCTTGCTGGTGTCGGGGGTCTCATAGTCGGAGGAGGATACGGAGCTCCGATCGCCGACGCGGCCGGAGTCCTCTGACGTGTCGGCGTTGTAGGCGGTCGTTGGGAGATATGTCTGGACGACGGGCCTCGTCGGCGACTTTCCTTCCAGCTGCCTTAGGGCATCTTGTTGGCTTGCCGAGCGACTGTGTCCAAGGCGTTGAGTGGGTGGTGTTGGTCGGTAAGTTCTCGGGGCCTGGGGCTGAGGATTGCTGGGGTGAGAGCCAAGCGCGCCGGCGGCGAAGGGTTGCTCGACGATGGAGCCGTCGGAGGGGGTTCGTCGGGACGACGGCGCAGACGTCGAATTGGTTGTATCAACTCCCTTGCCCTTCCCAATGGCCTGTTCGGAAACGACGGTGCTCGTCGACACGAGCCTCGAGTGGCTGCCTGTGGGCGACGATGGCCTCGAGATCCAGATGCCGTCGACCTGGATGCCGCTCTGGATGGCGCGGACGCCGAAGGGAATATCCAAGACTTTCTTGCTCGCGGGCAGGCCAGTCTTGCGCAACTCTTCGATGTGAGCACGCTTCTCCTCGTCGATGACCTCCTGCTTCTTCAGGTAGCGGTTGGTCCAGAAGAGCTTCATGTAACCGGCGACAAAGACCAGGGCGATAGCAGCGCCGAGACACTTCAACTTGTCAGTTCAACGGGTCGGCAGACGAGTGTGAGGGGATGTATGGCTTACGAAGGTCATCTGCTGCCACAGCTCCCAAGACATGAAGAAGGTCGGCATGGTGGGCAGTCGTAGATCTCGCAGGCGGCAAGAAAGCGGAAGGAGGAGCGAGAAAAGCTGCAACGGCAGAATCCAACGTGATGTTCAATATTTCAACGAAAGTAAGGCAAGAGCGAGCCTCGTAGCGAGGTGACTGCCCAGGTTGCGGAGCGAAGAATATGCGAGGAAGGTGTGGCTGAGTGTGCCTTCCCAAGGAACGAATGGCTGAGGCAGGTGCGAAGTGATTATTCAAAAATGACGATGGGTGAAGTCGAAAACGATATGTTTGCCGGTATCAAACCGATTCAAGGCGAATGCAAAGGGGGGGAGGCAGACAGAACAGACACAGGTCTAACCACCGACGAAAGAGCGTGAGAAAACCTCGGTGAGGAGGGAAACGAGAGACGGCCAACGAATATACCTGACCAACAAGCCGGGAGGATCAGAACGACACAGCAGAGGCGAACCTCAGGAGACCGGGTGCGCAGGCGGGTGCTCGCAGGTTATCAATGAAACAGAAACAGGTCGCGGGTACCAGCATGTCTACCTCCCGCTCGCCCCTCGCTTCGCCCAGCCCGCCCCGGGCATCTCGTCCGTCCGTCCCATGGCTCCATCTGGTGCTTGATCTGAAGGCGAGAGCGGGGACGACGATCTTGGAACAGGTGCGTGATCTCGTCCACCCGAGTGGAGGGCAAGTTCCTGGGTTCCTGGGTCTTCCGGTCACAGACGAACTAGAACAGGGATCGAAGTTTGCAACGGCTTCATCTGTGCGCTGTGCCTTGCAGCATCAGAGGGCTGAGGAGGCGCTGAGGAGACCGTCGTGGTCGCACCACCACTCCACCCGCTGCCTCTGTCTCTGCCTGTGACGACGTTGGCGGCGAAGCGAACCTCGACGACGGCCCAGTCGGCCAAGCATGGCGTGGCTTGGCGGCTACGGTCCCTGCGCGTGGTGAGAGTGTTTGGATCGATCGCTGGCCCGAGTCTGGCAACACATCGGCCGAAACAGCCCTGCACCCGGGTTGCGACAAAGGAAAATTCTCCTTCACCGAAGCGCCAGCAGACGGGATCACGGGTCGTCGTCGTCGAGGAGGGACGTCGACCCGAGCGAGTGGGGAGCACAGATGCCAGCACTGGGTTCACTCGCGTGCCGGACCCCTTCAGAAACGGCGCTACGCCTAACTTCCAGACAAAGCCGCCCGGCGCACACGCCTCGACGAGATCGGATCGCCCCTTGGCTCGTCTGTGCGGGTGCAGATCCCGCGTGCCGCTCACCCGCCCAACGTGGTGAGCCACGAACAAGAACCATGAGCCACCGTCACGCTCGCGCCGGTGCGGGCTCCGGTGGGCGCTCCGGCGTCTCGGGGTGCTCCCCTGTCGATCGCAACCTCACTCGGCCGGGTCGCGACCAACGGCGGCGGCTCGAGGGTGCGGTTCGAGGGCGACTCATGGCGAGCTATCAGAGAGAACCAGTCCTACAGTCAGTGCGAGCATGGTCTTCTTTAGACCTCCCTCCCACCTGGCGTGGTCAATAATCAACATGCCTGGTCTCTGCTCGCCTTTTCTGGCGTACACTGTTTGTCGGATCATTGTTGATTCATGTGGATTCTAGTACTGTCTTCCTCTGGCTTGCTGCAGTAATAAACGATCAAGCATCGAGCATTGGGCACACCACACGACTCATCTCTGCCTATGCTTTGGAACAGACCGTGAGCTACCGCCGACGGGACCAGATGCACCAGACTCAGACTGCTACTTCGACCGCCGCTTCAACTCCCGCTCCGACTCCCGCTTAGACTCTCGCTTCAACTCCCGCTGCTTTCTAGCTTCCTTCATCAGTGCTTCGTGCACTCTCTCCGCTCGCCGCCGATGTGCCTCTGATTCCCGCATCTCCCGTGCCTGCAAAACCGTCAGAATAGGCACACTGTGGGTGTAACGGGTGAGCTGTACCTCCTGAGGCGATGACACACTGAGAGCTGCTACGGGGACCTCGGGGCGGTGCTCATCTTTGATGCATCCACGAATCCTCGTGACCACCGAAGGGTGCATCCAGTCATCGCCGGTTCCAGTATTCTGGCGGGCTTCGAACTCCACCCATTCGCCCTTGTTCCAATGGTTGTGAAGATACACGAGCCGGGGATTCCGGGGCAGCGGCTGGCAACTGGATTCTGGCGACGGGGGTCTATGTTGATACTGCGATCATGCTCAAGTCAGTCACAGAGAGAGCCATGTCTGAGGCGTGCCAGGAGCGCGGCCTCCTCACTCACCTGCTGAGTTCCGAAAGTCTCGTCGTCATACGAGTATTCGTCCTCGATGTCCTCTTCGGGTCTGTAAGAGCCCGCGCGGCCTGGGTGCTCTGCAACCTGGTAAGAGGCAGCGTCTCCGTAGGAGTCCCCTCCGTAGGCTGCCTGGTCCTGATACCCCCGCGTCATGCTGTCCCCGTCCCCGACCTCGTAGTGTGCGACGAAGGCCGGCACCCCCGCCTGGGAGAGGATATTACCGGTGTATCGTGAACTGGATGCGTCATCCCATTGCGGTTCCTCCGGCCAGTATTCCTGTTCCTTGTCATACTCTTCCCTTTCCGCTCTCGCGCTGTGTTGAGGCATTCTGGTAACAGGAGCAGTTTCACTATGACGGCCCCAAGCACTCCAGAGATCGTGGGTTGCCGCGTCCAACAGTTCTGTACAACGGCCAAACTTGGGGGACAATACAGGGAGGGCTCCTTTAAAGAGGGGTCATCTAGTTGCAAAACATCCATCTGCTCGAGCTTGGCGGCAGCCTTACCATGTCGCTGGCCCGTCTCGCTCGACGCCCGTGCCAAAAGTGCAAACGCCAAGCACAGCGGTCACTCGCCAGGCGTTTTCCTTCGGGTGTTCAGTCCGACCTGAAATTGGTGTGCTGCGCACTGAGTGGACGAGTGCCACGTAGGCCTGCAGACGCCAGAATGATCATGCCCATCTCTGATTCCTGCGAGGTGCAGGACGGCTGAAGCGTAGGCAAATCACATACAGGTAGTAAATCGCAGATGTCTTACTTTTATCCTGGAGCCATCCTGGGTCTTTCACTCCGTGTAGCTGCTGGCCGTGGAAGACACGGGCATTGGGGCTAACATGTTGCCCAGGCCGTCCAGCATCTGGCGATGATGTCAACCATCCACCCGCCAAACTGGCTGTGGGACGAACATATGATCTGGATGAGGCCTTTGGTCGGGTCAAATTCCTAGCGATCATTCGATCAGGTGGCAGTACTACATGCAATCTTGGTAGTGAGAACTTCAAGTAGCGGAACAGTCTTGATCTCTGTCGTGCGACTTGATCCGTACGTTTGACACAATGCTACTATTCACAGGAATTCTATCATTCTAAATCGATTCAACCTGCCTCTCGGCCGGTCCGTCGCCGTTCAGAAACACCACGTTCACCGCAGCGAATGCCGCCGTCGCCGCGAAGACCTCTATAGTGCGGCCGTTGGTCATGATGACCAGCGCGAGCGAGAAGACAGCTGAGAAGACGACCACCAGGCCCAGCTTCAGGGTCTCCGACTCAATGTTGTGAAGGACAACGATGGAGCACATGGGCAAGACCGAGGCCATCACCGTAGTGACCACGCGTATGATCGACACCAGCAGCGCATCCCTGTACTCATACACCGTGGGGCTGTCGTAGGGAGCGAGCGGCGCCTGTCGCCATCGTCAGAGGTCTCCGTACCGCACCTGATGAACGGTTCCGTAATGGATGAGGAGGGGGGGGGGGCAGGGGCAACACACCTTGTATCTCTTGCCTATGACGGTGTGGAACACTGGTATCAACGTCTCCGTGAACCATCCGGAAAAGACGTCCTGGTTCTGGCGGGCTTGGACGCCCACCAAATCTTCGGTGAACTTCTCGTCCCAGGCCTTCTTGTCGAGACCCAGGAGCGGATAGTCGCCCATGGTGGGCCGAACAAACCAGCTTCGCAGGAAGCTGATGTCATACGCCCTCGGCTTCTCGAGGCTCATGACCTTGGCGACCTTCAGCAGCGTGTCGTCTGCGGCCCGCGGCGGCGTGGTTTCAGCACAGAGTCCTCGGGAGTCGGCGAACGGTTCTTCGATGCCCGCCAGACGTACTTACTGTACCTGTCCAGCGCTTCCCGCAGCTCGAGCCACTTCTCCCACTGGCGGGTGAGGTCCTCCGAGTCGCCCTGGCTGAGGGACCACCAGTCGTGCGCGTGGTGGCCGCAGCCCTCGCGCGCGGCGTCTTCCGCGGCGATGAAGCCGAGCTCGTCCTCCAGGTGGGCGATCTCGGCCTGGAGGTACAGGAGGTTCTGAATGTTGAGGGCCCGGTAGGATCGGAATATTGCGAATTCCGGCTGCGAGGCCATGAACCTCGCGACTTTCGGATAGCCCGCCATGGCCGCGTGGGAAGCCGTCAACCGGGGGCGGGNGGGGGGGGGGGGGGGGGGGGGGGGGGGGGGGGGGGGGGGGGGGGGGGGGGGGAGAGCAGGAGGCGAGAACGAGAGAAAGTATGCTTCCCACGGGAGGGAGGGTGATACCTGGGCTTTATCCCAGTCACTTACACGTCCCGGTGCGCCGACTCTGCGAGGTGCGTCCAGCCACATCACGGTGCCAAGCCCCCCGAGAAGCAGGCTGCCTTGGGTGTACCACGTTGGCGCGGAGCCTGGTTGTGGTTGCGCGGGTATTGATGACAAAGAATGGCGTATAGGATCACGAGCCCGATCGCTTCTTGGTGCGTAGGTAGTTTTCATAGCCAGCCTGATTCGGCATGTGACACCCCGCGGGCGTGTCATCTTTCGCTGCGGTGTTGTGTAATCCAGGCTAAGAGGGGAAGGGTTCTGCTCAGCTGCAGATTGCTAGTAGTATCCAGCATCAGGCTGACAACGCCTTTCGTCAAGTATGATTCATGATGTTCTCTTGCCTTCAAAAATGTCAACATGAATAACCGTGATACACCGTGATACACCGTGATACACCATGAAGATGCTCAAACCCGTGCAAGTGTCTTCTACCGGCTGGAGGACGGACCAAACACACCCCAAAGCCAAGACAAGCCTCCCGACTTCCGCTGCTTGGTGTCCTTCTCTTGCTTCACCTCCCACTTGGTCATGCGCGCCTGCAGCCGGTTGAAGTACTCCTGCTCCAGGCGGGTTAGGCTGCCGGTCCACTGCCTCTTCTTGGCCGCCTCGTACCACCTGGACTCCCAGCCGCGGAGGTGGCGCTCGAGCACGGCCGCCTCGCTGGCGCTGAAGACCTCGCGGAAGAAGGTGACGAGGATGATCTCGTGGGTCAGCTCGTCGGCGTCGCCGTGGCTCTCGGACGCCAGCAGGCCCGAGAAGCGCACCAGCCGCGCCTTCTCCTCCTCCGTCATGGCCATCAGCAGCCGGCCGGCGGCCCCGTGCGACACCATCAGGCGGCACACGCGGAAGGCCACGGCCGGCGGCACGACGTGGGCGCCCTCGTCGTCCGCCTGGAGGAACTTGTTCATGTCCCACGCCAGCGCCGTCGAGCGCGCCGTGCTGTACTGGAACCGCCAGATGAAGTCGCCCCAGGCCGACGTGGGAAACCCGGCGGGCGCGTCGTTGGGCGACGCCCCCCGCCGGAGCAGCTCCTCGGCGACGCTCAGGTCGAGGCTCTCGTACGGCAGCAGCCTGAACTCGGCGTCGACCTCGGTGGAGATGGGCTGCTTGAGGGCCTGCAGCAGCAGGAGCTCGGCGCTGGCGCCCTCGAGCTGCTGCCTCTCGCGGCAGAAGAGGTGCAGTCCGGTCCGCACGGCGAGCGCCGCGAACGAGCCGCAGCTGTCAATGTCCACGAGCGCCCTCCAGCCGCCCGGGTACTTGGACGCGACCTCGCCGTCCAGCGCGCTGAGGGTCGGCGTCTCGGCGCGGCCGCGGCTCACCTCGAGCTGGCGTGCGTAGCGCAGCATCGCGGCGACCTCGCGCGCGAGGCGCGGCCTGTTCTCCTCGGCGCGCTGGACCAGACGGATCTTGACCTGCGCGAGGCCGGACCGGCAGAGGGACACGCGCGCGTCGTAGTCGTGCCCGGCGTAGGCGTCGAGGCGGGACTTCATCTGCCGCGTGCGAAGGTAGTCGGTGACGGTGCGGTGCAGGAATCCCACCTTGGCGGTGAAAGGGGCGCGCTCCTCCTCGGGAGCGTCGCTGACCTGGACGAGGTCGCGGCACTGCGCGATCAGCTGATGCGCCTTCTGCTTCTCCGAGACGGCGAGGGCGTCCAGGGCCTCGGGCTCGTCCAGGGCGTAGTCGGGGTTCCGGCGCTCCTCGTCGAGAAAGTGGAACGTGATGACCGGCAGCGTCGACTCGGCCTCGAGGAGGACCATGAACACGCGGGTCGTCCTCTGGCGGTACACGGGTTCGATCGACTCCATCATGTGCTCGAAGTAGGGCTCCAGGTCGACGGGCAGCTCGTTCAGCCGGTGCTGCAGGTCCTCGATCGTGTCGCGGTAGTCCAGCCCCCGGACGAGCGACCGCACGACGAGGTACACCCACAGGAACACGCCGCTCGCCCTGCGCGCGATCTCGTCGACCAGCGCCTTCGCCCTGTCGGGGTGCGAGACGCGTATGGCGTCCTTGAAGTGGCTGTGCGACTGCAGCCTGTCGGTGATGAAGGTCCAGATGTCGTTCTGCGTGAGGTCCTGGACGGCGAGCTGCCACGGCGTCGTGCCGAAGGCGTTGATGAACTCGATCCACGGCCGGCTCGAGGCGCAGATCTTGATGTCCCCGGAGCGCGCGATGGTCTCCAGGAGTTCGGCGAGGGTCTTGTGGTCGCCGTCGTACTCGTCCAGCCCGTCGATGAAGATGCATATGCGGATCCCCGGCAGCTCGGTCGTCGAGAGCACCTCGAAGCACTCCCTCAGCTCGGAGATGGTCCAGCCGTCCCGGTGGCGCACGCGGGCCTCGAACCGCTGGCGGCACACCCGCGGCGTCATCTCCGGGCACTGCGTCAGGATCTGCAGCAGCAGCGTCTGGAACAGCCCCTCGAGCGACTTCTGGCGCTTCGTCCCCGTGCTCCAGAAGAAGTGGCTCGCCGTCACGAGCCGCCTCGCCCCGGCCCACCGCTTGAGGCCCCGCGCCGTCTCGGCGTGGTCGACCAGGAACTTCATGAGCGTCGACTTGCCCGACCCGGCCTTGCCGACGATCCAGTACATGTCGCTCGAGGAGGCCAGCCAGCGGCCGAAATTGCTCTTGGCCGCGCTGAAGATCCACTGGAAGGTGTTCCTGTGCGCGAGCTTGATCTCCGAGTGGCGGTCCTTGATCTCGAGGAAGAAGAGGCTGTCGATGATGGCCTTGGCCCCCTGGGCCTCCTCGAAGTTGTGCGCCCAGGACTCGTAGACCTTGGCGAACCGCGCAAACTCGGCCTGGACGTCTGCCCCGGCGTCAGCGGCGGACGAGGACTGCCGGCGTCGTATGCGCTCCACCCTGTCCAGCTGGAGCGTGAGGTCGTCCAGGCGCCTGTCGATGCCGCGCCCCAGGGCCTCTGTCGACCCGCGGAACTGGCCGACCGAGCTGAGGATGGCAGCCTGCTGCTGGCTGGGCGCTCTGTCAGGGGTGATGATGCAAGACGAAGGGGGCATGTCTCGAGCGAGCGGGGGCTGTACTGACAAGAGCAAGGTGTGAAGATGGGTCAGGATCTCGGCGCGGAGCCGCCCCAGCCTCTTCTCGAGGTCGGCGATCTTCTCCCGCTGCCAGAGCACGGCGGCCGCCTTCCTCACGCGGCCCAGCGCCGTCGTCCGCCGCGCGCCGGCCGCCTGCCCCTGCACCACGCCGCGCAGCTCGGACGCGAGCTCGAAGCACGCCGCCAGCATGTCGCTGACGCCCGGGTCGCGGGACGCGGCGAGCGCGCCGCCGAGGACCCCCATCTGCGACTGGAGGTGCTCCGCGACGGCCGCCAACTCGTCGTGCTCGCGTGGGTTCTGGGACGCCCGGTCGCGGATCTCCAAGTAGGTCGAGAGCATCTTGCCGCCAAAGTCGACGAACTGCACAATGTTGCCCGCGAGCCCGATCGCGGCGAGGACCTCCGCCATGCTTGCGTTGGTCGGGCGGGGGCTCGTCCGGCGTTGCAGTCCGCCCTCCACGGAAAAGAATGAGATGAAGAGCGGGCGAGAGGAGCCTGACGAGGAGCTGAGGCTGCGCGGAAGAATCGAGTGCGTAATCACGTGTGTGTGGCATTGCTCTGCCGTCTAATAGGTGAGGCGGCCAGAGCTGAACATGTTTGGTCGCGTGCCAGCCTGGTGCCACTGATGAGCTGAAGGGACGTAGAGACCGGATCCCATAGGGCCAGATGCCAAAGGCCAGATGCCGGGATGAGAGACGGGCTCGAAGTGGCACATCGGTATAGAAGGATGAGTGAGGCCAGGGCAGGCCGAATTTGTTGCGGAAGCTCATTCTATACCTTTTCGTTCCAACCTTTGTCGCGTAACTCTACCGGGCAGCAGTCGCTCGAGACACCCCTAGAGATATTCGTGTTCATGATTGCGCCGTCTAACTACGCTGTGGATGTACAAGAGGCGTCGCCCCTTGACGTGGGGCCGAACCCCATTGCCCCTATCCAGGCAAGCCATGTCTCCTCCTCGTATAAACTCACAGCCCCGCTGACCCTGCGTCCTACTTCTCCGGGCTCCTCCGCGCCAGCCTCGGCGACGGCGCCCCCAGCGGCGTCAGACCCCTGATCATCGTCGTCGCGGGCGCACTGGCGGGCGAGTCCCTCCTCGACGCCCCGGCCTTCATCGCCGCGAGCGTCTCCCTCGCCTCCAGCACCTTGCGCTCGAACACGTGCGTCCGCTCCCTCTCGCCGTCGACCCGCAGCTTGCGCTCCGCCAGGTCACGGTCCGCGTCGTTCATCAGGCGTCCGCGCTCCAGATCCGTCCGCGCGCGCCTCTCCGCCTTGGCCGATGCCTCTTCGAGCCGGCGCGCCGTGGCCGAGGAGATGATCCTGGGCGGGCCCGTTGCCGCGCGTGGCCGGGCGGAAGCGCCCCAGAAGCAGCGGAAGGTAAGCTTGGTCTTCTCGGGGTTGTCCATGGTGCCCCAGACGACAATCTCGTCGTCGTCGTGGAGCTGGATCCAGTGCAGAGAAGACGACCCGGGCCTCGGCGAAGGGAGATGACACCCGTTGACGTGGATGCCGATGGTGGCCTTTGTCGAGAGGTAGAAGGCATACTTGTCGGGGTTCACGTCGTGGCGGTCCCAAGGGTGAACGGGCCTGCTGCCTTGTCGTTTGGGTGGCTCAGCATCTTCAGTCCACAGTACTATCCTGACCGCGTACTTGGGAACCCGCAGTTCGGACTTGGGCGTGTACACGACAGTGTTGTCGGGGCCTCTGCCCCAAGATACAAACGTGTTCCTGACCGGAACCGAGATGCCGGGCAGCACAGAGCCGGGCGAAGATTCCAGCACGGCCAGAGCACGCTGCGGCCCCTCTTCGTCGATGATGGGCACGATCCGCTGCGTCTCTGGGGGCAGAGTGTCTGGCAGGTCGTCTTCATCGTCGGGCGGTGGGGCTGTTGCCGGTGGCGCGCTGGCCTCTCGAAGCGCCGTCATCGTCCTGACGTCGCGCTGCAGGGTCCGCGGCCTCTCCTCCGGGCTGAGCAGGAGCGGCTGCTCCGTGTCCTCGAGGGTGCCTTGATGAGGGGGAAAGTACTTCATGGCCAGATCCCACAGCCGAGACTTCCCTGGCGCGAACGACTCTTTCCGGCTTTCGGCTGCCTGCGAAAAGACCTGCCGTTGCAGCTCGGTCATCTCGGGGTAGTCGAGGTGCCAGGTCCCCATGTTCTGCCCCTCCCAGAAAAACGTCTTGTCCTGAGGGCCGTCGATCTGTCGCCCGGACTTCAGTCTCTCGACGAGCGGGACCGAAGCCAGGAGCGCAAGCTCCTCCATCGCCTGGTCGGCGACGGCCTCGATGTTGCCCTCCGATCGGAGCCGCTTGACCATCGGCTTCTCTGTCCGCGGCTCCTCAAACTCGTCGCTCGTGTCGTATGCCGGTTTTCGCTTGCTCGCCGTCCAGTAGCTGCCGTTGACACTGGAATCAACGACCGACTTCATCGTCGTGTCGACGATGGCCGATTCGGAAGCGCCGAGGCTTTGCGATCGGACATTTTCCACGAGGCTCTGCAGCTGGTCGGTCGACTGCCCGTTCGCCGCCGAGATGGAGAGGGGAGCGCCGTTGTTCGATCGTCCGCCGACCGTCGAGGCGTCTTGGAAGTCCAGGCTGTCGAGGATTTCCGTTTCCATGCTGTCTTCTGGTGCGCGGCGCGAGGAGCCAGGCAGGGAGATGTTCAGTCGGTCCTCAGGAATGACTCCCGAGCTCCCCACGGCGGAAACGTTGACCTCGCCGAACAACCTCGGGCCCGCACCCGGACGGCCAAAGGTTCCGTTCTCGTCCCCGTTCTCCTTCTCCGAGTCTTCCGCCAGGAAGTCATCGAGGACATCGTCGATGACCTCCTCGAACTGAGGCCCCTGGTTCAGATGCCTGCTCTGGCCCTCCTGGATGCTCAGCTGCGAGGCCCCGACCTGCAGCCCGTCTTCGTCGTCATCCGTGATCTCGTCCAAAGACTGCGCATCGTCGGTTCGCTTCTGTCCGCTCACCCAGGGGTCGCCCTGCAAGTCGCGGACCGCCGCCCGATTCTCGGGTCGGCGTTGCAGCATCGACACGAGAAAGTCGACCGCGTCGTGCGAGGCACCGGCGTCCAGCAGCGGTACTGTGTTGAGCTCGGTGGTCATGATCTGGTGCAGCAACTCCGAGTAGCTGATCCCGTTCCGAACCGGGTACGGCGGCTTGCCCGTGAGAGCATAGAACAGGACGCCGCCGAGAGACCACACGTCGATGGCATGATCGTACCGCTGACCCGGGGGGGCTCGCCGTGACTTACTGCGCGGCTGGCGGAATCCGTGGTCGTCGTATTCGAGATACTCCGAGTAGACCTCTGGCGCGCAGTAGAGCAGCGTGCCGCAGAAGGTCCGCAAGAAGGTCTGCTCATTGTCTACCATCTTGGACAGCCCAAAGTCGGTAAGCTTCACTTCGAAAGGATCAATCGACTGGACCAGGATGTTGTCAGGCTTGACATCTCGGTGCGTGATGTTGTTCTCGTGCAGGTAGTCCATGGCACTCAGCAGCTGGGTGGCCATGCGCTGGACCAGGATCTCGGGAAGGACACCCCTCTCGGTGACGAGACGACCGAGATCGCCCCCGGGAACGAATTCCATAATAATGATGAGCAACCGATTCTCCCAATCGAAGTGCTCAATATACCGAACCACGTTTTTCTAGCGAGGTTAGTCACGGGGTTTCGTTTGGGGTGGCGTGTGGGGGGGGGGGGGGGGGGGGGGGGGGGGGGGAGGCCGCTCACATGATTGACCCTCTGCATAATCTTCATCTCGTTCTCGACCTTCTGATCCAGGACTCCGTTCTTCATGAAGCGCCGCTTCTCGAGCTCCTTCGCGGCGTAAGGCTCCCCGTCAAACTTGGACGTGACCTTGTGGACGACGGCGAAAGCGCCCTTGCCGATCTGTCCGACCTTGTTGTACTTCTCAGACCCGCGCCACTCCCGGGGAAACCTGTCCACGTTCTCCTGAGTCGTGCCCGACGGCAGCGGTATCCTCTTGGGAGGCGGAGGCGGTCGGTTCTTCGGCGAAGAGAACAGGTCAGGGTGCCCGCCGCCGCCGGCGGGGACGACGGTCTCGGCGGCCTCCTTTTGCAGGTCGCGCAGCCGTTCAAAGTAGTCGTCCAGGTTCCGGGTGTACGCCCTGTCGTGTTCTCCCTCCCGCCTGGGTATGCGGACGAGGAACTCAAGGTCCTGCTGCTCGGAGTGCATCAGGATCTTGATCTTGGACCCATGACTCAACGTCCTCCGTACGTCCATCTTGTCGTTGGGGTTCTTCCCCCTCAGGAGATGGCTGTCGACAAAGGTGCCGTTGGTGGACTGATCCTCCAGCATGACGACGCCGTAGTTGTTGACGTATATCCGAAAGTGGACGTTCGACAGCCGCTTCATGGGGTCGCTTGCGAAGCACACATCGCACCGCCCCGCGTTCCGCCCGAACTGGAAGCCCTGCAGCGGATCCTTGACCAGCTTTGACAGCCTCAGGATGATGGCATAGTCGCCCGTGTTTGGCGGCGCGAGCTGGAAGTTGTCGGCCTGGTGCTCCTGCTCGTAGTCGGGCTCGATGGCGGCGGCCTCCTCCCTACCGAGGATGTGGGTGGCGTCGTGCTGGGCTATGCGCAGGACCTCCTGTCGGGCAAAGGGCGAGTACGGGTAGAGGAGGCAGATGATGTCGGAGATGTCGTCGTCGGAGAAGCCCGAGTTCTGCTTGCCGACGCGCCGGGGGTCCAGGACATTCTGGGTCGCTAGGGAGGCGATGGTCAGCTTTCAGACTGATTGGTAAGGCAGGCAGGCGGGCGGGGGAACGTGTAGGGGGGAGCATACGTTGGGTGAGCTCGCCGCCATCACCCTCCATTGGGGCGGCAAAGGGGTGTGAAGCTGCAAAGACAGGGCGTTGGTGCTCCTACACTATCGCGAGCCTCTCGGTCTGAGCGTCGGCCTCGAGGCGAGCCCTCGACAAGCAGCCTGGAGCGATCAAGTCGGAGGGACAAGCGGGGAATAGCCTCGCCGTGAAGCCTATCTCGAGTGTATTTCTAATATTCGGGATACGATCGTTGCGGTCGTCGAAATGTCGCGTCGCCGGCCTTTCTGGCGGGGTCGTCAAGTCCACGGCGCAAGGTGCAGGCTGGCAGGCAGAATAGTCGACAAGGGTCTTGTTCGTCACCGAGCAACGGGCGTTCAAGCAGGCGGAAACGTCATGTCAGGCCAGGCAGGCGGGAGAGCATCAGGTCGGGTATTTATTCGAACGGGAGGCGGGGGAGAGGATCTAATGCGAAATGCGAGTTCAGAGTGAAGTTCAGGCGGTCGGAATCAGGCGGTGATGGGAGGGTACGGGGGGGTGGGCGTGACGTTGGGAAAGAAAATGTCGAGGGCGAGTGATGTCTCTGAATTCGAGATCGCACGCGAGGGGACTGGGCCGCACGTCTCGATGGGAGAGCATGGCACTTGACTTACAGGGGGGGACAGGGGGGAGCAGGGGGCACGAGGGCAGGGGGAAAGTACCGATCCCTCAGCTGTGGCGCGGGCTACAGGGCGACTTGGCACTGTATTTAGGGCGGCCGTTTTGCGCACCGTGAGGGCCGTTGGCACCGAACGGACTGTGTACAGGTACCCCGACATGTACTTGCGTGATGTCTCGATGACCCAGGAGGTACGGCACCCACACAGCCCATGGGACCTGCAGCCCCGATCGCGACCATCACACCACCACGACATACGGCCGGGGTCGTCTTGAGCTGTCGGGCTGGTGTCGTGATGTATTCTCCGACTGATGGTCCGTCTGCCGCTTCGCCACTCTTTCCGATTATCTCACCAGCATCTTGATAGAGCAAGGAGAAAAATTGATCATGTCATTCCACTCATGAAGCTATACTCAAACAGTTTGACTATTCCGTGTGCAGCACAGATAGCTACGCCAGGTGCGAATCCAGGTGTCGACCAAGACACGATGCCTTATGTGTTGCCTTCCGTCCTTTGGACCAGTGCCAGCCATATCCCAACGCCTGCCTACCGAAAAGAAATGTCGTCCTCGTCTTCCACCGTCGCCGCGTCAGCCCCCCACTCCTCCTCCGTATTCACCCCTCAGAATGCATGGCCCTGGTGCGGGGGGCGCATGCCCTGCTGACCCCGGCCGTACTGTCCGCCCGGCGACTGAGGACGCCCGCCTGCCGCGTAAGGTCCCTGCGGCGGCATGAACTCGCCGCCGGGCGAGGGCTGGCCCTGGCGCATTGGCATCGGCCCGGGCGCAGGCCGGTAGCCTCCTCCGCCTTGTTGATGCGGCATCGGTCCGCCGTATGGACCCTGCTGTTGGCGAGGGGGACCGTAGTTTCCTCCGCCGCGACCCATGTTCTGAGGCGGGTACATGCCTTGCTGGCCGTACATCTGTTGCTGCTGCTGCTGCTGCTGCATCTGGTGCTGGTACTGCTGCTGATATTGTTGTCGCTGCTGCTGCTGCATCGCGTGCTGGACGGCCTGGTTATTCATGCCCTGCTTCATCTGCTGCTTTTCGCGTTCGCGGGCATCGATGGCACCAACCAAGCCGCCGCCGAGGGCCTGCTGCTGTTGCTGCTGTTGCCTGTTGCCACTGCCCATGCTGAGCAGAGGGGCTCCCGTCATGCGAGCCACCTGCTCCTGGTCGCGAGCAGAAAGGTGGGACGCTGCCTCGCCGGAGCTACCCATGTCGAGCGCGTGGTTCGCGCCCCGAGAGCCGGGCCGCTGCATGAGATCTCCGGAGCTGTTGTTCCTGTGATGGCGGTTGAGCAGCTCCTGCGAAGACCGCCGACCCATAGAGGGCGACGGGGTCTTGGAGCGCATTGTGTTCAGGGCCTGATTCGACGGTGTTCTGACGTGACCAGCCTGGGCGGCTCGCTGCTGAACGTACTGCTCGGGGCTCAGGCCTTGGCCGTGGCCGGCGTGGCCAGCGTTGCCGCCGCTGGGTTGCCAGGGGACTTGGCGAGGGTTGTCGTCGCCCTGCTCGTGAGACGCAACAGCGGGGGAGCGTAGAGCTGGCGAATAGGGGCGTTGCAGGCCAGGGTTGACCGGCGTCGGCGTCTTCTTTCGGGGGCTGGCGCCGTAGTTGATCGTGGGGCCGAAGTTGACGTCAGGGATGTCGAACGCTTGGGGGTTTGGCATATCCGGCATGGGGGGCTCTCCGCCAGTCGTGCGAAGAACACCGGCACGGGGACGCTCAACAGAGGCTTGCGTCTCGCTGGACTTGCGTGTGCTGGCGTAGTCAGGGCTCGTGATGGACGAGGAGTCGTCGTAATGGCTGCTTGCGACACTTCGCTCGCTGTACTGTCGCTGGATCTGCTGATCGGGCTGAGGAGTGCGGCCTCGCCCGGACTCCAGAGGTTGCACCTGACTAAAGCCGGCCTGGCTCATGCCGGGGCCGTAAGCGCCGCCGGGTACCATGCTGGGGTGCTCATTTTGCCTCAGGCTGTCCGATCGACCTGGGATCGGCTTGCGGTGGATCGGGGGAGAAGTCTCCACGTTTTGCATGGGACGCCCACCCTGATCGTTGGGGGTACGAGGACGTTGGTCCTGGAACTGGGGCGGAGGACGGGGTGAGTTGGGCGTGAGAGGGGGGGTCTGACCGTAGCCGAGACCCCTCATCTCAAGGTTCTGCATCTGCCCGGGACCGCCAACGGTGGGGCTCCGGGCTCCGTCAGGACGCGAGAAGTTGTTGTAGGGAGCCTGAGGGGGACGAATAGGCGGGGGCATGCGCGACTGCTGGTCGGGCCCACCACGGGCACCATGCGGCGGGTTCGGCGGGAGAGGACTGCGCGGGCCGGGGCTCGGAGGACCGAAGGCCTGCTGCGCCATGGGTGACCGGGATCTCTTCTGGTTCAGAGGCGGAATGGGAGGCGGGAGTCCCTGGGACGGATGGAGGGAGTTGGGCGACGTCAAAGCTTCACGAGACCCGTCGTCGTTAGCAGATGCTCCTACGAGGTTGGCGTGAGGATGTACCGATGGATGCGCCACAGCAGCATGATCCTCACCGCTTCTCCCGTCGGGGTATGCGCCGGGGTTGCCGTCCGTGGGAATTGAGACGCCGCCAGCCTTGGCCAGCTGGGACAAGGTCGTGTTCGACAACCGGCTGTTGGCCCTGCGAAGTTCGGGTGAATGGTACGGCCTACTCAGGGGTCGGGATTGGGGTCCGTGGTTGAAAGCGGGAGGGCGCGAGACAGGCTCCGGGGTCTGAAGGTTCCTCACTCCGTCCAAGGTCCCGGGGGGCGTGTTGCGAGCGAACTGCTCGTCGTCCGAGCTCTGGCCGTCCTGGGTACCAGCCCGGCCCTGCATGATGCCGCGGGACGCAGGCGGCGCCTGGTACGCATTGCCGTAGGGCTCCTGGCGGAACGCGTCGGCTCCGGGGACCTGGGGGTCCGAGGAGTTGCGGGCGTGGTAGGCCTGTTGGGCCTGCGCCATCGAGACGGGGGGATGCGCACGATCCGCCGCCGGGGGTGCGGAATCCGTGCGGGGAGCGCCGGTCAGGGAGAGCGACCGAGACTTGCGGTTGGCGATGGCCGAGTCGTCCGCGAATCCAACACGGGCTCGGGGCTGGGGCATGCCGCCACTCAGACGGTTGCTCCTGCGGCTGCCGGCGCGGCTGTGGCCGCGAGGAGACGGGGCATCCTCGATCGTGTTCATGCGCTGTCCGGTGAGCTCCTTCAGCTGCTTGCGCCACTGACTCTCGGACCATGACGAGCTGCCCTCGTTGAGGATGAGACCGGTCACGTCCAGAATCTCGAGATAACCGTATCTGCGATGCTTCGGCATGGCGAACATGAGAGACCTGGGGTCCAGCACGCTGGCCACCAGCCTGCCGGGACGGCCGTACAGCGCAAAGGTGTCCCAGGTGGGGAAGAGGAAGCGCAGGAGCATCTCGAAGCCGCTGACCATGGGGTGGACTTCGGGCATGATGAAGACGAATCCCTCGGTGGACGAGGGCGGGTCGGAGTGGATGGTGATGTTGCCCTCGATCTTGAGCAACGTCGAAGCATCGATGAGGGACTTGGCCTGGGGGTAGATGGCGTAGGCGGAGTACGAGTCGGAGATGGAGGCGATGGGCTTGGCCTTCTTCTGCTTCTTGCCTTCGACCTTGGTGTCGTAGAACCTGATGTCTCCCTTGAGGATGGGCGGGCCGGAGCGCTCGTAGGGCGACTTCTTCTTCATCTCCTTCTGGGCCTTCTGGAACTCCTTCTCATCCGGCGGCGAGATGACGCACCAGCAGCGCCTCCACGGGACGCCTGCGCCGAACCTGACGCGCACCCATTCTTCCGTCTTGTGCTTCGACCGGTCCATGACGATGTTGATGTTGTTGAGGGTCTTGCCCTTGCCGGCGATGAGGGCGCCGGTGTAGGCCTCCTGCAGGGTGGAGTGCTCGAACATGGCGAGGCGGATGCCGGCGGTCCACTGGATCAGGGAGTGGTGCGAGTTGAAGTGGAGGAGGTACCGGTTCCGGCCGGCGGTAGAGATGCTGAGGATGTTCTGCAGCGGCTGCTCGTCATTCGTCCTCGTGGGCAGCGACTCGATCTGGGAGGGCAGTCAGTTGGGGGGTCCAAACAAGGTTGGGGCGGGTCTCGGGTGGCTCCGGTGGGCGGGCGACGTACCATCTTGATGGAAGCGTCGGTGAGGTTGATGAACTTGGGCAGGACCTCGCCGTCCTGGCCGGCGGCGTCGAGCTCGGCGGCATCCCAGAGCGACAGGACGGTGCCGACGAGCTGGGCGAAGCACTCGGTCCAGGTGCGGTCGGGGTTGGGGCGACCATCTAGAGATGCCAAGTCAGATCGAATGCACGGCAGGGAGGAGGAGGGTGGTAGCTGGGATGGGGTCGGGGGGCGGACGCACGGGTGTTCTGGTCGTCGAGCTTCAGGAAGTAGCCCTCCTGGTACAGCTTGTTGCCATGGCTGTTGAGAAAGGTGAAGATGGGCTGCAGCTCCGGGATGGTGTCTTCGTTGATGTCCATGAGGGGCGGTTGGTAGGTCTGGACCATGGACAGCGGGCGGGAACTGTTGCGCTTGTGGCCGCGTGCTGGGCTTCCGGTATTTAAGGGTGAGCCGCTGACAGGCGAGGAAGCATAATCGGAGCGGGCGGGCGAGGTGGGCGTAGCGGGGCTCTGGTTGTAGTGGTGGGCGTACGAGGGGTTCGGCTGGGGATACGACACGGGCTCGGGGCCTGGGATGGAGACGGGCGGTGGTGCGCCTGGCTTGCCGCTGAAGGCACCTTTGGTGTTGAAGTTGGTGTTGCCGTTGTTGGCGTTGGGGTTGGAAAAGGGAGAGTCGTCGCGCGGGGGGGACGAGGTGGGCGAGGGTGATTTTGTGTCCCGTCCTGAAAACTGGGACATGAACGAGAGGACTAGAGAGGCGCGTGAGGAGTCAGTGTCCCGATCGATGTCTTGTCCGGTGCTGCTAGCCAGGTTGAGGAGAGGAGGTGAGGTAAGGCGTCGAGAGCTGCTAGCTTAGTTGCCCAAGGCCGCTGGAAGGGCCAAGCCGGCCAAGCATAAAGCGAGCAATTTGAACGACTGATGCAGGACATTGGGAAATGTCCAGTAATTGGCCGAGAGGGGCGGAGGGGGGAAGGTGGAGCGGGGCGCAGAGGGAGGGACATGGAAGGGGAGATGGAAGGGGGAGGGCATTTGCTGCGTGTTGCAGGTGTCACCGCCGCGCTTGCGTGTCCACGTACGCAGTACCTGGCAGGGAAGGAAGGAAGGAAGGGCAGGCAAGTGGACTGGCCCCAGGGGACAAGCACAGGTGCCTCCCGTTCCCCTCCAGCGCAGTCCACCCACTGCAAATCCCGGGCGCCAGGGGGGTGGGGGGGTGTTCTCCCAGCGCATCGCAAGCCACGCCGACTGGCCCGGCTCGGTACCTGAACCGACCAGGCCCAGGCGAGAGACACGACAAGCCCAGGCAGGGGAGGGGGGGTTTGCTGGTGCACATCAATCCCGGTGACGGTGACGACACGACCGACGCATCGACACCCGACCTGACAGCCCCCAGGCCGTGATCTGCGCGCGCCAGCCCGCCGGGACGTCCACAACCGCGCAACGGCGCTCGACCTCAGCCAGAGCAGAGCATCCGCCAGGGATGAGGCGCAGGGAAGGGAAGGCGAGGGACCGAGAAGGAATGTTGACTGAGGAGAGACACGCCGGCCGGAGCACAAGCCAGGCCGGGCAGGGGAGGGAAGGCAGGCAGGCAGGCAGGCAGGCAAGCAGGCAGGCAGACGGAGAGATAGACAAACGGAAATGAACATACCTCGATTGCGACCCATCGTGCCACGAGCTGCCCACGGCGCTGGCCGGGGTGGTTCTCGACGATTCCTAGACGTAAACGTAGGGTAAACGAAACAACGTCGTGAGACGATATGAGCGGGATGGCCGGTCGGAATGCGGCAGCGGCTGCGCGAGGCTGATCCGAGGGGGGCTGCGTTGGGCGGACGAATGTGTGGAAATAGGGAGGCGCATACGACGCTGATCGAGTTGACCCTGACGCACAGCTAGGTCGAGAGACGGGCTGGAATGGAGAGTCTCGACATGAATAGCCTGGGACGGCCGGCTGGGTGAGGGGCGAGGAGGGAAAAGATGGAGCCCAAAGGTCGACGGCAGACAGACAGCAGAGAGAAAGGAAAAAAAGTAAATAGTATGTCGACGAGCTTCCTACTGTCCCGACGTCAGGGAGCGCCGGATGGAGGAGGGCTGAGTGTAAGTACTCGTCTCTCACGGCCGAGCTCGAGCTCGAAACCCGGAAGAGAAGGGGGACCAGGGCAGCACAGGCCTGGATGGACGACGTAATCGGTGTGCTAAGGCTTGTCGCGAAGCGGTACCAGTCTTGGCTCTGATGTCTTGGTCGTCGGTAGACGCGCAACAAGTGACAGAGCAGACGGGACTAGTCGAGACTACTTGCTGGGGAAAAGTGGTCGATGAGTGATGGGCGATGGAGTTCGCATGCGTCGCCGTGGACGTGGGATGGGAGAATGAGGAAGAGAGGCCAGGAGGCTCCGGTCCGGTCCAGTTCGTCTCGTTTTCCTCTCTTGCTGTGGTCAATGGCTTGCTGCCCTGCTCTCTGCTGGGATGGCTGACCGGCGTGCCGCACGACTTTATTGCCGCCCCGTTCGTCTGCCTCCCTTCGCTTTCGCTCTGCCGCCCGCGCTTCTTCTCCTCGGACGGACAGGCCGTGGAAAAGGCGACTGGATGGGGATGGATGGACCCGATGGGGAGTGACGTGCGGAACCACCGGACGATGCGGGTTGCGCGCGGCCGACAGCCTACCAACCCCGGCCTAGACCGAATCAGCACTCGCTCGCCTGCGCTGTTGCTGCGCTGCCGGGGGCCCGCCAGGTCAAGGTTTCCTTGGCCAGGGCTTGGTATGGGGATGGAATGAGGGCCAAGGTACGGACAGGTAGAGAGGCAGGTACGGGATCCAACTGGGATAGAGCTGTCGAACAAACGACAGCCTGTTGTTCCGTTTGTTTGATCGCTCCGCCACGCGCAGAGAAGCCCTTGTCGATGACAACGGGTCACAGGCAGATCGACAGGCTTCTTCTCTACTGATCGATCTGGTGGGCGGCGGCCTTGCCAGGCTCGACAGCTTCCTGTTCGGTGTTCGGGCTGATGGTTCTGCTTAGGAGCTCGGATGCGCCATGAAGTCCGTTGCTGCCGGCCGAGGAGGCTGGGTACGGGGGTTCACTAACCGCTGCCGGTCGTTGATGGATTGGGAAATGAGTGAGGCTGGTCGTTCGTTCGTTCGGCGGGCCTCTTTCTTGCTGGCGGTTTTTTGTCGCTGGCAGGTAAATTGTCTAGTTGTCAAGAGACGTAGAGAACCTCCCCCCTGGTGTGCTGGCAGTTCTGGCCAAGTTTCAACGGCACCCGGTTTGAGGACGGAGGGGCTGGATCGACGTGTCGGGTTTCTTGCTTCACTGACGTCCCGCCCACGAGTACTGACCGCTAGGTTATATATGCCTTGCAACGTCGGCGAGTCAAAGCCAGAGCCTCCGTCTGAGCCAGCAGCAGCACACAAACGGACTGAACCGGGCCTCGCAAGAGACCGGACGCTCACTCGTCTCATCTTTTGGTCATGTCCGACCCCGACCTGACCAGATCCAGGGCCACACATTACGTGTCGACATCCATGCAAGAGGGCTTAGAGGTGTTCAGTCCCGCGTAAAGGGGGCGACGTCGAGTTGCCTGTGGCCTCGCTGGGCGGCAGGCACAACACCAGGATCCCCCCCGTATTTGCCGGGCTCTTGCTGTCTGGCTGGCCTGGGCCCGCCTGACCGGGGAAAACTCGCGCAAGACATGTATGTCGACTCGACACACACCGGCGCCGTGGAATGCCAACCACCTCGGCGGACGCTGCACCACCATACACCGTCCGGCAAGACATCCACCGCCATCCAGGTGGGCAGTGCAAGTCCAAGTACGCTTTTGGGGTGCACCATGGTCGGGAAGCCCCAGGGCGCCCATCATTCCCCATCTCTCGTATTCCGGATTGCCCTGTCCCTTTGCCTGACGCAGGGTGAACTCCCTCAGCTTGTTTGGGACAGGCCAAGCTAGGCCGGGGGAGCGACTTCGCAGTGGCGGCAGACGCCTGCTGAATGATGAGAACTCGTACCGGGCCAGTGGACTGATGGTAACTATTGGCTTCCCGCTGCCGCTTGAGGCGCGGTCGGCCTCTAGCCTCACCACGCAACCCCATGGCCACGGGTCCAGAGCTTTGCAAAAGGTGAGCCTGTGGTACCCCAGTCTCTGCAAGTGGTATCGGGCGGTCCAGGGCGGACTCCTCGTGACCAGCTGTTTCCATCTCCTGTCACAGCGGTCTTCCGACGCTTCCGTCAGCCCAGCCCAGCCAGCCCAGCAGAGCGGTCTGGCGAGTAGCGGTTCCATGGCAAGTCCTTCTGAAACAGCACAGCCAGGGATCCAGTTCGAAGCCGCCTGGTTTTGCTGTGCATGTACAGGATTCGCTGTACAAGCGCTTTTTCGAGCCGCCAGCTTGTTCCTCGCCATGTTCATGCTTCTTCCTCTCGTCCCTTCTCCACCAACGTCGCCGGCTGTCGCGACGGGTCTCAAGTACTTGTGGGACTCACTCCAGGAGAAGAGGCCTCAGGGTCCTCACCTCCCCTGCCATGTATCCATCCGCCTGTACGTACCACCCAGGCGTCGGCTGGGTTTGGCGCCCAAGCAGGGGGGTCTTGGACCTGGGGGGGGGGGGGGGGGGCTTTCGGCGTGTCCATCGACCCCGCGCCGGGAATTATTGACCTCTCCAGGCGTCTCGCCGGTGCCTCGAGGCCTGACGACTGGCCATCGCACAGTCGGAGATGGCCAATATGGCATGGTCAGGTACGAGTGTGCAGCAAGCGTGAATCGCGCACGTGGCCTCATGCGGAGTTGCGCTGCCACTGCATCATCATTTCGGCCAACGCGAGCTCGACGAGCACGCCTTTTTGGTACAGCACGCGGAATGCTGCCTGGACTCATCTCCCGCCAGAAAATCTGTACTCGTACATCAAAACCCCACAGAGGCCTGTGTGCCTTTTGCGGCCTGAACAAGCCGCTGACATCGAAGACCTGGGGCGGCACTAGAGTCGATAGGTTACGGCCGTCTCGGTGGTCTCGAGGTGCTGACGTGATGCTTCTTGGCGCAGCTAGCGAAGATTCAGCTCGTAGCTCCCGACCGGCCCCCCTCCCGCAGTCCCTCGCCAGGATCGGAGAACGAGATGCCCATGCGCTCCACGAAAGGGATGAAATGACACTTATCAACCATCGTGATCGGATCCTGGAGCTACCGCGCAGATCGTGTGGGGGGGATTCTCACTGGATAGCCAAAGCTCCGGTCCCGCGCAGTTTGGGATACGTGTGTGCTCCGGTTGAGAGAACGAGCACCCAGCACAATGCGCATGCGGCTTCAGGCCAACCCTTCTCCCTCTCCTCTCTGACGTCACGTAGCCGTCCGGAAATCGAGTTTCATCTAGCTTGGCCTGCTGGGCGCGCTGCAACAACCCCCCCGCCCCCTCCCTCCATCATGAACTAGCAATCCAAAGTAACCTGGCGAGCTTCTCTTGTTGCACTACCGGGCACCTAGCGCAGGCTCAGGCGGTGTGTCCGGGCCATCTACCCCTCGGTGTGTCAAGGTGACGTCGGAAACGGCAAAGTCAAGGCAGTGAAGAGAAGGAGACCAAGGTGGCTGTGGGTGGTTGGTGGCGGCGTAGGCCCAGCTAGGCTCAGCATAGTACAGATGACTGACGCCGCGGACCTTCGTGTGTGAAAGCAGCCATTAAGGTTGTTTGCCGTGGGATTTAGCTCTGGCATCCTGCAGAGGTGATGGCAACGGGTAACCGCCTCTCGATCGTGGCCCGATGGGCGGTAAATCTGCCGTGCCGATCGTAACGGCCGATCAATTGCCCAACCGGTGGGAAGGGCTGCCACGGAGCGACAGCCACGAAATTGCATTGTCGAAAAGCATGGTGTCAGGTCCAGATTTGTCGAGAATTGGACCCAGGCTTGATTTCTCAACCAACAAGGGCACGGTCAACTCCTTGGCCAACACCTGTCGAGTGAGCTGACGATGAGACGGTCAGTCATCAATTCGAGTGGGAGCAGAGGGGGTTTCCCCTGTAGCTTGCACTGGGTAGCTGCGGGCCAGGCGACACGCTATCACGTGCAGCCACTTTAATTCCAGCACGGTCGGTGGAAGTTCGCGATTTCCCGGAAGCACCAGCGCACTCGCCAGCGCAAATGGGCCCCTGTGACCTCCCCTCACTCTGACCATCTCGTCTGCTCAATCGAGGCCAACCCCCCCCCCCCCCCCCCCCCCCCCCCCNCCCCCCCCTTCCCCTCCAAAGCACGTCACAAGACGGCAATCGACAGCAGGGCCCAACGATACGGGACTGTTGCGATCCAGGATCGCATCAGGCGCCGAATCCCCCTTTCGGTTGTGGTGATGAGACCACCCAGTACGTCGTTGGCATATATCACTGTAGCTTCGCGGCGACTCCGACAGCCACCGAGACGTCGAGGTGCGCCTCAGACGTGGGCGAAAGCCTTGTCGACGACCAAACGCCTCGGTGCCGAGCAACACGGTCCGCAGATTCCAAGTCTTCCTTACCGATTCGAGACCGGCATCGCCCTTTTCGCAAAGCGGCC
Organism: Verticillium isaacii; assembly: GCA_002851775.1. Lineage (NCBI taxonomy): Eukaryota > Fungi > Ascomycota > Sordariomycetes > Glomerellales > Plectosphaerellaceae > Verticillium > Verticillium isaacii. The sequence continues at coordinate 1,391,510 of NMXN01000007.1, read as the reverse complement.
GCCACGACCTTTTCCGCCTCCTTTCCTTTCGCGACCCTCCAATTCCTTCTCCGATGCGCTGAGCACGCATGACCACAGCCGAGACCGCCGCGCGCGAGTCAATGGCGAGATCATCCTGGGGAAGACGAACGGCGATGACGCCGTCTACGCCAGCGACTACTTCATCTGCGCCAATGACGGCGTGGGCGCCTGGGCGACACGCCCGCGGGGACACGCAGGGTAGGTCGAGATGCGGCTCTTTTGCGTCCCCTACATCGTACTGACGATTTTATCGCCAACAGCCTCTGGTCGCGACTCATTCTGCATTTCTGGGCCACGGCCGTGCGAGATGACTTGGCCAAGCTACAGTCGGCCAGAGATCCGTATGAGCCCGATCCGATAGCGTACCTGCAGCAAGCCTACGACAGCACCGTCAAAGCGACGGCCGAGCCGACAAACTGGCAGGGGACGACCACCGCCAGCGGTGCCCAGCTGCACTTCAAGACCACGGAAGACGGGAAGACGGCCCCTGTGGTGTACGTTACGAATCTGGGTGACTGCCAGGTCATGGTGCTGCGGCCCAAGGATGAGAAGGTGGTCTACAAGACGAAAGAGCAGTGGCACTGGTTCGACTGTCCGCGTCAACTCGGCACCAACAGTCCCGACACACCGGAGAAGAACGCGGTCATGGACAAGGTGGATGTGCGCGTTGGCGACGTCATCCTTGCCATGAGCGACGGTGTCATTGACAACATGTGGGAGCACGAGATCGTCGACAACGTACGGCACAGCCTGGAGAGATGGGAGAGCGGCGAGGGCGGTAAAGTCGAGGGCGACAGGTCTGATGGTGCCAACGGAGGAATGAAGTTCGCAGCCGAAGAACTGGTGACCGCTGCCAAGGTGGTGGCCTTGGATCCGTTCGCAGAGAGTCCATTCATGGAACATGCGATCGACGAGGGCCTGGCCAGCACAGGAGGTTTGTCTACGATTCCCGAAGCTCGAGCCTGAGTGGCTACTAACTGGACGGCAGGGAAGCTTGACGACATAAGTGTAGTGGCGGCACTCGTCACTGATAATGAAACATACCCCAAGACATGAGAAGCCCCGAGATTATTCTGGAAGCATCTTTGGAGGGCAACGATAGGATGGCGTTTGGTTCATTTCATGTACAATTCGGATGCTCAAAAGAGCGAGCGCTTGCCTGTAAAACAACCAGGACAACGCAGGGGAGGCGATGGGCAACGCAGGCGGCTGCGGTTTCACACTACGGATAGACTTCAATGGATCAATCAACTGGAATTTTTAATCGCATGAATGACTGGCTGCATCTGTTTCAGTCTTGCCATCCGTCTCGTGCCATTCTTCGTGAGAGGGGTCTTCTTGGAGGGGTCGCGAGCGGTCGTTATCCTTATCACGCATGCTTATCTTATCGCGCCAAAGAAAAAAAGTTCGCCTGGGCCGCCCCAACCTCGAAGACCCCCAGCGACAGTTCCGCTTGCAGCTCGGATCAAGCAAGACCACCACCTCAACCGTAACACACCGAGCGACCGCAGGCCGCCCACACTCGCCCACGATGCGCGGAAAACGAAGCAAGCAGTATCGGAAGCTCATGACCCAGTACGCCCAGATCTGGGGCTTCCGCGAACCGTACCAATGCCTCATCGACGCCGAGATGGTGGTCGATTGCCACAAGTTCAAGTACGACCTGGTCGCCGGACTGAAGAGGACGCTGCACGGCGAGGTCAAGCCCAGTATGTTCACCCTGCAGAGACACCGCCGACGGTTCACCGCACACCGTGGCTAACCAGCGACCGCAGTGATATCGCAGTGCGAAATCCGCAAGCTCTACGCACGCAAGGCCGAGCCCGAGATGGACGTCATCATCGAGTTCGCCAAGACCCTCGAGCGCCGACGCTGCGGCCACTTGCCTGAGGACTACCCGGAACCGCTGCCGACGAACGAGTGCTTCAAGGCCGTGGTGGACCCCAAGGGCAACAACGTCAACAAGCACAAGCTCGTGGTGGTCTGCCAGGACGACGAGGTGCGGCGCATGCTGCGAGCGATCCCCGGCGTGCCGCAGATCTACATCAAGCGCAGCGTCATGATCCTGGAGCCGATGGCGAGCGAGAGCGCAGAGATCAGGGCGAGGGAGGAGAAGAGCAAGTACAGGGCCGGGCTGAAGGGGTCTGCGCCGCCGGGCGCCAAGAGGAAGCGGGAGGCGGACGACGAGGGAGGGGCTGAGGGCGCGGGAGAGGGCGCGAAGGGCGGCGATTCCGCGGACGTGAAGAAGAAGAAGAAGTCATACGGCAGGAAGGAGCCCAACCCGCTGGCGGTCAAAAAGGCCAAGGACGCGAGCAAGAGCGGCAAGCAAGGCGCCGAGCCGGAGAAGAAGAAGCGCAAGAGGAAGCACAAGGCCCAGGCCGCTGAGGGGCAATCTGGCGAGGAGACGACAGCGGCAGCGACAACGCCGGCGGCGGAAGCGGAAGCGTGAGCAGCGTGAGGGGTCTCGTCTTGGTTGGCTTATTCTTTCGGTACGGCGTTCGTGGCATTTAGGGGTGGCTTTGTAGCCCGGAAAAGCTGTAAGATACCATGATGTTGAGCATGACCGACAACTTCACTTGCGATGGACACCTCTCGTCTGCCCCCTCGAGCCGTTTGAGGCCGAGCTCGCTTGCGCATACCAGTCGGTCTGTCGTGTTCCCACGCCTGCATAAGCCCGATATTGGTATCCATTCCGAGCCATGCCCCCAATGGACAGCCACAAGGTGGGCTCGGCTTCCCCACGTATCCCCACCGCCATCATCAGTGCCACAACACCCATTTCTTTTCATGAACAGTTTCGATAGCTCAGGGGTAGAGCAATCGGCTGCAGATTCCTCAGATCTGAGGAATTAGACTCCGATAGGTCAGGCGTTCAAATCGCCTTCGAAACTTTCGTTTTGCCGCCGTTCCCTTTTTTTGCTCCCTGGCGTCTCGGGCAAGTATGCACACAGGCTGTAGTTTGACGAGCAGTTGATCGAGTCAGATGACAACTCTTGGGCGAGCGCTACCTCCCATTGCAACATACCAGCCAGGTCAGTGCTCCTTAGGGCGTAGCAGCGCTGGCACCGGGGGGAACTGTGCTGGGGCCCCACTTACATGTGGAAGTCACCGGTAACAGGGTGACGGGGGAGTGATCGCCATAGATAATTACTGATTTTACGCGTGGCCCAGCACTCTGACAGTGGGTGAGGTGCTCCCCAGCGACAGGGGTCTTCCAAATGCGGTGGGCAGAGGCAATCACATCCCACCTCCTAACCTCTGTTCCCATCATTCTTTCAACAGGTCCAGGATCACGATCCTCGACTCCCGCACTTGTACCCAGGGACCCCTCGCGACACGCCAGAGCTACCTCACCTGTCACCGTCGCACGCCAGCGGGAGCTCCAAGATAAGCGACACGCCGACACGCGGCCCGACCGCCGACAGTCCCGTCCTACCACAATCCCCCCCGAACCTCCGCCCCGAAGCCTCTTCGACGAGAAGCACGACCTCGCTCCACGCTTCTCTTCCATTCCTGGGGCCCCTCAGCTGTGAAGACAGTCACCACCTTCCAACATGGCGGGCCCTGCCGATTCCGACAACGCGGCCTCGCCTAAGCCGGCCGCTGAGGACCAGCCGAATGGTGTGCAGCCCGACAAGGTCGCCGAGACGGCCTCCAAGCCTCCCCACGCACCTCCTGCAGCATCCGAGCCGGTCGAGCTCGACGACTTTGGCCTGCCCATCAGAAAATGGGTCCCGCCGCCCGTGCTCCCCGATGAGAAGATCGACGATACAACTCCGACGAAGCCGCAAGAGTCGGAGCCACTGCCGAATGGCAATGGGGAACCAAAGATCTCTCCCACAAAGACAGATACAGCAGCCAAGCCCAACGCAGAGGCCTCGGATGACGACGACGACGACTTCAAGGACGCAACGTCGAGGACTGCGACACCACCACCGCAAGTCGCTGTCAAGGAGGTTGGGCCCGAGACGCAGGACGCCACTCTAGCTGCTCCTAGCGACGACAAACCCGTTGCTGGCGGTGGCACTACCAAGACAGAGACCTCGGCTGGTTCGGATGCCCGCGCCTCCTCAACGCCTGCTAGAGAAGATGAGAAGACCACAGAGGCTGAGGCAGTCCCGGAAGCCCAGGATGCCAAAACTTCTACCGCAGAGGCTGCAGGAGCGAAAGCCACGCCGGCCGCTCAAGATGCTGCCGCTCCTGCACCAGAGACCACCGAATCGAAAGCACTGCCGGAAGCACAAGGTGCCCCATCCCCCGCACCAGAGGCGGCGCCGTCGACAACTACGTCGGCTCAACACGCCCGCAATGTCAGCACTTCCGGAGCCGGAAAGGAACATACAAGGAACACGAGCGCAGCGGGCGCTGGTTTAACGGAGTTCTCGCATCACCAGGCGACGACGAAAGAAGATGAAAAGAAGGATGATGACGACGGTGACTGGCAAGAGATGCCAGCCTACGCGCCCTACGACATATACGACGAAGACAACAAGTTAGTCGCCAAGGAGCACACTGAGGAGGAGGAAGCGATTGAGGCCTACGGCTATGGTGGTCTCGGCGGCGCCGGCAAAGGCTACACTCGAGTCATTATGGATGATGACGCCGAGTCCGCCACGAGTATGGATGACAACACGAAGTATCTTTTCAAGGACGTTCATGGCACGAGCTTGGCGGAGGATCAAGAAGAACAGCGCGATGCCGTCTCTCAAATGGAGGCCACCAAAGACCTCCTCACTGAAGGACAGCGAGTGGCCTACGTCGGTTTGATCCGCATTGAGATCTTCCAGCTCGTCAAGGCTGCTGAGTCTATCGAGAAAACCAGGAGCTCCAAGAAGTGGGTGACGACGGGCGCAGAGGCAACCAAGATGTGGGGCCAAAAGATGATGATCCGGCTGTACGCCCACATGGACATCAGTGCCGCTGAGCAAGTCATGGTCGAGCAGCTGGCTGACCACGGTGTCATCCCATCTGACCTGACGCCTATTCTGATGACGAATGCGCGGGTCAAGAACCCCATGGCCGAGGAGAAGGGAAGCACGGCCTCGACACCGGCCGATCCGAACCGGAGTTCCATGTCGCTGTCCACTCCAAAGGATAACAATCGTGATTCGATGTCACCGACAACCCCGCGGAGTCCTGCGCCGCCGGCATCGCCGGTCCCACCAGAGGAGGAACCGGCCGCGGAACCCCCGCCACCCTACGAAGCTCACCCTGAAGGCGAGATGCCCGAAGTGAAGATGCCTTCACAGCTGCCCTCGAGCCAAAACCTCGAGATCGATCTGCGGTGGACAGTCCTGTGCGATCTTTTCCTTATCTTGATCGCTGACTCCACGTATGACGCTCGGTCCAGAGTCTTGCTGGAGCGCGTTGGCAAGAGCCTGGAGATCGACTGGCTCGACATTCGCAAGTTCGAAAAACGAGTGACGGACGCACTCGAGATGCAGCAGCAGGCCGAGAAGGAGAACTGGAACGAGGGCGAACACATGGAAACGCGAAGGAAGAATGCTCTGAAGAGGCGGTACGCCATGATGGGCCTGGCAACGGTGGGCGGTGGTTTGGTCATCGGCTTGTCCGCCGGTCTGCTCGCCCCCCTCATTGGAGCTGGCCTCGCCGCTGGTTTCACGACTATCGGAATCAGTGGTACCACTGCTTTCCTCGGCGGCGCTGGCGGCGCTGCCATCATCACGACGGCCGCGGCCAGTTCAGGCGGTGTCGTCGGCGTTCGTGCCGCCAACCGCAGAACGGGCGCCGTCAAGACGTTTGAGTACCGCCCGCTTCACAACAACAAGCGTGTCAACCTGATTGTCACTATTTCTGGCTGGATGACAGGTAAAGTAGACGATGTCCGCTTGCCGTTCAGCACTGTCGATCCCATCATGGGCGATCTGTACTCGGTGCTGTGGGAACCCGAGATGCTGCGGAGTACTGGTGACACCATCAACATTCTTGCCACCGAGGTCAGTCAATGCGCACGTCTGAGTCGATTCCGCATGCTAACCCGACACAGGCTCTCACCCAAGGTGTGCAGCAGGTTCTTGCAAGTACTCTGCTGATGGGTCTCATGTCTGCCCTGCAGCTGCCGGTTATCCTCACGAAGCTAGCCTATCTGATTGACAACCCGTGGGCCGTGTCCCTCGACAGAGCAACGGCTGCAGGTCTGATCCTGGCGGATTCCCTGATCGACAGAAACCTGGGTACCCGGCCAGTCACGCTGGTCGGGTACTCGATCGGCGCCCGTGTCATCTTCTCCTGCCTTCAGGAGCTAGCTCGACGAGGCGCGTACGGGTTGGTGCAGAACGTCTACATGTTCGGATCGCCCGTCATTGTGAAGAAGGACGAGTTCCTCCGCGCGAGGACCGTCGTGCCAGGCCGGTTCGTCAACGGCTACAACCGCAACGACTGGATCCTGGGCTACCTGTTTCGACTCACAAACGGCGGTATCCGGCGCGTGGCCGGGCTGGCGCCCGTGGAGGATTGCCCTTGGTGCGAGAATGTGGACGTCACAGACCTGGTCAAGGGCCACATGGATTACCGCAAGATGATGCCCCGCCTACTGAGAGAGTGCGGCTGGCTCGTGGAGAGCGACGAGTTCACGGAAATCGAGGATCCGGACCCGGAGAACCACGAAAAGAGACAGCGCGAGCTAATCAACGAGATCGAGGAGGCTCGCAGAGAGCTCGAGAAGGAGGGACAACAGGCTAAGAAGAGCAGGTTCTCCATATTCGGGCGCAAGAAGAAGATGGAGAAGGCCAACTGGGAGATTTACGAGGATTCGGCCAAGGCGGGATCAGCATCCAAGACGGAAGATGACGACAAGAACAAAGATGGGCTGGAGGGCAACAACCACGGGGTCTTGTTCGACGTCGACGCCATACGGGCTGAGCTGGCCAGAGACGAGATGCAAGTGACGGAGCTCAAGTCGACGCTGCCACCGATGAAGCTCGATCTCAATGCGATGCCGAATCCCAGGGACAGCTTCCGGGGCACCAAGAGCGCCGACGCGTCGACGCTCAGTCTACGGCCGTCACACGACACGCGACGCGTCTCAGAGGAGCCATCGCCCATCGGCTCGAGCCGCGGCCGGATCGCATCACCATACTATACAGAGCCAGACCCGTACCGGGAGGACGAGGTGTCGATGACGTTCGACACGTCTTTCGATGACCCCCCGCCGCGGCCGGCGCCCCCGCCGAAAGATGACCCTGCGCCAGCGAGGCCGGAGATGAAGTCTGCACAGACGGTGCCTAACATGACGCTACGGGACCCGTGGGGCGACCCAGACGACGACGACTTCGGCAAGGAGAAGGAGATGACCATGACGTTTGCGTAGGCAGCCCCTCCGTGCCGTTGGACGCGGGGGCCGATGCGCCTGTTCAGTACACAGCTGGGAACGATACGTACACAATGACGGCTTCGCCTCACCTATTTTGTAATGTTTTGCGCTGGACGGCGTTATTTGGTGGCTGTTGATGGGCTAGAGAGAAAGAAGGTCAGGGGTATGCATGGCCTGCCTGCTCCGCGCGGCTCCTGTCTGCGACGGCGGTTCGAACGTGACAAGAGGAGAGGCGTCGAACTCTGTAACTATATTCGGGCGAGTAATGAGACAATCTACAGAAACCGAAATGGCAGCACGAGCAAGTCGTTTGACGAAAGTGGCGTCGGGCCGTCCGATTCGGCCGGTCACGTTCGGTCGGCACTGGGGGCGAGAAGCAGCTTATGAGGAGGTAGGGTTCTGATGTGCAGCAAACGCGGTCGGTGACGGAGGAGGTGTTTCAAGGTGCCGGCGATCAGAGAGAGCCGGCGGGCCATTGGCTGCGGCGGTTTGGGGGCCGCAGAGCCATGTGCTCCGGGGCTTCTCCTGGCGGGCGCAGGCCCCCCTGCGCTGGCGCCGAGGGTATTCTGGCGCTTCCGCCTGTGGCTCGCTTCAGGGTTGGTGATGCCAAGGTAGGTAGGTACCTCTAGGGAAAGGCCAGTATCAGGGGATAATGTGCAAGAAATGAGGATCAGGGCCATTCATTGAAGCTCAAAGTCTTGCAAACGGAGAGACGACGAGGAACACAGTCCATACGGCATTGGTTGAAGAGCCCATACAAACAAATCTGACTGAAGTTCCAAAAGGCCAAAGAGCGGACGTCGAAGGATGGAAGGCGGATCAGCCGCAGGGGCGCTAGGGGGGGGGGATCACGGCCGAATGGGGGTTAGGTGGTGACACGAATAGCGACACTGACAGCACCGCCCCATCCTGCTGACGGGAAGGGGGGGCCTGGGTGGACCGGCAGGCGGGGCCCAGACAGCCCTGCGGCGGGGCAGTTGCTTGTTGGCCGTCGAGCTTGTTGGCGTATCGCTGGGGTGGTCCTTCCCACGGTAAGGTACCTTACTTTGCCTTCAGGAAGCTTCGAGGAAAGGTGCCTGCCTTGCTGCTTTGTGCTCTGGCATCAGAGAAGATGGAGGGCTGATCCCATGTCACTAAGGAACTTTGTCTTTAGACAGAGGCTGGGTCATGTTGTAGGGCACGATGTGTTGGCCGTTGGCTCGAGCCAGACAGGAGGACCCTTGGATTCGGGATGCTAGCGAGCGGGTCCACTAACAATTCAGCATCCAGCGCCAGCACGCAGGGGTCTCGCAACATGTCACCTCCACGGGCTCTCTCACCTCTCAACCCAACGCCAACGGCCCAGCGTGCGAGAGCCCGTGGCGGGGCAGCGGGAAACTGCTTTCTGCTCATTTCGTTCTTTCAGCTGCCTCAGATATACATCTGCTCGGTTTGCCCGCCAGAGACAAACCGGCCCTACTTCCACGACCGAGCAAACACCGGCACGCTCCACCACGAGCCAGACATCGCAACTCAGCCTTGGCTGCATATATCATACTGGCTGCTGCAAGCCCTCCAACTCTCCGCACCCTCAGCTCCCAGAGCCTAACCCTTCGTGACCCGTGCAGATCTGGGCATGTCAAAGTACGTACGTCCTCGCCAATCCCATCCCACCCCTTCCCGCACTGCTGTAACCCCCTACCTCACTTTCTGTCGGAACCGGCTGAAGGCTGTGGCACGGCACTCCTTTGCTATCCACAATCGCAAACCAGTTGTGTCCTAGGTTGGCTGACAGCCCCCCAGGCGCAGCACTTTAGCTCCCGCCCACCGCCCAGCCTGACCACATCCCGGCTCAGGCTCTCTTATTCTTGTCTCCTCCAGTCATCCCACTCCTCCTCTCCCCTCTTTCTCTTGTGCTCCCCAGACGATCACTCTCGGAGAAGCGTCTGGCTGCCAGCGTTGCTTCTTCCCCTTCCACACCTCTGCATTGCTCCGAACTATCGACATACGACTCGCTGAGAAAGTGGTGGGCGGTCTGGCAGCGATCGTGGACACCATCGAGCCGGACAACATCATCGCCCACAATGGCAGAAACCGATGTGAAAAGCGGTATCGACGAATTGGAACCCCATATCGCAAGCCCAGCAGGGAGCTCAATCAACGAGGCGGCCACCCTCGTCCCGCAGTCCCCATTCACGTCATCCGTCCAGACCTCTGCGAAGCCCACGACAACGGCGCCCTCAAGCGCACAACCCACCGGCGAGCAAGCCGCCATCGAGTGGAAGGACGACTGGAATGACGACTACCAAGATCACGTCTTCACCGCCACTGGTCGCGGCGAAGCCTATCACACGATCAACAGGCTACTCGCGAGCAAGCTGGTCTTGACGGGGGGCGAGTGGACTGTCATACGGGATGGAGATGAAGTCCTTCTCACCGATCAGGAGCTTGAACAGAATATGCAGCCGCCCACAGCCGGTGGCCGTGGGTTTCAGGCTCGCCAGGAGATGACGCCTCGGCTTGACGGTGAGCAATCTCGCATCTCTACCTGTTGCCTTCTGGCCAGATGAACTGACCGTATCCGAGTGAACGCAAACGTGACGGTGATCCCCCTAAGCTACCTGACTAGCCAGCTAGACGACTACGGCAGGGACATGTTCCTGAACCTGACATGGGAATATGACGGTCAGACGGGCTGGAGCAAGTCCGGCGTCTTCACCGTCGCGGCACCGGGTCTCGAGTCGTTGGAGCGCGGGGCCATGCGGAGCCGAGACCCGAGGGATTTCGTTTCCAAAGAGAACCTCCCGAACGCTGTCTCGAGCGTCTTTGGCGGTGCTAACGTCAGTCCCACACTACCCTCGGGCGTTCGCACTCCTGGGGTAACCTTGAACCCATCCGCAACCGTCGGCTCGTCTTCCGATGATATCGATTCAGATGACAGCAGCGACGGGGGTGGCGGGCTTTCCATTGGCGCCAAAGCTGGCATCGGTGTCGGTGCTGGCCTCGTCGGCCTCGCCCTCATCGGCGCTCTCGTCTGGTTCTTCTGCCTGCGCAACCGACGCAAGAACAAGGACCACGTCAGCGACACGCCGTACGGCGCCGACGGCCACGTCTCCGACTACATGGTTAACAAGGAAACCACCGCTGCCCACGTCACCGAATCACCTCACTCGCCATACTCGGACGACAGTCTCGCTCAGCAGCAGTACCAGCACCAGGCGACTGGCCACCCGGCGCACGAGGCTACCTCGCTCGTCGGCGGGGCGGCGGCGGTCGCCACGTCTGGGCACGGCCACGACCACCATCAGAGTGACGGGCAGGACCGCGGGCTCACCGAGGCGACACCTCTCGCGGCGCCGATACCGCGCAGCAGCTCGCAACAGCAACAGCACGAGTCAACAAGGACGGGCTCGCGATCCGAGACGCCACAAGGCGTCAACTCCAACGTGTCGCACCTCATCGAGGATGGCATGACGGAGGACGAGATCCGGCGGCTGGAGGACGAGGAGCGGCAGTTGGACGCGGCGATCGAGCAGCACGGGCATAGCCGGCGCGGGGCGTGAGAGCAGACGATTGTGTATGACTTTTGGCGGCGTTCTGGCTTACTCTTGGGGGTTCGATACGCCGATTTGTTGCAGAACACGTAGGGTAACGAGTATGTCGGATACCAGCATGACTGTAATGGAGAGTTTCGTGCCTGTCACTGTGAGCTGTCTGTTACAAAACATCAACCCCATCCATCGTGTTGGTGAGTCGGGTCCCGGCGACACGCGGATAAAAGAGTAAAACGGCCAGCGCAAACGAACCGGCCATCGTGATGAAACATTGAACCATGTCTTCGCGTACACGCCCTTCCTAGTATACAGCGGGTATTGACGCTCCCAAGAGAAACCCCCCTTTGCGACCTCGTCTTTCCGTTCTGACGAACCTGTTCCCCTGACTTTTTGACTGTCGTGAACCACGCCACGGACGGAGCTCTGCTGCCGCCATGGCCCCCCCCGAATCGGATGCCGGTTCCGCCGCTCACCCGCGGCTAAAGTACCGCCCCACCACGTTGCTGGCCAGGCTACTCGCCAGGCCGCCGCCGTACAGCGCGCTGCCGGCCATATTGGACGCGTGGCTGAACTTGTCGCAGCGCGAGAAGGCGAGGGTGTTCATGATGGTGAGGACGAGAGCGATGACTGCGCCTGTCAGCACTCGGAGCGACTCACCGAGATGGGAGGGGGGGCAAGGGGGCCCGGAAAGGAGCAGGCAGGGAGGGGGAAAGGGGTGACGTACTGACGAGCGGCAGCCACAGGAACTGCAGCCGCACGAGCGCGAAGACGGCGAGGAGCACCCACAGCACGGGCTGGACGTAGAGGGCCAGCCAGAAGAAGCGGCTGTCGGTCGGGTTGATCGTCTTGGTGCCGGGCTCGGAGCTCTCGAAGACCCATTTCGAGTCGCCCGACTGGGGGTCGACCTCGTTCCACCAGCGGAGGCCGACGAGGCGGCGGCCGGCGATGTTCTTGAGGTAGTAGAAGTCCGCGGCGAGGAGGAGGATGGTGATGATGAAGATCATGATCCTTTGCACGGGTGTCAGCGCCGGGAAGGGGACCACAGGCAAGGGAGGGGGGGGGGNGGGGGGGGGGGGGGGGGGGGAGGAGGGGGAACGCGGCGGGCGGGGCGGGGGGGGGGGGGGGGGGGGGGCGGGGGGGGGGGGGGGGGGGGGGGGGGGGGGGGGGGGGTTGCCGTACATGCTCTTGATGATCCAGAGGCCGAGGAAGTAGACGAGGACGCTTGCTTTGGGGCCGTTAGCTGGGTTCGTCTGAGCGGTGGGACGGCGGCGGGGTCGTTACATATCCGGAAGCCGAGGAAGGTGAGCAGCGTGATGGGGTGGGAGCTCAGTCGCCAGCTCAGCGACCCTTCGACGGGCGCCTGCGGCGCATTCTGGCTCTCCATGGCGTGGCGGACGGTGGGCGGTGCTCGGCTTCGATATGCGGCGTCTTGCGTTCGTGTCCTGTTATCTCAAAATGGCGGTGGAGGCCCCGTCTTCGTTGTCGTCGGTGGTCGATCGTCGGATCGCGTGGCGGAGGCAGCAGTTTGTCGCGTTGGGGGTTGATAAGCTTCGCGAGAGACAGCTCTCTGGGCGCCGAAAGTGATAGCTGTTCGTAAAAGGGAGACTGACGGGTTGTTCCGAGGTGGACCAGGGGACTGTCGAACGGTCGGCTGAACTCCGGTAGAGTGGTGCAGGTACCCCGGCCAGTGCCCTTACGTCATCATGGGCAAGACGCCGACTTCGACCGCTCGGCCACTGTGGGTAGCTCCATCAACGCCGTGCAGCGCCGGGTTCTGCGAGCTTCATAGCCGAGCTGTGAGGTCTGGGGTCCATACAATAATGTCCTACACTCTTGAAGCCTACACCTTGATTTGAAGCGAACAAAACCATCTTTCCGTTCTTTTCATCCCAGCTTATTCGCGACCCACCTCTCGATACCCGTCTCTACTGCCCCTCGGCCCCTCTCATCATGGCGCTCGCAGCACGATCACCCTCCATCCTGCGCAGGGCCCTCCTCTACGGTAAAAGCCCTCCTGCATTGACATCTGAATACTCACTAATACCTTTAGTCCCTTCCTCATCAGAAAAGATGCTCAACAAGTCACTGGGCCTGACCGCGGACAATGTGACATACGACCTTGAGGACTCCGTGACGCCAGCCCGTAAACCAGACGCCCGCAAGCAGCTCCGGTCATTTCTCTCTAACCAGACTTCCCGTCCCGCATCCATATCCGAGCTGGCGGTCCGTATTAATGCCGTGGAAACCTCATTCGCACTCGACGACCTTACCACCCTCGCCCCGCTAGCCAATGTCGACGCCGTAGTCGTGCCCAAGGTCGACTCTGCAGCTGACCTGACCTTCGTTACCGATGTCCTGCGCCATGTCGCCCCCGAAAGACATGCTGAAGGCTCGACAAATCCTATCAAAATCGTAGCCTTGGTAGAATCTGCACGGTCGGTTATGAACCTGAAGGAGATATGCAACGCCTCGCCGTACCTGAGCGGGCTCATCTTCGCAGCCGAGGACTTCGCCAAAGACCTATCCATCACCAGATCGCCGTCTCTGAGCGAGTTCCTGTACGCCAGATCCGCCATCGTGACCGCCGCACGGGCGGCCGGCCTGCCCAGTACCATCGACCTGGTCTGTACCTCGTTCCGGGGCGACGCAGGGCTCCAGAGACTCGAAGAAGAATGCAAAGGCGGCAAGGCCATGGGATTCAACGGAAAACAATGCATTCATCCAACGCAGGTTGAGCTTGTGCAGAAACTGTTTGCACCGGCGGAAAAGGAGCTGGAGTGGGCGATTCGCGTCACCGTTGCTGATGAGAAGGCCAGCGCTTCGGGGCGGGGTGCCTGGACGCTGGACGGCATGATGATTGATGCTCCGGTGTCCGCCAAGGCTCGATCTGTGATACAGAAAGCGGAACAATGCAGGATGGATGTCGAGAGTGTGCGTGCGAAGTGGCAAGGCCAGGAGCCCGAGTAAGCTTGTCTCAGATAAAGTGATTCGGCCGCCAGAATGCGGACATTCGTTCAGCTTCGTCGTCTGCTTCGACTGCGTAGGATGTGTGCCCGGGGTGTTTCGAATTGTTTTGCTTCCATCGGGGTTTTGTGTCCGTGGATAACGCTGGCCATGCTTCCATCCTCCTCCCCGAGCTCCCATTTCGCGCCCTACCGCGCATCGTGATGTGGGCTGGCGGCTCAACTGGCTGTAACATCCACGCATCTTCCGTCAGATGATAAGGTCGTGCTGCTTCAGGGATATTCGCCCAATTTCGTTCTTGGTAGGCTTGGTACTGCAAACGCATTGTTACTTCGTCTCGGAGAACTTCCTGCTCGATACGACGTATGAAATCGCTGGTGCTCTCTGTTGTGGCTTGATCGTCCACGCTACCCACAAGCTCGGATGGAGAGGCGCGGCGCGAAGGCAGTGGCGATTCCCTACCAGCCATGACCTCGTGACGTAGGTGATGTCGGCGGTATGAAGAGCCTACTTGTTGAACAACAGCATTGAAATGAGATGGGCTCGCAAACCTCTCAGCCGTCCCGAGATGATTAGGGTCTGCCTCAACTCGGGTCTCCTGATCAGCTGATGGATCAGCCGCAGAGATCACAGTGCAATCATTTAGTCTGTGGGGTAAACCAGATCCGGCTGCTGATTCTGCATAAGCTGTATTTGGTCTCTGAAGTTCGCCACTTTCGAGGGCAAGTAGCTGGCCTGAAGGCTTCTCTTCAGGCGACTTGAGGCGCTGTGATCTCTGTGGTGGTGCTGAAGAGTCTGTCAAGGGGAGTTTGCGGGCAGGTGGCTCAAGATATACCTCCTTGGCAACATCATCTCGAGATAGAGGAGCGGTTTGGTTTTCTTCGCCGTCCGCAAACTTGGCACTGTCGTCACTTCCGACGTCTTGCGTTCTACATTGTGCCTCTTGGGGACAGTTGGAGTCAGTAGTATGTTCCTTTGGTGCCGTGTAGCACTCGCCAACCCGCTCATGGGCTATGACATCGAGAGCAGTGATACCCTGATCGATGGAACCCTCTCGCGCCGTAACGCCCTTGTCTCTGTAAAAAACCACGACAGTCTTCGTTGGAGTCTGTGGGTGCTTTCTAGTCCGACCATTGTTATGGATTGGAGTAGAAGACCTTTCCGGAAGAGTATGCTGACTAGGCATGGAGTAATCGTCCTCAAGGCACTCTGGAGTAAGGCAACCCTGTCGTTCTGAGCTGATACCTTGCAATATGCCTGTTCGTCGCAAAGCCTGCCGAATTTCTTCAGGCGTTGGGCTTTTCTGCGCTCGATGCTGTTTTTGTTGTGCCTGTTTGCTCAAGTACTTCTGCCGAGAATTTTCGCTTGGCGACCAGCTACAGTACGATGTGGAACGGCTTCGTGTTGAACGACCCTCTCGAACACTTCCATTTGATGGCGATGTTTCAGGTCTCCCTGGATGGACATGATCTCTTCGCTTCTGGTCAGATACACGTCTCGACCGAGGTTCGTCGCTGCTCTCCCTGCCGTGAAAATCCCGACCCCTTTCTTGCTCGCCGGGCCGCTTGAAGAAGTCGCCTACGTTCTCTGATGCTTTCTCCTGCTTCTTGCTGCCTTTCTCTCGTGATCGTACAGTTGAGTTTTTCGTCGCCTTGGGGCGCTCTGATCGAGATGCCATGCCCAAAGAGCTATGGCCGAGATCTTGCACTGCCATATGTCAAAAGGATGTCAAGAATGGTCGGTATGTGAAAGTGTCATACTCTGCCTATGGCCGAGACGGCCGTTCTGAAATAAGCCAGGAGTTTCTGTTGGCTGCAGCTAAGTTCCGTTAACTTCACCATGAGTTTTTCGGTGGAGAGGGAACCACACTGTTACCCGGCTGTTGTGGACTGCTTCCGGAGCAAAATTCTCCATGACATCCCGTGATGCCAGCAGGAACTTCTTGCTCGTTTCTTTGCGCCGACTCGGACGGCTAACCTTCTCCTGTTTACGTTTCGGAGCCAGGGTCTCGACTGATGTCTGGATGTCGTACTTGTCTTCCCTCGTCTTCCGCCTAAGTCGTCTTCCAAACACAGGCGTTGTGGGACGGGCACTTTCGACAGACTCGATAGCAACGTTGGCATCGCCTCGACTATAAACTGGTGGGTCGTTATGGTCCGCCGAGTCAGGGTGATCGTAAGACCATGGGCGCTTGTTTCCCCGACCGGGTGCTTTCTTGTTGTCGGGAGGCGGGGTACTGTGTGGCAGCTGCGGAGCTACAGTCTGTATCGCATCATCGTGGTGATCCTGCATTTGAGCGACACTTAACTTGAGCGAGCGACCACCGGTACGCTCTAACCAAGCATTAACGAAACCGTGACCATTAATTGGACTGTAGTCGGCTTCGCGAGATAATATTTCTGATGTAACCAACAGGTTGTGGCGGTGATAGCTGCCGTACGTGAGACCTTGATGCTCGGAATGACGGCGGTTCTTTGACTTGTCGTGACGCGATCGCTGACGCTCCATGGCGCGAGAGTCGCCCCTGTTTGCCGTACCGAGTAGCCAGACAACGAGCCGGACTCTGGTTATATTCCAAACGGTAAAGGGGGACAAATGTCAGTGTTTGGACGAAATGAAGCGGATATCGTCCACCTTGATTTGGACGGACATTCTGGTTGCTTCAACTCGTCCGGGCGTCGTCTTCGGTCAACGAGGCAAGGCCATCTGGCCTACATTGCACCTGAGGTCTGAGGTTATGCAGGTGGTCCTTGAGGCTCATACTTACCCCGTTCTTCCCTTCCGAATATTCTGATCCGAAAATGTATCATCGAAGGCATGCAATGACAAGAACAGGCCGGGGTCAACTATTTTCTCTTCCAGTCTCGCGGGAAACTGTCTCCGACCAATCTTTCTTCTAGGGCCGTGAGAAGCTCGGTGAAGTCCTCGCTGTCGTCCTCGTCCTTGACTTTCTCTACCCTCAAGCTTGGGTCGCCTGCCATCTGACAGCAAGACCACCTGATTTTGCAGATCAATGAGAGGCCCCTACCCAGATTCTGAAGAAACAAATCATCATTATAGTAACCATGTGCACGCTCTTGCACACTCGAGCGAGGAATTTCGGTATGTCGGGGGTGCGCCAAAAAAAAAACGAAAAGCAACATGGTTCTAATGGTGGTGAGGGCGGATGTGTTTCACCAGGCAGAGCGGAGGTGCGTTCCCCTACATTAATGTCATTTCTCGTAGACAGGCACGATAGCCGGGAAGGAGTCACTGTAAAAAGTTTTGAGGAGGGGGCAACCTATTTGGCCACCCGACGTCTCCTGCGTGGCTACCTTATTCAAGAAGATACCTCCATGGTGTCTCGACGACTTTCCTCGTAGGGAGGCACTTTTTTGTTGTGGCCACCAAGGTAGGGTTTGGGTTGGTATGACTCTACGCCGACCTCCGCACTCCCTATATCGTTTTGAATTCGTCGACTTCCATTCTTCCTCCACCAATTCATCACAGCACGACCGAAGATGCCTTCATATGTGTACATCAACGGCTACCCCGGGGTCGGCAAGCTTACCATAGCAAAGGAGCTGGAGAAGCAGATTCCTGGGTCCAAGGTCTACGATAACCACCTGATGATCGATGGTATCGCTCCCATGGTCGACCGCTCGTCACCACATTACCAGGAGTTGCGAACAATGGCCAGGCAATTCTACCTCGGGATTATCTCTACGCATGAGGCCACAGATGATTTAACTTGGATCTTCACGGATTCGCGAGAATCGACCGCCGACGGCAGCGCGGCGGCACAAGACTACAGAGACGCTGCTGCGAACCGCAGCATTCCCTTCGTCTCTGTCGTTTTGCACTGCGACACGGAGGAAAATGAAAAGAGACTCGTCGGCAAAGGACGCGGCGGCGATGCGAACACCAAGCTCACAGACCCTGTTGTCCTGCGAGACATTCGACAAAACGAAGACCTCCATCGATTTGGTGGAGAAAGCGAGCTGGAGCTGGACGTTACGAGTCTGCAGCCGAGCGCGGCAGCCAAAACAATTCGAGAGCATGTTGAGAGGGTGACCGCTCAGCGCGACGCTCAGAGTTGATTCCTTCCTTCGCTGGCTTGTTCAACAAGTCGCAGCCAGTAAGCACAACATGTCGCCGCCTAACCAGATGAACTTGACAATTGCGCAACGCCTGTCAGCCGATCTTGCCGGTTGATCAATCTCAGACATGGGACCAGACTGACGTGCGGCATCTACAGACGACCGGGACATCCACGGAACACAAGGCGTGTCGGTTCTTCAGACCGTTGCTATTTTTGAGCGGTGGATCCACCCACCAGGAAGCAAGTGTCGCGATGGCAGTTTGGCATGTCTTGACATGTCGCCGTCAAGCCTCAAGCTTTGACTCCCGCCTGCAAAGTAAATGGAAAGCGTTTCACCGTTACGCTTGCGGCTGCATGGCCGAAGTAAACCAACCAGCACTGGACAGGGAGGTGTACAAAGGGCACAGCGGGGAGGGATAAGGGATGGCGTTATGCACGATGTTACGAGGTTGGCGTGCGCATCAGCTTGCGTGGCATGCCGAAGTCATGCCTTGCGTGTGGGCGCGAGGGGCAATGAAACGGGTATAGGTGTTGCTGTCGTCGTCCTCGCCGTCGCGTCCCTGTCGGCAAACGGCAGCCGTCTTTGAATATGCCCCAGACGGAGCAAGACCCAGAAGCTTGGGTCAAGTGTGCGGGTGGTCGGGATGTGGGATGTCGGAGTCAAGATCAGCCAAGAAACCCAAGTTGCTCTCCAGGGTCGCATCGGCTCTGATCACGCACGTGCCTGCGCCAAACGGATCCACGCCCCCTCCCTCGCCGGGCCCCTGTCCTGGTCTGGCCTTTTGCTTTGAGCTTGTGCTGGCATGTTCGTCACTCTCATCGGCCGGCCGGTTGGTCGGTGGTTCTCTTGCTGGCGCTGTCGAGGCGTGCTCAATGGCACACATGGGACGGGGCCGGTTGCGGCGACCAGAGTCGAAGGGTACTGACTGAGGCAGGCGCAGCAGGTTTCACCCTGAACGGTTGCAGAGCAAAGAGCACCAGTGGGGTGGCCACGAACCCCTTGTGAGCCCGCCCCCTTACATGTTCGCAAAGCTGGGCGACCCAACGACGAAGCCGCATCCAACAGGGCCTGTCCGGCTGACCTGGATCGCCCCCGATGGAGGGGCCAAGACTGGAGATCATCGCCGGGAGTGATGGATTTTCCTCGACGAGCCGCGTCCACGAGCACAGCTGTACAACCAGAGGTCCAATGGTGGCGTATTGCGGAACGAGGGGCAGGCAGGGACGGAGGGGCTGTTGCGTTGAGAGCAATGCAATGAGGGGCAACGACCGTCGATTGTCTCGGCCGGCGACCATGATGTGAGTGGGTGGTGTGTCGCAGGGCTCCACACGGATGGCGTGCAGACAGCCTGTCGACGATCTCTCGTCGTCAGTCATGCCTGAGTGAGCATGTTTGGACCTTCGCAGAAGGTCAGAGTCAGGTTGAGGGAAGGACAAGTCGCGTCGACTCGACGATTGCCAGGCGACCGGCACCCAGAGAACGCGATGCCGAAGGAGAACGCTCGGGCCAGCAGCCTAATCGATGTCGCTATGGGAGGTACTTCAAACAACAGCACCCTGTCATTGGCAGCGGGGGGGCGAGATCTGGGAGATGGGAGGGCAGGGGTGGAGGAGGGGCCCCCATTAAACGGACAGATGCACTGCCTCGCTGGAGGGTGACATCGAATGGGAGCAACGGCGTCACGAACAAGCGGCGAGATGTGTTCTGGACACATGTTTCATCCGGCAGCGCTCGCAAGAGGCAGAACAGCGGACTTGTCGCTAGCCCACTCCACTCTTCAGGAGAGACGGCGCGGCGCTGTCGAGATTGAGCCCGACGTTGCTCATCTGCTTCAAACAGGGCGAGGTGAAGGAGGCTGTGCAAAGTGTGGGGTCGCCCGTTTCTGCCCATCACCCGTCCGCCACTCGTCACTTTGTCTCCTCATCATCATCCCATCGACGGAGGTGCGTGGTCGAGTGGTCAGTGGGCAGGCTGAAGGACACACAAGCATCAGCATTACAGCAGCGCAGGAGTCAGCGGAAGCCACGGCGGGCACTCGGCGCCGTAATGAGAAACAGCAAAAGGAAGAGCTATGCAGCGGTAACCGTAACCGATTCACCTCCTCCTGGCGCCGAGGATGTGCTGCGCCCGTGTTGAGACATGCTGAGGGAGCAGGAGCTGGAGCTCAGCACGCAGAAGCATCGAGTTACACCCACAGGGACATCCCCCCGGAGCTGGCGCGCTTCATTCTCCCTCTACTGCCGTGCTGCTGGCCCAGCCTGCCCGTTCGAAGCTGGCGGCGGCCTGGCGAGCTAGGGGGGGGCCAGCCACCCCTTGTAGCACACCTTACATGTACCTCCCACCTACGACTTCGCTCCCCATCCTCATCCAACCATGCGCATGGGCATGACACCCACCCCCTTGAAGCCTTGGGCCCTGGTCGGTCGAAACATTCATTGACGGGCGATGGAGAAGCAGGAGCAACAGCCCCCCCCCCGCCCATGTGTATTTTCGGGCAGATCTCCCAGATGCCTTGGCCGTCTTCCTGGCGGCGTTCGGGCCAAGCTCATCCTGGAGGACCATGACATCTGCTTGGGACCTTGACCTCATTAGGCCTGGGGGGGTCACGGTAGCAGGAACAAGCAGAGGAGGAGGGGTGCGGGCCCAACGCCCATCCTGTCATATAAGAACCTGGAGGGACCACGGGACGGCTGGCCCTGCCATGGCATCTTTCCCTCACCTACACATTTCGTCCGCCTGTCCGCTTTTTTGATCGCAGTCTCTCGGAAACGGCCTTGTTCGAATCACACAGTCCTTTTCGTACACGTTCGACGACGATTCCACTGTCCGACACCAGACGAGACGAAGCAGCTCCCTGTTGTCACCCCTCGAAAGCTCAGGCACCCGCACAACCAGGTACGTATATTCGCTCAACAGCAAAGTACCGTCCCGCACTTTTCTTGCGCATCGAGGTACTTGCGATCAGGTACCTCGACTTCCTGGCCTAGCAACGACGTCAAGCTCTCTCACCCCGCTGTCCCTTCCACACCCACCTACCTGTCCGCTCTTGTCCCCCTCGTTCTTGCCTCCTCAGCACAGCAGGCAAGCTAGGTTGTCGCGCTTGCGTCGCCTTGCCTCTCCCTGTCCCTCCTTCCTCCTTCCTCCCCCGTATCGTCGCTGCCTGGTTCGTGACAGAGCATTCGGGCTTCATCACGTTACCACTGACTCCCCCCCTCCCTTGTACATCACCTCATTGGAAACTCGGATAACGGCCCTGGTTGTTCCTGCCGTCCGTTTGCCGCCTTCACTTCTGGATCAGCAAACTGGAACCTAAGGTACATCCCATCACACTACCGACCCCTCCTTGCCAACCATCCCACCATCCACCGCCAGACTTGGGCAGCTCGTTTGTCCGCCCGTCTCCGATAAACTTTCTCCTCCGACACCATCGCCGCGTCGCACCTCTCTCCCGAACCAAAACGCCATCAGTGGCCATCCTTGCGACGTTCCTCACCCTCTTCCATTCACAACCTGCGAGCCTTTCTCTCCCGGTTCCGCGATCTCGATACACCAGAATAGTCCTTCTGTTCGTACACAGCTGCCTGCCCTGGAAGCCCTTGGCAATCCATCGCGTGCCCACTATCGTCCTCATCCGTTCCGTCGTCCACACAAACTTGCGCTCTCATCGCCTGTAGGGCTGTTGCTGACCTGACTCCAGTTTCTAGAACCAGGAACCATTACCCACCGACAGAATGTCTAAGCTTTTCGTTGGGTACGACATCGCCCCAAACACCCGCGTTCCGTCGCTTGGAGTAGGGGCCCATTTGCTGACAAGAGTTTAGCGGCCTTGCGTGGCACACCACTGAGGATACTCTGCGCACCAGGTTCGAGGAGTTCGGCGCCGTCGATGAAGCTGTGAGTACCCTCTGAAGAAGCGGATTGCGCTTCCACGCGCAAACAGACAGCAGGGCGCTAACCCTTGGAACAGGTCGTCGTCAAGGACCGTGACACTGGCCGGAGTCGCGGCTTCGGCTTCGTTCGCTACGCTCAGGACGAGGATGCCCAGAAGGCTATTGATGCCATGAACAACGTCGAGTATGTTCTCTCGCCCGCTCTTTCGCGGTCGCACGACTTGGGCCCTTGCTAACACGTACGTGCAGGTTCGACGGACGCACCATTCGCGTCGACCGTGCCTCCGACAGCGGTCCCCGCGGCGGCGGCGGCGGTTTCGGCCGTGGCGGCGGCGGCGGATTCGGCGGCCGTGGTGGTGGCTACGGTGGCGGTTACGGCGGTGCCCCCCAGCAGAACTACGGCATGCCCGCCCCCAACCCCTACCAGCAGGGCTATGGCGGCGGTGGCCGCGGTTACCCTCCCCAGCAGGGCTACGGTGGCCCTCCCCAGGGTCAGGGTAAGCATCGCACTCGATCTGATCTGTCCGCAACGCTCGCTAACACCTCGTCCAGACCCCTACGGCGCTCCCGGCGGCTACCAGGGCGGCTACCAGGGCCAGCAGCAGCCCCCCAACGGTGGCGGCTACTAAGCGTGTCTGGCTACGCCCCGTTTCCCGTACGACAAATGATGCGTGTGCGCCTGTGTCCGTAGGTTCGATCGAGCGAATTGGTGCTATCCTTCGGTGCTACAACAAGATACCCCGGTCCTAGTGTTGCGCGCATGGACAAGACTCTGGTGGGAAAGGAAGGCTCGGCCCCCGGCAGGAGGGGTTGCGGTCTGGGAAACGGAATTGAACGGCCTTGGGATTATTTCGACGGGATTTTCGCTTCTCTCACCTGTTTTACTCTTGATGGTGACATGTTGTTTTTCCTTGGTTCCTCCCTGTGGTTGTTTATTGCTTGAAACGTCGCTCGCTTTCTGCTCGCATGAAAAGGAGGTTACGGTGGGAGTAAAAACTGAACGGAGATGTGCGGCGGGGCGGCGGGTTGTGGTCTGGTTGACTGTTTGGTCTCGTACCGGATTCTTGATCGTCTAGCATTTAAACCCTGTAGGACGCGGTTCTATGAGTTTGCTTTCCTCTGGAGGATTCTGGAGGACGGCTGGGAGAAAAAAAAGAAGAAAAAGTTGGTGGTCCTTGACGCAAATGATGGTGGTCCCCGTCTCCCCCTCAATGCTCCGTCTCCTCCTGCTCCTCCGTGCTCGTGACGCGCTGGAAATCGGCGTTCGTCTTCGACGGGTTGTCGACGGGGGGCTCACCCTCGGCGGCGATGATGGCGCGGACGCGGCGGGTGAGGTCGCGGATGTGGTCGTCGCCGCTTTCGGGGCTCAGCTCATCGAGGGCCTGGTCGAGGTTGAAGAGGTAGTCGGTGTTGAGGCCGCTGGGGCCGGCGCTGCGGCGGATGTGGGCGGCGAGGGCCTGGGGGTCCTGGGGCCCGGTGAACTGGTCGTTGTCGGGGGTGCCGATGTAGACGAGGGTGCGGATGGTGGCGGAGGGGGTCGAGGTCGAGGACGAGGAGGTGGTGCTTGTCGCGGCGGGGGAGGTCTCGGCGGCGGGGTGGAAGGGGGTGTGGTGGATGGTGTAGCCGTTGATCTCGCGGATGTCGAGGTAGTCCCGCACCTCGGCGACCTTGTCGGGGCGGATGCGGTAGGCGACGCCCCAGACGCGGTCGGGGGCCGTGTCGTGGGCGTCATGGATGGCGGACCAGTATGCGCGTTCGATGAGGGTCACGACGCGGCCGGGGGCGGTGGGTGTGCCGCGGTGGTCCTGGCTAGGGGTGGAGGGTTAGCAAGTTGGCAAACCGAGGTGTGGATGAGGTGAGGTCGTGATGTACCTTGCCTGTGTTTGGTGTTAGTGAGGTGAGTCTCGGAAGCACAGCGGCGAGAAAGAAGTGCCTTCTTACCTGCCAGAAGCGGCGGACATAGCCAGTTACCCAGCCGGGGATTCTCCTGTCTGATGAGTGTTAGGACTGACTGGGAGGGATAGGTGGTATGGTGCGAGTACCATAATGCGGAGGCGGCTTCCAGATCAAGCTCCTAGGAAATGTTAGAGGCGAGAAGCAGTGTACTAGACGAAGCGACGGGCGGCTATCCAACGTCGGACGAAGCCCCGGGATCGGTGTCACTGGACGTACCCGTATCCGAAGAGCCAGAACTCATCCCCGTCGGTAGCGAGGTCGGCGGACGACATGGTGGGAGGTGTGTGAGAAAGAAAAGTATATGGAAACGTCGACGGATCCTCAACTCGAGGTCACGGTGTAGGAAGACGTCAGAAGGCGTATCGACGTGACGGAGAGAAGCAGAGACAGGTACCCCGCGGCGGGGCAGATGGGGCGGGATCGGATATAAAATCGATCGCGCGGGATCCAGGGCTCGCACTCGCAAGGTACCTCAGGGAGGTAGGTGGTCACGGCATGCCCTGCCATGACAAATGCCCCGGATGGCTCGGTGGGGATGGTGTTTCGGTGCTCCAGAGCTTCTTCGATGTCGTGTGACGGGGGTGGGCGTCACGCCATCTGCAGTGGGAGGGACAGCTTTGTCTGGAGAACGTCGAGGTACGGTTTCTGAAGGGCACACATCTGTCCCCTCGATCTCGAAGGCCAGGAATTCGGAACGCAGTGGGGTCTGGCGTGGCTGCGGGTGTGGTTGCTGGGCTCGAGCCGGAGACGAAAGGGTACGGGAGGGCCACAGCTCCCGGCTCCAAGCCTCCCACTCACTCCCTCTGCCCTAGAAGATCAACAGGCGACGGACGGGTGAGAGTCGAGATGGGACAGGTCTGGTTCGCCGTCCGCACGAGGGCAGGCTGGAGTCTTATTATCGTTCCCCCTCTCGCCTGGCTGGCCACCCTCACACGGACACGGCATGCTTGGTGGGTTGGAGAGGGGTCTCCGAAGCATACGCAATCCCATGGGCGCATGCTTGCCGGGAGCCGTGGAAAAGTCTGGGCATTGGAACGAGGCCCCCCAAGTTGCATCTCGATGCCACGCGCCGGGGCACCTCGATAGTGGACGGACGTCTGAGGGCTTACAGTGGCAGCGCCCTGTAGATATACTGCACTGCACTGCACTGCACTACACTGGCCGGCCTGGCCTGGCCTCTGCGGGAGGGTGTCGCGGACTCCATTGGTTCTGGAAGATGGCACTCACGAGGCGGTCACGTGGGGGGGGGGGGCCCAGCAGTCCCTAGACACCCATCAACCACTGTGCTATTTGGCATGGCTCGGCGTGCTAGCAGAGACATGTCACCTCACCGCCATGTGCTGTAATCCCGAGTACATCTTAACATGCCCCATCCGTCGAGCCCGCCAGATGAAAGCAGCCAAGGCAGGACCCCCGAACAGCCTACGGAAAGGGCATTCGAGGACAAACGCGGTCGCGACTGCAAATGCCAACCATCGATTCCCGTCTTGCCAAACGTGACATGTCCGTCTCTTCTCTCCCACTCCATCCAATCCATCAGGAAACCAGATTACCAGATTACCTCTCTCATGCCAAGCATCCCACTCGCTACCACATGACGGCCACGAATCCAGCCATCCTTGCATCTGCACCTGCGCCTGCGCATGCTTATGCTTGTGCGTCCATAGCCACTGCGGCCTCCCTGCCCGCCTGCCGTCGTTCGCTTGAACCTGAGTCGACTCGTCCGTTTCGTCCAACGCCGGAAGCAAACCATCGACGACAACGACGAAACCGTCTCCTCTTACGCTCTGAACCTTGGACCTGGACCGCGACACTCCAGGCGCCGGACATGGACACACACGTCCAAATCCAAACCCAACCCCCTGGTCGTCGCGATCGGCGGTCAGTCCAAGTCTGTTCCGACGGCGCCGAAATGGACGCCTAGTCGCCCTCGCCCCCCTGCAACCCACGCCGTTGGCGCCATCTGTCCCCTTCTGCCCAGACACCAAAGGCGAGCCCAGCCCGGGGCTTCTGGAGATGAGCATGGGCCCAAAGAGATGAAGAACGGGCCAGCGTCCTCCACCTCCAATGACGCTTCAAATAATCCCCCAGCTCCTTTAGGGGTATCATGCACATTGCCTTGATTGGGCCCGACGACCGCTGCTTGGCAGGCTGACAGCTTTCACCCTTATTTTCACCTCACCCTGGACCACTCGACCTCGGTCTTCTCTCTCTGTCCTTGACTTGTCTCCTGACTCGAATCGGCTCCTCCCGCGCGCTGCTAGTGAAGAGAGGGAAGAGGAAAAAGTTGATCCTGCCAGCCAGCCGCTCGCCCTCCGACGCCCGCTGCTGCGCTACCTGAGCGACCGACCGCCCAAGGTTCTCAAACTTCATCACGAGCCTTGACCAACCATGCTGTCGCCATCCCGACGACCATGAGATTCAGCTTCGGCCTCGCGCCTTACCGCCTTAGGCCATGGCGCCTCGCTCGCCATGTCCTCGCCTTCCTCGCCATATTGTATGTCGTCTGCTACATCTTTCTTGAGGAGAACGGCCCCGCGACATGGATGATGCACACTGTCAACACCGTTAGTGGACGCGCTCCGCCGCGCATGCCACCGCCGCGCCCTATCGTCTCACTCGGGCCCCGCGTGCCCTGCTATGGACCCCGCGGTCACCTGTTGTCTAACAGTTCCGACGATGCCCTCATCTCCGCTCATCTGGACCAGGGTGAGTTCATCGGCCTGGAGGTTTGTGCCAGCCTGCTGACGATCGACCAGCGTACCCCACGCCGTTCGCCGGTTCTCACGACGAGCTGGGCTTGGAAAAGTCTTGGATGTCTCCAGATGGCCGATACGGGCCATACGGCTACGGCGAGGAAGACAAATCCTACGGCCGCAGTGTTGTCGACTGGGACACCGTCGACTGGGGCTTGCTGCAGAACGACTGTTTTGATTTGAATGCCCATCGCTTTCCCAACGAGGCCACCAAGTTCCTCAACGACCCTGTGCGGTTCGCATGGAGGAGCGCGGCCAAGGTACCCGAGGACCACGTCTGGACTGACTTTAGCGGCAGCCGACGGACGGCTCTTGTCTTGAGAGCCTATGACGGGTATGAGTACAAGAAGCGTGACCTGCATCACATTCGCTCTCTCATGGTCGAGGCTGCACTGCGCACGGGAGGTGAATATGTCGTCATCTTGCTGGTTCACATCCGCAGCGAAGAGTTCAACCTCTGGAACTCACCAGAAGAGTATGCCCGTGCTTTTGAGCATGCAAAGATCCCCAAGGAACTGCAGTCGATCGCTGTGCTGTGGAACGAGCCTCTTCTCGAGAGCTGGTACCCGGAGACCCTCGAGCACAGGACTTTCTGGCAAGCTTTCCAGCCGCTGCAGCTTTTCGCCCACCACTATCCCGAATTCGACCACTATTGGCAATTCGAGATGGACATGCGTTTCACGGGTGACGCGGGTGCCTATCTTGACGCGGTGGATTTATTCGCGCGCAAGGAGCCGCGCAAGCAGGCCATGGAGCGATCTACCTTCTTCTACGACCCGTCGGTATTCAACTCGACCGATGAGTTCCGGGCTGCCGTCGACGAGGCCAACAGGGGACGGTCTCACATAGTAAGTGGTGCTTACTGCGACCTTGCCGTGATCCTGTGCTAATCCTGCCTCAGTGGGGGCCTGTCCGCGTGCGCGAGGTTTCACCAATCGGGCCGCGGCCGCCCACCACAGACGAAGAGGACAACTTCGAGTGGGGTGTAGGGGAAGACGCCGACGTGATCGTGACGAGCCTATGCGCCGACGCGCGCAAGAGCACGACGTGGATCTTCCGTGGATGGGTGTATGGGTTCCGGGCGGGCAGCAGGGGCCCGCCGAGGTACTTCTGTCCGCCGGCGATCCAGCGCGGCAGCCGATCGTTGCTGCACGCGATCCACACGCTACAAAGGCGGGGACTACGAATCGCCTCCGAGGCGACGCTCCCGTCGTTCGCGATATGGCTGGGACTCAAGATCAGCGCGCCGCCACTGCCGTGGTATCTTCACAACGTCCCCGACGTTGATGAGCGAGCGCGCTGGATGCTTGGAGGCCCGAAGGCAAGCGATGACGGCTGGGGCAAGGGCGACCCTCAATGGGGGCAGCCGGATATGCCGAACGCGCCCAAGATAGCCAGCACGTTCTGGTGGGCGGGTGGCTGGCCGGGAGATCTATTTGAGGGGTGGTTGAGGAGTAAGAAGACCCAAGACGGGAAACTTCGACACCCGCTTGCAGAGCACGACGGCCAGGCTTACATGCCCAACGTCATGCTGCATCCGGTGAAGCGAGAGTGAGGTGTAAATGGCGGCGGACGTCGTTATACCTGGTGTACGAGGGAGAGGTTGTCATGATGGTTCGCCTCTGACCGGACGAGTCCCGGGTGGCATTTTGAGCGATTCATGTGCCTGCTGCATGGCGTGTCGGAGTTGGATTGGCTTTGGTCCCTGTTTGATGTGTAGATATGACGAGACTGGTAGGGAGAACGTGTCGGAGGTAGTAATCAGGGTTTGTATATACGCCTAGCCACTGTATAGTACTCTTGTTCAGCCGCCTCGATCAGCTACGGTGACGAACTCGGCAGGGCGGCACGCTCAGGCACGCACGGCAGACCTCCTTCGCCTCTTGCCGTGTCAGGAACCGCAGATCATTCATGGTCACGGCCCCCTCCGTGTAACACATGGCCACGCGACTCGGCAGTCGGCGCAAGGCGGCCGCGGGCGAACGACGGGGAAGCGAATTCGCATTCGAGGGTATATTATCACCAGGATACGGCGCAGATCCGACTTGTTCGTATTACTTCCGAGGGGCGGGTCACCATGTCCCGAGCCCTCAGCCCCTGGCCCCCACAGCGCACGCCGGGCTGCCCCGAGCGCCGGCGCAGGGAGGTACACTTGGTGCTCGGCACTAACAGCGGAGCGCTGGGGGTCACTCAAGCTGTGAAGAATCAGGCTGCTGGAGGCGTCCATGGTGGTGTCCTTGGCTTGATGAGGCAGAGGCAGGGTGCAGCCGTCTGGTTTGAAATGACAAGTTGATGCTGTGCGTTGGGTGAAACTCATGACGAACTTGGCGAAGCTTGTTGGCTCTGAGGCCATGTGGCTGGCCTTGGCTCGTTGACTCTCGTCGGAGGTTTTCTGGGACAATGTGATGTCACGCTGAAGCAGTCCGTTATAATGACTGACCTGCCTGGTGCTCTCTGGGTCTCGGTACGTCTTGCTTGCTTGGTTTTGGAATTGGCTCTGGTCTTCGATGATTCACAGTCGACATGCGCACAACATGGATACTGGTTGCTTGAATTCAAGGGGTCTCGAGGGATGACTGTGCCCGGAGTTCATGAGGCCTGTTGCGGACTGCGGCCGCCTGCTTGACTCGGTGGAGGTAGTCGAAGGCTACCAGGAAACGACCAAGCAAACAGGAGCGGGTATAGTATGACCGAACATGAGTCAATAAAACATGTATACTTTGAAGCCAAGGGTGCGTGAGTGAGGGTTTCTACTATGCCATGGCTGCGAAGACTCCTGAATATCAAGCTAAGTCAATATTTCCTACCTTCTCATCCCACTAGGTTTGAGGGCCTTGGCTCAGGAACTTGTGCTGGGTGGGATGATTCGTTGTGCTAGTGATTGACTGCTGCTGGAAATAGCAGATGACACCGCATCTGGCACAACTTCCGAGGCCAGGTGCCCAGATTCCAAGGGAATTCGCTGGAACCCTTGGTGGCGATGCACTCACCTGGAGGACGTTTCTACCCGACACTGTGGAGGCCCAAGTGGAAGCCCTATCGTCATCGCGCTCCGTGACAGGGATGGCATGCCTGGCGCACAGCCTGGTCACGCATCACAGCGGGCGACGAGGCGCCCAAGAGCCGCTGCCCCCGCTGGCGTGCCCCTGAGTCTAGCCGCTGGGGGCAGACCCTGGGGACCCTCCCTTAAGGTGTCTTAGGTAGGTAAGGTACCTTACCTTAGGTACCAGGCGAGGTGGGCAGCAGAACACTGCGAGTGGTAGCGCAGGGACCTCCCCACCGCGTCCCACTTCTTCCAGGTTCCGACAAGGCCAAGCTCGTACTGCGGCTCTTCCTACCCGACCAGCTTGCGACAGCCTTCACCTATTCAGAGCCTCAAGCCTCAGCCCTTGCGCCGCTCGATTTTCTCTCTCTCCTCCCTCCTTTCCTTCTCGCACCGACGTAGCCACAGACTGCCGCTGCGACGCGATTGCCCACAATGGCCTACAACAGACCCTACAACCCCGACGAGCTGCCCAGGTATGCCACCCCGCGATCGCTACCCCGCCAAAGAATCCTCAGGCTGACCAGGTCAAACAATGCAGGTTCGCCGAGCCCGAAGCTGTGCGTCCCCCATCGCGATCACAATCTCCCGCCCTCCCAGCCAGCACACCACTGACTCCCCTCCCAGAAGGGCGGCGCCCCTCGTCCCTCGCCCACCGCGGCCTCCTTCCCCCAGCGCCACGACTCGAGCGCCTCGTCCAACTACCCGTCCCGCTACGACAGCAAGCCCCAGCCCGCGCCCCCGCGCCCCTCGGACGACCCCCGTCGCGATGACCCTCGCCGCGCCGACTCCCACAGACAGCCCTCCAGCTCCTCCGTAGCACCGCCGTCCGCCTCCCACGGCTACGGCGCCACCTCCCCGCCGCCCACCAACCAGCCCCGGCCGACCCACCACGCCCCGCGCCCCGAGCCCTCCTCCCGCCCGCCTCCCTCGCCGCAACCCGACACGACCGCCGACGGCGCCGACCCCACCCTCCTGCCCCTCTTCCGCGCCGTCGACAAGGACGGCACCGGCCAGCTCTCCGAGCGCGAGCTCTCCGCCGCCCTCGTCAACGGCGACTGGTCCCCCTTCGACCCCCACACCATCCGCATGATGATCCGCATGTTCGACTCGGACCGCAGCGGCACCATCGGCTTCGCCGAGTTCTGCGGCCTCTGGTCCTTCCTGGCCTCCTGGCGCACCCTCTTCGACCGCTTCGACGCCGACCGCTCCGGCAACATCTCCCTCGACGAGTTCAACAACGCCCTCGTCGCCTTCCGCTACCGCCTCAGCCCCGGCTTCGTCGACCTGCTCTTCCGCACCTACGACAAGCGCGGCGAGGGCGTCATGAGCTTCGACCTGTTCGTCCAGGCCTGCATCAGCCTGAAGCGCATGACCGACGTCTTCAAGAAGTACGACGACGACCGCGACGGGTACATCACCCTGAGCTTCGAAGATTTCCTCTCGGAGATCCTGAAGCAGCTGAAGTAGAGCCTCTGGCAGGCTGTCAGGGCAGGTGACCGGTTTGGAGAGTTCACGAGGTAGCATGGGAGGTTCTCTGCATTATGGGCTGTTGCCCGAATCATGATTCTGTTTGTTGCCGTTATCAATGACTGATGCTGTCGCGTGGTGTGCTGTTGGCCCCGCACTATATATATGCCATGTACCCTACACTATGAGCTAGCTATCATGTGCTGTGCTATGCACACGTGGTTTCGCTGCCCCGTGCAAGGCGCCTGAGTGCCGGTGAGCGTGCCTTGACTGAAAGCTTGCGGCCTACGAGCGACTTCGGGCAAAGCAGCGCGGCGAAGCGATGTTTGGGGTCGAGTACGGTATTATGTTAGCGGCAGGTAGAAGCCTGAACATGAATTTATATTGTTATCGATTCTCCCGCCTGGTGCCTCGTCATTCATACTCTGACCCATGATATCACTTATACCCATTGTTACTCCCCAATCGCTGATTGGAACCCTACGGCCTAATCTGTCATCTTGACTCCCCTGTCGACGGTCTGCGCTCCCTTATACACGCCTCGTACGCCCGGTTCCAATTTCATCAAGCTCCGCAGCTCACAAGTTCGTCGGCTACCTCCCCTGCCGCCCACACCCGTTCGCTCGTCAAAGCGAGCTACTGGAGATACGGAGTCTGCGGGGCCCGAACTCTGACGATAGCTTCTTGCTGGTGGCCCTGGGATCCTGTCATGTTGGAAGAACACGGGCTTTTGGCTCATCGAAATACTTTCCTCGACGATCACTCTCGCGGCTGTCACCGACGACCAGTGTCTTAGTGCCTACGGGTGGAAGCTGGCGCAGCGACGCCTCGTTGCAGGCGAGATACTGCTGATCCAGGGATCGAGAAGGGCTCGAAAGCGTTTCGGACTCAACTCCGGGATATATATCGGCATGAAGGGCTCGAATTTCAGGGGGGACAGACATATCAGAAGTGAGCTGCCTTATAGTCAGCACAATCATGTAGATGATCCGTCGTGGGTGACTTTCTCCACGGTAGACGAGACAAGTAAACATTAGCAGCCACGGGGAGAGCAGTTGCCAGGCTGAGAGCAATACTCCTCAGGTGGCAGTAGCTGCCTTCTTAAGGCCGCCAACCTGGCCAGGCTTTCGACCAGGTACCAGCTGCCTCCCGTGGAGCAATTGGTATAGGTGGTAAAAATCCTGTTCAGCACGACTAGGCCTGGTGTTCAATACCCAGACCGAAAAGTTGATAGAGGGGTTTTCGTAGGCGCCCGACGCGGGCGCCGAGCTGTTTGCACTCAGTGGCGTGGGGATCACCTACTCTAGTCCTTTACGGGCTCCAAACTGTGTGACATCTCTGCCTCTGCTGGACGTATTGCCTGGGCTTGGGACTACATTGGCCGCCAGCACGGCCTTCAAGTAGATCCTTTGCTCCGATGGCCGTCCTTGGGCGTGACTGATGTGCGTCGATCACGGCTGCGAGGTTGAACTGTAGTGACCTGTTTTGACTATTGATGTGGGTCATAACGTGTCTAGCTTTCCGCGATTCGACTAACAAGTGAACGCGAAGCCAGGGTGACGGTACGGTATCCGGCATGTCAGATGCGGTTGTAATTCCACATGGCTTACAGCCTCGCGTGGCAAGACGAGCTGTGTCAGGCGGCTGAAACGAGGCGGTGCTGGGCGTCCGGATTGCGCCCAGCTCAGAAGAGAATGAGGACTTGGTCAAGATATATCATGGGAGCACAGACAAGACTCATGACTGTAAAGCAATATCCGCCTCTCGAACGTGACCGACAAAAATCCCGTGATAAACCAGTATTGTGTTAGGCTTAGGTATGCAAGTCTGCTTGAGGTTGGTTCAGGCGATTGTAAGTCTCTTTCGGTCAAAGTAGACGAGGCAAGCGAGGCTAGCAAGGCAGACAAGTCTGCCTTGTATTGTTCCTGGCAGGCCAGGCTCTGTTCTCCGCAGGCCAGGCACAAGAGTTCCGAAAGGCAGTCGTTCCCACAGTACCTGCCAAATCACGGACCATGCCGAGTCGCCTCTCCACCACTCCCGCCCGTCTGACATCCAAGCCTCTCGCCACGCCAGCCACCACACCTACAGTTCGTCCGGCCTCGCATCACCTGTACTGGCAGGCTCCTCTCGGCATATGTCTTCGGACGCCGAATCTCAGGTGGCCCTCGCACTTGCTCACACGAACATTGACTAGACCCTTAGCTCGCAACACCTGCGTTCTCACCTTGTACCCCTTCTCGAGAGCGTTAACGGGTGTCTAGACCAGCAGTCGTCTCCGGGCCCTGGGCAACTTTCACTCCTACTGATTAAGGACAGTTCTTGCTTCTGGTGACCATGTCGAATCACCGTCCCACAACCAGCGCGGCAAGAAGTCCCATCGAGCTCAATAACATATTGCAAGACCTCAACCAACGATACAGACTTGGAATCAGCATCGCTGATCCTAAGCTGTCACCTCGCAAACGCCGGCAACAGCTCAGTCATGCTAGCCAGCAGACTCAGTGCGTAGAGAGAATTAAGACACGCTTGCGCTACTTCTTCTACCAGGACCCTGTTGTTCTACACCGGGTCCT
Organism: Verticillium isaacii; assembly: GCA_002851775.1. NCBI lineage: Eukaryota > Fungi > Ascomycota > Sordariomycetes > Glomerellales > Plectosphaerellaceae > Verticillium > Verticillium isaacii. The sequence continues at coordinate 1,357,889 of NMXN01000007.1, read as the reverse complement.
TGATCGATTCCACCTCTCTGCCATCACCATCTGCAGAGGGTGGGAACCCGGGCGTGGTCCCGGCCGCGATATGCTTCAAACCTCTCAGGGCTCTTGCCCACCACAAAGCACCTCCGAGACCGAGCGCTATGAGCTGCAGACAAGATTACACGATGTTCTCGAAGATGCCTGGGCCTGCCGCAAATCACATGATCGCCCCCTCGAGAGTATCACCCACGATCCCGTCCCGACTGCTAGCCAGAGAGCCTCCAAAAGGAACTCTAGAGAGCCCACACCTGAGCCTTTGTCGAAACGAACTAGAACTACTCTACCACGGGAACGAGGCGCGGATGAGCTTGACAGGGTGCCCACTCACACTAGGCCATGCGCCTCGCCAGTCGCAAACGGTGTTGATAGAGCGAAGGTCTCGATACTTGCTCATATACCCCGAGAGTACGACAGGTCCGCTAGTACGAGCAACACCACCTTTCTGTCCAGCGACTTCTCGCAATTTCCCCGGGAAGATGAGTTTTCGCAGAATACAAAACATACGCAGACGACCGTCGAAGCCGGCAGCCAGGAGAGGAGGCGGAACGATGTCACCACGGCGCCTAATACGCCTTCAAGAGAATACGACGCGTCTTCCGAAATACTTCAGATCCTGGAAGAGTCTTTTTCTCGTCACGAAAACAGCTTCGAACAACTGGATGAGACACCTTTAAATCCCTTCATCGAGAAAGGAGACCCTTCGAACCCGTCCAGCATCACCGCGAAAGCAGAGACACATGACCCTGAGATCGCCTCCACAGAGCAGCTCACCACCCTCAAGGAGAGGTTAAAGACTGTTTGACCGAGGTTGCCGGGCTTTTTGAACCTCGCCCCTCTGGCCGTCTGCTGGGAAGTCATCCGGATCGCTACGCACTGCGGTGTCAAACTCGACGAGCTCGAAGGTCTCTGCTACAGCGATGACTGGCTCGACCAGACCCGGCTTAGAGGAGCACTCCGGCGGCGTCCCCCTTTCGATGGCAAAAGGTTGCCCGAGCCCTGCCCAGATGCGACATGGGCTGCTAGCATTGGCAGATTCGAGGCGCAGGGTAGCCGGACGGTCAGCCTCGTTATTGATTTGTCTTGGAACACGGAAGCAACCGGCCCTTTGTTCAAATTCTCGCTGCAGTCGCTCAAGCTTGAGCTGGGACATCGCTTGAGCCGTCGATTCGGCTCGGATAGGTTCCTGGAATTCAATCTACCGCCTCCTACTTCAATGGACGCCCCCCAGGAAGTCAAGAAGCTCAATGGCGCCATGGACGAGATCATCCTCTGGTTGGCCAAGGAGAAACACTTCATTGCCGGCAGGCAATGGGCTGCTTTCTTCACAAGAAGCACCGAGAAGCTTGTTGCGGAACCTCGGAAGGGCACCCTGGGTCGGGACGGGAAAGAAATGACAACGATCAAAGCCAAGCAGTTCCGCGTTTATTGTTTTGCCGAAGACGGCCATTCCTTTAGTCCCGGCAATGGTATACCTGCAAAGGCGGAGGCGGGTCAGGTAAATGAGAGGACAAAGATGAAGCTGTCTGAGATGCTCGAGTGGTCAATCGCCATCAGCAAGAACACGTCTCAACCCTGCTTGAAGTTGTTCTCTCGTCTGGCATTGAGTAAGTATGAACCACTCAACACACCTTTGCCAGTCTAATGATCCTAGGTCTGAGCCGGACGCATCCAACCATCGTTTTCGAACCACATCAGATCCTACACGAGCAACGAGATCTCCTCTCGCCTTCAGACAACGTCATGAACGACGGTGTTGCCCAGATGTCGAGTCGAGCTGCGAGACTCATTCGCGACGCACTTAATCTATCTGACACGCCAAGCGCTTATCAAGGCCGCTTTGGAAGCGCCAAAGGTGTTTGGGTTGTGGCCGCTGAGTCTCCCGACGACGAAATCTGGATCACAACATACCCCTCGCAGCGTAAATGGGAGTGCGACTTTCTGGACGAAGACCTCCGCATGTTCGAGGTCAAGACCGCGGCTCGCCCCCTCAAGGTTGCAAGTCTCAACATGCAGTTCATCCCGGTGCTCGAAAACCAAGCGTTAAACAGACGTGAGATGCGCATGGCCATCAAAGCTTGTCTGGAGAAGACGCTCGAGGAAGAGCTGGCACGTCAGCGCTCGTCCATGGAAGATTCAGCACAGTTCCGCCAATGGATACATGAAAGCTTCTTCCAAGGCTATCGCATAGACCGCCTCAGGTGCGGCTACGTGCCCTTTTGTGCTGGTTTGCCCGATAGCGAGGCCGAACGCGTGAACATGTTGCTCGATGCTGGTTTCCACCCCAAGAAGCTCCGGTACCTCCGGGACTTGTCATATAAAATGGCTTTTCGGAAATGTGAGCTGCTCAAGTCGAAGATGAACATCAAAATCGGCCGCTCGGCGTATGCCTACATGGTCGTCGACTTCGCTGGCGTTCTCGAAGAGGGCCAAGTTCACCTGGGGTTCTCGTCGAAGTTCCAGGACCTTGACGGGGAGTTTTCAGACACGCTCCTCCATGGCATGGATGTCCTTGTGGCAAGAGCGCCTGCCCACTTGCCCAGCGATATCCAGCGGGTGAGAGCCGTATTCCGCCCGGAGCTTCGCCACCTGAAAGACGTGGTCGTGTTTTCCAGAAAGGGCGATGGTCCACTGGCTGATCTACTCTCCGGCGGAGACTACGACGGTGATCAAGCCTGGGTCTGCTGGGACCCGAACATCGTCAATAACTTCCGGAACGCCGAATACCCGCCTGGGCCAGACTTTTTCGAGCTTGGCTACCTCCAGCAGCGGAAGGGAACATTCCAAGACCTGGTGCTCAAGAGAGGGAACCACATGGAACGAGCCGTTGCTGACTTTATGTACGACAGCTTCAACTTCAACATGCAAGATCAACTATTGGGTATCTGCACGAGCTACAAGGAGAGGCTCTGCTACAAATACGGCAGTGTCCAGACGGAGGCAGCCATTTTGCTGTCCAGACTGCTAGGTCACCTGGTAGACCAGCCCAAACAAGGCATCGTCTTTGATTGGGACCGATGGACGCGCTTCCGCAAAGACTGCCTTCGCGAGAAGTCTCAGTATCTCGAAGAGCCCCGATACAAAAGTACGGTCGTGGGCGTCAACGACAATGACAAACGCTCGTCCACGGAGCACGTGTTGGACTATCTGAGGTTTGCAGTCGCCGTGCCTCTGATCGACAAAGAGCTCAGGGCATTCAGCGAAATGCTCGGCAGTGAAGCTGAATACTGGGACAAGGACCTGGCGGGCCCGCTTGACGAGCTCAACGAGATTACACGGACATTCAAGTCTTCGACCTTCGAAGAGGCCTCAAAAGCGGTCAAGCGGCATCTGACAAGCCAGTTAGAGAGTGTCAGGTGTCAGTGGACCAAGGTGAACAGCGCTGAGGGCGGCTACGCAGAGATGGCGCAGGCGGTATACGATCAGTGGATGGCCATTGGGATCCCCGCGGAGGCTCTGAAGAGTAAGGAGATGAAGTTGTACCTTGGCACTGGCCTGCCGAGTCCGCTGCTGGACAAGTGGGCGCTGTTGAAGGCGTCGACGACGTTCAGGCAATATCACAAGTATGCAGACTCGTTCGTGTGGACAATCGCAGGACGGCAGTTGGCTTTTATCAAAGCATCCAGGGACCGTGATGGTCTGTCCGGGCTTGTCCCGGTGGTGCCCGCCATGTATGCCACCCTGCGGCCAGATTCCGGGCTCGTCAAGGACCGTCTGGCGAAGAACAGGTCGGCTGACGGGCAGGGCGTTGTCATCAACGATGTCGAGTATGACGAGGAGGGCACGCAGATGGACGACGCCTAGGAGGAATGCGCTGCGTTGCTGGACGGCCTGGAAGCATGATGCAGCCCGCTTGGAATCAGACAAAGAAGCGGTGTCGCCGTTGTCGCTTGGGCCATCGGGCTATGACACGAGGGGGTTTCATTGACGGCCTCACGTTCGGCACGTGGCCGTCGACTGAGCCGGGTCGGACGGGTCAATGGCGAGAAAGTCGCGGCGTACTTGCTTCTCGGGTCCCTTCGGAGAGATGGACTGTAGGCCGGAACACAGGATGGAATGACGGTGTTGTCGAGCGTCGAGGCCGGGCGGTTGGATGATGCGGTCAAGGCACGCTGGACAGGGATGGGTTGGATGGGTTGGATGGATGCAGCTTGGATGTGTTACGAGGCGATGACGGTAAAGATATGTTGGGACGATAGGTGAGACTAAGTGGGGGTACTGCTACTGGTAGGGTAGGCGGTGGACGGACACACCGGTATGTTGGTTTTTGTACATAGTAAGGCTGAGGTTTCGATAATGGATGAGATGAAAAGACGGTCGTCGACTGGCTTATCGAGGTTCTCGCGGGTGAGCCGGCCGACATCTGTCTGCCGCTGCCATGTCGATGTCCCACTGCATCAGTGCAGAGGTTCCGCCTCGAGGCGAAGGATGCGAGCACTCGCATGGGCCTAGGGAGGCGGGGTGATGTCACTGCACCCTGGACGACGTGCAAGCGAGGGGTTGACTCGAGCCAAGGGCGACCCCTCCTTGCGGTTCTTCTCGGGGCGGTTCGATGGAATCGTGAGGACGGAGGGGAGGTTGCGATTGGCCGTCGAGACAGGAGCGGAAGTGAGCTAGCTCGTCAGGCGCGGATGATTGATTTCGCAGCGGTTACTCAAGGCGGATGTGAGTCGAAAAGACGGTGAAGGGGGGGGACCACGTCGGTGGCAGATTGCAAGTCATGCTCTGTGTTTGGGGCGTGTGCTGTGTGCTGTTAGAGCGGTTCGGATGGATGGGCGCTTGGGCTTTACTTCGGACGATTGATTTTGATTGTCCGGAATGATGAGCGCCTGGGGGGGGGNGGGGGGGGGGGGGGGGGAGAGCGATCGATAAGAGCTCCGGAGGCACGATTAAGCTGCCCTGAGCTTTGCGGGTGGGTGAGAAAGCTGGAGGGGGGACCGAACGTGGGATGCTGGGCTGAGGGGCGAAGACGGGGATGACGTGCTGAAGAAACCCCGAACCCCGCTGTGGATAAGGTAAGGAAGGCAGAGAACAGGCAGGGAGCTTTGCTGCAGCAGCTCTCGCATGAGTGGAATGCGCTTGCCCTGTCACCTGCCACCTGCCAACCTGCCCGTGCAGTGGTGAGGTAGCGCCTGCCCGCGCCGATACGATACTGGTACAGACGACGCAAAGACCACGGCAGCAAGTACCATGATCACCGGGCGGAAGAGCCCAGTGGCATCAAGCAAAGCAGGAGCATCCCGAGAGTGACCGAACTACCTGAGCCCCGAGATCCAGTGCTTGCCAGGAGCCGTTCCTTCGTGGCTGCCCAGCAAAATTCTGCAGCTGCAGCCTGCATCAGTCAAGTCAGGCCTTGCACTTGCAGTGGGCTGGCGCTGGTACCTTCCCCCCTTGTGTCATGTTCCGTCCGGCCCAGTGCTAGGCTCTTCTCCTCACTTTTTTTTTTCTTCCTCTTCCTCTTGATCTCCTCGAGCCACACCCTGTAACCACTACTGTGGACACACCCTGCTCTGCTTCTACACTTCTCTCCGTGCGTGCAGAGACAGCAGACCTGAGCCCAGCAAGATGGACAAAGGACGGACCGTCAAATCGAGTCATTCGAGTCGCCAATCGCCAAAGCTCCCCACCCCCTACAAACCAATGGGATGGCTGCATCAGCTGCCTCGGCCGTCCTTTTTGCCGAACCGACTGGCGTTTCTCCCTGGCCGGCTCCACAGGATGTTCTCTCGCTGCTGCGAACGCCGTTTGCCAGAGCCCGAGCCTGCGGCCCAGGTTCGGCGATGGCGTTGTCTGTGGCGACACGGACGACGACGACGGCAACGAAAAGACGACGGAATGGGGGCATGACCTGACCCAGCGACTCGCCGGCGCTGCTAAATGTCTTGAACGCAGGCCCTGACTCTTTCGGCGCCGCCGACACGAACAAACCAAGCACACAGACACAGACACAGACACGGGCACAAGCAAAGCAAAGCAAAGCGAATCAAGTGGTTGATACGTGCCGAGCGCATTGGGGGTCCTGGAAGCAAGCTTGCGGGAGCTCTCTGCGCCCCCCCCTCCCAGCTTGCGCCGGCTAACGAGCTTTGCTTGGACCAGCTGACCTTTGTCCATGAAAGCCAATGACTCGATTGGGCGGCAGAACCTGGGAGCCGCTTTGCGCGCTGCTCGGCACCTCCTGGTTCCAGCACACACACACACCCTCACAGGTGCCAGCCAGCCCCGCCAGCTCCGGAGCTGGGGGCGACCTTGTCCGATGGACTGGGGGCCGCTCCTACAGCGGATCGCACTGCGCCAGCCAGCTGTCAGACCCTGGGTGCGCACCGCAATGCGAGCGACGAGTCGGGCATGACAAGCTCGGTCGAGCATGACTTTTTTTTCTGGCTGTCGGTGAACGTGCCGCCTTATTTCCTGCCCTGTTTGAGGTTGATCCTGCGGGTGTGGGTGTGCCATTGGAGCCACCCGTGACCACGAGTTGGTTTTTGCTGTTCCCGACTCTCTGGCTGGCATGAAGTCGCATGCGGACGCTGTGCTGCGCTGACTGCAGATCGCAACCCACCAGAGGGCGCGATAACAGTGCGGTACCTGGGCAGCTTTCAGGGAGCTCCTCCAAGCTTGAGCTTTATCGCCGTATCGCACGCCCCCAGTGGGCTGGCTGGCCGCCGACCTGTCGACTGGATTGGACTGGAAACGACTGCGGACCTGCCCGTCTGGTGTCCGTCTGCCCTGACATACACTTCGATTCTTCATCAAGCTTTGAGCTGGAGCTCGCGCCGCTGACTGCCGCCCCAAGGGTTACTTTTTTACTCGACTTGGTCAAGGAACCCGACGCTGGACGCTCGACCGACACCCCCAAGACGGCCCTCCAGCTCCGGCGGCTTCGAGCTGGACGTCCCCGAGGCCTTGTACTTGTCCAGGACCGGCCACCGGAAGTTGTAGGAGGCACGACTAGATCGATACCTGATCTCGCCGTACCGACAGCGACAGACTACATCCATCCCTCCTGGCTCCCGTCCCCACCAGCTCCGGGCCACCCCCCCCCCTCCTCCTCCTTCTCATGCTGCCCCCCCCCTCGACTCCCCTCCTTGCCTCTCCTCTGCTTCCCTGTCGCCTCTCCTCTGCTTCCCTGTCACCTCGTCTTCTTACCCCCCCGGGCCCCAGAGACCGAGGGACCCAGCCCATTCCCGCCTCTTACTGCTTTCGGTCGCTTGCCTCCTCCTCCTCTTGGGCACCAGAAACCAGACCTGCCTTTCTCTCCTCTCATCCTGATCTTCCCTCCCTCCACCACACCACAACTTCGAAACACTTGCTGTGTCACCCCCGGCGTCGTCACGAGAGCTTCTGAGAGCTTCTCCCAGTTCAGTCCGACCTCTCGACCTTCTCAACCACCTCGTCGTCCTTTCACAGCAGCTTCACCTGGCCCGCCAGATGCACAGCATTGTTCAGTCGGACCCCATTTCAATTGAGAGCTCCCCTCGCCAGATCCCACAACCGATAAACTTATCGCCCTGTCACCCCGCTCAATATCGATATCAGCGTCTGTGCCGCCAGCACCAGCGCATGGTGGGGTCAAGATGCCGCCCAGATCTTCTCTGACTTCGCAGTTCTCGATTGCCGACTCCAACAACGAGGTCGTCTGTCCTCTGAGGAACCAAGATGGCTCTAGCTGTAGGAAGCGCTGCATCGGCGTGAGTAATCTGCCCGCACGCCCCCAAGCCCAGCCCAGCCCCGTCCGGCCGCTACAGGACCTCTCTTGACCCCCGAACGTCGCTACCCGGCGGCGACCCAAGTCGAGAACCGCAGCTGCAGGCGCTCTGGCGACGGGCTGAGAGACATCGTGCATGCTAACAATCGTTTCCCCGCTCGCAGGAGAAGAGATATCGCTCGATGCAGGAGCACATTCGGCGTGCGCACCCCGAGCACTACATCCAGAAGCTCCCCGCCACCGAGGAGAGCTTCCTTCTCATGATCAGCACCGACCCGTCCACTCGCGTCCAGCAGCAGCCCCAGCCCAGCGCAACTTCAGCTCCTTCGGGTGCGTTCCCATCAAGTCAAGGGTTTTCCCCCATGATTGACCGTTTTCAAGGCTTCCTCCACGACCGCCATGCCTACGATTCGAGCAATCCGGGCACCCCGCGGAACATGAACCTCGACGAGTATGGGACGCCGGGCTCGCTGCTGCCGGCCGCCAGTGCTGCCGCGGCCCTGGCACAGTTGCATGGACACAAGATTGAGCCCGACTGGGAGTCTGAAATCGTAAGTTTGCTTGTGCCCCATCTCGGGAAGACCTTCGCTTATCATCGTGAACGTAGGACTGGCACTCAGATACAGAGGGGCGCCGCTTGCCCAGGACCTCCATCGAGCTCCCCCCCATACACCTGCCCCCCAACGAGATCACCAGCGAGCCGTTCCCCGCCATGAACTCCAGCAGGCCGCGCGACATACTCCCGTCCATACTCGCCAATTCTCCGCCCGGCCGGTCGTCAACGCTGCCCCCCATTCAACGACCGACCGGACCCAGCCGACCCAGAAAACAATCCGTCACAAAGCGGGGTCGAGAGGGGTACCACAAGAAGCAGAAGTCGCGCGGGTCCGCCAACGACTGGCTTCGCCGCATCCAGAACGACGACCGCCTGGGGCCGAACAATCGCAAGGCCCTGTCGGCTGAGCCGTCGGCCGACTATGGGAAGCGCTGGGAGGATCTCATCGATGCCGCCGACCAGGCTGCTTCTGCCGCCGGCGACATCGATGAGGACCGCACTCCAGTACGTGAACTCCAGTCTGATTCGAGTCTAGATCGACTGATGAGCTATCAGGTCCCGCAATCACCCGTCTCCATTCCTCGGGCTTCCATGCCGCCGTTCCAGCAGCACAACTTCCACGGCGGGAACAGCTATCAGGCGTCCCCGCTCCAGCAAGCCCTGACCCCGCCATCCTACAGCCAGGACACCATCGATCCCTTTCCCTCGGTCGAAAGTGGTGAGAGCGGGGAGAACTTCCACATCCAGTCACGGGGGCTTTCCGACTCGTCCCCGACGTATTCTTCTCAGAACACGCAGATCTACTGCGCTGCCTGCCAGAGCGTCTCTCGGCTGAAGGAGTCGTATGCGTGCACTGAGTGCATCTGCGGTCTCTGCCAAGCCTGCGTCGACGTGCTCATGGCGGAGCAGGGGGCCCGCAGGAAGTGCCCCCGTTGCGCCACGATAGGGGGAAGATTTAAGCCGTTCCAATTGGACATCAGATGAGTTGGGTGCTGTTGCAAGGCGCACGTTTTCCCACACTCTGGATACACACGAGATGCATTATCCGCACCTGGGTACATCAAGCATCGATGGCGAGGGGCCATGATTTTACACGATACGACCTACACACATCCGCATGAAAACGGCGTTACTCAGGGCCCCTGGCCTATCACAACGAGTGAGCGCCGGCGGGTTCCTTTTCACATTCTCATCATTCTTTTTTTCTACACTACACTAGGGATACGGCATACATTGCTTACGACAAGGATTTCGGATGAACAGGTGCGACTGTTTTTGGTATGGGATGGGATCAACATGATGCTTCTTGCAATGGGTGGCTATCGTCTTTTTGGGATTGTTTTGTCCGCCATGAATGACGCGTTATTTTGGGAACGGGTGAGGCATGGCTATGCCCTCCTGCGCTGCCTATAGCTAGGATAGATGCCAGCTTCAGAATTGGCCGCACAAGACGGGCTTCACTAGGTTTCTGTGCCGGACGCTTCCGATTCGATCGAAGGGCGAAAATCTCTCGAATGCACAGTAGACCCCTCGGGAGAGTCATAGACACGATTGTTGCTGCATGTGGCATTTTCACGGCCCGAATTTGTTGGAAGCGAAACAGGCGACGCCCTCCAGGGACGAGCCCGGGTATCATTGACGACTACCAAGACAAAAACAGCAACTACAGCAGCAGGAGTACGGCCCTACCGCCGGCCCTGCTTCTTCTTCTCCTCGGCGAGCAGCAGGTCCCGCATGGCGGCGCGCGCGCTGCGGCTGCCGCCGAGCTTGGGCCCGCGCAGGACGTCCTCGTCGGGCTTGCCGGGGCCGCCGGGGCCGCCGCCGACGGCCGGCTTCTTGCGCTGCTGGGCGTTCTGCTGGCGGCGCTGGGCCATGGCGTCCATGAACTCGCGGCGGAACTCCTCGGCGAGGCGGTCGTCGGCGTCGTCGTCGGGGGCGGCCGCGTCTGCGGCGGGGGCCGGGGACGGGTTGTCGTAGACGTCGACTGGGGGACACGTCAGCGGTCGTGACGACGGGCGGTCCAGGCACGGAATGAAAAAAGAAAAAAAAAACAAGCAACAGCAGGAGGGGGGCTTACGTCTGTTCTCGCGGAGGATGTCCTCGACGAGCTTGTCGCGCGCCAGGTCGTCGCTCGTGCGCCGGTTGCGCGGGCGCCAGGGCTTGCCGTCGCGGCCGAGGCGGGGCTTCTTCCGCGGGCGGTCGTGGGCGGCGTCGGACTCGGGCGTCGCGCCCTGCAGGCGCGCGCGCTCCGTCATGGCGATGTTGCGCGCGCGCGCCTCGTCGCCGAGGTCGACCTCGGCGAGCCGGCCCTGCATGATGGCCGCGCCGGGGGGTTCGTCGGAGCGGCGGGCCGCGGGCGGAGACGCGGACGCGGGCGCGGTGGCGGTGGATGCGGCCGGCGGGGGCGCCGCGTCCGGGGTGGACGGGGAGGGGCGGTTAGAGAGCTTGGATTCTATGTATTCCATCCTTGCTTGATCAGTCGGTGGCCTGGGAAGGTAGGGGGAAAGGGAGGGGGCGGAGGGCGGTATTCACATGTGTTTGTTGACGAGCTCGCCGACGAGACCCGTCTGCGGGGCGAACCGATTTGTGATGCCGCCATCGGGCGCGGTGTCTTCCTCCTGGGGTTTCTGGATGAGGGCTTGCGATGAGGAGGACGAGGAGGGTTCGTCGTCACGGCCTTGGGCGCGGAAGCCGACGCCGTTGAGGCGGGACTTGCGGAGGGCGCGCAGACGGAGGGCTTCGGCTATGGAGGAGTCGTTGTCTTCGTCGGCGGCCGCAGAGGGTACTGTTGAGGCTGGTGCGTCTGGGAGGCGGGAGGCGGACTCGGTCGTGGGTTCGGCGTCGTCGTCTTCCTGGCGCTGGCGGCGGTAGTTGGCTTTGCGTTTGCGCGAGGCGCGGAAGAGGGGGGGTTCGGGCGTGGGCGTTTCCGCGGGGGGTGATGCCATTTGTTGCGAGGGCGCTGTCTAGGCGAGGCGGGTGGTTCTGTGCGGGGGTCGAGGTACGATGGCTTTGTCGCGGGAGTTGATGAGTTGGCGGGCGGAAGAGGTTGATGGGGGAGGGATCCTGGGGGGGGGGGCAGATTCGCAGATCGCGGTTGTCGTCGGCGGCCCATCTCATCTTTTCTCCACCTGCCGACAATCAGCCGCTTATCGGACGCAGGGCCATGCCATCTATCGGAGCAGTCGACCGACCCCCTGTCCATCGACCCCTCCATGCCCCTCGACCCGTCTTCCATTTATTTCACTGCAACATCAACACTTTTGGGACGACGATACCTCCATCTCATCACAATGACCAAGCGCGTAGGTGAAAGCCAAAATGCGGCGGGCCATCTCATTAACACCCTGGTAGATCTACTTTGTAGCCCATGGCGGCCGTGTTCAAGGTAACGATGAATCCATCATCTCGAGAGCCCTCCATTTCATGACGGTAACTGACGTCACCTCTCGCGTTCAAGGAGTCGGCTTCCGTTACTTCACGCAAAAGCGCGGCACAGAGTATGGCCTCACGGGATGGTGTCGCAATACGGATGACAACAAGGCATGTTAGCTCGCGCGGTCGAGACGTCGTGCTCGCGATGGGCGGCTGAAGCTAACAAAGTGCCAGGTCGAGGGCGAGGCCCAGGGGGACGAGGACACCTTGAAGAAGTTCCTCCAAGACGTCGACCAGGGCCCTCGCTCGGCCAAGGTGGTCAAGCTGGACCAGACGGAGCGGGACGTCGTGGACGGGGAGAAGGACTTCCGGGTGCGGTAGCGCAGCCCTCCCCCCTGATTCCCCAGACACATTGTACAACAAGCAAGACCGGCAGCATGTCGGCAGCATGTAAAGCAGCATCACCAGAAAGAGGCGGTTCGCTTCGTCCATTCGTACACCACCGACAAAACACTTGGTATCCTAAAAATTCCTCCCCTTCCGCTTGATCACCGGTTTCTTGACCGCCCCCTGCGAGACCACCTTCTTGACCGGCCCGCTGGACGTCTTCTTCCTCGCGTCCCTTTCCTGCTCCGCGGCGAGCTGCTCCTGCTGCCGCCGGCGGTCGTCCGCCATCTGCGTCTCGATCTCCATCTTGCGGTTGAACTCGGTCTCGGTGATGCGCTTGTCGCGCATCGAGTACCCCTTCTCCTTGACCGAGTAGAACACGCCGCCCAGGTCCGCGAGCCAGTGCGGGTCCACGGCCGTGACCGTCGACACGTACACCTTGGACGTGAGGATCAGCTCGTGGTAGACGATGTAGTCGGGCGGGTGGCCCGCGTACAGCGCCGACGTCGGGTGCAGCTGCACGCCGAGGTTGGTGCGCAGGTTGATGTACTCGCCCGAGCCCTTGTACTTGGCCGCCTGGTGGTAGTAGCCCGAGCAGATGCACTTGCGGATGACGTCCCAGTCCATGCCGCAGCTGAGCATCTGCATCTTCTGCATCTTCATAATGTCCAGCAGCTGGTCGCGGATCTCCTTGGCCCGCCGCAGCGACTTGGGGTGCAGGAAGTGCTTGACGCACCACCCGTCCGACTGCCCGTTGGACTTCCACGCCGAGTACACCTGCAGGTACGTCAGGTGGTCCGACTCGTGCACCCAGAACTTCTCGCGCTGCGTGTCCGCCTCGTCCTGCCGCTCCTTGGGCCGGTAGAAGACGTTGGGCACCGACAGCATCGACACGATGGTGATCATCTCCTCGCTGCAGCCGTACTCCTCCGCCGTGATGAGCAGTTTCGAGAGCGACGGGTCCATGGGGAACGCGCTCATCTTGGACCCCAGCTTGGTGAGCTCGCCCAGGTTGTTCAGCGCGCCCAGCGCCCAGAGGTCGAACATGGAGGTGGTGATGGTGTCCTGCGGCGGCGGGTCCATAAAGTCGAAATCCAGGAGGTCCTTGACGCCGAGCGACTTGAGCATCAGCACCGTGTTGCTGAGGTTCGTCCGCTGGATTTCCGGGATCGTCTGCAGGTAGAGCTCCTCCTTGAAGGCCTTCTCGGTGAAGAGACGGAACGCCTTGCCCGGTCCTGTGCGGCCGGCCCGACCGGATCGTTGGGACGCGTTCGCCTGCGAAATAGGGGTGATCTGAAGCGTGTCCATGCCCATCTTCGGGTTGTAGACCTTCATTTTCGAGTAGCCTGCGTCCACCACGTACTTGATGCCATCGACCGTCAGACTGGTCTCCGCAATGTTCGTCGCAACGATGCATTTCCGCACGCCGGGCGCCGCTCGGTCGAAGATCTTGGCCTGAAGGTCCGCCGGCATCTGACTGTAGATGGGAAGAATGCTGAGTTTTGGCGGGTCGTTCAGTGCGTCCAGCCGCTTCTGCACCAGCTCGCAGGTCACTTCGATGTCCTCCTGACCGGTCATGAACACAAGGATGTCGCCCTGGTCCATCGACACGTGGATAGACAGAATCTGCTGCACCGCCTGATCGACATAGTCCTCCACTGGTGACCTGTGGAACATGGTGTCGACCGGGAACGTCCTGCCGGGAATGGTGAAATCAGGGGCGCCGCCGTAGAATTCGGAGAACTTTTTCGAGTTCATGGTTGCTGAAGTGACGATGAGTTTCAGGTCTCGCCTTCGCTGCAGAATCTTCTTGAAGAGCCCCATGAGAATGTCGGTGTTCAGAGCGCGCTCGTGCGCCTCGTCCATGATGATGCACGAGTACTTGTCGAGGTCCGGCTCGTTGAGCGACTCGCGGAGGAGCACGCCGTCGGTCATGTACTTGATGACCGTCTCCTTGCTGGTGCAGTCCTCGAAACGGATCGCGTAGCCGACCGTGCTGCCCAGCTTGACGTCCATCTCCTCGGCGACACGCTTCGCCACGCTCATGGCGGCGACACGCCTGGGCTGGGTGCAGCCGATCATGCCCGACTCGCCGTACCCCTCCTCGTACAGGAACTGCGTCAGCTGCGTCGTCTTTCCGGAACCGGTCTCACCGACGACGACGATGACCTGGTTCTCCCGGATCACGCGCATCAGGTCCTCCCGCACCGCAAAGGCGGGCAGATACTGCCGCTGCTCCTGCAGCGTCTTGGTGCGGCTGAAGTCGCTGCCGCCCTCGGCCTTCTTCTTCATGTGGTCGCTGAACTTGTTGCTCGTCTCGCCGCCGTCCGCCTTCTTGGCGTCCTCCTCGCCGGCGATGGCCATGGCGCTGTCGCCGTCCTCCTCCTTGACGCCCATGAGGTTGCCCAGCGCCGTGCCCTTCATGCTCGTCGCCTCCTGCGCCTGCCGCTGGCGCTCCCGCTGCTGGCGCGCCTCCTTGACGACCTTGCTGCCCTTGCGGCTGAAGACGGCCATGTCGCTCTGGTAGTCCCGCACGGCCGGCACCGGCTCGAGCTGCTTCGTGAAGATGGTCCGGCCGTCGAGGAACGGCGGGCGCAGCTCGTGCACGAGCAGGTGCACGCGCGTGGCCTCCTCGTCGTCAAAGTCGGCCGCCATGTCCCGCCGCTGCGCGACGCCAGAGACGAGCATGCGGTTCGTCTCCCACGCGTCGTTCTCCTTGTTCCGCTGCTCCTTGCGCGCGTCGTACCGGCTCGCCATCTTCTCCGCCTTGACCGCCTCCTGGTGCTCCTTCTCCCACGACGAGTAGTCGTTGCCGAAGGGGTTGTGCATGTCGTCGCCGAAGACGTGGCCGCCAAACTCGTCGCCGGCGTACCAGTCGCGGTCCAGCGCCTTGGCGTCCTCCTCGGTCGGCTGGGGCACATCTGGGCCGGGTGTCGAGGCGTGCTCGGCGCGCGGCGTCGAGCGGCCGCTGCCGTCGAGCCTTCGGCGCTTGAAGACCGGGGGGGCGTAGGATCGATCTTCGGGCATTATGGCGGGGGGTGTGAGAAGGGGGGATGGTGCGTAGAGTGGAGGAGTGGATGGGAGAGGGTGTCGTCCGTGTTCGTCGCCAAAAACACCCTGATGTCGAGAAGTCGAGATGCTGCCGAAGATGTACCGGCGGATCTAATCGATAAGATAAAGCTGCCCAAAAGTTTACTGTCACTTCAAACGGTAATTCCCAGCAGCAGGAAAGGCTGCCCCAATAAAGGCATTGGCATCAATCGCCAGCACTTTGAATGAGTACACCAGAAAGGTAGACGTAGGAATGAGAGTGAATCAGCTTCAAGGTCTCCCTTCTGCTCCCAGCATGAGACCCTCATACCCCAGCTCCCACGGCCCTGCCGTCATGGCGGGGAACCGATAAGATAAGCCCCACCACATAATTTTTTTTCCCACCTCCACCACCAACTCCCAGATTTCACGAGCCCGCCCGCCTCACCGGAAGTTGAGGCGCAAAGCACCACTACACACACAGCCCGCCATGTCCATGATCACATCCGCCACATGGGTGCCGCGCGGCTTCGCGGCCCCCTTCCCTCAGAAATACGCCTTCGATGAGGCCGAGTTTGAGCGCATCGCCGAGCTCGCCAAGCTCCAGCTCGACGACGCCGAAGACGACCTCAAGGAGGCGCAGGACGCCGAGGGCGCAAAGGCCGGGGGCAAGGGCGAGAAGAAGGACAAGAAGGAAGAGTGGGTTCCCCGCATCGATTTGCGCATCCGTCAGGGAGGGTGCAAGACGGAGAGGACCGATCGCTAACACGTGCCTGTTGCAGGATCGACATCAACGACGATGACCTGAAGGAGTACGACCTCGAGCACTACGACGACGACGATGAGGAAGAGGATGACGAGAGGCCCGGCCAGGGAGAGAGCATGGGCATGTTCGGCAACACCAAGTCGCTGGCCTACTACGAGTCCAACAAGGACGACCCCTACATCACCCTGAAGGACGACGACGAGGACGAGGACCGCGACGACATGCAGATCCTGGCGACCGACAACCTTCTCCTGGCCGCCAAGATCGAGGACGAGCTGGCGCACCTCGAGGTCTACGTCTACGAGGACGCCGCCGACAACCTCTACGTTCACCACGATATCATGCTGCCCGCCATCCCGCTCTGCGTCGAGTGGCTCGACATCCCGGTGCAGAAGCAGGGCGTCGAGAAGGACGCCACGGCCAACTTTGTCGCCGTCGGCACGATGGACCCCGACATTGAGGTCTGGGATCTCGACACGGTGGACTGCATGTACCCCAACGCCATCCTGGGCCAGGGTGGTGAGGGTGCCGAGGAGAAGAAGAAGAAGAAGAAGAAGAAGGCCAAGGCCAACGACGAGTACCACGTCGACGCCGTGCTGTCGCTCGCCGCCAACAGGAAACACCGAAATCTGCTGGCGTCGGCGTCGGCCGACAAGACGGTCAAGCTCTGGGACCTGCACACGACCAAGTGCGCCAAGTCGTACACATACCACACGGACAAGGTGTGCTCGCTGGCGTGGCACACGACCGAGCCAACGGTCCTGCTCAGCGGCAGCTACGATCGCACCGTGGTGGCCGCCGACATGAGGGCGCCCGATGCCAAGGCGCCGCGGTGGGGTGTCGAGAGCGACGTCGAGAACGTCCGCTGGGACCCCCATGACCAGAACTACTTTTACATCTCGACGGAGAACGGCATCATCCACTACCACGACGTGCGCAACGCGCCCTCGAACCCCGCGGCGACCAAGGCGGTATGGACCCTGCAGGCGCACGACGAGTCCATCTCATCGTTCGACATCAACCCAGTCGTGCCGGGCTTCATGGCGACTGGATCCACCGACAAGACGGTCAAGCTCTGGAACATCCAGGCGAGCGGACCCAGCATGGTCGTCTCGCGCAACCTCGACGTCGGCAAGATCTTTGCGACCAACTTCGCGCCGGATCCCGAGGTGGCTTTCCGTCTCAGCGTCGCCGGTAGCAAGGGCACCATGCACATCTGGGACACCAGCACGAACGCCGCCGTCAGGCACGCCTTCTCGGAGCGGGTGGCGGTGCCGGTCAAGGAGGGCGCGGCAGAGGACAGGACGGTGGGCGTCGATTCGGACGACAGCGAGGGCAGTGACGATGAGGATGAGGGCGACAACGGGGCGAAGGCCGACCGGAGCGACGACTCGATGGATGAGGACTGATGGAGTGAGTGGAGCCCGTTATCGGTGTCCCGGGCGAGGGACCCGCCACGAGGTCGGGTGGAGGACTAGATCAGGGGGGCCGGGGACCACCGGGTCGTTGGTTCAGAAGCGGCGGCGAGGCGATGATCGACGTCGGCCGACGGGCACCCATTCATGGATGTCGTCCACAGTGTATCGGTCTGCTGTCAAGCTTTGCTAGTGTCAATCCAATGAAAAATGATGAATCCTAGGCTTTGGCTATCGTGCCACGCAAATCTACCAGGCCAGTCTGGATCCCCTGTAGGGCAAAGGCGAGCCTAGACGGTTCAGTTCAGCTCATCTCGAAGAACAAAGAATCCAAGGATCAAGTCCGTAACGCCATGGAAAGTCTCCAGGCACCAGAGTCAGCCCTGAGCAAGAAGCATGACTGCAGTTGGGATGGCATGAGACCATCCATAAAAAGAAACGGGCGAAACGATCACGGCGTGGCCTGTCCCAAGTCTTGACAGGGCGGCAAGACGGGTAAGGGCCGCACAAATTCATGCGTTGCTGATGAAGGGGTTTGATGACCATGCGCCGCCTTCAGCTGGCACGAGAATGTCTGTCCTCCGCCTGTCTCTCCTTGGTGTGCAGAATGTCTTCCTGCACCTGATGCAAAGCTAAGCTCGTTGCACCGCGGTCGGCTGAAGACGAAGCACATGTGCTGCTCTCACCTGCCACCTGTGACTGCCCTTGGACATGGGAGTTTCCCTTCTCGGTAGTTCCAAACGGCGCCAGCGGATCCAGAGAAAACGCCCGATGAAAAGTCTTGATCGCGCGGTTGCTCGAGGGTGGGTGGAACCGTGGGAGGAGCCCCCGGGCCTGGACCACGCTGCTTTACCTTATGGCGGGGCTTGCGAATATGGCCGGACTGGGGATAGCAGTGAAGCGCCACGCGGACTGATGCTCGTTGGCAAGAGAAGCCAAAGCAGCGAGGGCGCTGTTCCGGAAGCGGCTGGCGCTCCAGAATGGTCAAACCCAAAGCCCCTGATGTGCGCTCAGGGAACCGGGGGCCAGAACCCAGCACGCAGAGCCCGGAGCCACTTGCGCAGGCACAGGCGCCACCGATTGAAGGACGGCTCGGCGTGAAACACTGAAACCGCATGTCCGTACCCAATGAGATGAGGGCATTCGTTTCGACAGGGTGATCCTGAGGGTCTTGGGCGGCGCCTTGGGGGGCCGGCACAAGCCTGTGATCTACTCTCTCTGCAGCAAAATGTTCAAAGATAGCAGCAGAAGCGCCCCCCCCAGCGCTCCTTCATCGTTTCCGTTTAACGCGCGATATCGATCGATGGGTCGATGACGGGGTGTCGCCTGCCAACGCGCAGTATCCATAGCAGGCTGTCGCCCGTCGAGGGGAAGGGCTGCCTGTAGGGAGGCTGGCGCGTGAATACCGTTGGGTGGCTTGGAACCGCGGAGCCAAGACTGATGGATGGAGATGGCTGCGTCGACGAGCCCTCCACGACGCCTTCGGGGTCCGAGGCACACGGGCTCAAACCGAAGGCTATGCTCTGTGGCCTGTGAACTGTGATCCGAGGTCTGCTAGCTGTTTGGTGTCCAGGAGGCTGTACAACGAAGCATGCCAACAGGCGCACCAGACAGACGCAGTGACGCATGAGCTGGCATTGTACACGTCTGCTGCAAGCCTCTTCCTCTTGGCTTGGCCCAACCCAGCGCAGCCCGTGTGCGTGTGTGCGTATGTGCGTGTGCACACGCGTGTGGGTGCAGCATCTTCCTGCCGTGGGCCTGTGGGCGACCAGTCGGGCCCCCGATCGCTGGAACCGAGGGGGGCAGCAGCGTTGAAAACCGCGAGATGCGTTGGGGGTGCGAGAGTGGCATGACTGTGGTCGCTGGCCTCCCAATCCGGCGGCGAAGAATCGGTCTGGATGCCGCTGTATGTATGTATGCCTGGAACCATGCCTGGAGTATCGCCTGGAGGCAGTCCGTCGCCCCAACGAGCTCCACGTGCCGTAGGCCGGGCCGTCCAAATGCGAGTCAGGATTCTCCAGTGAGGTTGAGGGAACCATTCTGGGCGGTCGGCCGTCGTCATCATGGTGTCCAGCGGGCGCTATGTCTTTGTGCTTGGCCCTGATCTCGCTCTATAGCCGCAGGTGGGTGATGTCTTGTCTTGCCCCAGAGCTGAATGGTGCGATCCGAGTCCGTGGAAACGCGGCATTGGGATGGGGACGCTCCGAGGCAAAAGGGAATTGAAGGCGAGCCATCGCGACAGGGTAGGGAAAGAACAAAGGACCAGCGGGTAGGGGCAGGGCCCAGGCGCGGCAGAACCCATTGGCTGAAAGACCGCTGATCTCTGCTCCACTCCTCCCACGAACTTGCTAGGCGCGACCAGGGTCCGGGCGAACCGGGGGTCTGTCGAGGTCTCGACCAATGGGGCAAAATCATGGCCAGCAGGGACAGGGGACGCGCGGGATGCTCCTGGCTAAAAGGGCAATCAAAGAGCGACAGAGCGCCAGGGCAGGGAACAAGAAAGGGAGCAAGAGCCAGGCATCATCCATCCACCACCTTCCTAGCAGTGTCCACCGTCTCCAGTCCTCCAGTCTGCAAAGCACACAGCACAGGCAGGGTCCCCCGCCTACCGTCCCTCAGGTACAGACAGAGCTTGTGCCCCCCCCCCAAATAATTGGCGCCTCCCCCCCTTGACCGTTATCGACTCTCCTTCCTTCATCCAAGTTCTCTTCACGAACCAAGGCAGCTCGACGCCAGATCTCAGGACGTCCAGTCTGATTCCTCTTCATTTCTTTCATCTTATATTCCACGCTCTACATTCCCTTGTGGCGTGACGACTTTTTCAAATCTTCTGTCCTTATTTTTCCTGAGCACCACAGTCAGTCTAGACGACTGCGAGGATCAGCACTTCGTGTCGAACACGGTCAAACCTCACGTTGAACGTTCATTTCCCACGACGCGACACACGGGACTCACCCCAGACTCAGAACCAGAATCAGAACCATCTGTCCGAACGTCGACCTAGCTGTCGATCGTATCACTCACTTTCATTCCACAAATTACAACGGCCCGACCAACGCGTCTATCGCCTCTTCTTTCCTTCATCAACCAGCCTGGAAATCCGGACGCCCACTCACGTATTTCTCACGAAAATCTCAAAAGAGACTCACTCCTTGATTCGTCACCAGACTCCGCTGTCACCAGACTCCGCTGTCAGCAGAGTCTCAACATTCTTCGGCGCCTGACACCCCTCCGCCGCCACCCGCCCACATCCACGCCTTAACCTGTCTCGCACGTCTTGCAGCACGTTTCCCCACCGAACCTGCCAGTACAGCACCTCGGCCCAATCACGCCTGCAGCCCTTGCACCACCATCACCACCCCGTTCGGCGGTATCGATTCTGAGCAACGGCACCGACGCTACGTTCTATTCGGACCCAGACCCTCCATCACACCGAGTCTTAGGTCCCTTACTACTAGGGTCCCCTCCCCCAAGACTCGCTCCAAGCCGTCCACCGTCTTCATCGACCAGACTTCTGGGTCTTCACCACCACAGCCACCTTCACCATGTCGTCACTCTCCAGGGCATTCACCACCCGCCGGGTCAAGCAGAGCATCGACGTTGCTGCCGTGGCCAACAAGGACAACGGCCCCCAGCGAAGCAAGACCACTAAGACGCCAAATGTCTCGGTCCGGAACCTGATCTCGGCTCCCGTCGAGCTGATTCACACCACCAACATGCTCTCCTACAACGCGCCTGACATCTCGCGAAACACATCGAGCAGCAACTCCACCAAGTCGTCCGATGAGGAGCCGGAGAGCCCCAGCACAGTCGCCTCCACGCCTCCCACCAGCCCCGACGTGGACCGCGACGATCATTCCAAGGCCCTCCAGCCAAACCACCTGTCCTGCTACTTCGTCGCCCCGGCCTCGGCGAAGGATTACGTCGTCCCAGAGATGCCTCCCGTGCCTGCCATTCCCAAGAGGTCTCCATCCCACACCAAGAAGGCATCCTACGATGCCATTGCCCGCCAGCGATCCATCTCTACCATGTCCCGCGACTCGAACCACACCCTTGCCTCCAAGGCCAGCTTCAGCTACTCCAGAGCTTCTTCCGCATCCACAGCCGCATCCACCGTGTCTCACAACTCGATGACCCCCAGCATCAAGCCGCCCGTTCCCGCTCTTCCTCCTGTTGCGTACCAGCAGCAGCAGAAGCCCGCCAAGACAGAATCGCATCCCTTTGGCCGTGAGCTGGCGCAGGTCTCCGAGATCGCCGAGGACTATGGCATCAAGCACTCCATTCTCGACCAGGAGGAGCAGGCGCTGAAGGCGCAAGGTCTTCACAAGCACAGCGCCGAGGACTACATGGGCGAGGTTCAGAGCCTTTTCCACACCTTCTTCCACGACGGCTACGCGCAGCCACAGGCGTACGCCAGGCCAGCACCGGCGGAAGTGTGGATCTAAACGCAGATCACTACTTGCCATCATGTCGATTGTCGACATTTCCATCATTCGTTGTACATATTCACGCGACTCCGCAGCTGCGGCTGAAGCTTTCGCACGGCATAAGGAAGTGGTCTGGTTTACGGTAGCCCAACTTTTCTGGACAGGGCGCCGGGCATGGGAATTTGGGTTGGGGAGCAGTCAGGGTTACTGCCACGCTTTTGGCTGGCAACATGGAGATTCTGGATGGCGTTTTGAGTAAACGGGACTGACAGACATGTCCGGATTGATGTGTGGATATTCCCCGTGCCACATGGCAGCAAACACGATTTTCTTAACCATGCATGTCCGTTCTTTCACTTGCTCTCCGTGACACTCTGTGACCTGCTCTCGACGATGACACGATTCGACCACACCTGAGTGAGGGCTGTCGTAGAGATCTCCATGTCATCGGAATCACATCTGCCGATGTCATGCGTGGGGTTCTTCGCGGTTCAGTTTAATTGAAACCCCGCCCCCCGGACGGAGGGGTCCCGGGCGGATGTGGGCGCCGCGGCGATCAGTTGCCCCATTAGGGGCGTGCGGCGCGGAGGGGGCTGTCGAGGTTGACGCTCGTGATGCTTTGGGCCATCCCGCATCTAAGAATGGGCTGGGATTGATTGATCCCAGATTAACGAGGTCGCTTCTTTGGCTACCCGCCTGCTGTTCACTTCTCGCGTGGGTTGTTTGCTACGTCATGGCCCTAGAGTGAGGCTCCGAAGAGTGACGACGGCGCCGGATAGTCGGGGCTCTCTCCGTGTGTCATGTTCATGACGGCCCGGAGCTGGGCGTCGCGACCTGGAGTTGATTTATTTGGATATGCTTGTAGGTGCGTACATGCACTGCATCCATCTAGCTGAAGAGACCTTGTATGGTCACGCAGGACTGTCGACGCACAATCTTCAGGGTTCCCCCATTTCGGTACATCTCACCCTGCGCAAAGTTGCATCATGATGCATCGCCTTGTCTACAAGTTTCGCAACGTGTTTTCAATACAGCATGTTATTGTTCGGGACATGATACTTGTAAAGAAAACCGTAGGCCTCGGGCGATCATTCACGCGCTCCTCACGGGCACGAGTGTCAACGGCTGCTTCCATGGGATCTGCCGGCTGTTCAGCATGAATTCATCGGTTCAGCCCTCATTAATCGCTATTCTGCCGAGACATGCGTCGTCGTCACTCAAGTCCCACCAAGCTCTCCGCTGATAAACACCACCAACACAGCGGCGTATCTGGACTTGTCAACACCATCCTAGGCCGTCCTCCAAGTGGACAAGATTAGGGATCACTTACGCGGCAGTCGCTCCGAACACCTCTGCTCTCCGCCCGTTGGTCAAAACTCCTACACTGGCTGCGAAAACCACTGTGAAGACTCCCACCAGGCCCAACTTCGCTTCAGGCGATCGAACCTTGTACAGCACGACGATGGCCACAATTAGTACTATTGCGGCGAGAATGGTGCTCAAGTACGACACAAGAGCTGATATCCGCCGCCCGGAGGCGTACTCTACCCTCGAAGAGGTGTGTGCTCCCGCCGGCTTCCTCTCCTGGGCACGAATGCATATTAGACGCTCGATCAGCATAGAAAGCTCCCTCCTATGAATATACTTACACTGAAGAGAAACCCAAGGTAGTCTTGGAAGAGGGTTGAGAGCCTATCCTGCTGTTCAGGGACATGGAGAGCGACGAGCTCGTCGATATCATTGTACAAATCTCCGTCGCGGCCACCCAGTATGGTGAAGCTGCTCGGATCCCCGGGCTTCCCGTGGAAGAACTCATACCGGAATGCCTTGAACGTTTTGGGGTCCGGCGGAGGCAGCGAAGTCATTCTGCTTTCTGCTAGCAATGCTTGCCCTGGTTACCAGTGCGACGACAGGATCAGTCTCTTTTTCCTTAGGACTTCGGATTGGGACGAGTCGGCAGGGTGGCTTGGACGATTATTTGGCCCAGCGACTTACGATACTCTTTCATCACCTCTCTGACCTCTCTTATTAGGCGCATTCTCGTCGGCTCTGTTTCTGATCTCCTCTTCACCTCGTTCCAGCTGCGGGCGGCGCGTAGAGAGGCCCCATCCCGTGCATCTTCGACGTCGACGGCATCCAGTCTTTCCTGCAACTCGGCGAGCTCACTCTGGAGGTACAGCAGGTTCCGGGCTGCCAGGCGGTCGAATCGTTGGTACACCGACGCCGTGTGGTCTCTGTCATTCGCGATGAAGCCCGCGAGTGATGGGTATCCTAGGATGCTGGCGGTCGGCACTTGGTGGGCGACGCCTTCAGATGAACTGGCCATCATGACCGCGACGTTGCGGGCAGGATATGGATTGTTCTGTTGGTGTTTGTCTTGAGGTGCCTTCACTCCAAGTGTGAGCCAATCGTCGTCGTTAACATCACCCAGAGGCCGCTTCAAAGCAGCCTGCATGGAAACAGCCAGTCACGCTGCTTTCTTACGGTCAGCCCCCAAGTCTGCCTACAGACAGCGCCGAAATGGCGGGGCGAATGACGGTGGAGGGGCTGTGTGCAGTACGAACGAGGCAGATTCTCCCGATCTGCCAAAACCGCACGAGGCCGTCATTTTGTTGTTTGTTGTCGTCCCTCTCCACCCAGTCTACTGTAGAAGCTCGCCATCCACGGCCACTCCGCGCGGGCTACCGTATGGATCCTTCCACCATCTTCTTTTCCGAGGACAGCGAAGTACCTCACAGCTCTTCGTCGCCTCGTCTCGAACCGTTCGTCTTCAAAAGACAGCCTGATCACAAATACGAAGACCCGTGGGGGGGCCAATGGCCATCGGACAGGCCGAACGACACGCTTCAATACGGTGATACGGACGCAAGCGCTCTGGATTTGGGTGAGGAGGTCAACTGGGTAAGCTGCTTGGCACATGATATCGCGATCTATATGCTTGACTGTGTATTAACCGTCACCGTGTTGGTTCAAGGACACGACCTGGCATCCAAACCTCCGTCTGGTACACGACGACCCTCGAGCCGGCGCTCCTACAGATGAATATGTTTTAAATCAAGGATCATGGAAGAAGGTGAAGAGGAACTTTCAAGATGCTGCCATGCGGCAAGTCCTTCGGGAGATGGGACCGAGAATGGACCCAGAGATCGCCGAGGAGGCAGCTGCACAAAGGCTGCCCGAAGAGTCGGACCAAACAGCAACCGCTGCAGCCCCCAGGATTCGAGGGACTAGAAAGCGGCTCGCCTTGCCGCTGAACTTCATGGTCGAATCCAGACAAACCAGCCTGATGACTTGTCCTGATTCTGGATCCGACGCCAACATCATTTCCCTGAAGACCGCCAACGACCTCAATCTACCAATGGATAAACGCAGCCGCCAGTTCACCCTCGCCAACGGGAAACTCGTTGACTCGATCGGCACAGTCAAGACATCGTGCTGGTTTTCGGACTCATCGCCCGCTGAAGCTATCGAATGCTTCTTTCACGTGTTCTCGAGTCTCGCAATGCCCATCATCATGGGGCTGGACTTCTTGCAACATACCGAGACACTCAGAAAGCATCGATCCAGACTGGTGCCACAGACTGTGCCGCAAAGTCAGGCACTACGGGTCAACGCGGTTGGCAACCCCCGGAGGGCCTTGATATGCCGCGTGGACTCATTCGTTGGCTGCGCGAACGCAGACACGGGCAGCGATCTCGATCTTGTCAGCCCAGCATATGCGTTGGCTAGGGGATTCGCGGTCGAGGATGTCGTGGACGAGATCATGTTCGCGGATGGAAGCATCGGTCACACCTCCGGGGTGTTCCGTGCCCAATTCTCCGCAGGCAAGCTCGATGAAATCCGGGGATTTGTTGCTCATGAACCGCAGATCAGTCTCGACTTCTTTATCCTTGACTCGTTGACTTCCGACATCCTCATCGGACAGGACACGGTGGAGGAACTCGGGGCTTTCAGCAACCATGCGGAATCTTTCATCCCAGCCACTCTGCCCAATGGGCAGTCCGACGCCAACATTATTCGATATATCGGGAGGTTAGAAAAGAAGGTAAAAGACTGGACCAGCAAGTTCTTCGGACGCAGCAAGACAGGTGCCGAGGGACAGAACGGTTCGTCAGACCGACCTCTCCAAGCTTCCATGACGACTAACAAGAGGTAGGAGATGATGACGCCGAGCAACGTGAGATTCGACGTATTGTTGAGCTGCAGCGAATGAATGCTAGGCAGGAAAATGAGAGCCGTTCCGTACCTCGAGGCTCTGGTGAGGGAATCTCTGAGGACAGGTCAATGCTGTTGAGCCGAGGCTCTTCATTCCACCACGGCAGTCTGCCACCTTTGCAAATAGACTCGCCACAGCCCTACCCAGAGCATCCAGCACCATCGTTGCCGTCGTTGAGGACGCATCTTGACGAGCTCGGTGTCTCCACCGAGCGTTATGCGCCAAAATCGCCACCGGACACGCACACAGGCACGCACGCGGGGTTTCGGTTTCGCCCAAGAGCACGATCAGGTTCAACATCCAGTTTTTCAAGCTCAGGCGGCAATACCACTGCCGAGTCTGCTGCCCTGCAAACCGGCTCTTTGAGTGATCCAGGACGGCAATCCGAGAGTTCAGACCCAGACATTCAAGGACAGGTATCAGGACCCTACCTGTGCACCCATGACGGATGTACTGCACCGAAATTCCAGACACAATACCTCCTGAACTATCACATGAACGTTCACTCGACAGACCGACCTCATTATTATCCTGTCCCCACCTGCCCCAGGGGCGAAGGAGGAAGGGGCTTCAAGCGGAAGAATGAGATGATACGACACGAGCTAGTCCACGACAGCCCAGGCTACGTCTGTCCATTTTGCCCCGATAGGGAGCACAAATACCCACGACCGGACAACCTTCAGAGGTTTGTTTCCAGACGCCTGAATTCGATGTGCGAGCTTCCTTGTTGGTTCCGGTACTAACCTCATGACTCACCCAGGCATGTTCGCGTTCACCACGTCGATAAAGATCGAGACGACCCTCGCCTTTGGGAAGTGCTTTCACAACCCCCTCAGCGGCCTCGCCGAAGGAGTTGACAATTTTGGAGGCATTATTCGACCATTTGACCCGAAACATAGTACTTCTGTAGATCATCGTTTCATGTAGACCCCGGTGTGTCGTCAGGGCTGTTCGGCGTGACCGTTATGAGGGCATTCGATCGATGACTGTCATTGCAAGCCTGTGGCTGTGCCATGGTTGCTCAATCATTGGCGTTGCCATTCTCGCCATATGCTTGGCCACCTGTTTTACCAGTGATGCGTGTCCCGCCGATTTCCGATAATAAAAGACCAGACCCCGCGCCTTTCAGATGCTGTGCCATTGTCTCCCCACATCTGGTGAAGCTCTCATGTGATGAAGTTGGGAGAGGCTTGTCGTTGGGGCCATGAAGTCCCTGGTGGATCCAGCCAAACGCGTCAGCCACAGCGCAGATCGGCAAGCCACAGACCCCTGAACACGATGCGTCCGAGCTCAAGCTCCGTGTTCTGGGCTCTGATCGAGCCTCGACCACCATTCCGTTTTATCCTGTAACAAACATCATGCCGATCTCGACCCATTACCCCCAACACCTCTCTCCTCATGCCTCACAGGTCTGAGCGAGAGCAATGGCACCTCGATTCCACATACTGCGACTGCCCACGAAGCTGCGCAGACGCGTGCGGCGCAACCGCATGGCGACGCTCCTCGCCCTCCTCGCCCTCGTCGTCCTTTTGGTCGTGCCGTTCTACGTCATCTACAAGCCCCCCGCATCCTTGATCCGACACTTCCAGCGCAAGTGGCCCGATGTCCTGTGGCAGATCGAAACGGACCGCAAGATCATCGCCCTGACCATCGACGACGCGCCCTCCCAGCACACCACCGAAATCGCCAAGCTCCTCCGAGAGAACGATGCGCACGCGACCTTCTTCGTCATCGGCTCGCAGGTCGACAGCCGGCTGGACGACCTAGGCGAGGTCATCCGAGACGGAAATGAGCTCGGCAACCACGCCATGCACGACGAGCCCTCGCGCTCGCTGACCGACGCCCAGCTGGAGAACGAGATTCGAAGTGTCAGCAGGAAGATCAAGAGCGTGTACGGCTACGAGCAGCTACCGGTGCCAGCGAACTACTTCCGCCCCGGCTCGGGCTTCTTCAGCGATCGCATGCGGTTGCTGGTCGACAAGCTGGGCTACAGAATGGTCCTCGGCAGCATATACCCCCACGATCCCCAGATCAGCTGGCCACGGGTCAACGCTAGACACATCCTCAGCATGCTGCGACCAGGCGCCATCATCATCTGCCACGACAGGCGGAGCTGGACCGTGCCCATGTTGAAGGAGGTTCTCCCAGAGATCAAGAGACGGGGATACGAGATTGTTACCATCACGGAGCTGGTCAAGGAAGGAAACCCGTGACGCGACACAAGCCTCTCCGTAAGGTACCACTGAAATAACGCTGCTTCATGGAGACAGCAAGCGCCATGCGACCATCTACACACACTAGTCTGGGCTTACCGAGCTGCGAACGAAGCGAAGGCCAGGTTGTTGAAAAATAACTTACGTCGGGTCGTCGGGTCGTCAGGTCGTCAGGTCGTCAGAGCGTCTGCTGGCTGCAGCAGCACTGTCACCATGCCGGGCTTTTGGCCCGCTCGTGTTGCCCGTCTCAGTCGCTCGATGTCACACACGCCACGAGGTTTCGGCGATGTGCTCCCGCTAGGCGAGGCACCCGACGGCTGGCCTACGAAATCACGCGGGCCGCGGCATGATCGAGCGCAGGCAGACGTGCTGCCCCTGTGGGCTCGATCATGCCCTCCGACCACCTCCCTGTGTGTTTGTTCGACACGTCAGCGGGCAGATCCTGCAGATGCTGCATGTCTCATACACAAAGTTAGGGCTATTTACACTTGCACGACGAAGGCATCGTGCAACATAATCTCGCCAGGTGCTTCAGGGGCAGACGGGGCCATAGTCACTTCGGCTTCAGGCTGCTATGTGATGTCTGTCAGTCAGGAAGGTCATTGCCTACCTTTCGGACCATGGCCAGACTGAAAGCTACCAGACACGTCATGACAGACGAAGATGTATCACAATATAAATTCACCAAGCTTGTAACTGCCCCCGATTCTCGGACACCTCATCTTGGCCAGCCTTGCCTCGGCCGGGTGGGCTTAAGCCCACTCTTCACTTGTTTCTGACGCGGCGCAACGTAGTCTCGCTCACATCCGGGAGAATGATGTACCCCTCTTTGCGGACCGTTGCATGGCTACTGTCCGAACGGAGTTAAGTTCTCGAACACCTGCTGGGCTGGTTGGCACTGCTGGGTGTGGCATTGTTCGTTGCGCAGGATATTTTAAAGGTCGCTCAGCATCCGTTGTCCCTTAGATCTTTGTCGTCTGCAACCCTCCTTGCCGATCTCCTCCGCCACGATCATCCCAAGTACGTTTGTTGGTGATTCACCACCACCTGCAGAAACAATATCAACATACCGGCTCCTGCATGGACACTTTTGCCTAAGGTAGGTATGATAGGAAAGAGCAGTCAATTTGTTACCGGGGTATAAAGGGACCTTCGACTTCGCCCCTGCTGTTTCTTTCAACGACCTGCACACATCTGCCGGACTAGACTTTGCTAATCGGGTCGTCGACCCGGGTTCTTGCTTTTTGCATTTCTTGGCTTTGACCGTTATCCCATTCTTTAACTTTGGCCCCCGGCCCACGAAAGCGCACGCCATGGTTCCAAACGAATCTGACGGCGAGGCTATCGCCCGTGCCTTGCGCGGCCGCACCTTGCATGTCCCCAGCATGAAGGGCATGTTCAAGCACTGGCCCGAGACCGTCAAGAACGTTCACTACCCTCAGCTGGTGGGGTTTGTTAACAAGCTCATCAGCCAGTGAGTTGGCATATTCCGTTTGGGGAAAGCTGTTCTGACAGGCTTCGCAGGATGCTCCATGTGCCTGATCGCGTCACTCAGCACAAGAGCCAAGATCTTGCCTTGTTCTGTGCCTTGTTGGTCTTTCCTTTCTATATTTCGCTCTATCTTGCTGACCTGTCGCAAGCTGGTACCCCCACGTCAGTTGGGAGAAGCTCAAGACTCTCTCGTATTACACGATCTGGCTCTTCCTTTGGGACGACACCATTGATACGGCTGAATTTGATCTTGCCGACGACCTGGAGGAGGCGAACCGCTACCGCCACGAGACGATTGTGTCCTTCCAACAGTACATGCGCAGTCCTGTCACTGCCCCCGAGTCTGCCTTGGACAGCATCAACGGAGCCATCAAGCTGTTCAGCCGCGATGTTGCGTCCTTTTTCACCGCTGGTAAATGCTGCTGCTTCGATTCGACCGTTAACGGAGAGATATTAGGGCTAACTGTTTTATTCCAAACAGAGGACACAGAGCGCTTCCTGCATGAGGTTAATGTCTTCGTCAGGTGCTCGGGGCAGGAGCAGGAGCATCGCATCTGCGGCACCATTCTGGGCTACGATGACTACATCGATCTCCGCCTCGGGACCACCGCGGTCTACACCCTGACTGGTCTTGCTGAGTTGGTGCCCCTGCCATCGCTGCTTGTGCGCACACTGACATGGCCAGGTTCATCATCGGCGACCATCTCCCGCGGCATGTGATGAACTCTCAGGCCAGGCGCGATGTCTGGAAGGAGACCAACATCGGCATCATTATGTACGCCCTGTCCTGGCGTTCGTCTTTTGAAGCGGACACACGCTAACGCAGCGTCTAGTGTCAATGATGTCCTGTCACTGAAGAAAGAACTCGTAGGTTTTGGGCCATCATCCTCGAGCCGCGAGCCATCGCTAGCAGGACCAGCGCACCATGAGCCTCATCAACGCCGTCAGCGCCCTCATGAAGGAGGGCATGGATCTGCAGGCGTCGGTGGACGAGCTGATGGACNTATGTACGCCCTGTCCTGGCGTTCGTCTTTTGAAGCGGACACACGCTAACGCAGCGTCTAGTGTCAATGATGTCCTGTCACTGAAGAAAGAACTCGTAGGTTTTGGGCCATCATCCTCGAGCCGCGAGCCATCGCTAACAGGACCAGCGCACCATGTGCCTCATCAACGCCGTCAGCGCCCTCATGAAGGAGGGCATGGATCTGCAGGCGTCGGTGGACGAGCTGATGGACAGACTCGTCGCGTCCATCGCCAGGCTCGACCAGGCGGCTGCGACCCTGGACAGCATGACGAAGCAGCAGTCCGCGGTCAACCAGACGGTCAGGCGGTACTGCGATGCCTGCCGCACCATGATCACCGCGACGTACGAGTTCAGGTTTGTCGTCCCCAACGGCCATTCTTGGGGATTGACGGCTAACGAGAAGCAGCCTTGTATCCGCGCGCTACATGCTGCCGGGGCACGTTGCCGAAGACGGGTCTGTCGACGTCCCGCTCTAGATTCCTCGGGGAGGCACGGGCAAAGTATAGTAGCATCAGAGAGGGTTGACCCTTGGAAGGGGGGCGGGGGGTTCGGCGTTGAGCGCAGAAAAATGCAACGAGAGAGTTGGCTCCGCTTACTTGAAAGCCCGATTGCAAGGTCATGGCAGCCATCGTGTCTCATGCGTCAAGCGCTTGGTCTATTTGCTATTTTTCTAAATCGCCAGAGACCCGGTCAGGTCATCCAGGGGGGGCCCGTCCTCCTCCTTGATCAGGGCCTCGAAGCCCTGCAGCAGATCATCGCGCAGGTCCTCCCAGCCCTCGACGCCGACGCTCACGCGCAGCAGCCGCTCGTCGCACTCGCCGTCGCTCACGCGCCTCCACTCGATGATGCTCTCGACGCCGCCGAGGCTCGTGGCGTGGTGGAACAGGCCCAGCTTGCTCGGCAGGCGGCGCGCGTGCTCCTTGTCGCGCATGTAGAAGGCGAAGACGGGGCCGAAGCCGCCGGGCATCTGGCGCCGCAGCCAGCTGCCCTCGTCCTTGGCCTCGGGCTGCAGGCTCGCGTGGCTCACCTTGAGCACCAGGCGGGCCGCGGCGCCGCCCTCGCGCCGCGCCTCGCCGTCCAGCCACGCCACGAGCCGCTCCGCCGACGCCGCCTGCCGCAGCACGCGCAGCTCCAGCGTCCGCAGCGACCGCAGCCCGAGCCAGCCCTCCAGGCTCCCCATGACGCTGCCGAGGAACAGCCGCTCCTGCCGCAGCGCCGTGGCCATGCCCTCGCCGGCCTCGCGCGCCGGCGCCACCGCCAGCACGCCGCACAGCATGTCCGAGTGGCCGCCGAAGTACTTGGTGCCCGAGTGCAGCACGACGTCGGCGCCGAGGGCGAGCGGGTCCTGCAGCGGCGGCGGCGCAAAGGTGGCGTCGACGGTGAGGTAGGCGCCGGCGGCCCGCGCGCGCGCGGCGTAGGCCACGAGGTCCTGGGCCTCGCCGGTGGGGTTGAGGGGGCTCTCGACGTGGATCACGTCGCCGGGCTGCAGGCGCGCCCAGACGTCCGAGTCGGCGTGCGGGTCCGAGGGCAGCGGCAGGGCCTCGAGGCCGGTGAGCCGGGTCATGAGGCGGACGATACCCAGGCAGCCGTGGTAGCAGGGGCCGATGGCGATGCGGCGGGGGTTGAGGCGGACGAGGAGGGCGTGGAAGGCCGCGAGGCCCGAGGCGTAGGTGAGCGAGGGGCCGTTGAGGGCGGACGAGAGGATGGCCTCGAGGCGCGTCGTGTTGGGAGCCGAGGCGCGGGAGTAGATGTGCGAGTCCCGGGGGGCCGCGGGCTGTCTGTGCGTCAGTGTCCTGTCCAGATGGTCGAGAGAAGAGAAGAGAGGGGAAGACGCACGTCCGTGTTGTCCCAGTGCCGCAGCTCGTCGGGGTTGCGGCTGTACTCAAAGGTGGTCGAGACGTGCATGGCCGGGGCGATGGCGCGGTGGGCGCTGATGTGGTCGTCGACGTGGACGGTGCGCGTGGCCAGCGAGAGCTGTTTGGGCGCGGGGGCCCCGGCGGCGGTCTGCGTGTGGTCTGACATGGCGGCGGTGGCGATGTTGGTGATGTTGGCCGATGGTGTTGAGTCGACTCTTCAGACCCGGCAACAAGGGAAGGGGAGTCATGAGAGAGGCGGCATGATGCGCTTTATCGCTTGGGGTGTCCCGCCATGTGGGGTGGATAGATGGGTGACAAATGCCGACGGATGGGTACTGGTGCCATGAGTGCATGAGTACATCATGGCAAGACGCGGCTAGTCGATCACGTCAAGAGTCGTTTTCTCTCTTCTTTTTTTTTTCTGGCGTCTGGTGATGCTGGGTATTGGGGCTTTTTGCGCGTTGGCATTGGGCCGTGGGCTTTGGAGGGGCGGGCCGCGGGGCAAATCCCGATCTCGGACCCTCCCCGCCTTATCACCGGAATGGAATCATGTCATGATGGCCGACCAAAGGGCGTGCCAATGCGACAAAGGGCGTCCCGGCGGCGCCACGTGCGCGGATGCAGGGGGACATATCTCATTACCATTAAAGAGTCCGTACCATCTTGTGGACGTCTTTTGTCTTGCCGCCTCCAACCTCTGTCCAACATCTGTCCAATCCCCCGCCCCGCGGCCCATCTCAGCCGGAGCCAGCGAGCGCCGAGAGTCGACCCTCGAAAGGCGAGCGTCGAAACGGACCCAGGATGAAGGGAATCGAGGCAGGTAACCCCGTACCATACCGTATCGTGCCGTGCCGTAACCATAGCGAATGCGTTTCTCCCCGCCGCCGTCCCATGTTTGATCCCGAGTGATCCGCCGAACGCCGTTGAAAAACAACCCAAAAGTCTATAGCTTGTACAGTGAAGCCAGGCTGCCTGCCGCTCAGTGAATCTCCTGCGTCTCGACAGAGGCCGCCGTCTTGGGTCGCTCCATGCTGCCGAGCTCGGCGCCCTGCCCGCTCTGGCTCTGGCCCCGCTTGCGCCCCAGGAACCGGGACACGGCGTTGTTGTTGGGCTGGCTCGAAGGCGTCTCCTTGTGGAGATCCGTGTTGGAGTCGCCGAACCGCGCAAAGAGGCCGCGCTTGCGCTGCGGCTGCCCGCCGTGCTTGTGCTCGTCGTTGAGGCCGACGTCTTCAAAGTTGGACTCCTCCACCGTCGGCGGCTCCGTGGCGACGGCTTTGCGGTCGAAGGCCGAGCGCGGCAGCCGGGGGAATCGGTGCGAGTCGAGAGACTGCCGGGCGGGGAGGTCGTGCGACGGGATGGGCGATCGTGCGGAGATGTCCTGCGTGAGGAGATTTAGCCAAGGTCCGGACGTTCCGGTGCATGGAGCGCCGCCCCAAGCCAGAAGAGCCGAGTGCAAATACATACAAATGACCGCCTGTACGAGTCGAAGGATTCGCGAGAAATGGAAAAGTGTTCAATGTCGCCGATGCTGCTGTTGCGCGTGTCCGTCGAGTTACGAGCCGACGAGAGATACTTCTTGGGCCAGGCGGCTTTCTCTTCTGTCGGGGAGGGCTGCCGCACGGCGTCAGTAGTGCTCTCGGGGGCTCGTTCGGCGAATCGGCTGCACTTACTGGTAGGTAGACTCCGCTGTCGTTGACCACTGTTGCGAAATGCACGTGTAAGTCAAAAGGTCTCGTGACGGATGGAATGAGGGTGGGTTGGGGTGGCGCGCGTTGCGACTTGGCATGGGTGGGTGAGGAGAGAGAGAGAGCGGCCGAAGGGGGGGGGGGACGCCGCTCCATGAGAGGGGAAAGCAGAGGGCCTAGTATGGCGTACCACTCATCTTGTATTCGCCATTGTCTTGTCCGCTGTTGACGCTGAGGGCGGACGAGGCCTTGGAGCCCACGGTGTCGACCTTTTCGAAGCCGGGGTGCGAGGGGTTGAGGCGGTCGTCGGCGGGTCGGGCGTTCTCGTCTTGGGCGACGACGCCGGCGCCGGGCCTACGAGTGAAGGGGTTTCGGATAGGCATTGTTGCGATCGATGCGAGGCTGGGAAGGTGGAAGACGAGGAGAGGAGGCGGTGGTCGGTGGCAGGAATTGAAAGTAGGTGAAGAAGAAGAAGAGCGAGTCGGCGGTTCGTCGAGGTGGTGCGCCGTTGAAAGTCAAAAGGTTATTGCTGAAGGCTAGACAGTGCCAGAGTCTCGGTGTCAGAGCAGCGGCGGATCAAGGTCAAGATCCGGTTCAGGAATTGGAGAGTGATCGGATCGGTTGCAGGGTGGGCCTGACATGGGGGCGTGGATCAGGTTAAAAAGAGCCTAGTCGTGGAGGGGGTAGGGGGGACACCAAGAAGACGACCCATCTTTGGAGGTTGATCGGCGTTCCTGGGGGTCGCTCCGTCTGCTGCTGCTGGGCCTAATTCTTGATCCTGATGGGCCGTGCTGGGCTCCTCGGCACGCCGGGGTCCTTCGAGTCGTCGATGCTGATGTCGACGAACCAGTCATGAGCGCTGGAATGCAGGAGGGCGGCGAGTCGGGCACCAGCAACGTCCGAACGGACGGAGGCTTGGGCGACGATCAGGGCAGACACTGCCGCTCCCATGGCGGTACAAATGCGAGGGAGGAGTCAGGTCAGCTCCGTCAGCACGCGGCATTCAGCACTCAGCAATCAGCAATCAGCGCTCAGCTCGCAGCACACAGCACGCATTCTCCATCGTCGGGCAGCTGCAGGGCGGTTGCGCCTCTGATCTGATACGCGGATGGATGCCCAGGGCCTTCCCTACCATGATATGTAGGCATTGACGATGGATCGATCTGTGTCGGAGATGGGAAGGGGTGCCGTGTCGCTTTGCAGTTTGCATTCGGTGCTTGGTTGCCTTCTGACTCGCTCGTTCGGCGTTTGTCTCGACTCGGGAGCCACTCGTTGATGCCGTGTACCCCGCGACATCTCCGTCTTTCAGCCCTTTCAGCCATCGCCGAAACCTCCATCCGCCCTCCAGTTTTCCATCCCCCACCGCCCCAGCGGCCCCCCCCCCTTCCCGATTGTGGTTTTTTTTTCTACCATCGGTGATAGATGGCAGACGGTCAATGGTCAATGGCTAATGACCCGATAAGGCGACGGTGCCGATTCCCGTCGAGCGCTGGCTCGAGGTGACGCTTACCGTCATCAAGTCTTCTGCGCAGCCGTCATTGTGCCTTGCACCCTTGCGCAGCCGCCAGCAAACCGCAGGCGTTTTTCTGGCAGACCAAAGCAAGTCCGGCTAAAAGGGGGCCCGTCACATACGCGGACTTAGACGATCCCGACGTGCGATGGCGTAGCTGGGTGCTGGGTGCATGGTACTGGGTGTTGGATGCTGTTCTGGGCAGGTGGGCTGGTGGTTTGTGGCCGGCAGAGGGCGTCGCCGGTTGTGACTGGAAGGGGGACGGGACCCGGCATTGGACTGGTCAGAACTGGGAAGTGGGCCACGGGTCACGACTTCCTTGGCTGACGCCACTGTGATTGGTGGGGTACAGTGCTGCTGTGTGCTGCTAGCTCATCACACTGTATCGGCGAATCCGTGTTATCTTATCATCATCGATCTTATCACCTATCGTGAGACCGCTTCTTATGTCATCAAGATGATGCCTTCCTTCAACAGCACGGTCATCGTTGCTCCTACCTAGGTAAGATACCTTAGGTTTTCAACTTCAAGCTTCAATTATCAATGTTTATAGATCACAGCTAAGCACTTGTTGTAAACAGCATTGGAATTCATCTAGCAATCCATTCGCCACGCTCACTCCCGCAAAATGGTTCGTTGATTGACCCGCAATCTGACAGCCCCGTCCTACTCAGCCATCATCTTGCCCTCGGTGGCCTCCGGGCCAAAGATCTCCGCCTTGGCCGTAGCGAACTTCCTGGTCGGCGTGAGGTTGGCGAAGAGGTAGTCGAGCTCCTCGTACGTGCGGCCCATGGACTCCGGCAGACGGAAGAACGCCCAGACGAACACGGCGAAGGCCGTGCTGCCCCAGATGAAGCCCGTGTAGCCTCGCAGGTTCAGCTCGCCCGGGTTCATGAAGTACGGCTGCAGCACCTGCGAGATGACCGAGATCACATAGTACGAGTTGCGAGCCAGGCAGATGGTCTTCTGCCGGAGACGCGTCGAGCCGATCTCGGCCGGGATCGCCCAGCCCAGCTGGCCCGCCGACAGCTGGAAGACGAACGTCCACACCAGCGTCAGCACCGCCTGCACCATGCCCACCGAGTTGCGGTCCGTCCACACGTTGAGGATGCCGATCGTGTACAGCACCGTGGCCATCGTGGCCATGCCGCAGAGGTAGATGCGCCGGCGGCCAAAGTACGGCATCAGGCAGAACCAGTTGACCAGCGTGCCGACCAGGGCCATGGCCGTGCCGCCCGTGTTGAGGTAGTACGTCTGGTTCGTGCTGAGGCCCACCTGCTGGAAGAAGTAGGTCGAGTTGTACGCGAAGGAGGAACCGGCGAGCACCTGGCCGGCGAACGCCACGCAGGCAATCTCCGTCCGGCGCCTCTCCGTGCCCCGGAAGCAGTCGAAGTAGCTCGTTCCGGCCGTGAGCTCAATCTCGACTTCGTTGGTGTGCACAATCTCCGCGAGCGTCGCCTTGACCGTGAAGTTGGCCGAATCGTCCCGCTGCAGGCGCCGCAGGGACTTCTCGGCCTCGTCGAGACGGCCCATGCGCACCAGGTGCCAGGGGGACTCGGGCGCGAAGCTGAGGATCGGGATCAGGAATGCAGGCCAGGTCCACTGCAGCGCGAAGGGGATGCGGTACGCCCACTCGTCCGGGCGGTTGACCAGGCCGGCGAGCACGCCGGCGGCGATGAGCTGACCGATGATGAAGCACATGTTGGTCCAGCTGGTGAGGTACACGCGGAGGCTCATAGGCAGGACCTCCGAGGCGTAGGCCGGCGCGGACGTGGCGAAGACGCCCCACGGCAGACCGCAGAAGAACTGTCCGATCAGGAGGATGACGATGGTGTTCGCGAAGAAGGTCATGAAGATGAACGCCGACAGGACGAAGAGCGAGATGATGAGGATCCTCTTCTGGCCGAACTTGTTCACGAGGTAACCGTTGAGGAGGACACCGATGAAGCAGCCCACACCGCTGGCGTTGCTGAGGCCCGCCTGCCAGGCGGCCGAGAGCTGGTGCTTGCCGTTATCGTCGATGTACTGGCCGTACTTCTCCGCGAACTGGGGGTAGGCGTAGAAGTTGCCGATGAGGATTGTATCGTAACCTAGCGTTCGCCTCTGTCAGCATTTCCGGGGTCTCGGCATCGCGAGCAAGGGGCCATCGCGACGTACCTTCCATGATGACACACATGGACACCATCAAACTCCAGAAGATGGCCATGGGGTAGACCTTCAGAGCCTCGGTCAGGCTGATAGCGTGCTGGGCCTCGACGGCTTCCTGGGCGCGGGCCGCGAGGATGGTGGGATCGGCGAGGGTGGCATCTTCGATCTGGACATTGCCCATCTTCTCCTTGTTGTCGGCCATGGTGATGGCGCCACTCGCTGGTGGTAGACGCAGAGGTGATCGTCCACGTAGAAGAAGGGCGAGTGAAAGAGCCAAGTGAAGAGTATGTTGATGCGGAGAGAAGAGGAGATGATGATCCAGGCTGGTCCTTTCGTCTGAAAACACGAGGGGATGGCCGCCTCATATAGGCTTGACAACCGAGGGGGGCAAAACAGCGAGGGGGTGAGAGAAGATGAGGCGATTTTGGCGATGGCCCAGTAGGTGTGGCCGTTGGCGCAAAACTCGCGGCAATCAGTCCGCACCAACTTGGGCCTGAGCAGTCCCCAAGCCTTGGATGGCCGGTCATTAAACACCACGCTAGTGGGTTTAAGTCTGGGGGTGGGAGTCTGGGGTCGAATGCGATGCAGTGCGGGGGCTCCGCGAGGGCGCACGAGGAGATCATCGTGGGCGTTGATCACGCACACGAGTCAAGTCGACCAGGTAGGCCGTTTCTTAGGCGGAATACTCTTGCGGAAAACTCGACGCTAACAGCCCAAAAGCAGGTCTGAAAGCAAGCGCTCGAACATCAGGTTCGAAGCTCTCGAGAGGTCCATTCTATTATCCCTTGATTGGGTCGCTGAATCTCTCGCTCCGTGAGCCTCACAGGGGTTCGACCTGTCAGGCGGGAACCACGCGAGGATCCGATCCAGACTGGAGCTTTGCGGGCATATTCGCCGAATTCCCCCCCCCTTCCCCCCCGCCATCGGCATGTGGACGTTTTCCGCCAGTAGCCCGATGGCTTTCCCTTTCGTTTTCCGCCTAAGGACCCCGACATAGCACGGAACGACGTCTATTTAGCACCACAACCCGAGCCTTTGGAAGTTAGTATGTTTCTTTCGTCTTCATTCTCGCAGTAGTCCCTGCACTGAGCTCTGAGGTCTTTTCATTCAGCTCGGCCAGACTCTTGTCATAACCCCTGTTGGAGAATCTACTCCGGTCTACCCCTGTTCTGTGTGGGTATAACGTCAGGTTCACAGCAAACATGGCGGCTCTTGCTCGGACGTCCGTCCTCGTGACTCTGTTCAATGCCGTTAGTGCATTGAACAATGGCCTGGCTAGAACACCGCAGATGGGATGGGTACGTGGGGCTCCTTTCCTTCCTGACGTCTTTATAGACTGACCTCGAACAGAACAACTGGAACGCACTTGGTTGTGACGTCTCCGAGGATCTGCTCCTGGACACCTCCAAGAAGCTGGTCGACCTCGGTCTCCGAGACCTTGGTTACAACTACGTCGTGCTCGACGACTGCTGGTCCGGCGGCCGCGATGAGGATGGCTTCCAATACGAGGACAGGGACAAGTTCCCCAACGGCATGAAGGCCGTCTCGGACGCCATCCACGACATGAACATGCTCTTCGGCATGTATGGCACCGCCGGCGAGATGACTTGTGCTCGTTACCCGGGCTCCCTCGACTGGGAGGAGAACGACGCCAAGTCCTTCGCTGCTTGGGGCGTCGACTACCTCAAGTACGACAACTGCTACTCCATGGGCCGCCACGGGTCCCCCAAGGTGTCGTTCGACCGCTTCGACGCCATGCGCAAGGCCCTCAACGCCACCGGCCGCCCGATGGTCTACTCCCTCTGCAGCTGGGGCGAGGACTACGTCTACTCGTGGGGCGTCTCCATCGCCAACTCGTGGCGCATGTCGGGCGACATCTACGACTCGTTCTCGCGGCCCGACATCCTCTGCAGCTGCGACGACCCGCGGGACCCGACTTGCACATCTTGGGGCACGCACTGCTCCGTCCTCAACATCCTCAACAAGGTCGCCGCGTACGCCGACCGCGCGCAGCCCGGTGGGTGGAACGACCTCGACATGCTCGAGGTCGGCCACGGCGGCATGACGGACGAGGAGTACAAGGCGCACTTCACCATGTGGGCGCTCGTCAAGTCGCCGCTTCTCATCGGCGCGGACCTGCGGAAGCTGCCCGCTTCAGCGCTCACGATCCTCAACAACCCGGCCATCATCGCCATCAGCCAGGACCCGGCGGCCAGGTCGGCGCTGCGCGTGGCCATCGACTACAATGTCAAGAAGGACAAGTACGGCGTCGGCGAGTCGCAGGTTTGGAGCGGCTGGCTCGCCAACGGAGACCAGGTCGTCGCCTTCCTCAACGCGGCGGACGAGGACCTCAACATGAAGGTGGACCTCGAGGAGGTGTTCGTCAGGGACGGCCCCGGGGGTCGAGCGGAGCAGGTGAAGCACGAGTGGCAGGTCTACGACCTGTGGGCGAACCGCATGTCCAGCGATGCGGCCGAGGAGCTTCTCGACGCCAGCGACAAGAAGGACGCGGCGAAGACGGCGAAGCTGTTCGAGGAGGCGAACTGGTACAACTCGACCGAGCTGCCGTACAAGGAGGGCCTGGTGAAGGGAGATGAGAGGCTTTTCGGCAAGCACATCGGTTCGGTCAAGGCGATGGGCGTGCTCGAGGCGAAGGTGCCGAGGCACGGTGTTGTCGCCTACAGGCTGAGGACCACGCAGCCGGGGCTCAAGAGGTACTCTATGACCAAGGACGAGTTGTAAAGGTTTCCTCCAGTTGCCTCGTATCGCAGTTCTTTCGGGGGCACTTTTGGACAAAATGGCAAAAATTCTAGAGAGTGGTCATGAGGGAAGGCCATGATGATGTGCATCTAGCGAGTGGATAGGGCAGAGATAATGTATCCCAAACGCCTATTGGATTATCTAGGAAAGATTTCTCTGTCATCTTTCTCTACGTTTGAGGCGTGCGGAACTTCCTGAGTAGTGGTCGTACCTATTGTCACCGTTCGACGTTACCTGCGATGTCTAAACTCCATTACTCCGAGACCAGAGCTTATCAAGATGAGAAGAAGGGGTCTCGAGATCTGGATTTTCAAGCTGATCACGTATTCTGGTTTTTATTCAAGCCCTGCCTTCTCAGCCCACCTCGTTCCTGTAGTCCACCAGACAGCAAACACTGCTAGCACCAGTCTTATGCACAACCACGCGCTTCTTCAACACGCTGATCCCAACATCCCACATGCGCCGTCGGGCAGCCTCGTTGTAGAAAGATAAGTGTTTCCAAGGAACAAGCTTGGGAAATAATACATCGATCATACGAAAACGATGCTGCGCTAACGGGGGAATTGCAGGGCTTTCCACGCTCACCTCTGCGATCAGATCGCTGTTCATTCGGGGCCTGGTTCGTAGGTTGTAACCGCCAGGTGTGGTACAAGCCGTCCTGCTAACATAGGATCAGGCTGCGTTGCCTCATCGGGCATCACTGCATACCCGGGTACCAAGAATTGATGCGGGTGCACGAAATAGTCCTGCCCAGGTGCGGCTCAGCATCACATGGTTATTACGAGCTGGCATGCCGCTGAACGTCGTCGACACCGAAACCCCCCTCTGCTCCACCATATCCACATCACCAGAATGGATCAAGACGAACGACGAAAGAACGGATTCTTGTTCGCCGCTACCGACCCCCCCAAGGCCGTCGCCATCATCGGCGCCGGACTGAGTGGGATAGTCACGGCCGTCCACTTCCTCCGCGCCGGCATCAATATCACCATCTTCGAACGGGCGGCCGATGTAGGCGGGGCTTGGAGGTACAGCCCACAGCCGGACCGGGACCCGCCCTTTCCTAACGTCCGGCCGCCGCCTCCGGACTGGGCCGAGCTGGACAGGCTGCGGGGAGAGGGGCTGAGCGCCGAGGAGGCGGCGTCGCGTTTTGCCCCTCCCGGCCCGGTGTACACGAGCATGAAGAGCAGGGGCAGCAAAGTGATGATGCGGACGTCGTTGAGGAACTGGCCCAAGGATAGCGGGACTCCCCTCGACCACAGCGAGGTGCAGGAGTATCTCCAAGCCATCGCTCGGATATACGGCGTGGAAGGCCTGATCCGCTTCCACACGCGGGTAGAAGCCGTGGTGAAGGAGGAGGGCGAAAGCCAGTGGCACATCAGGACGTCCAAGCTCACGACGACGGAAACCGGCTACGCGGTGGAGGGAGAATCTTGGAGGTTTGACGCCGTGGTTGTGGCCTCCGGGCGATACGGCGCCCCTCGGGTGCCTGACGTACCCGGCCTGGCCACCTGGAAGCGCATGTTCGCCGACCGGGTGATGCATGCCAAACAGTACCGGACGCCGACATCATTTCGCGGCAAGAGGGTGTTCATCATTGGAGCCTTCATATCAGCCTCGGAGATCGCGAAGGAGCTGACCGACAACGGAGCCACCGTCTACCTGAGCTCATCAGACACCGTGATCGACTTCAGGGATAAGGTCGGTCACGAAAACTCTGTGAGCGTGGCCATGGCAGCCAATTTCACCGTCTTAGAAGGAGACGACCCCGATCTGGGCCCGCAGCAGCTCGACGATGAGACCCCTATCCCAGGACAGGTAGTCCTCCGAGACGGGCAAGTCCTGGAGAATATCGACCACGTCGTG
The DNA here is from genome assembly GCA_002851775.1 of Verticillium isaacii. Lineage (NCBI taxonomy): Eukaryota > Fungi > Ascomycota > Sordariomycetes > Glomerellales > Plectosphaerellaceae > Verticillium > Verticillium isaacii. The sequence continues at coordinate 1,315,441 of NMXN01000007.1, read as the reverse complement.
ATAGCAACCGGCTATCTGATCACCTACCCCTTTCTCGGGCCTGCCCTGGAGCAGCCGTTCACTCCGTTCCAAGACGCAGACGACAGGTGTATCATCACCGCCGACGGCAGGAATGTGCATAACCTGCACGAAGACATCTTTTACATCCCCGACCCGACCCTGTCCTTCATCGGAGTCTCGCACTTCGCCTCCACCTTCTCGCTCTATGACTTCCAGGCACAGGTCCTTGCGACCGTGTTCGCGGGGAGGGTGCGACTTCCCTCCGAGGCGTCAATGAAGGCCATGCAGAGGCGGCGCAAGAGCCGGATCGTGCCGGGGACCTTACTGAACAGCATTTTCCTGCTGGACGACTTTGTGATCCGCAGACTGATGGACTGGGCTAACGAGGATCTGATAGCGGGTGGGTTTGAGCCTCTTCCGGGACCGGATGCTGCATGGTGGGAGGCCTTTAGAGAAGAGAGAGAGAACTCTCGGCCGCTGTTAGGTATGCTGCAGGATAACTATCTGGGTTTGTGGTCGGAACTTGGATGACTGGCAGGCAGGATCTGCGTGTTTCCTTTAAATCGTTCACATCATGACGGCTTGAGAACTTAAGGAAAGTTCGTGGGGTTTACCGACGTTGACGCCGAGGGTCTGCCTACTTTTCCACAAATATCTGATTGACAGAGACCGTAAGCATCTTTCCAATGGCTTCCCGGTACTCTCGCTCCTCTTTCTGTTTCTGCATAATGACATCCTGTTCTTTCCTGTCGAGTGCTTCGCGCTCTCTTTTGATGCCTTCCAGATCGGATGCGGCGCGGGCATCAAGTCTATCCGAGTTGAGCTCCAAAGCCCTGACCGTCGCATCCACCTCGGCCTTCAGTAAAGCCAGTTTGGCAGAGCGGGCGTAGTCCCGCAGCGCCTCAGTCAGACCCAGAGCAGACCCAACCAGGCGGCCGACTTCTTGCACGGTAGTGCGGAGCCTGTGGACTGCGCTGTGCCTGATCTCTCTGATCGGACCGAAGATGTGCTCGAGAGATGGCTCGGTGATGTTGAGCGCGTCCCCCGGGAGCTTGGGAAGTTTTCGTTTGAAGACGCTCGGCCACGTCGTCAGTTCGACGGCCGCAGCGCAGTCCCAGCCGCGGGCTTTGGGGAGGTCAGGAAACCACCTGCTCGCGAAGTCGAAGCAGCTCTCCTCCAGGACTCGCTGGGCCGTGGTGAGAATCAGATGCTGCGTCTCGTACGGGAGACGGGACGAGCGCAGGGAGGCCATTGATTGCACGGCGTGCGGAACTGCGACCAGATTCGAAGCTGCAAGGTCAGCGAGAGGTCTAGAGCGACGTACAGGAGTGTACATGCCAGCAGCAACCTGCACGAGGTCAAGTGTGCTTCCCGGAGGCTCGAGCTGTACGCCTTCATCCTCGACGACCTCGTCAGGCTCATCATCTCCCTGAGAAATGCCAGGATCATCAAAAGCCGCTCCGTTAGACCCTGTAGTATCGTATTCTGGCTCCTCGTTTTGCGCGCCATGATTCGCTGCGACCTGATAGAGGTGAGGAAACTCGGCTCTGGCTCGCGCCTCCGACTCGAAGACGCCAGCGCCACACAACACGGACAGGATTTTTTGCAACTTCTCGGGTCCAAGCTCCTCGGAGATGGGCTTCACGTAGGCTTTGTTCTTCTTCAGAAGCTTGCTTATCGCCGTTGATGACCTGATTTTGGCATTTTCGCCGCTGAATATGGCCTTGCAAACAAGGAACACACGCTGATGATCACTTGAGGCAAGATCCATGGTGGTTTGGGAAAACGAAAGGGTAGTGGTTTTGAGCTCTGGAAAGGGAAAAACCAAGCTCAGCTTCTTCCGGGAAGGTGGGAGCCAAACCACTGATTATATGGCTCCTCCATTCACACTGGTAGGCCTCCCGCAGCTGCAGGGCCCAACGCTGTCAGTGGGAGCGAGGTTACACAGCTCCCATATGTGCTACCCAAAAAGCGGTGGTAGCGTTGCCATAGCCAGTGATCTGGATGATACATCAGGCTCGCTGACGTCGCTCTGGATGAGAGTGGCGAACACCGGACGACGGCAGGGCGTTGAAGGCAGCGAAAACACCTCGAATAAGGGGGATAGCTTTACTTAAGAGAAACCACGACATCATGCAATTATCAGCGACAGAACAAGTGCCGGTGAGAGCTATCATACAAGGGCTCTGATGAATATCAAGAGGAAAGCGGTATTGGGATACAGCGTGCAAAGAGCAGTCGTAAGAGATGCAAATGCGTGACGATGCGGGGGGGTATTCCTCAGAACCTGGTGGTCGTACAAGTAGTAAGCTTGATCCTGGAGCAGAGAAAAAGCAAAGCAGACACGTCGCTGACGTCCAGAGCATTAAACCACTCGTAATCAACAGCGATGGACAAGACGGTCGTCCACAGTGGACATATTTTGTCCGACATTTGCCCTGGTCGATCCAGGGGAAACAGAATCGTCATCAGACGACAACTCCTCCACAAATCCCGTCTCGGGCAATACCGGCTCCCGGCGCGAGGGAAAGCTGTTCAGCGAAATGGGCTCTATGTATGCATCACGTAGACCTCGCGGCCAGTTCTGCCCATCGCAACCAGAAGTCGAAGGTCGAGGCTCTTGGTGCTGTGGGCGGACAGACTCGCGGGGGCCCGCCGAAGATCGCGGCTTCTGGCTAGCAGAGCGTTGCTGAGCCATGTTGGCAAAGTAGTGTGCGCGTTCACGGGCAATGCGCTGCTTCTCTTGGTAGGTATTTCCCAACCCTGGCGTGAAGGCCTCACTGGGCGGGAATGAAGTTTGCGAGCGATGTTGTCGTTGATAGCTCGACTGAGAGGGTCCGGAGGACCCAGCATGCTCGGCAGTTGGAGCTTGTCCTCGACCTTGCGGCTCCAAGAACGGGTCAGAAAGCTCCTCATACACTTCCTTTACCCGATTGAACCGCTGCTTCTGGCGCGACGACGTCTTGCGACACCCTCCAGCTGGTCCTGCCGGTCCTTCCTCATACATCTGGCGACGAATGCGTTCGGACTCATGGAATGCACTGACGTAGTCGGGTGCGGGTTTGTGGAAGTTGACACTCGGTTGACGTTCTTCCTGCTTCTGACGGCCGATCAGAGGCGAGCCGTGTCGAGGGGCTTTTATAGGAACGGGTGGAGCGTCTATATGCCCTTGGCCTGAAGGCATGTCGTTCTCCTTCTTGTTGGAGACCACATCAGAGTCTGAGCTACAATGAGGATCGGGCATAGCTGTAGGCTCATGACAAGCTTGGTCGCTTAAATCGGAGTCGGACTCAACGGTAGGCTGTCTGTAAACAGAGCTCGGTGTGGAGGGCGACGTCTCGTAGGCAGGGTCTCGACGACGACGAGCGGAGTGGTTCTCCCGGTGGTGCGACGGGCGACGGGTCTGTTGAGAAGAGCTCCTGTCAGCTCTTGTGGGTGTCAGAGGTTGGCGCGCGTCTGCAAGCTCCGTGGCGCTTTCAGGGGTGGTGCTGGTGGCGGTAGAGGACTGGGGTGCGTTAGTGGGTGTCTCTAGACGTCTAGTTGGTGAGACTTACCATTGTAGATATCTTCTCGGTGGACGTTTTATTGTTCTTGATCTTCTGGAGCCGACAAAAGCTGCAAATATTCGGCACCGGCTCCTCTTCGTGTCCAACGGGATGTTGGCTGTGAAAGTGTGCTGAGCGAGCAAAACCGCAGCCCCAGCACAAGTGGCCGAACTCACCCATGGCGTACTTGCTGCCGTCGCAGTACTTTTTGAGACAGGGTTTACAAAGGTTTTTCCAGGGGGCGTCATCGGGCTTCTGTGCCCTCTCGATCTGGTGTTTGGGCGCTCGTCGGATGCCGCAGCCCGTGCAGAAGTGACCGTCGAGCATCAGGCTGGCGCGAGATCTGCCCTCGGGTGTCTGCTCTGGTGTCAGAGACCCGTTGCCGTCGATTACAGTTTCATCGTCAGATACGCAGTCCTGGGACTTCTGGTTGCCCGCATTGTAGGATGATGAGAGAGGTTTTCGAGTTGCACCGGTCGACCCAAGGTCAAACGTCTTTGTCTTCGTCTTGGTCGTCTTGGAGTTCTCCAGCTTGCGGTTGTAGTCCTTCTTAAATTCTGCCACAGCTTTCTGGAACTCTTCTCTGGGAAGCGGGTTGTGCTTGTGCTTGCGTTGGGACGAGAAATGCTCCTCATCGTAGATCGAGAACGTGGACTGCGAAATGTCCGAGGAGGTCAAGCGGTAGCCGCCCGAGTGGCTTGGCTTCTTCGAAATGACCGTCGAACTCATCGATGAAGGCACTTTCTGCCGTGTGGCGCTGTTGCTGTGAACATCATTGGTGCAAGACTTTCGCTTGATATCGAAATCTTCAGAGTCAGAGTCACTGCTGCTGCTGCTGCTGCTGCTGGAATTGCTGCCCTCGTCAGAGCTGATGGCACCACGAACGTCAACCTCAGAGGGACAAGGTGAAGAGACGAGACGTGACCTTCGAGAGCTCCGATTGCTCCTACGCTGCGGATAAAGTTCCACGGCATAGAGGCCCCGAGGGCTGTCGCTTCGGATGTGTTTGCGGCTTGAGGCTCGCGTCATGAGACGGGTCCTCTCTTCACCTCGGCGGGATGAGATGCCCAAGGCCTCTCCCAGGCTGGTCAGAATGGACACTTTCCCGTGCCGTCGGCTTTCATTCATCTTGCCTGGCTTGGCAATTCCTTCTCGATTTGTGTCGTCTACTATCCTTAAACTTGGTGGATGGGTGGTTGGGTTGAGAGTTGCGGATCGCGACTAAGGATTCAAAGCAACGAAACTGGACCAAGCCTAAGCAAGTTTTGTTAGGAAGGTGCGCAAGAATTGTGCAGGGCAGACGGAAGGGAGGGAAGAGTAAGAGGTGCAGCGTAAAATATCACTCTGCAACCTTGGGATTCCGGATCGAGCGCGTTGGGAAGGTACGCCACGATGGTCTCCCTATGGTCTCATCGAGCAAGGAGGGTCAGGGGTTGTAAACAGGGAATGTTGAGACTATACGTACCTGGAATCTTTTCCGAAGGGCCTCAAATCTCCTGGTTCTTCGTCTCCGGCTTGGTCTTGTCGCATTCAAGATGTCCTGCGGGGGAGATGATGTCTTGCTGATCTCGTCTCTCAGAAGGCCTCTGGATAGACTGCCAAGCCTAGCAACCTTCACAAAATCTCAGCGAGCTGCAAAGAGGGTAGTATGGTGGATAAGTCAACTATGTAGAGGGTTTGTGCCGGGCGAAGCTGAGCAACTGTCATAGTGGCTTCGTGCCTTCTGTACCGCAATGGAGAGAAGGAAGGAGTGGCTTTGGCCTCACAGAACAGTCAATCGAGCGGCACACAGCAACAGTCTAGCAGTTGTCTTCATCGCTAGTTGCCTGGCGGATACCATCCTTCTGCAGTTTGTGGCCTATGCAGTGCCATCAGGAGGCCAGCCTCAATTCAACGGCACGCCATCACGACATTAGTCATCGACGCGGTCAAATCGTACATTTGGTATACAACCAGGGTCAAGTCTTCTGCTTTTGTGTCTAGGTACATGCCGGGCCTTCTGCCTATCGGCTGATGGTATCCCCCAAGCCCTTGTCCCCCAAGCCAAAGTAAAAGGAAATCGAGATGAGCTCTCGTCGTCAAGTCATCGTCACGCGGTATTTTCCGCCTCTAATCGGATCGCAGAACGCGAGGTCCACGCTTCTTGATGGCCTTCTTCTTCTTCTGGCCCTTGTTGAAGGCGGACACGGCCGCGTGGTCACGGCCAATGTTGTCAAGGTCCTTGACCTTGTAGATGCGGATGATCCAGTTCTCACTGGTGAAGGCCTCGTCGACGGTGTCCAGGGTAGGGCCGACCTCGGGAAGACGCACTCCACGAACCCTGTCCTGAGCTTGGCCAGAGGGGAAGAGGGTGTGGTAGTTGTAGTAGGACATCTTGTACCTGCATTGCGTGTTAGCAGTGTGTTCAACTCGATCGGACATGCCAAACTTACATCAAGCTGTTCTTCATGGTGTCGGTGGCACCCTCGTCAACACGGTACTCGCCACGGGGAGTGAAGAAGCTGCGCTCCTGGACCTCATCGGGCCAGATACCCTCAGCAATGCGAACCATCCAGAGGAACTTGTTGATATCGTCGCCAGAGTAGCCCAGAAGACCACCGAACACGACCAGGACGTAGTCGACCTCGTGCTGACGCATGATGGGGTAGCTGACCTCCTCACGGGAGGCCATGGCCTTGCCGACGGTGGCAATGTGGGTGTTGTTCCAGGTGTTGTTGTCGACGAGAGTGGGACGGTCAGCCATGCCGCCGATCTGGTAGCCGTAGTCCCACCAGGCCATGATCTTGGCGTCTTCCTTGGTGTTCTGGCGGATCCACTGGTATGCCTCGCGGTAGTCATCGATAATGTGCTGGCTGCCGTCCGGCATGCGGCTGGCAAGGACGACGGAGGGCGAGGAGTAGGCATTTGAGGTCACCCAGGTGCAGTGAAGAACGAAAAGGAGCAGGTAGGCGCCCATGCCACCAATGACAAGGCCCTTAGACAGGAGAGTGTAGATGCCGACATACGGCTTGCTGGTAGCCTTCAGACCCTTGGCCGACGACTTCTTGGGGGCGGCCTCGGGGGCTTCCTCAGCGGCCTCGTAGGCCTCGGCAGAGGGAGACCAACGAGTCAGGAATGTGTCCAGAATCTGCGACGCGGCCATGGCAGCAGCGACGCAGACGCAGGGCGTCAGGGTGAGCATGAGACGAACCATGACACCAGCAAAGTAGCTGCCCAGAACAGCGTACAGGACGAGGAAAATGTGCTCGTCGCGAAGCTCCTGGAAGCATAGGTAGATGCCGGCGGGGAACAGCCAGATCATCATGTTCAGGTCGAAGAAGAAGGCAGGCCATGCGGTAGGCTGGTGCTCCGAGACGGACGCGATGATGGGGATGTGGATCTTGGCGTATCCAGTGTCCCACAGAGAGTAGAAGCGACCGCCCCAGGGGGCGATGTATCCGAGCTGAGTCAGGGCAACGACACCAGCGAGGCCGAGGCCGAAAGTAACGGCAACCATGGTGTACAGGAAGGTCTGGAACTGGCGAGCGGGAAGGGCGCCACGGACGTAGTCGATGAAGGCCACGAGCTGCAGGAAACCGAACATGCCTGCATACATTAGCTTGACTGGACATTTCTAGCAACGGGAGCTGTCGACTTACCGAGAGCAGGCATATGCTCGCTAGTCTTGATGGGCAGGAAGCCGACAAAGGGGATGTTCATGGCGGCGACGGTACCGAGGGCGTACCAGGTCGTGTAGGACACATACAACCTGGTGCTGTACCTTCCTGTGGCGACCAGCACGAGGGCGTGGACGGGCAGCATGTTCGTAATGAAGGCATATCCACCCCATGAGGCGACCATGTATCCGTAGAAGAGAGCGCACAGCGCAGCCCAGAGGATGGATCCTAGCTTCAGGGCCTTGATCCACAAGAAGAAGGTGAAGACCAGGAGGAAGATGGCGATGGCCTCGTTATCATAGCTGCCGGCGACGGACCGAGAGATGTAACCAGGCGTGATGCCCATGAACGCCGCAGCCAGAAGGCCGGCAGACGGGGACGTCGTCATCTCATTGGTGAGAAGGTAAGCCGCAAAGGCCGTCAGACCAGAGAAAGCAGGCGCGAGGAGGACGCAGATGTTGCGGATATCGACAGGAATCGTGAGGGCACGGAGGGCGTGGTAAATGGCACCGCTGGTGACCATGAGACCAGGGTAGAGGGTACCTCCGGTAACCCGACCAAGAGGATGCCAGGTGCGATCATCGAACCAATCCCAGAAGCTGTAGACGCCATTGGCGACGAGGTACTTGGTGGCTCGGAAGTTGAACCAGGGGTCGACTGAGTGAGGTCAGTACGGCATTCCAGTATTCAATGTAAGAGCGGGGAAATCGGTAGTGACGAACATTCGTGGATAATGCTTTCGAAGCCTGTTTGAATATTGGTTAGCAAGCTTGTCCTTGAGGTGCAGTGAGGTGCACGCGGTCCATTGAATACACAATGCCGGGTTGGCGGCGGCATCCATCGTGGGCCAGTTTGGGGGGGGGGGACACTTACGAATGACGGAGAAGAGACGGCTCGCAACACCAGCTGCAGCAATCAGGAGGAGGATAATCACGCGCAAGAAGCTCCTTGTCTTCTGCGTGCTGCCTCCAGAGAGGTTTTCCACTGTTTGGGCCGACATTGTGGCCGCGTGTGTGGAAAGGCAGTGCTGAAGTTGGGAGACGACGTGGTGGGATTGATGTCGTCGATGAACGCTCCGGGCGTGCAGAAGGACAGCTTGAGCTTCTGCAGCCCCGGATACACGCAATCTTGCAGGGGTACAGTAGGGGGAAAGTCGGCCTAGTTACATTGTGGAGTGGGGCGCACGGGGAACGACGTTTAGATGAATACAACGCATCCGGTTTAATGCATCCACCGCGAGAGTGAAGCGCGATGACGATTGATGAGACTCAGTTGGTACAGTGGTTTCTGTGCACTTGCAAGACTGTCCCGGGTTGTTTCCTTAGTCGAACCCAGGAGCGTTGGTGGCATGCTGCTGCGGCCTGCTCAATCCTTGTGAAAGTGCGGGAGATACTACTTCTACGGCGACTCAATTCCTCATGATGACAGACAAAAGGTCAAAGTCACGTACGGTCAAGCTTAGTTCCCATGAATGCATTATCTCAGTCATCTAGTCGAGCCTATTGTACACATGTACATCCAGTCAAGCGGAGGCAAAAGGAAATGTCTATGCCATGGCGGTCGGGTGCAGTGCCTTTCAGCGCTGCCCACCCGGGAAGCCCGCCACTCTATCCTCAATGCTCGGGGGAGAGCATGTCGTGTCCCTGCGCAGAGCCCTCCTCAATTCTGGTTGCGTCTTGTCCGTTCCGTCCTCACCTCCGTCAAGCACCTCCATTCCTCAATCAGTCCAAAGCAATCCCATTACGGGTTCTCCTTCGCCAAGTTGGTGAGGTAAGCCTCCAGGTCAAAGTTGGGGTCCATCGGGTCTTGGTTGGCTGTTATCACATTAGCATCATGTGCGTAGATGAGAATGGCCGCGTGATCGGTCATCCTCGGTTAGGCGTCTCGAAGGCTTCGATCGAATCCAACAAATTGCCTCCCTGGTTCATCGTACCTGAGCTGGACGTCGCAGCGGCGGGGCTGTTCTTCTTCGCGTATTGCGCCTTGGCTTGGTTGATCAATTGCTGCTTGTGCTCGTACTCCTTCTGCGCGGCGGTGGCCTTCTGGGCCGCGGTGATGGATCGCTGGTGGGAGAAGCCGTAGAAGATACCCAGGCCGAGGGCAGTGTAGCGAAGAACCTGTAATCCGAAGATGGGTTAGCAATGAAGCCAGTGCCGATGAATGGCCCGTCGCCGCTCGCGAATCTTTTCGGATGGAAGGAGGTTGCGCGCTCGGCGCGGGGGCTGGGATTGGGTTGGGGCGTGAGGCTTAGGAGGCCAGGAGACCAAGAGGCGCGGCTCGACGTACGTTGACTCCGGATGAGGCAGACATGGCGAAAATGGTCTTGGAGACGCGACTGGATTTCGACTAAGACGAGAGGATGATCGGGCAGCGCGCAGGTCGACAATGGCTGTCAATTGGCCCGTGGGAGGGAGTGATGCTAGGACGTCGAGGTGCGAAGTTTTGGTGAAAAGCTCGGGAGAAACCGCAGATTTTCCGGTCGTTCCATCGACTGTTGCTGTCACTCAATTCCCGGCCCGCTGGGGAGCTTGGACTGTAGCCGCACCCCCGGCCAGCCAACAGCGCTTCGAGTTGGGCGCTTACGTGATTGCACTGATTTCCCCGGTCATTTACCGACTCAGTCACGTGTGTGGAGCAGGCGTTCTCGCTGGAGCTGCTCGAGCGAGGAAATGCCCCGTGGTGGTCTGGCTTTAGTGGATGCAGGGGGCAGCTGTCCACCTCAGGGACAGACAGGGGTCTTTTCCTCCACTGACTCTGGATCGCGACGAGGCGGGCATGAAAGATTCCCCCGAACAAACAAAGTCTAGCATCTCCAACAAGCTCCACCCACATCAATACCTAAGCCCACTGCCGAGCTCTATCAACACCTCCCCTTCGACTGTTCTCCTCCTGGCTTTTTGCGTCAACGTTCAAGATCCGGACCTGCCTTCTCACAACCATCGACGCTTAGAACCGGCAACTCCCGTCATGGGAGTAGGGAGTCGGCAACATGCAACAACGCCGCGAAGAGATCCTGGCGAAGAAGGCAAAGCTCGCGGAGCTTAAGCGGCAGAGGGAGCTTCGAGCAAACCAAGCAACAGCAAGCCGCCAGAGCGTAGGCAGCCCAAGCGAGGTTCGTAGTCCCGAAACACACATGGCCGCCAGTGTCTACATACTAACCCGACACTACTACAGCTGATCGCACCAACGCCTGGCCGAGGTGACAACCGCCGCGACATCGAGGCCTTGATCAATACCCTCGTGGGAGAGAGCCGGCCTGGCTCCACGACAACCGGCGGCGCAGCATCGCCAGCACACAGGGGCAGCCGGCCGAATAGCGTACTCAGCGCAGGAGAAATCAGCAACGAGACCTCAGAAGTCGCTTTGGCGTCTGCTCTCCAGCCTGCGCCCCCTCCCCCGCCACCGCAAGTTCTCACAACAATCCCCCTGACCACCGTGTTCGAGTGCCCGCCTTCACCCGTTAAGGAGATCTTCTCCTACAGCAAGGGTGTCCAAACCGCCGAGGAATGGACCCTACCCAGCCGCCCACGAGCAGACTCGGTATCCGATAATGAAGATCTCCCCGGCGCTACCTCCACGCCCAGCAAGCGGATGAGCAGGAAGGAGCGCGATCGAGAGGAGGAACTGCGCCAGAACATCAGGAAAGAAGTAGAGGAGGAGCTGAAAGCGACAAGAGAAAGCCTGCAGGATGGTGTACCCCAGCAAGAGGTGCAGTCAACAAACTTCCCTCTGCGGAAGCTTACCGAAGAGGAGCAGAATGCTGTTTGGGTTTCTCCCGAGTTCGCGGACTTCCTTGACAAGTCCAGCAAGGTTATTGAGAGGGCTATAGACGAAGAGTTTGACATCTTGGTGGATTATGCCCAACAGGGGCAGGATGTGGACGACGACGATGACGAGAGCGGCAACACGGGCGGTAAGGGAAGGCACAGGGTGAAGGAGGTCGCCCAGTTCTTCGACGACAGGTGGTCAAAGAAGCGAATGATCAGCAGCATCGACTTCTCGCCGCACTACCCCGGCTTGGTGCTGGCATCTTACACCAAGAACCCTTCAGCACCACATGATCCAGACGGACTTGTGCAGGTGTGGAGCCATGCAATGCACGACAGGCCGGAGTTTGTCTTCCACGCCCAGTCTGACGTTTTAACGGCCAAGTTCTCACCCTATCACCGGAACCTTATTGTGGGAGGATCATACAGTGGCCAAGTGCTCCTCTGGGACACTCGAGCCAAGTCAGCGCCCGTCCAAAAGACGCCGCTGACCGGGTACGGACACACGCACCCCATCTACTCGGTCGATATCGTCGGCACCCAGAACGCCAACAACATTATTTCATGCTCGACCGACGGCATCGTCTGCGGCTGGAGTATGGATGTGTTCGCGCAACCGCAGGAAACGTTGGAGCTGAAGGCGCCACCTTCCTACAAAATCGACGACGTGAGTCCGACCTGCTTGGCATTCCCGCAGGCGGATCCGACTTTCTTCCTGGTGGGCAGCGAGGAAGGCTCAATCTTCCCCTGCCACAGGTACGACAGAGCGGGCGCCAAGGCGGGCATCGACGCTCGCTTCAGCTACAAGGGACACACGGCGCCGGTCATGTCGGTCGACTTCCACCCCGCACGAGGTCCCGTCGATCTCGGCGACCTGGTACTGTCTTCGTCTCTGGACTGGAGCGTGCGCCTTTGGAAGGTCCGCGCTCCTGCTGCAACGTCAACGGCAGGAGGCGAAGGCACGGTGTCGCCGCTGATCGACTTTGTTCGGGAAGACGTGGTCTACGACGCAAAGTGGTCTCCCATCAAGCCTGGTGTCTTCTCTCTCGTGGATGGCGCCGGCTGGCTCGAGCTGTGGGATATCACGGTAGAGACGGAGGAGCCGGTGGCCAGGATATCGCCGAGCGCCCGTAAGGATGGTAGGACCATGCTTTCAAAGAGCTTGAACAAGGTGACCTGGGAGCGGTCGGAGGGCAAGCGCCTGGCGACGGGCGGCATCGACGGAGCTCTGACTGTGTTTGAGGTCTCGTCTGGTCTCGGAGGCACGGATGACCTCAAGGCGGAGGAGTGGACGAACGTCAAGAAGCTGGTCAACCGAGTGGAAGCCGTCGGGGCCAACGGTGTCATGGCGGTGTAGTTGTGGTATTACATTGGTGGACTTTGGCTCGCTTGAGAGTTGCTCAAGAGGCGCATTCCTGTATACCCTTTGGCGGCGATTTATAATCTTCAGTGTACCTTACCTTACGAAGCATTGCCTGAGTTGCCCAGCAGCATCGACCGGCAGTGATAATGGACGCTGTGTCAGTTCGCTTCAGGGGCCCCAGGCCAGGGGGAAGAGCGAGCCCCGCTGCTGAGTCACCCAATTTCAGGTGATCCATTACAGCTCTCGATCCACTGGTAGGCAGCTTCGAATTCTTCCCTCGACACAACTCCGTCCCTGGAGAGTAAAATTTATCAGGATGCTACAAACAGCTCTGCCACCATGCTAACTACCCAAAGGTAAGCTCATTCCCTTTTCCTGGTCACGGCCTCCTCGCAAGCATATGATGAGCAACCAAGAATTCTGCAAATCTCAACGATCCGTACTTGTACAGACCGCATGTGGATTCATTCTTACACTACAACCTTCTGATTATTGCTGGACAAGCCATTGTTACAACAAATGCTCGATTGATCATTCGCTAACTCTGCTATCAAGTTCCAGACTGATTCCCGTCCGTCCCAAGCCTTACGTGTTCATAGGGAGGTGGGCGGGGTAACGCCCGCCGGCTACCTCGAACTTGGCCAGCGTCGCGTCGATCTCCTCCATCTCTGCATCGCTCAAATCCACCAACTTCGCGTTCTCTTGGACCCTTGAAGCAGTCGTCGTACCAGGGATGGGGATGATCGTGGGCATGCCGGGGCGCCTCGACAGCGCGCGGCACCAGCCCAGAGCAAGCTGCGCGGGCGTGACGCTCTTCTTGGCGGCCATCTGCTCGATCTGCGCGGCGAGCTCGAGGTTAATGTCAAACGTCTCGGGCTGGAAGCGCGGCAAGTGCCGGCGCATGTCGCCCTCGGGCAGGTCGTCGATGGACTTGAGCTGGCCGGTGAGCATGCCGCGACCGACTGGCGAGTAGGCGATCAGGGGGATGTTGTGCTCGGCGCAGGCGGCGGCGATGCCGTTGGTGAGGACGTCGGTGGAGAAGAGGCTGAGCTCGACCTCGACGCCGACAATCTTGGTGATCTTGACGGCCTCGTGAATGGTCGCGGCCGAGACCTCGGAGAGGCTGATGCCGCCGAGCTTGCCCGTCTGGACGTACTCCTTGTCGATGACGCCGAGGGTGACCTCGAGGGGCGTGTTGGGATCGCGGCGTGCGGACTCGAAGATGTCGAGCTTCTTGCGGCCGCCGAGCTGGGCGAGCGTGTTGTCGAGGGAGCGGCGGATGCCCTCGGGGGAGCCGTCGGGCTTGAGGCTGGGGGTGAGGCCGCCCTTGATGCTGAGGACGACCTTGTCGGCGTCTTCGGGGTACTTCTCGAAGTACCGGTTGAGGAGGGTCAGCGAGTTGGCATCCGGGGTCCCGTAGAACTCGCCGCCGTTCCAGAAGGTCATGTTGTTGGCGATGGCGGCACGCAGGGCCTCGAAGGCCTGTTCGTCACCGATGGGGTGGAGGCGCCAGGTGAAGCCCATGAGGCCAAAGCCGTGAGGGCCGACTTCTTGTCCGACAAGCTGAGGCATGGTGTGCTTTAGTGTGGGTTTTGGAGGGAGCTGTGTTGGTAGCGGTCTGAATGATCGATGTCCTTGGGAGTTTGAGTAGTAGTCTTGAGAGTGTAGAGCGATGATGGCGAAACCAATTGCACATTATGAAAAATCCACGCGCGACCAACTCCATTTATACTGCCGCCGTATAGTACACCTTCAAGACAGCAATTGTCGATGATGCATCGTGAAGGGACCCTCCTTGCGTGCCATTCCATTCCCCAGGTCGCGGCCGCACCCCGTAACCTCCGACCCCGTCCCAGGCATCGGGGCCGAAACACAATTCAACCCTTACAGCCGTTGACAGCTCCGTAAAGCTTAACCCGACCCCAGGCCGAGAGCATTGTCGGGTTTGCTGGTGGCGTGGGCAAGATCCGTGTCGGAGGTACGGAGTTAATGGCCAGGGCTCGTAAACTCCATCAGCGAGGGTCCGGACTGCGGGCCACGACGAGATGGGCCAATGTGGGTGGTCGACGGGAGTAGTGCGACGTGAGTTGTGCGAGCTTACAAACAATTAAGCTAGGTAGTAGCTCGCTCAAATTATGCCTTGTCGTGCTTTACTATGATGCTTTGATGGTGCTCAGGCTTGGTGACACGTCCTACGCCAGCGATCACTCACATCATCCCATTCAACTCAGGTACCTTAATCAAAGGAAATAATCTGGTACTACAACGAGTACTAGCAGTTTCTGCATCCCCGATGATGCGTTGACTGAACACCTGATCTCAACTCAAACACAGCAACTCCTAATCTAGATCAACCAGAGTCTGCTGAACCGTCTCCCCTTCCCCTTTGCCGCCCTTCCCCCTCAGATCCTCAACAGCAACAGGAGTCACCCTCATGTCGTCCACTCTCAACATCTCCAGCCTCTGCATCTCCACCCTCTCTGCCTCTCTCGCCCGCTCAAGCTTCTCCTCCCTCTCCCGCTTCTTCTTCTCCGCAGCCGCCCTGCCAGTGGGCCCCCCCGCATCGCCGTTCACGCTGAACACGACGGCGCGGAACCACGCCGGGAACCCCCGCAGCCCGACCTCCGCCAGCCCCTCCGGCGTGCCGGGCATGACGTGCTGGTACTTGCAGTATGCGCCCCATCGGCAGGTCCCGTGGTGGCAGTAGTGGCGGCAGTAGCGGCCGGGCACGTTCGGTCTCGGGGACGGGAGGAGGTGGTGGGCCGAGGCGGCAGCTGCGGCTTCGAGGATGAGGGCCGAGGGCGAGGCTGGATGGTCGACTGGCTTGGCGATGGCAGAATGGCTAATGAGAGGCGGGTCAGCCGTCTTCGTGGCCGGACCATCGTGAACAGGCTGTGTGATGCGCATCTTGTAGCAGGGCCCATCAACCGGCTTGTCGTGGGTGCCCACGCTGGACATGCGGGCTGTCTGCGTGGGAGACAGGTACCGCGGCAGCCCGACAACCTCGATGTACTCCGGAAGGAGATCGAGGGGGATGAGGGGCACGATGGAACGTGTGCTTCCGGGGCCGGGACGCAAGAGGAAGTGCGTGGGATGGAGGTGTGGGTGTATATCGAAACCATCGCCTAGGTCCAGGGCGCCCTTTATCCCGATGATGCCAGGGGCGGGAATATCGTCAACATCGGACACAGACTGCTGGGTTGAGTGTTCCTCGCTGACACTCGCGGTCTGCACCAGCTTGTTGTCGTCAACCCGGGGACGACTTGTCATATTTACTGGGCTAAGAGCCAGGATCGAAGTGGGCGGTAGACTCCCATCGCCGTGGGAAACGTTCGCCTGGAGAGCAGCGTTTCTGTCCGCATACAATTCTTTCAGAGCCCCTCCATTATGCGAGTTGTGCTTAGAGTGATGGATGCCGATCCGGAACTGATGCTGTCCCTGTGGGTGAGCCCGAACAGCAGCCATGATGAGCCTGTCGTCGGTAATTCTTCGCTCGGCGTGAAGACGAGCTGTAGCTTGATTAAAAGAGCAAGAGGCGGGTGACGCTGGATGGAAGAACTTATGACATAATAGGTCTTCACTTCCCATGGGATGGCCATATGTGAAATCCTGAGACCAAACTTATGGTCAGATGCATCTACTTCTATCAGTCATTGGCGTTTTCATGATGCTTCCCAATACCATCAGATTCGCAAACCGCTTGCGCCAACCCGCCACTGCCAAACACTACTTGACCTCCACCCGTATCCGCGCCGACAGCCCATCAACGCAGAACCCCAGCTGCCGCGGCCCGTCCACGAGCTCCACCTCTCTCTTCACCCACCGTCCCCCCCTCCTCAGCTCGACCTCCTCTCCGGACCCCCGCGCCGCCTCCACCTCCACCGCCAGCTCCGCCTCCAGCCCGTCCTCCTCGTCACTGCTCTCACCGACCTCCTCGTCGAACCCCCCGACGGGGTCCCACTCCCCCGTCTCCCACACAAGCCGCACCCCCAGCGGCGGCACCCCGAACATCCGGCCCGCGATCGCCTTGACGGCGTACACGTCGAACGACTTCGGGATCTCCGTCGCGCCCTCGCGCGGGGCCTCGGCCGGCAAGCCCGCCGCGGCGGCGACGAACTGCACGCGCACGAGCCGCGCCTCGAGAAAGTTGGGGTCCACCTCGTCGCGGCGCACAATGTCCGGCTCGCCATAGGTCTCACACAGGGCGACGTACAGCGGGTGCTGCGTCAGGACGCGGGCCTCGTCCTCCTCGGGCACGGACGAGAGCTGGCGCGCGATGCGCGAGAGGTAGAAGAGCTCGGCGTTGGTGCGGTCCTGGGCCGTGATGGTCGCGAAGTTGAGCGTCTTGAGGGTCGGGAGGCGGGCGGTCGTGATCATGTGGGCCTCGTCCGTCGTCCGCGCGGCGTCGTCGTCGTCGGGGGCGCGCTTGGCGTCGGGGACCGGGTTCGCCCAGAGGGGGTTGTGGGAGAGGCGGAGGGCGGAGAGGCTGTGTATGGAGGTGGGGAGGGCGTCGATGAAGGACCACGAGGCGATGGCGTTGTACGAGACGTCGAGGTAGGTGAGGGAGGGGGCGAATATGGGAGGCGGGGCGTCGGGGTCGGGCTGGATGGCGGAGATGGCGTTTCCCTTGAGGTGCAGGCTGCGGAGGGCCGTGAGGGAGGCGAGCGGCGCGACGTCGGCGAGGGAGGTGAAGTCGTTGAACTCGAGGTCGACGGTCGTGAGGGTGGACGCCAGGGTGGCGAGGTTGTTCTCGGGGATCATGGTGAACTGGTTGAGGCTGGCGCTGAGGCGGTTGAGGACGGGAAAGTTGGTCGCGATCTCGCAGATGTTCTCCCAGGAGAGGAGCGTCTCCTCGAGCTCCAGCTCCCTGACCTCTCTGAATGCTCCCCAGGCGCTCTTGGCCGTGGGCTCAGACTCGGGATGAATGATCTGGAACCGGTTGCCACTGCAAAGAGTCAGCACACGCCGGTGGAACCCGGCGGCGAGAGACCTACTTGAGCCGCAGACTCTTCAGCCCTTCCAACTCGCGGCAGATCCTGACCACCGTTCCAAAGCTCTCAAACAAGTTCCTGCTGAGGTCCAGCTCGAAAATCAGCGGGCTCGTGTCCTTGACCCCCCGCCCGCCATCCTCAAACATGACGTCCCACGCGATGCGCATGCCGTCGAGGATGACGATCTTCAGCTCCTCCACCCGCGCCAGCTGCCGCCGGATCTTGTCGAAGCCGACCTCTTCCGCGACCTTCTTCCCGAAGAAGATGATCTCAATCTCCGGGTTGCGCGAGGGCGTCGCCGCGCCGGCGTCACCGCCCGCCTCGGTGGCGTACTTCTCCAGCAGCGCGGCGACGAAGCTCTGCGGCTTGTCGGCGCGGCGGGAGGGGCGGACGAACGACGCGGCGGTGCGGGAGCGCGAGAGGCCTGCCGTCTGTCAGTCGTGTGCAGGTGGATCAGGGACAGCCAGGGACGGTACACTCAAAGTAGCGGGTGCCCTTGTGTTGGCCATCGTGCTTCCCACGCGAGGGGTCGTCCCATTCTACGCCGAGCCAGGTGCCGGTGGTGCCGTCAACGTCGCCAATGTAGTGGACGGTGCAAAGGGCGCCATCGTAGGAGAGCCTCTGGCCGAGGTGGTGGGTTTCGGCCATGGGCGCGGACTTGGGTTGTGAGACGGGAATGTCAGCACCTCAAGTCTTGGGGGAGTGAGTGGATTGGGAGGTTCAGTGTGAAGACGGTGCAGGTGCATCATTTGGGTGGCCCCACACATCGCCATCAACGCCACGACAGCGTCACAATCTAGCGAACAAGGTCCATAGCAGCTCCCAGCAGTGGCAATGCAAACATGTATCATTCAAATAATCGGGCTCGTCACAGTCTACAGCTCAGCTCAAAGCTTGGCCTTGCCGTCACCCACCACCTTGAGCAGCGCGCGGCCGTTGCTCAGGCACACCTTGCCACCCTCGACCTTGGTCTCGAAACGGATCTCCTCCCACCCGTCCTTGATGTCGCCCGTCCTCCACACGTTCGTCACCAGCTTGTCGCCCGGCAGGACGGGGCTCGCGAACCGCGCCTGGTACTCCTTGATGTTGGCCGGGTCGCTGCCGCCCAGCGCCTTCAGCAGGCCGTGCGCCGTCGCGTTCCACGAGTACAGGCCGTGCATGATGGCGCCGCCGAAGCCCATCTTCTTGCCGGGCTCGGGGGTGGCGTGCAGGGGGTTGTAGTCACCGTTGAGGCGGTACAGCAGGGCGGACTGGGCGTTCGTCTCGTGCGTCAGGACCGTGTCGGGAGCCTTGCCCTTGGGCGGGGGGAAGTTCTCGGTGGCGGGACCCTTGGGGCCGCCCCAGTTGCCCTGGCCGATGTAGAAGCCGGAGCCGACGACGCGCGAGTAGACCTCGTTGCTGTTGACGTCGACGACGTCCGTCTGGGTCTCGACGACGGTGCCGGGGCGGCCCTTGTCGTAGACGCCGAGCACCTTGGTGCGGACCTCGAACTTGCGGCCGACCGACGAGGTGGGCAGGGGCTTGAAGAACTCGATCTTACGCTGGCCATCGACCACACGGCGGGCGTCAAATTCGGGAACGCCGGGGATCGCGATGGCCTTCTGGGCGGCGTAAAAGTCGATCGTCTCCTGCGTGTTGCCCTTGAAGGCTGAGTCTGTCAGCGGATGCTGTCTCGGGGCTGCCGAGGAAGGCATGGGCGGGGGAGCTTACGGAGGATCAGGGAGTAGGTGGGGAAGACGGCGAACTTGGGGTGAAGCTCCTGCTGGATATTAGCTGACAGCCTCGAGGCGAGTGTGCAACTGGGTTTGACTTGCGTAAAGAAAGTGAAGCTCGTCGGCCGTGGCGCCGACAGTGTTTGCGAAGAGCAGGACATCACGCTTCAGCCACGAGACCTCCTGGGGAGGGTACTCGAATCCAACGCCGGGGCCGCTCATGGTGTTTGTCTGATCGAATGCGAGGGTGGCGGTGGTAGTAGACGAGATTGCTGAGCTGGACAATCGAATTGGTCTGGCGGAGGTGGTGGTTGGTAAGGGTTGGGACGGTATGTAGATGGTAAAACACAGGCCGAGGCACGAAGCCGGTGGATGAGGGGTGCGATCACATCTTTATCCCAGCTCCGAGTCGTGCTTCGGCATCGGCGCTGCTGGAGAAGGGACCTGGGGGTAGCTCCCGCGCGTCAGTGCCGAGGTTCCAGGTGCTGGCAAGCACTTGTGGGCGCCCCGCCTGCTATGAGAAGGTGCTATGGACTAGCGCCTCGCCGCTTTTTCTCGGCTCGGCCATCAGCGATGTTGATGCGTTGGCCGGCAGAGTGCGGACGGTACATGGATAATCACGCTTACCTTGGCGTCCTCGTATTCCCATGTCACAGATACCGCGACAGTATGCATCTGTCAGTACGCCCTTCGATTCTCAGGAGCCAGCTAGCCACCGAGAGTGGCATTGTGTGATGTCGGCAGTGGTTGAGGATGTCGGTACATTCAGCCCCTAAAAGCAGCGATGCCACCAACCAGTTATCAGATGCGGCTGCATCGGACGGGATTCAAGTGCGGGGAAGCCATTGGTCCTGGGTGCTTAGTCATTCGCTTCAACTCCATGTCTTGATGCTCATCAACAGCCCGACTCCCAGACGATGTTCTTCAACATTGGACTTCTACTAAATGCTGATAACACTTTCGATGTGAAATTCAGCTCAATTTCAGCCGTTGCACCGCTTTTGAATGATGTCCAGTCTATGCGGCACTTTTGACATGACTTGGCAGAGGACACGCCAAACACCACGGCCTCTTCCACACCACCCCAGCGGGACGACATGCTCTTAGATGATCATGGAACATTACCCGGACTAGTGGGGATGAACTACTTTCTTTTCAAAAAAAGGCATGCATATTTCTGTAAGATTTAGATTTCTCAAGGCGTACAATATGAACTGCGGCTAGCCACCTCGTCTGTCTGTGGTTGAATCCTCGAGGGCAAATGAGTGGTGGTAAGGGGAAGGGTTCTTTCTGCAGCCGTAGAGCCATGCCTCTAAATTCTTTTGCTACCGATGCCAACGGCGAAGGCCTTGCGCTGCAGTAGCAACAGGCTACCAATCAAAGCTTCCGACCTTGGGGCACAACTTCCTGCCTGCTCCTTCCTTCACAATCACCCGTCTCAACAACAAACAATATTCCACTTTCCTTTTCAGCTCTCGCATCTTCGACAAAGAGGACGAGCTCCTTGATCAGCCTGCGGCCCACGCAGCTACACACATCCAGGTTTGTAGCTTACGGGTTGTGTTCTTTCATAATATTGACTATTTACCAGTTTCGTAGCTTCGAGCTCTCACTATCCACTTCCCACTGGCCGTATTCTCAACTTCTCCTTCATTCCATCCCTCGAACAGTCAGGCACATCAAGATACATTCATGCCAGACCTAACCCCCAGCCAGGCTGCCAAACGCGTCTTTGCTGACACCATGGCCACCATCAGCAAGATCGCTGTCCCAGGCGGCGGCAACAACCCCAGGCTCCAGGCCCTGTCTGACGCCAAGCCATCCTCATCTCGGGGCTTCGACGTCAAGAAGCTCAATAAGGAGCGCCAGAACCTCGCGGCAAAGACTGAGAAACTCATCGCCCGTAGCGATGCCATGTGCCGCCAGGTCGCCGAGGCAGCCCGCAGCAAGAGCGGTAGCGGTAGTACGTCGGCCCAACTCGACCAAGGGTCGTCCATCCTCCAAGACCAGGAACAGCGCCACATGGCGAAGCTCAGTACCAGCGTTGCGCATGCTGAGGCCCTCTATCTCGCCGAGCCCACCGACCCGCTTCGCCAGAACTGGGATGCCCTCCGCGAGATGCATGGCCGCTTCCGGAGCCACCTCGGCCCCCGCATCCCGCCCAAAATCAATGACTATGAGACGACTTCCTCGTCCGGTTCAAGCTCCAGCGAGGGAGATCAGACCAAGAAGGAAGTCAACTCGAGCAAGGCAAACTCGTCTGCCAAGCGCAGCGCCAAAGAGGACTCGAAGAGAAAGCGCATCGATGATGCAGACAAGCCTTCAAAGAAGCACAAGCACGACATGAAGGGCCAGTCTGAATCCTCTTTCACCGTCTCTCAGGCCAAGCAGGAGAACAGCGACAATACCCTGCCCAAGACCAGCTCTGTCCAAGAGATGGACAAGGTCGCTGTCCATGAGACACCCAAGAAGGACAGTAAGAAGCGTAAGAAGGAGAAGAAGGACAAGCACAATGACGGCAATGACGCCGATATGGAGAGTGTTCAGCAAAGCCAGGTCAAGGATGCCAACATTATTGTCGAGACCTCCGCTGAGCGGAAGCTCAGGAAGAAAAAAGAGAGGAAGGAACTCAGACGTGCAAGCAGCAACATCGCGTCGACCGAGACCAACAATACCAATAACCCTCTTCCGTCTTTGGGCAAGAGCGCCGACAAATCCAAGGACAATGACGTCTCTGAGAGACGCCCCATCACAGCCGTCCCTCTCCCGGCTCATTATCCTCGATCCGACGAACCCCCCGTCAAGTCCAACTCGCCCATCCCTGTCCCCAAGCGCTACCCACACATCGCTGGCTCCCTCACCCCTGTCCATCTTCGCCATGGCAGCAAGATCGCGACTCCCGCCGATCCGGCCAGCAAGCATCGCGACACCGGTCTCCGCGGTACTTACCTTCCCATCTTCTCCTCTGCTGACTACGCCGCCCCCGACGACACCCTTAAGCCCAACACCCCTGACCCCGCCGCCAGCCCGAAGACTTGGCTCATGGAGGGTAGCGGCTCCCGTCGTTCCAAGGGAAAGAGCGACATCACCCTCCGTATCGGCCACCTCTCCCCCGGCGCCCACAGCGCCGACCCGGACGCAGACGAGTCCCCCGCCGAGGTCGTCCGGAAGAACAAGCGCGGCCGCGGCCGCCCCAAGGGCAGCAAGACCAAGAACCGCAAGGCCACCTCCGCCGGCGCGACCCCCGTTGCCGCCGCGGCAGTCTCGCTCCCCTCGTCGGCTGTCCGGTCCGACGACCTCGTCCGCGCGCTGACGCCCTCGACCCGCGTCGCCGCTGCCTTTGCTGCCGCCGGTACAGGTCAGGATCTAGAGCGCAGGGAGGCGCTGTTCAAGGCCCAGCTGGAGAGGGATATGGAGGTCCTGGCCAGAGAGAGGATCGAGTGGCGGAATGCCATGAATCTGGAGTAGGGGCCTCGTACCTCTGCCACAACTGCCGCCAGGGCTCGTGAACCACAGAGGTCACTGAGTTCTTGATACGAGACAACGCTGGCGCGCGCAGAGAAACGTTCTTTTTTCCGGACATGGTGTACGGTTGAGGTGGGGCTTTAGTCCTTACTGGAGTTTGGGTCACAATTCACATTGATGAAGGAGATATCTCAACCAGCGAGCAGGGCTGGACGTTTGGCCTCGTGGCCGGATCAGGTACAACATAGCCAGTCAATGAGAACACCAGGTGAGAAAACAATCGTGACGTACCGTGGCAGCTCCATTATTTCGCATGTAATCGCCGCGGTCATGGAAGTAATAGGGTCGATTGCCGGATCTCTCACAACAGTCTCGCCAACTCCATCCTCGCTCGATCTACGCTGATGAATGTAACATCTGGGAGAGCAAGAAACCCAGATATCCATGGCTCAGAACGTCCTGTATGTTTGAAAGTGACTGGCCAGCTAGCTCGTAGCCTTTCCATCATTTCGACCACAGCTGTACGACTGTGGGACGAGAATGACATCTTACACCCCTTCTTCCGTCCGTGAGTGATCGCTCAGAGACGCTCCGCATTAACTCGCTGGACCTGATCATGCCACGCACAGTATGTTTGCTCCGCCGCCTACTGATCCGAGTTTATTCGGGGAGTAGAAGGGACCAAAGAGGCGTGAGGACCCGAGACTCTTGCACTGTCGATTGGCAGCCCTCGATGATATCATACGCCGGAAACGCGTCACAGTTACTTGCCAATTCGAAGACAGTGCAGAGGGCGGGGTGCTGATCACCACGTCGGTACTTTAAGTGAAGGGGGGTTGGGTAACATCAATATGAGATCCAGCTCGATCCGCGCCTGCACAACCGGCTTATTGGCCCCGGTTCTTCCTGGCGAGGCATCTCGTCCTTTGTCACAAGACATTGTTGAGCTGGCTGTGGCGATGCCCTCCTTCTCAACCAGCTCTGAAGGTACACTCGAATCTCTCCCCGTTCACCTGCCTGGCAGGTCCAGCAAGCTCGTGGTCAATGTAGCAAACGATTGTCGGTATTATCGATGGACAAGGCGGTCAAACGAGAAACCATTGTGCCTGTCTGTCGTTAGGACTTTCGCTCAACGGCCCCTGAGCAGGGAGCAACATCGGACATTCCGCCTGACAACGCAGACCGACTGAACGGCCCCCACAGTACGAGCGACTGGCTGGCCATCCACCCTATTTGAGTCTGTACCACCTGCTGAGAATTGTCGATCCCGATGGTGCAGATCGCGGGGAGCAACCCCTCCCCCAGACTGGTCCGGCGTTCTCAGCACACTGAAAAAGCTGACAAGTGGGACAGCCGGAAGTGAATGCCGTGTTGCTTCATGGGTGACCCGACAAAGAAATCTTACATGATGATGCTCGGGGCTGCTACTACTGCTGCTGCTGCAAGGGTAGACGAAGACGAACCCGATGCTGGCTGGCAAAAAGGCAAACATGGCGCAGTGCTCATCTCGCACTGTCTGCGTCTCTTCCTTCTCGTCGGCGCGCTCCAACATCCAAAAAGGAGGGGTGGATTGAGTTTGCTGTGGGACAGTCTGGAGTCTCATACCTTGACTCGCGAAGGGCGCTTGAAGAGTGATCACATCGCCCAAGTAGTGAGGAGACCGTGGAAAGGTGCTGGAAACTGGGGCCAGGGCAGGACGATGCCAAGACGTCCGGGGAACTAGCTTGGCGTGTGGTCACAGGCGAAAGAGGCGGCTGGGCCCTGGGAGTCGCCAGACCAAGGGGTCGTTCAAGCAGTTGTTGGCAAGATCTCTGGGATTGAGAGGTTGTCGATCGCACCTGGGACGCTTGATTCGTAAGCCAAGATGCTCAAACCCTAGCTAGCTGCGTAGAGCTCTGCGGTAAGCCTCGAGCGACTGCTCTTCTGTCAACCACTCTACTTACTTCAGCTAGCTCTGCCGGACGAGACGAATTGTTTGCCGGGTGAGAAGTGAAGTAAGCTGCAGATGTTCAGCCAGACAGGTCGTCTGAAAGTTGCCGTGGCCAGCCCGCAGGAACGGTAGGGAGGGCGGTCAAGGTGGGAATGGCGGCATCAAACGCCTTCGCCTGACCGGGGAGAAGCGAGCAGCCTCAAATCTGGCGCGTGGGATCCCGCATCTAACCCAGCGAGGTTGATTCGGTGCTTGAGGGTGCAGTGACTAAAGGCGTCCGTCCTGTCGCCCATGGCCTCCCCGATTGGATGAACAAGCCAGGGATGCAGTAAAGAAGACATCATGGGGTCGCGAGGTCAACACCCTCCCGAGCTCTGTCAATAGCTGGCCGGCAAGCCTGCAAGGTAGCTCGAATGTGGCTTGCCAATGCAGCAAGTAGGTGCATTCGGGAGGCGTTGCTGGAGGACAATAGAGGAGGCCGAGGTGCAGGGCGATGGCCTGGAACGCGGATCGCGAAATGGTGGTGTGAGGGGGCGAGAGGCGGGCGTGTCACCGTACGTCGATGGGTCGATGCGTTGCTGCACCGGTGGGAGGACAATGTTTGGACGGGCAGACGGCTTCTGCGATGTCTCTCGACCGTGACAATACGTCTCGCGTCCCACGACGGTTCAACGGCCGTTGCGCTGCGTGTTCGTGGGATGGCCGTGGTGGTGCGTTCTGTCTGATTGACCGGAATCGAGCCCTTAGATGAAGTTTCGCACACAGTTCGTAGTACAATGGCACACGCATCCGGATCAATTCAACAGGTGGGACGCCGGACAGCGTTTTCGAAGAGGCGACGTTTGGAGGACAGCAGCTGGTTTTCTTGGGGTTCCTTGACGGTGTCTTGCTGCAACAATATCAGACGGCATATCCTGTGTGATTGATACGTCTCTCCATTTGCGTCGAGGCCTGTTACGACGATGAACATTCACAAGAGCCGGTGAGGAAAGGAAAAGGTCATCTTGACGGAACGCCAATGCAGGCGTCGACCCCCCAAAAGCGGTGCAACTCCATAGAGTGACATTGGGGATGGTGGCCGCGGCGCCAAGCACAACTGTCTTTCTTCTCCAACAGTCCTTGCCCAGTGCTGTGGACTGTTTGATGTGTTGGCGTCCAAGCCTCCAAACAAGCAAGCTGGGGGGCTCCACACTGAAGGACCCTCCCCCCCTGATCCGAAAAAGCCATACCTGGGATAAAGGCTGAATGAACACCATGTCGGGTGTGGTCGAGGAGCACAGGGCGAACACAGGGCCGCCCCAGGGAAGTCGGGAATAGAGCAGATCGACGCTGGCTGGCGATGATCTTGTCAGGGTGATAATGTGGACATCGACCCCTCACATCTCGATGTGAGTCCCCGATCTGCCGCGTCATTGTGGAAGCTTTTCGAAGACGAAGGGAGGCATGTGCCCCAAGCCCGCCGAGTCCAAATGGTAGACGACAGAAACCTGCATCCGACGAGGAACGGTTGGGGGGGCTCATGACAGGTGCCGCGATGCCGTGGTGCGGGGAGCACTCGTGAAAAGAGCACACACACACACACACGCAGACACGACTGCGAGACGCTTGCAGAATGTGCTACAGAACAACCACGCGCGTGGTTGGTGTGTGTGTGTGTGTGTGCTTATCCTCGCCCTGGGAGCAGACTCCCGTCGAATAGGGTGACGAGGTCGACGACAAGCGGGACGGGGCACAGAGCAAAGCAGTCGACGAGAGCTCTGGTGTGGGTGTCGAGGTTCAAGGTGGGGTTCGTCAGCATGGCCAAGGGGTCGAGATGCCACGGCTACCTGACGTAAACTTCGTGCTAGGGGGGCTTCGGCATGCAGCAGAGGATGCCGCTTGACCAGGCTTGCGTTGGCGATGACGGCTCAGCCGGCGTGGCCAGTGGTCAGACCTTCGAGGGGGGCTTTTGGGGGTCTTGGGGGCCCTTGGTCGATTTTGGTTGCGTCCCATGTTTGGGAGACCGGCAAGAGAAAGACGAGGCGCCGAGAGTGGAGGGTGTGCGGGCGAGGGCGGGGGAGAAGGAATCGACGCTTCGGCGGTTGATCTGTTCTACAGAGTCCTCGAGAGCCCAAGGCGAGGGATGTTCAGGGGGCTTCCAGTCGTGCAGGTGCGCCCGAATACGTCTTCTTGCGTGAGAGCTTCCCATGCGGTGGTGAACTCTCTGGCCATCGTCTTATGAGGGTCAGATGTTATTTCCCATTTGTCTGGCCAGAATGATATGCTTTTGGCTTGGAGGGGCGGCTGAGAAGAAGAGAGGTAACGACAAAGGTGCCTCCCCCCCAAGACATGCAATGCAGACCGAGTTCACAGCAGGTGGAGGAACGCGAGAAGCAAATTGATGTTTCGCACAACGCCGGGTTGACACGGGGCCGGCAACGGAAGAGAGGCAGTTACCTCGTCGCCCGGATGTGTCTTTCCTTCAGTGTCGCCTTCCTCCAAGCTCCCGTCCAGGTCCAGGGCGATGTTTGCTCGGAAGGTGGGGGAAGGAGCGAGGGAGTGAGTGACTCTTGACTCTCGAGGCGGGTCCACTGTGAATTGGCTGGCCCGGGTCGCTTCCGTCCCTTGCTCAGTCTCTCGGTTTCAAGTACACTACACCCGCTCTAGCTGTTGCTCTCTTTGCGTGCCCGTCAAGAAAACAACAGAGAAGAGATAAACATAGTCTCCGTGCAAACAGAGAGTGACTCGACGGGCACAGTCCTCCCTCATCCCCTTGCATGGTAGCGAACCAGGCAGAGGCAGAGCAACTAAGCTGCATGTGGTATGGGTACGGAGGATTGCATAAGAGATAGGCGTGTCATGCATGTACGACTACCAGGCGTCCCTTGGATTTCAGACCTGTGATTGGATGGAAACATGATCCTTCCCCGCTCATGCCGCTGTCGCCCGCACTGTGACCAGCGCTGGTGACACCCCTACAGGCACTGTCAAGGTGGGTGAGTAAGGCGAGCATTCGCTGGCCGACCCTGTGTTTCTGCCTCTCTCCAGCATGCGGGCATGGAGCGTGGTGGAGAGCCCGCAGTGCCGTTTCGTCCCGGCCGCTGGAGGTGGTAAGGTGTGACTGATGATTGCCCCGACCTGCTGCCGCCAGCCAGTGCAAGCGCGGGTGCAAGTGCAAGTGAACCCACCCCCAGTGGTGTTCCACCCACCACCACCAGCACCACCACTACCGCCTGCTGTCTCGTCTCTGTCGTTCACCACAACCAATCTATCCAAAGGGAGTCAACCCCCCCCGGCGTGAACTTTCTCTCTGCCTATCTGCCGGCTCAAGAAAGCATTCTCTCCCTCCAGACGTCCGGCCAGTGTCTGCACTGCCGTCACTACCCATTCGTCTGCTTCCCTTCAAGTCATTTTGGCGGCCAACAAACGACCCAAGGCCACTGCTCGTCACGCACCGCGCGGTTCGCTTCTCCTTCACCTGGACTCGCGTTCTTCCCCGTCGACCGACTGCAACGTCCTCCTCGCCTGCTGCTGCTGCAAGCCGACCGCCCGACGTTTCTTTTCTATTTTGGCTCAGGTCCTCCTCGCACGGCTGTTGGCCAAAACCGACTTCCTGCCTTTCTGAAGGGCGAACGAAGACCAACCTCCGATCTGCCACCTCCCGATCACGTTCGTCCCGCACCACCGAGCCTCGTCGTCGACATCAAGTTTTCCGACTCTTGCCCGTCAGAGCCAGATTGTCTCCCGCCGTTCATCGATATGTCGGGGGGTCTTGCCAATCTGTAGTTCTGGCCGTCTGCCAGACCTCTGGCTACCACAAGCCCGTCGGAACGGGTAAATTACTCCAGGAGCTCAGGCTTCGAATCTGACTGCGTCAACAACACCCACTGTCGATCACGCCCGCGAATCCGATCCAGCTCCTGGCTTCCCTCGAATTGTCGAGAAGGTACCGCCCAGTCAATGGTATCGACAACCTCGGGAAGGCACCCCGGTCACCTCTCACAATGGACAACAAAGATTCCAGCGGCATGCTGGCACCGCCAGCCGTAACCTCTCTCCGAGCTCAGTCGGCCGGACCCATGGAGCGAACATTTTCTGAAGACATACGAGAAGAGCGCGAGGAGCTTCGAGAGGCTGCCGAGCAGACACTCAATGTCATCATGGACCTCAACCTTGACGGCACGATACGATGGGTCAGCCCCTCCTGGTCCGAAGTCATCGGCACCCCGGCCAACTCAGTCCAAGGCACGACCATGGCCGATCTGCTGCTTGGCGACAACAAGACTATATTCTCCGACGTCGTCGAGGCTATGAGATCTGACGACTCGCGGAGCCAAAGAGTTCGTTTCGCCGTTAACGTGGGACCCTTGTCGCGGCTCCTGTCCCTCGACCACCTGCAAGATCCACAGGGCTCTCCGGAAGAGACGCCACCCCAGGCCATTGACCTCGAGGCCCAAGGCATCATGGTCTACGACGTCGCATCGGGAGGAGAGAGCCATGTAAGCGTGCACACATCAAAGCTTTCGACAGAAGTTGCCGTACTAACCCAACCCTCTTCTAGACCATGTGGATGATTCGACCTTGGATAGCACCACGCGAGATCCAAATAGATCTACCTAGCGTCATCGTTGACTCCCTTGGGTCAGGCGCCGAGGTCCTCGCCAGCTACCTCACTCAGCTTGCCGAGTCAGGCGTAGAGGATCCCGAAAACCACCCGCCGCCGCTGCCGGTCCTTTGTCGCATCTGCGAGCGCCAGATATCGCCTTGGTGGTTCGAGAAGCACACCGATCTATGCCTACAGGAGCACAGGGCCGAGATGGATGTGCAGATGGCCCAGGAGAACCTCACGGAGCACCGGCATGCCATTGTGAAAGTCCTTGATGCGCTCGAGGCCAGGAAGAGTCGCTCCTTGACAGGCGACCAACCCGCACTTCCCCTCGCCGAGTACAAGGGCTTGGCTATCGGCCCTCCTCCCTCCAGTCAGTCGTCACCCGGCACATCAGTGTCTCAGTCGAGAGACCGGTCTGGTGCAGGCGGCTTCGGCCATGCCAGAGCTCGCTCGTTCGCCATCCGACGACCACAGGCCAGAATCGTGGAACTGCTGGTGGACCTGTGTGACACCGCCATAGAAGTCAGTACGCCGGCCATCAAGGAGTCGTCGTCTCATACCCCTGGCGAGTTCCGAACGCAGTCGCCGCAGTCCGAATCGCGAATCTCTCAGGTCATGCACTGGCAGTCGCCGAGCACAAACACCCTTGAGCAGGAGACGGGCTTGGCCCTGCTCTGCGCCGACACGGAGAAGGCTGCCAAGGCCAAAGTCGAAGCTGTGTTTCGGCATCGAAAGATCATTGAGTACGCGGAGCGTATCAGGGTCGAATTTGCAGTTATTGTGCAAGACTGCATCGATGAGGCCATGCGCAAAGCTGCCCGCATCGCTTCTGGTCGTTTGAGCGACTCCACCGAGGACGAAGGCGAGGGGGAAGACGAAGACGTTACACCCGCTCAAGAGGAGCCATTTTTCCAGCAGGACCCAACCGACAACACCTCTGCCCTGGCTGCTGCCCTCCAGCAGGTGTCGCTCAGCGAGAACGCTGACTACACTCGACCGGCTTCATTCGTAGCTTCAACACGATCAAGCAGCCCCAAAGAGTGTCTCACTCCCAAGTCCAATTTCGGTGGTTTGGCCAACACTGTCACCACTCGCGACTCGAGGCGGGGCTCTCTGATGTTTGAAAGCGACACTGGTGACAGCGATGGCAGTATCCGGTCTTCATCGCTAGCCTCGCGACAAGCACCTCGAACCGACTCGCCCATTTCCGAGTTCGGTGATCTTCGTCGCGCGGCGAGCTCACGACAGCACCACCGCCGAAGCCTCATCCTCCCAGGCACCTCCTCGCCTCGACGACAGGAGTCCCCTTCTCGCGCGACGCAGCCATCATCGCCTCTTCGCATCCACAAGCCTCGGAACTTTGTGTTCGGCCATGATGGTATCGCGTCTCCCGAGGCATCCCCGATGTTGCCAGGCAGTGAGTTTAGCTCTCCTGCCGTAGCCGCAACTCATCACCATCGCCGCCAGTCATCCGCCGCGATGTCTGAATTTGCCATGAGGCCGCCCCCCTCGCCTCGGCTGGGAGCTCACAATCCGCCCCCACAAGCTCGACCGGCGCCGCCCTCCATCAAAGATTTCGAGATCATCAAGCCGATCAGCAAAGGCGCTTTTGGCAGCGTCTACCTCTCCAAAAAGAAGTCAACTGGCGAGTACTTCGCAATCAAGGTGCTGAAGAAGGCGGACATGGTCGCCAAGAACCAGGTCGGCAATGTCAAGGCAGAGAGGGCGATCCTGATGTGGCAGGGACAGAGCGAGTTCGTCGCAAAGCTTTACTGGACTTTCTCCAGCAAAGACTACCTCTATCTTGTCATGGAATATCTCAACGGTGGAGATTGTGCTTCGTTGATCAAAGTGCTCGGGGGTCTTCCTGAGGACTGGGCCAAGAAATACCTAGGCGAGGTTGTGCTTGGTGTCGAGCATCTTCACAGTCGGGATATCATCCATCGCGACCTGAAACCTGACAATTTGCTCATTGACCAGAAAGGACATTTGAAGTTGACTGACTTTGGTCTCTCACGGATGGGTCTCGTGGGCAGACAGAAGCGTGCTCTCAACAGCGAGAACAGCGACCCGACCCCGGATCTCCTCAAGCAGGGTCCCTTCGCTCGCTCAGCTTCCATGGCCTCCTCCCGGTCAACATCCTTGGACCTCCACGGGCACTCTCCATCGCCTAACCTGACTCCACAGTCCACACCCGACGTGGGAGCGAGCCTGGGCCTAGGCCAGCCATCGTACTTCAGCCTTGGTAACCCCCAGCAAGAAACGCGTCGTGTATCAAGCCATCGCAGCGATAGTGGTGGCAGCGAGGCTCTCACGAGCATGCTACAGTCCTTCTCGCTGAATGATCTCGAGTCATCCGGTGCCTTGATGCACAATGCCAAATCTCCTGCAGACGATCGCCTGGAAAGCAGCACCGCGAGCTTCCCTGAATCTGCCTCATTCCCAAAGCAGTCGACCTCGCAACTGCACTCGCAGTCACAGTCGAACCTGGAGGCTCTGAAGAAAAGCACGCCTCCCCAGAACAGTATGATGCCTCCTCCCATGGCATTGTTTGATCCGGAGGATACCAACCGACGTTTCGTGGGCACGCCCGACTACCTTGCGCCCGAGACGATCAACGGAGAGAAGCAAGACGAGACGAGTGATTGGTGGTCTGTCGGTTGCATCATGTTCGAATTCATGTACGGCATCCCCCCTTTCCATGCCGGGGAGGCTGAGCACGTCTTCGAGAACATCTTGGAGCGCAAGATTCAGTGGCCAGACGAGACAGAATGCGAGCCGATATCGGAAGATGCCAAAGACCTCATCAACAAACTGCTTTGCATGGAGCCGCATAAGAGGCTCGGTTCCAACCTAGAGGACAAGTTCTCATCAGGCGGCGAGGAAATCCGGAGCCATCCTTGGTTCAACGGTATCAACTGGGACACCTTGGTTGAGGACGAGGCTCAGTTCGTGCCTCAGACCGAGGACCCCGAGGACACGGAGTACTTTGATGCCCGTGGCGCCGTGCTCCAGTCGTTTGCCGAAGAGATGGAGGACCAAACATCGCCGCCATCGTCAGCTGCAGGCTCGGACTACCCAGACCGTCCCCACGACGCCCTCTCCCGCGTGCGTTCTCAGGTCAACTCTATGAAGCGCGGTCTGATGCCTCTTCATATTCCACCCCACGTTCGGGACCTGAAGACCAGACGCCTGAGCGAGCCGGTTGTGGCCGATGATTTTGGCTCATTCGCCTTCAAGAATCTTCCCGTCCTCGAGAAGGCCAACAAGGACGTCATCCAGAAGCTGCGTGCCGAAGCGTTGGCTTCCCAGAACAAACCCACTGTCAGTCCCAGCGGCGGCATCACCTCTCCGGGATCGGCCGGCTTGGAGGGCAGCCCTGTCATGTCAATGCCTGTGCAACGAACAATATCCAACGCCAAAGCCAGGCCACAGTCGCCCTCGGGACTCAGTGTCGCCAACTCGTCGCCCAGTCGTGCGTCGCAGCCATCTTCGCCGCTTTTGGTCTCTTTTGTGGCCGGGCAGCACGGAGAAGGACGACGCAAGGCATCCAGCACCTCTTCTGGGCTCTCTCAGCAGTCCGTCACATCGCCCCAAGCCAACGGGGCCATCGACATCCCCAGGGTGCCTCCAAGCCTTCAAAAGGCAGCCACATCACTGTCGGCATCACCGGTGAAGGGCCGAGGCCAGGCGCCTCCCCCACTCGCACTATCACCGCAGAAGCTGATGGCCACACCGCGGCAGCTAAGCTCTTCGTCCAACGGACGCTCTCGGTCCTTGACCGTTGGCTCCCAGTCGCAAGAAGGCAGCCCGATCACCTCCGACGTGCTTTCACATCACCGCAACCGGCGCAGCCAGGTATTCGACATGTCGCCGTCGTCCTCTGACAACGAGGGTGAAAAGCACAACGCCTTGTTGCGTGTCCAGCGTCGCAGGCAGAGCTCCCGTCGTCTTTCTCAGATTGCCTTCGATGACGGCCCTATGTTCAGGCCTCTGGACGTGCTGATCTGCGAGGATCATCCGGTGTCTCGCATGGTCATGGAGAAGCTGTTGGAGAAACTGCGCTGTCGCACGATCTCGGTATCTAACGGATCCGAGGCGGTACGGTACTCCATGAGCGATATCAAGTTTGACATTATCTTCCTTGAGTATCGACTGCCGCAGATCAATGGTGCGGACGTGGCACGAATGATCCGCGAGACTAAGAACGCAAACTCTCACACGCCCATCGTTGCCATTACGGCCTACCTGAAGGAATTGCAAGCCCCGCACTACTTCGATTCCTTGATCGAGAAGCCAATCTCCAGCTCGAAGCTGTCGGAGGTGCTGAAAAACCTGTGCCGATGGAAGCCACAGTCGCCGGGCCAAAGCCAGCCTCTGCTCCTGCCTCACCCTGCGCCGTCGGGACTCCGAAGGGCCAACTCACGGTTCGACGACAGCCCGACATCGACCTCATCCCTGTTTGCGGGCCAGCCCGGCAGCAGCGTGGTCCCCTCGAGCCGGGAAGACTCGATCAGTTCAAGCCTCTTTGGCGACTCCGAATCCGTGTCCACCGATGACGTTCCCGTCGTCATCAGCCGCAAAGCGACCGGCGAGTGGGATGGTGGGGGCCTGGGCATTCGCGAAGAAGAGCTTCTGCTCGTCGACGAGTCGCAGAAACCGCATCCCCAGCTGGTCACGCAGCAGTCGGCGCCCGCTCAAATCGAACACACGAAAAAGCCTGCTGCGTCGCAACGGACGGCGGAGAAGCCGAGGGTGAAGAAGGAAGGAGCAGAGAAACGCACGACCGAGGGCACCGACTCGGCTGACGATGAAGATGACGAGCTGGGCCTGGCACGCGAGAACAAGCCGTTCCGCGTCAAGCCCTTGTTACCGAGCTCGAAGCTTGGAATCGAAATGATGCGCGCCGACAGTCACGACAGTGTTGCGCTAGGCTCGGAGAGCCTGCCGGAACCGATCACACAGGTGGTGACGCCTTCGAAGGAACTGACCGCGGCGCCGTTCGACGCGGCGCCGTTCGACGCGGCGCCGGGCTCCACGGCGCAAACAACGCCGCCCAATACGGCAGGGCTAGCGGACGGCACGACGCCGCCCGGGGTGGACGAGACGCCGCGGCCACACGGCGTGATGCGCGGGTCCAGCGGGGAAGAGGAGGAACCCACGCCTCGACCGCTGGAGAAGACGGGCCCACTCATGGGATGAAAAGGCCAGGACGACGGGCAGCCAGGACGAGGCGGCCGTGGAACATGTATTCATTTTTCCTTTGTTTTTCTTTCCCTTCTTCCTTTCCATTTTGCTCAGCGAGGCGTTCAGGGGCGGGAGGACGGACCGGCGCGAGGCAGACTGCAATCAGCTCGCATGGTTTGTGGCCCCACGAGAACGAAATACTGAAGGCGTTCTCGGGAATGGGGGCGAGGAGGGGGACAGATGGGTTTCGTTGCTTGTCGTTGTTTTTTTTCCTTTCCACTTTCAACCGGCACATTTGCGCATCAAGCAATCTGGGAAGGGGGCCAGCGGCCCTCGCGGGTCTCGAAAGTCGACTCGCGACTCTCGATGCCGGCCAGCAGCAGTCTTGGGTTCGATTCTCCTGCACATCATTCGTTACGGACACTGCCACAAACACACTACTCAAAATAACACACAGCACAACACAGCAAAAACACCAGAATCGGGCAAACTTTGGGATTTCTTTTGTTCTTCCGTGTATACTTGGACGCGAGGAGGAAACTCGGGCAGCAGGGCCGCGTCGAGAGGGGCGGTGGAAGGGGGCGGATGGGGGCAGGAGGAGGGATCCATGTGATGTCGGCGAAGTGGTGCCCAGGATGAAAATCAGGACCGCATCGCATGGTGTTGCGAGTACAGGCGAGACGATCGTTGGTGCCCAAAACAAAGAATCCGGCCGAGCGAGTCACAAATTGAACCATTTCGACTCCGCCCGAGGAAGCGAGACATGAGGGACATGAGGGACATGAAAGCCGTGAGACACGAGAGACGTGGAAGTGCAGTCACGGTGGTGTGGCTGACAGTGACGAGACGTGGCTGAGCGCGGACGGTGGCTGAGCACGGCTTCATTCCGGTCTGTCTGAAGATGTGCGCCTGGATCTGCGGCTCGCTGCGATGCCAAGCCGTCATGCGGATTCCCGGCTTGGCTGTCTTGGCACGCGGGTGAGCAGAGAGGGGGTCCATGAACGACGGGCGGCATTTCCCCCCTCTGTCGTGCCATTTCAAACACGAAGTGAACGACGATATGGACGAGGCGGATGGAGCGGGTTAGCTCCCAGGCAATGGATCGAGCACGTTGTCTCTACGGCGATTCTAATTGGCTCATCTGATCATTCTTTCGGCCGGAGATAAAAGCTTGAGTCGACGTCGCCTCGGCCGATGGGGGGTGAGGGAGACGGGGGACGGGGGACCGGGGGGGAGAGGCACAGGCGCACGAGGGTGGAATCCGTGATCCTGTGTGGGCGTTCTGGGAAAGACGGCACGCGACCAGCAAGAGGCGGCGGGGCGGGGTGACGTACGAGCAACTCAATGGGGGGGGCTGAGACAGGGTTCTTCTCTTCTCTGCCTTTCTCTTTGGGGTGCCGGGTCTGTTTGCGACCTCTGCCCATCTCTGGCTGGTGGTTATTTTTTTTTTCAACCCTCCCGCCGCCCGCCCCTCGACCCAAGTGGGGAAGAAGACTCCGGCTTTGTTGGCACTACCCTGACCCGGCCACCATCTGCCTACTGGACCAAGTACCTTCGCTGTCTTGCCTGGGCGGGCGGGAACGCGACGGTCAGTCGAGTCGTCCCACGAGCTAGCCCGGAGATGGATGGCCCTGCTTCGATCCTCGACCCTCGCCCCTCCTCCAATCGACGGCGTCCTCCGTGGCTGCGTGCCCATTCTACACGCCTCCGGCGGTCTGGTCGGGATCTCGCCTGCTTAGCTCTGGGTGTGGATGGACCCCTGGGGCCTGGGGCTTCGGGGCCTGGGGCTTGCGCTCTGCAGGCCGCTCGCCGTCTCTCGTCCTTTTTTTTTATGGGATGGCAAGTGGAGATACGTGTGTCTCTGGGTCGGTCTCGACGGTTCTCGGTCATAAAGTTGTGTCAAGGCCGGGCGAGTTTTCCTGGCGAGGTTAAGTTGGTCTCTGTTCCCTCCTTGTCTCACCAGTGCTTCCCTCACCTCCTCCTCCTCCTACTCCTCTTGCTCCCTCGTCCTTCTTTTCTTCAAGCAAGCGTTGTCTCGTCTTCGCTGCTTGGCTCCTGCAAGCCATCGGCTCCTCCTCCCAACCCGACCCTCTGGACGAACGAAGACGACTCCGAACGCCGCCATGGCTGAACTGCTCCGCCACCACGAGCATCACGATCCGCGCATCGGCGAGATCCCCGTCCCCCATGGTCCCGAGACGGGCGACGAGCACGATGACTTCCCCCGCGAGCACACGTCCGAGTATGAGCGCCGCATCTTCGCCCACATCACCCGCCCCGACGACTCGTACACCCCCGAGGGCGTCTACTGGGCCGACCTGCCCTTCTGGAAGCGCGTCTCTTTCGTCTCCAAGGTCGACCGCGACGAGGCCGCCCGCGAGCTCAAGACCACCGGCCAGATGGTGAAGAAGGACCCCCTGTCGCCCCTCGGCTGGTACTTCCGCAACGCCGTCCTCCCCGGTGCCGGCCTCGGCCTCGAGGGCTACGTCCTCTTCTCCATCGGCAACCTCGAGCCCCTGTTCCACGCCGTCTGGCCCGAGTGCTGGGGCACCGACGGCACCTCGTGCACCAACAACTGGGTCGCCTCCGTCACCTACCTCGAGATTGTCGGCATCATGATCGGCCAGGTCGTCGTTGGTGTAAGTGAAATCCGGCAGACAACCCTCGAACGAGAAGCGCAGCTGACAGACAGCCTAGATCATCGGAGACTGGATCGGTCGCCGCTGGGGCCTCATCCAGGACGCCCTCATCATGTTCGTCGGCCTCCTCATGCTGACGGGCTCCTGGGCCTCCACCCTCCAGGGCTGGGTCATCTTCTACGCCTGGTCCCTCTTCTTCTACGGCCTCGGCGTCGGCGGCGAGTACCCCATCACGGCCACCTCGTCCATGGAGTCGGCCGTCGCCGCCGGCCGCCTCTCGACCCGCGAGGACCGCCTGCACCGCGGCCGCCGCGTCACCACGGCCTTCCTCATGCAGGGCTGGGGCCAGTTCTTCAACCAGGTCGTCCTCATCGCCCTGCTCGCCATCTTCAACAACGGCAAGGGCGCCGGCCCCTACTCCGAGTCGGCCGCCCAGTTCACCTTCCGCATCTCCTTCGCCCTGCCCGCCATCGGCACCCTCTGGCTCGTCTACTACCGTACCTGGAAGATGCCGCGCGCCAACCGCCAGCTCGCCCTCGCCAAGCAGCGCGCCGGCGTCTCCGTCACGGGCTACGACGTCACCGCCCTGCGCGCCTGCTGCAGCAACTTCGGCGGCCGCCTGCTCGCGACCGCCGGCACCTGGTTCTGCAACGACGTCTTCTTCTACGGCAACAAGCTCTTCCAGGGCCAGTTCATCGCCGTCATCTCGTCCAACCCGGACAGCGTCATGGAGAAGTGGACGTGGAACCTCGTCAACGTCGTCGTCTCGCTCGCCGGCTACTACCTCGCCAGCCTGCTCATCGACAACAAGCTCTACGGCCGCAAGACGATGCAGCAGGTCGGCTTCCTCATGTGCTTCGTCATGTTCGTCATCCCGGCCTTCAACTACGAGTACTACACGTCACCCGCCGGCATCCACGCCTTCCAGGCCATGTACTTCATCTCGTCCTTCTTCAACCAGTTCGGCCCCAACAGCGTCACCTTCCTCGTCGCCGGCGAGGTCTTCCCCACGCCCGTGCGCGCCAGCGCCCACGGCTTCTCCGCCTGCATCGGCAAGGCCGGCGCCCTGCTCGCGAGCGTGCTGTACAACTACATTGACACGCCCACCAAGTTCCACGTCGTGCCGTGGTTCGGCCTCGCCGGCATGCTGCTCACCTGGGGGTTCCTGCCCGACACGACGGGGCTCGACCTGCGCGAGCAGGAGCGCCGGTGGATGTACATCATCCAGGGCCGCGAGAAGGAGTACCACGGCGTCGCGGTGCACCCGACGCACCTGAGCGCGTGGGAGCGCATGCGCGGCGCCGGCAAGGAGTACAACCCCGAGCTGGACCTCAAGTCGCAGATCCGCGACCTGCGCACCGAGTGGGAGGAGGAGCAGCGCGGCGGGCCCGGCGAGAAGAGCGGCGCCGAAGAGGAGGCCGCCGGCGAGGGCGACTGGTCGCCCGAGATCCACGGCTACTTCCGCCGCGGCGCCGGCAAGGGCAAGGCCGTCGAGGGGGAGGCCGAGGGCGAGGAGGGCCGCGGCGCCGCCGAGACGCCCGCCATGCCCAGCCCCGAGCTCCGGGAGAAGTCGACCTAAGGGTTGCGTCGCGTGCTTTACAGAGGTTGCGTATCGGCGTTTTGGGATTGCATGGCGGTGTGGTTTAGCGTGATGATCAAATTAAAGAGCATTTACTACGAGGTCTCCGTGGTGTTCAGTCGTGTGTGTTGTGGTGATGGGTTCTTTCTATGTTGAATGAGATCATGTCTCCAGCTGGATTGTCAGAAACAGACCATAGCTCTCAGCGACATGCAGGGCCCTGATGCTCTCGAACGGAGTCACAGACAGCGCTGACTAGCAAAGAACATCTGCTCGACCTGATATTTACTCCGACGGTTAAGACTGGGAGTGCTCGGGAAGTATTCTTCTCGTGTTGTGCCCTTGCGCAGACGCTTCGCTTTTTGCTCAGAGTCTTGAGCGTCCGTTCCGCTTGTTGTCCTTCTGCAACGCCCCATACTAAGGGGAAGAGTGATGGTGACTTTTAGGGATATCTTTGAGGGACTTGATACTCTGCCCTAGTGTCTCGAGACTTCAACGGAGTCGGCGATGCCAAGGAAGCTCGCCATTGTTCTCAGGGGAACTGTCTGGTGATACTCAGCGATCTAGACCCCCTGACGTCGCATTCATGGAGACTCTTGACGACCTCTCGGGCCTTGACAAGGTCACATAGGCTGACAAGCCTGCGGTTCTAATGGTGTTACTCTGACTGAGAGCTTGTTGCGCCAAACGATCAGCAAACCTCTCCAGTCTTGGGTTGATATCACTGTTTGGTGTGACTTGTTCTTGACAACCTGGTGATCATTACCAGTAGAGAAAACATCCAAGTGAGGCGCAAATAGTGAGACCTTGCTAGTCAAATGGAAACACCAAGTGAAAGGCAGCTGTCATACCTAGGTTGCCACGTATGGACTAGTCTCTGGACCAACTATGACAATACGCTTTGCTTGTTAGCTTGTGCTGGATCTCTTGCCTGCCTGAGCACGCGACGCGATCTTCCAATCGCTCGATGATTAGAGGACGCTGTGACTCGACGGTCACCATGACTATTGAAGAGTTACTGAGTCTCGTCGCAAGGCAGCAACCTTCTCTCCATTCACCAACCAGCCTTCAACCCTTAACCCAGCCGCAACACCAGCTTCGCGAGGCGTCACAACTCTTTCTGCAACCCCCTTTCAGCACCACTCTTTACCATTCTCATCACCCACGCAGCACCCATCATGACTCCCGTCACGCGCCTCATCGGCGGCGTCATGCTCGTCGTCACCTTTGTCGGTGGCGGTGCTGCCACCGACGGCGGTTTCGTCAAGTCGTGCCTCTGGAACGCCTGCAAGTTCCGCAAGAACCACATCCTCGGCACCTACTGCAACAATGACAAGAACAACATATTTGACTACGACTGGACCCGGTGAATCTCTCCCCCTCCTGCGGTGCTGCTTTGTCAGTGCTTCTCCATTGTGTGCTACCGGCGGCTGACGAGTTTTCAGGATCGATCTTGGCAAGTGCGTTGGCAACAACGGCGGCTCCCTCGTGGCCTACGAGAAGTACGCGCCCCCCTCTCTACCTGACCTGCAATGTGCCACGCTAACCCGCGCAGCGGCAAGTTCCAGCACAGCTGCGAAAAGTGCAAGCTCACCAACAACCACGACGACGGCACCGAGTTCCTCGTCTGCCAGTGCTGGACCGCCGGGGGCGACAAGCGCGAGGCGAAGCTCGACCTCGACGAGGTCCTCCACAACGACAACGGCACGCTCGGCTGCCACGACCACCTCGGCTCCAAGTTTGCGCGCCCGCCCCCGGAGTGGGACCCCGCCGACGACCGCTGACTGGCCGACCGCGCCGTGTGTGCTACGCGGCCCCCGGGGGCGGCGGTGCGAAAGGCGCTTGGGAGCGGCGGCCGAGGCGCAGCGGGTTGAAAACTTCGTGGTCCCTGGCGCACTGCGGCGGGTGTAGGAGCTGCACGTGTCGTCCTGGGTGCGGTGGAACCTGGCTGCTGTTGGTTGTGGCCGGGAGGAGTTCGTCGCTCGTGTACTTGGCGCCGACGAGGCCCGTTGAGCTGGCCTGCGTCGTCGTCTTCACCTGGCTGCTTTTCCAGCACGGGGCTCGCTAGGCACACACCGTCTTCTGAGGTTGGTCGAGGTGGACGTCAGGTAGCCATTATTGGAAGCTGGGTCTGCATCGGTCAGCACCCGAGGTTGCACGGGAAAGCGAGACTCTGAGAGACAAAAAATGTATGGCCCCAAAGAAACCCCAAAAATCATGCAACCTTGCGCTGGCATGGCATTGTTGAGCATCGTCCGATCGATGCGCCTGTGGATATTTGATGGGCAACGCTAAATAGCCTCGTGGGGCTCGGTGGAGCCGCCCAAACGAGCAAGCCGCCTTCCTTACGAGTGCAACTACCAGGGCCAGCGCAGTTCAGGGCAGGGATGGCCGGGCGGGCGCCCTCCGTTTCAAGATGCGCAGGCGCCGGCGGCTCCTGCCTCGCACTGCTCGTACTCTGCGCTCGGCTGGTGGTGGTGCTTGCCTCCCTCGCCATGGCCCTATGTGGGTGACGTCCTCGGCCGGCAGTGGCACCTCAACCTGCCTGCCGTCTGCACGCTGCGACTGCAAGCCGCAAGCCGCAGGTCGCAGAGCTACGTACTGCCTGCCTGCTGCGGCCTGACCGTGTTGCGCGTCCTCCCAGAGGCTCATCCCGCCTCAGCTTCACTCTCGCGGCCCTCGACAACATAACACAGGCGGTGATGTGATGTGCATCATCCGCCAAGCGACGAAAAGCTGGCAGCTGGGCCGACGTGACCCTGGCCGTGCCGGGCACCCACACCTCACCCAACCCCAACGGCGCGCCAAGGGGACGCCCGGCCCCTCTGACGATGCGCTTGGCAAGCCAGCAAGCATCACGGGTCAGCCTGAATGGAGGAGCGAACTGCGATCCTACAACGAACGGGTCAACCGAGACATCAGACCGTGCTCCACCCAACCTACCTCGCAATCTGCTCTGGGCGAATCCCTGTCGCCGCATTTCCAGTCCCCAGCAACCGCTCAAGCTTGTTCGGTACCCAAGCTCGTTAGCTCCCCGCCGCCGCATGTGAGCGTCGTCGACCTGCTTTCGGTGGTTTGCGGTTTTGTTGCCCATCCTGCTTTCCTGGGCTTGCCTATTTTTTTCCTTCCTCATTCCTATCCTCCATCCCGGTCTGCCGCTCTACCTTCTCTCCTCGCGCGGTTGACATCCCTTCCTTGAGCACCCAGTCGCAACCGTGACTGCCACCTGCAGCGCAGCGCAAAACGAGACGTCGCGAACCGCTCGATCACTTGCTTCTCTCGCCCTGATCAACACCTCCGACCCCAGACGCGCCTGTCTGTCTCATCGCGCTAGACACCCATCACGTCATTGAACCCATCTCGAGTCGACCCAACATCCACCACCACCACCACTACCACCACCACCATGGCCTCCAACGCCGAGAAGCTCGACGATGTCGAGAAGAACCCCTACGCCTCCGCCAGCCGATGGCGCCACCAGGAGAGCCCTGCCTTCCTGCGCCATGCCGCCCAGGCCGTCCCTCGCGACCCCCAGGAGAAGCCCGGCGACACCAGTGATCTCGCCAGCTTCCTCAACAAGGACCGCGTCGAGCCCGAACGCCCCCCCACCGCCGAGCACCGCGCCGGCAACTTCAAGCCCATCATGATTGGCGCGGCCGAGGCCAATGAAGAGGTCGAGCCTCGCTCCGATGCCCACGTAGACGGCGTCACAAACGCCGGCATCTCTGACGGCAGGGAAGTCGTCTGCGGGCCCCTGCTGAACTACCGCCGCACCGAGGGCACCCTCTGGCGAGGCAGCGCCCTCCTCGTCGTCGCCGGCGGCGGCAAGACCCAGAACTTTGTGCCCACCATGAACATCCGTCGCGAGCTCGCCAGCGACGGTCGCCAGTACCACGACACCCTTCCCACCAATGGCACGAATGGTACGACCGACGGCGCGCCTGCGCCCAACGGTGATGTCTCTCATGGCCCCAGCAACCAGGTCGCTGGCGAGTGCCTGTACTCGGACCCCCGCAACACCTTCTGGGCCTTCGACGTCCACGTCGAAATGGACAACCAGGAGGGCAAGTGGGAGTATTGGTTCGACGACATGCGCTTCGCCAGCCAGACCAAGCCCCAGCGCAACCACTTCTGGGTCCCCGCCCTGACCGAGTCCATGAGGATGATGTTCCACTCGTGCAACGGTTTCAGCGTCGGCACTGATGAGGAGGCCTGGAGCGGGCTTGCGCTGTGGAACGACGTGACCCGACGCCACCGCGAGAAGCCCTTCCATGTCATGTACGTCGGCCCGTAAGGCACCGTGATAGGTGACGCGAGATGCTAACAGCCGCCGTTTAGGATTGGCGGAGGCGACCAGATCTACAACGACGGCATCCGTGTCTCGGGCCCGCTGCGCGCCTGGACCGACATCTCGAATCCCACCAAGAGGAGACACTACCCCTTCCCGGAGAAGCTGCGCCAAGCCTGCGACGACTACTATCTCAACAACTACATCAAGTGGTACTCCACCGAGCCCTTTGCTGGCATGAACGGCACCATCCCCCAGATCAACATCTGGGACGATCACGATATTATCGACGGATTCGGCTCCTACGTCGATGAGTTTATGAAGTGCGACGTCTTCCGGGGCATCGGCGGTACCGCCCACAAGTACTACATGTTGTTCCAGCACCATCTCCCGCCGCCC
Source organism: Verticillium isaacii (assembly GCA_002851775.1). Taxonomy (NCBI): domain Eukaryota; kingdom Fungi; phylum Ascomycota; class Sordariomycetes; order Glomerellales; family Plectosphaerellaceae; genus Verticillium; species Verticillium isaacii. Next base: position 1,272,332 of record NMXN01000007.1, on the reverse strand, counting down.
CCGTCCACTTACACGACCGGTATGTTGGCTGCGAGTGAATTTGGTTGGACTGCACTAACATGGGGTAGATCACGGAGAGTCGCTGTCCGGTCCCGGCCAAGGCGAGGATCCCAACCAACTGATGGATACGTTCGTCGCCCCGTCCAAGACGGACGATTGTTACATCGTCGGCTCAAGACACGGCGTAAGTTCATGATGCGTCTGCTCGTCATGCCCTGACTAACACAATGGGAAGCCGTACGTCGCAGAGCACTCGCACAACATCTTCTGCAAGCTCGGCGCACGAGTGGCACTGGTGGGCATCGATGCCAGAACCGAGGTATGAACCGCAGTCCGCTCGAAGGGAGAAGCCCGCATTGACATGACCAAGCGCACTCGCCACCAGATCAACTACCCCGAAACCTACGACCAGATTTTCGGCCGTACGAGGAACGAGCTGAAGGCTGCGGCCGACGCTGGCCAACCGTTCAAGCACTTGATCCTGCTGCTCGGTATCCCGATCGCGTATCCCGTGAGTGCGACAAGACCTTGTTGGAAATGTGAACTTGGACTGACGGTAACAGCGCTTGACGTGGCTGGAGAACGTCTTCAGAAGCCCCATCATGGGCCCTGTGAGGCTCCTGAACAGGCGATTTGGTGTCGGTAAGTTTACAGGGTGCACCTGTCTCGTGATCACGGCTAACCACCCCCAGCCGGCGGCCTCTTCAACCAGTTCGACGGCAGCATCGACTTGCTTGACGACCTCGACGACCACTACACTGCGAGGACGCACAAGAGGGAGCGCCAGGCCCTCATTGAGCGGCTCCAAACGGTGGCGGCCGAGTTCTCTGTGCGCATCACCATTCTCGGCGGCGACGTGCATCTCGCCGCGCTGGGCCGATTCTACTCGCACCCGAAGCTCGACATTGCGACGGACAACGACCACCGCTACATGGCCAATGTTGTCTCGTCGGCCATCGTGAACAAACCCCCGCCGACGGCCGTGGCAAACCTGCTGGCCAAGCGCAACAAGATCCACCACCTGAACCACGACACGGACGAGACGCTCCTGACCTTCTTCAACAAGAACCCGGGCGACTCGAACAAGACGCCCGGCTTCAACAAGGTCACGATGCCCAGCCGCAACTTTGCCATCTTGACGGAGAACTCACCCAACAACCCACCGGTCGCGACTGACGCGGAGAACGGCGAGACGAACGGCACAACCAACGGCTCAGTCAGGACCAGCTTGTCGGGCAAGGGCGGCCACGACTTTCTGCACGCGGGCGAGGTGGACGCGGGCACCCTGCACAGGGCGGCGTCGGCGGCGCACGGCCGGCTCAACGACGGCAGCCTAGACATTGTGATTCGTGTGGAAATCGACCAGCACGACAAGCAGGGCAAGACGGACGGGTACGGCCTCAGCGTGCCGGTGCTGCAGTACACCAGACCCGTGACGCCGATGGCGCCGTTCCCGGACCATGAGCGGCCGGCCCAGACGCCCTGAGGGGTGGAGCCAGATGGCGCCGGTGGAGGGATCGTAGACGGAGTCGGGAGTAATGGCCGCGCCGGTCGGAGGTCGGCCAACAGAAGTTGGCGGATGTTATTATACCCGTAAGAGAAGGAGATGATGGATGAACGGATGGCATGGGTGCATGGTAATGAGTCGAAGACAGCACCGGTTTTCACTTCACCTTTTGTGTTTTGTTACATTGGAAGCAGTGCTTATCCAGCACTGTCAGAGATACCTCGTTATTTCATAATTTGTCTAGTATTACGTCTTCGGTGGGTGGAGGAGGCGCCGTCTGTCTCGTCACCGGAATGAATGGTGCGAAACTCGGCGTGATGAGCTCAGCGTGTGTCGGATCGGAATGTCCATCCGACCCTTCTGTTTTCTCTATGTGGCTGGTTCAGAGCGCACCGACTCGACTCGACTTTCTGAGGAACAGAGCTCTGGGTCGGACAAGGGCCCCGGCACCGACCGATACCGCTCCATTGCGTAATGGGGACATTCCCACCGCATCGTCCCCCCCCTCCTCGCCCCAAAAACTGGGGAACGATCAGCCGTCGCAGGGGAAGCTCGAGTCGGGCGCCGCAGTCCCATTGGCCAACCGGACTGCTATCGAGGCTGCTATCAGCCAGTCTGGCCTGCGACCCCGGTCGCTATCGCTGATCGGAACCCTCTGCCGAGGGAGAGCTCCGTCATTGGCCGTCACGCCAATCCTCGAAAGACACGGACGGGCACGACCTCCCAGAGCTCTCCGGGGGCCGCGATAAAGCGAGCTCTGCCGTCGGTGTCACGAGGGACGGAGGGAGGGGGGGGCGAGGGAGAACTTTCTCTTTTTTTTTCTACAACACACCCTCTGGCTTTTTCTACTTCACCAATCCTCTCTTTCTCTTACGTGCTATACGACCACAGAGAGCTGTTCCTCCCCCTCCATCTTCGCACCTGCACCCGCGCCCGTCGTCACATCGTCGGGTTACGCTTCACCTTCGGCTTACGCTTACCTCCCCCCCCAGCTTCAGCTACTTATTGGAACGCTCGTTGCCCGCCATGAACGCCCGTCGTGTGGCTGGTCAGCTCACCAGCGTCTCCTCCCGCTCTGTCCTCGGACGTGCCTCTCTCGCCTCGACCAGACGGCTCAGCCCCTCGACGACGACGACCAAGAGGATGGCGACCTTCGCCTCGTTCAAGATCCCCAAGGTGGTCAACGAACCCAACCACCACTATGCCAAGGGCTCCGCCCAGCGCGAGGGCCTGACGGCCGCCGTCCAGAGCCTGCAGAAGAAGCTCCCGCTGGAGGTCCCCATTGTCGTGGGCGGCAAGGAGGTATGCCGCACCCCAGCTTCGCGTCCCGTTGCCAATTGACACCGCCTGACACCCCCGAATTTAGATCAAGACGTCCTCCACCGGCACGCAGGTCAACCCGGCGGACCACGCGTCGGTCGTGGCGACCTACTCCAAGGCCTCGGCCGCTGACATCACGACGGCCATTGACGCGGCGCTCGACGCCAAGCCGGCCTGGGAGTCGCTGCCCTTCGCCGACCGGGCCGCCGTCTTCCTCAAGGCCGCCGACCTCATCTCGACCAAGTACCGCTACGACATCATGGCGGCGACCATGCTCGGCCAGGGCAAGAACGCCTGGCAGGCCGAGATTGACGCGGCCGCCGAGCTCGTCGACTTCCTCCGCTTCAACGTGCAGTACGCCGAGGAGCTGTACGCGCAGCAGCCGGTGCACCACGCGACGGGCGTGTGGAACCGCGTCGAGTACCGCGCGCTCGAGGGCTTCGTCTACGCCGTCAGCCCCTTCAACTTCACCGCCATCGCCGGCAACCTGCCGGGGGCGCCGGCGCTGCTCGGCAACGTCGTCATCTGGAAGCCCAGCGACTCGGCCATCGCCTCCAACTGGCTGCTCTACCAGATCCTGCTCGAGGCGGGCCTGCCCAAGAACGTCATCCAGTTCGTGCCGGGCGACCCCGTCGAGGTGACCAAGGTGGCGCTGGCGCACAAGAAGTTCGCGTCGCTGCACTACACGGGCAGCACCGCCGTGTTCCGCAAGCTGTACGGCGAGATCGGCGCGGGCGTGGCCGAGGGCCGGTACCAGTCGTACCCGCGGATCGTCGGCGAGACGGGCGGCAAGAACTACCACCTGCTGCACCCGTCGGCCGACGTCGACAACGCGGCGCTGCAGACAGTGCGCGGTGCGTTCGAGTTCCAGGGCCAGAAGTGCAGCGCCACGTCGCGCGCGTACGTGCCCAAGTCGCTGTGGCCGCAGTTCCGTGAGCGGCTCGTGTCCGAGGTCAAGAAGCTCAAGCAGGGCGACCCGACGGAGCACACCAACTTCCTGGGGCCCGTGATCCACGAGGCGTCGTTCCGCAAGCTGTCGGGGGTCATCGACGCGGCCAAGAACGACCCGGAGCTCGAGCTGCTGGTCGGCGGCACGCACGACAAGTCCAAGGGCTTCTTCGTGCAGCCGACGGTGTACGCGACGACGAACAAGGCGCACCCGCTGCTGAGCACCGAGCTGTTCGGGCCGGTGCTGGTGGCGCATGTGTACGACGACAGCGGCGACGCGACGCAGGCCTTCTCGGAGGCTTGCGACCTCGTCGAGTCGACGAGCGAGTACGGGCTGACGGGATCCGTGTTCGCGTCGGACCGCGCGGCGATCCGGTTCGCCGAGGACAAGCTGCGCAACTCGGCGGGCAACTTCTACATCAACTGCAAGAGCACGGGAGCCGTCGTCGGGCAGCAGCCGTTCGGCGGCAGCCGGGCCAGCGGAACGAACGACAAGGCCGGCAGCGCGGCGCTGATGGGGCGGTTCGTGAACATGCGCAGCATCAAGGAGGAGTTTGTCCCGACGACCAAGGTGGAGTACCCGAGCAACGAGGCTTGAAGTCGGGGCTGTCAAGAGGCCGGTTCGAGAGCCGCGGCGGCGATGAAGGATGTACGCACGTGAGCGACAAAGGCGCTATCAGCCTGGGCGCCAGGGCTATGACTTTCTATGATTTACTTGTACAGGATGCATGGGATGTTCCGAGATTGGCCTGGAGCAAATTAGCTTTCAATTGATACCATACGACCATGATGGTGCTGCTGATGCTGATGATGATGATGGTGGTGGTGGTGGTGGTGATGCCTGATTACTGATGCCGAAGATGGGGGAAGATGGCAAATGGAGAGGAGACCGAGAACAAACACCAAGTCTGAGATCGTGGAACGGAGGAAGATGTTGCTCCTTTCCTTCCCTTTTCACCTGCCCTCCATGGCTCCTGCCTGAACCTCTCTGCCTCTCCCCCTCGTGCTTGCCAGGAGATTGTCTTGGCGGCCTCCCTCCTTCCCCTGTCCATCAGGGTCATCGAACGCTAACCTGGATTCGGGGCCTGGGCACGAGGAGGGACCCTCATTGGACAATTGCCCAATTGAAGCCCACGAGTTTCTTTGGACCCGCTTATTCGACTGTCAACCGCCTCACGACTCCATCTTCATCATCATCATCGCTCTTCATCAGGCAAAACCATCACAGCAATGGGAACGCTCTCACGGCCCGTCCGTCATTTCAGCACGAGTCATCACACGACCACCATGGAATCCCCCCCATCATAGCGGGTGCACGATCCGAGAGCCCCCTCCGCCAAGCAGGACCCGAACCCCGCCCACGAGGGCAAGTGCTCTTCCCCTCGACCCAGACGCACCGAGTCAATCTCCAACGCCCTAACTGGACAACACCATCGAGCACATGCTCAAACCTCTCGCCGGCCGCTGCTCCTCTCGCGCGAGACAGGGTGCGGGAGGGGGGCGGTGCGCGCTGCGTTCAAACCATGTCGATGCCCCGGAGCAGCCCATGTGCTCGGCTCGCGGCCCCTGATTGGCCCGTCCCGCGTGCGAGACCGATGGTCGATTTTGGGAGCCCGCTCGAGGTGTGTGGGCGGGGGATTGGTTGAGGGAGGTTGTCGCGTGCCTCTGGACGGGCGGACGAAGAGATCGCCGCCAGGCTATGACTATGGGGGAGATGGGCTCGATGTAAGGGCGATAGGGTGAGGTGCCGGTGGTCGTGCCTGTGTTTTGTGTCTTGGGTGGCCCCGGTGGCCTGTCTGGGCTGGGGTCTATCTTGACGTTCCTCCCCCTCCCCCCGGAGGTGTCTGTTCCTGGGCCCTGGGTTTCTCGCTGGTTCATCTTTCTTATTGTTTCTGGCCTGGGTATTTTACGAACAACGTCTCGACGAGGTCTTCGTGCTTCTCTGCGGTCGCATCCTCTCCCTGTCGACACTACCTTCGATCTAAACACGCTGTTGTCGAGGCTGTCATCGAGGAACGTGTTTCCTGGTGTCCCCCTTGCCTATATCTCTTGGCATTTCCCTCACTCTCCCCCCCGGTGCTGCGACCGCCGCAACTCCAACACCAAAAGATGCCGCGTCCGACGCTCCCCCCAACGCCCGCCTCCTCCACCGACATTGAGGGCAAGGACGGCACCAAAAAGCTGGCCTCCCTTCAGCTGGCTTTTGAACTCCCACCACCCGCCATCGCCCGGGACCCCTCCAGCATATCCCCCACCGACACGAGGACCTCGCCTCCCGGCCTCCCTCCCGCCTCGCCTCGTCGGCCTTCCTATCCCATGCAGGTGGCCGAGGCCGTCAAGTCACGCCGCCGCGCCTCTTCCACAACACAGAAACCCGCCACCAAGGAGGCTTTCGCCCTGCCCCCGCCACCGACCAGGTCACGCAAGATCATCCAGATGAAGCCCCGGCAGGAGGAGCCGGTGGAGGAGCCCTCGCCACCAAGGAACGCCGCGTCGTCCAAGGCGGCTGCGACAAACGGCAGTACGACGGCGGCGTCCAAGAAGAAGCAACCGTCTGCGACGAGCGCGGCGGGGAGGAAGATTGCGAGGAAGACAGCACACAGCCTCATCGAGCGCCGCAGGAGATCCAAGATGAACGAGGAGTTTGCCGTGTTGAAAGGCATGATCCCCGCGTGCACGGGTGAGATGCACAAGTTGGCCATCCTCCAGGTCAGTCTCTCTCTCATGTGAGATGCGACGAGTCAGGCGCACATCCCGGCTAACAGATCGACACTAGGCCTCCATAGAGTATGTCAGGTACCTCGAGGACTGCGTATCCAAGCTCAAGGAACAGCGGGAGGCGCCCGGCATGCAGACGCCCACGGAAGCAGGCCAAGACCTGTGGGCGTCAATACCGCAATTCGCCCCGACATACCGGGAGGATCCTTCCGGCGATGTCGAAATGACGGGCTCGGAAGCTGCGTCGCCAACGTTCACCGCCCAGCCATCGCAGTCGCATCAGCCGTCCGTGTCACCCGCCCTCTTGGCCGAGGACGCGAGGAATCGGAACCACTCCTACTCATCGACGTCGACAGACCAGCGCCACTACAGCTACAGCGCATCCTCGGCCACGACGTCGCCGGCGTTCGGCCCCCAGATATACGACTATGGTCGCGCCGGTGGGCCCTCGCAGCCGCCGTCGACGCTGACGAGCCCCGCCCTTGCGCCGCAGAGGGACCACCGGGACCTGGACCAAGAGGCCACGGCCGCCCTTCTCATGCTCAACAGCGACCGTCGGGGTACCAGCGGCAGCGGGTACAGTCGCAACAGTGCGACGGAAGGCCAGAGCACGGGGCGCGGCATGTCGGTGCGGGACCTCCTCAGCACATGACATGGCGCCGTGTTCTGGGGTAAGACGTCCGAAAAACACACGATCTCATTTTTGTGGGGTATCATGACCGGAGGGGGCTCGTTCTGCCGGCCATTTTCGGTTTGGGTGGCGCCGGAACTCATGATTTGAATTTTATTCCCTGACGGCTGGGCTTGGGCGTCTTGCATGGCGCAGTCCCAGATGGGATGGTGTCCGTCCGCTCGCAAGAGCCCGATGAGTCGGGCTTGGCCGGGGGCAGCTCTCAACAAACGAGAGTCTAGAACACGGCTGGGGTGCTTGAGCTGTCAAGCACCTCCATGTGGCATTCGCCCATACCCCTTGAAAGATGCTACATGCTTAGCACGCGCCTTAGGAGAATTATCCCATATTGTGTGGCCTTCCAGCAAGGGGTGTGCGGCGCAGGGTCGTGACAGGTTATGGGGCTTGGCGTGGCTTTCAGGGGTTTGGAAGGAGTTGGCGATGGCGAGGTACGCATAGAACAAAATAATATGACCCGTTGGACTGGTCTTTAACCCAGTCTCTACCCCTGACAGGAGGCGAATGACGGACGACAACATACGATATCGCTTGTCAACCATTGCGTTCTTTCGCCTTGACTGTTTCGTCACATCGGGCGTGGAGAACGATGAGGCAGCACGGTGGGTTTCGCGGCCCGGTTGAACGGCTCCCAGAGGGCCACTCATCAGGCAGGGTCTCTGAGAACAGAGGCGATTCGCGATCAGGTCAGCGTCGTCCGTTCTGGGTTCATGCTAGGAATTTGTGGCCAGATGGAGCGGTGCTCGCGAATCTCGGCCTGTTTGATACGCTGGGGGCAGGGGATTCGTGAGGTTGCATTGCTGTTTCAGCGTTCCAGCTCATCGTATGTTTTGAGGAAGAGGCAGTCCTCGTCGCAACGTCAAAGCTCCCCTTGTTCAGTTCTCGTCATCACGTGACCCTCCTCGTGTAAGTCGACGGCGGCAAGGGGGCCATGGATGGCGATGTGAGGCTCAGGTCGGGGTGTTGAAGGTATATAGGTTGCCATCTTTGTCCTCCATCGTCTCATCTTTTTTCTCTCTTCTTTCTCAGGCAGACTGGTTCTCTTCATAATCCCTTCACTCACTCACTCGTACAGACTCAGGAGTCTCTTCCGCCTCCGGCAGCGCGTTTCTCTTCTCTCGCAACTTACACCGCCAGCAGTGCCGGCGTGGATCAGTCACTTCTCAGCTCTCTCTGCTTCTGTCTTCCTAGCTTTCCCACTCCTCAGCTCCGGGAAAGCGAGTACGACTCTGCCGACCGCAGCCTCCCCGTCTACACCGGTCCCGAACTCAGCGAGAAGACCTTTGAAGTCCAACCCGTCTCCGGTTCCACTCCACCACCGCCGCAGACAGCTCCCTCCGTCCCGCGTTCGGTCCCGCGCTCTGTCCCTACCGCCGGCCTCTACCCCGTCCAGCCGCCCCCCTACTACCCTCTCGACGGCAAGCCCACCAAAGGCTTCCACCCGCCTCCTCAGGTCCCCAAGCCGAAACCCCTCCGCCTCGTCCGCCTTTCGCGCAAGCGCAAGCCGCCCGTCCTCTACGAGTCCTCCACCCACACCCTCATCCAGTCCCTCACGACCCTCACCTTCGCCCAGCCGAAGACGCCGCTCTCCCCGCCGCCCTCCTACCACGACGCCAACGCAGACGCCCACCCTGCCACGCTCCGCAGACGCACCGCGAACATGGCCTCCAACCCCAACATGCCCAAGGTATCCACCTCGCCCCCCCTCCCCCCGTCGGGCCCGTTCCAGAACGGCGGCGGCGGCGGCGGACCCCGCCCCGCCAACGCGAAGGAGGACCTCCTCGCTGACCTCCGCCGGCAGCTCGACGACTCGGCCTCGGACGCGGCGAGCAGCGTCGACTCGCGCGGGCGCCGGCGCCGGCGGTCGCGCAACAACAAGGCCCTCGCGGCCAAGGGCGGGCAGCAGCAGCAGCAGCAGGGCGGCCTCCAGGGGCCGGGCATCATGCCGCGGCTGGCCGAGACGAAGCCCGTGCGGCTGCAGCTCGGGCTCAACCTCGACGTCGAGGTCGAGCTCAAGGCGCGCCTGCAAGGAGACGTGAGCTTGACACTGCTGTGAGTCTTCCTTTTTTTTTTCGTCTTCTTCGCATCATGCTGCTGTGCCTGGGTTTCGGGTCTTGAAAGTTCGGGTGCTGACGGGCTGATAGGCAGTGAAGTGTCGAGTCGAAGACGCCAAAGAGGAGGGGGTCGAAGGAGCTGGGGATGCCGGGAGAGGGCACGGGGTTGGACGTGGAGGAGATGTTCTACATGCGGATCGGGGTGCTGAGGCTGCGCAGGAGGTGGATCGACGGGCTCGGGCACGATGTGTCCGGGCTCGGGGCGAGGGGGACGACCAGCGTCGTCGCCGTGGTGCTCGGCGTCGGGTTCGTGGTTGGGTTTGTCGCCGGGAGGTGGTTCTAGCAGAGAGAGATGGTTTCTTTTGTACACTGATCTGGTGGGTTGTGGGCGTGCTGCGGTGGAAGGGATTATCTAGAGAATGAACGTGTCCATGGGCTGATTGTAGGTGATGTTGCTGTTTAATCGTGCTGCGTCGAATTCGTGCTCCTCAGCTCAGACCCAAGACTGGTGCTGAAGCATATGGTGACGGAACGAAAGGCCTCTAAACGCAGCTACCCCTTTCCTCCATTACCTAGCACATCAGCATCAATTCTTCTGAATTTACCACATACGAGTTGCCATTGAAAGTCCCATACGTTTTATCCAAGGAATACTGGCTTTCCACAACGACAGCACATCCGAAGACATGCTGTTCTTTCGTGGCGCTAACCTGCGGCACGTTGAAGTGCACACAGGTCAATTCAGTGAGCTGCGATCAGTCTCTCAGCAATAGCTCTCCCATTCAACCTCAGTCTACAGTCCCAGTACCTCCCCCCAACACAGAAACACAGACTTTGGAGAATGAGGATTTCAATTTCGAACATAATTAGTTCGAACATCATTAACTCGAACATCATTAGCTCTGGGTGAAGCAAGCCAAAGCTGTCGCCTCAACCACCCAGTGCCCCTGCCGAGACGCGCGAATTATGTACCTCACACACAACCCACTCTTCCATCAAGCGCCGTTGGTCTAGTGGTTATGATTCCTGCCTTCCATTGCCTAGCAGCGTTAGCATGAGAGACGTGTTCGATTCACGTACGGCGCAAACACCGTATCTTCAGATTTCATTTTTGACATTTTGCACCACGTTCCTTCACGCATGACGAAGACGGTTCGTTATGGAATATATTTTTGCGTCCCAGTACACGCACAACATTTGATCAACTGCATGCATGCATGAAATTCAATCATCATTTGGCCTCGTGCGCTGCGGGTATAATGTTCCTGTGTAAGACGTGTACCGAGCACCAGCTCTGGCCGGCTGGCGTGATCTTGCTCCTTTCATGACACACGAGTTCCGACTTGACGCAGTGCCAGCAAACTTCCGTGCAGGCGTATTGGCAAGTGACGGTTCGCGAGAATGCACCTCTCATACGGTAGGGGCCCGGAGACAGCTACCTAAGCCAGGAACCGGCACGCACTCCAGCTCGCCCGACGGACGGTACTCGCCGTCACGTCCTCCAACATCGGGCATAGACCCTCAGGCTTCAGACGCCGCCCATTCAACCCTCTTCTCCTCCAGCCACTCCCCCTTCTCAACCCATCGTGCCTCCAGCCATTTCGCCAGCTCCTCGTCCTTTTGCGGCAGCGACTCGAGAGGGAACCGGCGGACGTGCACGTGGAACTTAAATCCCAGACGCCTGCTCAGCCCCGGCACGCTGAGGGTATCCCACATGGTAGGCTCCACGTGCCACTCGTCGCCGCGCTGGTAGGCGATGGTCAGGTCGTACACGGCCTTGACATGCGGCGCCTTGCGCAGGTGCTGCACCGTCGTGATGAAGCCCTTGGTGCGCGGGTAGAGCAGGTGCTTGGGCTGCGGCCGGCCGGCCTCCTTGCACCAGGCGATGGACTCGTCGTACTTCTTCTTGGTGAAGCGCGTCGCCTCGCTGAAGCTGACGAGCCCTGGGTCGTGTCAGCATGTCGCGTGTTATAGATGGCTCACTCACTTAGTCGGCCCGGAGGGGGAAGGGGGGAAGCTCACAGGTCGGCCATTGGCGCTTCACAATGCCGGCAAACACGCGGTCGAGCTCGTGCTTGTCCTTGGCCCAGTTGCGGCTCACCATGGGCATGCCCATGGCCCAGAGGCCCCAGCCGAGGAAGGGCACGATGCGCAGCTGGATCTTGGCGAAGTAGCGACAGCGGCCCAGCATGCCGGCGCGAACGGCGAGGGCCTGGATCATGTAGAAGTCGGCCCAGGCGCAGTGGTTGGCGACGACGACGGCGGACTCGCCGGCGGGCGGGGTGTCGCCGGAGAAGGTGATGTGAGCGCCATTGAAGCGCTCAAAGATCACTTGGATCCAATACCAGACGGCTTCGGCGATCTGGGAAGACGAGTTGTAGACCAGGTCGGGGAAGAAGGCCTTGACAGGAAGCTGGAGGGACAGAGCCAAGTCGGCGAGGAGGAGGAACAGCAACCAGGGAGCCAGAATGATGGCGCCGCGGATGTGGGTGAGTGCATTCCCGTGGCCGGCCATCGTGGGGTTGGACGGGTTCAGAAACGAAGAAAGGAGCTGTGATCTTGGTTAAGCCGAGAGTACCAGGTAAGTCTACGTGAGAGGCTGCGGTGACACGGCATCGCGGGAAGGCTACATTGTGTGTGTGAAGCTTGAGGGGTGAAGCAGCCCGCCCAAGCTACTGACGGCTGGCGGCAGATCGCAGGTCTGGATCACAAATGAGACCGACGTCCGAGGTCAGATGCCCGTTCGTGGGTTGCGGCTGTAAATGGCCCAATCAACACGGGACAGCGTCTCCAAGCGGCAAGCAGGTCACGGCGCTGGTCTGTTTGGGGCCCAGGGTCGTGTGCGACGGATCGGTCTATGACGACAACGACCTTGGGTGGATGCTGACTGAGAAGTGTTTCTGACCGCTCCTGACAGCTTTGCCGTGGATCCGGTCAGAGAGGGACAGGGGCCTGGGGGTCCAGAACTCGAGGTTTAGGGCTGGTGGCTGGCTGGTGGTGGCGTAGGTATTCCAATTACTCTTTGTGACAGGCATGGGAGTGCTCGCGGCAGCCAGCTGGTCCCCGGTGCCGATCAGCTTCCCGCTCAAGGGACGAAAGGGACGGCGGGGTCTTCTCTCCAGACCGAAGCCGGCGTCTCGAGGTCCGGTCCATGATAAACGTGATCCAGCCGGGATGACGAGTGCCGTGCTGCTGTTGGGAGCCCAGCGGAGGAGTTGATTGAGGGGGTACAACAATGCGTTGCGGGAGGGGGCGAAGGCGGCTGCCTATGGCATGGCCTGGCGATTACTAAGGATGACTGCGGCGGGGGCCCAGGTGAGTGAACAGGTATGGAAGGCACGTCCCTCCGGACAGAGTACCTAGGTACCCAGGCTACCCTACCTGACCTTGCATGAGGGCAATTGCGAGGCATGTGCAAGTCGGCCGCCGCACAGCCCAGCACAGAAACAGGGGATAGGCAGGGCGGATTCCGGTGGCTTCGGTCCCTGTAATGCCCCCAAAGGACGGACCCTTCCTTCCCCTAAACCTTAGGTAGGTAGGTAGCTTACTGTGCCTGTTCCTATCGAAGACTAGAAGACGAAAGGGCCTCGATGAGCCTCGGTCAACGCACCATTGAGCATCTCCAAGACGTAGGCACGCCGTCAAGCGCCGGTCCATTCCAACCTAACGTCATAACCGTCGGATTTTCGACTGGCAACTGCCGCATGTAGTGCTAGGGTCCTGACTAGTTGAGTGTTCGGGCCCGGCATTCCCATGTCACGCTCTCTCGACTTCCATCCATTAACAATCACGCCCCAGCCTCAATGCTGACGTTCCCCGTCATTCTCACCAGACCCGCCTCCAGTCCACCATTTTCGCTGCTGAACTCCCCGGCTTCAAAAACCCAACTCGCACTTCTCGAAAGAAGCCTGAGCTGTATCGTATCATCCCACCACTCACTGCATACCATTCAGGCGTCCGCTGCCCAGCCCTGTCGCGTGTTGCGCATCGTCTGAGACCGAGGCGTTGTTTCAAGTATCGCCCCCGGAACTTGTTCATCCATCGGCGGCTCCCACGGCAGCAGTAGCACCAGCAGCTTACCTTGCTCGACTCTCAACCCCCACCATAGTCGCCTTCGCCTAACACAGGACTGCTGCGTCCGTCTCGGCTCACCACGCCTCCTCGCACGTCAAACCCTCGGTTGTCCACCTCCATCGTTCGTATTGCACTGCGCGAACATCACGTTCAGGTCCAGGTCCAGGTCCATCGGGACAGTGCAGCTCGCATGTTCTAGCCCAACCGCGCCGGGCGCCCTTCGTACGACTAGACTCCCTCGAGGTGTGTAACGACCCCGCCGTCGGCTGTGAAAGTGTCTGTCTGCCTGTCGGAGATCACTCCAGCTGATGCGACATCATCTACAGTCGTTGCGCCATCGCTTCGTCCGCCCTGCTCTATAGCCGACTCGCTACCATGGCCTCGTCGTTACCGTCGGACCAATATGGCAACCCGTCCGCTTCCCACGCTCGGTCCGACAGTGCCGAGCAGGACAACGGCCCGCTGTCCAACCTGAATCTTGGCTTCCTCAAGGGCCTGACCGATAAGAAGGCCACACGAGGTATGCGTGTCGCCTGCCAAGTCTACAGGCGTTGCCGTTGACATGCTTTCAGATGGCCAGCCCCCCAAGCGCCGAGGACCGAAACCCGATAGCAAGCCGGCCATGACCAGGCGTCAGGAGCTCAACAGACAAGCACAACGGTGAGTCGTCGCGTACAGCTGATGTGTCGATCGTCACTTGCCACCGCGCGGGACAGAGGCTCATCGGCCGGTCACAGAACACACCGTGAGAGGAAAGAACTCTACATCAAGGCCCTCGAGGATGAGGTCTTGCGCCTCAAGGAAATCTTCAGCAACATATCACAGGACAAGGACAAAGTCGCCGAAGAGAACAAGCAGCTCAGACAGCTCCTCGCCCAGCATGGCATTCCCCTGAGCAGCGTTGGCCTCGATGACACCGTCAGTAACCCCAGTGGCGGCTACACCACCAGCGCCAGCCCCTCCGGCTACAGCCATGCTCACGGCTCCCGCTCAGTATTCACACCACCCCTGACCTCCAAGTCGACCGCGGCCTCCGTTTCGCCGTCTTACGGGCCCAACAACACTCATGGAACCCCCAGCGGCCCACCCGCCACCCACATGCAGGCACAGCACGGCCTCAGTGGCATGGACTATGAGCAGGCGGGCATTGACTTCGTCTTAACGTACGATCACCACCCCTCGAAAGCCTACCTTTCACCTCCCCCGCCGTGAAGAGGCTTCTCCGAAGCCGTCCTCCCCGGTGACCGTCTCCGCCAGCTGCGTGGTACGGTCAAAGCCACGACCTTGTTCGGAGACCAAGCCGTGCTGACCTTTTACGCGCCAATACAGACTCGAGAAGCCTTGCATGCACCACATGCCCTGGCTCCTAGAGCGATCGAGCGAGATGGGCGGCGAGCCTTGCGGCCACGCCCTCATGGCCTCCTGCCCTCCCGAGCCGTTTCCCGAGCTGACGCCCGACATTCCCTTCGGCTACGCCCACGTCAACGGCGAGCTCAAGTCCGGACAGAGGACGTGGGAGCTGTCCAAAGCAGACCTCGGGACGCTACTCGACCTCAGCAAGAGGCTGAACCTGGACGGGGAGATCACACCCGTCATGGCATGGGGGATGGTCATGGCCCATCCCAGGTTTTACGAGATGAAGCCCGAAGACTTCCGCAAGGTGACGGAGGAACTTGGCACCAAGATCCGTTGTTACGGGTAAGTCTACTTATGTGTGGTTTCTGAATTTAACTAATGGTTTTCCCAGATTTGGCGCCGTGTTGGAGGAGTTTGAGATTCGGGATGCCATGGAGAACGTTGTTGGGACTTTCCCGCAGGTAGACGCAGGGTATTAGGGGCACGCCGTATCATGAAGCTACGAATGTTTATGAAGAAGAATGGAGTAGTCATGCGATGAGGATTTTACGTGATATCAAGAGTCACAGCCTGCCATCGTGTACGTTTCCCAGAGGGGTTTCTCCCACTGTGAGCCTTGATTGACTCAGCCTCACAGCTGTCTCTGATCGGTGGTATCGCCAGGCGGTGCCGGCCGTCGGCACCCGCCCACCTTACAGTTTCTCCTCTTTCACTTGCCCGGCTGCCCGCCCCTGCCCCACAAAGCTCACCCCACCAAAAGAACTGAGAACTGCGAAAATCGTGGACGAGGGGCGACGACGAAGCCCGACTTTCCGAGAACTTCCACACCACCACCGAACCGACCGCATCCCTTCCCAAATCACCCGCGGATAAGGTCATCATGGCGCAGAACGTCGACTGGGTCAACCTCGTCGAGAACTGCCCCGCCGGCGATGGCTGGGGCCCCTCCGTCACCACCGACACCACCCTGAACGGCGTCCCCTATGCGCCCTTCTCTAAGGGCGACAAGTTGGGCCGCATGGCCGACTGGACGTCCGACGGCAAGGGCCAGGACGGCCGTGGTGGAAGGCAGCAATACAACCGCAACTACAGGGGTAAGCAGGCTCGATCCGTGGATGGTACGCCCAGACCGCTGATGATTTCCCAGACCAGCAAGTGTACGGCTCAAGCCACGCCGTCACCTTCAACGCACCTCCCGCCGAAGACGAGTCGTCCTTCTCCGTTGTCAGCAACGCACGCGACAGCACCAAGACCAGATACGGCCGTGGTGCCGTCTTCACCCGTGGCGGTCGCGGCGCCCGCGGCGGCCGAGGCGATGCTCGCGGCGGACGTCAACAGCCCGCCCGCGGCGGCGCGCAGGGAGGCCGTGGCGGCTACGGAGGATTCGACTCGCGCGGCGGAAGGGGCGGTGCCGGTGGACGCGGCGGCCGCCGCTTCGGCTGGAAGGACTACGACAAGCCGACCCGCAACCGTGACGCCAGCATCAACATCCGCCCCGACTGGAAGATGCTCGAGGAGATCGACTTCAACCGCCTGGCCAAGCTCAACCTCGAGACGGACGAGGGCGAGGACGTCGACAGCTATGGCTTCCTCTACTACTACGACCGCTCGTACGATAAGGCGCCCGTCAAGAACGCCGAGAAGAAGCTCACGGCCATCGACCGTGCCGCCTACAACGTCACGACTTCGTCGGACCCCGTCATCCAGGAGCTCGCCGAGAAGGACGAGGCCCAGATCTTCGCCACCGACAGCATTCTCTCCATGATCATGTGCGCGCCGCGCTCCGTCTACTCGTGGGATGTCGTCATTGTCCGCCAGGGCAACAAGATCTTCCTTGACAAGCGCGATAACGCCGCGCTCGACATGGTCACCGTCAACGAGAACGCGGCCGATGCGCCCCTCGAGGCCTCGGAGGGCAGCAAGGACACCGTCAACCAGCCCGCCGCCCTGGCCGAGGAGGCCACCTACATCAACCACAACTTTGCCAACCAGGTCGTGCTCGAGGGCAACTCCAAGGTCGAGATGCCCAACAGCAACCCCTTCTACAACGCCTCGGAGGACACCGACCCCCCCGCCTCCAAGGCCTACAAGTACCGCCGCTTCGACCTGTCCACCAGCGACGAGGAGCCCGTGCACCTCATCGTCAGGACCGAGGTCGACGCCGTGCAGAAGAACGCCATCTCCGGCGAGGACCAGTTCATGACCGTCAAGGCGCTCAACGAATTCGACTCCAAGGCACAGGGCAGCGGTGGCGCCCTCGACTGGCGCCAGAAGCTCGTCAGCCAGCGCGGTGCCGTCGTCGCGACCGAGATGAAGAACAACTCGTGCAAGCTGGCCAGGTGGACGGTGCAGAGCATCCTCGCCAAGTCGGACGTCATGAAGCTCGGGTGAGTTGCGCCCCGTCCCCCTCTCACGTGTGAACCTCTGCTAACATGCCCATCAGCTTCGTCTCCCGTGTCAACCCCCGCTCCAACGACAAGCACGTCGTCCTCGGCGTTGTCGGCTGGAAGCCCCGCGACTTCGCCTCGCAGATGAACCTCTCGCTGTCCAACGGCTGGGGCATCGTCCGCACCATCGCCGACATGATCCTCGCGCGCGAGGAGGGCAAGTACATCCTCGTCAAGGACCCCAACAAGGCGATGCTGCGCCTGTACCAGATCCCCAGCGGCAGCCTCGACGAGGATGACGAGGAGGAGGAGGGCGTCGCCGAGGAGGAGGAGGCGGAGGAGTAGGCGGCTGCTGCGTACCGGGAGGACCATGGCGTAATTATCACGACTCAACGGTGGGACGGCAAGCGAGGCATCCGGGCGGTGGCTTGCGGGTCTCTTTCCCTCACCCCTTTTTTGCCCTGCGGAGGCAGAATTTGTATGAGTCTTTAGGGGTAGGCACGTATAGAGGTTGCATCATAGGCATCATGATCAAAAGTCGATGATTTGAGCTGTTACTCTCGAGACGCGGAGGCCGCCGTCGCGACTCCACGGCTGTATCTTGACCGCGCGGAAATGAAGTGAGGCATCGTTGAACGTTTCATTCTCATGATATCTTTTTCCTAACCCTGGCTCTACATGCAGTAGAAAAGAACAAAAATTGTATGAATTCCCTCCCAACGCCAATCCGGGACAAACCTCCCTGCCCATGCGAAGAAGGCAAATCCTCCTGGTCGTAGCTTCTCTCGTTATCTCCCACCGGCTCGAAATGCGGCCCTTCCCTCCTCAGAAGCGCTCCTTCATCCGCGCGGCGACGGTCCGCAGGTTGCCGTACACCTTGGACGGCGGCTTGCCGAGGATGAGTGAGACGATGGACTCGCGGGCCAGCGCGATGTTCTTGAAGGAGCCGAGGATGTGTATGCGCGTGTCGGCGAGGACGATGCGCGTGCGCGAGGCGTTTTCGATGGCGAACTGGCAAGATGTTAGTTTCCTTCCTGTGACACACACACCACGGCAGGGCGGGGGGAAGGACGTACCTTGACCTTGCCGCCGGAACCGGCGATACGCGCGACGGCTCTTGTTTGCGCGTTGTCGCCCATGACCTGCCTGACGTCCTTGATCTCGAAGGTCTCGACTGGGACCGTGTTAGCGAACTCGTTCCGCGCTCTGAGGACGAGGAGAGGGGATGAACGTACTGTACAGGTCGTCCAGCCGCAGCAGGGCGATGGCGTCGTCGACGTCGAAGCCCAGGGTGAAGGCGCGGACAAAGTCCTCGCCCTTTTGCAGGGCGCTGTCGTCGAGGGTGGCCTTGGAGGTGCGGAGCTCGACGGACTTGCGGCGCGGGTTCATGCGGACCTGAAGCTTGAGGTGGTCGACGAGGGGCGTGTAGATGTTGATCCAGTTGGTCTTGAGGGGCGTGAAGCGGTGCGGGGGGATGGGCACCTTGCGGGTTTGGACTTCTTTGGAGGTGGACTGAAGGGGGGGACATGGTTGTAAGTCACAGTGTTGACGAAGGCCTCGAAGGGGAGTGGGAGAAGGAGGAGGGGGGGGCCTTACGACGTCGTGACCGGGGGCGAAGCGGGGACGGTTCTCCTCGTCGATGACCATATCGGGAGCCTCTTCATCGTGGGGCACTTTTTGCAGGATGAGGTCGGCGTCTGAGGGGAGATCGGGGGCGTCGAGGAGGAGTTCTTCGTCGTTGGCATCGGGGAGGGGGACGGTTGATGGCGGGGTATCGTCCACCAGTTTGAGGGCGGTCGGCGCAGGCATGGTGGCGGTGGCTCGGGGGGTTGGATTGAATCTGCGGTCGGTACGAGGCGAGCAGAAGTGTCAAGGCCAGAGAAGGTGTCGTCAAGAATATCGTCGCAGCGTTCGTCGTGTCGTCAGCTTTGTCGAGTGCAAATGCAGACGCTAGATCAGACCCTGACCGCCCAGTGGAGGCCCAAGATCTTTGCTGTGGGATTATCATTATCGCCGCACTCCCAAAATTTTGTGTCGCCTTATCGATAAGGGGCACGAGCCACACCCGCCCCCCCGGACAAAGGGCCTGGCTCCTCCCCTTGGGTGAAAGACTTTCATGTGGCAGAGCCCGAGCACCTCATACCTAAGGTACATGCCATATGCAGCCAGCTGCAAAGAGCCAAGGCCCTTGCTCGCCTATTCATGCTGCACCCGTAGCGCGTCATGGACGCTTGACCTGCCTACCACCTGCCTTGCCTTTCCTGTCTGCTCGGAACCGGATCTGCATGAGCAACCCCCTCCAATGCAAATGCCCTCCTTCTAGGCGATACTCCTCAATCCGGAGCCCTGCTTCGCGCCCGATTAGCCATTCGTTTTGAAGTCTGTTCTCGAATCGCCATGCGCTGAAGACATGTCGAAGTTGTCGGTTCCTCTTGGGCGCCGCTTTTTCTCTTCAGTACTCGACCCAGCATCGTCGGCGCCCTGCTTCCACAGTCCAGCAAGGGCTGCTGTCGCCAGCCTTCGTGCTGCTCAGGCAACGGGTTACACCCCGAAATCTTCTTCTCGACGATCGATACATACTCAGCGCCCTTGTGCGCAGTCCTCCGGACCGAACGGAGCTAATACGAAGAGGAGTTTTACCAGCAGTGGTTTGCTCCTGATCGGCTTCACCACCAATGCTTCCCCTCCCGCCCCGAGCGCGGTAGCAGCGCCCTGCAATGGCGCCGCCGAGACAACGTCCGGGACACTACTCGGGCACTCCAAGATCCAGCAACTCGCACGCCTAGCATGGCACCGGGGAATACACACCGATGCCAGGAGGGGAGGCAGCGTCGTGAGCAAGAGACACAGTAGCTCCAAGAGCGGCGATAAGGACGTGGACAACAAGAACACCGCATCCCAACCTACCAAACATGATAGCCCCAAAAACCCCGATCCCAACAAGCCGGCTGCCCCGGACCACCATCACGATGATCCCGAGTCCATCACCACGACCATGTCGAAATACCTACACATGCCCAAGATGCCGCACAGGCCGACAAGGGAAGAGCTGCTGGCCGCGGCCAACGGCTTCTGGGAACGCTTCGGCGTCCGCTTCAAATGGGCGTCCATACGGAGCATGCGGCCGTGGAACATCGACGAGTGGGGTGCTTTCGTGTCCTGGTTCCTCTTTGGGCACCTGGTCTGGATTCTCGTCGGCACCACCACCTTTGTTTCGCTGTGCATTCTGTCCATCAACACGGTGGTTGCGCAAGGTAAGCTCAAATTGCAGAACTGAAGGCCAGCGGCGACTGACACGGGCTTCTTAGAAACACTGGCCCGATGGGTCGGAGACTCCCTGACCGAATCAGCCGGCGTCACAGTCGTCTTCGAGTCCGCCATTGTCCCTAAGTGGAACGACGGCGTGATCTCCTTCCGAAACGTCTTTGTCTCGCGTCGCCCCGGACAGATCAAGTCTTCCGTGAGCAAGGGCTCATCCACCAGCGCGGCAGCTGTGGCGGCCGCCGGCCGTCACCATGAACATGACGCCGAGGCGACCCCGGAAGACGACGGCAACTACACCCAGTTTGACGTTACCATCGCCAACGTCAACGTCACTCTATCATTCTTGAAGTGGTGGAACGGCAAGGGCTTCCTGCAGGATGTCGAGGTCAAGGGCGTCCGTGGCGTTGTGGACCGTACGTCGGTTTACTGGTCAGACGAGGCTGTTGACCCCCTTTCCTACAGGCATGAGCACCAGCCGGGCGATTTCGAAATCGACTCGTTCAAGCTCGAGGACGTGCTTGTTACCGTTCACCAGCCAGGAGGCTTCCGCCCCTTTTCAGTTAGCATCTTCTCGGCTGAGCTGCCGCAACTGCGAAAACAGTGGCTCTTCTACGACTTCCTTTCCGCGACACACATGTCAGGCTCTTACGACGGTTCGCTGTTCACGATACATCCACGACAGGTGCACGGTGCCATGGCAGGCGACAACCGCGATCTAGAGGAAAGCATGGGCGACAAGGATGTGTGGAAGAAGTTCAGCCGTCTCCGCATCGACGGTATGAAGCTGGATCACTTGAACAGAGGCGTTGATGGCCCCTTCGGCTGGATTTACGAGGGCAACGTTGATATTGTGGCGGACGTCATGTTCCCGGCCGACGCTGACGAGGGCATCACCAAGGTCATGTCCGACTTTTACGACCAGCTTGAAGAAGTGGTCATCTCGAACCGCCTCCGCCTGCTTCAAAGGGACATCGCCTCCGACCCCCTGACGCCCGAGGGCGGCCAGTCCGGTTCCGGCTCGTGGTTCAACATTTCGACCACCGGCTCCTCCCCAACAGAGGACCAATCCACCTCCTCGGGCGACTCGGAAGACGACCGCCGCTACCTGATCATGGACCTCCGCATCCACATGAACGACGTCAAGGCCGCCGTGCCCCTCTTCACGAACCACATGTCCTACATCAACCAGGCCCTCGTCCGCCCCATCGTGGCGTACATCAACGCCAAGAAGACTTACATCCCCATCTCCTGCCGCATCGTCAAGCGCGCCTCCGACTTTGACGGCTCCTGGACCGTCTTCGATTGCGGCCTCATGGACGACCTCTCCGCCGAGACGTATGAGGCGTTTGCGCGCGACGTCGAGAACCAGCAGAGCCGCGTGAGGAGGCTGAGGAAGGTGGGCTTCTGGACGCTGAGTCTGGCGGTGCACGCCCTGTTCATGGGCATGGCGGGGAATGTTGTCTGATACCTTGTGATTCTACGTGTGTGCGGACCCTTTTATGTGCTTATCATCCTCTCTCATTCTCCCCTCAACAAGCGACCAAGCATGCACTGGTGGTGTCGTGGATATACGGCGGGGCGGCAACGGGGAACGGGCACGCCGGGATCAGGGGCTGGGGGCTGGGGCGTTCTTTGGATTTTATTTTGCGGGCTGAGGATGACTTGGATGTGTATGGATAGATAGGGGCGGCGGGAATATACCAAGTGATACCCCTTTACATCTGCTTCTGTTGCTGCTGGTGTTTGTCTTGGATGGTCCTATAGGACACTGGACCGGGCTCGGTGACCGGAAATGATTGGAGCTTTGACGAGGTTATGAAGAGTTGGAAGTGAGCTCCCCGGCCTACCCTAGCGTTTTGATATCGATGTTGTGTCTGGGCAGCAGATACAACCTTCCTCGGCAACGTCATTGGGGATCTCTTGCAATTCACACGGGAGGCGATCAATGTAAAGGATAGCTCGGGGCGGGCTTGCGCGAGCACCTGTAGTTATGGTTGGAAGTGCCGGTAAGACATTCCGCCTTGTCGCAAGTGTTGCTCAAGCGGACTTTGTCAGTCGGAGGAGCAGTAGCTGTGCATTCAGGGCAAGGCATCAGATTACACGCTGATGCCTAGACAGACTCGATATGGAGATGTTTGCCGAGGACCGGGACACCCCCCTTGACCAGCTTCGTCCTGTTCGTCTCGGATCTGGCAGCACTGAGGAATACGGTACCAGCGGACATGTTCTCAGCCTTCTTGATGACACTTTGCCCCGGAATAGCATCGCCAAACATGGCACGCGAGCCTCAAGTTCGTTCGTTTCATATCCTTGATTGATAGAATAATCTACTGTGTAAACCACCTATCCCTGTTCATTACCAGCCGTCCGAGGACAGCCTATGTAACCATAGTGAACGTCCCGTGCCTGATTTTGGGTAAACCAGAGTGCCCCATCCTTCATGCTCGCCACTTGGCGCATGAACCTGTAAAACGGACCAAATAGACCACCGCTTCGGATGTCCCCTGCTACTACTGCTGCCGCCACTGAGCGACGGCTGTAAACGCCTCCCGCGGTCAACCGCCGACGTCCTCTGACCCCTCGCGAAGTCCAGACCTCCTTATTGTCTTTCCTCCCGGCGTGGCGCGGGGGAGGAAGCACACGTGGGCAGCGACGCCGGAGTACGGGTGATTTCGATTAAGTCGCTTGCTGCGTGGTGTGTTGCGTAGTAAGAAGCCCGCGGCGGGTAGGCAGAGCCGCGGGCCATACTGGCGGAGGCGCTCGGGGCGGGGCGCCGAGGTGGGAGGAAAAGAGCTGAAACCTTGAGCAACCCTTTCACATAAAGTCGTCACTGTTGCTGGGGTCAGTACGGAGCTGGTAGTTTGAGCATCGGCAGGCCACTTACTCTCCGAAGCCGTCGTCATC
This sequence comes from Verticillium isaacii, assembly GCA_002851775.1. Classification (NCBI taxonomy): domain Eukaryota; kingdom Fungi; phylum Ascomycota; class Sordariomycetes; order Glomerellales; family Plectosphaerellaceae; genus Verticillium; species Verticillium isaacii. The sequence goes on along the minus strand of NMXN01000007.1, from coordinate 1,249,112 downwards.
GTATGTCTTGGTGTCGATGACATCAGCCCTGCTGGCAACCAGCGAGGTCTTGTTCTTGGAAGCCTTGCTCTTCTTGCCGCCGCCCTGGGCAGCCTTCTCCTCCTTCATCCTCTCGTTGCTGAGAGCAGTGAGAGTGGAGGCAACCTTCTTGACCTGATCACTGGGAAGGTCCTTGGCCAGCTGCTTGGCAAACTCCTGGAGGAAGAGGGCGTAGTGAGCCTTCTTGTGGTGGGCACCAATGATGGGCACCAGGGTGTTGCGAAGGTTCTCGAACTGGGTCTTGGTGGTGGGCTTGAAGAGGGGCAGCTCAGCAATGTTGACGGTGCGGGTAGGGTCGGTAGGGTCGATGGCGACGGCCGTGCCGGCGGTGGTAGCCTTGCGGCCGGCGGGAACGGTGCCGACGTCGCCGAAGAGGTCCTGGGCGTGCTTCATGTCGGAATCCTTCTCGGTGCGGCGGAGACGCTCGCGCTTCTCGGCCTCGGTCTCCTCCTCATCGCTGGAGTCGCCCTCGGCGAGCTCGGCAGCGCGAGCCTCCTGGCGCTCCTTGATGCGCTGGGCCTTGGACTTCTTGTTGGCCTTGGCTTCGGCCTCAGCAGCGAGCTTGGCGGCTTCGGCCTTCTTCGCCTTCTCGCGCTCTACCTCGGAGTCCTCGGCAGCATCCCAAGACTCGAGAACCTGGGCAGAGGTCAGCAAATGGGACGCTTGATGATAGATGGAGGGGAAGGGCAAGTCGTACGTCACTGTCCTCGCCTTCCTCGTCGTCAAACTTGCGACGGGCGGCACCGGCGGGGGGGGAGGACGGCGGGGTGGTGCTGCTGTCGCTCTCCTCGTCTTCTGCAGTGGCGAAGGGCGGTCAGCCATATCCAGAAGGGAGCGTCAGGGCGCTGATGTCCATCGCAGAGGCGGTTGCGCCGTCCCCACCGAGAGGGGGACAGGACAGCATTTTGCCGCGGGCTGGAGGAATTTGTGTGTGCGCGCGACGCCGGTGGTGATGGACTTACCCCACTGTCTGGCAGGCATGATGTCAGATTTGGCTCGTTCGGGTTGGGAGCGTGGTCGAAGGTGGTTTCGTTTGGCAGGGGGAGGCTTGGAAGAGCTGGTGATGGTTGGAAGACGAAAATTTGTTGTAGTGGGAAAAGTTGGGAGAGGGTGAAAGTTAGGTTTCGGGTTTGGCCTTCGGAGGGCGAAAGGGGGAGAGGGAGAAGGTGGGAATGGGCGTTTGGGGAGGGAGGGTCCGTCCGGGCTGGGCTTGGGCTGGACGCTGGAACTGGACACTGAACGAAAGGGCAGCGACGGGAACGAGCCGGAAAGAGCGCGCCACACGCCCCCCGCTCACCCCCAAGATTCAGGGCAGTCGCTCCCTGATTACGACCGACGGCTGCAGCTGAAAGAAAGCAATTTCCTGCTGATGTGAGTGCGCGTCAACGAGGCCAACGAGCGATCGGGATTCATCGACAGGTTTCACTTTCAGACCAGGTATTCTTTTCCTCGTGGTCCGAGTCCTGGTTATGCCATGCCGCGTCATGTCTCCCATTTTGTGCCTGCCTGTGCTATGGCTGCATGGGATCGCGTTGCACACTGCGTTGAGTCTTACACACGGCGTTGTGCGGTAATGTAGTGAGCACCAGCCGCGGCCTACGAACACCATACGAACCTGCACGTTGTTGACCCGCCAGCGCGACCGGACCTGAGCACCACCCACGATAGCGGTGGTGGAAAGAATGGAGGGGCACCCGGGAACGCATCACCAACACCAAAGAATCATACCTGCCCACCCTGCCCCTCGTCCCAAGTCCGAAGTGGAAAGGCAAAACAAAGTGCCCGCGGGGTTTTCTGTTTTCTGCCATGGTCGGAGGGGGAGGTGCGGCTGTCCATTTCGATACCCACTACGTCACCTCGGCCGGGCTGGTGCCCCTCGCGTCCGGCCCCCCCTCGCCCCTCTGACCCCTCGATGAACGAATTTGTCCTGTTTTTTTTCTCTGCGCGATGACCGGTTTGCATGTGCCTCTGGGCCGGGCTGGTTTGTGCACGCGGGCGGGCTGGTGGGCTGCAGGAAGGCGACCGGGCTCCACAGGCCAGGCACGCTTGCGCTCGATTGCTTGCATAGGCCGCTTTTATCCTACCGGTTGTGCGGGTTGGCCCATGGGAGCGCGTTCGCAGGAGGGCACGGGGAAGACAGCGGTTTGGGGGATGGTGCACGATCTATGGTGTTTTGGCACTTTTCAGCATTCTTTTCACTATTCACTATCCTGTACGTCCCGTCCTGCCTGCCCTGCCCTGCCTCAACCGCAGGCCCAACCCGTCTGTGTTGCTGCCTGAGACTGGCCCTGTTGAGGCCAAATCCCACCCGTTCAGTGACTCACAGACCCGAGCTCGGACCAGCCACTCCACACTGCTGATTGCGCTGCAGGTCCCCATCTATAAATGCCACTACACCCCCCACCCCTTCTTGCCCTTCTTTTCCTTTTCTCTTCTTCATCTGAGTGCAAGGGCTTTACGCGTATCAGTGAGGATTCGTCCGAGATCGTGTTTTTGCTAGTTGAAAACTATAACTATGACCACTCCTAGTTGGCTTCGGCTGGCTAGGGAATTTTTGACACCCGAACCTTCTGATGGAGATTTTTCAACTTTCATTGCTTGCGGTCTGCGGACCGTGGTGAAGAAGGTGGTGCCTCTTAACCTCCATCTGGAGGCTGACGCGACAAGCTGAAAATAAAAAACACGGCACATTAGATGACCAACCATCGTAATGATCCCCCAAACGGTCGCTCCTATTTTGGTCTGCACGGTCAGCCTCATTGCTACGCCGAATTGAACCTTCAACATCATCGCCACGTGCTTCTTGAAGTCCCGCCGACGGAACGAAGCGAGCTGTCAGCCAGGTACCCTGCAAGCCGCCCGGTCATGCTCTGGAAAATGGGAGGATGCGAATACGGCCGATGCATGTTCCCGTTCCCGTCCTTCGTAATGCCAAACCATACGATGCCATCTATCGCTCCGAACCGTCTCGGAGCCAACACATCAGTTCCACAGAGAGGACCCGTTGCTCCTATTTGCGCTGATTGACAAAGCCTTCCAGATCTCGTCGTCCCGATTCGAACCGCCAAAAGCCCAGCGCCTCAAACCCCGAGCCAGCCCGGCGTCTGGCAAACATTCCCTCGTAAATCCCCCGCCCAATCATCACGCACGAAAATGCAGCGGGAACCTCTCCCTCTTCCTCTGTCCCGGCACATCCCGACAAAACAGTCATCACCACCAAGGCTGAACAACCACGGCCACTCCACGGCGACTGCCCAGGCTCTGTTGTTCCCGTGCTCGTTCGTAATGAGGCCGCGCCCTGCTGGGGCATTGCGTCGGGGTCTGAAAACTCGATTTCGCAGCTTGCTGACCCGGTCTCTCTTCGTACCGCGTTCCTGGATGCTCCAGCGATGTTCCGTAGATGGAGTCGTGGCGCCATGTGACCCCATCCGCCTGAGTCTTGCTGGTCTTGGGTAGGACAGGTTCGCGGATGATGGGTTCGCATATAAGTCCTTGAGCCTCCTCAGGCATCGCATAGTCTCTAGCCTGGTACAGACCATCCAGACTTGCATCATCTATCTGTTACAGCCAACCAATTGCCTGACGTATCGACCAAACACCACATCGCACACCATCACCACCATCCCCATGATCTCAACGAGGACCTCCACCAAGCTCTGCGCCCCCAGACAAGCCGCCCAGCTCGCGAGAGCTGCGGCCCTCTCCAGCAGCAGCCATGTCTCCCTCCTCAGCTACCCTGCCACCCTCCGAACAACAACTCTCTACCATCCCGCCTCGCAGCGCGCCTTCTCCGGCACGCCCGCCTCCCGCCTCCGGGACTTCTTCCCCGCCAAGGAGACGGAGCAGATCCGCAAGACGGCCCCGGCGTGGCCGCACGAGGGCTACTCCGAGCAGGACATGCTCTCCGTCGTGCCCGGCCACCGCGCGCCCGAGACGTGGGGTGACTGGGTCGCGTGGAAGTTTGTGCGCATCGCGCGATGGTCCATGGACCGCGCGACGGGGCTGAAGCCCGACCAGCAGGTCGACAAGAAGAACCCCACGACCGCCGTGGTGGCCAGCAAGCCGCTGACGGAGGCGCAGTGGCTGGTCCGCTTTGTGTTCCTCGAGAGCATCGCAGGAGGTACGTCCATGCCCCTTTTCTCGCCCCCACTCACGAGGCCATCGCCGGCTCACACCGTCTAGTCCCGGGCATGGTCGCCGGCATGCTGCGCCATCTCGGCAGCATCCGCCGCATGAAGCGCGACAACGGCTGGATCGAGACGCTGCTCGAGGAGTCGTACAACGAGCGCATGCACCTGCTCACCTTCATGAAGATGTCCGAGCCGGGCTGGTTCATGAAGGTCATGCTCATCGGCGCCCAGGGCGTCTTCTTCAACGGCATGTTCCTGTCGTACCTCATCTCACCCAAGATCACCCACCGCTTCGTGGGCTACCTCGAGGAGGAGGCCGTACACACGTACACGCGCTGCATCCACGAGATCGAGCAGGGGCTGCTGCCAAAGTGGTCTGATCCCGCCTTCAACATCCCGGACCTGGCCGTGCAGTACTGGAACATCCCCGAGGGAAAGAGGACGATGCGCGACCTCATCCTCTACATCAGAGCCGATGGTGAGTGACACCCTGCCACGGTTGGCCCGAGGCTTCATGACTGACGAGTTTGCAGAGGCTGTTCACCGCGGCGTCAACCACACGCTGGGAAACCTCAACCAGAACGAAGACCCGAACCCTTTCACGAGCGAGTACAAGGACGGCCACAAGCCGGCTGCTGCCCTCAAGCCTGCGGGCTTTGAGAGGGCCGAGGTCATCTAGACAGCCGCCGGCCTTTTTTCTTTTGTGAGCAGTGAAAAGAAGAGAAGAAGTGTAAGAGATAGACGATGATACCATAGACCAGGGGTGTTGTTTTGGGGAGGGAGGGCGTTGGTGTTGGACATTCCCTCCTCTCTGTACAATATTTACGAGCCGCCATCCGATGTTTGATGGCCATGACAATAGCATTTTCATGACCCTTCCGGTCTTTCAAGCTTTCAGCTATTTTTACTTGGTTCACACGACACGACGCGAAGCAGCGTGACCGACCCGATAATGTTGTCTCGACGCGCGGATGAGGTGGCATCGCACTGCCCTACATGCAAGTGCCGGCATCGAGATTCGTCCGGCACGTTGCCGGCTGCGACTAGAACATGGATGCCAAGAGGCAAGGCATACTTGCCAACTTTTGTTCATCATGTCTCCGTTTCGAATTGTCGATTGGCGTGTACATGATGAGAGCCGTGACGCCGGGGGTTGGGGTTCTCCACGGAGCTTCAGGCCCAGACGCGAAGATCCCCCGGAGGGATCGACAGAGAGGTCTTCGCGGCTGCACTGCCCGAGAGCTTCAGGGGGGCAAGGCGGTCTGGGTCGAGCGAAGAGCTTGTCGTCACTCCCTAGGCCGGCGAATTGCAGCTGCCCTTACAGGTGATGCGAGAGACAACTGGAACAGGGGCGAGAAGAATCCGGCCCGGGGCGCGTCCCGAGAGGTGAATCGGCCGTCGACGCGCCACTTCTACCCCACGACGGGGCCTGGCTTGAGTTCTATAAATAAGTCTATGGCAGCCAGGTGGTCGTGGATAGCTTCAGGCGACATGCGGACCCCGCCACACGCCATGCCATGTCATGTCATGTCGTCCATCTCCCGAGGGGGCCGTGTGGAGCCTCGTTGGACGGCCGAATCATGCAGCACGATAGCATGCCTGAAACGCGAAGGTTGTATCGAAACAAGCTTAAGTTGTCTTGGCCCGGCCGTTGCGGGCTGAAAGAAGCTTGACGACGATGATGCGGGAAGAGGGGTTCTTTGGGTCCCAGGGCCTGGGGTGGGATGCTTGGTGTGAACTGCGCGCCGGGGTATTGGGGCGGTCGTAATGAGGTACGTCGCCCGGCCGCGAATGCTGGGGCAGTGCAGACTTTTGGCGATTTGGGTCGGCGTGCTACCTATCAGTGGCAGCCAGCTGCTTGGATCTGATCGGGGGAAAGCGGTGTGCGGCGTCGAGGGACGTCAGTCAGATAATGGGCATCCCACGTCGCAGATACGCGGAAGTAGGGCTGCAGTGAGGAGATGCTTTGAGGGTTTCCTTGGTCTGCCGAGGGGATGCTGATGTGGACCAGTTAGGAGCGGTCATGCCACCCCTGTTTCGAGAGTCGCTTGCCGCAGAAGGAGATGTTAGATGTAGATGGGCTGCCGAGCGAAGTACCGTGTCCCGGTAGACCGTGTCCAGGACGGTGAGCGCCATGATCTTGCTCGCAAAGCCCGTAACGTTTGATGAGCCCTCGGATGGCGCTACTTAGCCGGGTCGCAGACTTGCTGCCCAGTGTGGGAGAGACAGACGTCAAGCAGGGATGGGTAGCGCATCTTGACCGGACTGGAGTGTCGAAGCCAAGGAAGGACTGTGCCTCCCACGCTGTGCATAGTACTGGGCAGGGAAGGGGAATGGTTAAGATGGGCATCTGTGATGTACCGGAGGTGCCACCTGCATCGGACAGTGGACACTACTATGGCGGACCTGACGGGAGGTCACCTCGCCATCATGTGACGCCATGCCGGGCGTCAGTCAGCAGGTAGCAGGCAGCAGCCACAAGCAAAACGTGAAGCAAGCGCGGGAGGGGGTGCGTGGTTCGGTGGGAGGGCAAACGATGGGCGCCAGAAGTAGGTACATCCACCGAGCCCCTCCGGTTGTTCTTGCCTCACCGGACGGTCGATGCCTCGGGCGTCGACCCCCGAGTGCCAACTGCCAGGCGCTATGGGCGCCAAGACCATGCACTGGTGCAGGTCAATCTCACGCCCCAAAGTCAAAGTGATCGTCCTCCTTAACCCCAAGGGCGGGTTCACAGTCAGGTCCACCAGCCAGTCAGTGAGATGCGCCTGCCGAAAGCGCGGAGGCAGCCCATGCCCATGTCCACGTCCACGCCCATGCCCGCCAATGCCCAGGCCCATGCCCGCCCACTCGCTCACATCCATCGCGCTCACGAAGATGAAGCGCCCGACGGCGTGACAGCACCAGCACCAGCACCAGCAACAGCATCAGAGATCCCCACTCTTGCATCTCATCTCATCTCAGCTGCATCTCATCTCGTCTCTCGCCCTTCCACCGCCGTCAAGTGCCTCTCCCGCGCGCCGAGAAAGACGTGTGCTGCCAATTTTGTTCCCCTCTAGTGATTGATTGCCCTTTCCGGGCCAGCCTCACGTTCACCTGCTTCATCCCTGCCGCGGGCGACCTAGTCAACGAACCACCTTGGTCGCAGCCCATCTTCCCCTTCCCCATCCATCCGGCCACAAGTCACGAGTGCGTGCCCGTTCACGCCCAAGGCCAACGCAACACCCCGCGCTTATTGCTTCTTCTTCCTCTTCTCCTTCTCCCTTCGTCTTCTGCCTTTCATCCCTGGCCGGGTAACGTCAGCGTCAGAACAGGTGTTACAGCTAAGACAGAATCTATCCTCAATCTATTTGCGATTATCTGTACGCATTGACACGGCACAAGCTTCATCACACCAGCCACTACCGCAGCTCAAGAGCTCATCTACCTCTGGGGCCATACGTTCTTGGCATCACTACTAGCCCGAGTCAATCCGGTCCGAAGCACGCAGCTGTATTTCGACGTCCACAAACACCTCGCCGCGATACCTGCAGCCAGGCGCATCGCCCAGGCAAGCTACCGTTTCCCCAAAAGTGTACATTCCTTCAGATCCGGCCGTCGACACAAATTCCTGAGGGGAAAAGCGACCACCCAAGGTACCTCCGTCTCTCAAACGTCTGCACAGCCTTGTGGGCACCATCCACTTTGGGAACCGGCGCACACTGCAACAGCAAACCAGCAGGGAGAGGTGACGGTGAGAAACGGGTGGAACCCCCCCCCCCCCCCTTCTCCTCCTCAGGCCATCCCGACCACTCGCCCGCCCAGTCCTGTCGCTGTTTAGGTTCGTTCACTGCGACCAGCACAATCATCAGGCGCCAACACAACCAGGCTTGCTGCACCACGTCCTCCAGACGCAGCACCAAGTATCCCAACCGGCGAGTTCCCCAAATCCGCTCAAAGTCGCCCGGCCGCCGCCCGCTTCGCTTCGCTTCGTCTCGTCTAGGCCTGTCTCAACTCGTCTCGTCTCATCCGTCCCCCCCCCCCCCCNCCCCCCCCGCCATTCCCCTCCCCCAACTCACCGACGAAGCCAGTCACACACATTTCCCGAATCTCTCCCTCGCAAAGCACCCGACCGCTGGCGTCCCAACACCTGTCTCAAGACGAGCAGACCGGAGAGCGTCCTCTGACTCGACTTGGCTTCACAGCGTCCACCAAAGCTCCCAATCGACCTATCACAGGCCGATCGCAAGAGCACGCGCGCCAAGGTGCCCCCCCAACCCCAGCCAGCGCTGCCCACTCGACTCGCCTAAGCACAGCCCCAGGGCGGTGCCGTCCCTGAAAGGCTGACTGCCAAACTGCCTCGCACCGCAACTTACTTTGTTTCTAAAGACAGCAACATCGCGCAACGACGCTCCTGGACCTGACGTACTCACGACACGTCCCAGCCATGGATCAGCAAGCTCAACATCGCGGGCGGTCCCCGTCCGCCGGCCACCAACAGCAGCCTCATATAAAACAACAGCACTCTCCGTCCCCCGCTCCGTACCCGGCCCCAAATGAGCCCTCCATCGGTCTCGGTCTCGGTCTCGACCAATCTGCCACCCAACCCTTCGCCGGAGCTCCCACCTCCTCCAATCCCGACTTCACGGCCTTCAATAACAGCAGTAGCTTCCTGAACAGCCAACAGCCTAGTCAGTCTTTCGGCCAGGCCAACCTGAACGACCCCGCAGCCTTCGCCGCCAATCAGGGCAACCAGGCCTTCCTCGATCCGACCTTCGCCGGCAGCGACTTCTCTCTGTTTCCTCCCGCCAACAGCCCAGGCCAAGGAGACCACTTCAATTCTCCTCTCTTCGATCCGAGCCTCAATCCCACCGACATGAGCACCATGGCTATGCCCCAAAGCCATCACTCTCCCACGCCGCCCCATCTCTTCAACCCTGACCCTCACCAACCCGGGTCGGCGCATCATTCCCCCTCCTTCAACCAGCACCAGTTCTCGTCCCCTCCTGCGAGCCACTCGAGGCATGCTTCCCTTGGGCCGGAAGCAGCTCTTCTCCCTAACCAGATGAGCGACTGGACCCAGCCGCAGTTCCAGGGCCACAGGAGGAGCCCGTCTGCACACTCCGATGTCTCGTCAGCCGCGCCGTCGCCGAACCTCGTCAGCTCCGACAGCTTCGAGGCCATCGGCAACCACTCACCGATGCAGCGCCCTACCGACCCTGCCCTCTACTCCCAGATGCAGGGGTTCGACAGCTTCACCATCTCCGACGCCGCCCACAGCAGTCCCAACCTCCAGTCGTCGCGAAGCCCTTCGCACAGCCCAGCCATGTCGCCTCGCATCCTACCCCAGTCTATGACCGACATCAACCAGCAACCGAACTACGGCATGGCCGGCCACAATGCCAGCTACAACGGCCTGCAGGCGTCTGAGGCTTTCCCTACGCTCCAGCAGCACGGTGGTCCTGAAATGCCGCAAATGGCACCAGCCATCAACATTGAGTTCGCTCCGACGGCGAGGCAGAACTCATTTGAGCCACCGAAACCACCCATGGACCAAGACTCTCTGACGCCACCTGAGCGAGGTAAGCAAGCACAGTTGCAGAGAAAGCCCGGGACGCAACTGACCATGATTGTAGGACGGCCGCGATCCCGTCCCCGTGCGGTTACGGACCCTTTCAACAGCGGCGGAAACGTCATTGTCGGGCGTCTCCACAGCAGCTCGGACGCATCTCTCTCTCCCCACATGAGTCCCGGCATGTCACCTCGATCAGATGCGGCGCGGTCGTTGTCGCCCCTTGACCGCCAGGGAATCAGCCCATCTAGGAGGCGTCAGTCAACCTCCGCAGTGCCCAACAACGTGATCGCCCTGAGATTAGCAGACCCGGAGTATCAGAATGCGCAAGACAGCGGCAACGCGAAGAGGGTTCAGAAGCACCCAGCGACGTTTCAGTGCAACTTGTGTCCCAAACGATTCACTCGCGCGTACAACCTAAGGTCTCATTTGAGGACGCACACGGACGAGAGGCCGTTCGTTTGCACCGTGTGTGGCAAGGCCTTTGCGCGTCAGCACGATCGGAAACGGCACGAAGGCCTGCACTCGGGCGAGAAGAAGTTCGTTTGCAAGGGCGACCTCAAAGCCGGAGGTCAGTGGGGTTGTGGGCGGCGCTTCGCCCGTGCCGACGCACTCGGGAGGCACTTCAGGTCGGAAGCGGGCCGGATTTGCATCAAGCCGCTGCTCGACGAGGAGATGGTGGAGAGGAACCGTGTCTGGCAGGAGCAGCGTATGCAGAACATGGCTCACAACATGTCTGCGCCTCAGATGGCGGGCATGGAGGCTCCTCCCGGTTACCCAATGGACCCCAACGGCCAATGGCTCCCGCAAGCGCTGCTCGTTCAATACCCCGCACTCGCGGGCATGAACTGGTCGGGCCAGGACGCCAACAGCGGCATGGAAGACGACCTCTCCGGGCGCTCCTCGTTCGACGCGAGCGACTACGAGGGCGAGGAGGGCGGGTACGTCAGCGGACCCGGCACTGGGTTCGGTGACGGAGGCGTAAGCCAGAACTTTGGCGAGGTGGGATACGCCAGCGACTACGGCGGTCGCTGAGTGCTTGTTGGTTTGCGTGTCTGCGTTACGTTGCGTTTGCATTTACGTTTACGGTCGCGTCTTCCGGCGTGGTCACGATGACCTTTTATCGATTTCTTGCGGGCTCCACCCGTTGACGCGGCTTTTGGCTCGCTTAACAAGTAACGACCAATCCTTTTCACTGCGATTTTCCTACCGGTACCTACGACTTGTCATTACCGTACCTTAGAACCCGGCGTTGTCTTGACTGGGGAGTGAAACAGGTCCTTGGGTGGGACAGAGGTACAACACATCCGAGAGGGCCGACTTGGTATCGGGCTCGGACATGCTGGATTCTGGACAATAGACCGCCTTGCTTCTACATAGATACCACGCTTGAATGAATATCATGTTGTCTTTCAGGCTCAGTGACGGTCGCGAGGCCCTGAGGAATGACGTCTGCCGGCATTTTGGGTGATTATTGGTCAGGCTTGGGGCTGATGGTATTCTTCACGCATCTCGGCCTCGGTGCAGCCACTCGGAGACAAAGCTATCCCATCCAAAATGCTGAACAGCTTCCTGCCAGTTGGGATGGGCGGACGGGGAAGGGGAGGCTTCGGACAAATTCTGCTGGCCCTGGCAGCGTGATCCTCTCGTCAAAAAGTCCGGATACGGCGTACCACAGACTCGTGTCGGCGTCTTCGGCTTTAACGTCATGGCCCGTCATGGATGCGGGGCAACCCCTGCCCCTCTTTCCCCTTCTTCGACCTGGGACCATGAAGACCCAAGCTTGGCATGTTGGCAAGCTCCGTTTTTGCTCTGCCAGACAGAGGTCCGCAAGACGATATTGCAGGAGACTTGATGGGCATCATTGGGATGTATCCAGAGCTCTGGAGTATCTCGATTGGGTTCTCGTCACCGCAGAACAACTGTTCTCATCCCGAGCGAGCCCCGGACCAGTGAAGATCGGCAGAAGCTTCTATTCGTCTCCCGAAAAAATAGATGCCGAACAGTACGTACATAGCGACGTCGTGTATGCTCCACTATGATAACGTTGGTGCCAAGGAACGACGTCTGAATCGATGATGTTCGACCGCCGCCCATGCCGCCCCAGAGCAAATGTGGATGGTGCCGGCACGTGTTCGGCGCATCACAGGCGGGGATGACTCTGTTTCTTCCTGGTTTCGGTGGATGATGCTTTGAAATCCCTTGGTTGGCCAACGTTATCTGGCGGCGGACTACAAAACAACTGCCGTCCCCGAGGCTCCTCTTGGTCGATTTCAGGCCATCACGAACTTGGAGCTACCCATTGAGCAGATATACACACCGCCATCATGCCCGCCAACCAAGCTGTCAAGACCATCACTGCGGGCAACGCCCAGGTTGTCGACGCCGACATCCCCAAGCTGCCTGCCGACGACTACATCCTCGTCAAGACGACGGCCGTCGCCATCAACCCTACCGACTGGAAGCATGTTGACCTGGCCGACAAGATGCCCTGCGAGGGCATCTGGGTGGGCTGCGACTACGCCGGCGTCGTCGAGGAAGTCGGCCCCGCCGTGACCAAGGACTTCAAGAAGGGCGACCGCATCTGCGGCCCCGTCAACGGATCCAACGGCCTGCGCGAGACGGACGGCAGCTTCGCGCGCTACATCGTCGTCAAGGGCGATCTGCAGATCAAGACGCCCGACAACATCAGCGACGAGGAGGCCGCCACCCTCGGCATCGCCGTCTCGACCATCGTGCGTCAGCCCCCTCTGCTTCCCAAACCCCCCTACTGTTTCCACGCGAGAGCTGCAGCTAACCTACAATCTCTTTGCTATAGGGCCAAGGCCTCTACCAGACCCTCAAGCTCCCCCTGCCTGACGCCCCCGCCGAGAAGCCCTTCCCCATCCTCATCTACGGCGGCAGCACGGCCATGGGCATCTCCGGCATCCAGTACGCCAAGCTTTCCGGCCTCACCGTCATCACCACGGCCTCCCCGCACAACTTCGACTACGTCAAGTCCCTCGGCGCCGACGCCGTCTTCGACTACAAGTCCCCCACCGTCGTCGACGACATCCACGCGTACACGAACGGCCAGCTGAAGCACGCCTGGGACTGCCAGTCCACCACCGAGTCGTCCGTCCTCGTGGCCAAGTGCCTCTCGGACGAGGGCGGCCACATCGCCACCCTCCTGCCCGTCGGCCGCAGCAAGGTCGCCGAGGTCAACGACAAGGTCAAGGTCGAGCTGAGCCTGTACTACACCATCTTCGGCGAGGAGTACACCTACTTCGGCACGCAGCCCGCCGTCCAGGAGAACTACGAGTTCGGCAAGCGCTTCTGGGAGCTCAGCCGCGGGCTGCTGGCCGAGGGCAAGATCAAGCCCATCCGCGTCATCAAGAACCGCGGCGGCGAGGGGCTCGAGGGCGTGCTCGTCGGGCTGAAGGAGATGAAGGAGGGCAAGGTGAGCGCCGGCAAGCTGGTGTACACCATTTGACTGCACGGCAGGGCAGAGGCGAAGCTGTAGTGGTGGCCGGAGGAGCTCGAGGTTTTGCGTACGATAGATTAGCAGAGTGTCGGGCCGAGACTCGACAAACGAATTAATGAACATGAGTACCCGTTTTGGTAGACTGCACCGTCGGCGAAACGCCTCATCTCGCGCTGCCCCCCTACCGGTTTGTCCTGGGCTGCTCGGATCTTTCCTTGCCCGCGTGGCGATCCGCCCTCCCGGCGGCTACGTCCTTGATGACCTTCCGGCAGATGTCCCGATGCGCATCCCTCATCTGCCCTTTCATCAGCGGCATGAGCATGCGGTTCCCCTGCAGCCTCAGCACCTCCACCATCTCCCAGTCCCCCTCGCCCCGGCCCTCGTCCTCATCCGCATCCGACCACTCCCCCAGCCCGCCGTGCGCCGTCCCCTCCAGCGGCCCGGATCCTCGCCTGCGCAGGGCGTACTCGGCCCAGAGCCGCACGCCGCAGGGCGCATCGGCTCTGATGCGCAAGCCGCCCGGTACGCTCTGGAACACGCCCGGGAAGGCGATCGGCGCGGTGACGGGGCCGACGACGGAAACGCGCTCGTGGATGCGGTAGGCGGCGATGCGGTCTGCGTCGGCGAGGAAGAAGGGGTCGTCGACGAGGGAGGCGAGCGGGACGGGGATCGGGTCCCAGGCGGTGACGAGCGGCTGGGCGCGGATGACGGGGGTGTGCTGGTGGAGCTGGGCGACGACGGCGGCGGGGGGGACGGAGGCTGGAAGGGGTGTGCGGAGGATGACCGTGTGAACGGCGGGCATGTGGGGCTAGGGGAGACTGGTGCTGACAGGAGCCCCGACTTTTTTCTTACTGGCACAGCTGTATTCTTGGATACGGTCAGCGACGATGCAGGGCAAGGACGGTGAGGGAGATGTCTGTGAGACACAGCGCGGCATGGCTATTTCAGTTGGGCTGGAGAGGGGGTTCTGGGACGTGGCGCGGGTGGTCAGCTTTCAGCGACAGCGCCCACTCATGGGAATCGGCACAGGTGGTCAGAACCTCGAATGAGATGGCTTTGTTCCCATGTGATATGCTTTCTACAGTGTGGGCGGGTGACCTGCAGGACAAAGGGACGCCCCGTGGTATGTATTGGAGGGAGCGGCGCGATGCCGTTTGTAGCCATGCTGAACAAGTTGGTGTGATGCCTGGAAGCCCAGCCAACTTATCGCTGCTCCAGCTTAAAACTAGCGTTCTCGAGTACGCTATGAATGCGAAGGCAATGATGTCAAGACCGCCTCGTTGCCAGAGTTCAGCCTCACCTGCTGGAGGCCATCTCGTTAACGACGAGTCGTCGCTGGAGTGCAGACACAATAGATAGTGTGGCTAGTTACCTTGACAGTGGTCGCCACTGTCAGGCTCGCTAGCTGTCGCGGCGCCCTTCGGCAAAGACCCGGCCTCAACGCCGGGGCCGGGTCGGGAGCGGACGGGATGGCCCTCGACCGTTTTTGTACCGAAGTGCGATCCAGGCTTTCGATGAGGTGTTTTTTTTTTTGGCACCGGTACCTGGTCGGCCACGCGACAGCCGTACTTCCGCGGATGAGGCCTGATGATGCACAGAGTCGGATCATACCTCTGGCCAACAGATCACAAAAACGCATACTTAGATTCTGGTGGAAACCCATACATGGTGTCACGAACCCGTGAGCCCCCCATTTGACGACATGCCGCATGACATGCCTTCGAAGGTCGTCGATGGGATTCCTTTGCAGCCTCGACCATGTCGATACCCGTCCGAACCCGCAGTAGACGCCGACTTGGCGATGTCCAGAGACAGTGTACCGTGACTTGTGGAATCAGCTGTGTGATGTCTGCATCGGACCCAATGTTTCAACCTGAAGGCGACGCCAAGGCCGATGGACGCGGCGCCTCGTCAAGCCTTGTGCCCCGGTTCGGGTCTGACCGCCTGAAAGACTCAACCTCGGAGACAACTCATTGCTCACACTGGGGCGCAATGAGTGGCTAATTGTCGACGTGGGGGATGGGGGCGGTCTCAGGAGTCATCCACGCACGAGAGGACAGGTGTACAAGTACTGTATGTAGCCTGTAGGTAAGGTAAGTTCGGTCAAAACAAATGCAAGGCAAGGCGACCGATTCGGCATCCCTGTTTCTTAATGCATTGTTGGCCTGTCTTGCCTCCCTCTGCTTGTCTGCGGTGCTGCGTCTTCCCGCCGCCATGAACTGCAGCAATTCGCCCGGCCCCATGTACGTAGCCGCGACGGACCACGTACAGGGCGAGGCCAAGGGGGGTCGTGTCTCATGTCTGGGACCGAGAAAAAAAGATTTCGAGAAAATTTTGTTCCGTTGCCCGCCGCGATGTTGTGATGCTGCATCGCCGGCTCTGCTGGTTGGTGGAGGTCGGGGTTGGCGTGTTGTTCGAGGTTCGAAATCGAGGAGCGGTGAGGGAGACGCGATACCGCTTCGGGACAACTCTGGGGGATGAGTGGACGGATCTGCGTGCCATGGGCGCATGGAGACGGGGTCAGATGGGGACGAGATGTGTTAGCTCCCGATGTGATGCGCGCTTCCCAGCTGCGAGAATACCCGTCCGTCCTGCCACCTGCTGCAGCATCGAATCGAGGATACATGGCTAGCCGGCGCATGGCTGCCCAGCTGTCATGTAGCGGTACCTTAATACCATGACAAGCGATGGAGAGCTGTGAAGGCAGTCTGCACCAGGCCGACGGCTCGGTTCGTCTTCTCCAGAAAGCCCAGCCTAGAGTGCCGCTTGGCCTCCATCAGTGACGTCCCCAGGCCCCAAGGGTGCTGGGGTTCCCGCTCTGGGTCCGGCCTGCCGATGCGATGTCAATGTACAGCGCATTCGGTATGTGCTGTTCTGCTCAGGCATTCATAAACCCGTCCCATCTGTCGACCTGGCACCTGGCCCACCGGCATGTGCCTGTCTGCACTCTGCAAAGCACTATGGGCTGAGCGTTGACGCCCCAGGCGAGGGAATAACGACCCATGACGACAGGGAGCCAGGAGACTGCCAGGAGGAGGAAGAGAACGGCGAGTTGTCTTGGGTCTAGCGAAGCGCGGGGCACGCCCGGATAAGGGCTGGGACAGGGGTCGCGATACACAAATCCTGCTGTTCCTGTTGGTGGAATGGAGGGGCGAGGGGCGAGGGGCAGCCCGCAAAGGGTGACTCGTCGCAAGGTCAGATGGATGAAGAGAAACGCCGAGGAAGCGTGGTGAATGTCGTTGGCGACCAGACACGGTAGAGAGTGGCAGAAGAAAAGAATGGTCGAGACATGCGAGGGAGCCGGTCGGTACGTAGGGTCCAATCCGGTAACTACTGCTGGGTTCGCTCGGTGCTAGCCCGTCAAGGCCTCCGGGGGGGCGAGGGAAAACAATCACCTGTCGTAGACACCTGGTCAGGCAATGGTAGGAGTTGGTAGTATGATGAAAAAAGGGGGTGTCCAGCGATGGAGCCCTTGGAATGGGAGGGGGGGCGATTGGGGGGTTACGAGCAGGGATGCGCATCACGGCACAGCCAGTAAGGTGTCGAGGCAGCCCTTCCAGCGAACGAAGCCGGAACATCGTGCGCGTGGCTCCTTCCACAATGTCGCCCGGTGGTGTAAGGCAGGGGAACGGGAGGCAAGGTAGGTAGGTGGGTGGCTACCTAGGTAGCATGGGCAAGCACTACTTGCTTGCTTGCCTCGCTGTACCTCGAGGTCTGTCTCATCAATGCGCTTGCGCACTTGCTGGGAAGAGGAAGGCACGATGGGCACCACCGCTCCGGTCGGTAGGCAGGGAAGGGCGGGACGACCTCATTGTACCTCTACTAGTGTTCTACCTGCAGGGCTACAGCACTACTGCCTTGCCCGAGCATGTAGCCATGCATGTACCAGTACGCCCGACGCTCCATGGGCGAGGTGAGATGAAGCAAGTGCGTGATATCCATCAGCCCCTGCCGCATACTATATCCGTCCCGTCTTGCCTCTCCATAATAGATTCGCCCTTACCTACTTACTGCCTTGCTCACCTTACATGCCTTGCCTCGCTTCGCGGGTCTCAGTGTCCTCTACTGCTCATTTCCTTGATCGCCAACTTTGTACGAAAGGGACGCAGGCGCTTCGTTGAAGAGAAGAGAGCGCGCAATCTTCGGGAGGGGCACGACCAACCATCAATCGGAACCCATCTCGTCACACACCGCAGAGCAGCCACCACCCCTTACGCCTGCAGGTCCTTTGCTGCATCACCGAATCACTGGACTAATCTTGCGAAACTGTCCAGATTGTGTCTTGACACCATCATCCAACACAACCGGCCCGCCTCTTGCACCGGCCAACCTCGTCGACAGGAGCGAGGCGAGAGCAAGGCGCAATTGGCTCCCGGGGTCGCAGCGTGGCTGGTTCGCGCCCCCATGATCCATCAGCGGCCATCTTTTCTGCGCTCAGGAGGAGGAATCAGGAGAAGCAGAGGAAACCGGACCAGCTGAAACCATCAGGATTGGGGAAACCCTCGGCTGTCGAGTCGCCATCGTTTCCACTTGAGCTCGAGCACCGTCAAGAGCGAGAGCGGTGATTCTCACACGGAGGACCACGGACCACGGGCAACAGGCAACGAGGGGAACAGACAGCTACATCCCTGCCCCCTGCTCTTCACCGTCATTCGGCGCTTGGTGACGGTCTGTTACTTATCGATCCCGACCCTTCTTTTCACATCACAGGGCCCTTCCCAGCCCATCCATTTCTACACATTCTCAGACAGCAGCGCAAATTCTTTGCTCTGCTCTGTGTCACCACCACGTCTCGCCCTTGTCCCTCCTCACCCGGGGCATATCGGATCGACATTTGCTCATCAGGCTACCTACATCGCCAGATTGAACCAGACAAGACATTGTCGGCAACGTGCTCTTCGTCCGCCCCGTGTTGCCCGCTTCATCAGTGTACACGGCTGTACTGCGAGGAACCTCTCTGCTTTTCGCCTCGACGACGAACTCACTCGCCGTCGCACCATTCGACTGATAAACGACCCGACCCTCCGCTTCTACTAAGTCTCCACAGCGTCCATGATTTTCGTACCCGACCATCGCATCGACAGCTCCAAATTCCACAATGGCTGCGGCCGAGGTTTTGGCGTTCCCAGGAACCTTTCCGGAAAGCGCATGTGGTTGGAGAACAACGACCCAGCCCTCACCGATTGGGTGGGATGAGGAAGATACACGTATCCGCCTGGGCATGATCGCCCGGGCCTGGGTGGAATTTAGACGCCATGCTACGGTAAGAGACCGAATCACTCACTTCCCCTCGCCCTATGTCTCGGCTCGTGCCTGCCTTGGAACGCGGTGCCCGCGCCGCTCATGGCCACGCTCCAACGCCCTTAGCCTAACTACCGGCTTTGCAACGGCCCGCCTGGGTTCTCGACGCTTCAGGCATAGGTCATTTGGCCTGGCGTCCCGTTGACCTGATTCATCGTCGATTTCTGTGAAACTCAATCTAATCTTTTGGCTTGTACAGTCCCGACGAACTCTACTCCAGAGCTCCCCTCACTCCGTCCTCAGCAACCCCTCGAACCCTCTCAAAGTGCCCGAATGTGCCCCGCGATGGTCTCGACGGTTCGCCCCTCTCCACGAACACCCGGATCCCAACGACCAAGTCATGGACCCCACCGCCACTGACGCATTCGCCAACCAACGATCCCCCTCACTCCTGTCTTCCTTCCCTCTGCCCCCAACATCTACCCCGCATGAGCGGCGACGCCGCAGCCGTGATTCTCTCTTCTACGACCCAACTCAGGCATTCGAGGTCGACTTCTCCTCCGAGGACGGCTTCTGGCAGGCCGCGAAAAAGAAGAAGAGTGCTGCAGCTAAAGCCGCTGCCAACAAACCTGCCGAAAACAACAATGACGACGACGGTACGAAGAAAAACGACGAAGGCGCAGGCGATGGAGGCGACCAAGGGGGCGATGCCGGCAAGAATGACGACAATGCCGGTGGCGCTGGCGGAGATGGGGGCGACGGTGGTGCTGGCGGCGCTGGCGAACCGGACCCGGCTGATGAATGGGGCAGCTTTGCGCCTGTCAAAAAGAAGAAGGGCAAGAAGGGTGCTGCGGACCCGGCCCCGGAAGAGGCTCCCACCGCCGATTTTCAGGAAATCAAGTTGGACGATCCGAACGTTGGCTCAGGGGGGCTCGACATTAATTTCGGCGGCACCGACACCAAAGCATCATCATTCGGCACCTGGGGCACTAGTTGGAATACGGGAGGGGGTTGGGACTTCTCCAGTGCCAACAAGGACGCCCCTCCCGAACCCAAGGAGGATGACAGTGCGTGGGGCCTCAACCGTCCGAAGCCCAAAAAGAAGGGGAAGATAGGATTTGGGTTTGGCGATTTGGACGAAGCTCCCGAGGCCCCTGCAGAGGAAAAGAAAGACGACGATCTCGGCTTCTCCTTCACCACAGCCTCGTCTAAAAAAGACAAGAAGAAGAAGAACGCCTGGGGTGATCCGGAGCCGGAGCCGGAACCGATACCGCCGCCAGCCCCCGATCCTGAGCCAGCCGTCGACGACTGGCTTGCTCCCACTACTACTTCCAAAAAGGACAAGAAGAAGAAGAAGAAGGGCGCGGCCGAACCCGAGCCGGAGCCCGAACCAGTTGTCCCGGAACCTGTGCCTGACCCACCAAAGGAAGAGGACGACATCTGGGACAGCTGGGGAACTGGGAAGAAGAAGAAAAAGAAGGAGGAACCGCCGAAGGAACCGGACCCGCCACCCGAACCGGAGCCGGAGCCGGAGCCTGCGCAAGACGACGCGTGGGGCTGGGGAACAACTAGCAAAAAGGATAAGAAGAAGAAGAAAGGTGCCGAACCCGAGCCCGAGCCTGTTCCCCCGCCAGCACCCGACCCAGAGCCAGCAGTCGACGACTTTTGGGCGCCCGCTTCTAAGAAGGACAAGAAGAAGAAGAAGGGCGCCCTTGCCGAGCCTGAGCCCGAACCCGAGCCAATTCCCGAGCCTGTTCCCGAGCCTGTTCCGGAACCTGAACCTGTCAAGGCTGACGACACCTGGGGCGACTTTGCGACTTCAACTTCCAAGAAAGACAAGAAGAAGAAGAAGAAAGGCGCTGCTGCCGAACCTGAGCCGCCTCCTGCAGTGCCCGATCCTGAGCCTGAGCCAGAACCCATACCAGAACCCGTGCCAGAACCGGAACCTGCTAAGGCCGACGACGACTTCATGAGTGGCTGGGGAGCTACTTCCAAGAAGGACAAGAAGAAGAAAAAGGCGTCGATGTGGGATACCCCCGAGCCGGAGCCCACCCCCGCACCAGAGCCTGAGCCAGAGCCCGTCGTAGAGGAGAAAAAGCAAGAGGACGATTTCTGGGGCAGTATCAGCACAGGCAAGAAAGACAAGAAGAAGAAAAAGGGTGCCGCTGCCGAGCCCGAACCTGAACCCGAACCTTCACCACCACCGGAGCCGGAGCCGGAGCCGGTGCCGGAACCGGAACCGGAGAAGAAGGATGACCCCTGGGGTGCCCCTGCGCCGACTTCCAAGAAAGACAAGAAGAAGAAAAAGAAGGGCGCTGTGGAAGAGGCACCGCCCCCACCGCCACCTGAGCCCGAGCCCGTTCCTGAGCCCGAGCCCGAGCCAATCAAGGAAGAAGCTTTCTGGGATGATTTCGGTACCAAGAAGGACGAGAAGCCGGAGCCGGAACCAGAGGTCGATATCTGGGGCACGGCCACTACCAGCAAGAAGGATAAGAAAAAGAAGAAGAAGGGTGCCGACCCTGAACCCGAGCCCGAGCCCGAGCCCATCCCGGATCCTGAGCCCGAGCCCGCGCCCGCTGCCGCCGAACCTAGTTCCTGGGATATCTGGGGAGCCGCCAGTTCCAAAAAGGACACCAAAAAGAAAAAAGGTAACGAATCTGTCCTCACAGCCAGCGATGCCTTCAGCAAGGCCTTTGAAACCTCTGGAACCGACTGGATGAGCGCATTTAGCCAAAAGACTGACACGAAGAAAGGCAAAACATCGGCACTGGTTGATTTCGGCCAAGAAGACCCCCCCGCAGTGGAAGAACCACCTCCTGCAGTCCCGGAGGTAAGCGACTCCATGCCCGAGAAGGAATTCTTCAGCTCCTTTGGAAAGAAAGTCGTCAAGAAAGAGAACATTACTGACAGAGCCTGGAAGCCGGACGTTATCGAAGAGCCTGTAGACATCTGGGGCGCCGCATCGTCGAAAAAGAAGAAGGACAAAAAAAGCCGTAAGGACATACTTGCCGACCCTCCACCACCAGCACCGACCCCTCCCATGAACTTGACTGAGCCTGAAGCAGAACCTGAATCGGAACCGGAAAAGCCGAAAAAGGAGCCCAAGTTGAGCGAGAAGGAGCTTAAGAAGCTGGAGAAGGAGAAGAAGAAAGCCGAGAAGGAAGAAGCGGCTCGCAAAGCGCAAGAAGAGAAGGAAGCCGAGGAGCAGGCCAAAAAGGACGAGGAAGACCGGATTGCTCGCGAAGCGGAGGAAGCAGCTGCAGCCGAAGCGGCTGAGGCAGCTCGACTGGAGCAAGAGGCGCTTGAGATTGCCGAAGCTGAGGCCGCGAAGATTCGTGAGGAAGAGGAGCAGCTCGAAGCTCTCATCGCGAAGAAGGCCAAGCGCGGCGGCAAGCTGCTCAAGAAGGATCAGGCTGTATTCGATCGTCTGACAGAAGCCGCCAACCAGCGCGCCGAAGCGAAAGCTGCCGCTGAGGACAACGCCGGTGACGACCTGGCTGCACTTGAGGCTGAGGAAGCCGCAGCACAGGCGGCCAAGGAAGAAGAGGAGCGACTTGCTCTCGAAGCGGAGGAGCAGGCCGAGCGGGAACGCCAAGAGGCAGAGGCTGCTGAAGCTGCGGCTGCAGAGGCGGCTGCTGCGGAGGCGGCTGCCGCGGAGGCTGCGGCCGCAGAAGAGGCTGCAGCTGCAGAAGCAGCGGCGGCGGCGGCGGCGGCAGCAGCCGAGACATCCAAGAAGAAGTCGAAGAAGGGCGCCAAGGCGGAGAAAGAGTCCAAGTCCAAGTCCAAGTCAAAGGCGAAGGAGCCCGAACCCGAGCCAGAGCCAGAGCCAGAGCCAGAACCGGCGCCGGACGCCAATGGGGGTGACCTTGACGAGGCCATGAACGAGCTCAGCCCCGAGCAGATCGAGGAGCTTCTGGCTACCGAGGCCGAAGAGGCCAAGCCATCGAGCGACGCTTTCAGCTTCTGGGGTGCAAAGAAGCCGTCCAAAAAAGGTATGTCGCCTGAGGCATGGATGCAGTGCATTGCATGGCCGCGTGCTTTGACGGTTGATCACCCCCTGATATTCCCCACTCACCCCAGATCTTCACTGAAATGAGCTGCATCTCACCTCGGTCGTACCCGAAATTACATTGCTGACTCATCTCGACTTTAGAAGCTGCTGGCAGCGACTGGAAGGACACCTTCTCATCTTCGCCCCCCGACAATGTCATGAAATCGTCTTCTGCTCGCAAGGCTAGCAAACTCGCTGACCGGCTGAAAGCTTTCGAAGCGCCCGCCGAAGAACCGGAAGCTGACGCGACCCCACCACCGCCACCTCCAGAGCCGACCAAGGAGGAGAGGAAGCGTTCCAAGAGGGACAAGGACAGATCACTCGCAGAACCCGTCGAAGAACCCAGTCACTCCAGGAGGCACAAGTCTGAGCTTCCCGGGTCGTTCCCTGAAGATGACGACGAGATTGTAGGCATCATCGACATGTCCCCGGGCAAGAAGAGCAGCAAGAAGAGCAAGAAGAAGCCCAAGGAAGATGTGCCGCCCGAAGCACCCCCTCCTCCTCCCCCCGCGGTACCCGATGCGCCTCTGACGCCGCCGCCCGACGACGCGAAGCCTCCGAAGAAGGAGCGGGCCAAGATCAACCGTGAAGGCTCCTCCTCCTGGGGCATGTGGAACGCCGCCCCACCGCGCGAGAAGGAGAGGGAGAAGGAGAAGGAGAAGAGGCCATCACGAACCACTTCCGAACGCAAGTCGAGAAGATCGCCAACCGAAAAGGAGGAGAAGGGCTCCTCCAAGGGATCAACATCGGATAAGGCGGAGCGCACAGATCGAGCAAGAGAAGCCCCAGGTCGGCCCAAGCTCATGTCCATGTTCAGTACCCCACCTGTATCGCGATCCACCTCGACCCGAGACAAAAGACTCGGGTCCAGTGGGAGGCCATCGCGGCGCCATTCATACGATGTCGGGGGCCTCGCCTCTCCCCCGCCCGAGGAAGTACCTCCTCCCATGTCTTCCAAGGCGGCCAAGATTTTCGGCCTCGACAAGTCTGCCGGTAAGCGTCGCAGACGTACGCCGGAAGACGAAGACATTGTCATGGTCGGCGCCAATGGGGACGAGGTCAGCCCCTCCAAGGAACATCGTCGCCGACGGACCAAAGTCCCCAAAGACGAGGATATCGTCATGGTCGATGCCGATGTGCCTACCGACCCCCCACCTCTATCACGCAGCAATTCAACAGCGAAGAAGGGCTTCGGCGCAATGTTCAGTGGATTCATGACGCCCAAGTCGGAGCGCCCAGACCCGCTGCAGCGCCGCAACACATACGCTACGACAGATGACGAGGGTAGGCGGGACCGTCGGCACCGAAGCTCCGCTGGCGACCCAGAAGAGGGCGATGCGGCCGTGGGCGATGATGACCGCGAAGCCCGCCGTGCTGCTCGAAAGGCGAAACGTGCCGAGCGTGCTGAGAAGGAGGCAACGGAGCGGGCAGCAGAAGAGGCGCGCCAAGCTAAGGACAAGGCGCGTCGCGAGCGGCATCGGAAGCGCGAGGAGGAGGCTGAGGCGCGGCGACACGAAGAGAAGGAAGCGAAACGTGCTGAGAGGCGCGCCGCTCGTCAGCGCGAGGAGGAAGAGAAGCGCGCCGGCGCCGGGGTTGGCGAAGATGCCGAAACTGACGCCAGGCGTGCTGAACGCAGGCGCCGTCGCAAAGATCGCGAGGCCGCCGCCGCTACCGCTGCAGGCGAGGCCACAGAAGCTGAGGCGAGGCGAGCGGCACGTGAAGAGCGCCGTCGCGCTCGGCCCGTCGACGCATCCGAAGACGAGGAGGCCAAACAGCGCCGCCGCGAGGCAAAACGAGCGGCTCGTGCGGCTACGGGAGATGAGGGACAACACCGCAGCAGCCGTCGACGCTCTGCACATCCGTCTGATACGGAAGGCGTCTACCCAAAGCGCAGGTCGCGCCGTCACGACGAGGCCAAACCGGCGTGGCCCCATTCCGGCACGTCATCGTGGGTGAAGGAGCACTCGGATGCACCTCCGCCGCCAGAGACGGAGGACGAGGCTCGGCGCGAGAGACGCGAACGTCGCCGGCGAGGCAAGGTGGAAGACGCAACAGCTGACGAGGGTGACGATCGTCGCCGTCGGGCGCGACGCGAGGAGCGTGAGCGCCGGAACGGCACCGCACCCACGGGCGCCGGCGGGTCCGAGGGCAGCGATGAGCGGCGGCGCTCTCTCTTTGGGGGTGTGGCCGGCGGCAGTGTTGAGGCCCCACCGCGCAGTAGCTGGTGGAGGAAGATCACGGGTTGAGCCTGGCCTTCCCATGCGGCCGAGTTTGGTCGTGTCTTGATTGTTCTGTGGAATTTGCGAGCGAGCAAGCGTTGTTTTTGTTTTGGGTTCTTCTTGACCTACCCACCACACTGCGAGAGATATCCCCCCCCCATCTACCCTGGCATATACCCCTTGATTTGGTGTTCTGCGTTTTGTCCAAGCTCTCGGTAATCTGTATTGGTCCCTGTAGGAGACGTGCATGCAAGCTGGGCCGTCTCGGCCGGCGGGCCTGATGTAGATGTGTACCCCTTGTTCGATCAGACGTAGTGGCTAGTTGCGTGGCATCGTGTGGGGTGCCATGCGCGTGTTCCGGGGATGTCGGGGCTCAACCTGATCAATGCAAGGCATCGAAGACATTCTTAGCACGTGGTGACCATGTGACTTGATCTCGTTCATACAAGATAAAGAAGTGCGATTGACATGCAATCAAGGCAGGGCGGATGATCTGGGTCCACATCGGTTTGCGCGTTCGCGCAGAGCTTCAGATCAATTGCAAACCATCTGCCGAGAACCGTCAACGATTCGTTGGATCTCGCTAGTATTTTACTGCTGTAGAAGGCCCTGTCCTGTCGGAAGATTCAGCTGTTCGACATCAGCCTACTCCACAAGCCTAGTGAATCTAATTTGAAGGTTCAGAGTCCAGACTCTAGACAAGGCTCAGGCGAGGCGAGCAGGACAACCGAGTAGTGCCAGCAGCATGACTATGGTGGGATGCGCTTTTCCACTCCTGACTCGAACATCTATGAACTCTTTTTTCATATGCTGTATTGTGTATCTAGTCGCTCAACGTTTTCTCCCGACCGTGTCTACGTCTCTACTCCCTCCAACACAAACATAGATTCGGAAACATGCCCAAGAAGGAGCTAGCCAGCATGGCCGTTTTGACTGATAGTTGACTGACTTTCCAAAGCTATGCCATCATTCGACTCTCTCGCTCTTCTCTGCGCTCGCTTTCGCCATATGCTGTAGAAGATGAAGCAAGCGGCGGTGGACGGCACTGAAAGCGCGATCCATATCCAGAACCGAGATGCGTGGCCCAACCATTTGTCCTCGCTGAAGAAGGGCATCGACAGAAGCGTCTGAGAATTGTCAGCTTTCGCTTTCATACTATATATAACTCGAATGGCTCCAGCCTACCGCGAAGGTTGCTCCGGGCAAGAAGAACATGGTGACGATGGCGATCTTCATGAGCATCAGCGTGCATCGCGTGTACAGGGTGCCGTGAATGAACGAGTCATACCGTCTTCATCGCAATACTGTCCTTCTTCATCTCCTGTGCGAGCTTGTGAGACTCGCTGGCCATCCTCTGCGCGAGGCTGGCGTCCTGCTGCATGGCCCGGAGGATCGCTTGCATGGCTTGTCCGTTGGCCACCAGCAGGCGGTCGCTGCTGATATGGATGCGATTGAACAGCTACGCAGAGTGTCAGGGGGTCTCGCTGCCATTGCGATCAACCTACCAAGGCTAAAATATTCTGCGTCTTCTTCTCAAGCTCCACGGCAAGCTCGTGGGCTGCGTCGACCTGCGAAAGGACCTGGGCAAAGCCACGCGTGGCCTGCTGGAAGCCCTCCAGGTCACCAGCTTGCATCTCGGCCTCGTGGATGGATACATAGTCCGCAGACAGATCTCTCACGATTCCCTGCAGCGACTTCAACTCCGAGAGATACCGTTGGAGGTGGGCGGCGATCGAGTGCAGGGCCCTGTTGAGTTCCGTCAGCACCTGCTCCGGCGCGGTGACCTCCCTGTCGAGCTCGACCTGCAACTGCCGCTCGTACGCGATGAGCTGCTCGTTGACGCTGCTGAGGGAGTTTGTCCACCATCGGGTGGCGCTGGTCAGGTAGACGAGGTGCACGCAATGCTCGCGGCCGAATTGGGCGTTCATCTGGGCGTGGCGCCTGAGCACGTCTGCTATGCGCTCCTTGGGCTCGAGGGCGACCTTGGGCCAGCGGCCGTGCATGAAGTCGAATGCGGCGAGCGTGAAATGTTTGGGGACGGGGTCGATGCGAGAGAAGATGCCGACGCATGATCGATGGATATCGCGCTGTACGTCCGGGAGGTGGAGCTTGTAAAAGGGGTTCATCGTGCTCGACTCGCTGTCGTCGGGGGCGGGGCTGGCGCCGTCGGCCTCGACTTGGACTCGGACGGGAAGGAAATACCAGGAGTCGAAGCACATCGAGCCGGCGTGATGCAGTCTGCGAGTTCCCCGCCCGTTGGGGAGATAGTACCGGGTGAGGGCAAAGATGATTGCTGGAGGGAGCGTCAGGCGCTTAACGAGGCTCTCTAACGAGGCGGCGGAGATTTGCAGCTTGTTTGCATCATCAGGGACCGGTTCCAGAGGTCTTTGGACGAGGTATTTGTGGATGAAGCTTCGAAGGGCCTTGGTTAGTGACACGTCAGGCATGAGGCTGGTGATGCGGCGGGTCGGGAGGGCTTGACAGACAACAGCTGGTAGCAGGGAGAACTATCTGTCGACGGCTGGGATAGTCAGCTCGTACCCAGGGCTTCGCGTTACCTGTGAATAACAGGAGGTCACTCACGATGGCGTGGATCTCAGCCGGGCCGGCCAAAGTTGATTCTTGTTTTCGTTTTCCCAGGCTGCAAACGACATGGGCAATGTTTGTCGATTTCGACAAGTGAGACGAGCGGAAGGTCTCAAGGGATCTCGCAATCGTTTTGATGTCCTCCCTGAAGATGTGTGTTAACTTCGTGTCTCAAGGTGTCAGACAACGTGGCCTGCGAATGAACTAGAATAGCGGACTGACAACTCTGGAGCATAGGTGTCTTTGAACGAATGTGTCATTGTGATGTCCATCGCATGGAATCACTGCCCGCGCGAGCGAGAAAGAAGGACTTTCAACCCAACAGATACTTGGTCTTGTGCGAGGCTGCGAGACGGTTCGGGACAACATTTGGGTGTTTGTGAGCCTGCCGTTGCCTTGCCTGTGATGAATGTCCAGCCTCCCTCCGTCTGCAGACATCGATCGACCTCGCTGTGCCTTCTCTCCTGGTCGAGGTCAGCCCGATGCATCGATGTGGCTGTGGCTGTGATTAGGCCAGGCAGACCAAGCAGGTCCTCAGCTCGAATGCTGCTTCCGGCTTGCGTCCACTCAAGAGCCTGGGCTCGATCCCCTCGCCCCCTCCCCCTCCCTCCCATCACGAATACAGCACGTCTCCCAATACAATATCCGTTCGGAACAGGATGCCCCATCCTTCATCACACCATCTGAACCACATCGTCCCATTCTTCTTCTCAGCCTCGACTTGTTATCACACCAGGATGGCCGGCACGGGCAACGCAGCCGGGAACCGACGGCGAAAGTCACGGGCCAATGGATCTTCACTCGACGCCTCTTGGATCACGAGCTCTGCAGATGTTGCAGTATCGTCCGAGCTGGAACCAAGTACCGCCAACGTCTCCCAACCCTCTTCATTAAACAGCGCCAACTTGGCCCAGCATCAGCAGGTCTTGGATGAGCAACAGAGCCCGAGGAGCAAGCAAAAGCACGATGTATCAGGCAGCCCTGGCGTTCAGCAACTGGGTGCTCCATCGGCTCTCCAGCCTTACCCTGGAGGCCTCCATTCTTCTGTTACTTCACGATCATCTGGCAGCCCTCGTCCGTCGACAGCAGACAACCAACCCCCAGACAAGTCGCAGGGATCGTCTTCAGCACGCGCCTGTGGTGTAACTCCAGCAAAGGCAAAGAAGAAGCGCTACGCAAGCCAGCACCACGCCGACTGGCTTGAGGACGCCACCGAGACCATGCAGCCGCAACCCGACGAGGCAGACCACGAGTATGTCCGCCCAGCTCCCCATTCAAGCCTCCACATGGCAGACCCCGGAAGCCAGCCGGCCATGACCATGGCTACTACGCCAACACCAAACTCGAACTCGCCTTCCATATTTCGACTTCCCCATTCACCCCACGGCGGCATTCACGGCTATGACGTCCCACCAGTCGTTCCCACGGTGAGGCCCAACTACTCACCTTACAAAGGCCTCTGATAGGACCCGCGAGCGGCCGACTCTGCGCTGGTCGAGGCCATCATTGTGAGTGGAGGGTGGCGCGCGGGGGACGGCATGACTGCTGTGGTGTGATGAATCCCCATCGCATTGGCTGGACGAGTGTGCCTCATAAGGGCTGAGTGAGCCCCTCGACGCCTTCTTGCCAGCTCCGCCGCCCTCCTGGTACTGGTTCACCAGCACTGGAAGGATGTGTCGGTGTATGATCTTCGGCCCCAGCTCCGTAGGATGGGGGTGAGGGGCAGGGCGGTCACATAAGGCTACGAGTTCTTCCTTGATATGATACTCTTCCTCTCGGCCACTTCCACATTTCACTGAGCTAGACTATCTTCATCTGAGTGCACACTGGGTGTGAGCTGAGCCTGCGCGCCTCCATCAATATGCCCATTACCCCTGACCGACCTCTAGCACCAAAGATCGCGGCCAATTTCGGCCTGCGGGGTTTGCGAGACCGTACGTATTGAGGACCCCCGACTCGCCGTTTTAATTCTTTAACAAGTCTTGCTAACGTTCGAAGGACTTCGCGGCAGGCATGTCCCCGCACTGAGTCCGGGCCAGGCCGACGAGGCAACACCAAGCACCTCGGGCTGGCCGACGCCGCTCAACGACGAGCGAATTGCATTGCCAGCATCACCGGCAGTCGAACCGCCGACTCCTTTGAGCGAGGCCGCCCCCGTTGGAGCTCCGCTACCACCAGCGGTCCGTCCGGGATGGGCTCGCCTTCCGACCCCTCCGTTGCACTCAGCATCGCCAGCATGTCCCAGCCCGTCCCCGGGCTCGGAAGAGGGCCTTGGTACCCAGGCACGCAATCTGCCCATTGTTTTCGCGGTAGATGTTTCTGGGAGCACCAAGGGAAAAATACTAGAAGAGGAAAAACGAGCCATCGCTCTCATTACAAGCAGGCTGGAACCGGCCGGGCTGGCATCTCAATCTCGTATCATACCCTGGGACAGCCAGTGTCTTGGTCTCTTACTACCACAGCAAGCTCCTCTGCTTACTGCTGGTGCTGGGACGGATCCTTCCGTTGTCCTCGAGGATACTGTTGCCAGGCGTGCTCTCCAGGAGGCAAACCTCTGGTTTCTCATGACAGATGGCTACATCGAGAAGCCGTCTGTCACCAAGTTCGCCAATGCCATCTCAAGGACAGGCGTACACGGCACCGCTTCGGTTATAGTACTGTTCGGATACCGCATCCAATCCCCATTTGGCTGCAATGTCTCTGTTGGACTCTCGGTCTTCGCAGTGGCGCCGCATTGTATATTCCTCTTCCATGATGTGAAGAGCGGCGAACTCTATGTACTACAGGCCAAAGGATCGTTCACTGCCCTGCTTCCGGAGCATGCGAGGTTTACTCCATTTGGGCCTACAACACGATGGCGAGATCTGATCAACATCACCTATGACGACCTGTCCATGGTTCGTGTTCCGCTCCCAACCCACCTTTCGGCAGACGATGTGGTCCTCCCTGGCGGCAAGACGCTCGACATGACAGCTCTTTACAACGATTCCCTATCCAAGGAGGAGACCATCGAACTGCTGGCAGACTACTCTGCTCTTGACGTCATTCTTCTTGCTGCCAAGACGCGAGGGAGGGACAAAGATGTGAAATCATGGATCGAGGGTGCTCGCCGCCACCATAAGGTCCCAGAGGCAGCTTTGATGAAGCGGGATGATGTCGACTCCCTCGGTACAAGTAGCATGAAGTGCCTACTAGAGGAAGCCTCAAGACGCCTCTCTACAGTGTACGGTACCGAAGACTTGTGGGATCTTCTTTCACGCGTCGAAGAACCTACTGTTATCGAAGCCAGAGCATCCGATGCATCGGCGATTGCTGATGTAAACGCGGTTCGAAAAAGACTTCGACTTGCCCATCGCCAAAACTGGTCCCACTTCGAGGCTCAGGTTGAAGCTGACTGGGAGCTTTCGTGCAAGTTGAATGATACCGTGGTCGAGGTTCTTTCGACAATGACCATGAACGACGACCGAGCCCCAGCGACTCCGGCAATGCTCACTCCCATGTCGTCTCCAGTAGCAGCCGGGACACAACCCAATGCAAGGCACTCTTATGATGCGAGCCATGCCAGACAACAAGCAAGAATGAGCCCACTGAGCCCTGGGCCTCAGCGAAACTACTACTACCAAGAGGCGAGCCCCGTTGCTTATCAGCAAGTAGCCGCCGCTTTGCACATTGGCCGACGAAAAAGCCAGCGGAGGAACCGAACCAGGGACTTGCTGTTCCTCCCAGGATTCAAAGGCGAGCGAAGCACTACCTACGAGAGACAATCCGGAGCATATGCCACATGCCCAATCTGTAGAGAGCCCAGTTCCATCCAGGCTCTCCTGCTCCAGACCAGCGCCGATGAGCCAGAGACCCTGCACCTCCCCAAACCAGGTCAACGAGCCGGACACAGGTATCCTCTTGTTCTCGGCAACTACCCGGAGACTGATGTTATTTTGCCCGTCACATGTTGCGATGCGTGCGCATTTCTCCTCCTCCAGGCCGGCGAACTTCCCAACGGCAACCGCGTCACCCTTGCGCTTCCTCTCGTGCCCCTCCACAGGCAAGAGAATAGAAAGATATGGGAGAACAAACTGAGCGAGGTGTACGGCCACCGCTTCCACCACAGCATCGTCTTCCTGGTTTTTCTCTCGACTCTGTGTACCACCATCGAAGACCTGGTCGACGGCGTGATACAATCGGAATGCCGGACCCTCATGCCAACCTTGGAGTGGTGCTGCAGAGAGCTGTCCAAGCTCCCCGGCATCTCCACCATGGCTGGTCTCACACCTGTCGGCAGTCCGCTCTCTGGAGTCGTCAACGACACTATGCCGCTGCAGCAAGCTATTCATGTCACATTCCAGTGTTTCCAGTCGACGATTAACCAGAGTCCACTGCTTGAATATCCCATCGACGGGTTCATCGCCCTGGTCCGCCTTGCCGGCCTCATGGACGATGTTGGCCCTGACGACGTTGAACGTTTCGTCTGGATGCGACTCCTGTATTACTTCACCGAACAGCACGTCCGGCTGCATCGACAAACTGGCTTGGGGGAAGCGAGCGCGGCGCTGCGAAGCCTGACACATGAGCCGTCCGAAGCCCAAGCTGACTCTTCGGTTTCCGAAGTGGGCGGCGTCAGGCGGCGTGCGGTTTCGCTCCTATCCCTGGACGGAACGTATCTTATCCCCTCGAGCTCTGACATCCTTGAGAAGTTCCAGCGGACCGGTGGGCCCTTCTCCACGATTGGCAACACGGATAAGTATCAAGCGGCGCTGGCGGTTTTCCTACACATTTTGTCTATTTTGACGGAGGGGTCACAACAGGTTTGGGACGTCGGAGATTTGTTTATCAAGCTTCAGTACAGGGCAGACAGATTGTGCAGGACGGATGACGGGTTGCATGACCCTTTCTTCGAGGGAAAGCTTGTCGACGAGGACGTGGCGGTCAGGCTGATCACGTCTGCTTACGAAGTGCCTTTGGTCTGAAGTTCATGTCTGGGTAGTCCGCATTCCAGCCATACAAGCTTTTTTTCGTTGTATGATGACTGCCGGGCTCCATCCCGGATGACACTGTATAGCATGATCCCTGATATCTTCTGAAGCTCTGCCGCCGCCTATCACCATCCTGGCTGGGCACCCTCCGCACGGAGACAAGGGCAAGGCACTGAGAGACCGGGGTTCTGTCCAAGTTGGGATTTTAGGTTCTGCACCATGGTGCTTCAGAGAGCCTCAAATTACCGCGCGCAAGATCCGGGGCTCGACGAGATGAGGATTGCTCGAGCGGCATCAGGGATTGCAAATCATTGCAGATGGTTCGTCTTGACGGCAGCCTGGTCGCTGGACCCTGCTCTCGCCATTGGTTCTTCTGCCGTTTTGGCTTTGCGCCAGGGCGTCACTATCCCGCGCCCCTCGGGCTCGACTCGACGAGAGTTCATGAGTGCTGTCTCGCATATGCAAAGAGCGGGACTGGCCGTACGTTAGTGCCATAACGAACAGGTCGAGGGACGGAAGAGGCCTGACGGGACGCACCCTCGGAAGAGTAAAGCAACCTATTCCGGACGCCCACGATGGTCTTGAAACAGAGACCTCGCTCTCACCGCCCATGCACCCTGGCCCTCCGTCTCGATCATTGGGGGGGATAACTCCCGGGGCCACGGCGGCAGTTGCGCGAGGGGATCGTCAACGCCGCGCAGCAGGCGGACCGAGAGGAGGCAGAAGCCGGGCGTGCAGAAGCGCGGCCGTTTTCGCGGCCTGGACGCCGCACACAGCCAGTCTGCTGCGTTCATCAGGCCTTCGGCTCGGCCAGGAGGCGAGCCGTGGCCTTGACCATTGAATCATCTCAGAACGTCGGCCCGGGGGTGTCCATAGCGAGAGCCTGGTGCGTCTCTCTGCGAGCGCGGGCCTTCCCGGAACTCTAGACAACACCATCTTGCTCTGCTCGATGCATCTTCAGGGTCTCTTCCGCATCCGCTGACGCAGTCCGAAACTCTACCGTGTGCTGCCCGGGCTTCATCCCGCCCGGACATGTCACTCGGGGCTTCGTCCCAGGTGTTGGTCGGGAAATATTCCGCCCGGCAGTTGGTGGCGATCTCGTGGCTCGGGCTTCACCTGCGCGAAAGAGAGACCGCCTGGCCGCCCCAAAGCTTCGCACCTGATGGCTGGAGGTATCATGACACGCGAGGAAACACAAGTCCCTCGCGTAGGCACAGCCTGCTTGCTTCGGCTCGCGACGATGGACCCCGAGGCCGGGTCGCAAGTGGTGGCTAGCCGTCAACTATTGCCACTGCAACAGCTAGCCTCTGCCCTTAGCCCCTATCCACATCTTTCAGTAATCGCTGACGCATCAGGCTTGAAGGAAGATCTTGGGGCCGTCGGTTACCACCAGGTCTCAGTGGCGTGATGGTCGGCAGACACCATGCCGCAAGGGCTCACCTGGACCCGAGCGAGGCCAGGGTGGGGGTCCGACTCGCCCTGCGCTCGATGCTTGACGAAATCCCGTGCGGAGACTCGGCAGTCGACCGCCTTGCGGTTCGCGTCCTGGCAACCGCGAGAGGTCGGTTACATGATGCCCGCACCCTTGGCCGAGCGGATGGTCGCTCCGCAGCGCCGACTCCTTTCGAGTTCCACAGAGCCCGACAGTGTGGTCAAGGCGTCCAGGGGGGGGGGGGGGGGGGGGGGGGGGGGGGGGGGGGGGGGGGGGAGAGGAGGGTAGGGGCGGCGGTCGAGCATTGGACGACCCAGCGAGCTGTTCTGCGCCGGTCTCTTGGCGCAGGAGATCCGCGACGTGCGCTCAGACGGTTGGGCATCATGGGGTCGGTCCCTTTTTCGGCCTTCAGTTACGCACTACGTCGCCGCCGATCACGCGGTCCGGTAGCTTGGGCTGAAGTTGGCTGCGGAGAGAAATAACCCACGCACCCACGGGCGGCTTGGTATAACCGATATGTCGCACCCGCCCTTCAACGCAAGCCTGGCGCCGTGGAACCTTGAGGCTTCCTTTAGCGAGCGGGAATGGCTGCGGGCCCGTGGCTTGAGGCTCGAAAGCACCGGTTCGAACCTTCTGCAGCTTCTAGGAAGCGGTGGATCCGGGAGTGGCTTTCGTGGCAATGCCGGCAGTTCGTTTGACAAATATGGTGCAGCAGCATTGGGCGGCCACAGGCGGGCGTTGGGGGGCCAGAGGGCAACGATTCAGCTTCAAGAGCTGATGCTGCGGGGAGAGGTCATCGTCAAGTCTCAAACAGGTCTAGAGCCCGGGTGAAGGTCGTCGTCGGTCCCGAGGATGGATGCTGTTGATTGATGGTCAGCGAACCTGGTCCCACAGGGCGATGAGACACCACGCTTGGTCGTCCTTGGTGGGTTTCCTCGGGTGGTCCAGGAATGATTCCCACGATGAGGGCCGAGCGAGGGGCCCGGTCTTGCGTTAGTCGCGAGACGGCGCGCTCATGCTGGTGCGGGCTCACATGTCGGGTAAGGTAGCTTGGGTTGCTCAAGTGTGTCGAAGCCCAACTGCTGAGACCATCCACCACGTCTCGATGCGGTCCAATCGTCTGCCACCGCCTTGAGTGCTCGAGCGGCTTGTCGATGGGACCCATATCGATCTTGATGGTCGATTTGATGTTTGTTTCATTTTGTGGCTGTGCGGAAGTCACAGTTTGTGGCGGGCGTGCCGTGGCTGAGACGGAGCTTTCCCACCTTTCCCCAGGAGCACCTCCCTCCGAACCTTCCGTATCCTGGGGATTTCTTGGCATGCAGTGCGCCCCTGCCCTGCGCGATTCCAGTGTCACTCCGCCCCTTTGATTGGGTTACAGGTGCCAAGGGTGGAGCGCATTCGATCTGGGTCGAGACTTCCTCACCCGTCAGCCAATCTCGCCCTCACCTCCCCGGGGTGGGAAGGGAGGCCCAGGCGGCAGGAAGCAGGGCGACGACCAGACGGCCTGAGCGTCGCGGTTGGTTGTTGACCGCTGGGTCTGCGCGTTCCCTCTCGCCCGCCCTCATCGTACCTGCAGACAACCTTAACTTTCTCCACGTCGACGACACCGACAACATCCACCACTCCTTCGTGTAGACCTGTCCCACTCTAGTATCACGATGAAGCTAATCACCGCCGCCCCCATTTTCCTCATTGCTGGCCTCGTTGCCGCTCAAGGCTCCGCAGACGAACTGCCCCAGTGTGCGGTGCGTACTCCCTCCCAACCTCTAACCACCAAGCGTTCTTCCTCTAGTTATCGTCGGGTTGGATCTTGGACCTCGCTACATTCCCGGGTCCCCGCTCGCATCCGTCTCTGTTCTTGATCTCTGATCCCTCAATTGACGCGAGACTGATCTTTCTTCTGCCGACAGCAACCATGCGTGATTGAAGCCACGTCCGGTGGCAACATCGGAGGCTGCGGACAGTTCAACAACAAGTGCATCTGCAGCAACAAGAGCTTCCTCGACGACATGGCGTGCTGCCTCGCCGATAACTGTTCGCAGGAGGAACAGCAGACCGCCGTCGACTACGCCAAGCGCCTCTGCAGAGGTTCCGGCGTCACCGACCTGCCTGACCAGGTCGTCTGCAGCACAGCAACAGCCGCCTCGACGACGTCCGCATCGGGCACGGCCGCCGCCACGACGACTGCTCAGGAGACTGCGCAGACCGAGACACCTACCGGCTCAGCCGCATCCGACGAGAACACAGAAGAGACCGACACCCCGAACGCCGGGCCCGTGGCGACCATGGTCCCAGTCGGCGTTTTGGGTGGTCTCATAGCGGCAGCTGCCATGCTGTAAGCTGGAGGCTGCGGGACCCCAGAAGGCGGCGGGGGGATGCCGCGGGCAGAGGACGAGTGTCGTACTCTCCGGGAGGTGACGGTGGCGGTATGCAGCGTGATGCAGAGGCACAAAAGCTTGTTGGCGGAGCTAGGAAGCTGATGCTAGCAGTTGTAATTGAGAAATGACAGGAGCCTCGTCGCCCGCATGTCTGCCACGCGGCGTCAAGCCCCAGCCCGTCCCGTGGACCACCGTGTGAGCGTGGCAATTTAATCGCAGTTTCGAGCGTGGGTCTTGTTCGCCCTGCCATCAGAGGCTGAAGGCCGCGCGGGCAGGGATGAAGTGCTGCAGGCACTCCCAAAGAGCAGGGACCCCAATACCGCGATGCAGCATCGTCGACCATCTACCGGCGGGCGACGGAGGTGTGCTTACTGGGGTTGCAAATCTTTCACGACCTTTGGGACCGCAGTCGTGCCATAAACCACGGCTCAACGTACCACGGTGAGATGTTCCGGAGCGGTCCTATGGATCCAATGAGTCGGCTGCTATATCGAGACACGCCCACAATAGGAGCCAAGAGGGTGCATTGATGCGCAGTTTGCGGTTGACATCTATCATCTCAACACTGATCCGTGTCGGTGGTCTGATGTTTCGGGGGCGCTTGGACCCAGCGAGCAACGAGAGAAGAAGCAATTTGCTGGTTGGTGCCGCGTCGCACGGAAATCGGTGGCGAATTGGTGCCCGAAGACTGTGATGCCTCCTACTCCGCCTACTCCGTCCGACCTGACCAGCTGCGAACACGGGGTGTATCTCCGGATACATCAGCTTCGGAGGCTTGCTGACCAGGTCTGTCCATCGAAGCTTGTGACGAACCGAGTCCCCCATGAACGCAAGTCTCCGTGCGCACCTGGACCACGGCGCTGCGTGCTGTCGGAGCAGGTGGTCCAAGTTTCAGCGGCCAGGACCAGGCTTTCATGCACATTGCCGTTCTGGGCTGTTGCGATATTACCGGGGGTCCAGGGAATCAGGCTGTCGTTGAGACGCTGACATGGATTGGGATGTTGACAAGGATGCGTCTTGGGATCAACCTGATCATCATGCAGGATGCTGGGCTCCTCCAGACCGGGGAATTATGCCGCATGATATTGCATGCCTGGACCATTGGGGACGTGTGATTAGATGTGCGTGCTGTCCC
Organism: Verticillium isaacii; assembly: GCA_002851775.1. Classification (NCBI taxonomy): domain Eukaryota; kingdom Fungi; phylum Ascomycota; class Sordariomycetes; order Glomerellales; family Plectosphaerellaceae; genus Verticillium; species Verticillium isaacii. Next base: position 1,211,917 of record NMXN01000007.1, on the reverse strand, counting down.
GGTTTCTGTTGGGACTTGTCCGATGATAAAAAGATTGTCGGACATTGTTGTCAGGGTGTCGATCAACTGGGCAAAACAGCCAGAGGATGCGGCTGTATGCCGTTGCCGTCTGAATCCGTCCGTCTTGCAAAGCTGAAGCCCCTTTCCTCCGAGTCCATGTCGACATCAAACATCGCCTTGGCCAGGGATTGGGTTGGATGACGGGTGTGGTCCAACCGACGGGGCGCTTAAGGATACCAAAGAGAGGCATCATTGGGTTGCCGCAGGGGTTTGAACTGTAAGATGCCCTGTACGCATCAAGATTTGCACCTAAGGAAAAACCTAGCTATAGTGTGTAGGCAGTCCAAGGTTCAAGCACTGCCTCTCCTTATGACTCGTTGAGCTATGAATCGAGTGCGGGCGCGGCGACCGCCGAGGAAGCAACGCCGATGGCCTGGAAAACTACCAGGAAGGGACGTGACCCGGAAAGTCCATCGTAGCCGTATTTCGCTGTCCGCGGGATCTACCGTTTGTTGCTGCGTGTGTGTTTGCGATCTTCGCCCGCCCCTCCTGGCGGGGAGCGCGAATGTACCAAGTAAAACGGCCCCACTGCCGACCGGCAGGAGAGCCGCGCTGCAGGCGTGTCGTTCCCAGGCTTCTGTGCCGAGCACTACCAACCCGGGCCTCGTGCGTGTGGCCCCAGATCTCGCAACCTTGCTCGCTTTGCCTGTCACGCTGGGGGTGCGTTAAAGCCACAACGAGGATGGCTCGTTGGTGCTGCCACGGGTTCTAGAGCAGTAAACTGCCTGGCAGTTGCGTGCGTGCGAGAGCCTTCCCTCTGCTGATGGAGCCTCCTTTGGTTGGCATCGTGTTGTGAGCAGATTTGAGATCGTTTGTCGAGACGAGTTTGGCAGCAAGTGCTCGCCGCCTGCACTTGACATCACACCCTTCGCCCGTTGAACACTCGTTATGTTTAGCCATGTGGACCCGCGTTCAGGGGTCAAAGCCACGGACTCCGTGCTGTCAAAGTTTCTGGCTAACCGTCAAGCGATTAGTGCTCGCTCAGCAGTGGACGTCAGTCGACCGATGAGGCGCAAGTCTTGACCTTTCTCGTCGCTAGTTGCGAAAAGAGGGGTGCCAAGATATATGGTGGGCAGAAGCGGTCATGGTCCGAGCTTCGTCCGAATACTTTGTGATGCATTGGTGTGCTGGTCGGGTTCAGGGGTGGAATACATCAGATGAGAACAAAAAAGTTTGGAACGGCCAGAGCAAGCCAGCAACCAGGGAGCCCTTCTTGGCTACGCTTTGACCGCTTGTGTCATGGAGTGAAACCTGCTGGGGGCCCAGCATGGGGGCGGCGTCTGCGATGGGGGTGTGACTGCTGGGTGGAGGAGGGGGGTGCGGAGCGGTGCTCGCTTTCCTGACGCTTTGACGTTGGAGAGTCGCGAGGCCGCACATACGATGTCCGGAACAGGTCAATACGACAGGAGGAGAGTGTGGCAGGCTGGCCGTCAAGATGAGTCAGCTAGGGAGGCGTGCAACTTAGCTGCATCATTTGTTTGGTGGCGGGGCCCTCCTTGCTCGCTCGCGACGTCTGCGAGCGACTGTCCGTGCCATGGTGCATCAGCGACGAGGACGAGCAGCTTTGTAGATGAGACCGTGCATAGGCGCTGGGCGAGCCATCAAGGTCCTTAAGGTTTCCAGCGGTCCCTTGAATTGGAATGTGTCCCGAGAGTATTTCGGCAATGAGTCCCGGAGCGAATGTTGCTGCATTGAAGGCCTGGGCGCTTCGAACCTGGGCAGAGGAACAGCAGAGGAGGCTCCCTGGCTTCAGTGCTCCAGATCGCCTCCGGCCCAGAGCTGTGATGTTCCAAGCCCCAGATCACTAGTGAGGCTGGCTAGCATCTAGATCAACCTCAACCCTGGGACGTGAGGTGATGAGTCGGCAGAGGCAAGAGAGGATGCGAACAACCGAAGGCAATGATGCCACACTGTAAGGTTGCGATCGCTGCACACCAGTCGATAGTTTCTTGCCAACTGCGGCCCAGGCCGCTCGCTGCGTTGACGAGGTCCGGGCAGATTATTCGCAAGTGACAGGTTAACCCCCACCCCCTCGGGGGGACGTGGCTGGTAAGCTGGACAGCGGGACAACGGATCAATGGGAGAGCTGAGCAACAGAACGGCTCACGGCTACCAATCTGAAGCCAACCGGGCGGGTCATCGCCGCGAACATTGCTTTTGCCAGCGATCTAAGGTCTAGTTGTCGTCCGAGCGACAGGCAGAAAATGCGAGGCAGACCAAGGGTTTCGAGGTACGTGGCCGTTCGCGCACCATCTCCCCCAGACATTGAGCACCAGCCGGTTTGGCAAAGGATCGTCCCTGTCATGCTGTTGAGATGCGACGTTTGTCAGGGTTAAGTGCCGCTTCCAGATTCAGCCGCGCCCGATTGCACTTAATGCTTGCCCAGACGAACTTGAGGATGTAACCGTCTGTACAAGTGTCTCGGATGGACAAATGCGTGCTGGTGCCGGCAGAGCCGATAGTTGAGGTGCGGGGACGATGACAGCAGAGGTCCCCAAAGCTCGGTCTGATCGGTGTTGGTCATTGCGGCGTGGGGTGCGTGCTGTCACTGCGCAAGTTGCCGTTGTTGCAAGGGCGTCATTTGATAGCACTCCGTACTATTGGCGGTGCCGCCTCCGTTGAAGGCCCCGTTGACCAGGTATGCCTCTGCCCTGAGCCCGAGCGGCATGGATGTGAGGCGTGGGTGTCTGTGTAGTCGATGGGGAGGGGCGTCGACGACTGTAGACGTTTGTGGGCAATGATCAAACAAGGCCGACAAGCGAACGGAGTGGCGCGAGACCAGACGTCGCGGGCCAAGAGTTCCAGGTGCGTTCATCTACCGGGCTTGGTGGCCACGACCAGCTCGGTGGTGGTTCGGTGCGCGGTGTGCATCGCGTTAAACGTCCTGGCGAAGAATAAGGTTCACATGGCCGTGGTGCTTGGCCCAACGGGCGAGATGAAGAATCTTATTAGGTTTGTTTTTCGTACGATGCTGCATGGCAACGCCAGTGAAGGTTCCAACGGCGCATGACGCCCAGGACCGTGATGTCTTCTAGGCCGTCAAGGCTACTGGGCAAGGAGGCCGGCTTGCTGTATGACGGTGGATGGATGGGCAGAATGGAACAGGAAGGGCTATTGATCCAAGTCCCGTCTTGTCCGGGGGCATCAATTCAGAGGACATGCGAAGGGTTTTAGCGCCGTCGGGGAACCGTGAAGGCCGGTCGGTCGTGCTTTGACCTCGAAACCACGAAAAACCTCGGGGGAAGGGNGGGGGGGGGGGGGGGGGGGGGGGGGGGGGGGGGGCGCAACACGGCGGGGTGTGCGTAAGACAGGTCTTGCTAGAAACTGGTAGATGCTCCCCAGGTGTCGAGATTTCTGGCTGCGGCCTCAGCGGGCCCTGCCTGCGATAGCGTTGAGCAAGAACCACAAGGGCAGATGACCGCTGCTAAGGAAGGAAGGCCGAACTGCGCAATGGACACAGGTCGTGGAGGGTTTCGATACCCAAGGGTGGGTTGGGTCAGCCTGTTGCCATCACATTCCTGCCAACTCGATGGGACTTGCCAGTTGGCCGACCTGAGTGGAGCGAAGCAATGCAGTACCGTACCTGACGTTCAGTGGGTGTACTCTCCACCATGTTGGGTGCTAAAGCTCAAGTGCAGTTGCAGTTGCAGCGGTGCGCCCTGTGGGTTCTGAGTTCCAGGTTCCAGGGAGGTTGAAGAGGCACTGGAGGGCAGTTCCTGAGCAGCACGGCTTGGGCAGGTTGGGCATCTGCACCATCGAACGAGCCGCAAGATGATCATCTCGGGTTGCTCCATCCCTTTCTTCCTTTCATTCTTTCTTCCTTTCGTCAACCCTGGCCCTGCCTGCCTTCGTCCGTCGTGGTATCCACCAACCATCACTATCGCATTTCGATGGTAGGATTGGTTCCCGTACGATCCTGCAAATCGAAGGCCCACCCATGACTGGTGCTCCTGGACTGCACGGTCGCGGTTGCCTCCAGGGCAGGGCCTTGGCTCGAGGCACATGACGATGAACAGGTAACAAGCAACATGGCTGCAGAGCCGTCTGGCAGGAGGGTTTTCTTCCCAATCTAGTGGTGCATTGCACATTGCCCATCGATGGACCTGGCAGCGGACACTCACGATGGGCTTCGCCGCATGATGTGACGAGCATATTGCGGTCTTGCTGTTCGCGCACGGAAATCGGAGCAGACGGCCGCCGACGCCGATCCCAGCGGCGGCGACGACGAAGACGAAGACGACGACGACGACACGGACGTAATTTGCCTACGTCAACCCCGTGTCGCCCCTTCTCGAACGAAGCATTCCCGTCGCCTCACCTAGATGTCTGTCCACCCCCACTTCCCGAACCGTTGGTTGATCTCGCACCGCTCCACGCTGCGCTGCCATGCCAGAGCCCAACGCCGGTCTTGGATCGGTCTGAACTCGGGACTGGCCCCTACTTCCCTCGTGGAGCCGTCGGTGACTTGGACCTCGCTTTGTTCACTGGTGCCAGTGCCACCCGTCAGAATCGCCCCCCCCCCCTCCCCTTTCCCATTCCCTCATACGATGGCCTCTTCTGCTCAAGGAGCAACGCCTCCTTCTCTCGTCAGACTGGTCATCGGTGGAAGCTGGTCGACGGGGATTCTCCGACAGGACAGCCTCCATGGCATACCTCACCGGGCAAGCGCTGGAGCCAGGCTTTGGAAGCAAACATGTTCATGACCTTTGTGGAGCTGTCGAGTCAGACTGATGAGTCGTTGACGGTTGTTGGGTTACGGTGCCAGTACGGCGAACAAACACCGACCGATCAGCCCGCCGCCTTCGCCTGCGCTGAACAGCCCGATCACCAGCACCGCGCACCATGGAACCACTGGCACACAGGCCATGTAGGCGAGGTCGGTGCGTCGACAGGCCATGGGGCTGGGGGAGGGAGGTTTGTGCGCAGCGCACCCCTCGCTGTCATGTCACTTTGCTTGGGTAGGCTCAGCTTTCACAGTGGGCTAAACGGACAAGATCTGTGGCAGTGTTCCTTTTCCTTGGGCACACAGGCCATCCAATAATCCACTCGGTACCCAGCCAAGGCAACTGGCGGGCAAACCACACGATGGTAGGCAAAACAAGGCAAAGCGAGGCAAGACAGGACAAGGTAGGGCAGAACAAAGCAAAGCGAACTAGACGCCACACCACACACACCCACCCACTGTGCGCGCGGCAGACTTCGAGCCTGTGCCTACGAGAAGACCTTCTTCGTCCAACCTTTCCCAGGGTCCTTGTGCGGTGCAGGCATTACGATTCACTCTCCCCAGCCATCATCCAATTCCAACAACACGAACGAAAAAGACCTTCACCACTTCCGCCTCCGCCGCCGATCCGCTCACGTAGCGCAGCGAGCAGATGCCATCGAATTCCAACCCTAACTAAGCCTAAGGAAGTTGGAGGGGGGTTACCCAGCTGAAGCTCGCACTCCGTACGCCTCTCTTCACCGAGCTTGTGGTCCTCGTCCTTACCAGGCCTGCCCTGTCAAGGCCCCCCTCCCCTCACCCCCCTTCCTTTCCGCCCCTCTTTCTACAGGAACCCCTCCCCCGTCTGCTCAACCCCCCCGTCAATACCCACTGTCAAAGCCCCTCCATAGCCTGATGGGGGAATTGCCCACCCGGCTCCATTGTCGCAGACCTGGGCCGTCCGTGAGGAACGTGAGAAAGGGACCTCGACCCAACCCTGTACCTGGACATGGACCTCTCGACCAAGTGTCGCTCCCCTAACAGCCGTTTTTTTGTTTTTCCCTACTCTTCCTGATGCAAGCGCTGCCGTCATGGCTCAGACATGGACAGGGTCCATCGCTTTGGGAATCCATCAAAATAATTACCGGCCTAAAACACCTGTGCTTTGCGCCTGGTCCTCACAGACGCAAGTCACCCCCATCCATCCATACTTCCATCCCACCGTCATATATAGGTCCTGGCACCGCTCCCTCTCCTCCGTCGCCCTCATGACCTGACGTCTCATAAACTTCACCTCGGCGGACATTGTACCATATCCTTCCCTCCCACCAAGGGCAGCCACACCCTCCTTGTCTCATCCCAACGCCCAAACCGTCACCAAGACCAGCACTTCATCCCACTCTCACACCCCGACTCTGGACTACTTAGGCAGAGGCATGCCACTCCGCCCAGGAACGGCTTACACCACCTTGTCCCCAGAGCTTTCCTGACACGCCCTCACACCCATCCCGCCTCACGGCTTGTCACGATCGAGCCTCACCTCAACCAATCTTGACGTAAGGACATCCAACACCTTTCGGATAGTGGACCTTGAGGTTGACCATCCAGCAGGGACCTCGCAGCACAGCCGGCACTGCCCATCATGTGCGACTTCACCAAAAACTACTACATCTACACATCGTGTATCGACCCTGGAGCGCATTTCTTCAGGACCTCCACCGATGGCAGCCACAAGCGATCATGCGTCAAAGGCCCCCATGAGCGCTACATCGTTGTTCCCGGCGCCTGCCCCCTCTGCGGGGGTTAATGTTGGGCCCGACATTGAACTGCGGCATTCGACGGTCTTCCATCCCCCAAAGCGGCCGACTACTCGACAGCCGAGCTCGTCGCCGTTTTCGGTCAGGGACGTGGACTAGCATGCAGAACCCACCTACACCGGTCGATCGTACCTGAAACGACCCGATCATTCACCACTCAACCTCTCAATGGAGGCTATGCAATTACTTGGCAAGGAGTTCCGGGGAAATCTTTGTTGGAGCCTTTCGTACTCTCAGATTTGTCAAGCCGTGCAGCATTTTTACGGATTCTATTATTTGGCGTTCATCATTCAGCGAATTTCACTTCTGGACACAGCCTCAGCATTCTACATTTTTGAACGACAAGGGACTTGTTGGTCCCGAGTCGACCCAACATCGAAATACAGAGCCGGAACTCGCTCGATGATGGAGGTCGGGCAGAGCGCACCATGCCCAGCAGCAGGAGGGTCGGGGGGGTTGCCCGCCATCGGGGACGCGGTGCTTTTCCGTCGCAAATGGCGACGGAGAGAAGCCTGCTCAGAGCAGAACTACGGACGCCAAGTTCCGGGGAATGCAACAAAACAGGTCCAGCTATCTCGGGCGTGTGGGAGGACTCAAGCTCCGGTAATAGGACTTGACCATAGGGGCATTTTTTTGTTATTCGCCAGGGTTGAATTTGTACCAATTATTGGGGGAAGACTCGGGTATTCGGGAGTCTCAGGGCAAAGGCAGTGACAGTCAGGCAGCGACAAGAAAAGCGCCTCCTCCGAGAGCAACACGCATCTGCTTTCCGTTCCTACAATCGTCCCCTTTCCGCTTGCCAATTTCATTTTCTCTGCCCAGTACGTTCCGTGGTGTCGACGGCTTCCCTGCCTCGCCCCACCAATGCTTTTGGGGGCTAATGCTCGACAGGTCACGACGCTCGCCTGGCACCCGCCGATCCCTGTCATCCGTCGATGGATCTGATATCAAAGAACATGAGATTATGCCTCATAAGCAGCGTAACACCTGCGGTTGAGCATCGACCCCTCTCCTCCTCCTCCTCCCCGCTACCGATGTACGACATCGTGCCGGGGACCCACGGTATGGAGAAACTCTATGTCGAGTGTGCTTGCAGCCTGCTGCCCGGGTGTTCCTGGTCGGGGGAGGCTACGACTCCATGACTCGACCAACAGCCGGCCTCTAGCCTGACTAACACACGATTCTGAGCCACTTGAGCAGACTGCGCTGAACGGGGCGGCGACGACCATCTGGGAAGAGGTTGCGAGGGCTGTATGTCGCCCGAATAGGGCGGTGGGTGTATAGCAGAGCCGCAATATACCCTCCCAACCCCCGTGTCAAGGCGCTTGGGGTGTTGAAGAGGAGGGGCTAGCTAGTCCTGCCGGGAAGATCATCGTCATGATGTGCTAACCTTCTTCACATTTTTTTTTCTTTTCCTGACGCCATGGGCTCGTCGCCCTCTGAGGGTAGTCTGGTGCTACAGGTCACGAATCCTTTGAGAGGGGGGGAGAGGGATTGCTTTTGCCCAGTCTCGTCAGGAGGTATGGCTAGAGTCTCGAGCAGCAGGGTCAGGCGAGGCGGGTAACATGGTGGAGAAGCCTGGCGGCCGTTACCCCCTCCGCTATCGTCATCACCACAGAGGGATGGGCTGTCGCGCGGGCTGGTCTCGCGGCCTGACGCTTGGCTGGCAGCGTCGGCCGCCTCACTGTCTCAGAGCTTTGAGCATGTGCTCAAGATCGATAGTGGCCCACGCCTCCCGTGCGGCGCTATGGGCGGCAGACACGTCGAAATCTCTGGGTGTTGGGACAGAGGAAGGGCACGCAAGGGCCTCTTCGGCGGTCTCCCTCGACAGTATGGCGGCTGGTAACGGGAAAGGTGAAATCTCCCCGAGAAGGAAAGGCCTGGGGAGGGGGGCGAGGAGTGGCCTCGATGACATACAACCTTTGTGTTGGAGAGCGATCCTGACTGTTAATGTCCGGGTGTGCTATTGAGCGGCCCAGGCCTTGTCTCGCGGAGGACCGTCCGTGCCGCATCGCAGACCCTTGCGGTCTCCGGTCTAGGCGCGTGGGTTGTGATTTCGTCTCTTCATGCCCTGTCACGCTCAGCTGTCCCTCTGTTGCCGGGCCCTGCACCTAACCACGACCCCTCACCCCCCCTCCGAACATTGCTTTTTGCAGATGTGAATCGGGCTGGGGAAGCCACGGTCCAGTTGCGCGAGGAGGGCCGGGAGAGACACAGGCAGACAAGGCAACACGGGATGACGGCGGTTGATCGTACCAGGGGGGAGGGGGTGTGTGCAAGGTCTTTCGGCTCGCTGCAGGTGTCACCCGCGTCTCGCAGTCCTCCACAGAGATCTGGGGCACGCAGATGTGCGGGCGAGGCATATGTCTCAGGCGGAATAGCAGAGACGGGACACGAAATACTCAGACCAGGTGCTTGATCGACGTAGGAATGCCGGTCTGGCATCTTTCGTCTAACCGCCGAGGTAACGTCCAATTATTCCCGTGTCTGGTATCTCCGCTGGGCCCGCTTGAGGGGGCACGTAGAGAGGAGAGGGGACCCTCAAGAGTGCATGATGACGAGCTAGACGGCTGCCGACTGGAGATGTTGGGCACAACTCGCGAGTCTTGTCTCGTATCGGGCAGAGGGAAGGCATCAGATCATCATCGAAAAGCGCAGAGTGGGAGAATCGTGGCGCCTTTTTGGACTGAGGCCCAGAGAAGGCTGATCTTCGTCCTGCAACAATGATCGACTCCTGGGTCCAGGTCAGGGGCAGCAACTGCGCAGCCGGCCCAGCGCGCTACTGCGTGCGTAGTGTAGGTCCCGCGGTCTGTACGCCTTGTATTCAGTCATATTCCGTGACGACTCGTAGTTCAGCCAACCGGCAAGCGACGATATCCACTTCCCGCCGTCGCCTCGGCCAGGGCCAGGGCTAAAAGAATCGATCAAGTGCTGGAGGGTTAAATGGTTTGCTAATAGCACAGCTTATTATGAGCGTCTGAGCATGCGCTTGCAAGCGCCATCGTAAGCCCAAAATTCGCGGTGCGCACCATTTGGGGCATCGGTCCATGGGGGGGTGGAGGTGACAGCTACCGTGCCGAGGGCGGTTGGTGAACTAGCGACGGACTAGGGCGCGGGCTCGAGCATGCGCTTGCAGGCATCCGCCTCGGAACAGGCTCGCAGGGCCGTGGCAGGTACTGTAAAATCGGGGGGTCATGTCAGATCGTGGCAGCTTGTCTTTGACGTGGGCACATTTCCGATCGATATGCCGATGACGAGTCAGGCTGGGGGCACTGTCGACCGCGAACCAGGGAGACGGCCGTAACGACCTTTCTGGTTTTCAGCTCCTCTGTAGTGCTGTGCGCAAGCGAGGTTGCAGGCGTCTTGTTGTCACAACCCGGCCGTCGTTGTTGGCCGTGTATGAAACCTTGCGATACCCGTTTGGCTCGGGGGCGTTGCGTTAGGGGTCTTGGTGAGCAGATCTGAGGTTACTTCGGGTCCCGTCTTGTCATCTGAAACCTGCGACGAAGCCGATTCACTATCCCCGACCCCAATTCCCTCAGATCGCGCTCCCGTGCTCGTGCTCGTCTGCTGGTGTGTGCTCTTATGTTCGTTGCACGTCCGACTCATGCCTGGCGTAATGATCTGAGCGAGCAATCCAACGCTTGATGAGTTGAGCATGCGTCAGCCGAGCGGAGGGGCCTGGGCGGGTTAGGAGGATGCAAGGACTAGCGACGGTGCGCCCATTCGAAGGCGCCGGTTATGTGTAGTCCAATAGAGCTCGGTGGGCTGGAGTCCGAGAGCTCCACGTTCTTGCGGCTCATCAGCCTCGAAGGAGGTCAGTGTTGTCGCCGTTGTGCCACAGTGGGTTGATGGATTTCGTAGCACGGCTTGGAGGCGCCGGACTAGCAGCCCGGTTTGCTCGCCACGTGTGAATACTTTTCGCTTTAAAATTCGTCTTATTCCCGAGTGCACCAGGAACGAATGTTGTTCCAGCGGACTGGCTGCCCTCGAAAAATGATGGGTCTCTGGAGGGGATGGGAAAAGCCGCGAGAGCTGAACTGCTTAGATGTCAGTGTCGACCAGCAGCACATCACCGTCGTCTGGCGACACCAACCCCAAGCAAATGGTCATATAGTATGAATGCTCTGGCTTGAGTTGCCTTCTGCAGACACTGTGCCAGATACCTGGGTAATCAGTAGGTAGCTTTGCCAGGGCTCGACGACCGACGAACAAATCTTCGGCCTCAATACAGACGACAACGGTCATAATGCTCCACCATGAGACCCAATGGCAATCTTTTGACGAAGAACGCAGTCGAGATTGCGCGAATAGTCTTCAGGACGTCAGTTGTTAGCCTTCGTACGGTATTACAGCCCCCGGTGCGATTCAGGCGAAGCGCCATGGTCCACCAAGATTGGTCGATGCTGGGCTGTTGACCTATCCACCGGCGTCGAAGACTGACTAGACGAACGACCCAGATGTCAGCCTTCGGCATGTGGGCAAGCCGAAGACACGAGCGAGATGCAGAATCTTCCAGATGTTCTCGAGACGGTTAACGCGACGACCAGACCTCGAAGGTAGGATGTCTCCTTAGGGAGCCGACACGGGGTCTGCGTCCCAGGTTAAGCGCTTGCTGAGATACGTAGGGCGATAGGGGCTTGTTCGGAAATTCTCTCTGGACTCTAGACCAATGACGGACTCCAAGCTCGCCTGGGAGCTTGATTCCGGCTTCGCCTCAGTGAGTCAAAGGCCTAGGTGGAGGAGGCGTAGGGAGCCGAGGGGTGTTTGTTCTGGTCGCCAGGTTGAGTGGCATACTCTGGTCGCTCCGTAGATGACCGACCAGCTTCCAACTCAAGTCGGTACGCCAGTAGCTCAGCACGACCTCACTCCCTTGGTCACGATGCAGAAGTACCACCGTTCGCGTCCTAGACTCTTATCAGTACACAAAACTGAACGCGCGGTTATGCCGCCCTCGATATGCGTTGGAGACTTACCTGGTATTTCCAATATGCAAAAGATAAATACAAGAGTCTCTAATATTCGGTCGTGATGACTGCCAGAGATCTGGTGGCCTGCTGTATGCGAGAGCGATGGAAGTTGGAATGTGTGGCACCTTGATGACCCAGAGGGAGAGTGGGCGGACTCTCGGTGTGGTTCTCGGTGTCAACAAAGCCTATTTCGGTGAGCCTAGCGAAGGGCCTGGCCGGGGCCCCGCCCTGTGATGCTTGGCCTCCACTGATGTGACTGTCGGTAGTGGCAGGTTGTGTACTTCCCCGCCGCGCAGAGTTGCGTGGGTCCCAATGTATATGGACCCTGCGCCACGTCGGGCGATCGAATCAGCCCGAACCGCGTCTCGCCATCATCGTCAAGCTGACACCGCCAGCAATCGTGAACATCGTCACTACCGAATGTCTGGCCTGCGACTGCAGCACCATGCTCTGTGCCACCAGCTGATAAAAGTCTTGACGACGGTCCTCAGATTGATTGATTGCCATGGGCTTAGGCGTACTCGAGTCGAGGTCTCTCGACCATGTTCCTGGTACCATTCCCACCAACTCCCCCTTGGTCAACAACCTCCAGCCATTCTGACCTCCACGGGGTGCGCCGCTTCGATGAATGTAGTCGCTGACACTCGTGATCAAGGAACGACCCGGTACTACGATGATCCATCACGTCCCCAGCTGGCCAGCAGTGCCCACCGCGGGCTGAAGGTTGATAACAGTGGCAAAGTACCCATCATCTTGGTATGCCGCCCCTTCCGAAGCATCCTCAATCAGCCCACTAACCAGCAACATAACAGATTCCTCAACCCTCCGATGACCCGAACGATCCTCTAAACTGGCCTTTGTGGAAGCGCGATCTCATTACATTCGTTCTCTCCGTCACCGCGATCTTCGCGACCGCCCTGGGCCCCATCCTTGCCGCCAACACTGTCACCCTCGCTCTCCTTTTTGGCACAACGTTCACTCGCATTGCCCTCTTAACCGGTTACTTCCTTCTCGGTGTTGGCGGTGCCGCCATCTTCTTCGTACCCTCTGGCCGCATCTGGGGCAAGCGTCATCTCTTTATCATCGGCGCATGCATTCTGGTGGCCTCGTCCGCCTGGGGTGGCTCCGTCGGTACTAACTATGAGTCCTTCATCGGAGCTCGCGTCGTTCAGGGCATCGCCTGCTCGCCTTATGAGACCCTTGTCAACGTAGCTGTCGGCGATTTGTATCCTGTCCACCAGCGTGGCCTGCGCATGGCGTTTACCAACCTGGCGGTCTTCGGCGGCGCCTTCTTCACCCCCATCCTCGTCGGCAAGATCACGCACAGCATCGGTTGGGAGTGGACATTCTTCCTGACAGCCATATTCTGCGCCATGATGCTGGTTGCCGTCTTCCTCCTGTGCCCCGAGACCGCCTACCGCCGCGACATGGCTCTTAACACGGACATGGTCGCTGAGACTGAAGAGGGCAATCTGGAGAAGCTGTCACCGACTCTCGATGCTGAGCCGGGCGCAGTTCCCCAAAATGGCGAGACCGGAAAGTCGCCCAACCCTGAACAGGATCATGTGCAGCCTATCCCTCAGGGTCCCGTCTATCGTGGCGCAGACACGCCGAAAAAGACATATCTTCAGTCCCTCGCACTCTTTGACGGGAGAAAAACGGACGATTCATATATTGACCTTCTTCTCCGCCCATTCGCTCTTTTCGCCCATCCAGCCTTCATCTGGGGCTGCCTGATCCAGGGTACCATGATCGGCTGGACTGTTTTCATCGGCGTCATCGTCGCCGCCGTCTTCCTTGGCCCCCCTTTTTTCTGGAACGAGGTCAACGCAGGATACGCCTACGTCGGTCCCTTCGTGGGCGCCCTCGCGGGCTTCGTCATTGCTGGTGCCCTGTCCGACTGGAGTGCCAAATATCTGACTCGCCTGAACAAAGGCGTATACGAACCCGAGTTCCGCATCGTCTTGGTATTGCCTATGTTCGTCATCGGCGGCATTGGGCTGTACGGCTTTGCCCTGACGGCTGGTGAGGTCTTGGGCGGCAAGTATCACTACAGCGTGCCGCTCATCTTTTTCGGCTTCGAGGTAGCCGGCATGGTCATTGGGGCTGTGGCCAGTTCTCTTTATATTGTGGATGCCTATCGCGACCTGGCCATCGAGGGCTTCACCTGCATGATCATCTTCAAAAACTTTTTCAGTTTTGGTCTCACGTGGGCCGCGTACGACTGGATCATCCAGGGTGGTGTCCGCACTACCATGCTGTCTATTGCCAGCATCCAGGTTGCCATCTGTGCTACGAGCATCCCAATGTGTGAGTGGACTTGAGGCTTATGCATCAAGTCTCCGTGGATAGTGCTGACGATTGACAGATATTTACGGCAAGCGAGTACGCGCTTATTACCACGAACACGATATCCTGAAGTATACAAAGAAACTTGGAGGGAGGTGACCCTGTACGAAGAGCTCGGCAGAATCTGTGATTTTCAGTTATGCGCACCTTTTTATCTGTAATGGCATCGCTTTAGTGTTTACAACCATTTTCTGCGGTTGGCGTTGCTTGATAGCTTGTCATTCTCAGATGAACCACCTCTCTTTGGCGCGGCGCTTGGTATGATACGAATATACCGTAACCTCATGATCGCAGTTACTGTTTAAGGCTTGCGCAGTCGACAGTCCGCCAGGTCTCATGTCTCCTTTAGCAAATGCCTGGTGACCTACGCCGCCACGATGCACTTGACAATCTCACGTCCAGAAGAAACCTCGTTTGAGCCCGCCTGAGAGATCAATGGCTCAACCGCCATTATCGCGAAGAACCCCAACACGAGACCCAGAAATCAATTCAGCCACGAATTCCTAGATAATCCAGAGCCACCATGTTCACAAGTCACATGTCAGTTGCTACTCTAGTGCATGCCGTTTACGATAGCTGCAATGGCTTCCCGCAGAATTCTGGGAGAAGTGGCGATTTTCGTCGACGATCTGCACCACCCATGACGCCTATCCATGGGCACACACGTAGGACATTTGCACCGTGAAATCGAGAACGCAATATTGTGCCAGATGTCGGGACGGGTCGATGATATATCGTGGACAACGAGCTCTTCCTTGCCCAAGCTCTTCTGGCTCTTCTGTGCAAACCTGCCGGTGAACCTCCTCCACGCCGCCGCCGTAGGTTGAGATACCGCGCCAGGGTGTTCTCCAACATGAGGCGAAAACTGCGCCTGTCGTTCCTAGGATACGATCAGCATCAAGCCCAACGATCCAACCATGCAAACGATGCGCCTCCCATCGTCGGGATCCATCGTCGGGATCTCCGATACTAAACCGCCCAGTGGCAACTTGCATACCGTCCCGAGATCTAGACCGGAGGGCACAACCGAGGCCAGACCCGGCCATGAGAGTCCAGGCTTCTTGATCAAAAGGCTGCAGGCAATGCCTGCCCTCTCTAGGCCCCTCAATAGTCGCGTCCAGCCCGGAGACTCGGAGGCGATGATCCTGATCTTGCTGTGCAGACGGCGGTGATTCTCTGCATGCCTTGGGACCAGACCTGGGGTCTCTATTTGGGGCAATATCTCTCGGCACGTCGTCGTTTCCGGCTTTCTGGTTGCCGGTCTGGCTGCTGCTGCAGGTGAACATGGAGAGCGTTCAGAGGGATGTGGCGAACTGGGATGATTTGGTGTTTGGGCCAGATGTCAAAGTCCAAACTACGTAGGTAAGGTAAGGTAGGTAGGTAGGTACCTTAAGCAACCTCGTACCTCTCGTCGAGCTGGGCTGTTCCACGAACTCGATGTTGGCAGGACCTTCCCCAGCTTGCCATGTTGTGCCTGCCCCGGGCAACAGCAACATGCCATCTCATCGGGAAGGGCAGGCATAGGCGGGCCATGCCAGCGCTCTTTCCACTTTGGATGCCAACGAATACCTCTTGGGGCCGAGATGTAAACTACTGAGCAACGAGAAAGCGTCACTGGAGTAGTGGTTAACTCGTTGCCCTCCCACCGTAGAGAGGCAGAAAGTGAGTCTTGTGGCCCAAAGTGGCGATGATTCATGGCTAACCGATCACGACAGCACTGGTTCGAACCCGGTGTGACGCAAGTCCTTTTTGCTTCCTGATAGACATTCTCTGGATCTCTAAGGCCTGCAAGGGCAATACCGGGTTGGACTGCGTTGGCCATCGTGTGATGACAGTAGCAACGAGTAAGTGCAGGGTAGGACATCACAGGAAGGGGCCAAAGCATGCCCTCAAAACAACGTGAGGACTGACAAAGTCGCCGACTTATCTCTTGACAGGTACTGCTAAGACACTCATGTGACATCGTGCCATCCAAGCGCTCGGAGCAGATTACATGGCGTCGTAAAATGAGCCGATCTCCTAGCGCGCGGCCCAGCTTCGAGGGTTGGGCGACCAGACGACAACATGTTGCTGCCCAACGAAG
Source organism: Verticillium isaacii (assembly GCA_002851775.1). Taxonomy (NCBI): domain Eukaryota; kingdom Fungi; phylum Ascomycota; class Sordariomycetes; order Glomerellales; family Plectosphaerellaceae; genus Verticillium; species Verticillium isaacii. Next base: position 1,195,936 of record NMXN01000007.1, on the reverse strand, counting down.
GAGCCCCTGAGCGGAGCAGCGCTCACGTCGCCGACTCAACGCCGCAAGCCTAACGATTCCGGCCGCGGCCTTCAGACCGCCAGGCTATGGGCGGAAAGTGCCTTTCCCACGAACACGCCCGTATGGCACCTCGTGGCCGAGCATCTGACACATGTGAGCTGGACCAGGGCCCACATCTTTTCGGGACGCTAGCGGCAGAGCCCTGGAGCCCTCGCCGAACCTCCGATCCTGGCGAAGCGGGGTCTGAGACCCGCTCGAGCGCCGTTGGTCGTCCGGACAGGGCCTCCGTGATGCCCTGATTGGCCTTTGAGTCCATCTTTTGCACAGGATTCAAGCTTGGTGCGTGCTGGACCAGTCGGGGTCCCGCTCCCGAAAAGGAGCAGAAGCGGTCCCAGGCGTCGACGGTGAAGGCTTCGCGGACGGTCACCATAGACGGTCGACAGAGCCCTAGTTGTTGCACGCCTGCCAAGATGACCACAGGGCACCCCGTAAATAAGAGCGATTGGTTCTACTGCGCAAAAGCGCGCTTTGCCGACCTAGGGTGGGTAGTCGAGAGATTCGAGCTGGTAGTCCATCTCCAGCTTGTCGTCGACGGTGGTTCCCACCCTGGACAGTTGAACAAACAGGCCAACTCATCGCTGTACCGACTTGCTTGCGCCTGGTCGAGCGAGGGTGTACGAGTTGGCCGTCTCGCACGGGGACCGCGGACTGGCCCTGCTGCAGGAATGTCCGACGAGCCTAGGCGTGAGGCCTTCTCGGGGAGATTTGTACAACGCAACGGGAGGCAGGGTTTGCAGGAGCAAACCCTCCTGAGATGACCGTCATTGTCATTCGCAAGTTGCCTGGGCACGAGGCTAGTAGCTTGCGCTGACTTCGACCGGCGCGAGGCTGACGGCGTACCCGCAAGGCAAGCGAAGGGACGGATATGTGTTTCAGACGGGTAGGGGGATCGGATGGATGGTCTGCGGGAGGGCGTGCCGAGGGAGACCGCCAGTGAGGTTCCCTACGTGGGGCGGTGGTGGTACCTAGACCCTTAAGCAGAACCCCCCTGGAGTCACTGGAGGCCCTGAAGTCCCCTGAAAATCCTGGGCGTCGCGTTCGGACTGATGCCGGTGGTTTGGCGAGATGAGCGGCAGCAGATCGATCGAAATTTGATCTGTACTGTAGCTCGGAGGGGAGATCGGGCGTATGTAGGTACCTACTTAGTGTGCTATATGAACAACGCCCCAGATAGGACCTGACTGGGCCCCTCAAGTCGACTAATCACGACCAGCCACAAGTCTAGGCCTTAGGATCTGTCGAGCCAAGTGGGTTCCGACTGAGAGCGTAGATGCTGCTCGGCTGGCTGAAAACCCATTTTCAGTTGGCAGCATGGGCCGCTCCCATGTTTTGGTCGGCTCCAGGACGGGGGCGACAGTCCTCGAGCTCCTCGCCTCCCATTCCGGTTGGTTCGGGTAGTTGTGATTTAGTGAACATGTATCTTATTCTGCAGGCCAGGCAGGCGACCTAACGAAGCAAAAGAGACGTCCTTTGCCCCGTGCGGACGAAATTGCCTCACCTGGCCCCTTGTCCTGTCAGTCGACGGCTGTCCTTTGTTCCCATGCTCTTGAACCCCGCTTGACCCAAGCACGTCGCGTCGTCAGCCGTCAGTCATCCTCCCCAGCCTGGCCTCCGATTCCGAGATGAAGGCCCCACCATGATACTACCGTACCAGTCTCGGCACACACTGTCTCCCGAAGAGTCATCGTCGCTGTGATGCCTTCTCAGGTGCCGAGCTGCGGGGTTCAAGGCCTTGATTGGAGACTGGTAGCTGATCGGCCAGCTGAAAACAGTTTTCGGTCCATGTCATGAGAGCAAGTGCTCTGATCATCTGGGGATCAAATGACTGATCTGACCCTTCGTAGCGAGTGGGGAGGAACGGTCGTTGGGCCTTTGCACTGTACGGACGACGGCCAGCATCCCAACGCGAAAATCGACACGGCACGATGTCTTTATTAGGTGGATGAAGACCCAGTGGCCACCCCCTCTTGCCCCTCTAAATGATTCAGGCTTGTTCCTTGTTTTCGGTCGACACTGCTCGTTATTGGAGCTGCGGGCTGATGCAAGGCGCACCCCTATGACGTCACCAATCTGAGGGGAAAGTAACGTCATGTCGTCCCTCTCTCCTTCTCTCTCTCTCTCTCTCTCTCCCTTGATCCTCCCGACCCCTCGTCCCTGTCATGTCACTGAGCTGCGGCGGATACCCAGCACATACAGCCCAGGCGGTAGCGAGAACACCCCTGTGCCCGAGGGCCGTTGCCCGTAGGTCAGCTAGTTGCCCAACTTGCCATGCTGTATTTCAGGGCAATGGCAACTGATCGCGAGAGCTGCGACGGGGCAGTTGCTGTGGACCGACGAAAAGCCCGAAACACGCATGAGGCAACAGCCATGTGAAACGAAAGAGGCATGCATGCACTCACTCGCTTCTCCTGGCTCGATAGGCAGTGACACTGGAGATGCTACCTGCACCAAGCTGTTCCTCCACAATTGCCCACTCCAAGCTCACTTTGACGACCATCAGTTTCCGAGTGAGCTAGTAGAGCACACTATTATCGTTGACCCATCGACAAAGGGATCTCATCGCATCGATGCTGGTCGCGCAAGACCAAACCACCCCGCCCGAGACGATCTTATTGCGCCAGCTACCCACTTGCCCTGCAGAGAACAGATTGGGACACTGGTGATCCAAATCCCCGTCGTGGGTCCTTCCAAGTTGAGCTGAAGAAGGGAACGTGGAAAGCATCTTGTCGCGAACCGTGTCCGACAACGCGCCTGTTCTGTTCAGTGTTGCCGCCGCTCCGGCTCGTCGGCAGGGCGATTCTTGTCGAATGATTGAGCGCTTCTTCGACCCAACTCCATTCGTACAACCAGAACCCGCTTGGACAGTTCGTGCAACAGCAGCAGCAGTAACCGCAAACGCGATACCGGCGGAAGTACCTATGGCGTACCTGGAGAGGGTTCGGAGAGGGAAGAAGGGTCAATCATCAACCAGAAAGGCGGGACGACAAACTGGGGCCCTTCTAATGACAGCCCCCTTCGGCTTCTGTTTCGCGCCGCAACGCTCGGCCATGTGTCGCTTCGTCTGGACCATAAAAATACTCTAGGAGCCTCCGCGGAGGCGCGACCGAGGCGGCATAACAACAAATAACTGGAACACGGCCAGGCCCAGGCCAGGTCGAGTGACTGCTCCCCCGGGCTGAACCGTCAAGACCGTTTCTTACTCTCGTGACCCAGTCCAGGATCGCCACCGTCGACTCGGCGATTGGATTGGCAGACCTTGGGGCTCGGACAGGGCAGACACGGCGAAGCAAGTCGCTGCTTCGTTCTGTTCAAGTCATTTTGACCGTGATGGTTGGTAGCATGCGGCCTTGCAGTGTACCCGCTGGGTGTGGTCCTCGACCGTGCGCGTACATGTACGACTGTCGCGGTCGCGGGGGGATTGCCAGTCTAGTCGACACTACCTGCGTGCACTTGCAGATGCCTTGACTCTTTCGTAAGGCGGCGCAGATCTCTTCCGTCCGTGTGGGAGGGTGCCCTGGGCTCCTCTAATGCTTGGCTCTCATGGCTGGTCTTTCTAGAAGTGCTGACCTTGACTTTGGGGCCCAGGCTCCGGCCTCCAAGCTTTTGGAGAAAAAAAAAGGGGGGGGGGGGAGGACTCGGGCTCTTGTCTCGCCCATCAAGCAGGCCCTGGGGCCCGGTTGTCGTCCTGGCTCCGGCTCTGGCTTTGGTTCTGGGTCAGGTTTAGTTTCGGGCCTGGCGGGCGCATGCTCAGTTCTCCTTCACCTACCGTCGCCGTCTCTGTCGCGCTGCTCTCATACCCCATCGGAGTCGGGCTCACTTCCGCAATCCCCAGCCCCATACCAGCGCCGTCCGGCCTCTCTCACTGTTGTCCCCCAAGCCAGGCCCGGATGAGGGTCAATTTTTCCCACTCCCTCTTACCGGTTACCCTCTTGCCCTTTTTTCTCACCACTTGGAAAAAAACACCTCGCGCCGTTTCCGCCGATGTGTCCCGTGCCCAGAGCCCGACGAACCAATATTCGCGGCGGCCTCACGCACACACACAACCTGTCACCTTTCGTCTTTGGTCCCGCGCCGCCGCTGCTGCCGTTGCCGCTTCCACAGCACCGTCTACGCATCCTCAAGACCTGCGCAGCTTCACCCAATTCCCGCGAGGCTCTTCAGCTGCTGTCTGGCCTCGCCCTGCCAACGTGACATGCACTGCCTCTGGACTTGAAAGAACCGATCAAATTCAAAACCAAAGAACGAAACGGGAAGCCTAACACAGCAAATCGAAGGGGAAAGAGAAAAGGAGAGAAAGCAGGGGATTCAAGTCGTAAAGGGGAGAGCACCGGAAGCGCCGCCTACCCCCTTGTCCCATCGACATCAGCCACATCTCGACCAGTTTGGCCAACAACAAACAACCCAAAAAAAACCCCCCAAAAAAACCGCTGACTGTGCTATCACTTCCGCCTGGCTGAAGGCCCGAATCAGCCTGGGCCTTACTCCAGGATTTGAAGCAAGCATTCGATGGAGCACATGAGCCATCTAGCCACGGCCGACTTCAGCCCTTTCCCACCTGGACTGGGATCCTGACCAAACCCCCCACGCCCACCATTAACGGAGGATCGCATCGCATCGCGTGACACAAGGAAACCCAGGAGGCCAGACTCCTACCTATCCAATACGTCTCGACCATCACTACCAGGTGAAAGATGAATGTCGAACCTCCCTCAGCCACCTCGAGTTCTGCAGGGTCAGGCGCACCGCCGAGCCAACGCAAGGAGAGAGGTGCCATCGCAGCACAGGTACGCCGAAAGAAGCCTTGTTTCTCGATCCGGCCGCCCGTCATGGCATGCTTGTGGCAGGCCAGCGGTGGCGTGAACTCGGTGCTTGCCAATCGTTGTCGGCATGCCGGCCGGAGAGTGATGCTCAAGACTCACTAACGTCGCCCGTATAGGCCTGCGAGACTTGCCGCAGCAGAAAGCAGAAATGCGACGAGGCCCGTCCAAAGTGCGGGACGTGCCAAAAGTTCAAACTTGATTGTCGATACAGGGAGCCCCAACCCACTAAGTAAGTCTGCTTCCGAGTCGAACTGGCGGAAGGTCAGCGTACGCTTTGGGCAAGATGCAACGGACGTTGTAGCTTGCCGGCATCTTGGGACGCTGGGGTGAACATCTTCGACTGCAGGTACTGATCATGACCCCTTCTAGAAAAGACAAGACGTTATCTGAGATTCTTGACCGTCTGAAGCTTATCGAGGGGAAGGTAGACCAACTGGGCTTCCAGCAACCGACGGCCTCGCCATACGAGGCCGCTCAACCGAGCCACTCACGGCCTGCGCCATTGCTGGTAGGTGGTAGCAGCGGCGAGTCTGTACCAACAACATCCTCGATTCGGCCATCTGGCCCGACAAGTCCCACCCCCCATCAGCTTGGGCCATACCGGTATGTATCGGCCGTCCACAAGATGATGGCGTGGCCGGTGGTGCGTCAGCTGCTTGATTCGATGCAGCCCGAGATTCCGAATCTTCATGCCATCATCCAGGACCACGATCCGCCACTCGAATTGCTGGAGCAGCAGACAAGCCGGCGGAAGCTGGCTACCGACGGGATGGAAGGTCTGACGATGGACGATAGAGCGCTGCTGGGCCTGCGAGTGGATGCGCGTCGAGAACTCCCCGAATTCCGACTGTCGGACCTGGACTGGCCAATGGTGGAAAGTCTTTCGAAAGCTTATTTCGACACATTCAACTTCATATACCCCATCATGGATCGACAGACATTCAACACGAGGACGGTCACGTCCGTCTTCGAAACTGGCTTTGACGACGGAGTGGCGTCGACGCTGGTGTGCCTGGTCTTTGCCCTCGGCTCTGTTGCCCTGGCAGATCTGCAAAACGTACCGTTCGCGGGCTACAAAGGGCAAATGGGCGGGCCAAAAAACCAATCTCCAGATCGACCGCCGGGGCTGGTCTTTTTCAACGAAGCAAGGAAAAGACTCGGTTTTTCCGTGGCGGACTGCACGTTGGAGAGCGTCCAGATCCAGGCGCTGGCTGGGCTGTACTATGAGAGCTGCTCTCGACACCTAGTGAGTGGACCATCGACAGCAGTTGATCCCGGCACAAAGCTGACGTGGGGCAGGAATTCTGGCGTATGACAATCTCGGCCTCCATGTCTTGCCACGCCTTGCTATCTGCGTGAGTTGGGTCAGCGGGACTCATTGTCCAGTAGCGGGAGTTTTGTCTTGAACATAGCTGACGCGACGCCTGCAGGAACCCCGGGGAACTGGACTCGCCTCGAGTCGACCTCATACGCCGAGTGTTCTGGCACTGCTCAATCATGGAAACGTGAGAGGAATCCAACAATCCCCTCGCGGGCCGCCTGCTTACCACGTGGCAGGTATCTTAACTTGGAACTGGAGCTCCCTCTGACGGGGTTAGAGAAGTTGGAGGAGAAGGTCGGCCTACCGGACTTCAGCAGCTCTTTCTGTGAAGCGGATTACCTGGGCAACCAAGAATCGCGGTTCCAGGAGCACTTCGCATCGCAAATTGTTCTCCGGCAGCTGTCGGTGAGTTTTCACAATACTTTGAGGAGCGGTAAGTTTCCCAAATTTCTTTGCCCTCATACAAATAAGTCTGTCAACCCGACTCGGCTCCAATCCCACCCTCCTTTCTTTCCCCCATCTGGCTGACCCTGGACCCCGAACGGCATGGGGGACTGGGGAGGGAGGGGAGGGGGGGCCGATGACGTAGGTTCGGTCAGGAACCCGCAGCCAGATGCAGGAACGTTCAAAATGGAGCAGTCGTCACGGACGGGGACCGTCAACGGGCGCCAAACAGTCTTAGCGCCTGGACGTCCGTTAGCCCACCCCCCCCCCCGGCCACGTTCTGGTGCAGACTTTCAGCTCGCCCATTTGTTGCAACGTCTGGGGCCCACGGCCTCACTAATGACCAATGATCGCTTGCTGACCAGGATGTCCCGCTTTTAGCAATCGGCTCCGCTGCGACACCGTCACAAACGACCACGACACTGACGCCGTCACCGTTTCCACACTCCGACCAACATGCTCAGTCGTCCTCTGATGCGTCCAACCCAGCGGTTTCCACCGTCAATCAGTTGGTATTCCAGCTAGATCAGTGGCGTGCCTTGCTGCCCGTCTACCTACGATGGAACGACGGCCAGGCAGCTGCCTTCTCGACGCCCATGCCTGACCTCTTCACCCAAGGCGGCATGTACCCGCCCCAACAGATGCAGGCCATGTTCACCGCCGACCTCTCGTCACCGTCGGCCCCCTACCCATACGCCACCGACGTGCAGGTCGCCATGCTGCGGACCCGCTACTATTACACCAAGTACCTGATCCATCGACCCTTCCTCTACAAGGCCCTCCACCACCCCACCATGGTCAGCGCCGAGGACGCAAAAGCCATTGCCGAGTGCTTCAAGGCCTGCCTCAAGTGGCCCATCATCATGTCCCCCACCTGCTACCGGAAGCGACTCATCCCCTGCCTGTTTTTCTGGACGCAAAACCTGCTCGGCGTCCTCATCATCCTGCACCTCTCGCAGCAGGTCCCCATTCTCTCTAACATACGCGGCCAGCTCTGCGACGGCAATTTCGACATGGAGGCCACCGAAACGGTCAACATGTCCATCGCTTGGATCCGTGACCTCAAAGATGTCGATGCCACTGCCGAGTGGTGCTGGGGCGTCCTTCGAGGACTGTATCACTTGGACGACTGAGCCCGGCAGGCCCGCCCACCGCATGGGATCTGTCCACTAACACGTGCTACCTAACACCACGGCATCTTTTCCACACCCACTGCGCCCTCTTCCCGTGCGGGAGAGGCATCTATCTCCCTTCCGCTCTTACGACGACGATGATGACGACCACGCCCACGCTCACGCAAACGCCCATACCCGAGGCAACCCCAGACCTCGCTCCCCCCCCAGAGCGCGCGACAGAAACGCTGGATGACGTAGGAGGATACAAGGTAGACGGCTGATTCTTTTCACGCAGCGGCATTTGATTCGGCGGTCACAGTCGCAGACGTGTCAGGACATTTTTTATCGCACCTTCACGGCATCGAGGCGGCGCGCCCATGCTGGCACCAGAACTTAGAAGGGGAGGCCGGGCGGACTTGTCACTTAGCTTACTTCCATTATGATTTGTAACGTCTTGTTAGCGATGTTCGGTCATGATGACTATATTTTATGAGAAAAATAAACCCCCCCTTCCGTCTCGTGCCCATGACTTGCGACCCGTGAGGAAACAGAAGGCTTTAGGAACCGACAACCTCACGTCTCTGAATACCGACCTCTGCATTCCGCCGAAAGGGAAAAGGAAACCCCCCCCCCCCCCCCCCATGTCTCCGAAACCTGGCACTGCGTCCGTAATGCGGGCCAAGCCAAGCAGACCCTGAATCGCGCAGCACCGTCCGGCCGGGTAGAGGCTGAAAGCACTCGGAACCATCCGGTCATTGGACCCCTATCCCCGCTGCAGCCCCCCGTCGAGACCGAAAGATCGACAGCCGCGCTCGATAGAGCTCGCGCGGACTGGGCAATAACCGCTTAGCCGGCCTAGAGACCACGCTTCTTTCAACTACATCTCCGGCCCGCGTTTCCCTGTCTGCCGCTGCCTTGGTCACTCACTGCCTTGAAAGCAGCTGCCGGTTGTGTGGATTCGTTTCGTCAATCTTCCGCGCCGCCGAGAGCGTTCTAAACAGGCTCGTCTCGGGTGCCGTATCCACAAGGCCGACCAGCCCCCCTTTTCTCCTCGTCTTCTCTCTCGGACATGGCTGACTGACTGACTGCTCCGTTTCATCACCTTGCCTCTCCTGTATGCCAGGCTGAATGTAACGGCCGTTAATTCGTGACTCATTTGCTGCTTGTATGACGTCTTTGTATGCTTTACCCCTCCATCCCGTCTGCCCTGGTTGCTGTACCTATGCCGTACAGAACGGTTCCGCCGTTCTTTCCGCAGGTACATACGCACCCCCGGCCCTTTCTATTCCATCCTCCACCCCTGGCTTCCCCGCAGACGTCAAACAGGCAGTGTTCAGGTTGCGCCTCCGCCCTGCGCTATCCAGTCCTCCACCGCCTCCCGCCCCCTCACGACAACCGCCACGAGCACGGCGAATTCGTCGACGCTGCTCAAGCCCACCACGCCGAACACGCCCGAGAAGTCCATCCGCTCCACCCACCACCACTTCTGCTGTGGCGCGCCGCCGAAAGTTGCTGCGCCGCGCCCTTGCCCCGATGCCTCCCCCACGGCCCGCCGCCACTGCTCGGGCGTCGACGCCCCCCACAGCCGTGCCGACGCCGTGAACGACATGTCCGCCAGCCCCGAGGGCACGGGTTCGGGACTGCCGGGCCCTCCTGAGCCATTGCCGCCGCCGCCGCTCCAAGAGTTCATGGCGCCGGGGCGGGCGTTGGTGTAGACTTCACGAACGAGGTGGGAGGCGATGACGACACGGCGGATGGACTCGGCGAGAAGCCAGCGGCGCCAAGCGAGGCGGAGGTCTTCCCTGGACAGAGTACGAGAGGCGGTGGGAGTGGTGCTCCCCGAGGGAGAGTGCGCCGGCGGCGTGTCGGAGGCGGTAGAGGAGGTCTCGAAGGGGGCGTAGAAAGGGGTGGAGCAGTGGAAGACTGGCTGCGGTGGGTGTTGATGCTGATGCTGGTATTGATGCTGCTGATGCTGAAAGGAGGGTGGACTGGGCGGCACGCTGCCTGGTTCTTCGTGAGCCGTGTGGAATACGGCGCTGCCGACGCGGGCTTGTAGGGCGGAAGTCCACGCTGCGAGAACGGGCTCGACGGCGTCGGCGAGGACACGCTGGCGGATGTCGCCGTCGAACCAGCGGATCATCTGGTACATAACCAGCGCTTGAAGCGCTGCGAGCTGCTCGGGGAGCGTCCAGGCGCTCTGATCGGCATAGAGCAAAGCTGTAGCCTTGGACTCGACGATGCTGAGAATCAGGTCACCGTTCTCGTCATTCTTGGCCGCGTAGGCGGCACAAGCGCAGAAAGCATCTTGCAGGGTCAGCGGCAGCAAGCTGTCGGCGCTGCCCGTGGATGCCGGCAGATAGAGTGCCGGATGCATAAAAGGGGCAAACCCGTTCTGCGCAACCCATCTCTTGGGATAGCTGCGGAACTGCTCGGTGCAGTAGAGGACGGCATCTCGGTTGACAGCCCCGCTCGAGGGGCTGGAGGACGGACTGTAGAAGAGCGGCGGCCAGGTAGGCTCTGGATCGAGTACTGAGGGAGCGGGAGGTAGAGCGTCGGGGATGGGCTGCTCGATCGGGATGGGGGGCGTGGCGGTACCGCTTAGGATATCGGTGAAGAAGTTGAAGTCGGCAGCTGCCACAGTCGCTTCGAGTGAGGGGTAGTGGCAGTTGTCAAGCCCCTTTTGCACACACCTACCGCACCGAGGCAGCCGTTGGTCACAGCGGCGCTTGGCCTGCTGACATGCTGTGCAAGCTCGGCGGCGGGTCGAGGTCGTTGGCGGGATGGCTGAGGAGGTTGGCTGGGCAGACATGGCGTCAAAGCCCATAACTGCGGTGTCGCTGCTGGACCAGGGGGCAGGCCTCGCTGGTTGCCCTCTGTATGGCCGTGTCGATGTTGCTGACCGCAGAGCTACAGCATGTACGCCCAGTCTGCGAGGGGTTGATTGGTGTCACGGGCAAGACCTTTGGCCGGAAGTGTGCCACTGGCCGTTATGAGAGAGGAGGTACTTTGGCGGCGGCGTCAAGTAAAAAGCTGGGCAGTCTTGCTGGTCTGCTGATCTCAGGATTTGCATCAGCGGAACTCCGCTGAGACGTGACCGCTGTTGTCTGGTGTATTCCCTTTGGTCTTTGTATGGGAGGTGAGATGTATGTTCTGTCGGCACACGTCAAGTTGTTCTCATATATCTCGGTGTTCACTCCGTTCCGAGATAGCGCGTGCGTTTGTGTCTGTGTGGCTTCCCCGGCGCTGCCTTATATGCCAGCAAAGCCGAGTCAGGGGCTTGAGCCCGAGGAGGAGAAAGATCGGAATGTCGTCTTCCAATGGCCAAGGTTCACTTCAGGTTCCGGGGTAAGCGAGGCGTTGCCCATGCCATGATCAAGCAGTGGACATGATGGCAGGCAGCAGTTTAGCAAATTTAGTCAGTCAGTAGTCGATGCGAGCTCTCGAGTGTTCCAGGGATGACTGAGGATGATGAGAGAGGTACGGCAAGTCGGCATGCCTACTCGGGCCTTTGTCAGCTTGAACCGTCGATCTGGGACGCACCTGGAGATGGGGAGTAAGCTTGAGTTATTTGGAATTTGGCACTGGAGTCGTGGGGCGTGAGCTGGGGCATGGCGACAGGGCAGCATGGGCACCCACTCGTGGTCACGGCTGCTCGTCTTGTTACACAGCAAATCGAAGGCGCAGTGTTTCCGTGAAGTTGACACTGTCAACCCAACAAGGCAATTTCACTATACCCTCGCAGCAGTAGCGCCATGCGTCCAGTGCGGGCACTCCGCACACGAGCTAACGTCGAGCGTCGTGGCGTCATTGCAGCCCGTCAAAGCCCGTCAAAGCCCGCTCAAGGCCAGTCAAATGGTTGACCAACCGCTTGACCAAGCATCCCAGGGCTCGTTGTAAGCGAATTCCTCAGCACCCACTCAGCCTTACGGATATGTGGTGGCAGCAGTGCGATGATGGTGACGATTGGCGTTGTCGGTCGAGGTCGAGGGAAAGCACTGGCTGCTTCTTCTGTCTTCCGCATGGTGTAGTCACAACCACTGAATGATTATTCTAGCTGGAACCCTCGAGTGCTGGTCTGTCGCACGAACCAGCTCATCGTGACGGCATCGTGGCCAGTGGTCGGCGTTGCCCCCAGCCCTACAGCCAGACAAGACCCCCCAAGCTTCTCGTTGTCGGCCCGCAGAAGCGGCCAGGCCCGAGCGGGCAGCTCCACGTTTTCGCCCTTTTTTGCCCTCTTCGCCCTGGCTAGCGCATCGTGCCGTGTGACGTTATTGAAGCCATCCAGGATAGTTGACATCAATTCCGATGGTCTGCAACCTGCACAGCGCCGGCTGGCTGGCTGGACATGCATGTGTCTGTTCGGCTCGTATCTATTCTTAGATGCCAGCCAGTTCAGCCAGCCCCGGATGTGTACTTGGATCCGATGCGCGACTTCCACGCTCAGCCAGGCTCGCATGTTGAGTTGACGATGGTCCGCAAAGTCGGCAACGGAGCGTTTTCGAGGCAAGGCAGCAGCTTCGGGAACAACCGGACATTCGAGTCGGCACGACTTAGAGCGGGCCAGATGCCTGCCCTGAGTCAGGTCGCCCCGGTCGGACAATTGTGTCGGGCGGCTTGCGACCTCGCGGAGGGAGAATCACGGAGTTCGGTAGGTTCAGCCGGGATTTGGTCGGATCAGATAACGCAGGCCCCAGCCGGACGATGCTTTCTTGCCTCTGGAGCCGATACCAGATTAAAGGATCCATGCTAGTAGGCCGGTCAAGTGTTCCCCCGCCAATTGGGCACTGTGTGTGATGGTGGTGTGCGGAGTAGGGCGGCGCGACTTCAAACAAGCGGCGGCGACCGGTGAGTTCCCCGGCCTCATCTGCGGTGTCTAAGTTCTCCTGCCGCTTGCCGTTAGTTACCCTGGGTTCTATCTGCCATAGAAGTAGAGCCCGAGGCGGTGACAGTAGCGAATGCGATGCAGGGCCGCCGACTGCCGGCTTGGCTGTGTTCGTATCAGAGCGTTGAAGGCTCACGTGGACGCTCCTGCCGCCTCGAGTGAGCCATCGTCAGGAGGCAGAGTCGGAGTTCCGTTCCTCGTGGCTCAAAATAGAGACAGTCCATGTTAATCGAGGTAGGGCACCGACATCCCCGGGGCGACGTCAAATTATCAAGTCCAGGCGATCAATGTCCCTCGCCGCATTCGAATGCCGGTCCATGTCTGAGCCATTTGTTGCGAGCAGAGCACAGAGCAGGCGAGGCGAGGCGAGGCGAGGCAAGACACGAGAGGGCCGACGCAAGCCATTGGCATGGCGTAGACAAAACGAGACCGACAATAGCAATTGGTGGTCGAGAACCATCGTCTGAGAGAAGGATGAGGAGGGCAGCGCCCACTTTTTGCCAGTCAGAGCAGATGTCGAGCCATCGGATAGGAGACGTCTAGATGCTGCCAGGTTCCCCAGATGAGTACCGTAAGAGGCACGTCATGTCGCTGATCGGGTTGGCAAAAGAAAAGGGGTCCAGTATCTCCCGTCCCCAAGTGTCGATCGTCATCTATCGAAGGCTTTCTCACGATAGTCAGGACGCGGGGTGTGACTTGGCTGCCGTGGGCAATTGAGTGGCTGCCTTTGGCGCCGGTGGCTGCGCCGGCGTCATGACGGTGATGCCACCCATCTCGATAGCCGAGGACACTACAGGACGAAGCGGGCGGACGACTCGGCGGTAAGAATTCGATGGAAATGACTTCAATGCTTCTGCTTCCACCCAGCTGTGGGCTCGAAGATTCGAGTGCCAGGGATGGATGGCAGGATTGACAGGGGAGACAAGAGACGGCCCAGCTCCCCACCAGTTTGATTTGAGCCAATCAAACTAGCATGAGACCGGCTCGCGTCAGGGGTCTTTGCCCTATTCCGCACTTGTCTCAACTGGGTATGGCTTCTTCTCTCGGCCCCCCCCCCCCCCCCCCCCCTTTCTTCCCTAATGCTATTGCTTCTCCCTTCCGGCTTCCACTGCACGAGTATAACACCAATTCTGGCACGCCTTGGACGCCTCCCGTGCCTTCGCGGGGATGGGCTGTTGAAGAAATGCAGCTCGACGAACCGTCTAGAGAAATGTCGCATGGCCGCCTGCCGCTAAGAATGCAACTCTGCGAGCGCCAAAATCCGCGTCCCCGGACTCTCGATGAACACCGAGAACGCGAGATTCCCGCAGTTCCCAGCTGACGACGACAGCCCGGAGCTCGACTCTCCTCCAAGCTCGCGATGGAATTTACCCCTGACCAGCACCGTTGTCCTGCCCAGGAACAAGAGCCTCAAATGGCAGGTTGTGGGGGCCACGGCACGCACGCATGGTAGATGGGAGAGGGCCCTTAACAGGGGGAGGTACGGGCTGCACGGTAGCCGGCTTAGAAAGGCTCGGCCATCGTACGGCCCCCGACCTCCTGCTGGCTCGCACTCTCGCATTCATCAGATCAGATCCGTTCACCAGGCGCAGTGACGCTTGGTCCTTGCCAGCCACCAGCTAGGTTCGCCTGGTGAGGGCACGGGTGTTTCGTCCGAACAACAAGAGCATCGCCGAAGCCTCGACAGAGCTGAGCTGGTTGGCCTCGATGCGTGAAACGAAACGGCGCCAGGACAGAGGGAACTCATGACAGGCGTTCGTCCGTCTTTGACGTGTATCAGAATCCGAACCTTCTTACCTGCCTTATGTGGAAGCGCCAGCGCCAGCGCCAGCAGATCGTCTGGCGCGGCATTCAGTTGTGCATCGTCAGATGATCATGCACCACGCATGACAAAGGGGGAAGGGTTGGGGTTGCTGGCCATAGAGCCATTCGTGATCTAGCCAGCCCGTCGCGGAAATTTACCACAGGCCCAAAATGGACGAAGCCCCCCAACCTCGCAGAAGCACCCAGGTACGGCAAAGCATCTCGAAGGGGCACTCGGGGCACTTTGAGCACCCAGGCCACCTCCTCTGCCATGAACCCCTGCCTCCACCAGAGACGCCAGGGCCTGCTAACGCAAGGTACCATGTCTTACATGGTGCCCTCCACGCCGTCTATTGGCCGCCATAGCCTCCCCAGGCGACAGAGGGGGCCGCCCGGGGGCCGTCAGGGGTAGTCAAGACCGCCATGCGCGCCGTCCACTGGCTGGAGCCGCTGGCCTCAAGGGGAAGCGGGTCGGCGGGATATGGCCTCTTTGGTCCATTCGCAGCCTGCAATCCTACCCTGGGCCCCTGCCGCGCGCCCAGAGAGTCCACCACGCCTCCCCCAAGGGCACGACTCACCGACAACGAAGGACTTCTTTCCCTCTTTCGCTCTCCAATGGACCGCTGACCTCCTCGTCTCCTGCTCCGCGCGAGATAAGCCCAAGCCCAAGGGCCAGAGTCCAGGTCAACCATCATCTCGCTCCCCGACGCCCCTAATAACCATGGCCGACATGGACCTCGAACAACCGAGACCTGTTCTCCCTCGCGATCTCCACGACAGCGAAAGTGAGAGCGACACGGTCGACACCTTGGACCTGCTGGGAGGATACGCCGATAGTCCTGAGACACAACACGCTTCACCTTCACCCCATCCCGATCCCCTGGCCCCGCGCGGCCGTCACCCGCTACCAGTCCACCACCACAGTCTCGACCCCGAGCACCACCACACAGACTCTCACCAAGTCAGCACCTACGGCAAGCACCACACCTCCCACGCTTACGCCTCGCACTCGCCCATCACCGCTCCCCCCTCCGCCTCCAGCTCCCGTCAGCCCTCGCCAGGCCACGCCCGATCACACACGACTCCCGTAGTTGGCACCCCCAAGCTCAACACCATCAAGAGGAAACCACTCTCCTCCACCGCCTCGCCCCTGGCCACCCGCTTTTCCGAAGGCGCTGCTTCCCTCAGCATCTACCTGCCTAAACCAGAGACGCGATTTTCGCGGGCTTACTCCGTTGACAGCCCCACGCTCTACGAATACCCGGCGGCTGCGCTCGAGCGTCCTCTGTCTCCTGCCGCACCCGGACCCTTTGCGACCTTGCCCGGTCCTTCTCACGACGAGAAACCACCGTAAGTAGCCCGCTACTCGTCTGTCGTCCGACAGACTGCCGACGCGCCTCTTTGTCCGACCACGGGCACATGCCACGTTGACAACCATGGGCTGACTGTTTCTTCCAATAGGACGCCAACAACCACCGACCGTGCAGAGGACGACGTTGAGGCGCCCTCTTTGACGCGAAACACTCCCAGCAACAACCTGGCTTCCCATCAAACAAGAACTTCAGACGACTTGCCGCATCATGCCAGACTGACCAACGACGTCACGCAAAACCCACATTCGTTCGACGTACCACCAGAACCCAGCGTGATCAAGGCGGACAACACGGACAACGAGTCTGAGTCGGCGTATAGCCTTTATTCTAATGATAATCGTACCATGTCCATCATCGCGCCCAAACCAACACCGCCACACCTCAACCTAGACAGGGTCGAAAACAGCAGCCAGATATCCACGCCGCCCACGACCGCCATCGAATCCAGCAGACTACCCGAAATCAACAAGCCGTTACCCAGATCACCCAGCTCCTCCAAATTCGGTAATTTCTTCGGTTGGGCCATCTCACCCTCGCCGTCCACTACCGAGTTCTCGTCCCTACCATCGCCGTTATCGGCTAGACATCCAGGCTCGACAGATGACGCCGGCTTCTCTGCAGCCACATCCATCCTGCAGCGCAAGGGCTCCAAGGCAAATGCCAACCCACTTGGATTCCTCGAATCGAACCTACTCACACCACCGCCGGCATCCACCCCGTCGCCACCGGCACAGATACAAGAGATGGAAGACGAGCTCAAGGCCATCAGCGCCGAGCTGGCCTCGTCCATCCGACGCGAGATGGACCTAGAAGATCTCGTTGACAGGCTTCAGTCCGAGGTCAGCAACCCACAGGCCCCGGGCAAGAGAACAAGCGACTACTTCTCCGACTCGGGCGTCAGTTCCACGAAATTTAGCGAATATGACCAAAATAAAGAAGAGGTGGAAAAGGTGCAACGGAGATCGGAGCAGGAGAAGGCGTCCATCCGACTCGAACTCACCACCAAGCTGCAAGACGAGCGTCTGAGGAGGAAAGCCCTTGATCAGCAAATCAAAGAACTGGCCGACAGGGCGTCGCAGATCGACCTTGCCCAGATGAACAATGTCGATGCCAATGACAGGGTCAAGGAACTGGAGGCCACCTGCGAAGATCTCCGCCGAAGGCTTTCCGAAGAGAAGACGGTCAAAGATAACTTTGAAGACCTGCTTTCTGCCCTGCGAGGAGAGCTGCAGAGCGCGGCAAACGAGCGCGACAACCTGCGTGATGAGGTCGTGCCCCAGCTCAGGGCGCGCGTCGAGGGCCTCGAGGCCGAGGCCTCCGAGTATGATAACCTCACGTACGAGTCGAGCAAGATGCAACAAGAACTGCAGACATTGAAGACCGAGAATAATAACCTCCGCGCCATCAAGCAGGCTGCCGTTGAAGAACCCCCCACGCGTTCGTCGCGGTCGTCTGTTGCCCTATCCAGGTCCAACTCGGTGACGGCGGGTTCCTTCAAGCTCCAGAGGGCCCCATCAGGCCTGACGAGATCCAACACCGTCAAGGGCGGCATTGAGTCTCGCGAGGCCTTGTCAGAGCGGCTGAAGGATGTGGAGGCGCAAAGGGATGCTCTTCACAGCGCGCTGAAGAACCTCCTAGAGCGTCAGGAGTTCCAGAACCGTGAAAATGAGAAGAAGATCAAGGTGCTCGAAACGGAACGCGAACGCCTAACCACGAACTCACCCAGGAGAGGAGGCTTCGCAAAAGACATATCCGATCTACAAAACGAGATCAAAGTTCTCCGACGCCGTGCGGAGGACGCTGTCGGCGACAAGTTCCAGGTGGAGAAGGGTCTGGTCAGTCTTAAGATGGATCTCGACCGAGCCGAAGGGGAGATTGCCTCGCTTCGCGCTCTTCTTGACGAGAAGGACATTTTGATCCCGCCATCGATGGCACGCGCCAGTAACAGCAGCAACCCGGACGCGTATCCTGTCACATCCGAGTCCCTCGAAGCTGCTTTCAAGGACCTTCAAGCTGCCTACCAGGAATCACTCGACAAGATTAGGAAGCTGGAGGAAAGCGGTAGTGCCATCGTGTCCGACGAGAGGACCCAAATCGCCTTGGAGAAGCTGCAGCACTCTCTGTCCACTGCCATTTCAGAACGCGACGCTGCGCGCCAAGAGGCGTCGGACTACAAGACACAGGTTGACAGCCTTAACGAAAGTGAGGCTCGACATCTCGAGGGCGAGCGTGCCCTCGCAGACGAGCTTCGTGAGTCCGCTCGCCGGGTTGAGGAGCTCGCCACCCAGGTCCGACAACAATTGGCTGCGAACTCCAGCCTCCGGCAGCGTCTGACTGACACCGTGGCCCGTGGCGACATCGATCGCAAGGCTAACGTCGAGCGCATTGCCAGCCTGCAGGGCCGCCTTCGCATGCTCGAGGACGAAGTCTCCGCTGCGCAGAGTGCGTCGGAGGACCGGATCGCCCGTCACGAGGAGCAGATCAAAGAGATCAAGGAGGCACACAACCTGCAGCTCCGCCGTGCACTCCCCTCGCCGGCCAGCAGCGGTGGTCGGTCGCCTCGTAGGACGCTGAGTCCGATGCCGTCGCCCCTGTTCCCGCGGTCGCCGCGATCGCCGTTGCCCAAGATGTCCATCGAGGACGAGGTCCAGGTCGACAAGCTCCGCTCCAGAGTGACGGAGCTTGAGCGTACGCTGTCGGAAGCCGATGTGGAGATGCAAGAAGTCATTGCGAGGATGAGCGCCGCACAGATCGAGGTCCTGACATTGCAGGAAGAGCGCGAGGTGGCCGTGCGGGAGACGAGGAAGCTCCAGCGCGCGCTGGAGGAAGAGAAGGTCAAGTCGTTCGAAGACCGGTTCAGGTCGCTGAGCGGCAACGTCTGAGTGTGCTGCGACGCGGCGGTTCGGCCTGGCGACGGGGTGGTTTTTTAATGAGTGCACGCATCATCTGCATTGGGTACACCAGGAGTTCAAGGTCGGGTGCGGAGCCACGAGCTCCTTTTCTGCATAAAGTCGACGTTGCTCAACTTGTATATCTGCCGCACCACGGTGCGGCGGCGGGGGTTTCAGGATCATTGGCCCCTCCCCTCCCTTCGGTTGGGATTTATATGGGAGGGTCGTTGCGTAGCTGACGGGCCTGCGGCTGTTTGATTGTTCTTTCTCCATGCATCCGGCGAGGCTCTGTATGTTATGCTGGTTGGGGATGTAATTAGCTGGTCGTGCCGTGCCCTTCGTGGCTGTAGATTCAATAATGAGGACGTATGGATCAATCGAGCCGCTTCAATTGATGGTCATGCCCGCTTGGAGCCCCCGAGAGAGTGGATCAGTGAAGTGTTGGCGAGCGAGAGAGAGAGAGAGAGAGAGCCGATACGGTGTCAGGATGATTGTTAGCACGCCTAGTCTTCTCCCGGTCAGAGACAGAGACGGGGGGCATGCATGTAAGCTCGGATGAAAGTTGAGACGACGATGTCGTGACCTCGTCAAGTCATCCACGGCACGCTTCCGTCAAACTCGCTATGTCTCTACGACATCCCACGCGGCGACGAAGCCAAGTTACCGGCTGAATTTCGTTCTTCTATAAACGTCCTGGAGTGTACTGTATCCAGGGTGCCAAGGGAATGATATCTGTCATGAAAGGGTCATGAAATGCGTCCGCGCCTCCACCCCGTCTCTCCATCCTCGCCTCCCTGCCTGGCTTCTTCATTCTCCTCTCCTACTTTTTGAGCGTAAGGAATGCATGCTTCAAGCTGAACTTTTGGAGTAAACACAAAACACCGCCCAAAAAGATCGACGGCCCAGTCGCGGGCATCCGTATTGCCTGCTCCGTCTCAGCGATCGCGCCGGGCACGATACGGCTCACGAGCATTCTACGCGCCGTACTGGCTGACGTACTCGGCGACGCGGGCGGCGAGCTCGTCGGCCTCGGAGCGGGTCGCGGCCTCGGCGTAGACACGGCAAGCGTTCTCGGTGCCGCTGGCGCGGGCGAAAGAGCGGCCACTAGCGTACTTCTTGACGCACTCGTCAATCTTGTCCTGGAGACCGTTGGGGGTCTCAAGGCGGCGCTCGGCGTCGTACGTGGTGAAGGCGTCCTTGTTGGCGACCTCGACCTTGACGAGCCTGTTGGGAAGGTCGGTGTAGGTCATGGCCCAGTCCTTGAGGGACCACTTCTTGTGGGCGAGGATGACCTCGATGAGGAGCATGTCGGTCAGGGCATCGCCGACGGTCTGGTTGACGAGGTCGCTGACGGCGGCGAGGGTCTCGAGGGCGTCCTTCTGGGCGGGGGACTGGGGCTGGGTCTCGCGGAAGGCGCGGCGGGCGTCGTTACTGAAGAGGACGGTGCCGTGGCCGTTGGCCTCGAAGTAGCATCCCACGTCGAACTTCAACGCGGCATGATGCAGGTGCTTCACGCCAGTCGGCGTGCAAACAACGGGCAGCTGGAGATGCTTCTCAATGTAGTTTGTGCTAGCGCCGTTGGCGTAGGCGGTCTGGACGACGCCGATGCGCAGGTCGGTCAGGCCGGCGGAGCGGACGAGGTCGGCGATGAAGGACGCGGCCAGGGACGATATCCTGTCGCCGTCGAGCATGAAGAAGCCGGTGTCGGGGTCGGTCCAGTAGTAGATGAGACGGTCCGCATCGCCATCGAACGAGCAGCAGCGAGCGCCGGGGACGGGCTTGGGGGAGGGAGGCGCCCTCTGCTTGGTCTTGACGTAGTCTGCGCCGGACTGGGAGGATTGTGTTAGTGGGAGGCATCCAGAGATAGGGACGGAGCAATTGAGAGGGTGCACTCACGTCAAGGTTCAGCACCTCGGGACGAAGGACGTCGTCGTTGACGACCCGGACGTCAAAGCCGGTCTTGTCCTGCGGCACGTATTTCAAAAAGTCGGTCAGCTTGGGGCCACCGACGCCGTTGGAGCAGTCGATGGTCAGCTGGCCCTCGACCTTGCGACCCCTCAGGGCCTTGACGAAGGCATCGGCAAACTTCTCATGGTATCCAACCTCGCTGACCTTGCCGTAGGCCTGGGGCGTACCCTGGGTGTTGATGGCGCGGGTCAGGTAGTGGAGCTGGGGGGTGGTGAGGATCTTGTAGTCGGTGTACTCGACGTCGGTGGCGTCGAGAGAGTCGGCCAAGGCAATGGCGAGCTTGTGGCCGGAAGGGCGGGTGTCACGGCCAAAGACGACGCGGCCGGTAGAGGAGAGGTCGATCTTGAGCTTGGCGGCAAGATCTTTGTACGTCTCGAGGAGGGCCTCGTGGGACTTGCTGTTGACGAGCTCGGTGGCATGGGCCTCCCAGTCCTGCTCGAGCATGTCACCCTGGGGGTCGACAACCTTGACGCCGTTGTCCTCGGCGGGGTTGTGGCTGGCGGTGACCATGACACCAATGGTGGCACCGAGCTTGCGGCTACGGAGGCCGGCGAGAAGGCCGACGCGGAAAGTCACTCCGTCGAGGAGATCCGAGTTCATGCGAAACCCCGCAGTGCCATACTTAAAGGTCTGGCCCTCGACGATGGGGTGCTTCTGCGAAGCGGCAAGGAACTTTGCGTCCATGACTGCGACTTTGCGGGATCGATTGAGGATGCAGATGCAATCAGAGATGAAATACAGGCGTAGACACGAGGGTGTTGTGTTGTTGAGGCAGTTGAGGAGTTGTCCGAGAGACGGTCAAGCCAGCAGCACCAAGACACCGAGACGCAGGTGGAGAGAGGGGCTGGGCAGGCGGCCGGGAGGGAGCCATTGCCCTGAAGCCCTGTGCTTGGTGCTTAGTGCTTGCTATGCCTAAGCTCCCCGCCAGGGGCCTCGCCGCCAGGGGGGGTGGGACAGGACCCCGCCATTGCCAGCTCAGTGGTGGCCCCTGCTTCTGCTGCTTGACCGCTTCCAGGTTAGCGTGGGGCGCGCACGCCTGCTGTTCTTGTCTTTGCCGGCGATGCAAGTCAACGCGGTGACGCAAGATACGACGCAGCGTTGCGATGAGAATAGAAACAACAGGGGTCAATACGAGTCACGTGAGTTCGCGACCGGCTCGAAATCCTCGTCTCCACCGCGCCGCAACCTCGTCGCGTCACCATCTGCCAATTCGGCGATGCCCTCACGTTTCTTTGTCTCTTGGTCCTTGCTTCTTGGTCCTTGGCCTTTGGTCTTTGGTCTCGCTCGTTCCTTTTTTCCCTCGTAATTCATCTCATTGCACCCTGGCACCTCTTGCCATGAAGGCTGGTCAGGCCTACCACCGCAATGGGCGAACATGAACAATACGCCAATCCCCTCCTCCTGGATTGGGTCAAGGAATGGCTCGATACGGCGCGGGAGCGCAACTCCAAAGGCATCACCACATACAGGAACGCCTACGAGTCGCTGAAAGCATGTCCTCTCACCTTCCAACACCCCCAGGAGCTCGTCCAGCTCAAGGGTTTCGGCGAGAAAATGTCCTCGAGGCTCACCGATCGCATGAAGAAGCACTGCGAGCAGAACGGTCTGCCGATGCCTACGCATCCGCGGCTCTCCAAAGGTGCCCGTGCGGCCTCCGGACAGGATGGAGAGGGTGAGGGCTCTGCGGCGCCCAAGAAGGCTCGGAAGCCCAAGGCATATGTCCCTGCGTATCGCTCGGGTGCGTATGCACTTGTGCTGGCGCTTTCCACCCTCGACGAAGACGCAACGTCGGGCATGACCAAGGCCGACCTCATAGACAAGGCGCAGGAACACAGCGACTCTTCATTCACGGCACCGAGCGACCCCACCAAGTTCTACACGGCTTGGAACTCGATGAAGACGCTTCTGGACAAGGAGATTGTTTACGAGAGAGGCCGGCCTCTGAGGAGGTACGCTCTGACAGATGAAGGCTGGGAGGTTGCGCGACGAATTAAGCAGACAACGGCAGGAAATGCGGGGCCCTCTATTCCCGGGAACAGATCGCAAGCCGCGCCACAGCAGCCGGCCGCGCCATCAGCAGCCAGGATCAGCGCCGAGTTGGCTGCAGCTGCCGAACAGGATGAATCAGGCCTGCTTCCAGAGGCGCCCAAGTCTTCCTATGAAAACATTGTCGGCAACGGGCCCGTCACGGCCGACATTGGTCTCCCTACCTTTTCCCCGATCCGGCTTCCCCCTGGGTCGTTCACAGTCCACCTCCTCCTCGACGTCCGAGAAATCCGAGCGACCAAGGACCGAGACTACTTGCAGGACGAGCTCACCAAGAAGGGTGTCAAGCCCATCATGCGCTCCCTGGAAGTAGGGGACGCGCAGTGGATCGCGAAAACGCACGAGCCCGCGGCGCTGACCAGCCAAGGCGCCGAGGGCGACGAGGTCGTCCTGGACTGGATCGTGGAACGGAAGCGTCTTGACGATCTCGTTAGCAGCATCAAGGACGGCCGCTTTCACGAACAAAAGTTCCGCCTGCGCAAGTCAGGGGTCAAGAACGTCATCTACATCGTCGAGGAGATCGCCATGGACTCGACGCACTTCTCCAAGTACGAGGAGTCTGTGCAGTCCGCCGTGGCGTCGACGCAGGTGGTGAACGGCTATTTCCTGAAGAAGACGCAGAAGATGGACGACACGATCCGCTATCTCGCGCGGATGACGGTCATGCTGAAGAAGCTGTACGAGAGCAAGCCGCTCTTGGTGATACCGACCAAGGTGCTCACTGCGCAGAACTACCTTCCTCTGCTGGACCATCTTAGGGAAAAGGAACCGGACCAGGGTTACTACATCAGCTACCCGGCGTTCGCATCGCTGGCGTCCAAATCGGACATGATGACACTGAGGGACGTGTATTTGAAAATGCTCATGACGACGAGAGGCGTCACGGGAGAGAAGGCGCTCGAGATCCAGAAGCGGTGGAAAACGCCCCACGATCTCGTCAAGGCGTTCGAGGCCTGTGGGACGGGTGAACAGGGGCTCAAGAGGAAGCGCGAAATGGTGTCGAACGGACTGGCTCACATGGTGGGGAGGAAGAAGATCGCCAAGGCCGTCAGCCAGAGGATCGCCGAAGTTTGGGGCGACGCATAGTGTTGACCACCATGGATACGGCACCTCCCGTCTCAGTCATTGCATCACGAGCACCCAAAAAGTAGACGCGTTAGGATATCTCTCAGCTTTGATGAACGAGTCATGCCATGCGAACTTTTTTGTTTTCTTTCCTACTGACCCCGCGCCGCGATGTCCTTGATGGTCGTCCCCGCCTCGGGACCCTTACCAAAGTATGCGGCCAGGCTCTTCTCGGCGTACTTGGCCATCATGTCGACCTCGACGTTGACCGTCTCGCCGGGCTTCTTGGCGGCGGTGACGACCTTCTCCTGGGTGTAGCTGATGAGCATGACTTCCCACCAACCCTCGTCGTCGTCGACCTTGGTGACGGTCAGGCTGGCGCCGTCGATGGTGATGAAGCCCTTGTAGACGATGTAGCGCAGCAGGGCGGGGTCGGCGGGCTTGAAGCGGAAGGTCAGGGCGTTGCCGTCGGAGGTGACGGCGGCGATGGCGGCGGTCGTGTCGACGTGGCCCTGGACGAAGTGGCCACCCATGCGGGTGTCGGCGCGGACAGCGCGCTCCAGGTTCACGCGAGAGCCGGCCTTGAGGGCGCCGAGGTTGGTGATGCGGAGGGTCTCGGGGGCGACGCCGATGACGAAGGCGGTGGGGGTGAAGGAGGTGACGGTCAGGCAGACGCCGTTGACGGCGATGGAGTCGCCGAGGTGGGCGTCCGAGAGCAGCTGAGAGTCATCAGGGAGGGTAATGGTGAGAGAAGTGCCGCCGGTCGCGTCCTGGTTGTTGAGCTCGGTGACGGCTGGGTACTGTGAGCGAGGGCATTGGTGGGAGTCATATGAGGGGCTTACTTACTGCCGACCTCCTCGACGATTCCTGTGAACATGGTGGGCGAGGTTTGACCTGGATTGCACTGAATGCGTGAGGTTCAAAATAAGGCAGAGTGATATGAGACGAAGGGAATGGGGAAAAGGGTAAATAATAATGATTAAGATTGAAATCCAAGGTGATGCTCCGAACACTGTCCATCATGCCCGGCCCGCGGAGGCATTGCACGCCCCACTCTCGGCCGGCAATATTGGCGGGTGATTATTAAGCTCGACACATGCTTCCATAATAGGCGTTTCCCGTCTTCCAGAAGTTCAGCCTTCCCGTTCTACCCATCTACCTGTAGCTACTCGCGGACGGAGATAAAAGTTGCCAAGCAAGCCAGTCATGAAGTTACCAACTCACCTCACGCTCTAGAGGGACACCGGCCAGGGTCTCACATTCGGACCGCACGATCCCATTCCCCGAGATCTGGAGATCAGGACAGCCCCGGTGAGCGCGGCCAATCAGCCAGCGCTGCCAACGCCAGAGCCACAGTGACAGGCGACAGCTTGGCAGGGGGCTCCATCCTGGCCACACGGGTCCTTGCAGTGACCGACCCCCTTGACCTAGACCTCGTCTTCGACCTCGACCTCGAACCCCCCTCATATCGCACAACGCCCCATGCTGCAGCCATGATCCGACCAAGTGCGAGGGCGTGGCTCTCGCCACTACTTTGCAGCATTGCCCTGATTCTGCTGTTCACCGTTGCAGTCGAGGCATCCACCGGCGACCGCCTCCCGGAGTTCCGTGAATGCGTCGAGGTTCGTGATCCCCCCTCCCTCCCCGCGGCCTCGCGACTCTCCAGCTGACGGTAGCAGATTTGCAAGCAAGAAAACTGCTTCACAACCAACCCGACACCCATCCGTACGAATCCCCATCTCGTGCCACGTCTCTCCTCCAGCTGACAGCTCGCGTCACAGCCCTTCATCGCCGCCTCCTCTTCTGGACCTGCCCCTCCGAATGCGACTACACGTGTCAACACATTATCACCACGCGACGCACCCTCCGCTCCCAGCCCACGGTGCAATTCCACGGCAAATGGCCCTTCTACCGCTTCCTCGGCATGCAGGAGCCGGCCTCGGTCCTCTTCTCCCTCGGCAACCTCGCCGCCCACCGCCACGGTCTCCGCAAGCTCCGCGCCCACATCCCCACGACCTACCCGCTCCGGCCCTGGTATCTGCTGCTCGCCCAGGTCGGCATCGCCTCCTGGGTCTTCTCCGCCGTCTTCCACACGCGCGACTCGACCGCCACCGAGCAGCTCGACTACTTCGCCGCCGGCGCGTCCGTCCTCTACGGCCTCTACTACACCGTCATCCGCATCTTCCGCCTCTACCGCGCGAGCCCCCGCCGCCGCAGTGTCATGCGTGCCTGGACCCTGCTGTGCGCCCTCCTGTACGCCGCCCACGTCGCCTACCTCAAGGGCGTCGCCTGGGACTACACCTACAACATGGCCGCCAACGTCGTCGTCGGCATGGTCCAGAACGCCCTGTGGATCTGGTACAGCTACACAAAATACCGCGAGACGAAGCGCTCCTGGGCCGTGTGGCCCGGCATCGTCGTCGCGAGCGTCATCACCGTCATGAGCCTGGAGCTGTTCGACTTTGCCCCCGCCTGGGGCACCTTTGACGCCCACAGCTTGTGGCATCTGGGCACCATTGCGCCGACCATGCTCTGGTACAAGTGAGTTGTTCAGATTCTGGAACCACGCTCGGGGACTAGGCTAACATGGTGGCAGCTTCTTGATCAAGGATGCGCAGGATGATATGGCGGGGACTGAGAGATTGAAATCTTGAGCGACACGATAGGCATGATGAACATATGAATGTACATGCGCGTCATGTGGGTAGGCTGCATGACAGGTGGTAGCGGAAGGCTGCCAGAAGCACGAGACGTGATAGCAGCATACTGCTTGGCAGGTATGGGATGGGAGGCACGAAGGGAGGCCGCATCTGAATACTCCGGCCGTTCACCACGAGCGAGCCCTCGGACGCATCATCAACACCGCCGTCTTTGTACTTGGTCTATTTTGGCCAGACCTGGAGCTATGTCCATGAAGAGGGAAGCTATCAAATAAAGCACGGTTTTCCCAGCAATCATCTCGTGTATCCATACTTGCAAAGTCAACCCTCAGACACCCAACACCAGAAGCGGACCCTCAAGCAAACGAACCTCCCCCCGTGGCTCTCTAGAAGACGTAGATGGCGCCCTCGCCCCAGAGGCCCACGACGGCCATGAGGAAGCCCACCGTCGCGACGCCGGCCTGCAGCCGCTGCGTCTTGCCGAACGTCTCGACCTCGCCGCGCACCTGCTCGCCGTTGAGCACTTCCTCCTCGGCGTCGAGGTCCTCGGCCCCGCTGACGCTGCCGGTACCGTCGCTGTGCGAATCGCCGACGACCTCGTAGCTGGCCTCCATGCGGGCGGCGCGGGCGGCGTTGCGGGCGGCCAGCCTCTCGCGGCGGGCCTTGAGGCTGGCGTGGGCGGCCTCGTGGGAGGACGAGTCGGAGGTGAGGGCGTGCGAGGCGATCTGCTCAGCGAGGCTGGAGGTGAGCGCCAAGGCGGAGGCGTAGACGAGGTAGGGGTGGCGGAAGGCGCGCGGGGACAGGAAGAAGGCGAGGAGGAAGGAGGCGGTCGACACGCCGGTCAGGGCACGGAGCTGGAGGGTGGAGGAAGAGGCGAGGTTCTCGAAGGCGCGGGCGGCGTCAGCGGCGGAGGGGAGCGCAAGGATGGAAGGGACGGTGACGGCGGAAAGGGAATAAGAGAGGCCCTGAGAATGATTGAGCGTCAGTGGGTGTTCACTTGCAAGAGCAGTTGTCAAGTGCGGTGCGGTGCGATGCAGTGCGGGGAGGTCAAGCGGGTGGTGGCGTCACTCTGCTCGGGGAGCTGGAGGCTGGCGGCTGGAGACTGGATGCTGAAGAACGCAGGGCGGGAAAAGCAAGACGTACCGTCAGGAGACCGAGAGAAACGGTCCCCACGAACTTCAGCGCCGAAACTCCTTTGGAAGCCATGGCTCAGGTGGTTGAGAGATGCTCGAGGCGGCTGGCCGATAGAAGTTGGAGATTGAGAGTGGAAGGGGAGAAGACAGTGCTGGTTACCGCCTGTCGGTTGACGCTTCCGCGGGTAAGGGTCGGAGCTGAGCGTACCTGATGACTGAGGTGCGGTGTGGTGTGGCTTGGCGTGGCAGGTTGTACTAGTAGTAATGAGGGGCTGGTCACTGGTCGGATGCGGTTGGGCAGGCGCGAGGTGCTGGCTACGGACGGAGCGAGCAGGCGGGCAGGCGGTGACAACAGGAGACTGGGATGCGGCGGGAGCAACCAAGTGAGGTAGGTGCTCCTGGGTTGGGGGTCATGTGGGGAAGGATCACTGGGCACTGGCCGTGTGCCTGTTGCGCTGCACCTGGCCTGCCTCACAGCTGAGGCATCTATGATGCCCCGGTAGAGTACGGCCCAGTGAAGGTTCCCCAGACTCTCTTCCTCTTGGTCCAAGCTCGCGTTGGTGATGACTTGCCGAGGTACATTTCTTGGCGCTCTCTCACCTGTCCTCGTGTGACATTGATTAGTCGCGATTCATCGCTATCCTCGGAGTCTGGCGTTCCTGTCTACTCCTTCATCTCTTTATTCTTTATTCCAACATTCGGAGCATTCATTAGAGTATCAAAGACCTTGCGATATCGTGCCTCACTGAACTCTCACTCCGACAATCAATTGACACTTTCGTTCCACGATGCCCGTCCCCGAATCTGAATATGTGAGCTCGGTGTGGAAGGACGACATCTTCAGTAAGGTCTGCCCCAGAAGCTTCCATGAGCCCCCCCAAGCTGACCGCTCCTTCCCAGAGGGCCGTGTGGTCTTTGTGACGGGCGGCGCAGGCACCATCTGCAGCGCTCAGACAAGAGCTCTCGTCCGGCTAGGAGCGAACGCCTGCATCATCGGCCGAAACGTCGAGAAGACGGAAGCTGCGGCCAAGGACATTGCGACTACCCGTTCGGGCGCGAAGGTCATTGGAATCGGCGCATGCGATGTCAGGAACGTACGTCGCTCCTGGCTCTCTCTCATAGCAATGACGATACTGACAAATCCCGGTACAGCCTCAGAGCTTGCAAGATGCGGCGGACCGATGCGTGCGGGAACTCGGCGCCATCGACTTTGTCATGTAAGTTGTGCCCCAATAGCCTTCAACTTCGTATGCTCACCCGTCGCGACGCAGTGCCGGTGCCGCGGGAAACTTCGTTGCCGCCGTGTCTGGCATGAGCCCAAACGCTTTCAAGGCCGTCATCGACATCGATGTTCTCGGCACATTCAACACGATCAAGGCCACCGTGCCGTATCTGGTTGAATCGGCCAAGAGGAATCCCAACCCAAGCAAGAACGGTTTGACCGGCGGAAGAATCCTGTTCGTTTCGGCTACATTCCATTACACGGGCATGCCGCTCCAGGCACACGTGTCTGCCGCAAAGGCTGCCATCGACTCCCTTATGGCTTCTGTGGCCCTGGAATACGGCCCGTACGGCATTACGAGCAATGTGATAGCCCCTGGCCCTATTAAAGATACCGAGGGAATGCAGCGACTGTCGAGCAGCTTGGTCGACATGAAGGCTGCGGAAGCAGCGATTCCCCTGGGTAGATGGGGCCTCGTCAAAGACATCGCCGACTCAACCGTCTATCTGTTCAGTGACGCCGGGAGCCTGGTCAACGGGCAGGTCCTTCCTGTTGATGGAGGTGCTTGGAGGCGGTCAGGTAGTACGGCAGTTGGTCTTGACGACGATGTGAAGTACCCGGATTTCCTGCTGTCTGGGGGCTTTTCCAAGAACATCAAGAGCGGGCGCAAGGGTGAGTCTTCGAAGCTCTGATGGGATGAATCTGGGTTGTTGGTACTTGCTGCATCATAAATGCATCCGACTGTTGCATTTCATCTTGGTGAGAGTGTGTGGCCCCCGAGGCAAGTGATATCCGAGAACGGACCGTTCCCTCCCTGAACCGAACGGGCACGGATCATGCTTTCCTTGCGTTGTGCTCGACGTGATCTCTTGAGGAAGTTTCCAGGGCTCGAAGGCGTCGGCAGGCCCTTCTTCAAGTGCAACAGCACTGCTTCTTCTTGCCCATTGGGGTCAAAGCCTAAAACAACCAACCCGTCACTACTCTTCACCTCCTCGTCCCCGTCCCTCCATCTTCTCTTCTTCCACATTTCCCATCATCATCTTTCCCCGCCAACATCCAGCCACTCGCCACGAGCTTTCACCGCTCGCTATCTCCAGCATTCATAACGCTCTCTGTAATTTCTGGCATTGCTACGGTTCTCAACGTCTTGTTTCCCTCTTTCCACACGGACCTCCTCATCATCTAGGGACGGAACACTCGTAGCCGATTACCCGACTTCTTCTCAAACCCGTCCCCCCCTCAAACTCGGAGCCCAAAATCCGAGGCTCGACAGGTGTTCGCATTTTTTTCCAGAGGATTGTTTGGTTTCACCTTACGGCACTCCCCAGCTGCCCTTCCTGCTATCCATCGCCCAGGTTCGGTACCTCCTTCGCAGCAACCACCATGCTGTCGAACGTTGCCTTTGCACTCGCCGTGCTGCCCCTCATCAGCGCTGAGAATTTTACCAAGGGCGCTTTTGTCTATCACCGTCAATCAGAGCAGCCAGAATTCCCTGGGGACACTCACTGGGTCCCAGGTTCAAACGAAGACACCGATTCCTTCCGGTCTGGCGGGGCATATTTCTCAAGGTATTTCAGCGAAGAGGAAGGCGCCCTCTTCGACCATTGGGGTGACCATCCAACTCGAAGCCAACTTGCGGTCATCCTTCCTGACAGGCGTATCCCTGCCGTCCAGAAAACCTGTATTGGTCTTGCAAATGGCCTTAACCCATCCAACAAGGATGGAAACGAACACTTCTGCTCCATGCATCGCCCACGTGATCCCAAGGGCCCGAAGCACAACAAAAAGCTCGAGAAATACCCCAGCGATGATCCAATCCTCGAGAACATTGTTGTCCGACACACCATTATTCCTACGGAGAAGGACCACCATGAAATATTTGTGAATGGGGGGCAACAGCCGTCCACAAACAAATTTGTGGAGTGCAAGCCAGGTGGCAAGGATGCGAAGAAGGCCTGCTCTGTTCCTGGCAGAGTGCTTACCGGCCAAGTTCTCGACAGCTTCGAGCAACTCGTTCATGGAGAGTACAGGAGTCCAAAGCTCACCTTTTCGATCGGCCCATACAATGCCATCCCTTCCTTTTTCCACCTCGCACAACTTGACACAACCTCACCCCAGGCCGAGCGCATCCTCCATGAAGCCACATCCGTGGTGTTCGAATTGGTCTAGGAGGCGGAAGATCCCGCAGTCGGGGACCACAAGGACGTTTTCGTACACTTCTATACCCACTCATATGACCGGGGTTTCGAAGAACTGTTCTTGGGGCACAAGAACAAGCCTCTATCTTGGAAGGCATTCCAGGCCAAGTTCGAGAAAACGGCCATCGAAGGTCGCAAGGAATGGTGCCACGCATGCAACAGTCATTCTCACGAGTGTAAAACGGCCGGAGCCATTCGAAGCTGGGGTCGGTCAATCGGGCTCTCGGTGTTCATGGCTGCGACAGTTGTTGGTCTTGTCACTGGCTTGGTGATCTGACCGGCTGTTACGAAATGTTAGGCGGTTGCTTTGGGACGCATACCGCATATGCTGGGGATTGACAAGGCGGTTGGCGTATGGGCGATTGAGCAAGTACGCTTACTCAGAATCATTATGATCATATCCTAATCCTCCTCACTTGCCCATTCCTGGGTCGGCCATGCGTGCATTTTGATATCGTGCTAATTCTCCTGAAGAGGGCTAATCGACTTCGCAACACCAGTCATTGAACCTAGATACATCAAAAGTGAAGTCTGGTGCAGATGGACCGAAGGCACTGAAGTTTGCATCGTCGTCTGTAAGCCTGTCGAGTCCAGATGGAATGTCGTCGGTGGTGTTTTCACGGGATAGAAGCTAACCACGTGACACTCCAACAACGTACATGTGGCCGTGTGGCGGTGCTGATTGCAGCCACAGTGCAGCCTGATTCACGACCACCATTTCCCTGCCCCAGCCTCACCAAGGCGGACCTCCGTTGACGACACCCGCATCCCTCCAAGGCAGCTTTCCATCGAACGCCCGAATCAACGAACCATTAGGTTTGCGACAGCACCCCGAAACCAGATCGAAAACACAAGAGCAAGCCGAAACTGCAGCCATGAAGCCCGTCGTGAGCGCTATGCAAGCGTGGTCTTGGTACGAGTTCCCCCCATCTTCGCCGTCTTCTGGCGCCGTCTTGACGGAGCTGCAAGCTTCATTAGCTGACGAACGTGTGTGGACAACAGCACGGTTATTTCCGTTTTCGCGATTCTAATTCTCGGCGTCCTGGGCCTTCTGTTCAACGCGAAGCATCACGAGCTCGTGGGCGGGTCGGAGGACCCGGAAGACGGACCCGTTGTCGCAGGGACCATCTTTGTTGCTGTGATTATCTACGCGGTAGGTTACGCCCTGTGGACCTCGTCAGGACCATAACTGAGGCGATGCGTGAACGACCCGCTGACGGACTGATGACAGGGCTTCCTGGTGTTCTGCGGCATGCAGGGCGTTCTGCACCTGCGCGAGAGCCGTAGGGGAGCGATTGCGCTGTGAGCCGGCGGTGGCGATGCAACATGGTACGACACTATACAGACAAGAGTTGGGGCGATAATCGAGATGGCGGCGGGAGCGCTGCACCGAGGCATTAGAGGGAGCCGATATTCCCTCCCGGCGTTTGGCACGTTTTGCGCTTTGTAGGACCCTTGGAGGGCGGGCCTTTGCCGACCGGGCACCGACAGTGATTGCGGATGGCTCATGGCGGCCTGGCAGCGTCCTCGTGTACGAATACAATAAGATGGAGGTCTTCATACAGCCAGTGGTCGATATCATTTCGCTCGCTGAAAGGGAGTGATGTTTGTCTGCCTGCAGATGCTGATGCGTTGGGCTAGGTTTGCTGGTGACAAGACCTTCTCCAGCTACTTCCCTCGTCACAGATTCCCTTCGGTCCCTTCGATCCTTCAGGCCCACGCCGCGCTGCGAGACAGAAGTCTGCCATCGGGCAGACTTGCGGCCATCCTGGAATACCGCCTGACGGTGGTCTGGAAGACTATTATTTTGCAATATGGCAGCGTATCGTGCGTTGGAAAGCCTGAGCAGTTTATGACGTATCTACGATTTCTAGGGATCATCGCTTGTATGTAGACCGGTGTCATACAGGTACAAAAGCCATGCATCGCACGTCGCCCGTCATGCAAACCTAAACAATACCCAGCTAGGTTGCAAAAGTCCAACGACAGAGCTCTGAACGGAGCAGTCTGTTCTTCTTTCTTCAGTACACGCCTCGAAGATAGCTTGCCACCCTTCTCTCTGACTACGAAAACCATCTTGACGGCAACCCCGGGGAGCAGGATGCGTCACGGCGGTTTGTAGCTGCTGGCACCACTTTCTCGACCAGAGCTTGACTAGGCCGACAAAACTCCGTTAGGAGAACGGCCACGGGTTACAGCAACCCGCAACACACCAAGAGCGCCTCGACACGAAAAATCGAAGCCCCAGCGACGCGAGACGATGTACGATGCCCCACCGCTCACTCTCCTCGACGATCGAAACCATGGTCCAGGTGACGCCCTAAACTCCCGAGGAGACGACTCGTTCGTCTCATCCAAGACCAAACTCAAATGATGGTTCGCCAAGCTTCTCTGCTATTTCCGTTCGCCAAGACTCTCGCAGGATCGATTCGAGAAGATCCCCAAGAATCCGGCAGACTCCTTTCCCGACTGACATATCAGACAGAGGGTGCTGCAACGCCCCCAAGTCGGGCCATGGGCGCACAGACACAAGTTCGGACGAGGTGGTGCATCGCGCTCGTTCGTCCGTTGAAACTACGAAGTTTCCAGAGCGCAGCGGCTGGCTCGGCCAGTGCTGCGGCCTGTCAAGACGGAAGTAAACTGGAAGTCTGCTCTTCTTAGGGACGAGCGATGACATATGCGTTCAAATAAGGTGGAGTAGAATCATTATTCATGCTGTCTGTCTGTAATTCTGCCGGCTGTGTCGTGCAGTTCATACCCTCGAAATCACCGAAACGCCTCCCCCACGTCAAAGCGCTCACCAAAAGCGAACTACAACACCATCCTGTCACATCTCTACCGACGCGCAATAGGTGGCGGCGCAGGCATATCCGGGTGCCCCTCTCCGCTATCTCTCGGCCCTTCGGGTTTGTAGGCCAGATATGTTGGTGGCGGTGACCTCATGGTATCCTCCCCATGCTCGAGATCACGCGGCGAGCTGGGTGCCGAGTCGACGACCCCCGCGTTATTGAGTTCCATCTGTGAGTCGCCGCCAGGGCCGAGCTGGCTCCGATGCTTGGACGAGGCGGTTCGGGCGGTGGAAGATAGCTCGGTACCCTTTTGGTCGTGGCTGTGGGTACTGCCACTCCGGTGGCTACGCTTGCTAGACCAGCCGAAGCCCCAAGCTTTGAAGAGGGGGCGGAAGGTGGCGGTACAAGCTGCGATGATACCGAGCGCCGGTTCCATAATGGACCAGATAGCAACGTCGCTGAGTATTGTCAGCAAGAGTTTGTTTCTTGTGGGAGAGAGAGATGTCAAGGGACGCTTACATTGTGGCATAGAGGAACTCCATGGAGATTTCGAGATGGCGGACGAAGGGGATACGGACAATGAGGGCGATGCCAGCACTAGAGTTCGTTAGCTCGAGTCCCGACTCTAGTCAAAACACCACTTACACCATGCCCATACTGAGCAAAATAGCGATAATAACCTTGGTTCTCCTGTTGATATCGACATCCCAGAGCAGTGCAATCGGCAGCAGTCCCAAACACCAGTCTGAAAGGGCCGAGATGACGCTGTGGACGATGGTTGCGTAGGGGACGATGTTGCGGTTGATACAGGACCCAGGCATGCCGTAGAGTTGGCGCCAGAAGAAATACACGGGGCTGCACTGAAATACAAGCAGGAAGAAGAAGGCGACGGAGACAGCGCTGACTACGGCGAGATTGATCCAGATGGTCCAGCGGTGAATCTTCTTGGAGGCAAGACGAAGAAGGAGGACGCAGACGGAAGCACGGATGGCGAGGGTCGTGGGGGCGTAAAGAACCTCGCATATATACCACGCACGGAGGGAGACAGCCGCATCGTCGATGCTGAGTTCGGCGAGCGACTTGCCGGTGGCACCGTTCCGGATGCCGTTGAGAGCAACGGCTCCATACGCGGTGTAGATGAGCTAAGCATGTTAGTGGAAGGACATTGGTAAGGGGCGAGCATACTGACCATGGCGAGGAAGATGAGCCAGTCGTCTAAGGTCACCTTCTTGACCATAACAGCCTTGACGTAGACTCTGACGAGGACGAAAAGGCCGGCGACGATGAGGAAGACGAGCTGAATGTAGAACATCTGCACGCCCCTCGACTTGACGTTTGAGTAGTCCTCCATGACGACGGAAGTTAAATCTCTGGTGGTGGCTAGTGAATTCGGAAAGCAGTGGCCACGAGGAACGGTGGACGTGCTTTGGGGGAAGGAAGACGACAGGAACTTATAGGCTCGATCCTCGATCCCGAACAAGGCTTAAGTCTGACATGCGAACGGACGCAGGCTGGGGGGTTCCCACGCAGGGCACGAGCCCACCTGAAGATTTGGCAGACATCACTCCAGGAACGGCCTTCGTCCGATGGAGCAGGGCAACATGGCGAAGGCTTGTCACTCGACGGCCTCCGCTGGCAGGCGAAAATCGGAAAGCCGGGGTCAAGAAAGCAATGGGTAGACGTCAGGGATGACGGGGGCGTGAGACGTGCGCGAATAAGGTCGCATGGCGAGCCGAGACGTCGTTTTCCACAGACGTCGGGATCGAGAGGATTGCAATGGCCTGGCGCATCTGACTCTACATGCCATCGAGGTTGTGTGGTGCGGGTACTCCGTACAGAGCTGGAGGACTGGGAGAAAGGAAGCACCCATGTGTGCTCCACTCGAGGTGCAACGAACGAGTACTGTTTGCATCCGGTCCGTGGATCGTGGGTTATGGCGAGCACTAGCGGGCGAGAAGAGGACAAGGATGGTTTGTTTGGCACAGACCAGAAACACGGTTGATCCTCAGACTCCAGGGAAGGGGAGCGCGGCTGTGATCCGGGGGCGTATGAGTGGAGGCGGAGCGGGGTGTTTGGAGTCCCTGAGAAATCACATCTCGAAAACCGTTGTCGGGTGTATCGTATCGTACTGTGAACCTGGTCGGCTTCACGGAGATGTGATCTGTGGGGGTACTGGTACTGGTACTGGAGCATGCGGGCAGGGCCGTGCCAGGGATCGACTAAGCCGTTTATGCGCCGGTGGCCTGTCAATATCCATGTCAGAGTGACTGCGAGGGAAGGGATTGGTATTGGCCTCGGGGGATCGGTATCTGATGGGGATGCCGGTGCCCTGGTTGTGACCTGATGTTCTGTCGCCAAAGAATCTGCATGGCGCAAGGACCCAGGAGAGGTGACATGAAAACTCTAAGATGCGCTCAATAGCAGGCAAAGACGGCCATCGGCGCATTGGCCACGAGTTGGAAAAGAAAGATCTCGTGGACCAAAGTGTCAGCCCGTCTGCAGAGCAACCTGCCAGACGACCGACCTCTTCGAGGCAGGACGGCGGAGGCCAGAGGAGAAATGATGCAACGCGCCTCCGAGTCGAGCCAGAAGACCGGCGGGGACCCTTCCACAGGTGTCTGTGACTGCTTGTGTTGGGGAGATGTGCTGCATTTCGACGCTAACATGACCATGAGACTGGCTCGCGCGGTGGCCAAACTGACGAGAGTTGGGATGGGTCTGAGAGCGAGGTGGCCCAGCTGGTCAGCCTGGCCAGCCCACAGAGAGTGAGGCCGCCATCTGGCGGAGGGAGCATCGTCCGTGTAGGAGCACAACACGTGCTACCACGGCCAAGGCTGGTCAATGCGAACATCCGAGCGTGGCAGGACGTGCTCAAGTGCCGTGGTCTGGATGTGAGGGTGGCCATGAGGTGTGGGTGGCATCGTGGGCGTTGTGGCGCGGCCATGTTGAAACATGACAAGATATCGCTAGATCTGACCGGCGTGGGGTGGATCATGACGAAACACCATGATGCACCAACCCCGGACGAGCAATGATATCTCGAGATGGCAGCATCACCGGCTGGACCTTGCGATCATCGGAAATTGAATGGATTGAGGTAGAGGAGGGGAAAGCAGACGAAAGAAGGAAGCAACATGGTGTCTGGACGTGAGCCATGTCGTTGGCAGGGGTTGTTTCGCCAATCGACGGGGTCTCTTCCCTCGTGCCCTCGTGCTTTCCTGGCCTGCTCCACTGCCGATCCTGAGCCGGCCGAGAAGGACCCACCGACCGCGGCCGGCAAACACGGGCAACGGCAGCCGGTCCAGTCTTGCCCAAATGGCAAGTGCCAGAGGAGGGAGGAGGGGGACGCCTTCCGCAGCATGTGAGCAGTCACAAAGGGGTCTGAGCTGAGAGCTCAAGCTCATGCTTGGTTGGCTGCACCCTCTTCCTTACCCACAGCACCACGACTACTGTTGCACGTCTTCTTTCTTTCCTTCCTTCCTTTCCCGGGCACCAGCAAGGCGATGGGTCGTGACGAGCCTCGCAGTTTGCCATCGGACCACTTTCTTCTCTGACGCCGCATCCTTCACACCCACACAAGTCACTTACTGGGGCCCGAACCACCTCGATCCTGCCGTGGTATCGATCTGGGCCTCTGCTTGGCCCGTTCGACCTGGTTGCTGGACCCTATATATTTCTTTCCCACCCAACTTTCCGACCCTGGCAATGACCGTCGTGCATCGGAGGGCCCCTGGCTCTTCGCAAGCTTTGTCCTTCTGGGACAAACCTCCGCCTGCCCAGTTGCGGTACTTCGGCCAAGTCGCGTCAGCGATGCAGTGCATCTTCTGGAAACTCTCGTGATGGTGTTGACACAGTTTGCGTGTCCCAGCCTATTAACAAGATGTCCTGGCACGGAACAGCATGCGGGAGAAGCATGGTCCACTCATATTTGCCTCTTTAGTAAATGACGTTGTGCCGCAGTGGCCTCATTGTCGGGAAAACACGCCGTTCAGAGTTCTCTGGTGGATGGTCGAAGAGGAATGGTCATGTAGAGACGCGATTCTCGCTCTCATTGCGCAGACCAGCGATCGCCAAGTTTCGCCTTACCGGCCAGGCCACCGGCCCAGAGCTGCGGCAGTCCACCCCGGACGCCGAATCCTGTCCCGGGTCCGAGAGCGTGTGCCGAACCATTTCCGCCGGGATGAGCTCGCCTCCGATGCGGCACGGTACGAGGAAATGGGATCCACAACGCCCCGTATCTTTGACCCCAGTTTGCGGTCCACGCCAATGGCAAGCTGCAGGAACTCTTCCACGATGACGACAGAGGTGTGAAAGTCAACCCCAATCTCGCGGTCTTCGCTGCACCATAAAGGCTCTCAGCATGTCTCGGGTGTCCTGCATGCGTCGAACAGCTGTTCGGACTAGCATGCAACACCGGCCGCCTAGTAGCCAACGGTGGACGCGTGTCCGGAGAAAAGTCCTGGCCTATCGCCCCGCTGACGCTGACGTTCTGCCCCGAACCAGATTGTTCGTCAACTCGAGCACCCCTCCCGTCATGTTCCGTTCTCAATCCAGGAGACTCTGCTCCGGTCGGCACCCGACCATGACTTAGCAGCCCACATCACTCGTAATCATCGAGTTGCAACAATCACTCCTCTTCTCGTGGGGTTTTGTGGGAATGACGGTGCTGTTACACGAAAATGCTGCCTTTTCTTGGGGATGACGTCGTCGACTGCTTCCCTTCTCTGAGGCAGCTGTGACGAAACACGAAAAAAGAGAATCGACGGAGCCAAATAAAACAGGCGAAGTCGCGCAACTCAGCTGGACCTGTCAATCTCTTGTACTTATCACAAGAAGACTCCATAGCTCACATCACCTCCATCAAGCTGATCCGCACATCATGTCTGAGCAATTCAATGCCGGTATGTGACATCCCACCACAGCCCTTTGGCCCCGATCACGACAGCTTTAACACACATGTGCAGGCCACGAGGTCCCTGTGACCGACCAGAGCTTCCCTGGCAAGGAGGGCAAGATGCCTAACCCTACGCCCAAGTTCGACAAGATCCCCACCGCCGACGGCGGCGAGAAGCTCTATCAGGCCGCCGGTAAGCTCAAGGACAAGAAGGCCATCATAACTGGCGGTGACTCCGGCATCGGCCGCGCCTCCGCCATCCTGTTCGCCATGGAGGGGGCTGACTCGCTGATCGCGTACCTTCCCGAGGAGGAGGAAGACGCTCAAGAGACCAAAAAGCGTGTGGAGCACTACGGCCGCAAGTGCTATCTGTTCGCGACGGACCTTACCGACAAGGGCAATTGCCAAAAGGTGGTCGACGAGGCACTGGACAAGCTCGGTGGCATCGATATTCTCTTCAACAACGCCGCCTACCAGATGATGGTTGAGAACATCAAGGATCTGTCCGAGGACCAGTGGCTGCACACGTTCAACACGAACATCCACCCCTTCTTCTTCCTGTCCAAGTATGCCCTGCCACACATGAAGGCCGGCGCGACTATCATCAACAACGCCAGTATCAACGCCTACATTGGTAGGCCTGACTTGCTTGACTACACATCGACCAAGGGCGCCATTGTGTCGTTTACTCGAGGACTGAGTAACCAGTACGTGGCCAAGGGCATCCGCGTCAACGCCGTCGCGCCGGGCCCCGTGTGGACGCCGCTCATCCCGGCGACGATGAACGAGGAGGCCCAGAAGAACTTCACGAGCCCCATGGGACGCCCGGCACAGCCGTCGGAGATCGCAACGTGCGTGGTGTTCCTTGCTTCGACGGACAGCTCCGCGCTGAGCGGGCAGGTTATCCACTGCAACGGCGGCGTCATTGTCAACGGCTGAAATAGGAACATGAAGACTCAATAATTGGATATGCCGTTTGGGTTGTATGCAGCGGGAGTTCGCATGTAAAGCACATTATTTCCTTTGCCGTGGACTGCAACCGTGGCCATGTTGCCATCTAAAAGCACTCATTGAGATTACTTGCCGGCGCCTTTCTGCGTGTAACCCAAAAGGGTAGGCCTGCTCAGCGCGTTATTCTGTATTAGGCATAGCCGGTGCATCTGAAACACAGTGCAGCCCGAAACGCGACATCCCTGCTGATCTTTTTGGTGCGCGTTGCTACGATTGTTCGCTTGTTTACTTTCGACAATTTGCATTCTCAAGAACAATGCCCTGTCAGGCAGGACGACGGGGCGTTGATCGAACGCATATAGTCTTTAAGGCTTCCTT
Organism: Verticillium isaacii; assembly: GCA_002851775.1. Lineage (NCBI taxonomy): Eukaryota > Fungi > Ascomycota > Sordariomycetes > Glomerellales > Plectosphaerellaceae > Verticillium > Verticillium isaacii. The sequence continues at coordinate 1,155,923 of NMXN01000007.1, read as the reverse complement.
GCTGTTCTTCGGACAGGCTAATAGGGTGTTGTCAGGTTATGTATCAGGCAATTCAAAGGTAGGCGGAGGTCAGCAGCTGGCTATCAAGACCCTAGAGCTGCCATCTCAACTGCGGGAACCGAACAAGCCAGACCACCAGCTGCTAGCAGCCTCCACAGCGTCCTGCTCCTGTCGACGGCCAGAGGCCTAGAATCTTGAAGAGGACTTCCAGAAATGCTAGCGAGGACAATTAATTTGGGTCAATGTGATGCATGAAGGATGGGTACCTGCTTAGCGGCTGCCTATCCCCTGAACACAATGCGCGCCACAGGGGGGAGGGTGCCTAAGCCAGCCTGGCAGGTTACCGTGCTGCGGCGCGGCGCCTTCCCAGAGTCGCGTCTGGCTCCCCTTGCTCCTCCCCCTCCTCGACCAACAACAGAAACAGGGGCCATCCCTTCAATTTTCCTTCCTCCACCCTCGCACGGCAGCTTCTCCCCCCCCTTCCCCTTCGGTCCCTCCTCCACGTCAAGCAGAGCCACTCACACGTGTTGACTCTCGTCTTGTTTTTCCCACTTCCCCCTTGTTATTCTGCCAGCTCGACTACAGCCTTCAGTTTTCGTCTCCAGCTTCTTCTTGTTCCCCCCATACTTGCTGTCATCTACTACCACCTCACCCACCCACAACTACCCCACACGAGTATACGCCATACACTACCGAGACATCGACGTCAACTTCGCTTCTTCACGTACGCCTCGCCTCAAATCGCCTACCATGTCTGCCACGGCGGCGTACCGGCAGTTCCTCGCCTCCCCCAACTCTTCGCTGCTCGCCGCGAACGCGACTCTCCACTACATCACCACCACCACCACCTTCAATGGCCCTACCGACATCATCAAGCACCTCAGCACCCAGCGCAACCAGCTGAGGAAGCACCAGGAAGACATTCTCGACGTTGTGGAGGGTCGCGATGCGCTGGCCGCCGAGATCGAGACCACCCTGGAGTTCGTCACCAGCGGCGGTGCCTACCTGCCCGGCCTGGACGACAACTTTCTGGCCGACCAGAAGGTGTACCTCACCATTGTACGTTCTCTCCAGCGATGGCTTCGCAAGCCTGTCATCCCACAGACGCCCAGCTGACGCATGCCTGTCCAGACACACTTCGTGACCTTCGACAACGACGGCAAGATTGTGCAGGTCCGCCTTACCTGGGACCAAGGCTCGCTCCTGAAACAGCTGGAAATCATTGGCAAGTCTGGACGCAACTGGCCCATTCGCGACGGCAAGGAGCAGACCAAGTTGATCACAACTGCCCTCAAGGCCAGCGGAAGAGTTGCCAGCGCCCCCGACACCAACGAGATCACCATCCGTTCCCGCGGAGCCTCGCAGAACATTCTCCGCGACCCCCACGCGTCCCTGTCCCTGTTTACGTCTCGCGAGCAGCAGACCGCCGATGGTGCCAACGGCCCGTCTGTCGTGTCACCATATGCAGGCACGCGCCCGCACCAAAGGTCCTTCACTGACATCATGGCTGATGCGCCTGGTGAGGACCCCGGCTCCCCCAGCACCGGACGCGAGCGTGCGGCCAAGATCGGAGCCGGCAAGAACTTCCAACCCATGCGCCTGTTCGATGCGGACCCCAACGCCCCGCTAGAGCCCGACTCGCCCGAGGCCACCATGAGCCCCAGCAAGGCGTACCGTCCTCACCCTACCAAGTACGACCACTTTGACTTTGCCGACGGCTCGGACCCCCAGGACGCCGCCGCTGCCGCCGCCGCTCGCGACGAGCGCAAGCCGAAGGCGTCCAAGAACCCGGCGACATGGTCTTTCGAGGACTTCACCACGCCCCACAAGCCGCAGCCCTCCAAGGCGTTCCGCCACCAAGACGTCCGTCACTGGGACGCAGACAGGGAGTCTGGCATCCAGGAGACCCCGGTGCACCACGCGGCCCCCAAGCCTCGTCGCGATGCCGAGGCTCACTTTGAGTACCTCGACGACGGCCTGCCTCCGACCCAGCCTCGCGTCCCTGCTCGTCCCCGCGGTGCCGGCCAGAACGAGGGCTCGCACTTGTATGAGAACAACCTCTACAACGAGGACGGATCCGCGCCCACGCCTGCCCCCAGCCGCGCTCTGGGCAACATCACGAACCTGTCCGACCGCCACAAGGACTTTGATCCTCACTTTGCCATCGAGGACAAGTCGCCCGCCGCCCAAAAGGTGACCAAGGCCGCCGAGGAGGGGAAGAAGGAGAACGACCGCGGCATCCACATCGCCGGAGACGGTATGGGCGGCCGCAAGGGCACCAACCGGGACTGGCTCTATGGCGACGACCCGGAGCCGACGCCCAAGGCCAACCCGAAGAAGCAGAACACGTCGGGGGCGCAGAAGAACTCGAGCTTCAACTGGGACTTCTGATCGGCCCTCGGCTGTCTACGCGCAGGCGGCATGCTCCCCGCCTTGTTTTTTTTTTATCTAATTTCTCCTTTCCAGTCTGTACTTGACGATTGCCACGGACACGCGGCTTACGAATCATGAGCACTCAGCTTTCGATTCTTGTCTACATGCGGCGCAGATCCGCCGCTGCTACATTGCTTTTCGATGTTTATGCATTGCCACCAGGGGACGCGACGAGAGGGGAGGCGACCTGTCCGAGACTGGATACCCCGCGGGAGGGCTCTTGAGAGAGGATGCGGAGGGGGCGTGTTTGGGCTACACGTGGTCTGACTGTACTACATATGTTGAGATTGCTATGAGTAGGCCAGTAAAGAAACATGTCCACTTGTTACCTCCGGGTTCGATTCGTTTGATTGTGATTCAAGTAGGCCGGGTGTGTTTGGATGAGAAGAGCGTGGGTCGTGACGATAAATATCCAGTTCGTAATTCAAAACGCGAAAAAGGTATCTTATGCCTCTTGCGACTACATGCAGGCGGACCATGCCATGAGAGGTCCATCCTCGAGACCCGGTCTTCCCCTCACGTAAAGATTCCAGAATGCTTCCCGGCGGTTGACCTCCCATCACCCCTGCCCAGTCCCGCAAATCATTAATAGGAAAAAAAAAAAAAGGCAAACGTGATCCGTAAAAGCGCCAAACGCCAGGCTACCCACGACGACCCTTCATCTCTCATGCACATTTACACGCTCGGCTGTCAGCATAAAAACTTGTACACCTTCTTCCAGCGGGGCCAGGTCTTCTTCTCCTCCTCCTCCTGCGAGATGAGGATGCTGAGGTGGAAGTCCCTGCGGCCCGTATCGACGTCCATGTCGCTGAGGCGGACGTAGGAGGTGCGGTAGTAGAGCTTGTGGCCGATGTAGAAGGCGGCGACGACGGGGGCGGCGAGGTAGCGGAGGAAGAAGGACTCGGCAAGCCCCCGGCTGTCCTTCTCCTTGTAGTCGATGGGCCAGGCGCCGACCCAGAACTGGGCGACGAGGACGATGCAGTTCATGATGAGGCCGCACCAGGAGCCGATGACGCCGACCTGAGAGCGCCAGGCGAGCTCGCTGGGGTGGCGGCCGGCGGCTCGCCAGGCCTGGCGGAAGCGGATGTGGCAGAAGCAGATGGAGCCCCAGGTGAAGATGGACGAGAGGCCCGAGGTGGCGAGGAGCCAGTCGAGGATCTCGGACTGCTCGGGCATGTCGGCGATGTAGGAGAGGAGGCCGATGGCGGCGGCGGCGGCGATGGCCATGAGGGGCCGGCCCTTGCGGTCAATGTACGACAGGAAGCGGGGCGCCTGGTTCTGGTCGGCGAGGGCGGCGAGTGTGCGCGAGGAGCCGAAGACGGCCGAGTTGCCGACGGACAGGACGGCGATGAGAATGACGGCGTTCATGATGTCGGGGAGGACGCTGATCTTGGCATTTTCGATGGCGATGACAAAGGGCGAGGCGGTGGCGTCGACGGGGGACTCGACGTCCATGAGGCGGTGGTCGTTGTGGGGCACGAGGAGGCCGACGAGGGTCAGGGCGACGACGTAGAAGAGGGTGATGCGCCAGAAGACCTGCTTGATGGCGGTAGGCAGGGACTTGCGGGGGTTGGCCGTCTCGGCGGCGGCGAGGCCGACGAGCTCGGTGCCGGCGAAGGCGAAGGCGGCGGTGACGAAGACGGAGCAGAGGCCCTTGAAGCCGTTGTTGAAGGCGCCGGGGTTGTGCCAGTAGCGGCCGCCGATGTAGCCGTCGCCGGGGGTACCGCCGATATTGAGGACAATGCCGAGGAGGATGAAGCCGATGACGGCGGTGACCTTGACGAGGGAGAAGATGAACTCGGCCTCGCCGTAGCCCTTGACGCCGAAGAGGTTGATGCCAATGATGCCGATCAGGAAGATGGTGACAAAGATGGCGCGCGTGATGGACTCGTCCCAGTAGTTGATGGTGATGGAGGCGGCGATGATCTCGAGCGGCAGGACGATGAGCCACTGGAAGGCGTAGTTCCAGCCCATGGCGAAGCCCCAGGAGGGGTCGATGAAGCGCGTTGAGTAGGCCGAGAAGGAACCGGCGACAGGGAAGGTGACGGCCAGCTCGCCCAGGGCCTGGCACGTGCAGTAGAGCATGGCGCCGACGAGGGTGAAGGCGATGAGCAGGGACGCGGGCCCTCCGTTGGCGAGGGCGCGGCCGGACGCCACGAAGAGGCCGGTCCCGATGGAGCCTCCGATGGCAATCATCTGCAGGTGGCGGCCCTTCAGCTTGCGGACGAGGTTGGGGTTGACGGTCTGTAGGGTGGCGGCGCGGAGGTCGTAGTAGTGGGCGCCGTCGAGCTCGCGCTCCTCGCCGTCGTCGATGAAGTCGCCGCCGCTGCCGGACAGTTTGGGCAGGATGCTGCGGTCGGGGTCGCGCTGGAAGCTCTCGGCGAAGAGCTTCCAGCGCGAGGGCCCGGAGGAGGCCTCGTAGACAGGCTCGCGCAGGCTGAAGTCGCGCATGCTGTAGCTGCTCCCTTGGCCGAGGGAATCCTCCTTGAACTTGAGTGTGTTGAGCTCGATATCCCGATGTGGTGCCATGGTCTGGTCGGGAGGAGGGTTCGGGTCGTGGGGAGGGTGAGCGGCGGGGTCGGGGGTCGAGGGTCGGTCTGGTCAGCGACCCGCCTTCAGCGGGATGGAGGCGAGGAAGCTCGAAGGGAGAGCGGCGGCGGCAGCGGCGGCAGCGATGGGGACTCGCGATGGCGGCGGGCGGCAGTCGGTCGGGAGAGCGAGTGTCATGCGTAGGGCGGATATCTGGACGGCGGCATTCCAGTCGTGAGGGGAGGGCGAGGATCGGGGTGATTGGCGGTGATCTAGACTGGCTGCCACAATTCGGCGAGGAGGGGTTCGAAGGGGGGGCCCTTGAGTCGATAGTGCGTCGCAGGGAGGCGGACAATGGGCGATGGCGTCTCGGTCGTCAGCGACGTGGCGGAATGAGGTCGTGCAGAGGAGACGAGGACGAGGAGCGATGCATGGGGTGCTGGGGGCATCTGGTGGAAATGGGCGGACGTGGGCGGACATGCGAGAGAGGAAGGATCGGGAGGCTTATCTGGTGTGGTTGGGGGTACCTTCTCTTCCCTTCCCCTTCCCCTTCCCTTCCCATAGACAGGGATCCCGTCTTTGTCCTGGTGGTGGGGGGCAGGCAGCACGCAAGAGCCGAGCTGTGCCGTGGTCGTCTCCTGCATCTGCATAATCTGTGTAGATTTTTTTTCTATTTTATTTTGAATTTTATCCCCTTGCCCGTGTCTGTTCCCAGGCCTTGACCCGCGCCTTCGAAAATGGGCCCGTGGTGCACCCTGACGATCAGCGAGGCCCATCAACCGCGAAGAATGAGGTGGCAGTACTAGTCGTCGGCGGCCCGTGTCAGTTGCCAGTCAAGCCAAAGCCAGCGCCGGCGCCAGAGACAACATCGATCCCCACCAAACAAGATTGCGGAGCGCACGCCTGCGTGGTACCTCCATCCGCCCGCACAGGAAGCGCCTGGAGCGAAGTACACTTTGGGTATCGCCTGAGCGCACGGCGCACGCCTCGGGTCGAGCCACAGTTGCCATTTGTCACCGCTGCTGCCCCCGACCGTCCCGCTGGGACCAAACTGCTGCCCACCCTCGTGCCACGGCAAAAGGAACGTTGACGTGTCGTGGCAGAGGTACTGCGAGGGCGGGGGGCGAGAGGAGACCTAGATTTTGGCACCTCGACAAGGGAAGTGGGTGTGGGCTGACGACCCTGGAAGTGAGATGTCGTGAGATGCCCCTGGCCAGGCCCGGACCCTCTTCCCTTGTCGGCCAGGTACATGGTACCTGACTACCTACCTTACGTGTCTAGGTGCCTAGGTGCCTGGGTGCCTAGGGGCCTGGGTGCTAGGCTGGTGTGGTCCTGTCCCTGATGGTGCCCTCGAGCCAGGCGCTTGTGGCTTCCAGTGGCTTCGCGCCGGCCAAAACGACGCTGGGCTTGATAACGTGGAAAGAAGCCTCATTTCTCCACGCCCTCTACACCGGCGACGCCACACAAGACACACCACATCCCACCAGGCACAAAAGGCAACGTGCGACGGAAGACGCCATGTGTGATGCGTTGTACCCGCTCAAGACCTTGCTGCCCGGAACCTTCTTTCGTGTCATCACCGCCAGGTCCATTTGATGTGTATATTCCCCAAGACTGATCCGATCTTGATGCATCCACTACAGACCGCCAAGCAGCCAATGCCAGTATATGCTTTTCCGGCCGTTGCAATATTCGTCACCTATCGTACCTGGTACACGTCTTCTTCCCCTCTCGCCCCCTCTTCCATTCGTTGACCACCTGGCCTTCGTCTGCTTTTTGTATCCGCCCCCTCCTACGCAACGATCTTGCCGTTCTCGTCCCGCGGCTTGCGCTTCCACCCCGTAGAGAAGAGCGGCCCCATGTCGAACCGTGGGAACGGGTGCCCCTCCGTGTTGATGACGATCTTGTCCAGCGGCATCAGGTCGTTCGGCGAGAACAGCAGGTACATGTACTTCAACGTCTCGGCCTGTCGAAAGGGGGAAAAATGGTCAGCCTTGTCCCGCCAGATCAGAATGCATAAGTCAGCCACTCACCAGCCAGAAGCTCTCCAGGTTGTCCTTGACCACGGGCGGCACCGTGTTGGCGTTGCTCAGACTCGTGAAGCCGCCACCCTCCTCCACCGACGTGTGGTTGACGAACGACTTGAACATCTCCCACCCCCACTCCCGATAGATCGGGTCCCCCGTGATCCGCCACATGTACAGCAGGCTCTCCACCGTCTCCGGCCGCTGCAGGTTGTGCACGTCGTTGGCGTGCACGTTGTAGTCCCTGCGCCACTCCGCCTTGGGGTCCGCGTCGAACGCCGCCGGCGCAATGTGCGGCGCCGTCTCCGGCAGCGGCGGGTCGTCCACCTTGAAGTAGGTGATCTCCGCCGCCAGCCCCGTCGCCATCCACTTGTACATGCCCCAGCACGTCTGCATCAGCTCCCGCGCCAGCGCCATGTCCTTCTCCTTCTGGGCGTTCCACGTCGGCAGCTTGCGCGCCTCCGCCTCCGTCAGGCCCCCCGTCGCCGCCAGCGCGATCGTGCCCGGGTAGAAGCACACGAGGTGGTCCATCTTGGGCGACAGGTTGCCGTCCAGGCCCGACGGCCGCTCGCCCAGCACCGTGAACCGCGAAGGGCTGCTGTACGTGATGAGGTGCTTGCGCACGCCCGCCAGCGACTCGTCCCACATCTCCTCGTAGACCTGCTCCTGCTTGTTCGTCTGCAGGTACTGCTTGATGAGGTACTCGTAGTACGAGTCGCCCCTCGAGCCCAGCCGGATGTTGGAGCCGCGGAACTTGCCCGACGTCGCGTAGATGTAGATGGGCACCAGCCCGTCCTGCGCCCCGTTGTCGTCGACCACCTGCATCACCTTCTCCACCTTGTCCCAGTAGTACTTCTCGCCCGTCAGCTTGGCCAGGTACTTGAACTCGAGCTGCAGCGTCGTGACCTCGGCCGTCGAGGAGGCGCCGTCGTCCGCGTGCGAGATGACGCCCTCGCCCTTGCTCAGGATGACGCTGGCGTACGGCACGCCCGAGTCCGAGTCGAAGGCCCCGATCAGGCGGTCCGCCAGGTCCTTGGCCTTCTCCAGGTACAGGTCCTCCCCGGGCGCCCCCTCGTCGTCGTCGGTCAGCGGCGCCAGCTGCGGGAACTCGGTCGAGATGTAGTGCGCCGACAGCAGGCCGCCGAGCATCCGGATCGTCGTCTCGAACGTGTTGACGTCCTGGTTCTGGTCCCACGTGAGGGACTCGGACAGCCACTCGCGCGCGTGCGTCAGCCGCGACGTGAGGTTCATGAGCATCATGGTGTCGAGCGAGTCGATGATGATCCAGCCGAGGCCCTTGGGCGCCATGTGCTTGCCCGTCTTCGCCACGGGGTGGTACTCGTCGTAGCCTGCCGGTCATCCTCACGTTAGCAACCGCGAACCCTGGGAAAGGCTGCGCAAAAAAAGGGGGGGGGGGGGGTCACGTACCCCAGGCGTAGCGCTCGTACGCATCCCAGCTCAGCTCGAAAGCCTCCACCACTCTTTCCCTCCTCTTGTTCCAGTCTGCCTTCTTGCCCGTCGGCTCCTTTGCGAGCTCGGACGACATCCAGCCCTTCAAGTCAACATAGGGCGTCTCGACGTCTTCAAAAACGTCGAAGAACCAGCATCCGCCTAGCACCAGCAGGAGGAGGAACAGCAGAGACCGCTTCCTCCGCCACGCCGGTCGCATCCGCCGGGATGCGGCGTAGGTGTATGGCTTGTCCTTGTACATGGGCAGCTGTCCGCGGGATCCCAGAAAGTCGTCGACGCGGTGTTGGACGCCGTCGAGGATGCTGGAGGCCTGAGCTCGTGATCCGCGGGCCGTCACGCCGGAGGATGACCACATGTGATCCTCGACGAGTCGTTGCGGGTTGCCGAAGGACGGGGCATTCTTGGGGACGGAGAAGGAGGCCATGGTCGTCGTCCCGGAGCGAGGGTATGGCTTCGTGGCCTTCCTTGCCTTGCCTTATGCAGCAGCGCAGCGGTCCCCACACTGGCTCGAGCTACCTGTCCTCGGTGATGTGTGGGCCGTGGGTCGTGACCTGGGTGTCGTGTGGTTTGAAGGGGTCTCGGGGGGTCAGGTGGGGGGCCTGTGGCATTGCGTGCGTGGTGTCGAGAGAGGCGTTGATGGGACGAGTGCTGCAAATCGCGTCCCGGGTCGTCTGTGCATCGATGGATGCAGAAGTGAAGAAGAGTAGACGGAAGCCGGAGAAAGGTCGATTCAGGCTTCCAGCGTAGAAGAAGACAGGATGGGAGCTAGAGCTCACGAGACGGGATCAGCGTTGCTAGTGGGCTGGCTGCTTGGCGAATGGGCGAGCCGCGCAAGTGGCCCCCCTGGAGCCTTCGCCGGGACCCCTGAAGAGGACACCTGTGAGGTGCGGTGGTAGCGGGTGTGCCCCCGGAGCGACGGCACCTGGGCGCCAGGTTTCCCCAGAATGGCTACCTCGGGTTCGTTCCGAACGCTTGGCGGAATACGGCCGAAGCATCTGGTTCGCTTGATTGTCTGTACTCTACCTAGGTACCTAGCGAAGGGAAACTTTTCGGACTTGAACATCCAATGCGGTTGAGAAAACTCGGGTCCAAGTCGGGTACCCTATTGAAGTGCCTCTGACTCCTGATGACCCTCGAGCTAGCTCTGATCACAGCAAGATGCGAGCGCATACTCGATTATCCAACGTCAGTCAGGGCCGTGCACATTACCGAGCCATCTCAAAGCCTCCGGGTTGAGCATATCAGTGTATCGTTGGGACGAGGCTCCTATTTTGAACAGAGTTCGCGGCGAAAGCCTTGATGCCCAGCAGTCGTTATAGTACCTCAAAAGTGTGCCATTCGTCCTTCACGCCGAACATGGAGGCCTAAACTGAGCGCTTTCTACCGGGTCCAGCCAATGGCAATCGACACCAGACAGTCATGACCCCATCCGAGCAGGTGGAGGGGGTGTCTTTCATCCATCTCGTCACCTTGAGGCCTCGGATATCATCTCTTGAGTCGAGGCACACCGGCTTTCAACTGCCTCTCTGTGTCCCAAATTTTGCGGCCCAGACATGCCTGCACTATGGCTCGGTCTACTGACATCGAAAACTTTCCCAACCTGACGAGAGAAGAGTTCTCCGAGGTCTGCCACCACTTCGACAGTCGCTATGTCCAGGCGACGCTGGGCCCTCTGCGCCGGAGGTGGAAAATGAGAGTCTTCAGCGCCTTCGACATGGCTTTCGCCCTGGGTGCCGAGAGCACCACTTACATACAGATCATACGGCCCCTCGAGGCCACGCTAGACCACGATGATCTCTCGTCGTTTCTCGACAGTTTTTCTTTTGGCGACTCTGCGAGGCCGGCACAGGGGGTGGAAATGGACCAAGCCATGATGAACGCGGAAGAGTTGGACGAGGTAAAGCTTGCCACTCATCGATGAAGACGGATTCACGGCTCACGCAGATAGGCCGCCCTCCCCAAGAAGCAAGCACCGCCCGACTCGGGCTATGTCGTCTATGAGATTCACCTCCATCCCACATACCAGATGCCGTGCCTCTGGTTCACATTACACGGCCTGCCGGCAGACGAGCCGCCATTCAACATCGACACCGTCTTCAGGAGGCTGGTGCCTGATCAGTACAAGAGCGCCCTCCGCGGCACGGGGCCAATAGGCGGCATCTCAGGCGATGTGAGTTTGCACGACGCAGGAGGCTGTGATTCATGTCAATTCCCGGCTCTCTGGACCTGTTTCTGTCGGTCTGTGTCTGTACTAACGGAAACTGGCAGCATCACCCCATCACGGGGGTCCCGTCCTTCTTCGTGCACCCCTGCCTGCTCGGAGACGCCATGTCGGGCTTCGACTGCTCCAAGGAGAACTACCTAATGGTCTGGCTGGGTTTGGTTGGCGGGTGTGTTGGGCTCTGGGTGCCCACAGAGATGGCAGAGGTGGCCCGCCCGTCCTGGGACTTCCCATAGCCTTCCTGTACGCGCCCTCTATGGGGCGACGTCATCCTACGTGTTGAGTCACAGATTCCCCGATCAATCGTCGTCGCTGTCCTCTTCCATGGCCACGTCGCTGTCCTCTTCCATGGCCACGTCGCTGTCTTCTTCCTCCTCCTCCTCCTGGTCTCTCGTCCTCTTCTGTCCGCGGCCGCCGTCCGATCGCGCGTCCTCCATCGGCGTGTCGGCGCCGGCGGCCGGTTTCGCAGCAGAGGTGCCTGGCGCTGGGGCGTTGAAGATGCTCTGCTGAAGTGATGTGACCTCCACCTTGGCAGCACCCGTATTCGGCAGCTTGAAGTCGGGGTCGAGCCTGGCGACGAAGTCGGACTTGGACTTGGCGTACTGGATTTTCTGTTGCGACAGGGTCAGCGTCAGTTGTCGCGGTTCGGTGCGGGCGGGCCTACCAGCTCGCGGCCCAGGAACTCGAAACCCTCCAGCGACCTCATGGCCTGCGTCGCTGTCTGGATGTCTCGGAAGGTGACGTGCGCCTGGCCGCGCATCTTCATGGTCTTCATCGCGACAATGTCGAGGACGGGACCGTACGTAGAGAACAGCAGGTACAGCTCGGTACGCAGGTCGACTTTCTGGATCTTCGCTGACGGTAGGTTCGTGATGTAGAGACTAGGTCCTGTCAGCGCGGCCTCGCACATCTGTCTGGAGATTCGACGTACGTCTGGTTGGGCGCTATCGGGGTGACCTTTGCGGGGAGGGAGGCGTTGGGCGGAAGACCGCGAGGCGGGGCTACGGCAGCCATGGTGGTCGCGGCGGTGACAGCTGGCGCAACGATCGCTCGGCGTAAGAATTCAGTTATCTATACAATGATACTGCTTCTGGGTTCGCAGGGGGTGGTTGGGCTGTCGCTGTCGTGTGTGCTCTCGATTGTCGCGCCGAGTTTGAGATTCGCGGTGAAGAGAAATCCAATGCCCATCCAACACCAATTGAGGTTCGCTCCGCACCCCCCAGCCCAAGCCCAACCTTTACGCCCAGGGTGCGACTAGTGCATCAAGCTACGTAACCCCTCAGCGGCGCAGCCCCACCAAGGCTCAGGTGGGTGACCTCGCTCGAGCAGCCCATCCGGGAACCCAGCCATCATCATCTTCCCGTAACCTCCTCCACCATTACCAACCCTCCCTAACGACAAGCAGTGGTAGTAGAGAGCTACTCCTACCGCAAAGACATAATCCAAAATGGCAGCTCCCGAAGTCCACCACCTCTTCCACAACCCTATCGCCGACCACTCCTTCTCGGCCGACCGCTCAACCGTAGCCATCGCCCGCGATTCGACGATCGAGCTCTACGGCAAGTCGGGCAACGCCTTCAAGCTCAAGGATGAGCTGAAGGGCCACGACAAGAGGGTCACCAGCGTCGACATTGCGCCTAACAGCGGCCGCATCGTCACCTGTTCCCAAGGTCAGTCAGGCTCAGCCACCCGACACCGGCCGATTCGCGAGAAGGCTAACTTTCCTGACAGACCGAAATGCCCTCGTCTGGGAGCCCTCTCCTTCCGGATACAAGCCTACGCTCGTCCTCCTCCGTATCAGCCGCGCCGCGACCTTCGTCCGCTGGTCGCCCGACGAGACCAAGTTCGCCGTCGGATCCGGTGACCGCCTCATCGCCGTGTGCTACTTCGAGGAGGAGAACGACTGGTGGGTGTCGAAGCACCTGAAGAAGCCCATCCGCAGCACCATCACCTCCGTCGCGTGGCACCCCAACTCGGTGCTCCTCGCTGCTGGATCCGCCGATGCCCACGCTCGCGTCTTCTCTGCCTTCATCAAGGGCAACGACGCCAGGCCCGACCCCAGCGTCTGGGGTGAGAGGCTCCCCTTCAACACCGTCTGCGGAGAGTACCTGAACAACTCGGCCGGCTGGGTGCACTCTGTTGCCTTCTCGCCCAGTGGTGACGCCCTCGCTTTCACCGCGCACGACAGCAGCATCACGGTCGTCTACCCCAATGGTGCCGACCAGCCCCCCAAGGCTGTCCTCAACATCTCGACCCAGCTCCTGCCCTTCATGAGCCTTCTGTGGAGCTCCGAGGACGAGATCATCGCCGCTGGCTACGACTGCGAGGCGTTCCGCTTCCAAGGTGGCGAGGGCGGCTGGCAGCTTGCCGGAAGCCTCGAGTCGAAGGGCCGCCCTGGTCTTGGCGAGGCGCGCGAGGAGTCCGCCCTCAACATGTTCAGGCAGATGGATCTTAAGGGCAAGGCCCAGGACGACACCAAGCTCAAGACAGTTCACCAGAACACCATCTCCACGATTCGCCCGTACGAGACCTCTGGTGACAAAGTTACCAAGATTAGCTGTAAGTGGATTTCCCTTTTGTGAAGGCCGTTTCCTTGTTTCTATGGCATTGTTGCTGACTTGACATGCAGCCACTGGTGTTGATGGAAGGATTGTCATCTGGTCCATCTAGGCTACTTAGTTCACAATGAAAGCTTTCGATGTCTCAGGAACCTGGCCAGTCTTTGCATTTGCGGATGTGGTCTACCTGTCTGGGCTGCCTGCCTTGCTGTCATGCCATGCGCTGGTTTCTCGGCCGTTCCTCCTACTTGCCAGAGGCGTCAGCGACACGAAAATGTCCAGTTCATTGTCAATGATTGACATATATAGATCCAGAGCACTCCGATGTCTATGCTGATCTTCCCATTCTTAGATCGTCTTCCACATCCCGAAATGGATCCTAATGAATCGCCGAGCAAATTCGTCTACACTCGCCCGTCGCTCACGTCCATCATGGCCAATCACTCCTATGACGACACCTCTGGCCAGCTCCCGTCGGCAATTCTCACCAGTCTGCCCGACCCACCAGCGACCCTTTGGCAATCAGGACTAGCACCTACTGGTCCCGCGTTGAAAAGCTGGGAAGGATACGCAGGCATGGGTGACATGTACGCCCCGTGTAGGTTCACCTACGGCACAGACTGGCCAGCAGCAGCTCATCCTAGCCACGGAACGACGTATGACAACTACGTTGAGGATTCCAGGCCGCCTCCAGCAGGCCCGCATCTTTTCGGCCCACGCCTCGACCCTCACAACCACCCTTATCAGCCGCAAATTCTCGACCTCGGCACGGGCGAACCCAGTCAACCTCGCTATGAGCCCTCGCCGATGAGCACCTCGTCCGACACGCCGACAATCGTGCGCCCGAACGACAACCGCGGCATGACCCCGGACGACGGCCGCCTCAGCGTCTGCTCATCGGTCATCAGCGTCAACCACGCGCAGCCCGGCCCGACCACCAGCGAAGTGCACAGGCTCTGCCTCCTCGCCACGCAGATCTACCTGAAAGAACGCCGCACCAACTGGCGCCTCCGCGGCGGTCCCCCACAACGTGAGGCCAGGCACGGCCACGGCGACAGAGCACGCCGCCCGGTCTCCGGCGACTCAGCGGCGCCTGAAACCCGCTGGGCGCCGTACGTGAAGCGTGAGACGGCCGGTCCGGATTCCCGCCGCCGCCGGTGCAGCAGTGCGGCGAGCATGACGGGCGTGGAACCGACAAAGTCGCTCCTCGCGAACGTCAGCAAAATCTCGACGGCGCTGTGGAAACAGGCGCAGCGCGACCGGCTGTATGTGCCCAACGCGGAGAGGATGGCGCTGGATAGCATGAGACAGCTGCTGGAGTGGGCGGAGACGGTCATGTGGAGGGAAGGGGAGGCGGGGCGGGAGGATGAGGAGAGGGATTTGATGAGGGTGCTGACGGCAGGAAGGAACCTGTGTGCTTGGTTAGGAGACGAAGTCGGAGTGGAGATGATCGAGGCCCTGGAGTGAGGGCGTCAGAGGTGGACGCTTCTTCAAGTTTTGCTGCTGGGGTGCGTGACACTCCATGGGGACTTTAGGGTGGCATTTGCTAGCTGGCTATGGTTCTATTCTCTTGGTACGACTTAGCCCAGCTTCACTTGACGGGCCGGTCATGACACGATACCGCCCTTTAATTGAAAAAGTGGAAGACGGGAAACTTTTGCAGTCTACTCGCGGTTCCGTAACCACTACAACTAGCGAGAGAGATGTCCGAGGTGATATGATGATGCCAACTGCCACAGGGCGTGACTCGCACGGGCAGTGGGGTGTTTGAGCAAGGGTGGTTAAGCAGACCCCCCGGGCCCTTGTCCTAGCAGCCTGGCCTGGCCTGGCCTGGCACCTGGCACTGGCCCTCCCCCCCGCTGATGTAACCGCAACCATCCCCCCACCTCCGACCGCCACCTCACGGCAGGTAGGTACAAGCACCAGCAGCAACACAGCGCCGGGCCACCACGCTTGAAGCACCTTCAGCTTTTGACACAGAGCCCGACACGTCCACGACCTCACGTCTCGGTACAAACGGCCATCACGAATTCCGTACGCATACACGCACAAGATCTGTAGAGGTGCGGCATTCTTCTGTTTCTTGTTCCACATACTAGGTAAGAAGAGATCGCCACTTCCGTTGTCTCCGCCTCAAAATATTCAAGCGTCCCGGTGCTGACCAACACGGCCCAACTACAGCTCCCATCCTGTTCCCAAGATACCCGACCGCTGCCGAAGCATTCCCCCTGCGATCCCGCCTGTGCACCTGACGCCTGGTCGATCACTTCACCGGGCGGGCTACTCCTCTTGATTCAAAGCCTGACCATGCCATCCGCCTCATGATGGAGCCCCCAACCACCACACAAGAGCGCCAGCTCTGTGAATTCCTCCGCGACCTTCCCGCCCGTCACAACTACCGATACGAAGGATCCGCCCCCAATGACCTCCTCGAGAGCCTCTTCTGGTCCCTGGCCGGCGGCGAGCGCTACATGAGCCTCCTGTTCCCCCAGGGCCGCCCCTCCCACGACATGAAGCTCCGCGACGCGCAGGGCGCCGTCGAGGGCGCCGAGTACACAGAAGCCGCCCGCGGCAAACGCTGCGGCCACATCTTCAAGCCCGGCGAGGCCTCCTACTCGTGCCGCACCTGCAGCACCGACGAGACGTGCGTGCTGTGCAGCCGCTGCTTCGACTCGACCGACCACCAGGGCCACATGGTGCGCATATCCATCTCGGTGGGCAACAGCGGCTGCTGCGACTGCGGCGACGACGAGGCCTGGCGGCTGCCTCTCTTCTGCACCATCCACTCGGAGAAGCTCACCGAGAGCCGCGAAGACAAGGGGAAGCAGCCCGTGGGCCTGCCCGAGGACCTGGTGCAGAGCATGCAGATGACCATCGGGCGCGTCTTCGACTACATCTGCGACGTCATCTCGTGCTCGCCCGAGCAGCTGCGCCAGCCCAAGTCGGCCGAGACCATACGCCAGGACGAGACCCTGTCGAGGCTGTCCCCCGAGGCCTACGGCGAGGGCCCCGTCGGCAACACCGAGTTCGCGCTGGTCCTCTGGAACGACGAGAAGCACACCGTCGAGGACGTGCAGAAGCAGGTCGCCCGCGCCTGCAGGACGACCGAGGCGGTGGGCCTGACCCGCGCCACTGAGACCGACTTTCTGGGACGGAGCATCCTCAAGCACCTGGACGACCTCGACCTGCTGCTGGAGATGGCCAAGAAGCTCGAGGAGATCAAGGTCACGGTGACGATCCGCTCCTCGAGGGACACGTTCCGAGAACAGATGTGTGGCACGCTTATCGAGTGGTTGAGCGACATCTCGGGATGCAGCGTCGGGAACGATCACAACATCCTCCGACAGCTCGTCTGCCAGGAGATGATGAAGCCGTGGCGGAAGGGCAGCCCCGGAACGCACGCAGTCGTCGGGAAGAGCGGCATCTACGACGAGGAGAAGCTCTTTAGGCAAGCCGAGATGCAGAGCGCCATGGCACACCATTTCGTCCTGCAGATGCTGCAGATGCGCGGCATACCAGGAGAGCCCGACGACGACGATGACGGCGAGCTCACCGACGAGGATGACACGGACATGGGCCGTGACGAGGGTGGGCCGCCATCCAGCGATGGAGGCGATGGGGACGATGATGATGTCATGATGGTTGATGTCAGGCCGGATCCTGGAGAGATGGGCATCGACTGGCGTGGATCAGACCAGGCGTTGGAGGAAGACGAGGCCACGATGGCCGGGTATCCGCCGCCGCCGCCGCCGGCCCAAGCTGCGCGCCGCGCCAACAGAGAGCGTGACAACACCCCGTCGGACTCTGACACGGCCGACCCCCTCATCGCCCCGGCCGTGTACGCCAAGGCCAACCTCGAGATCCCCAAGACGCCGGGTCAGGCGGAGAAATCGCCCTCCCCGAAGCCAGGCAGGTACTGGCTGGAAACACCCCCGGGATACATGGACCGCGGCGAGATGCCTCCCGCAGAGGACGTTTTTCAGAGGGTTCGCCTGGACTGGCTGATCCTTTTCGACCTGCGCATGTGGAAGAAGGTGAGGAATGACCTGAGGTCGCTCTACATCTCGACTGTTGTCACGATACCTGAGTTCAAGCGCATCCTTGGTCTTCGATTCGCCGGACTCTACACAACACTGGCCCAGCTCTATCTCATTGGAGACCGAGAACCAGACCACTCCATCATCAACCTGTCGTTGCAGATGCTTACCACACCCAGCATCACGGCCGAGATCGTCGAGCGCGGTAACTTCATGACCAGCCTTCTCGCTATCCTTTACACTTTCCTCACCACCAGACAAGTCGGCTACCCATGGGACGTCTCATCTAATGCGGTCTTGGCGTTTGATTCTGGGTCGGTCACCAACCGCCGCATGTATCACTTCTATCTCGACCTGAAGTACCTGTTCGGGTCGCCTCACGTGCAGGAGAAGCTGCGAGGTGAGGAGCGATACCTCCTGCAGTTCCTCGACCTGGTGAAGCTGCATCAGGGCATTGGGCCCAACGTCCGGGCGGTCGGCGAGCACGTTGAATACGAGACGGATAGTTGGATAACAGCCTCCCTTGTCACCCGAGAGATCAACCGGCTGGCCAGACAGCTCGCCGACTCGTTCCGCAATGTCCCCGAGAACGAAGCCCAGTACGTTGCGCGGGCCATCAGGTTGACAGCCAAGACAGTCATCCTCAACTCGCTCGGCGCTGAACGCCACCGCTTCAAGCAAGCGGAGATCAAGGATGAGGTCAAGTTCAAGACGCTGGGCGACTTCGAGTTCGACCACGAATCGGCCAGATATGACGTTGTCAAATTCACGGTCGAGGAAGACCCCATCAGTCTGCACCACGCCCTCCACTACACTCTGTCATGGCTGATCGAGTGCGGCAAGTCGCTTCCTGCGTCCAGCATGCGGGCGCTGCTGAGCTTCACCCCTCAGGACTTGCTCCTTCAGCCCAAGTCGATGGGTCGCAAGAGCGTGGCGCGCCGCGACAATACCCCCGAGGACCACCTCATGGTTGCGATCGACTATCCCCTGCGCGTTTGCGCGTGGTTGGCTCAGATCAAAGCCAACATGTGGGTTCGCAACGGCATCAGCCTGCGACACCAAGCTGCTACATACCGCGGTGTCAACCAACGCGATGTCTCCCATCACCGAGATATATTCCTGCTGCAGACGGCCATGGTTATCTGCAACCCGAATCGGGTGCTCGCTGCCATCATCGACCGCTTCGGCATGGAGACGTGGGTGAAGGGTCTCTTTGAGCAGAAGCCTAACGCGCAAGACGACAACCAGCATCTAGACGTTGTGGAAGACATGATTCACCTACTCATCGTGCTGCTGAGTGACCGGACGTCATTGATCACCGTCGAGGACGAGCCGAACTCGAGCACTCTGGCCATTCGCCGCGACATCATCCATACACTATGCTTCAAGCCGTTGTCGTTCAACGAAATCTCCAACAAGCTGCCTGAGAAGTTCCAGGAGCTCGAAGACTTCCACCGAATCCTCGATGAGATGACGACCTTCAAGCCCCCCGAGGGTGTTTCCGACGTGGGCACGTTCGAGCTGAAGGACGAATACCTCGAGTACCTCGACCCGTACATCGCCCACTATAACAAGAACCAGAGAGAGGAGTCCGAGACGGCCTACCGCAAGAAGATGGCCAGGAGGACCGGCAAGACGATCGAGGAGATCGTGTACGAACCGAAGCTGAGGCCCATCCCCTCCGGCCTGTTCAAGGACCTGGCAGCATTCACCGGCGCGGGCATGTTCGCCCAGACCATCTACTATTCGCTTCTGTACCCCCTGGTCGCAGCCAAATTCACGCCGACTGTGCCTGCAACGCGCATCGAGACGTTCTTGCAGGTAGTCCTGCACTTGGTGTTGATCGCCGTTTCAGAGGACCACACAAACGAGGATGACATGACGGAAGAGTCCCTCCGGTCCTTCGTCTGCATTGCCCTGACTAGGCCAGCACGGAGTAACTTCCTACCAGAGGCCCCGAACGCCAAGACGATTGTAGCCCTGCTGGAAATGATGTCGACGAAGGAGGAGTTCAAGGCGTGCCACCCCCGGATCGGCCTCATCCTCAAGAGAATGCGCCAAAAGCGGCCTCGCAACTTTGAGAACGCCTACATGCGCCTGGGCGTCTCCGTGGACCGCATCGAGACGGCCTCGCCGGCGAACAACTCGGCGGAGGAGGAGCGAGAGCGGAAAAAGAAGGCGGCGCTGAGCCGCCAGGCCAAGGTCATGGCCCAGTTCCAGCAGCAGCAGAAGAGCTTCATGGACAACCAGGGTGACGTCGACTGGGGCTCTGATCTCGAGGACGACGAAGAGCTCAAGCCAAGCGAGGATCGCAAGAACACCTGGAAGTACCCGACAGGAACCTGCATCCTGTGCCAGGAAGACACGGATGACCGCCGGCTCTATGGTACCTTTGCCCTTTTCAACCAGAGCGCTATCCTGCGGCAAACCGATCTGCAAGACCCCGACTTCGTGCGGGAGGCCTTCCACACCCCTGCCAATCTCGACCGGTCCGCCGAGGATATTCGACCGTTCGGCGTGGCGCACGAAAACCGCCAGGAGGTGACCAAGGTCAACGCCAACGGCGAGTCGTTTACTGCCGAACGCCAGACCATCGGAAAGGGCTTCCCCGCCAAGCTGTCTCGCCCGGGCCCTGTCTCCATCGGATGCGGCCACATGATGCACTTCAGCTGCTTCGAGACCTATGTCGAGGCAACAAACAGGAGGCATCAACACCAGATCGCGCGCCACCACCCGGAAGACCTGCGTCGGCGAGAATTCGTCTGCCCCCTGTGCAAGGCACTTGGAAACGCCTTCCTTCCCATCATCTGGAAGGGCCAGGAGGAGTCATATCCCAGCGTACTGGAAGAGGGACCGCGGCCTTTCGAGGACTTCCTCGAGACGGAGATGCGCAACGCATACTATGTGCGCGGCGCCAGTCGTCCGCTTGACCAGGTCCAGAGCTCGTTCGCGCAGTATACGAAGGACACCGTGACCGGGGCCCTGGCCGAGAAGGCTGGCCAACTCTACGAAGAGGCATGGAGCACCGAAGATTCGGCCAGCAGCGATTTTCCTCTGGTCACGCCCCTGAGCTCTGTCTTCTCGGCCTTGAACACACCTATTGTCTCCCGTCGCCCGGCCTCGAACGACACGGGCGGTATCGTTGGGGAGCTAGTGAGGGTCTACAGACGGCTCCGCAATACCGTGCAGATGAACGGCTTCGAGACTCGACACCCCGTGGATCCGAGGGAACAGCGAGAGCGGGACGAGATCATCTACAGCGATGTGCTGGTGAGGGTAGTGGGCAACTCCATCTCGGCCACTGAGATCCAGCAGCGAGGTGTGGAGGCGCAGAGCGGCTTGACGCTCTTGGAGAAGATCCCTGAGCAAGTCCTGACGCACCTTCGCATCCTCTCGGAGACAACAACCTCGTACATCGCCGTCGGTAGCCTCAAGGCACGCGGGGACAACCGCGTCGAGGAGGAGTTCCGGAGGGACAGCGAACGGCAGCATTGCCAGCTGTTCATGTCACAGTACTTTGGCGAGGAGACGGATAACACCCGCCGACCCGTCGATGTTTACCCACCCCTGATGAGCCAGGACAGCTTCCTGTTCTTCAACGAATGCGTGTTTGGCATCGTCCAGGCGCACGGATACGACGTCATGCACATCCTCAAGCTCTGCTATCTCGCCGAGATTGTCAAGGTCGTTTTCCACATGAGCAAGAACATCCCCGTCCACATCTGGGTCGGCTATCTGGTGAATTGCCAGGCGCGCGACCCCTCTCTGAAGTGCTTCGCAGAGTTCTGCCTGGCCATCACGAGAATGGCAATGGACATAACCATCCCCCCTCCGGCTTCCGGATCCGACTTTGACCTGAGCAACACGGCGTTTGGGCAGCCGGAGCTCGACAGCCTGGAGAGCTATTACGCCTTTGTCAAGAAGTACGCGCAAGTCTTCCTGCGGAAGTCCCTCGTGCTGATGTACGTCAAGTACGGCGTCGACTTCAACAGCCACGTCTCGCCGGCGCCGGAGCAGGACGAGCTCGAGCGCCTCTCCGAGGCCCTCCAGGTGCCCGACTTTGACAAGATGGTCGCCTCGCTGACCGAGTACGGCCCGCACGCCGGGTGGTCGCCGTCGACGTCGGCGCTCATCAGCGGCTGGATCCGCCACCAGATCCTGTCGCCCGGCGTGATCGAGAACCACGAACTCCCAGCGTCGGCGCAGCTCAGCCACCCGGCCATCTTCGAGCTCGTGGGTCTGCCCAAGACCTTCGACACGCTCATCGAGGAGGCGACGCGCCGCAAGTGTCCTTCGACGGGCATGGACGTCTCGGACCCCATGATCTGCCTGCTGTGCGGCGAGGTGTTCTGCGGGCAGGCCGTGTGCTGTCTTAAGGAGGAGCCCGTGCCGGGCGATCGGGAGCCGCAGCGCATCGGCGGGTCGCAGCAGCACATGCGGAAGTATGTCTAGTCCCCTTTTCCTTTGTTCTGGCCGCTCTTTCCTTCTTCCCCGGTCGATCTGGCCCCGTCTCGAGTGCGAACACAGCTAACAGCGCGCGTTTCTAGGTGCCAGAAGAACATCGGTCTCTTCCTTAACATCCGAAAGTGCTGCATCTTCTACCTCTTCCGCATGTCGGGCTCGTACAGCAGCGCGCCCTACATTGACAAGTACGGCGAGACGGACCTGGGCCTGCGCCACGGGCGGCAGCTGTTCCTGAGCCAGAGGCGGTACGACTCGATGCTGCGGACCACGTTCCTGAACCACGGCGTGCCGAGCTTCATCAGCAGGAAGCTGGAGGCGGAGATCAACAACGGGGGCTGGGAGACGATTTAGCGGCGGCGAGGCGGCTGCGGAAGAGACCCCGAGGTCACAGGGTTGGGGGGGGGGGCGGAAGAATGATGGATAGACAGTGAGGGGACGGGCCGGCATAGATACGTTCGGCGGAGCCTTGCTTGATTAGACGCATACGATGACGAGCGAACGATGCATATGCTTATCGATCAGTGTGTGACCATGACTTGGATGGGAGGGGGGTTTTCCTCGAGTGACCTGAACTGTGTCTTGATATTTTGGAACTCTGTAGCATGTCGCTTTGTCTATATGAATTCCTCGCCGCCTCCTGCATATGGCATCTCGGCTCACGCCCCCGTCACATCCATGACCACGTCCTCGTCCTCCACCTTGATCGGCGGCTCGGCGCTCTGGCTCGCCACAGGTGCCGGCGGCGGCGCCCCGCCGTTCTCGACGTGGCCGTTGGCGTCCCCGTTCGTGAGCACGGCGGCAGGCTCCCCGGCGGCGGTGGCCGCTACAGCTGCAGCCGCGGCCGCGGCCTCGCCGACGTGGGTGAAGACGCGCAGCGACCCGTCCTGCCCGGCCGTCACCATGGTGTCCCCGCGCACGTCGACCCAGAAGCACACGCGCCCCGGGTGAGCGTGGATGCGCTGGACGACTTCCTTGGACGACACGTCCCACAGGACGACGTCGCCGTCCTCGCTCGCGGAGGCGACAAAGGCGGCCTGCTGCTGCTGCCGGCCGTCTTGGCCCTCGCCTTGGCCCTCGAGGGGCAACAGGCCGAAGCAGCCGCCGACGGCGAAGCCGGCGTTCTTGTGGCCCTGGTAGGTCTTGCGGACGGTGCCGGCGACGTAGTCCCAGAGGCGAATGCAGTCGTCGAGGTTGAAGGCGAGGACGAAACGGCTGTTGGGGGCGAAGCAGACGGCGGTGACGGCGGGGTTGTCCTCGTGGACGAGGGTGGAGAGGCACTGGCCGGTGTAGGTGTCCCAGATGCGGATGAGGCCGTCGGTGGAGCAGCTGACGACGAGGGTGCCGTCGTGGGAGAAGCCGATGCCGGAGACGGGGTCGGAGTGGGCGGGGAGGGAGCGCATGAGGCGGCCGGCGCGGACGTCCCAGAGGAAGACGGCCTCGTCGTGGGAGCCGGAGGCGAGGACGTTGCCCTTGGGGGAGAAGGCGAGGCTGACGACGTAGTTGTGGTGGCCGCGCATGGGAGGCATGGGGCGAGCGGCGCCGTCCTTGGCGCCCGCGATGCCCTTGGCGCTGACCTTGGGGCGGCCGGTGACGCGGTCCCAGAGGCGGATGGCCTTGTCGTCGGAGCCTGTGGCGAGGGTGTCGCCGTCGGGGCTCCAGGCGAGGCAGCTGACGCCGGCCATGTGGCCGACGAGAGTGTCCATGTGGCGGCCGGTGCGGGCGTCCCAGATCTTGACCGTGGCGTCGGCCGAGGCGGAGGCGAGCCAGCGGCCGTCGGGGGAGATGCGGACCTGGGAGACGGGGCCGCGGTGGCCGGTGAGGGTCATGGTGGGGAGGTAGTTGGGTCGGACGTTGTGTCGCGGCGGGGTGGGCGGCGGGGGTCGTTCGGGGGAGAGGCGCAGGTGCCGGTCGACCTTGTCGGCGAGGCTCTGGGGGGTTGTGCGGTCGGAGGCGGCGGGAGAGGGCGATCGAGAGGCGGCGCTGAGGCGGGACTCGCTGAGGGGGGTGGGGGAGCGCGACGGGGAGATGGCTCTTCTTCGGGAGGCGGTCGAACGCTCGGAGGATGACCGTGATCGTGTTCGTGACCGCGACCGTGATCGTGTCCGTGATTGCGAGCGCGAACGGGAGGGGGAGCGGGAGGCTGGTCGGGTCTCGGGGGTGGGCGACTGGGTGTAGTAGGGATGGTTGAGCTCATCCTCGCTGGACCGCCTGCTGGGCGGCGACCTGCTAAGCCTGCCTCTCCTTATGGATACACGTCGCGGAGAGCTCTTCTTGAGATCTGTGGCGAGCTCGTCGGGAGAGCTGTAGCGAGGGGTCGAGGTGATACTGTTGAGGGTGGACACGCGACGCCGCTTGGGCGCGGGTTCGGGGAGGATCGCGTCGTCGAGATCCATCGTGGGGGAGGCACGCGGTGCAGGGAGGAGATCGAGATGAAGATGAGGTGGAAGAAGCGAGTGTCGGTGAGGCTGAGAGGTGGCTGTCTCCGTGTCGGCGCCTCGGCGCGATTGAAGGTGGGAAAGGAGTTGAGGTGAGGTGAGGTCAACTTTTCGTGGGCGTTGGTAGTTGATGCGACAGGAAGGCCATGAAGGACAGGGTGAAGTTGCCTTTGGTGCTGGTCAAGAGAATAATTGGGGGTTCAAAGGAGAGTTGCTGGAGAGGGGGGTGCATAGTGTACAGGGGTGCAGAGGCCGAGGGGGATCCACCACGGCGATTCTGCTGCCGAGCACCGATCATGGATTTTCTAATCACGCCGTGGGGACGGACTTCCCCTGCTCAACACCAACACCAACATCTACAAATCATGAGAACCCATCCCATCCACGAGAGCCTCCCACCATTCTGCTATGCTCCCGTAACACGACACTGAGGCTCACCACCTCCCCCACCATTTGACCGAACCTCGAGTCCAGTGCCGCGAGCCCAGTGCCACGAGCCCCGACGCCATGATGGCCGACCATGACCTTCCCACCGATATCCGTATCGTCACCCTCAACTGCTGGGGCCTCAAGTACATCGCGAAGCAGCGCACCCAGCGCATCGCCGAGATCGCCCACCGCCTCGCCTTTGCCGACCCAGCCCCCGACATCGTCGCCCTCCAGGAGTGCTTCGTCCACGAAGACTACCTCACCATCCGCCGCGCCACCCGCAAGATCCTGCCTCACGGCAAGTTCTACTTTGCCGGGGCCTTCGGCGCCGGCCTCGCCATCCTCGCCCGCTGGCCCCTCGACGAGGCTGCTACCCTGCCCTACCCTCTCAACGGTCGTCCCACCGCCTTCTGGCGCGGCGACTGGTACGTCGGCAAGGGCGTCGCCTGCGCCACCATCCGCTACGGGCCCTCCCCAGACCACCGCATCCACGTCTTCAACACCCACACCCACGCCCCGTACGACGACACCTACACCCTTCACCGCCTCGCCCAGTCCTGGTTCCTCGCCTCCCTCCTCCGCCGCGCCGCCGCCGCCGGCGAGCTCGTCATCGCTCTCGGCGACTTCAACATGCGGCCCGCCTCCCTCCACCACCGCCTCCTCACCGCCCGCGCCCCCGTCCGCGATGCCTGGCGCGTCCTCCACCCGGACAGCGCCCTCGGCACCCCCGCCGACCCGCTCGAGCGCGCCCGCCGCCGTCCCGTCCCCGGCGCGCTGCACAACATCCTCGAGAACGGCGCCACCTCCGACTCGGCCTACAGCACCTGGCGCTGGCCCGCGCGCGAGCAGCGCCGCCTCGCCGACCCCAGCCGCCTCGCCCGCGTCGTCGCCTCCGACGCCCCCGACACCACCGGCAAGCGCCTCGACTACATATTCTTCTCCGGCCCCGACGCCTCCCTCCCCGCCGGTGTCCCCGCCTGGACCGTCAGCGCCGCCGCCGTCGGCATGCGCGACCCCCACCCCCACCTCCGCTGCTCCTTGAGCGACCACTTCTCCGTCGAGGCCACCCTCAGCCTTCATGCCCCGGACCCCGCCGCCCCCTCGCCGCTCGACGCCCAGCTGCCGCGCCCCGGGGCTGACGACGCGTGTCCCGCCGCCGCCCGCGACGCTTCACCCCTCACCGACGCCGAGTACGATGTCCTCCTCGCCGAGATCGCCACGTACCGCGCCCGCGAGCGCGCCCAGCGCCGCCGCCGCGCCGCCACCGCCCTCGCCCTCCTGGCCGCCTGGCTCGCCGCCCTTATCGCCGTCTGGTTCGTGCCCCCCCGCGCCCGCTATGGCCCCTTCCTCCTCCTCCTCGCCGGCAGCCTCGCCCTCGCCGCCGCCGTCGTCGACGGCCTCCTGGCCCTGCTCTTCTTCCCCGCAGAGCTGCGCGCCCTGCACGAGTTTGAGTGGGACGTCCTCAACGCCCGCGCCGCCGCCGCCGGTACGCCCGCGCCCGGCCTCCTCAGCGAGGACACGGAGCTCGACCGCATAGACGACAAGATCTAGGCCCGTACATAACACCCTTCACCTCTGAGACCGGGCGGGCTCCCGGTGATTGTAGATGCCCGGACCGACCCCGCCCCTGAGTGAGTCCTGTGAATTTACGATACCCGACATGTCTTTCAGCAAGAAGTGAACCGAGCGAGCGATCACACAGTTACGAATACCATTTGATGCTACTTCGCCTAATAATACTCTGCCTCGAATCCGCTTGGGATCTCAGAGGCCCCGGAAGCGCCACGCACAAGGCTTCCATGCCGTGGCCTCTACAATTCCGTGTTTCCATCCATCCCTCTCTTTTTGCCTTCTCAAGCAAATGCACCTCACCTCCTAGCCTCTGCGTCCATCTACCGATATTGTCCATCCCAGTAGTACGGCCTGTCGAGTCGCTGCTCGTACCGCGCGCCGTGCCAGTAAACGTCGTTGACCATGCCGTACGGCCCGCCGCCCATGTCATACGGCCCATCCATCTCCCAGTACGTGCCTTGCGTCGCGTAGGCCTCGTATCCGTGCGTTTCCTGCTGGTACATATCCGCCATCGCCCCGTGGTAGTACACCGGCATGTCTTGTTCCTCGACGGCGGGCACAAAAGGTGGTGGCGGGGCCCTTTTCCAGGTGTAGTCGACAAACGCCTTTTGCTTTCGCACCATCATGACGTCTCGCCGCGTGTGCGGGTCTCGAAGAAGAATATCCCGTGCCCCCTTGCGCTCTTTGCAGCCGAATTTCCGCACAAGGTACTTGAGCACGTTCTTGTCCTCCTCGCTGAAATGTGCTTTGCCTTCGATATGTTGGTCGATCTGGCGCAGTCTCGCCGTGTCGTAAGGCGTCGCGATGTAGCCCATGAAGCTGCCGATGCTCCGGCTACAGAAGCCTTCCCGTCGCAAAACCCGCTTCATCTTGTGGGGTGAAACGGTCGGCTCGTCTGACTCCACGGTCCCTGACCAGTCCGAAATAGGCTCATCTTCGTCGAAATAGCGTGTGTCATCGCAGGCATCGAGGCGTGGCACGAATCCGGGCGTTATCCGGTGTAGGTTATCCCAGTCAAGGCCTTGGAACCAGCGGTGGTTCTTGATGTCCGTGGCATCATCTTCGGCGAAGACGTATTGTCGAGGTGCGTTGGCGTCCTGGTTGTGATACCTGTGGGACGACAGCCGGTCCTCTGGGTTTCGGAGCAGCTGCAAAATGAGGTGCTGGCACTCATAGCTGGCGCCCGGAGCCTCTTCTGGAAATCTGAATTTAGAGGCATCGTGGGCCTGTATCCCCATTAGTCAAGCAAGTTCGATACTCGCGAATTAACTTGTCGCTACTCACCAGGATCTTCTTCTTCGTGTCATGGCGACCGCCTTCGGCGAGAAATGGTGTGCACCCGTACAGACACTCGTACAGGATGATGCCAACGCTCTACCAATCGCATCTCCCATCGTATCTCTTACCCTGAATGACTTCAGGGGCCATGTACTGACTGGTACCGACGACCGACTTAGCGTATGAGCGATTTCTGGTGGCTCGCCAGTCGAGCAGACTACCAACCAGGGGGATCTGACCGTCACCGTCCGAGTGCGCCTGCACAAAAGATGGGGGCTTGTGTCGTTCTCTCTCAAGGCGATCCTGGTGCCGCTTGTGCGCCTTCGATAGCTTGGTGTCCTCCTTCTGGTCCGTTGCATCACCCTCGACGGTGATGCCCAGGTTACGCATAAGGTCGTCGCGCTGCCAGAGATAGTAAGCCGTGTCATGCGGCCACCGGCCGTCGAATGCCAGACCAAAGTCAGAGATCTTCAGATGGCCATTGGCGTCGATGAGGAAGTTGTCAGGCTTGACATCACGGTGGATGAACCCCAAACGATGTGCCTCTTCAACGCAGACAACCATCTCAGCGATGTAGTGGCGTGCGACGTTCTCTTCCAAGATGTTTTCACGGATCAACAGTCCCAGGAAATCGCCTCCAGGCATGTATTCCATGACGAGGTAGAGGTTTGTGGCATCCTGAAAACTGGACACAAGCTGGACGATCCTGAAGAAAATTCAGAACATCTGTATTTCTTGGTGCTTGACCTAGCCTCCGGATTCACTCACCAGTCAGAAGTCTCAGACGCAATGAGGAAGTCTCGTTCGGCCCGCAAATGGCCTTCTTGGGAACTGCGGATCATGTCTGTTTTTCTGATGACCTTCATGGCATACACGTCCTTCTGGCGCTGGGGGCTGCTCTGGGCTGCATCGTCGCTTCTCTCCTGTACCAGACGGACCACACCAAAGCTTCCCTTGCCGAGGTTCTTGATCGTTGAGTAGTTTTTTATGCAAGGGCCACGGCCGTCATCCACTAGGCAGTTGGCAGCTTTGAGGCTGTCCCACTTCATGACTCTCGACTCTCGTAGATGGTCAGTCTCCTGCTTGAAGAACTCGGTCTCCAGTTCCTGCCTTTCCTCGGGCTTCACGATAGGGCTCTGTTCGAGCAAAGACCTGAAGTTGTCGAGCCGCGCGAACCGCGATGTTGGCTGGTCTTGCAACAGCTCGTTGTAATAAGTCTCAAAGTAAGCCTTAGCTGTGGCAGCCTTCTCCATGGCCCGGACTTTGACATGTTGAGGGTAAAATAACACGGGGACCTCGACGCCCGGGTTCATGTGGTTCTACCTGATGACGTCCATGACGAACTGAGCGCGCTGACCTGTGCGCTCGAACTGGGAGGTCTGGCGTAGACTCGATCCAAATGAAGTTTGGCGTGTGGATGATTGTGTGTCGTTGGGGGAAGACCGGATGACACTGGGCGACGAGCTACTAGTCTCGTCGACCGAGGCCTGTCCCGGTACATGAGCGGCCACGAACTGCCGTGCGATTTCGGGGAGACTCTTGGGCTGCAAAGACGATAACCAGTGGTTCTGCCGGACAAAATCTCTGAGAGAGGAGCCGGGGGACGGGATCAATGAAACGGGTCCTAGACCCGTCAGCGTATCACTCGATCGAGGTGGTAGGACAGCGATCAATGGCATCCTTACCGCGACGCTTGGAGGCGCGATGTAGTCTGTTCTGGATGCGTCCAGCAAGGCCGCGGGTCTGGCTTGTCGACAGCGTGGAGTCAGTGCCCATCCCGCTGCCGTGCGGGAACTGGCATGGTGGACCGATGTCAGGGTGTCGGGGGGGCAGCGAAGACTTCATGCTGATGATGCTGGGATCGGGAAAGGCAAAGACTCTACAACGCAGTGATGTACGTAGTCGATGCGGGAATGCAAAGAAAGACTAAACATTGGGTTTCAACAAGCCATGGGGACGAAATGATGGGGAACGTCTGTGACGACGGCGATGATGATGCTGCTGGGGGGGTATGTGGTACGGCGTCGGTCGTTGCAGAAGGGAGAAGAGGGCGAAGACTGGAGATCTTGCGGTGTCGAAGGTTAGGGGCGCAGAGAAACCGGAAGCAGGTCAGTCGCGGGGGCACAGAACTGGCCATCGATTCGCTTTGGCAGGTACTCCGTGACAGGTGCTCCCTTCCTAACTTGTGTCGATCTAGCTAGGTATGTCAAATATCTGGGTCAATCAGTCACTCATCACCGACATGAGTGACGGCAGGGTCAAAGCCAGTAATCAAGACAAGTCATTTTGACACACACTATCTATCTACTGGGAGACAGACTCAAGATCTCGACAAGAATTC
The DNA here is from genome assembly GCA_002851775.1 of Verticillium isaacii. Classification (NCBI taxonomy): domain Eukaryota; kingdom Fungi; phylum Ascomycota; class Sordariomycetes; order Glomerellales; family Plectosphaerellaceae; genus Verticillium; species Verticillium isaacii. The sequence goes on along the minus strand of NMXN01000007.1, from coordinate 1,126,132 downwards.
TCCTAGGAAATCAAGCAAAAACAGCTTTTACCCCCTGACGCCGACCAATGCAATGCAGAGCCCTCGCCTCGTCATCCCATCCGACATGACCCGCGAAGAAAACCTCGCAAGCCGCCGCAGGTCGGAGACTCTTCAACACGGCATTGCGGTGATGAGAATATAAGGAAAAGGCCGAAAAGAGGTCGAACAGCCGGGACGATGTGACCCGAACTTGCTCGAGGGGTATGTAGAATACAGCGGCCGCGAGTTCCATCCATCCAAGCGGGAGGATGTATCCAGGCAGCGGCGGCAGCGGCGCACGAGACGCCTCAACCACTCACTCCCTTCGTTTACTTGATCTCAAGCAGCTTCACGTCGAACTGCAGGGTGCTGTTCGCGGGGATGCCGGGGAGGCCCTTGGAGCCGTAGGCCAGGTGGGCGGGGATGGTGAGGCGACGCTCGCCACCGATGGTCATGCCGAGAATGCCGACGTCCCAACCCTTGATGACCTGGTTCTTACCGGCCTTGAAGGAGAAGGGCTTGCCCTTCTTGTTGGCTAGAGAGTGGGTTAGCTGGTGATCATTTTCTTCTCAAGACAGCATTGTGGGGCAGACGTACCATCGAAGACCTTGCCGTTCTCGAGCTTGCCGATGTAACGGACACCGACGGTGTCGCCGTTCTTGACGGCACGGCCCTCGCCGATCTTGCGGTCGTCAATGGTGACACCCTGGACGACCTTGACGCCGACAGCGGCCTTGCCCTTCTTCTCGGAGCCGGTGGGGCCCTGCTCGAGGTTCTTGGCAAACTGGACCTTCTTATCGGCCTTGCCCTTGGCCTCCTCAGAAGCGACGGCCTCGCCCTTGTTGTTCTTGAGCTTCTTCTGCTGCTTCTTGGAGAGCTTGGAGTCGTCCTTGGAGATGAGGTCATCGAGACCCTCAGCCTCCTCGGCGGCGCGCTTGTTCTTGCCCTTCTTGACGTCAACGAGCTTGGGGGCCTCCTCGTCCTCACTGTCGACCTCCATGACGCGGGGGTCGTCGAGGCCGTCGAGCTCGTCGCTCTCGTCGCTGTCCTCGCCGCCGAGGAGCTCGTCAGAGGCGAGGTCGTACATGTCCTCCTCGTCCTCGTCGTCCTCATCCTCGTCATCCTCCTCCTCATCGTCAACGATGTAGTTGCCGGTCAGGTGGACGGCGAAGTGACCGTCCACGAGGAACCAGGCCTGCTCGTTGGGGCCGACGGAGATGTCAAGGGCCTGCTGGAAGTGCTGTTTCGGGGGTCAGTACTGGCGTGGCACGCATGTTTGCGGGCGGGATCATGACTTACGCGCTCACCGTCGAAGGTGGCCAGGACGTACTGCTCGAGCTGATCGGGCGAGTCCTCGTCATCATCGTCGCTGTCCTCCTCATCCTCATCGTCGTCGGAGGCCTTGCCCTTGCCCTTCTTGCTGGACTTGCCGTTGATCTTGGCCTCGACCATGTCCTCGTCGGAGTCCTCGCCCTTGAGGGCGGCGATCAGCTGGGCAGCACCCTTCTTCTTCTTAGAGGGGTCGCTGGGGCCGCCGTTGGCCTCCTCGTCGGAGTCCTCCTCGTCGTCGGGGGAGGCGGCGAGGAGAGCCTTGAGGTACTCCTCGTCGATCTCCTCGTCGTCAGAGTCCTCCTCGTCCTCATCGTCGTCGAGGGGCATCTTCAGGAGACGAAGGACGGCGAGGGGCTTGGAGGGGATCTCAGAGTCCTCATCGTCGGGGCCCTCGGGCCTGGTGGGGTCAATGGCGGCCATGGTGATGCGGTACTGGGTCATGTTAGCTGTGCTCTGATGCGCCATGTCGTACGAGGCCCGCGAGAGGGGGTGGCATGGCATGCGCGCGCAGCGGCGGCGGCGGAGGCGCAAAGGACACGAAGCGATGCCATGCGTGGGGTGTCCCGACTGTCTGAGGAATGATTGAAAGACTTACGCCGGCGGGGAAGTTGGGACCAGCGGGGGTCAGCTTGCCGGGGCGGACCTCGAGGCCATAGATGGCAACGGGCTGGGGAGCCATCTCGTCGGTTGATGTGAATTAAAGGTAGAGAGGGTGGGTGTTGAGGAGGGTCACGCGAAAGTAAATGCGCGCGAGGGAGGATTGGAGTTCTCGTGTGTTTGTGAGAGAGAAAAAGATCCGGAGGGTAATCGGATCGATGTGAAGGTGTGTTGAAGAAGAGACTGCGTGGTGGTTGGCAAAGGCAGGCAGATGGGCAAGGCGCGGCTTGATGAAGAAGAGCTCCAGTCTAAATTTTTCCTCGACGCTTCAGGGTGTCCCAGAACTTTTTCTCTGAGGCACCCCACTACAGATGGCGCTAGTGTGATAAGACGTCTTATCGGGCCTATGGCAACCGCGGGACGACAGGCTAGAAGGCAGAAGCAGAGAGGCTCGGCGCAGTCTGGGGAAAGAGCACTCCAGCGGCTTCTGCCTGCCTCGATTCCTTGTCGACACCCGAGTCCTAGTGCTGGGCAGTTGCGATGGGTGCACATGCAGGTGCAGGTGCAGGGGACTCGACAGTGGGCCATTCGAGACACAAGCGGACCCACTACCAGGGCGAAGCGGTGAGGTGAGGTGGACAACGGGCGTCGTGAATTCTCTTTCACTGCAGAACTACTGTTGTCAGGCAACTCAGGCACCAGCCCATGTCAGGCACCCAACTCTGCGGCCCATCAATTGACTTTTCAGCCATGCTTTGGTCCGAGACGATGGTCGACGTCGACCCATCCGTCCTACCAAGCACCCTACGAACGAGGACGGGTCCACCTCGGAGCTCAACACCATGGCCACCATCACCACCTCTCGGCCACGAGCGCCTCCTCCTCACCACCCTTAGTACTCCTGCGGCCGGTCCCCCACCTCCGCCATCGCAATGCCCGTCTCCGCAACCGCGGCCGAGAAGAACTTGCCGTCCCGCGCATACGCCGCCATCAGGTCATTCCCGTTCGTGATGCCGCCGCACGACCACAGCCTGCCCCCCTCGTCCTTCCACCACCGGTACTTCTCCCCCACGAACGTCATTCCCGTCCACCTCTCCCTCAGCATCCCCTGCAGGCCCCTGGGCCCGCACACCGTCTTGCCCTCCAGGATGCCCGACTGCGCGCAGATCTCCACCCCGGTGCACACGCTCAGCACGTCCGCCCGGCCCCCGTCCCACTGGCCCTTCAGCCACGCCCTGGCCGCGTCCCCAATGTCCGTTCCCGGTGCCGCGCCCGGCACCACCACCACGTCCAGCTCCCCCGGCCCCACCTCGGGCTGCCCGATGTGGTGCGTCGGCACCCCCTGCAGCCCGGCCGTGAGCCCGAACCGTCCGGCCGCGACGTTGGCCTCGGACGTGACGTACAGGATCTGCACGCTCGGCGCCTGGGCCGCGACGTGCGCCAGCTCCGGCATCTCCCCGAGGTACTCGCGCGACATAGCATGGAGCACGTCGACCGACGCCAGGTCGAGGAGCTGGCACTCGGTCGGGATGAAGACGCCGACCTTGACGGTGGCGGGAGTGGTCGTGTTGCTTGCCATTTTTGGTGGATGGTTGTGGGTTCGGAATGAATCGTCACGTCGAAGTGATTGCTGATGAAGAAGTGAATGCCCTGCTGTGCTCTGTTGCTTTTGCCCTTCTACTCATCCCCCAACAGCAGGTGTTCATTCCTCTTTATACCAGGAGCGTGCCAACCTCTGACAGCGCCTACAGCTACGAGCTGACGATCCGAATCGCTTCCTTCCGAAGCCCCCCGGCCCTCGCGCCCAAGATGCACACGTTCCGTTCAACCCCCGAACCACGCCGGGCCAGGACGCCCCACAGCCAAGCGGGTACTGCTTCGCACGACCGCCCATAACCTCCGAAGCCCCTCGGTGCCTCACACCCGCGCCCCACCGGCCTCGCAACGAGCCGACGCTGTGTCACCTCCAAGCTTGGCCCTCGGCGACATATGCCACGCAGGAGACGCACCCGAGAAGTGCGCCACTGTCGTTTATCCTGCTGTACCTAGTGTTGCCGAAGGACGGCCCCTTCTTTTCTTCGTAAAACGCTCGTATCTGCGGCAAGCTTCTCATCGGTCATGGTGTAGTCCCGGGTTATGTCATTCTCGTAGCTTACACCCTGTTCTTCCATTGTAATACGTGTCCCGGGGACTCCGCACTGTTTTTCAATAGCTGCAGAATACCCATCATCGTACTTCTTCAACATGACCTGTCATAGCTCAAACAGTCACGAGCGACTGGCGTAGAGAGGCGAAGCGACACTTCCCCACCAGACTTCTGCTTGACTAATGACTGGTTCCAGGAGTTGTCTCCTTCTTCGTCGCATTATCAATTACTGCACAGCTGGCTATTGAAAAGTATGCCTAGGATCGCCATCTTAGCATGACGGCTTGGGAACCCCCTCTCTGTGTTAATCTTTCGTAGTCCACAAGCCGTATGAGTGGTATCATCGTCCGAGCTTTCACAGCCATCAAGTTGTGCTCGCGGACTATCCCATTGTGAACCCAAAGCCCTTGAACGAATAACCCTGTCGCATCATAAAGAATACTACAGTATTTCCAGTGGCGGTTCGAAATGTAACTCTGTGTCCATGCTAAATGCTGATACCGCAGAAAAGCCAGAATGGATCTATGGACATACGGCCCGACGGTGGTAGCATCTTCGGCCCCGTCGAGGCCAAAATCTTATTAAAACCGCTAGGCTGCGGAAAATCCTCGGGGGTATGAATGGTAGAAGGAAGCAGGACACTGCCGGCCAGGCGTCACATTGCCGCCTGGCACAGAAGCAGGAGCGTTTGATAATCTCAAGGCAGTATTCTCAAGACGAAGAAGATTAAAAGCTTCATGCCATATCTTCGACCGGCGTGATAGGCTTGCTGCTTTGGCGAGTAACTTTCTTGCTGACCGTGTAAACCAGGTCTATGGTCCAGAAGTGGCATATTTGTGCCTGGGCGCAAGGGATCGAACCGTACAGCGGCGCGACCAGTGGCACCATGACATAGTCGATGAAGTTCCTCTTGGCAGAGCGATAGGAGAAGTTCATACCTTGTGCCAGACCCGATTCGATCATCTCGCGCTCTCTTGTCCTAACGCAAACGTCGTGGAAGCGTTCGTAGAGGAACAAGAAGAAGGCAATCTCCATGAAACCAAGTGTGCGTAGAACATTGGAGGCAGGAAAGATCCAGGCAAGATTGTGGGGGTCCTCATTGCCTTCGGCAACCCAGGCGTACAATGTCGAAGCAATGACCAAGATAGTCATCTGCACGGGGAGAAAATGTGCCTCGAAAAGACGGTGGCCCAGAACAAGCAAGCACCACCAGTTGGGAGCTGACAGGGTGTCATGAGTAACGTCGGAGAAGATGCCGTTTTCGCGGAGCTGGTCAGGATCCCGAAGCGACTCGGGAACATAAACGTCCGATCCGTCACCGAGAGACGTGTGTAGAGGCCGAAAAGCCCTAGAAGTACGCTTCCTCTGTTGGAGGAGCTCGGAGAATTTGCGCAAGGCATATCCGGTGTCGAGAGCTCCCCACATGTGTCGAAGGGCTTGCTTATACCGGGCCTGCATGTCGGCGTATACACCCCGGATCCCCTTGACACTGCCAGCGGTCACGTTGCTCTGGCTGACGGGGCTCAGAACCGTGCGGCATGTCAGGTTGCCGTTGAGAGCGAAGAAGCACTTGAGGTACATATGCAAGTCTTCACCGATGGCTTCACTGTCGCAGTCCCATCCACCTACGCGATCAACAAGCTGCAGGGGGAGCGAGTAGACCGATGTCGGTGGAGCGACCGAGGAGCCCTTGTACAATCCGGAGAGACCAGCGGCGCCCCAGAGAATATCTGCGACGCGCACAATCGCAGGGACGCTGTGCGAGTTGCGGTCGAAGATGATGGGGGCCGAGTAAAGCGTCGTATTGGCCGTCTCCGGGTGCTCCAAGTGCATGGTGGTGATCAGCGCAGTATAGTTGGCTGATAGGTGACTGTCGGCTGTGTAAACGCAGATCGGGTCAGCGAGTGAGACGCTCCGAACTACACAAAGCAGGGTCGGGAAGACGAATCGGCATGGATGCCTCGAGATGCTATGCATCATGAGCAAGGTACTTGCAGGGGACACATACCATCAATTCCAGTGAATATTACATCCTTTCGATCTGCCATGGCGTATTTCTGGCTGGCCTTCCTTGCGGCCCAGGCCACATTGCTTCCTTTCCCGGCGGCTTCGTTTGGAATATTAGACGGGTGCACGGTGAAATCGATACTGCGGAATTTCTTGACAAATTCCCGAATAAGAGCGCCAGCCTTGAGTTCACAATGAGCTTCGCGAGACTCCATTCCGAGGTAGACCTGCATCGGAGTATAGTCAGCCACGCTGCTCTTGAGGCAAGGCATGCATACTATTCCCGGGAGAAGCGACTGGCTACTCACATCGTACGAGTTGATTGCTTGTGGGTGGGAAGCAAGCACCTCCAAGGTTTCTCTCAACGTATCAACCTCCTCTTTGTAATTCGGGATGATGATGGCATGAACAACACGGTCGATAGCGTGATCGGTCGAGTCGGCGTAAGCTTCGGTGTCCAGGTCGCTGCTCACCGAAGAAGAGGCATAGTATGAGGTGAGAGTCTCAGAGCTGGACAGAGATGATGAAGAACCTCGGCGGCGGTGCGCGAACTTGAAGTCTCGAAGTCTTTTGTTGCGCGCGGTCCTCTTCAGGCTGCGCGTCATGCTGAAGACGGCATAACAAGAGCGCATGGGGAAAACGAAGACCAGTACATGTATGAATAAGCAGTAGTAGGCGAATACAACTGTCGACCAGTCCTTTGCGAATATCGGCTTGGGGGGGTTGTCCGGGACAACCATGGGGTTCTGGTGATCGTGCTCTAGAGCCAGATACGAAGCGGCTGACGCCCTCGAGATGACCCAGTAGCTGAGGATAACGAGGGCGATCATGGCCAGACCGCCAGCGCGCTGGCTGCACCAAGTGAACAATGACATGCTGTAGTTGTGAAGAGTCACGACACGCCGTAGGGCGAAGATGTGTTGGTGGTAGCCCTCGACAGGTTCCGGAGGAGGAAGACAACCGAGCACTGCAAGTTCCTTCGGAAGCCCGGTATCTTCTCCAAACCAGGCCTAGAGGTTACAAGGGGAGCTTTAGTTGGGCTCCCAGGCGCAAGGAGGAGAGGAAGGAGAAGGGATATCAGGGCGGGTGAATATGATCTGCGTACTGAGAAAGGGCGAGCGTTGAGAGTGGGCGCGCTGCAAAAGGGGAAGAGGGCAGAAATAATATGTCGAGGTTGACGAGCTCGATGACAGAGAAAGAAGAAAGAGGGAAGAGGGAGGGGTCTGATCCATGAAGAGACGTTCAGGTGACATATCATCGCAAGGACTAGTCCACTGTGAATGCGATGACCTGGCAGGATATGACAAGATGAGACAGACGAGAGGTGGGAGCTACCCACGGCCTGTCGGCGTAGCACGATGCTTCGTAGTGCCATCACGACTGACTTGGTTCAGGGTCTACGACAGGGAGAAGGAGACGAGGGTGTCTGTTCTCCCACCACTACGCGCCCATCGACACCACCTCGAACGGCACCATCATCACCCACCACCTCCCGGGAGACGAGGGGCCGGACCAACCTGATGAACTGAGAGCTTCAGGTCGTCCAGTGTAGGGGCAAGTACAACTCGTGTGGCGGCGGGGGATGACGGGATTGGGTGTAATAGAAAGAGCAGGGGATGGAGAAGGAGCAATAGGCATTGCCCAGTGCTCAGTTCTTGCCAAACTAAGGCAGGCAGCTTGCCGGCGCCGGGACCGATGTGGGGTTTCGGCCAGCAGTACATCAGACGCCGCCCAGTCGGGCCGGAATACCAAGTACCGGCTGCCTCTCGGTCTGGTTGTCACAAAGTACCTACGCAGCCCTTTCTTACCCTGGTAAAGCAGGGCCGGTGGTGGGGGTTCTCCCCGGAGCGAGCATGGAAAGAGCAGGCAGGGCACAGATGTAGGCACAGGAAACACTGCGAAGCTTTCTTGGCGTTCCGAGGAAATGACAGCCATGAGACTAACACTGCCCATCCCAATGAGTCCGTTTTGACCAGCTGAAGAAGGACGCTGGAGCTATGAGCACAGCAAAGTCATCGCTATACCGTCAAATGAGGTCACATCATTGTGTGGCGTGGGTACGTACGCAGTGCGTAGCCACATGCTTTCTCATCTGTCAGCTTCCTGGTGAACATCTCGTGACGGCATGGAAATGGTGACGCACTCCATTGATCGGTGGCTAGTCTGCCGAGGAGGCCAGTTAGACGAGACGGCGAGATGCACTATAGTGATCAATCTCCGAGGATCTTCTCAAGTACGGTAGCCGACGTGGAGCCGATGTTCAGTTTCGAGTAGACCTGCAACCTCTGGAGTCGTCCCGCCAGATCACGGATCCGCATCGGCAAATGCTTTGCAAGGAGGCGCAGTAACCAAATAAACAGCTCCCAAAGGCCCAGGCTTCATCTGGCCTCAGACAAGACCAGCTCGCTAAGCCAGAGGTTCATCTTGCTGCCTAACGATTCTCTCGTCGTCGTCTCCTTCACTGCATTTCGTCCAGTACGGCCCCGGGGACCCCACCCCTGTCTGCTTCTCACCTCTCAGCGGCCTCGAATCCAGTTGGGACGAGATCGCGAGCCAAGGAGCAGGGGTCTGCCCTGTCAGTCCCCATACCGTCAGGTTCCGTTTCCAACAACCTCAGTTGACGTGATTCGCCGCCGTGCCTACAACCAACCCCATGGTGACGCGAAACGACCATTCTGGTGTGGCTGGCAAGCCGCCGTGACCTGTTCGAGGGATCTGGGTTCGATGCGCTGGTCGCATCGAAAAACCCCAGAGCATAGCTCTTGTTAGAGAGGAAGACTGGACTGTCTGGATCTCAATCAGCATGGCAACAACACTCTTTTCGCCTCCTCCTCGAAGGCGCCGGGGATGCGAATATGCACTGCAATCGAGACACACTGCCTTCCAAGACTATCTGCCACTAGCCCTCGCACGTTTTCAACATCTTGAAGCGCCGTCACGAGAGGCCTACCGCTGCAACATGGTGGGCGCGGCCCGCATGAAAAGGGGTCCTGTGATCCCTCCCACTGTCCCAAAGGGGCGCGCCTCGCGGCCAGATCGACGGACGAGAAGGCGTGGTGTCCTCCAATCCCCGACGCACGCATGCGGCTGGTTCGTCTCCTTTTCCCGGCTGGTAGACGACCGTTCGGGGCGGCGCAGTAAGAGCGACTCGTTTCCAACACGTGAATAAGGGCGGCACTTGAGTGGATCGGCGCCGGTGCGGTCCCGACTCGTATGCTCGGCAACGAGTTCGAGGCACGTCATGGGGCAGGTCAGGACAAACACGCCCCTTGAGCGGGCTAGGACAATACGGTCAAGAGATAAGGTATAGCAGCTTGTTTTCCTTGAGGTATGGTTTAATCTCGAAACTATCGCACCGATGCTCATGAGGGCTCCTCATCCTGAACCAAGCCAACCTGAGCTTCGGCCCCAACCTATTCCACACCGGAAACATCATCCCCCACGCACCCTAGACAAGGCCTCAGGCACATCATCTACCGCCCTCCACGTTAGCAGCTGTCGCGGCCTTTCGGCGCAGCAACAACGACCAGTCTCGCATCCCATCAGACCGGCCCACCAGTGGCAACACAACTGGGTTATGCCTAAGACTGGCATCTCGACTTATCCATGTGCATGTGTGGCTCTGGTCACTTTGTGCAGCCCCCTCAGACCGACTGGATTCAGCATATCTCAGTGGATGGGCACGGCGGTGAGAAGCAACACAGCCTCAGGTCGGCCTCTCAAGCGAGAACGCCATGCCGTGTCCGACATTGCTCGTATTGCCCTTTCGGGCAAGGGGTATCTCTAGGTCGTTGTAGTGAGGCCAGCCGACAGGCCGGGCCCAATTCGTGAATTATCTCGTCGCTCGCGTCTTCACATCACGCCACCTTTTCAAAGAGCACCTGGATCGGTTTCGCCGCCTGTACACATTGTCAGCTTACGCGTGGTGAGACGATGCCGGTGGCAGGGCAACATACGTCAATGAACTTCTCGAGGTCCTTGTCGAGATTGGCCAGGTCGTCCTTGCGCTTCTTGTTCTCCGAGATGAGCTTCTGCTTGCGCTTCAGGAGCTCCTGCCTCTGCTGCTCGAGGGTCTCGCGCTGCGCGCGCTCGTGGGCGATGCGCGCCGTCATGAGGGCGTTCTCGTCGTCGGTCGCCTGTTCGGGGTGCTGCTCGAGGAAGTCCTCGACGGGGATGAGGGGGAGGCGCAGATGCGAATGGCTATCTCCCGTCAGGATCCCACGGCCGGGAGGGGATCTCGTGCGGCCAGCCAAGGGCGGCGCGGGACGAAGGGAAGAACTCACTCATATTCATCGCAGGCGGCGATCTCGCCCTGCAGGTGGCGCTGCTCGTAGTAGAGGTTCTGCAGCTGGAGGTGGAGGGTGTCGACGGCCTGGCGGTCCTCGGCGGTGGTGGCTTTCGTCTCGCGGGCGGAGAAGTGAGCGGCACGGTGCAGGCCGCGCAGGTGGGCGATGTTGGTGAACAGGAGCTTCTGCTGCTTAGACAGGGTGGCCTCGAGCTCGGCGGGCAGGCGGGGGCCAGCCTCGTCGGCGGCGGAGAGGTGCGCGACGAGGGTGTCGGCTTGGTCGCGCGACTCGGCCGAGGTGCGCAGGACGGCGTCGAGGCGGAGGTCGGAGACTTGGGGTTGGGAGGAGGTCATGGCTGCGGGGTGGGGGGACAGAAAGGCGTTTCGGCTCGATGGGAAGCTGTGTTGTCAGGAGCAGGGTCGGTGGTCGTTTGACAGAGGTCGTGCAACGATTGTGGTGGATAGGCTGGGAAGGCTGAGAGAGGGTGGTGGATTGGAGGGACGGAGGAAGGCTGAAAGAATCATTCGCTGCCAGTGCATTGCACCTTAGGCAGTGAGCGCCTAGGCCAATTGGACGCCGTGTGGTACAAAGGCTCTAGTTTAGGCCCCTGTGCCTCGAGCGTCCCAGCGTCCCCAGCGCCCTCGACTCCCGGCTCAGCCCCGCTGAAGCCCTGCGAACCTTTGATGTCGTCTCTGACGTGGGTGGCCTTTGCCCGAGGCATTGCATGAAGAATCCCGCCCACTGTCAACGTAGCGCTACGGCATCCCGAGGCCTAGTCCTCCAACTAACACATCACCACTCCTTCTGCACATCGTTGCTGCCATGGCCCTGCTTTGCCTGCGATCACCGACACCTCGATTCCATCCGAGGACAGCCCCTCCTCGCTTGTTCTGACCCTGGCCCCAACCCCAAGCCCCCGGCTGCCGAGCTTTGCCGGATCAAGGCCCGTCATCATCACAAATCGCCAGGAAAACTGGGCACCGCATTGAGAGCCAAGCGTCTGTCGTGGGGTTCCCCAAGAACAACTGCGTCAAAGAATGCCGCCCTCCCTCTTTCCATCTGAATTAACCGCTCGGAGGACTTACTCTTCTGGTCTCCGCCTGCCTGTGTTGTCTTCCGTCGTCCCCGCACGCCATATCCATCCCTTCTCCTCCCAACACCTCACGATCTTTCCTCCTGCTGAACAACGAAGAAGAAATCCATCCACATGCAGAGCAGCGACAAAGGCATTTAACGATTGAGACATCGACTCAGGACCGCTTCCGCCCCTGCCGCCTGTGCCTGTGCCTGTGCCTGAGAGGGTCCTTCAGGGTCCACGCATTCCCACGTCCCGCGTCCCTCCACCCTCCACCTTCCCACCCTCCACCAAGATCCGCTCGACTGGGTCCGGCCAATCGATAAAGGCTCTTGTTGAGATCGCTCGCCACCTCCGCCCCAACACCACGCACCCCCTCGGTCGTCGGCTCCTTCTCGATCACTCGAGCCAATTGATCAGAGACACCTTTCCCTCGTGGGCCTGCCCGCGCACTCATTCGCAGCCATCCTGCATCCCGCGAGTCCCGGCGGCTTGGACGACCTCTCGCGCAGATTCGACGACAGAACAACAAAAAGGGCGAGCCGCCCCTCGATCCCGAAAGGCTAACCCAAACGCAGCCAGCAGCCATGGAGCCCCTATCGAACATGGCCGCCATGTCGTCGCCCTGCGTGTGCACCGTCCAGGACGACGAGTCCATCGGCCAGTCCTCCGGCGCCCAGCTCGATCGCGGCCAGATGCTGCAGCGCCGCCGCCACTCCTTTTTCATTCCTCGGAGGAAATCCATCGTTGGACACATCATGGAGACCGAGGAGGGCCTGCTCCTAAAGGTCGGTTTCTCCGATGCGCATGCTTGCGACTGTTGCTGACTGGTACCCAGGTCGACCTCTTCCTCTCTGAACTCGAGCGACGACTCGACTTCATCGAAAACTATGGCGACCTCACCCTCGACTCGAGCATTTCCCGGGCCTTCTCAACCTTGCAGGCAGTGCGCGCGAGGTGCTCCCAGGCTTCGGAGGAGGTGCTCGGAGAGGGCCGGCGAAGACTTCATCTCATGGTCGAGACCCTGGAGGCGAGATACCAAGAAGGCCTCGCCTCGGCCGAGTCCCTGAACGAAAAGGCGCGCCTCGGCATCGAGCTCCTCGACGGCATGCTTTCCGACTTTGAGGGCCGGGCGTACAAGTTCCGCGAGGAGGGTTTCGCCGGCGCTGCCGATGCTGCCGGGGCCATCATGTCCGAGGGTCGCCGTGTGGTGGACGAGAGCATGCACCGCGCTCGCGAGGTCGTCGACGAGGGTATCGAGCGCGCCAAGCGGGCGGCCATGAGCTTGGAAGAGAAGATCGAGTACGCTGTCGTGCGAGCCCGGGAGACCGGCCTGATCGTGTACGACGACCTTCCCGTCCCGTGGAGGGTCAACCCCCACATCAGGAAGGGCTACCGCTTCACCGAGTCCAAGATCGAGTGTGTCAGGTCCGCTTTCGGCCTGTCCAACGAGCTGTTCAACATATGGTCGCACGCCATTGGTCTCGTTATCGTCCTGGCCGTCGCCCTCTACTTCTACCCGCGCAACATCAACTTCACCCTCAGCAGCAAGTCCGACATCTTCATCGCCGCCGTCTTCTTCTTCACCGCCTGCCTCACCCTCGTCTGCTCTACCATCTGGCACACCATGAACGCCGTCGCCGACATTAACGCCATCTCCCTGTTTGCCTGCGTCGACTACACCGGCATCTCGTTGCTCATCGCCGCCTCCATCATGACGACCGAGTACACGGCCTTCTACTGTGACCCCGTCAGCCGCTGGTCCTACATGGTCAGCACGGCCGCCCTCGGCATCATCGGCGTCATCCTCCCGTGGCACCCGACTTTTAACGGAGCGGATATGGCATGGGCGCGCGTCGCCTTCTTCGTCGGGCTCGGCGCCACCGGCTTCCTGCCCATCCTGCAGCTGTACTTCAGCCACGGCCCGGACTTTGTGATCGAGTTCTACTCGCCGATCGGGAAGTCCATCATGGTCTATCTCGTGGGCGCCATTGTCTACGCGAGCCAGATCCCTGAGAGGTGGTGGCCTGGATGCTTCGACTACATCGGCGGTAGCCACAACCTGTGGCACCTGGCTGTGCTCGGCGGCATCCTGTTCCACTACAGCGCGATGCAGGCCTTCTTCGAGGGGGCATTCCGAAGGGCAGAGCTCGAGTGCTCCGTCTACTGAGCGGCGTGAGCATGCAACGGCGTGGAACGATATGATTCGAGGTCTTGAAGTCAGCATGCCCGATGTATCGGCAAGCACAGTGTCTACGTATGCGGCCAGCCCCACCAGATGGCTTGCGCCGCAGGACGCACCGGCGACATGTTCTCAGGGTCCCTTCGCGAAGAGAAAGCTCGCGGAGCGGGGATCCACGCTTCGTCAAAGGACCGGACGGCTGATGTTCAGTGCTGACGGCCGCTCCGTGGCAGGACCCCAAAGCCAAACCCACCGGCGACGGGCCCTGTCGTTCGCCAGGTGGTATCGGAGCCGAGTGGTCTGATCTGCCGTGTATTCCACCGCGAGTAGTGAACGAAACCGAGTCTGGATACCCAGGCCCATCTAGGACCTATCCTCGCCGGAGACGGGAAAGCCAGAGTCAAAGCCCTCCTGGGGCACGACGCGTGGCGCTCAGGATACCAAACGTACATAGCACAGCATATAGCAATTCTAATAGATGTACATATTTGACCACCTTGTCACGACACGGGATGCGACGTGGAGGTCTTTCGAGAACGGCATTACTTCGTGTTTGATTCCCTCCAGCCTTCCCTTGCTCGTCTGTGTGAGCCTTGCCATGCATAGTATACATATCCCATCATACGTCATTAACGGCTTTTGTGCGCGCGCCTTACGTGAACCCTTTCCACCGTGAGACCCTGTCCCTCCCCGTGATCCGAAAATATCAAAACGCCAGCCTACTGCTCTTTCCCACTCTTCGACTCCCGGCGCCGGCTGCCGCCCCGGCTTTCCGCCTCAGCCGCGCGCGTACCCTGCCTACAGGGCGTGCGTGACAATGGCCGCGTACGTGTCGTCCGGTATCCTCTCTATGATCCAGAGGGTGCGCTCGATGACCTTGTCCGCCTGCAGCGACGGGAAGGCCCTGAGCAGGCGGTTCGGGCTGCGGACGGGTTAGCTGGGGCTCGTGCTCACAGGGGGACGAAGATGAGGGGGGTGCTGACCTCGGCGAGTTCAGGAGCTGGTCTCGCATGCCCATAAGCTGGGCGACGATGCAGAGGATGTTCAGGTGGGGGCCGTAGGCGAAGAGGAAGTCCCACAGGCGGAGGACCTCGGGCAGGGGCGGGGTGCAGGCGCAGAGGGTGAGGACGCTGGGGAAGGCGTAGAGCTCGGCGGTGAGGCCCTTGGAGAGGAGGTAGCCGCTGAGGCGCGAGTCGACGGTGGCGAGGACGCGGTCGACGAGGGCGAGCCCCTTGTGGACGCCGTCCATGGCGCCGCGGATGTAGCCGGGGCACTCGCGGGTGAGGAGGGTGTGGAAGGCGACGAAGGCCTCGCCCTCGGAGCGGGCGGCGTAGAGGAAGGGGGCGGCGAGGACGTTCATGCCCTGGACGTAGGTGCCGGGCTCGGAGGCCAGGGCGGGGTCGGTGGAGGAGCCCTCGGTGGTGAGGGTCAGGGCGCGGGCGCGGTGCTTGGCGGCGGGCGAGGAGGCGGGCTGCTGCTGGCCCGAAGACTGCGGGCGGGAGTGGGAGGTGGAGGGGCGGGTGGTCGGGGTCGCGGCGGAGGAGGAGGAGGCGACGCTGTCGCGGGTCGGGGGCCGGTCCTTGAGACGCTGGGCCTCGCGGGCGTCGTGGAGCTTCCAGGCGATGGCGTTGAGGAGGCGGATCAGGGAGGCCTCGCTGACGCGGCGGCGGAAGAGGGGGTCGGTGGTGAGGGTGCGGAAGGTGTCGTTGCGGATCTTGGAGTAGGCGGGCGAGGCGCCGCGGTGGATGAGGCCGAGGTAGTCGTCGGTGGGGAGGATGGGCGTGTCGAGAAAGATGAGCCAGGCGTAGATGCGCAGGGTGGACATGCCGTCGGCGTCGCTCTTGATGCCCTCGCTGAGGACCTTGCGGCGGGCGGCGCTGAGGGCCTCGGCGGCGTCCTCGTCGGCGGTGGGGCCGTCGCGCACGAGCTGGGCGAGGGGGATCTGGGCGTACTTGGGGTTGAGGCTCAGCATGCCGCGTTTGTTGGCGGCCATGGGGTTGGCCTGGGCGCTCATCGAGGTGGCATCGCTGTTGGCGCGTCCGCGGGCGGGCGAGCGCGTATAGGCCGTCGGGCTACTGAGGTCTCTGCGCGTGGGGGAGACGTTCCGCTGGTGCAGACGCTGCTGTGCGATGAGCGAAGGGCCGTTGGCCGCTTTGGACCCGAGGTTGTGGGCGGACTGGAGCTTCCGGAGGGCGCGATGCGTTCGGGGTGAGGGCGGCGGGAGGAGGTCGGTGGTGTGCGCCGGGACGAAGGCGGGGAGGGATTCTTTGGTTGGACTTGGACTCGGCATGGTGGGCGTCTCGTGATGCGACGATGCGGCTATGGTGCTGCGGTGAAGGAGAAGATTCGCATGGCCGCGAAGCTGCGGTTCTGGCGGTGGATGGATGGAGGAGGTTGGTGTTGCTGCTGGTGGGACCCAGCCGCTGTCGAGTGGCAGTGGAGGGGCAGCGAGCTAGAGCGCGTGCGGTTTCGCGTCATCAGCAACTGCCACTTCGGCTGGCCGTTGACCGTGCTGTTGCCGGTGCTCGTTGATGTCGTTTCTCGTTACGTGACATGCTCGGTTTTCATTCATTTGTTGGATGCGACACGATCATACCAATTGACGTCTGCCGCTGCACAAGTTGCCCGGCAACATTCCCAGCAGCCATGTGCGGCCGTTGGTGGCTGGAGCAGTTGAGCTGGCCTGGCTGGCGGGTGCAGGGGTCAGCCCGTACCCGACCGCACACCGGACCCGCTGTCTCGGTGTGACCGGTGAATCCTCCAGGGCAACATTCAGCCCCTGAACCCCTGGCGTAGATATCATCCAGACGATGCCCTATCCCAGGCTGTTGGAGACCGGTCAATCAGACACAGCATCTCCCACTAACTTCGTAGAGTTTCTTGATTTGAGCCGTTAGCCAGCACGAATCAAGAATGACCGATGCTCGAATATTTCCAGCCTAGACATGTGCCTAATCATGATGATCTTTCAGCTCCGTTGGCCTCGACAAATAACAACATCACACGGCGCCCAAGATGTTGATCGCTACGGCAATGGGCAGCTGTGTTCCAACTGTGTGACACCCAGACTAGGGCTCCGGTACCGTTGATCCGCGACCGTGAGCTCGACAACCGGACCTACCCTCCGTAGGAGAAGCAACAAAAGTGTCTGGCGGGATGGGAAGTTGGGAAAGACGAGAGCCTTTTTGTGAAGACATGCACAGGAAAAAGGAAAATGAAAAAACCGTCGGCGGTGTCAGCGTGGCGCCGAGAGTCGAATGGGTGGCATGTACACCCGCTAGTCCTTGAGGCACTGCAGAGCTGACCTTCTCTCGCCCCAACCGCACAAGTGGCATCACACGAGGGCTTCCATCATACTGACTGGCGCAACGCGGTCGGTCCGCTCCATACCGAGCGTGTGGTCGAGATGGGATGGCCGAAACCTTGTCCCAGGCAGACGGAAGCAGGAAGGCGAATTGGATCATGGTAGGGCAGGATGGCGCAAGCAACAAGATGCCTCCTCGCACAAGGGCTGCGGGTTCACGATGCCGGCTTTGGGAACTTTTGGTGTTGTTCACATGTCGTGACAGATGCGCCTGGGCTTGGCCCTGCCGTCCTCGCTCCTCGCCGCTTGAGGAGGCGGATGGTGTGTCGACATCCCTGAACAGCCTCAGCTCTTTGCTCAATCTCCCTATTGCCACAGTAGGCTCGATGTCCGGGTCTCAAGATTTTGTCTGTTGGTGTCCCTCGGTGGAGTCAGAGGTTGCTGCGGCTATTGGACTGCGTGCGGACCTTCTCGTGCGTTGATGTCCCGGCGGATGCTGGTGATGTGATTTGATCCCAGGCCAATGCTCCGAAATGCGTCCGGTCTGGAGCACTGCAGTTCGGCATCGGCGAGCCGGTGAGGTGCAGGTGCAAGGGTCTTATCTGAAAATAAGGGCGTGGAGAGGATGGAGGCTAAATGGATAGCTCAAGGCAAAGAGAGACGTAAGGTACCTCTACCTGGGCGTGCCAGGCACATGGTGGTTGCATTCCCAGTCTGGAGAGGCTGTGGGGGCCGCCACGTGACCGACTGAGCTCCCCAGAATGCTGCCTGCGTGCTTGTGTCACTGTGCCATCCAACAAGCCATCAACAACAAACGGCAACCATCAGCTCTGAACTAACCCCCCGGGGAAACCGAGACCTCGACCACGATGGTCCAGAGACTCCCAACGGACCAGCCTTCTTCTATCGAATGGTCTGGCCCAACTTCGCGTGGAACGGTACACAAAGCCTCGTTCAGCTCCGTGTCGCCGAAATGACCAGCGGAGGGTGCCAGGGCTCAGACAACAAGGGGAACCGCGATAGGGGAACGAAGCGATTCGCAAGCGACATCGGCTGGTGGTGTGCGGTTGACCATGTTGCCATTCTCACAAGAAATAATAAGCACGAAGGAGCCGAGTTGCCGACCCATGTTGGTAGGGGCGATGACGAGATCGGGGTACTAGGCAAGAATGGTAAAGAGTCTGCATCAAAGTGCTAATAGACACAGAAACAACCTTCGACCCACAAGCTCTTAGCTCTCCCTCCCTCCGTGCCGATTCGGTGTCGACTCGCCCCCCCTCGAGTAAGGTTATCTGATGAGAGAACCCGTCACAAGCCTAAAGCGGCGGCCTCGTAAGCCCTGCGAAGACCGCTTTCGCACCTCCGCGCCATGGCATCACCCCAAGGGTCGAGTTACATCATGCGACGCGAAGCTGAACATGATTGGAGGACGCCGTCTCCGCGTCCGCTGTCTCGGTTGCTCAGGTTATTCAGCTGACGACATGGCGACCTCGAGCTTCTATTGGGGCGATGGGGCAAAGTCGCCTCGTTGCGCGACTCAGGTCCAAGCAAGGCACGGTACCTCTACAACCCCCAACAGGATCTTTCTCTGGGTCGCCCGTGAAGAATCCGACAGAAGCTGTCCACCATTCTCCACTGAATAGGACCACCGCTGTAGACCGGCGTGTCGATCTTATTTCCGCGGCCGACTCTTGTCTGAGAGTGTTGTTGGCCATGCGCTTCGGTCGTGGCAGAGCGACGCGTGACGCAACCTTAATTGGTGATGCTCATCAGCTGCCACCACCACGATGCCGCTGTCTCGCCCGCGCCTGCAACTCACCACCAATTGCCCCCACGGGCAGAGGTCCATCGTGCGGCATTTGCCACACTTCCATGACAGGATAGAATTGCTTTCCATCGAAATACAAGCATCGACTTGGCTTCCGAGTTATCCATGGTCCCGTCTTCGGGAGGGGCCGCTAAACTTCGAACGGACAAGCTCCGATGGCGACATCACCCTCGTCCCCGAACCTCGACCGACATCAACGTCAACGCGGAACGTTGACGCCCCAAGACAACCTGGAAAGCCTACCAGCCGCCATTTCGTCTCATGTCATTGTTGCAGACGATGAAGAATCATCATTCCGGCGCCATCCTATTTTGTCTGGGCATCCTGCCCGTCTTGAGCCTGTCTTGTTCCTCCCGTCCCTCCCTCCTTCAGCGTCTTACACTCCTTCAGCCCTGCCTGCCCGCCTGATCCTTGGCACTCATCATCTGTCCCTCATACAGCCTGGCGTCAGTCTTCTTTCTACCTACACGCGCAAGCCACGGGAGATCGACTTAATCTTCCTTCTTGGCACGTCAAGGGCACTTGAGCCCCCGTCCTTCGCGTCGGCACTTCATTTCTTCCCACGACACCTCTCACAACTTCGTCGCCATGGCGAGTACGAGGACGAAGATCGGCCACGGCCTGGCCAAGGTCTTGGGCATCAAGCTCCAGGGTGAGCACGAGCAGGAAGAGATGCTTCGCGGCGAGTCTGTCCTTTCGACCCAGAGCTTCATCGAGGAGCAACCCACGTCGGGCGAATGGCTTCGCGAGCTTGTGCCCGACGCCGAGTTCTGCAGGCAATACGTCAAGTCGTTGTTTCCTTTCATCAACTGGATCGGCTACTACAACGTCGGCTGGCTGATCGGTGACCTGGTCGCCGGTATCACCGTCGGCGCCGTCGTCGTGCCCCAGGGCATGGCCTACGCGCTGCTCGCCAACCTCGACCCCGAATTCGGTCTTTACTCCTCCTTCATGGGAGTTCTGATTTACTGGTTCTTCGCCACCTCCAAAGATATCACCATCGGCGTAAGTCTTGTTCCCCAGTCTGCTTACAAATAATGACCATACTGACCGCCCTCTCAGCCTGTCGCTGTGTTGTCCACAGTCGTCGGCAATGTTATTACCAGGACTCGTGAGGACTATCCCGAGTATGAACCTCATGAAATTGCGTCCGCTCTTGCCATCATCTCTGGGGCTATCGTCCTGTTCATTGGTCTCATTCGAATGGGATGGATCGTCAACGTCCTCTCTCTCACATCCCTCTCTGCCTTCATGACTGGTTCGGCCATCAGCATTGCTGTTGGACAAACACCCGGCATGATGGGCATTAAGGGCTTCTCAACGAGAGAAGCTACGTACAAGGTCTTCATCAACACTCTGAAGAACCTCGGTCGTACCAAGATGGATGCTGCTATGGGCCTTACGGCGTTGACTATGCTGTACGTCATTCGATCCGCTTGCTCCTACGCGGCCCGGAGATGGCCCGCTCGCCAGCGTCTCTTCTTTTTCCTCTCGACCCTGCGCACCGCCTTCGTCATCCTGCTGTACACCATGATCAGTTGGTTGGTCAACATGCACAGGCGTGACGATCCCATGTTCAAGATCCTGGGCGAAGTTCCCCGAGGTATGTTGTCATGTGCAGCACTCTGCGTAAGAACGACGTGACTAACCCAGTTCAAGGTTTCCAAGATGTCGGCGTTCCTCGGATGGACAAGGGGCTCATCTCGTCGTTTGCTTCGGAGCTGCCGGCCACCGTCATCGTCCTGGTCATCGAACACATTGCCATCTCCAAGTCTTTCGGCCGTGTCAACAACTACCAGATCGATCCCTCTCAGGAGTTCGTTGCCATTGGCGTGACCAATGTCTTCGCTCCCTTCCTCGGCGGTTTCCCCTCGACCGGATCATTCAGCCGAACCGCTATCAAGTCCAAGGCCGGTGTCAAGACGCCTTTCGCTGGTGTCATCACCGGTCTCGTCGTCCTTCTCGCCATCTACGCCCTGACCGCTGTTTTCTTCTACATTCCCAGCGCGTCCCTCTCGGCCGTCATCATTCATGCTGTTGGTGACTTGATCATCCCTCCTAACACTGTCTACGGCTTCTGGCGCGTCTCACCGCTCGAGTGCATCATCTTCTTCATTGGTGTCTTCGTGACCATCTTCTCGTCGATCGAGAACGGCATCTATGCCACTGTCGCCATCTCGGCCGCCCTGCTCTTCTGGCGCATCCTCCGCGGCAGGGGTCGCATCCTTGGCAAGGTCAAGATTCACTCCGTCATCGGCGACCACGTTATTGGCGAGGATCACCGCCAAATCGTCGGCGAATACGGCTCGTTTGACTCTCAGGACAACGCGGCTCGTAACGTGTTCCTTCCCGTGGACCACGGCGACGGCTCCAACCCTGAGGTCGAGCTCGACAACCCCTACCCGGGCATCTTCATCTACCGGTTCTCCGAGGGCTTCAACTACCCCAACGCGGCGCACTCGCTCGACTACCTCTCTGACTACATCTTCGCGCGCACGCGCCGCACCAACCTCGAGACCTTCGACAAGCTCGCCGACCGACCCTGGAACGACCCCGGTCCTTCCCGTAAGGCCAGCAAGGCCGCCGCCCAGCGCCAGGCCGTCGAGAACCGTCCCACGCTCAAGGCCGTCATCCTCGACTTCAGCTCCGTCAATAATGTCGACATCACCTCCGTGCAGCAGCTCATTGACGTCCGCAACCAGCTCGACCGCTACGCAGCCCCGGATGTCGTCGACTGGCACATCGCCTGCATCAACAACCGCTGGACCAAGCGCGCCCTCGCCGCCGCCGGCTTCGGGTACCCTACCGAGAGCAGCTCTGGCCTGCAGCATCGTTGGAGGAGCATTTTCAGCGTCGCAGAGATTGGCGGCTCCGACTCTGCGGCCGCCGTTGCTGAGAAGCAGGCGAACCAGCGCGAGTTCGCGTCGCAGCTCAGCAGAGCTGCGGACGAGGAAGCCGCGTTCAAGCTGGCGGACGACGAGGATGATCAGGAGATTGGCAAGGTCGGCGGCTCGGCTCGCGGCAGGACGAACGTGCACATCGGGCCCAAGAGGAAGGGCGTCGTCGTCCATGGCCTCAACAGGCCGTTGTTCCACGTTGATCTGACGAGCGCGATGCAGAGTGCCATTGCGAATGTGGAGGCTAGGAACGAGGTTGTTCTTGACAAGATTCAGGACAAGGCTCAGGACTCATCGGCGACGTAAGAGGTTGACTGTCGGAGTGGCATTGCGTTGCGTTTGCATTTGCATGGGTTGGCGTTCATAGCTGGCTTGCCAGCGGCCTCAAATGGGCATATCAATATTCTCTCTTCCACATTACCTGATTCCGCATGGTGCATGTTGTCCCCCTGATCTTCCTCCTAGGTGGCGCAAGCATGCCGTGGAACCCCGTCCTGTCCAGATGACGTTTTCTCACGTGAAGTTGTCCAGATGTAATCGCCTACGGAACCCAGTTTGAAATGCAGCACAGCATATGCGCATGCTAGGTGGCGTAGTACTATCAATCTCTCAATCCCCATGCCGCTCCCTTAAAACTTTGGACTGCCGCTACAGTGGGGGACAGCGGATGCCACTCGAGGCCTAGACATTCAAATGAAGCGAGAAAAAAAAAGCCAAGAGCCTCTCTTCACGAGCGCTCGCCGATAAGAGCAGGCGAAAGTCATCAACACACCGCGCGATCTACCGTGACGGGCAAAAAGTAATGGATCTCCCCGAGACAGGATCGAACTGTCGATCTCCCGATATGCAAGTTTCCTAACAGTCGGACGCCTTAACCAGCTGGGCCACCAGGGATGTTCGACGGGATTCTGTGGTGGGTAGATGTAGGGCTGGAGAGGGGAGGGGAGAGGGGAGTTCTCGAGAGAGCGATTTTTAGGAAAGCCGGGTTTTGGGTGGGCCTCCGGTGGGAACTTCAATATGCGAAGCAACCGCCCGGCGGTGGGTTGATGTGCTTTGGCCGCTTACGAGAGAGACGGCGTTCACGCGTTCACCACTTGCTTCCCTATTCATTTATTTTGGGGCATGCAAACTGCGAAAAGCACGGGGTCGGAAACAACGGATCCAGAGCGTTGGGAATTTTGGTAGTGACCTGTCCTGGTGACAATGCCATTGTTGACGGCGAAGTGCACAAACTGCTGACTCGGCTCTGCCTTGGCCCCGTCATGAGGATCCCCAGACGGAAAAAGTTGGGTGGGCCGCGAAAGAAGGCCTCAGTCTGTTAGTTGACGGGAGCATCGGATTAGGTATGCACCGGTCGAGGGCCAAAATGCCGCCTTGAGGTGGTGGAATCACATCGTTGGGTAGCGCAGGCCCGGAGCTGCCCCCCTTGCTCTGAGGGCTGAATGAACCTTCTTCGCCCCAGACCACCCTACGGCATGGCAAGCTGGTGGTGCCCTGTCTCGTTGGGCAAAGGTGCAAGTGAGGTCGTCGAGGGGTGGTATTCAGCCTTTCCTTCGCGCCGGCCAGTCTGGTCGCTCAGATAGCCCCGGCCGGATCGCCGAGGCCTACAGGGTCAGAGCAGCAGCGCCCGGAACTGCAGCTAGGCGATGCGGATTGGACGAAGGGGGCCCGGCGCCGCCTCGTGGGCTCTGGCGACTCAGACGGCTTCCCGCGCACAAGACATTCAGCCGCTTCCTCCGGCAATCGAGAGGCGTGTGGCTCGGCCGTTCTCCGGGTCCAGTCTGGCGGGATGGCCCCCAAATAGCAACATCCGAGGAACGCGGGTACCAGGCGAAGCGCGATAGACGCTCGGTGTGCCGCGAAGTAGGCTGCCAGCACAGGAGGCTGCCGTGGTGGGAGGACCACGGCTCGGGAGACACAGGCGTTGGCCAACCTGGGAGGCCGCCGACGAGCGGGAAGAGAAAACAGGCAGCCAGCAAGGAGCCGGATTGAGGCCATCGATGCCGAGCTCGACGAGATGGGCATCGTCGCGACAGATGGCGTTCGGAGGGTCCGGTAGTTGCCTGGCTTGGCTACGAGCCTCGTGGGGAGGTGACTCCTCCGTCCCGTCGGTCTGAAACCCCTTCCAGCACTGCCTCACCCCAGAACAGAGCCCCTCGTCACTTGACCCGAAGACGCTGCGAGGCAGGAAGGAAAGACAGTCAGTCGGTGTGTCTCGCGAAGAATGCCTGAGAAGGACGCCAGGACGCTTGCGGCACAGCAAGGCCTGGCTCTGGCAGGGCGGCCGCCTTCAGTGGCCGCATCAAGGCTGTGAAAAGAGGGGTGCCGAGTCGCAAAGAACTGCGTTGAGTGGTGTGGGCAAGGAGAGGCGGTCGCATCGGTCGAGGCCACGACAGGGTTGGTCGCCTTTATAGCCAGCAGCGGGCTAGGAGGGAACGGCACAAAAGGCATAGTGAGAGCAGCCTGGCCAACAGGTTGGTGAGGCCTCTCTGAAGCGACCGCAGATGGGCCAATGATGGGGCTCCAATGGCGGGCGACGGGGGGTCCCTCTTCAACCCTGTGGCTCGAGAGCCTGCCCAAGCCTCATGCCGGCCCGACATGGGGCCGCCGATGGCTCCACCTTGGACCTCACCTCCCTCCACTTCCACTGGGGCAGGTCACATAACGGGCCTCGTCGACGTCGTCCTTCACCACCATCACCATCATCACCACCACCAACGCCGACCGGTCTAACGGCGCCGTGTTGTCCACAGTGCCGTGAACTCGTACAGCTCACCCTACAGGCACTCGCTCTGGGAGCCATGCTACCCGTGATCCCTCGACGGATGCCGTCATCGTGCTCCAGCTGACCTCCGAATCGTCCACTCGATCCTTGTCGAAGCATCCATCAAACTCCAGGCTACACTTTCCAAGACCCTCCTCCTCATCTGTCTTCCCAGGCTGCCGAATAGAGACGACCCACAGCCTCAGTCGCGGCAAGTGCTCGAACCATGGGGTACCAAAGTGCTCTCCTGCCATTTCTGGACGTCCACTGTCTTCGTCGGAGGGGCACGCTGCCATCTACGGCAGAAGTACTGTACCCCTGGCTGATGATCGACTGGGACCACTCTGCAACTGGCTTCAGCCCCGTGGAGTGGATGAGCAATCAACCCGTTCGCCAATGTCTCCCGAATCGATGTCGATGAAGCCACCAACGGACTGGGGGCCTCTGTCCAAGAGACCTCCTCCTCACGTTCGATATCGGACAGGTATAAGTGCGAATCCTCCGGAATCCTGACTGGCAGCCATCTCTGCTCTACCTCACTTTCATTCTCACAATCCTTCCTTCCCTGCTCTTTTCCAATGTCTGCCCCCGTTTCCAAGTTTAGCAAGCTCTCCCTAGAAAGCATGACTTCAACATCAAGGACACAATCTCAGCAGCTGCCCCCCGACAGCTCAGAAAGCGAATCCAGCTCATACCCTGAAAGCGAATCTGAAGATTCCGCCGCTGAGGATGAAGCAACTACCGTGGTGCGGTCGCCCACGAAGCTCACTTACAAAGTCGACGGTCTCTCCAATGAGGCTCGCTCCATGGTTCGAGAAGCTTTCAAAGACCCCCCCAAATTGTCTCTCCAATACTGTCGCTTGCAAGACAACACGTATGCTTTCCAGATGACAGAGATGGTGCCCAGGTCCATTCGCATTGGTTCGCTGGACAGCAAGTTCCCAACGCCTCGGTGCTCTTGCGGCAAACAAAACGGACCTTGCAAGCATTTGCTCTGGCTGCTGGACCAGCTTGTGAAGCAGACTCTTTACGACCATGATCCTACCTCGCCCCTGACCATGAACCCGAAGGGTTTCGCCGAAGAAGTGGGCGATCCCTTCTCGAGCATCTCCGACTTTCATCTGGACGTCCTCGCCGACAGCCTGCGTTGTCAGGTTGTCCAGCCCGACTCTGGTGAAGACGAGGACGAAGACGAGGACGAGGACGAGCTGAACCCGTCAAGAGTCCAGGAGGCGCGTGAACTTCTCGCATCGGTTGCCGCCGTGACGCCCGAAGATTACCGCGACGACATCTTCAGCGACCCCTCACCGGGCACCCATATCATCAAGCGGCGCGACCTGGAATGCACCATATTTCGTATGCTGCTCGACAATAACGACTTCTTTCACTACTTCCTCTCCCAAGCCCGTTCCTCCGACCCCATCAGAGACCCGTTTGTCAAGCTCGAGCAGCGAGTCCGCCGCGTCCTCCGCGACCTGGACGCCGTTTCTGCCAGGACACCTTCGTCCTCCCAGGAAGGCCCCTGCGATGTCCCCTGGGCAGCCCGGCATATTCTCGGCGTCGTGACGCTCATCAACACGACCATCTTCAAACGGGAAACCCCCCTCGCCCCCCGCGAACGCACCTCCGCAGCCCGCGCCCTCGTTCACATCCTCTCCGCTGTCGTCGCCCGCAACCGCGACGCCCACCCCGGACCTACCCTCACCGACCGGAATCTCTACGCCCGCCTCATCGGCAACGCCCGCTCCGACTTTGTCATCGGCACCCTCGTCCTTCTTCCTGACGCAGCTGCCCCTTTTCTCTCCGACCTCGAAACCGTCGCGGAAGCCATCGGCGTCCACGGCGCCCCCGCCGCCTACGCCGAGAAACTCACCCGTCTGCTGGCGAGCCTCAAGAAGCCCTCCCGAAGCGGCAGCATCAGCGGATCGAAGCGACAAGATCCTTCCGGCGGACAGGGCCCCCAGGGTCGCGGATCCAAGAGGGTGAAATGAGGCAGCGTGTAACGTGGGAGCATCGGTCAGACAGGCCGTCGGCGCGGGCGCCGGCGCCTCCAGTCGCTCTGGCCACAATTCGAGAGGGAAACAGGCTTTTCTCCTTCAACCATCTTTTTGATTTTCACATCAGTTCTCCCAGGGGGGTTCCCCACTGAACTGATCTTTCTCATCGCCCTGTGCTGGTATTGGTTGCTTTTTGCCTGCCACCGTTTGCGAGCATGCCCGTTGCTGGACCTGACTTCTTGAGGAACACCGTAGACTGGGAAGCGATTTCATACTATACCCTTCTCGCCGGTCGCAGAGGGCTTTGTTCGAGTGTGATCGGACCCCAATATACTTCTATTTTTTCATTACATGTTGATTGGCAGGCCTCATTGGTGACGAGCACATGCACGAACCTTTGGATATTATTGTCGGGGGTCAGCATATCGTCTACGGGATATCCGATGTGCGTGAAAGCAGAGCCAATGACGACATGGATATCCACCACGCTTCCTCGACGCGGCATTGAACGTCGAGTTGGGTACATTATCCAAGCCTGTGCATGTAATCTCATATCATTGCATTAATCAGGCGTCCCGTCCCCGCCCTCCTATGTGCCTTAATCGACCTCCATGTCCGCCTGGATAGCGCGGAGGCTCTCGAGGACCTCTCGAAGCGTCGGGCGATTATATGGATTATCATCCCACTCCTCGTTCTGCCGCTTCGCGTCTCTGATCGACAGGTAGTCTTCTGCCCACGCAATCTCCTTCTTCCACCACTCGCGTGCCACAGCGCGCAACGCTACGGGATCAGACTCGGCCTCAACGTCCATGTCGGTGCGCATGACCAGTTTATTGCCCAGCCTGATGATCTTCGTATCCAGCGTCTCGCGGCGTCCTTTGGTGCACCGGTCGATGAGCCGCCGCAGCGGCGGCGGCGTGCGCTCGTACTCAGGGAACTGGAGGTGGGACTCCCAGCGGTAAGAGACCCATATGGTGGCCTTTTGCGGAGCGCTGACACCCTCAAAAAGACACCAGAGAACTCTGCCGAGCATGTAGACCTCGGCAGCCTCCTGTTCCCTGGGGCTCAGGGATTCCCAAGAGACGTTGTAGCTGCTCGAGAAGTTCTTGTACTTTTCGTTGGCCAATAGGGGCTCGAAGCCGGGGCAAAGGCGCTCCATGATGCCGTAGTATGGTTGCCTCACTTCGTCGGGTAGATTGTCCGCGGTGGCAAGGATGCGCATGTACTCGACGGCGTTGACTTCCGGCGAGGCGAACTCGCACCAGACGCCTCTCTGTTCGAAATCCACCAAGACTGCATCTCTGGACCCAGACAGGACAATATTGTCGAGCCGCAGGTCGGGATAAAACGTGCCTGAGGTTTCTCGGTGATGAAGCAAGGCTGAGGTGATCTGGTTCGCCCATTTGAACTGTTCAGTAGGCAGGAGAGCATCGCTGGAGCCGAGGAACGGCACAATGTCCCGCATTGTACCATACTGGTGGAGCTCCAAGGTGAACCCGAGAACGGCGTTTTTGTTTCCAAACCTGGTCCGCTTCGTGACCAGGTGGACTGGCCGAGACATGATATTCGGATGTGGTTTCATGGTGAGTAGCAGTCGTAACTCATGATAAAGATATTTAGGGAAGCTGGTGAGAGCCTTGAGGATGTACGACTGGCCATCGACCTGCACCAGGGACGTGCTGTCGTGTATCTGCTCGACGAGCTGCACCTGCGAGATGTCGATGCAAGGCGGGAGGACGACATCAGGCCCCCAAGCAGCCTCGAACTGCGGTACCGAGAATTGGTAGACTTCTAGCGCAAAGGTCTGGGCAACGGTGACGTTGATTTGCCTGACGTCCAGAGACAGGCTGTCAAAAACGATGCGGGAACCAAAGGGAAGACTGGCCAGGTATCGCTCGGCGTACGCGAGTTGTTCGGAGGGGCTACGGCGGGGCTCAGGTCTGTTTCTGAGGGCGGCCTCTTGGTCAGTCTCTCCGAGATTCAAGGTCCAGTCCTGCAGTCTTCGCAGTATGTGCATTGAAACTGAGAGTCGCGCAACTCTGACTCGATCTTTGGTGTGGAACGCTTGATCCAGTTCAAGGAGGTCTCGGACCAGGCGTGTCTGAAGGGACAAGTCGGGCACGAAGACATCGATCCTCATGGGCGGCACAGCAGCCATGAAGAGAGGTGTGACGTAAAACTGCGAACCCCATGATGTACATCCGTCGATCCTCCAGAGTGGTCTGATTAGGGGGGACAGACTGTCGATGCGGTTCTTTGGGTTGAGTTGAGATGAGCCCCAGGTCGATGTGATGCGATCGACGATGGCATTGGTTCGAGAAGTGGCCGCTGACGTCGAACCACTTATGAAGGCTGCCGTAGGATGAATGACTGTGTTAATGGTATCGGGATTGAGTTCCATGTTGGTTCAAAGGACGCTTTCGTTGAGCCCTCGCAGTCCGCCAGCCGCCTTGGAAAGCCAAAAGGAGCGAGGGACATGTAGTCAATGACGACGAGGATAGATGAGACCACTGCCCGCGCTGGATTGAAGAGGCGAAATGGGAGGCAGTCCGACAAGGTGGGTGGTGCCGATGAGTCGATGTTGGCTGCTTTCTTTTCTTTCTGGTGGTTCCAGCTGCACGTGTCAGGATGATCCGACTGCAGAAGACTGACGCTCCGCGGATGATGGCCAGCGGTCCCCGGACTCGGGTGAGCCTTCTACATCCGTCCTGCATCTACCCTTGAGTGCTGTCACACAAGGCAGGGAAGTCGGCTCCTCGCCCGTGCCCAGCCTGGCATATGCAGCTTCCGTTAGGTACACTACCTAGGTACCTAAAAAGAATCCCACGCACGGCAAGGACTTTCCTAAGGCTGGGGTTATGGGATAAGAGCCATTTCACAGAAGCGGCCTGCCTCCCCTGAGCCCCGGAGCCTTTCCTCCCCAGAGGTACCTTTATGCTACCTTGTATCCTCGGTTCGGTAAGAAAGCCGTCCGTCCAGACAAGTAAAACAAACGACGACGATGCAAGATGGCAGGACCGTTGAGAGCTTCCTACCCAAGCCATAATGGTCGGCACAGCACGCTTTGAAGTGCTGGCAAGGCGTCTCTCTAGTAAATGGCGAGGCAGCGCACACCGGACACTCTGTTGGGTCGGGTTGATTATGCCCCGCATCGCTCAGTATGCAGACCCAGCCGCAATCTTCCGTCGATTGGCTCAAGGCGCCCAGAGCACCAACGCCAAGCACCAACGTACCGCTGCTGATGCCGGTGCCGGTGTAGACAGCGCAGAGCAGTAATTATCGGAGTGAGGAAAGGGCACGCCGGCTGGTCGCGAATCACCATCTTTGTCAGCCTGAAAGCTCATCGTCACTTGACTCCCTGTCTTCGAGCCGTGTAGCCTTGTGTACTTGGTGCTCGTTCGTATGGCCAATCACTCGTCGACTTGAAGTCCGCTGGTGAGTAGGATCTCACCAGCGCTGCATACATCAGCTTGCATGTAGATGAGATCGCGTCCGTGTATGATGCTCGAGGGAAATCCGGATCAGGCAAGGAGACGAGAGCGTCTGCGACGAGTGATGGCGATGCGATGGAAGTACGATCAAGACCGGATTGACCGAGACGTGATTGAGCCACGTGATGTGAAGGAATTAGATCGGTCCGACGTGCTGACTCAGATCTCTTGCGGTCCCAGCAACGGAAACAGCAGACCGGCCACTCCTCCAGGAAGTTTCCTGTCACCTATCAACTTTTCGGATATGGTTGACAGGTGACCAGCGTCGTTCGATGACGAGCCCCCGTCGCTGGCTTCCATCGACTTCCTCCGATGCAATCACCGGAAACCCCCACTCCTCGCCAAAACGCGACCTGCAGGTATCGATCGAGGCACACTGCGCAGACTCGGGAGGCCCATGTGTGGGGGTGACCACAGAACACTGGGCAGAAGGGATCGTGTTAATAAGCATTGCAACTGCATCCATGTCATTCGCGACCAGACGCAGACAGCCCGGCTCTCTCACCGATTCGGAAGACACTGTGGACGAGGTCTACCCGCACCATCGCGTACAACCGTTGGCCTGTCCTGTCATTGTCTGCTACTCTCTGCCGCCAGCAGTGGTTACGTGCACGCCTCGGGCCCCAACATCATCACCCTCTCAGTCGTCTGCCCTCACCGATGTGCAGGGTTGGCTGTCATGTCAAGTTCAGCCTGCCGGCAAGTGCCAAGTTGAAGGGGGCCATGGCGGCTACCAGGGCCTGGACAGTCGACCACTCCCGCACCCGCAAACAGACCGACAGGAGGGATTCGACCGCGGCTTGCCCCGAGGAAACCACTCGGTCAGGCGTCTGTCCAGCTCCAGGCTTGCGGCTGCCCGCGTTGTTTTGGGTCAGCTGGGCGCTGGGGGCTCTCGCTCTGCTGGGATCATCGTCTTCGGGAGGCCGGGTCTTGTCCCTGGCCAACCCTTCGCAGCGTTGATTGGACGACTCCTGACCGACTGGAATCGCTCACATGCATCCCCCCTTGTGACCAGAGATGAGTTCCGCCAGGATCTGTCGACGGCATCCAACGAGCGACCACTTGCTTACACAGCGTCAGATTATCCCATTCCTGGGGCATAGTACATGGTTCACCCACCGCCAACTTGCATCCAGGCCCTGTCTCCATTACCTGTAGCGGCAGGTGGCTGACTCAGCGACTGGCTCAAGGGCCTAGAAGCCAGCCATGCAAACGACCTTCAGTTGCGTTATTCTGGTCTGTTCTCGGGCAGCTTGCCGCTGCGACGCCCTCGCACAGCGCCATCTCCATCGACCTTGTTTTGTTGTCTTAGTCGCAGCGGTGCAGTAGGACTTCGTCATGGTGACGAGACGATCAGCCCTGGGCAGGATGCTGGAGGGCGTTACTGCAGGAAACCCAAACTCAGAATTACCGGCGCTTTGTCTATCAGAGGACGATATCCAAGTAGCTATGGCCCCCATCTCGCAATGTGCGCGGCTTGCCATTGCCTGAACCTTTTACCAAAGGCCTAGCGAGGAGAGGCCTGCTGACCGAGAAAAATCTCCCTTGCATCTCGTCATGGTCGGCTGGATGATTGACCAACCACAGCTACAGCAGACTTGCCATGGGGGGTTCAACGTGCGTAAGGACTCGCACTGCCCATCAACGAGAGCTCATTTGATTGCATCGGTCTGCTCCTCCGCTCGAGACAACCTTGCAGAGCGATCTTTTGGCGCACTAATTGAACGACCACTAGCCCATCGTATAGCCAATCGTACAGCATTTGCAGGACACTTTCCCGCTGCCGACCGGGTTGCCGTTCGCTGTGGCGATAGCGCCCTCTGGATGGCATCTACCTTGCCACCGGCGACGCATTCTCAGGAAGAGTGAGGCGCTCCGACAGCGACCATGGACCGCATGCACCTCTAGCCTCTCTGGCCCTTGCGGCTCGACCTTGGGAAGCTTTCCCAGCACCCAGTAGCATTGCCTGGCGTGCTCAATTGCCTGCCAGAAAGGCCTGCGAGACCCATCGCCCCGGAAAACCGCCCTGCCAACAGTGTGGCCTCGTACAGGCATTGGCAAAGGCGCTGAGACACCAGGGCTGGGAGTGGTTACACAGAGTCCAGAACATGGCAAGGATCTGCCACGCTCATCATTTGCACCCCTGCCTCACATCCTATTCAGCCTATCCCAAGCAGCCGGATGCCCTGGCAGGGACGGGACGAGCTCTTGGCCCTGTTCTCGCGTGGCATCCCCTCCCCCGACCCCTGTCCTACTTCGGGCACGGGTTTCCCTCAGACCGGTGGAAAGTACAACTGAGCACGGGTGCAACTTTTGATCTCGGTGTGACCTCTCCTCCTTCAGCCTTGACAAGCTCGATGAAGGCAGCTCTCGAGATACCCAATCGCCGTCGCCATCACGTACAATTCGGCACCTTCACATCCCAGGACGCGCACGTTTGACTGCTCCACGGCAGCCTAGACATTGCACAACGCGAATCCCACGCCACCGTCTACCGAGCATTCTCGGAGTTGTGACTCTGCTCTCAGTGGCCAGACAGCGAAGCAAGCAGTCAGGCAGGCAGGCAGAAAGGCAGACAGACAGGCAGACAGTCAGACCGAAGGCCAACAGCATCAGCAACGCCGGTAACAGGAATAGCTCGAACGTGCAAGCAGCAGCAGCAGCAGCAACGCCAGCAGCACAGCGTCCACGGCAGCAGCAGCAGCAGCAGCAGCAGCGGTCGATCAACGCAGAAGCAGCAGGGTCATTCACCGGCGGGCTCTCTTTTTCCCATCTCTCTTCGCCCGCGTCACTTGCTGGGTCCAGCCGAACGGGCCCTCCTGTGACTCTACCCCGACTCCCTTTTACATCCACATCCTCACGCCTCTGCCACGCCTCCCCGACCCCGAGCTGGTTCATCGAGCTCTGTTGCCCTTTCCCTTCTCTGCTCCTTTGCCGCACTCCACTTACTCGCAAGGGTGTCATGGTGCAGCAATGGCTCTCGTGAGACCGTAGCTCCCCACCCCCTCCCGGTGAGGCGCACATTTCTTTGCACCACTTGTGCTAAGCTGTATCTGCCTGTTCCTGCTTGCTGCTTGTCTCTGCTTCGGCACGTTCCACCGGCCGCGGTACTTGCACATGTTGCTTTACCTGCTGCCCGGCTTCTGTTCAACACACCCACCCTACATCCATCATGGTAAGAATCGTCCCTGGTCCCCGGTAGGCGGCAGCTGCATGGATACCTATATCATCACACCTCCAGCCCAGCCTGGCGGCCCATCCACCCACATCTTCACCTCCCAGCCCCTCACACCAATGCCTACCCCGAACCTGTCATCCCTTGCTTTCCCTCGCTCCGACCCTGCTCCAGACGCCCCCAACTCCCATCCCCGAAGGCGAACTGTCGATGATTGATCATCGGTTTATTATAGAACAATCCTAGCTTGAAAAGACGGCGCCCTTTTGGCCATGACGACGCCGACCCGTTAGAGCCAGCGCTCCAGTATTCCTCGCACTTCTCCCAATCCGACCTGGACTTCTCCTCCTTGTCTTACGACCATCAACTTCATCTTGAGCAGGCTGCCTTGCCCTATGGCCTAACCGGTCTCCGGCTTCACCAATTAGCTCGCATCGACCAAGCACACAAGCGTCAAAGATCATCTCAAAGCTACCCCATGTCCGCCCCCTTTCTGAACGACGCCTTCTCCCAAGACGGCCAGGAGAAAGCCCCCCCAGGCGATTACCGACCTCACGGCGATGATGCCATCCAGCAGTCGCCCACCGGATTGCCGTCCGCTGGTGGCATTCATGATGCGCTAAGCGACTCTCTCGCCAGCCTGAAGATGCTCATCTGTCCGAGTTGCCTCACGCGCTGGGAGACACCAGGAGGTACGCTTCTTGGTGATACCGCCATGCACATGCACATCAACTGACTCCCGTTTCTAGCTAGCTATCAAGCCCTGGCGCATTCTGTCCCTGACGAGTACGGGTCGAGCAAGCCCTACGAAGCAGAAAAGCAGCCGTCTGCCCAGCTTCAGGACGCCGAAACTTATTTGCCCGTCACCTTGGGTCCCAATCCGCCGTCGACTTTCACGGATAGCGTGGGACTTGTTCCTGGCTATCACAGTGTTCTTGAAGCCAATGCCCCCACCGCACAGTCAATGTCACAAGACCTCATGTTTTTTTCGACAACCTCCGCAGCATCTGGTTACTTTGCAACCCACGCTGTCGCCACCGTGAATCAAGCTCCGAGCTTGCTCACCGCCTCAATGTACAACCAGGACCCCTTCGTGAACGACCAGGCACCCATTGCACCGTACAGTGACGATATCCCCGCTGTCGAAATCCAGAGCTCTTTGGCGCCCGCGGTTGACATGGTCCACGGCTTATCGAATTCTTACGGGATCTCGGATCTGAGTATCAAGCGGGAGGGTCTGGATGCGCAGAGGCCAAGTCAGAATCTTGACGTCGTCTTCACCAACAACAAACCCGCCGCTGCAAAACGTGGACCTTTTACGGATCAGGTCAAACGAGAGCAGACTGCACAAACCAGGCGCATTGGGTCCTGCATTCGATGTAGAATGCAGCGAATACGCGTGAGTCTTCCAGTGGACCGTTCATAGACAAACTCGGCGAGAATGGTGACCAACATCACCGTGACGAGTCTGCTGACAACCCTGCGCAGTGCAAAGCCGACCAAGATAACAAGGATGCGCCGTGCTTGACTTGCTCTACAAAACAGAACTCGAAGATCTGGCGTCTGCCTTGTCTCCGCGTGAAGATCACTGATGTGAAGCTCTTCAAGCCGGGCCAGGTTCACGGCTATGAGTGGACACAGCGCTGGAAGGACAGCATTGTGGACAACATAGCCAGCTGGGACTCCCCTGAGGAGAGGAGGATCCAAATCTCTGAAGGGCTAACCAACAGTCCTGTCGAACTTCGCGTGAAGAGATTCGTTCCCCAACAAGGCGACAAGCTCGATCGGTCATGGTTCTCTATGGACGGTGTCAAGCACTCAGTCAGCATTCCCCCATATGCTATCGTTGACCTGGACGAAGCCCAAAGAGCATACACAGCGTACATCAAGAACGGCATCAGCAATTCCTTTGTGAACGTCCTCGACCGAGTGCTGGGATCCGAGAGAAATCTCATGTGGGGAACTTACTATCTGGCTTGGAAATTGAGTGAAAGTCCGCGACTGGACAAGGACGAGGCTGGCCTACTCAAGAAAGTGCTAGAGCTGTGGATGGCAGTGCGACTGACAACAACGTCGACCGTCATTGTCGGCAATGACACGCTAGGGATGTCCCGGCAGATCTTGAACGAGACAAGCCCTCAACACGGCAAAATCCCTCTGCCGCCTGTCATGGGAGCGCAGATCGACCTGGTCTTGATTACGCACATTCAAGCCAAGCTCCGGCGGGAAATGCTTGACATGCTCCAGAGAATGACCCAGGCCAACAAGCAGAAGACGTGGCTCACAACCTACCTCGTCACCTTTATTCTTCTGCACAATACGGCGATGATCACGGATCACGACGCCAGATACGCGCGGAAGCATGGAATGAAGGTGGGCCTTCCCTGTCATGCCACCCCTCCCCCTCCCCCTCCCCTCCTCACCCTCCCGGCCAGCCCTGATCCTTCCTTTTCCCCGCTCCCCCCTTACCAGTGGAATGGGTGAACAATGTCCAGCCCAAGGCCGCGAACAATGACTAATCTATCCGAATCATCAGAGACGCTTCGCTCGAGAAGGTGAAGTGCGTGAGTATCACCAAGGTACGTCAGGACGGCCAGTCTAGTCAATGGTAAAACGAAATGCTGATCAACCGACTCACCACTTTGTCTTCAAAGGGGCAAATATTTTACTAGCCTACTTCCATTACTGCAACAAGGGCATCTTCCCTTTCTCGGAAGAGTGTCGAGATCAGGACCTGCGGGGTCTTGCAGAACTAGACGACCGGTCGATGCACTTCGTGCATCAGACTAGACGCTGGGCAACGTCTCACAGTAGGTTTTCCCACGTTTGCCACATCACGAAAGCCGAGGATTATCGGAGACGCGGGCGATTCGCGTGTGACCTATCAGTCCGGGGCGGATCCGGCAACCCGGACGCAGGACTAGGCTAACGAAATTGCAGAGCGACAATGGGAGGAGCTGCAGCGGAAGAAAGCCTACGAGGACAGCTACTTCTGGATCAGCCAGCTCTATGAGCACAACTGGCAGCCGGACATGGTGATGTAATTGGGCGGTCAACAAAGCAAGGAGACGTCAGGTGGTCGTATTTTCCATGTGTTGTTTGGTGGCTATGGGCGCAATGCGGATGCGATGCGCAGGCGTCATGCAGGCGTACGAAAAGAGGCGACGATTTGTTGGGGCTTGACGAGTGCAATTTTTTTTTTCCTCCCGGGAGACTGACTGATTGATGGTTACTGCATTGATGCGCCATGCCAGGCCGCAGGCCGCCACCACATTAAAGGCTTGGAGGGGCGAAGACGGAGGGGACACAACTGGAACGCATGGCCAAGGGCCAGATCACGGAGGGGCGCGAGCCCCTGTCCAATGCGACTGGGTATTTGACGGGCGAGCCAAGCCGATGCAGAAGCAGAAGCAGATGTGGAAGCGAGGTGCCCGAGGACCTGGATTGGCGGACGCGCGAGTTTTGTTTTATGTATTGACGGTAAGCTCCATGAACCAGGTTCCCTGGTACCTTTCCTAGGTAGAATGGTGTGCGCGAACAAAACGATGAACGAACAACGCTGCTCCTTAACTCGATGGGTTAGCCCACCTGGATGTGTCACTCTACCTCGAGGGAGAACCATGGACGTTCAAGACGCGACAGGTCTTGGTTGTGGTTTAGGTAAGATGGGTAAAGAATGGGGCCTCCCGAGGGCACCTACTAAAAAAGTATCATGGCAAACGCGCCCAGGATCGGCGCTCGGGTAGAAACACCCGGGGTGCCGGTGACTAGGGGGACACCGCCCGGCCAAGACGTCCCTTTTTGGTCGTGCGCAGAAGCGGAGGTCGCGGCCGCCAAGGCGACCGGTCAGGGTGTGGATTCTCCTAATTGGCGACACACCCCCGACCGGGTATCCACTTTCGGGCTGGGGCCTCTGCACTTTCTTTACCCTCCATCACGACAAGCAACTACACGTCCACATCCAGTATTCCGTGCTCAGCTCCCTCGCTTTGCTTTTCTTTCTTTTCTCCCTCTTTCCCTTACTGTTCAACCCCCCCCTTTCGCCCCTCCGCCTCGGCAGTTGAGAGGTGCAGCCACGGACGCCCAGTGGCCAGCGCCCAGGATCGACTTCGCTCATCGCCGCGCGATGCCACCTCACACAGCACAGTGGCTCCCAAGCCAGCAAGGTGAAGAGGGAGAGAGAGGGCGAGAAAGATGAGAAGCGAGGCGAGGCGAAGCTAGGCGATGG
Organism: Verticillium isaacii; assembly: GCA_002851775.1. NCBI lineage: Eukaryota > Fungi > Ascomycota > Sordariomycetes > Glomerellales > Plectosphaerellaceae > Verticillium > Verticillium isaacii. Next base: position 1,088,823 of record NMXN01000007.1, on the reverse strand, counting down.
AACTCGAGACGACACGAGACGACTCGGGAGAGAACAAAACTAAAGGAAGACCAGGGACCCCTCCGGCCTGACGCTTTGCCGCAGTCGAAACACCAAAGTTGCGTCGAGATACTTGTTCAGAGCGAGGCCCGCTCTCCATCTGTGCTGCACAAATCCTGCCTCGACACCTGTCATCCTTCGAGACAGCACGGTGCGCAGGGCGGGTTGGCCGCCGCACGACAAATCAAGGAGCAGACGCACGACACATGCCATCTGCTTCTCCCTGCCAACTTTTCCTGCGCTGCGGTCCACCCCTCTACCCCACGAAAGCGCATAGGTGTTGGGTGCGAACTTTGCGACCTGATGGTGCCATTCGACGACGGTGTGATCCGTGGGACTGGCTGCGCCGTGACTTGCGGAGTGTGATGGGCCTGAGCGGACTGGAACATTGCGGCTCCTCGCCTGCGGCCAGAGAGGGCAAAACTCATCAACGACGAACGCTCTGCGACATGGCACGGCCTCGTACAAAAGCTCATCAGCAGGGCAAGCGCAGATCAAGCAAGCATCAGCAAGCATCGGTGCACCTAGCGCGCACACTGGCCGTGGAAGCAGAACGGAACGGGTGAGGATGCAGGCACTTCTGCAATGCAGGTCATATCTTTCCCACTCTGGGCCATCTGCTCGAATTTCTTTTCTTTCTCTCGTTTGTCTGGATCCCCTCGCACCACCTGCCCAGGTCAGGTACGGACGGGCAGTGCTACACTGTCCTGTGCCAGCCACCAACACAGCAGACAGACAGGCAAGCGGTGGTTTTCCGTCTTGCCATTTTCTTTTTTTTTTCTCTCCAATGTGCTTTTCCACCGCCTCAAGGTTTGACGCCAGCGTGTTCACCTGCGATTGGGAAATTCATTCGGGTGTCCCGTATCACAACGACAGCACCCGCCAGCGTGTTTGCTGCACCCTTCTTGCAGCGCTGGTCGCTTGTTGCCGTCCTTGGTCGCACAACTCCTTTCCCGCTGCGCGTACGGTCCAAAACCTCGACGCTGCGGTTCCGGAATCGATCAAGATCTGGAAGGCGTGGCGCCACCGCCCTCTCATCAGCGTCCACTACCGGCTTCACCTCCGACCAGTCGCGAAGGAGTCGGTCGACGCGAGAGCCATTGAATGCAGCAACGAAGACACCGTGCCCATCCATGTCCAGCGTCTGGCCCTAGCCGTTGGCAGGCGGGCCATGTCACTTGAGAGGGAAGTCGCTTCGCCATGCAGTTTGACGCGACATGCCTGGGACCTGTCTATCCGGATGCGTCGCCGGAGCGCTTGTGCGTCCACCCATCCATCGTTCTGGATCCGAAAAGAAATGCGTGTTTTGACCCCCGGTGTCGACTTCCCACATGCCGGTTCCAAAAGGGAAAGGGAGGGCGGAAGAGGGGGGGGCGTGAACTGGGGGCCTGCTGCGCTCGGCGCTCTGGCCTTCCTGCATCAGGGCATGTATGCGTACTTGCGCATGCGAGCCGGGACAATTTTCCTTCAGGTCAAACCTCTTTCTCCGATACCCAGGAACCAACTACCTGGTCGAGCATCGGATTTCGACTCGCCACCCCGTCCGATGAGCAGCGAGCCGACCTAGTGGCCTCGTCAGTACGTCGACCGGTGTGCTGCCGTGCACACCACTGGGAGACCCGGGCCGTCCCTTGCCTAGACATCTCTACAGAATTACTTACACCGGCTCGCCCTTCCCAGACACGCAGAAGGCCCCTCGCCAACATTCGGTTACGTGCCCGTGGACCGACCTATGGACCAGTCTGGTATGAATTCTCTGGGGCTGTCGTCCACTGCCCCCCCCCCCCCTTCCTCTGCCTCCGGCCGGCTGCTATTGCTGCCGCCGCCGCCGCCGCCTCCGCCGCTGCGCCTTTCATTGCCTTACCTTACCCTTGTTTGCCCCATACTTTCCCTTTCCCGTCAACTCAGACAGACGTTGACCACCGCCCACCACGCCTCGAGGTCCTTATCTAGAGCGACTCCCCTTTTGAGACGGGATGCTGTCTCCTTGTTTCTGCTCGGATTCTTTTCGCAGCCCGTCGAGGTTGCACCGTCTCCTGCCTGCCTACCAAAGCAGCTCCATGCTGAGTCTTGGCTAATCAGTTCCGGGCCCTGGTCCAGATTCAGGTTCAGTCAGAGGGTCCGGGTCCAGGACCGACTTTGCTTGCCGTTGATTTACATATTTTTTTCCCACCTCACCCATCTGCGTGCCTTGCTTTCTCTGCCTCGCCTCAACTCACTCCCCTTACCGACCTTGCATCACCTCGCATCCGACCTGGTGGGGGGCTTGTCACCCGGACCACCTGCCATCCCTCAATTTCCCTTCTGTCGTGCAACACGCCTTGCCGCATCCTTGTCACCTCGGATCCAAACCCGTCGAGGCGGCTCGGTACTTGTGCACAACAAAGGTACGTTTGCTGCGGTCCCTCCATGTCTACTGTCCTGTCTTCTGTATCTACACCCCCTCGGCCTACCTGCCTGCTGGTGGCCCAAGGGTACGCTGCCTTGCCCTTGCCGTCTACCATTTCCATTTACCGCCCCCGTATGTCCCTCGCACCTGCCTGCATGCCCAATCTTCACGCTGGGTGCACAGGCCATGGCTCGACGCTTGTCCTGAGCTGTGCTCCCCCGTCGGCCCTACCCTGTACCTACCTAGGTACCCTGCCTATCCAGTCCCCGTCAAGGTTACTTGGGGCAATGCGCGACGAGGCTGAAGTACCGTACCTACCTGCCTCGACTACCTCACCTTGCCTTGCCTATCCTACCACCTCGCAGGACCACACGATATACGGGATCGATTGGCAAGATGTGGCCTGCCTCCTTCTTTGCTTCTCTCGTCTCATCATGACCCCCCCCCCCCCCGTATACACCTACACCTACACCTGCCCACCTTGCCTCGCCAATGGCCCTCGGATGCCGTACGTCAGCGTGACCCAACCAACATGGGAAGTCAAGACTTCGTTCCCTCGCCCCTGCCAGAGCTAGTACCTCCACAGTGTCGGCCCATGGTTCAGACCCCCTATCCCGGGGTCGTGCTTGCCATCTGACGCATGCCAGACCGTCACCTTCCCTGCCTTACCCTGCCTTGCCCTACTATACCCTACCTACACTTCCACCTGGCCTCGCCTAGCAGGAAGCCATATACGCTACCGTCCATCGCCAGCCCGTGTGCAGTGAAACATGAAGGACATTACTGGCAGGTAAAATTATGAGAGGTCGCAACAGAGTTCGTCTCACCGAATCGCTGGCTTCCCACGACGTGGCCTGGTCAACGTCCCTGTTCACACCCTGGGGGGTCTTGGGCTCGTAGGCCCTTCCTACAATAAGATGCTTCCTGCCTCCGATCTCCAACCTCTTGCCTCTTGCCTCTTGTCCTTACCTCTTACCTTTTGCCTCTTGCCTGGACGTAAACCCTGACGGTTCGCCTCTCCTAGAAAAGACGTTGCTCGCCCGGGCTCTGGCCATGATCCTAGTGTCTCCCCTCACTACCGACCAATCCTCTCGACGTACTTCTCGCCAGCATCATCCTTTGCCTTGACGCCTCCGCACCTATCAAGCGTTCCCAAGACATCAAGATTCACCTCCGATTCACCAGACTTGCGGGAGGTTCATTGCATTGGGAGACACCCGCATCGTCATCGACTCGAATAACTTCATATCAAGTATCAGCCCCTCGGACTCAGTTGCTGTTGGCTCAACGTGAGATCGCTCCAGCCACGGCCCGCCTTTCTCATCAGTTGACAAGGCAGACAACGTATCGCAGACATGTCTTCCGGAACCTTTGGCCCCGTCGTTGGCTGTGCTGCCAGCAGATTCACTGACAATGGCTGCCATGGCCCTGCTCCCGACCTTCTCGGTCTGCCCACTGGCTTCCCCAAGCTACTCGCAGCCAGGACCTCGTGGACTGGCCAAGACTACAGCTCTGATCCATCCCAATACGTTGATGAACTGTCAGCTTCAGACATCAAGGAGCTTGAGCGTGGCCTCGAGCATTTCAAGAGTACTCCCACCTCCTGGCATCAACCATCCGCAACGCAGCCTGGCTAACAGTTGTTGCAGGCCTTGGGCTAGACGGTGACAATGTGACTCGCGACACGTTTCCCCTGCCGCACCTCGGCGAGAGGCTGGGACGGGTCTCTCGGGACCTTCATTCAGGTCGCGGGTTTGCAGTGGTTCGGGGCCTGGTCCCCCAGAAGTACTGCGTCGAGGACTTGACGCTTCTGTACCTGGGTGTCCAGGTCCATATTGCCAGCCAGCAAGGCAGGCAGGACAAGAGAGGCAACATGCTCGGTGAGAACCGCTTACTTCACCACTCCCGCTGCGTTCCAGGTAATAGCTGACCACGCCGTGATCACAGTCCACATTGTTGCCGACAGTTCGACGGCGCAGCGCGCGGAGCATCATCGCCACTCCACTGCCTCTATCGTGAGTTTCCCCTGTGTCCTGGAGTCGTAACCAGCTTACACGAGTGCCAGACGTTCCACAACGAGGAAGCCGGCGACATTGTGAGCTGGCTCACCAGGAGCACTGCTGCTGCGGGCGGCAAATGCATTATTGCATCTGGTCACACGGTATACAACGTGCTCGCTAGGACCAGGCCAGACATCATCCGCACGCTCGCTCGCTCTGACTGGCCCTTTGCCCTGTGAGTCTCACCACCGTGTTGCACGGCCGTTCCCTTAGCGCGTCCTGGGGTCTGTCCACTGACAAGGTTACCGCGAAGACCCCGATTCCACTGCCGTCCCATTCTTTTCCAGCACGACGGCAAAATGATCATCAACTTTGGCCGGGCCCCACTGCTGGGCAGTGCCGCCCACCCCCGGCCCGATCATCTGCCTGCCCTGTCGGCGCGTCAGATCGAGGCCCTGGACGCCGTCGAAGCCATTGCCAAGGCGACGCAGCATGAGATTCAGACCCAGGCCGGCGACATGCATTTCGTCAACAACCTCGTGGTGCTACATCGCCGCGAAGGCTTCGTCGACGGAGAGGGTTCACACGAGAAGCGCCACCTGGTGCGCATGGTTCTCCGCGACAGCGAGTTGGGCTGGGCCATCCCCGACGAGCTTAAGCGGGAATGGTTCGAGGCCTTTGAGAGGGACGCGGACCGCGCCTGGCACCTGGAGCCCATGCCGGAAGGCTTCTTTCCCCTCCGCGTTAATACGAACTGACAGAACGGGGACTCGCGGTACAGAAACAATAATTCTCCCCCCTCCCCTACGATACTCTTGACGAAGCGATGGGTCAGACCTGGTTACGTGGCGTCACGGTGTACTTGATTGACTGGCAGCATTTCCCTAGATGGCAGAAGCCGTGATCCGGGACTTGCATGGTGCATTGGGAGTCTGCAGCACCGCCCGTGCGAGCACTTTGTCTTTGGGGGTCTCTCTTGTTGACGAATCGGGTGGGGATCCTAAAAAGTTGGTTTGCTTTTCTCTGATAATAGATCATGGTCACATCCCGTCCGACCAGGCCTCTGATGGTTGGATGTGGCGCCAAAAGTGGCGGGGGTTGAAACGAGTGGAGTGCAATAAGAACAAGGCTGCATCTTTTTGACACGAAAGTTTACTGGGAACGGCGCCACGAGCAAACACGGTGGGCGAAGTGAGCATGTCGAGGTCGGGCCCGCGTCACGACGCGGAAGTCAGGCGGAGGAATGACACTGCCGTGGTCAGTCAGGGGCAGGCAGGCAGGCGGGCGTGCGGGTGGGGAGAGGCGGGCCCAGAATCCAGGTTCCCGTTTCTAGGAGACCCGAGCAGACGTCTCGCGGCTTGGTGATGGTGTCTATTCATCTGGCGTCTGAGACGTGCATGCCACGGGCTGTTTGCTCGGAACGCTAAGCGATACTGGCCGTCGACGGAAGACTTCTTCACCGGTGCAGGTCTGGCTGCGCTGCAGGGACCCGGTGTGGGCGCAGTGGGCGGGAGAGGCGGCTGCCTACCTGACGGCCGGGTGGCTGGCAGACAGAGAGTTTGAGAAGAAGGCCGGGAGTCTGCGTCGGCCATGCGTCTGGTGCTCGATGGCGGCCACGGGGTGGTTTCGTAGGTGGCTTTGGCCGCCATGTGATGTGTGTCCGGGTGACGGGCGTTGACGTGTCGAGGCCTGAGGCCGCCCATTCTCTTGCACTCGTCTCTTCTTCGGAGGCACCCCTTCCAATCTGCGGGCAGCGAACGATGCCAGACCTCTCCACGCTCCGGATGAACTTGGGCATGGGACAGACGTGGAGACGTGCTAGCAAGACTCGGAGATCGGAGCGAACGATCGACTCGAATGTGAGAGGGCTTCATCTCCTTGAGGGAAGGGGGGGAGAAGCGGCGAGGCAGGTGGTAGGCAGGCCGGTCATTGCTTTTGCGAACCGAGTTGACTCTGGGCAGCGTGGGACGGCGGTGTTGGATGAGCCGGCTGGCTGGAAAGCCGGGTCGCCCATGGGGGAAGAGGAGGAGGCCCAAGAAAAGAGGGGGCACCTCCGAACGGCATCGGGGCGGGGCGCGCGGGGGGGGGGAGAGCGAGAGAGAGAGAGAGAGGGCGGTCAACAGACGACGCCGCGGCGGTGACACTTGGTCGGTGTGCAAGTGCAAACAAGCGACGGGGAAGAGGGGTGCCCACGCCCCGGGGGTGGTTCGTGGTAAGCGAGGCAGGTATCCAAGGTGTCTCTACCCGTGGTAAGGTAGGACGCATTGCTGAGTGGGCGTCCAGGGAGGGGTCTCGTCTCGGGCGGAATTGACGATGTTGAGGAGCAGATGGCCGATGATCGGTGATCGATGGCGGGCTGAAACAGGGGTCGAAGTAGGCTCGATCTTGTTTTTTGGTCAAGATTTTTTTTTGTTGGTTCTGCCTCCTCAGGCATCGTGTATGCTTGCTCTATGGTAATGTCTTGGGAGGTGTGATGTGGGAAGATGAGTGGGTGGGGGTGGTTTGTCTGGACTGCCAGGATGCGTGATGGAGGGTAGAGACTGGAGTGCGGGTAGCGATGGGGCTGTTGGCGCCAGGAAACTAGGAAAAAAGGAATGGGATTCAGGTTGAGGATGGGGTTCTGACAGATTTGGATGGGGAGACGAGCCATTGAGAGGGACGTCGGGACGGATGTGATGGATGGATGGGCAGGCGACGCATTACCAGAGGCGCGACCTGGGGGCTAGGTGCCGCGGGTCGCGGCCGTCGTTGCATTGCGCGGTGGGACAATCACGTGCAGCAGGTACATTGAGCGACCTGGCCGACGGGCTGAGGCACGTACCTTAGGTACCTACCTCCTGCCTGAGGTACCTACCTACCTAACCTGGCGCTTGCCTGGGCAAGCCTGGCTACCTGCCTCCTGCCACTGAGCTCGGCCTCGTGTCGTGTCACGCGGGTGTGGCTTGGCACCGAACAGGGATGTGTGGCCTTGGGGCGGTGCGTCTTCTCACCTCACCTCCCCTGTGCGGCAGCCTCCGTCTCCAGCCCCGAGACTCCGACTTCAAGCTTCCAGACTGCACTCCCATCATCCCATCTCAGCCCATCCCATCCAACTGGCACACATCAACCGCCAGCCCATCAGATAACGAACGACATGGCCTAGGCTTTTCAAGCTTTAGCCTCCCTCCAGGATCGCCATCCCACCATCGGCCGGACTGTCTCGCCTGCATCGATGCCCTTCATTAGACACCCTGTCTCGATCTCCGTCACCGTCACCACCATTCCGCATCGCATCCCCTCCTACCTCCTGCTCCGGACAGGCAGCTCTCGGAGAATCGATCCATCGTTTACACGCCGGCCTACATGGCCCGTTGAAACACTCTTCTCCCCCCGCCACCAGAGCTGAGTTTGTCGTCGCCCAATCCCTGCGGGCCCCCGACGTCTGTCGACCTATTCCCCCGATCTCTCACGCCGTGTCTTCCTCGGCGCCTTACCCGAACCGGCCAGCACCTGCTCTCCGCCGTGAGCTTCCTTCCTTCTTCCAGCCGGCGGGGCGTTTCTGCAATCCCCTTGCCTTGAGACCTCCGGAATTACCGGAGCTTTCACGTCCTCCTTGCTTCTTTCGCGACTGAGATTCTCGTTGGTCCTGATCCCCTCCCCCACCCCCTTTCTGCGTCGCTTCGGTGTTCGGTTGCTCGTTCAGACTGTCCCGGCCAGCCCATTCGCCGCGGTACGGTCGACCCATCCCCTCCTGATTATCCCCGCCCCGCTTGCACGGCCGACGTCTCTCTGAGGTCCCGGTCCTCCAGCCGACATAACGAAGCAAGCACTTGGTACCCAGGTCATTCCATCTTTGGTGTGTGACCGCCCCCGACTCGGGAGCCAAAAGCAGACAGCCCAGGCCCACACCACACAGAACGAACCCCCCCCTGACGGAGGCCTCTCTCGAAACGCTCCCCTCTGCCACGATGACGGCTGCTGCACGGTCCAGCCGACTAGGCCCTGGTGGGTACCAGCGCGTCCCTGAGCGGGAGCTCGACCAGCACCAGTCCCAGCGCCAGCACCAGCAGCGGTATCAGGATACGCCCGCGGGCTCCAGCAGCAACCTCGCCGGCCGCCAGCTGCCGGAAAAGCCGCTTCCCGCCCTCCCGCCGCCGTCCGCGCCCATGCCCATGAGCCCCGGTCCAGAGACGGCCACCGGCCTGCCGGGACGCCGCCGTCCCGCCATGGTCTTCTGGTGCGCCCTGGCCGGCTGCTTGCTCGCCGGGCTCGTCCTCGAGCTGGCCTGGCACGGCACGCGGGTGCCGCCCCTCAGCCGGTTCGGACAGTGTTTCGGCACCGGCAACGCGACGGCGGTCGACGTGCCGCAGTACTTCCAGACGTCGCCGCAGCTGTGGGCCGGCCCTACGGCGACGGGGCGCGCGCCCTTCATGGCGCAGACGCGGGTCGTGCCGACGGGGAGCTTCGTGCCGAACGCGCCGCTGCAGACGGCCGTGCCGATCGACGGCATGTCGGCGCAGAACGAGAGCATCTTCAAGATGATGGGGTACCTGGCGCCGTACGAGCCCTCGCCCGGCTTCGGCATCGACGAGTACGGGCTGCCGGAGGGCGCCGAGATCGTGCAGCTGCAGATGCTGTCCCGGCACGGATCGCGGTATCCGACGATGGACTCGGGTGTGACGGGGCTCGGGGACCGGCTGAAGGCCGCGGCAGGAAAGATCAAGGCGACGGGGCCGCTGGAGTTTCTGAACCGGTGGACGTATGAGCTGGGCCACGAGATCCTCGTGCCCAAGGGGCGGTCGGAGCTGTTCGAGTCTGGTGAGTCTGGCACAGCCGTCTCGGTCCCGCGCCTTCGCTGACGGCAGCAGGTGTTCTGCACTCCTACATGTATTCGCAGCTGTACAACACGAACAGCAAGATCATCGTCCGCACGACGGTAGGTTGCCCTGATCAGGGCTCGAGGGCACGGGATGCTGACGATCAAAGACCCAGGACAGGATGCTCAAGTCTGCGGAGTATTTCCTCGCGGGCTTCTTCGGCCTGGAATGGTAAGTCGTCTGAAGCGAGGCGCAACCTTGTGGCTGACCGTGGCAGGACCACGAACGCGACCATCGAGGTCATCATCGAGCAGGGCGGCTTCAACAACTCGCTCGCCGGCTACCTCACCTGCCCCAACGCCTGGAAGCACCAGGTCGGGAACGAGGCGTCGCTGGACTGGCAGTCGCGCTACCTGACGAATGGTCAGTCCTCCCGCTGTGGCTCTGGATGTCGTTCACGTTACTGACAAGTCACAGCCACGACTCGCCTTCAGGGGCTGATCGAAGGCTACGACTGGACCATCGACGACACGTACGCCGCTCAGACGATGTGTCCGTACGAGACGGTAGGCGCCACTCCCCGTCATCGGCTCCCTGCGCAAGACTGACGAGCCCCAGGTCGCCTACGGGTACAGCCGCTGGTGCGATCTCTTCACCTACGAAGAGTGGCTTGGCTTCTCTTACTCCGTGGACCTCGCCTTTGCCGGCAACAACATGTTCCATAATCCCACCGGCGTATGTATCCCCGCCGTGTGCTCTCCTGTCGTGGGATGCTGACCATCCGCAGCGCGCCGTCGGCCTCGGCTATCAGCAAGAGGTCATCGCCCGCCTCAAGAACCACACCCTCGGCTACTCGGGCTCCCAAATTAACACCACCCTCGACAGCTCCGAGGAGACGTTCCCATTGAACCAGAGCCTCTACTTCGACTTCTCCCACGACACCAACATCGCCTCCGTGCTCACGGCCTTCGGCCTGACGCAGTTCGCCGGGCCGCTGCCCCGCGACAAGCGCCCCGCCGCGCACAACCTGACCGTCTCGCACCTGACGCCCTTTGCGGCGCGTCTGGACATGGAGCTCATCCGCGCGCCCAAGCCGGTCAAGGCGGACAGGTCCGGGTACGCCGAGGGCGGGGAGACGCAATACGTGCACTTTGTGCTGAACCAGCGGACGCTGCCGCTCGGGGTGAGCTTTGCCGAGTGCGACGTCGGCAGGGTGGACGGGTGGTGCGAGCTGGAGACGTTCCTCGCGGTGCAGGACAAGATGGTCACGTTGGCCGACTTTGATCACGCTTGCTTCGGGGAGGTGCCGAGCAGGCCGTTTGGGGAGGTAGTCGATGGGAGGCCCGTGTAGGGGAGGCTCATATCGTGTGATTATTTTGTGTATAGATAGATGTGGACAAAAATATGCCTGTCAGGACGGGCTGGGTAATGGCTAATGTAACTATTGGACATGTCAACGCTGGCGATGCGCTGCCCGGTTGTGTTGTCTGGTGATGTGTACTGTCTCGATCGACACGCCTCGGACACGTCACGTAGAATATCAATGCATCGCATTCAGCGTTTAACAACCAAAAACCAGCAACAAGACAATGTGTTCAAAGGGCGGTACCATCCTAGAGATGACGACAAGACATCTGACCGTGCCGAGCCCGTCCAGCATTCTTATACTCTGCGTCTCCTCGCGAGGTTTGTCTGCTGGTGTTTGCTTGGCTATTGCCCCTGTCGTGCTCCCACGTCTTGTCCCCTTCGTCCCCGTGGACATCTTACTGCCAGGCTTGGAGCTATTGCCCTCGAAAGTACAAGTAGAACACCCCCAGGAGGCCACTTGACGAGACTAGTGAAGACAACTTTCTGATTGCGGGCTTGGATGGTCTGCGTCTGGACTGGAACATGACGGTCCATGATTCGTAGCTGCGACGCGAGCGATTCAACCACGAGTCCGAGCGCAGCAGGTCGAGCACGGCTGGATGGCACAATACTCACTGTTGATGAGCTACCGAGCCTCATAACCTGGCAGCGCCCATTGACCTGTGGGACTGGGGGCAAGGGTACTCGTCTCCGGGATTCGCGCGAGTTCTTCTGGCAGCGTCACGGATTGCAGAATATTACGGTAGCTTTTGACGCTCTGATTTCGTCGCGTTCTATGGCACTGCGGACGGTACTCGACTTCTTCTCTCTGCTCCGCAACCACATCGTCGCGGTCATGCCTCGGGGCACCCAGGCGGGAAGGCTAGGGTGATGCAGCTTATGGTGCATAAATGGGGATGATACTGGCTTCCGGCGGCGTACTACGTCTCTCGAAGACGACCACTCTGCTCGTTTATGAACAGGTTGACCGGCGCGAACGAACACGCCCCCGACCCGGATACGATGCCCAAGAACGAAACACTTCCCGCGCCAACTATCCCAGGGAACGGACTTGGACGCTTTCGCTGATCTCCCCTCCAGGATGGCCGGGTCAACAGCAAGATGGACACGTCGGCGTTCTTGATACTCATCTGACGTTGTTCGGGAAGGTCCCCCAAGCAGGCTGGCCGGGCCAATCCGTTCCGTCGCAAGTTTGCTTGGATTCTAGATCCCTCGAAAGAGGAAAGATTTGTCGTGGCACGGGCTCGAGTCGTTGAAAGTTTGACCTGCATCGAGCCACGGCCAACCGACCTCTCGTCTCTGCGTAGGCGTGGAGGACACGTCCTGTCCCGGCGAGCTTTAAACATTCAAAGCATTTGTCCGGACTTCCTCAGGCTTCAATGGGATAAAGAGTACATACATCGAGCCACGGGCGTGATGCAGACTACCATGCTGGAGATGGCTCCCGTTGTCAAATACGAATCCATCCCCCAGGGCCCGCGGCAGCCAACGACGTCGCGCAGGAGACGATCGTAAAGGCAAGCCGGGCACGAGACGCATCGCTGCTACGATGTACCAGATTTTCGAGCCCACGCTGCGCTCGAGCAAGCCGTGGGTCCACGACGCATGCCCATGGATGACGCAGAGGCACGCAAGGACCTCAATGATGGGTCTTGAGAAAACGTTCGGGAAGGCATATGCGCCCCACAGGCCGTTATATGTGCCGTAGCCGACGGCCATCTTGGTCATGTCGGGGATCTTGGAGCGGACGAGCGTGATCATGGTGATGCTGGTGCTGACATTGCCGTGACGAGGGGAGCGAAGAGGCTTGGGTGTTGTCTCTGGATGAAGGAACACCGCGCCGGTTTTGGGGGCTAACATAATTCTCCTACTGCCCATCATGGTTCCATGTGACGAGCAGGCGCAACCAGGGCTGACTTGTTGCTCCTGCCTGGGTCTATGCACGCCTCCAAGTAGCTAGTAGGCGATCGGCAGTCTGTCAATTGATCCTGCCCTGGTCTTGCCCGACGAGTCTCTCCCAAGTTCAAAACAGAAAAGAAGGCGTCATGAGGGCGAGTGTTTTGGCAGGCACGAGATGGTGGCCTTGATCACTGTCTTGGGCCGGGCTGCGTGTGAATGCAGAGACCAAGGTCAACTACAGCCCGAAGCACGGCGCCTAACACTCCAAGCATAAGCGGCGAACAGAGGCCAGAAAGGGGAATGATTTTGCATTCACGGACGAAGAAGTCGGAGGGTGTGCCCCCAATCATACTCACAGCACAGTCGTGCCGGTCGATTGCTGACGTTGAAGCTCACTCGCCCCACACGGACCACCTCGCGATGCATCAGCTCAACACCATCACCACGATGATGATCCCAGAGCATGATCTCATTTCGCCAATGCGACGAGCTCAACCATCGAAAGGGAGACCTGGCATCAAATTCCAGGGTTCAGGTGGGGTCTTGGCACCCCAGACCTCATGACAGCCCCCCCCGTCTCGTCCACCACTCACCACCCAGCGCGTTACGAGACGTTTACGCGATGAAAACCCCCCCGACCTCACCGGACCCCCGACCGACCGTCCTTGGTCCCTGATGCGGCTCAACACCTTCTTTCGACCTCCGTTCGTCTGTCAACCACCATCGACTTTCTTCCGCGCAGCGTTTATCATCCTACAGCAGTCCGACCTCCATTCCGTCCTCCCACCGTGGAGCCGCCCTTCCAGACGACGCCCGCAGGCCCCGCGCCAAGTGGCCCTGCGCCCGCAAGATCGCTATCACGACCACCCAAAACCCACCACCACCTCGCCTCTCTGCGCCCGCACGTCGGCTCGTCCCTAGGAACAATACGCACGCCATGCTGCAACGCCCTGCACGATGGAGGCCAAGAATCCGGGGGAGACAGAATAAGCATCGATCTCTTGGGTGCGAGGCGAGCCGCTGCGACCTTTATTTTGCGGGGGTGCGACGTTTATCCAGACGTCAACTTCAACGTCGAACGTCGAACGTTAACAAGTCGTGAGGCTGTCCGCGGTTGCCTCGTCCCCCTCTGGGGAGGCACGGCCCGACGCCACCGCGGTTGGACCGGAATGATTTCCCTTCCATCTCGCCCTCGCCGCCCGACGTGCACCGCCCGCTCGTCTCGTCCCCTCTATCTCTGCGAACAAAGCTGCCCGCTCATCAGCCCTCGGCCGTCGCCCATTCCGATCCCCCAGGCACCCCCGTCGATCCAGACCACGGCGCGCCCATTTGGACGCCCCCCTCCAGAGCTGGAAACCTTCCCCGTGCAGCGGACCACTCACCGTCCCCCCCGTTATCTCGAAGTCATCCGGGGGAGCGCACGACTCGCGTGGCGTCTTCCCATCACACAGCCTGAATGGCGCGCCAAATCAACTGCGTCATTCCACTCCCCAAGCCAGCGTTCAGCTCGCACCCTCCGTCGCTCGAACGGGATTGCGACATGCCACAAGAGCTCAGGCCACATCCAGTGCGTCGCCAGTAGCTCACAGTCACGTCGAAAATCACGAGGAAGTCCTCAGAGTATTGATAAATGTTCAGTATTCGACTCTGCGTCGGGGTATTGATACATCGCGCGCTCCCAAGGGAATAATCTATCTTGTGGTGGGTGGGGGAGTTTTTCCCACCCAGCCCGAAATGACAAGGAAAAGCAAAAAATGTGTACCTGTGTACCAGTGTACCAGTATTATCCCAAAGTGTTCCTGTGCGGAATCAAATAAAACGCCTCAACCCCGTTGCTGCCCCTCAATTGCCCATCACCAAGAACGACCTAGGCGGCCGCCGTCTTCTCGCTCTTCGTCTCAGCCTCCGAGTCAGCCGCCGGCGCGGCCTTGACCTCGGGCTCGGGCGAGCTGGGGTTAGAGTTGCGATCAGCCATGACCTGGTGCTCCTCGATGCCGTGCTGGGGCACGAAGCGGACACCCTCGCCGGCAGGCTCGGTCTGGTGCGGGGTCCAGGCGAGGAAGTCGCGGCGCACCTCGACGTAGTCGTACGAGAACTCGCCGTGCTGGTCGTCGTCCATGCCGAGGAGCTCGGCCTCCTCGGAGGCGCGGAGCTTCAGGCCGGGGACCATGTCGATGAGCTTGGCGATGATGGCCGAGACGACAAAGGCGTAGGCGGACGAGGCGACGATGAAGGCGATCTGGATGTACATCTGCTTCCAGTTGCCGTCGATCCAGCCGCCCTGGATGCCGTTGTTGACGCCGTCGAGGCCGATGATGTACTCGGTGGCGAAGAAGGCGTTGAAGATGAGGCCGACGATGCCGCCGATGCCGTGCTCAGCGAAGACATCAAGCGAGTCGTCAATCTTGAGCATGAACTTGACCTTGGTGCCAAAGTTGCAGGCGACGCCGGCGACGACACCGAGAATGATGGAGGCCCAGGGCGGGATGAGACCGGAGCAGGGCGTGGCGGCGACGAGACCGGAGATGGTGCCGGAGCACCAGCCGACGAGGGACCACTTCTTGGCGAGGCGGTAATCGAGCAGGCACCAGGTCATGGCGGCGAACATGGCGGTCAGGCAGGAGTTCCAGGCGGCCATGACGGCGCGGAGGTTGGCGCCGAAGGAGGAGCCGCCGTTGAAGCCGAGCCAGCCGAACCAGAGGAAGATGGTGCCGAGGGTGATGAGGGAGATGTTGTGGGGGCGGAAGTTGAGCATCATCTTCTCGTTGCGGCGGCCGAGGACCCACGAGTAGGCGAGCGCGGACATACCGGAGCCGATCTCGACGGGGCCTCCGCCGGCGTAGTCGAGGACGCCCCAGTTGAAGGCCCAGCCGTTGACGTTCCAGACCCAGCAGGCGAGGGGGCAGTAGACGAGGGTGGCCCAGAAGAAGATGAAGACCATGCAGGGGATGACGCGACCGCGCTCGGCGGTGGCGCCGGCGGTCAGGGCGGCGGTGACGGCGAGGAACATCATCTGGTAGAAGGAGTAGAGGAGGGCGGGGACGAGGGGCGAGCCGGGCGAGGGCTGTCCGAGGGTGTTGCGGAGGCCGAAGTGCTTCATGTCGCCGATGAAGCCGTTGGTGGCGTCCTCGCTGAAGGCGAGGGTGTAGCCCCAGAAGTACCACTGGAAGACGACGACGGAGAAGGTCATCATGGCGACCCAGAGCTGGGAGAGGGCCGACTTGCGACGGGCGAGACCGGAGTAGAGGAAGGCGATGCCGGGAATCATCATGAGGACCATGCAGGCGGAGACGAGGATGTAGGCCTGGTCGCCGCTCTGGTACCACTGGTTGAGGTTTTCGGTGGCTGCGGGCGAGGTTCTGGGTCAGTGGTGTCCGCGGGGGCGGCAGGGGACGGAGCTGAGCATACCGGAGTCACCGCCCGTTTCGGGATTTGTGCCATTGAACTCCGTAGGAGCTCCCACCCAGCTGTACGACATGATGGGCTGCGGGTGCGAGGGCGAGTCGAGAGGGAAAAATTGGTGTCGAGGCAGAAAAAGCCGTGTGGGCGTCGGGGCGAAGAAGAGACCAGAGACGTGTCGGGTGGAGTTGGGATCACCAGAGGCGGGACGTGGTGATCGAGGTCTGGCACTGGGTGAGACGGGGATGAATTGACTCGGGGACTGAAGAGCAGGAGACCACGAAGCGGAACGAAGGGGGGATGGACGCCAGAGATATATATGAACCAGATGCGGTAGGGGGGCACATTCTGGGTTCTGTGTCCCAGTCTGGGGAATCGGGGGGGCACGGTTGATAGACAGAGGCAGAGATAGTAAGACCCATGCGACCATGCCTACGGCGGTAGGCCGTATCTCGAGGACGCATCCCGTCCCATCCCATCGATCCATTCATGACGCCGGCGCCGGTGCTGGCGTTGATCCCTGGCTGATAAGAAGCCGTGATGGGGGTGTACATTGTACGGGGGGGGCAACACGGAGGCGGAGGCAGGGGTGCGTGGGAGGGTCTTGGGAGACGAGAAGGGCATGGTGGCCCGCCAGAAGGGTCGCGGATTTTTTTTGTTGCTCGCAGGTGTATAATAGAGTTGACCGACCAGAAACGATAGATAGCAGCTCGCGGCATGTGAGTGGCGGACCAGGGGGGGTGGCCCTGGGGGGGGGGTATCGGGAGCCCAAACGCTGGGACCGGGTGTGTTAGGAGCGACCGAGGGCTGTCGAAGGTGAGGGTGAAGGAGGTCGTGCCGGCTGGGCAGGCCCCAAGGCGTGGCAGGGGTGCAGTGTCTACCTACGGAGCGGAGCCAAGGAAGCCAAGCCCCACTCGGGTATCGGTACGTACCTGTTCCCATCCCAACTGGCAGGCTCGCCTCCCACGCTCTCTCCTGCTCTTGCAGTCCTGCGAGCGGGACGAGGGGGGTGGGCAGGGGTCTTGGTTCTTGGTTCTTGCCTGCATCTCACCACACCACACACTATCTACCGCTACATCGTGAAGGACCGCGGCCGATACACCAGACCAGACCCCAACACCCCGACGCACAGTGGAGGCCATCGTCGAGTCTGACGCCGGCACATCAGCTCGCCTACCTTAATCCAGGACCTGGACTCCTGCGGCTTCACGATGCACCTCGCGACCTCCACCCTCTCTCGTCGAATTATTCCGGGGCCGCGGACGGCCAGGCTGACGGACGGCACACTCTATTATGGACATCAACAAGGGGATGCATGGGGTGGAACATCACCCCCAGAGAGCCTAAAGTGCGTGGGCCGCAAACGGTCAGCACCAGTGCCAGCGCTCCATCAACACCCCAAAAGGAGCATCAGAACACAGAAAGCATCCAGAACCAGAGGCCAGCTGGAATGGAGGGAGGGTCGCACCACGTTGATGCTGTGCTCCCCACGCAGCGATATGAAACCAGCCCATCCACAAACACCCCCCAACCCAAAAATGGTGATGCATCAGCAGCTCAGCTCAGCAGCGCCTATTCCTGGGCATCGTCAGCCGTATCCCCTATCCCCCTCCCGCACTGCGTCAACAGCCTGCCGCTTCGCTGCCAAGGTTGTCTCGAGAGACTTGCCAGCGAGGCCGCCCGATCGAACCCCTCCCGAGGGCGACGGACCGACCATGCCATGAGGCAGTGCCCCCGGACGCAAGATAAGGGAAAATGTTCAGTCAAATCACAGACATCACCAATTCATCCCGGCTCGGCTGACTCACCCAGATCCGACGCGCCTCACTGGTCGCGCGCCCGGGGGGGTCCAGAAGCTGGACGTAATACCATCACAGCATGCGAACTCCCTAGTCTGCTTTTTTCCGGTACATGACCGACCCTCGTCCACCCTGGGCCTTGGCCCTGTGGCGTCGGTCGAGCAAGCCCGGGGCAACCATGTCTTCATCAGGTCTCCGAGATGCTCATCCCATCACCGGCTCTCAGTTGTCCATTTCATCCATCCTCGCCTCGTCTCGCTTCACGTCGCCTGGCGATAACGCGAATTGCCTTGGGGGCCACCAGTGGGATGCCCGTCATGCTGGCTGGCAACATGCTGAAAGCCCCCCCCCCCGAACGGGACGACAAGACTCGAACCACCCGCCCGGTAATGCTTCTTTCGCAGCGCCCAGCCGGCGCCAGTGACCCCGGCGCTCGTGCTGATCTGGCGTTCCTGACAAGACCTTTTTACATCTCATCATCAAATCGCCACGACTCATCAATCATGAAAGGCGACTGACAGGCAGCATCACCGACCGGGCGACATCGGATCTCCGCCCATCCCAAGCAGCCCTCCTGCCTACTTCATCCGATCCGTCCTCGGGAGAACCCCTAGAGTCCATCCTCGCGTGGCCAGCGTCATCACGTCTCCGTTGTCGCTTTCGCCCACGCCAGCAGCACGAGACGGGACAGGCCAGGACAGGCGCGCATCTCATTTCGTTACGCAACCATTTGTCGTCGTCGTGACAAAGGCCTTGGCCTCGGCCGAGCCGCCAGCCAATGCGACGCCGCCGTTCTTGGCCCCGTCCGCTCCAGAAAAGCTTAGCTCTCGAGGGGGGCGCGGGTCGATCGCCAGGGACAGGGGGGTGCCTTGGCTTGCTGCTTGGCTGCCGACGCCCAATCGTGTCTCTTGCTTTGGAGCCTGACGTTGTTCACAGATGGATTTCATCTTGATGTTCAGATGTCTCTCTGTCGCCGGAGGACCTTCAATCCCAACCTTGGATACCGACGTCATCTGGTCGACTGGCTGATCGACAGCTGCGATCGAGCTCATCGCACGCTGGCGACTTGAGGCCGTCCAAGACCGCGATGAGGTACTTGGCGTGGCCGTCGAACTGCGTTCTGCTGGCCGTCCACTCTGTCTGGCCGTCAAGGCTGGATTCACCGGCCCCATTATTCAAATAACCTACCTCAAGAGCCCTGCACCCCAGCTTCGTCGTACCACCCACCCAGCACTCCGGCGACCAGCGCGTTTGATATACTGGTCAAACCCGCCTTCCGCTGCATCAAGGGGCCCCTCTAATGCCGCCATGTCATCGTGCGCCGCGCCCTTCGCCCCGTTCCCAACTCGGCGGTCCCGCGGAAGCGTTAGCCTTATCTACGCCCGGGCCAGCGGTCCCGCCACACCCACTCACACTCCCTGTGCCTATTGTTGCTCGTTTGTCAAATGTGCCTGTCACCTCCCTCTGCCCAGCGTTTGCGTCGCTTCCGGGTCCTTCCGAGAGGGGTTTGTTCTTCTGGAAGGCTTCGACGTCGGATTGCTTACATGGCTGTTAAACTGGCGGTTCGAGGGACCGGGCGGCATCGGCAAAGTCTGGTCAATCTGTCAAGGGGGCGCATAGCACAGCAAGTCCTTCGGTGCTGCGGATTTAGGTATACTCCGAACATTGATGTAATTTGCCGTCTATAGATTGGGCATCTGTTCATGAGAAAGCACCCATTTCCAGTGTTAGGCAAGTTGCTCGGCACGCATCGAGTGACGACTGCTCCGAGGAGTGAATGCTTACGTAGGGAACTGGGATCGTGGAGACGCACGTTCGCTGCATCAAGCGTGTCGTATGCCAGGCGCGTCAAGTCTGCATCGAGACACAGCAACGAGACTGCTAGTCATGATCTACTCGATTCATTTTACATGAGAGCAGCAAGTTGACCCCGACTGTTGTTTCTCGGGCCAGCCATGGATCTCGGCACCCAGGGAGTCTTGTGGCGGGATTCCCGGGATGCACGCGGATTTCGAAGCTGACCAGGAGCGACTTGCGGATTACGACGCTCATCATACCTCTGACAGTTACCTCTCGAGTGCCCGATTCACAGCATTGCTATCCCCGGGTGGAGAGGGGAGAGAGCGCCTGATGGAGACGCGGGAGTCCGAGACGGTTCATTCCACGGTCGAACCCCTGACGGGGCACAGGGCTCCCATGATACCAGGCGGTTTCCTCCACGTAGTCACAGGAATCACAAATATCGACGCCGCGCGAACGTTCCCCCGGAAGACGCGGGATGGCGCCGGCGAAGGGACCACCCGGGAACGCAGGTACCAGCCAGCCTGTCGCCCAGGGACTCCGTGCGACGACTTGGAGAACGGCCGCACGGCAGGGAGGATGTGATTATTATTAAGGGGTTGAAGCGATGGCGCGTCAGGCGCCCCGGGTACCACGGCAGGCAGGCCGCGTCTCGTCCCGAGGCGCGCGAGACGGCGATAACACGGATGACTAGCGGAACCCCCCTCACGTGCGGATGAACAGGCAGAACTCGTGGATTTTGTTGGGTATCTTCTCATCATCATCTCGTTGCGTCGTCACGCGACGGCACGGCAGAGGCCCCAAGCCAGGGAGAAGAGGAGGGGGCCTTGCTGAAAGCACTACCAGGCGCACACCTACCTCTCCCTTTACCAGATCGGCAGTGGACAATCTGGGAAGCCCCGCGGGAGACCAAGTCCTGATGCAAATAAAACAAAACAAACACAGCAGCAACATACAAACAAGAAGAAAACCAAATGATGCCCCCCATGCCAGAGCGTATCCCGACCCAAGGTGGAAGCCCGAAAGCCGCGTGTAGACCCAACGCCTCAGACAATCTCCATCCTGTCGTCGTCGTTCCGGCTCAGCTCGTACGACAGGATCGTGTGGTCCCGGTAGTGCAGCATCAGGCGGTAGCGCCGCGACCCGGGCCCCGAGGCGGTCATGCCTTGGGGCCGGCGCAGCAGCACGCCGTCGGCGCCGCCCTCCTGGACGGGCCCGATGGCGACGCCGTAGAGAGGGCGCGCGGGCCTGCGTTCGGCGTCCTCGTCCGTCTGGGTCGGCAGCACCCAGTCGACGCGGAAGCCGTGGCGGGCCGAAAAGTTGGGCGTCGGCGTTGGCGGGTGGCCCTTGCGGCCGTCGGCGAAGTTGCTGTCGCGGTCGCCGCACGTGGGCGTCAGCAGGATGACCTGGCCGACGGCCGAGCCGACGACGACGAGCGAGAGCTCGGGCACGTGCAGGAGCATGTTGAGGCGCGTCGTGTGGCGGAACACGGGGTGGTTCGGCTGCGGGCTCGTGACGCCGCGGCAGACGACGGCGCGGTGCGGTGTGGCGATCCGGCGCAGCTCAATGTCTGTCATGTAGGTGCGCAGCAGGCAGGCCCGGCTCGTCATGTCCTGGATGGCGGCCTGGTCCTGCGGCGTAGTGTTGCGGTTGACCTCCAGCCCACGACGAAGGAACGTAGCCTTGTGGTGGAACGACGACTGGAAGGCGTAGACCTTGCCCGTGTGCGGTAGGTAGAGCATGTCGAGCCAGATGTTCGGTCCGCGGTGCGGCTTCCGAGAGGGCGGTCGGTCGCCGTGGAGCAGGCCGTGGAACATGGCCTGCTTCGACTCGGCCGTGATGCCGGCAAGAACCTGGGGGTCGAGGGCCGGCATGCCCGTCAGGGGAGGACTAATCAGCTGAGCGAGCTCGGTCAGGTCCAAGGTGTTGTTGCCGAAGCCTTCGAACATGGCGTTGAGCGGGTCTTCCCAGGGGAGGACGAGCCCAAAAGTATTTGCGTTCAGGGTATCCTCCGCGTCGCCTTCATCGCTTGCAGCGGTCGCCGGGGAGTAAGGCGTGTCAGGGGGCTCCAGGGGCGCGCCACCGTCCGTGTTGTGTTCGCTGTAGGCGGCCGTTTCCGTCTGCCCCTCAGCAGCGTCGTTCTCGCTCTCGTCGTCGTCGTCGTCTTCATCTTCCTCCTCATCGTGCTCAGATGTGCTGTCCTCCTGACTCAGTGTCCCCCCGAATCCCAGCATAGCCGCCAACGGCTGGACGGGCGGGTTGACGTTGAGCAGGTCGGGAGGCAGCTCGAGAGCGCCGATGGGACTGTCGCGGACGTGGTTGAGGCTTTCCGAAATATCTATCGTGCCGGTCTGCATGAAGTTGGGCGCGCTCCGGATCTCGTACTCGACGAGTGCCGGCTTTCCCACGCCAAAGGCCTCGGCCGACGTGGTTGCGCGCATGGCGCCCGTGAGGGGGATGACCAGAACACCCCATCCACTATCGAGAAGCGCATTAGTTTCCGGAGCCCGTGGCAGCGAAGGCAGGCATAGAGGTTCGTGACTTACCCTTGCGGCGCCCTAAACATATTTGTGTTGCTCTGGTCGGTGTGCGCGATCCTGTACGGCGCGGTGCACGGCTTCCAGATGTCGAGGATCCAAGTGCCGCCGTAGATGTCTATGGCGCACAACTTCTCGGCCAGGCCGTCCCTGTCGTCCCAGAAGGAGACGTTGGGGATGTTGTGGCCGCCCTCGCCCAGCAGCAGGACGATCCGCCAGTTGCGCTTCCGGCCCGTCACCAGGGTGGCGGGGTAGTCGTGCTGGTGCCCCTTTCTGATCCCTCCCGGCTGCTTCGAGAGGCCAAAGGCGAAGACGGTCACCTCGCGGCGGTTGGAGCTGACGGCGATGAGCCGCGACTCCTGGTGGATGGCGACGCCCCAGGCCGAGGAGCCGACGTTTTCGCGGAAGAAGGGCAGCGGGATCTGGGCGGCGGCGGCGGTGGCCGGGCCCGCGCGCGCGCCAGGCGCCGCCTGCTGGATGTACTCGGCGATGGTCCTGGTGTAGTAGGCGATGACGGAGCCGTCGTCGAACGCCAGGAGGACGATCTCCTGGTGGCCGAGGAAGCCCGTCGCGACCGCGTTGGCCTGGTGAGGGAAGCGGCGGTCCATGGTGCCGCCGACAAACTCAGACATGCGGTCGGGCCTCGTCGCCAGGACGAGGTCGGCATGCTCGGGTATCGTCTGTCGCGGCACGCTCCTAGGGCGGTACACGAAGAGCCGGTTCTCGTAGGCGACAAAGTAGAGCTGCGGAGAGGCGCGTTAGCCGTTTCCGAAGGCCATGCAGGAAGAGAGACGAGAGGGGCCGCCCACGTTGTATTTCTGTGACAGGGAGGTCAGGTTGTTGCGGTAGTATTGCATCTTGGGCACCCTCCTCTCGGGAGGGACAGGTTCGCCATGGCGGCTGGGCGAGGGGCCCCCGGTGTAGAACTGGCCGGTCGGGACGCCATTCGTGAGATCGTGCTGGACGGTGCTGTTGGGGGAGTGGTGGAAGTCGCTGTCTCGTTCTCGTACGATGTCGATCACGTCTGGGCCAAACTGCCATCGCGCGGCTGTCAGCACAGTGTCGCATTCGCAGAGGCAGTCGGGACACAGAGGGGGCGCGCAGGGAAACTCACGCGAGAGACCGCGGTCTGGACCTGGCATTTGCCCACGGTCACTTCGCGGAACGGACGGTTCGCCATCGTCTCCTACCAGGACCCAAGGCGCAGTAGGCCTTGTCAAACATGAATGCTGTGCGTGGGAGCCGGCTGCTGTGCAGTGAGTGGATCAAAGGGGCGGTCGAACAGAGGCAGAGGAGAAGGGTTTTGATTGATGGGCCCGACTCGTCGCGACCTGAAAGCCCGGTGCGGTGCGAGCAGAGGTCCACAGGGTGCTTTGTGACTTTTGTGACGATGATTTCCTGGGCAGGCGCGGGCGTCGACTGGCGGCGACCGACAAGACGCTGGAGCTCGAGGGGTACTGCCCCACTTCTGTATCGATAAGCCCGCCTGCCGTGACGTGCGTGTGTGCTGACAGGGTACGTACAGAGGGTAGGTACAGAAGGTCCGTCTCGACCACATGAATGACCATGGGCCATGAACGATTGCAGAGGACACCAATTCGAATGAACCATATTGAATGTAATATTTTCAGCTGCAGGTACCCCTTGGCTCTTGCGTCCATCTCGCTGCTCCTAGGCCAAAAACGACCGCAGACTCCCCAGCTAGCCATCCAGCGCCACAGGGTGCTCAAGAGCTCAAGAGAGCATCATATCCCCATTCCATGTCTCCTATTGACCCCAAACTCCGTAACCATATCCCGCCGCAGCCTGCGTAGGGTCGAACAGCCCAGCGTCAACGTCACCCGTCGCCCTCATCATCTCCACCATGTCCTTCATGCGGTAGTCCAGCACGGGCGTGGCCCAGTCGTCCTCGACCAGGGCGTACGTCTCGGTGGCGTTGCCGCTCGGCTTCCGCGGGTTGAGGGCCCAGTAGCCAAAGTCGGCGTCGACGACCTTGAGGTACCGCGCCAGGTTCTGCCAATAGTTGGCGTCGCCCATGGCGGGGTCGCGCGGCGCGCCCATCTCGCCGACCCAGACGGGGGCGCGGTCGCCCTCGACGAGGTAGCCCCAGCTCTCGCGCATGGCGCGCACGAAGGAGGCGTAGCCGCGCTGGGCGAAGCGGCCCTCGAGGCTGCCCCAGCCGGACCAGGCGTAGACGTGCGCCGAGTAGACGACGCGGTGCGGCAGGTCGAGGGCGACGGGCCGGGCGGCGACGCCGCGCAGGTCGTTGCCCGACTCGGTGCCGCCGACGACGACGAGCCACGCCGGGTTCAGCCGCAGCAGCCGGTTGCCGGCGCGCTCGGCGGCGGCGGCCCAGGCGGCCCAGGGGGCGGTGCCCCAGAGGCCGCGCACCTCGTTGCGCAGGTCGGCGCCGATGACGAGGGGGTTGCCGACGAAGCGGCGCATGACGGCCTCCCAGTTGCGGATCCAGCCCTCCTCCGTCTGGCGCACGCGGCACAGCGGGGCGAGGTGGTCGTTGGACCAGCCGGCGTCGCAGGGGTCGGCGCCGCAGCACCAGGTGGCGTGGGTGATGTGGTTGTTCGGGACGACCGCGAGGCCGGCGTCGGTGAGGGCCGTCACCGCGGCCTCGAGGACGTCGAGGGCCCGCAGGCCGCGGCCCTGCAGGTCCGGGTTCGCGGCGAGGCGCGCCGGGTCGACGACGGGGTTGGCGACGACGAGCTCGTCGGCGTAGGGCAGGCGCACGCTGTTGAAGCCGAGAGCGCGGATCGTGGTGGCGATGTCGCGGCGGTGGCGCACGTCGAGGCCGCCGGGGACGAAGAGCTCGTCCGAGGCGCCGTACCAGTTGACCGAGAGGAGCTTGAAGCGGCGGCCCGCCGCGTCGACGATGTTGCGGCCCTTGGTGCGCAGGGGCAGCTGGTAGGTCGTGATGGCGGCGTCAGCGGGCAGCGGGGCCAGGGGCGCCTGGGCGAAGAGGCGGGAGGCCGGGTCGGGCACCCAGGGCACGTTGATGGTGGCCTCGGCGCGCCAGAGGTAGCGGACGTAGCTCCCGAGGAGGAGCAGGCATGCGACGAGGAACATCCTCCGACGCAGGAGCCTGATGGCATGCCCGACAAGGCCGGCAGCGGTGCGGGCGAATCTCTGGAGAAGCGGTGATAGCTGGGACCGGCGCCTCACCGAGCGCCCTGTCGACGCGGGCAGGCGGATCGGACCCGGGGCGTGCGATGCGTAGTCGGTTGTCGTCAGGGTGGGAAGGGTTGTGAAGTCGTCGTCGTCGTCAAAGTCGGAGCTCCTCCCTGCCCCTGGAGGTGGCTGCTCCACGTCGCCGAAGCGGGTGCCGAACCAGGCGACGTTGCTGAAGTTCCTCTCGGCAGGAAGGGCCCAGTTCCAGTTCCAGTTCCACCTCCGGCCCCTCGCTCTTTCCCTGGCGGCGCCCGTGCCTGCCGCTGCGGCCCGCCCACGTCCATCGACACTGCCAGCGGCACTGGAGCTTCCTTGGCTCCCAGCGGACGTCATGGCTCCCGCTCCCGATGTAGCGGCCCTCCCCCAGCGTCGCCTGCGGGGGATCTCCAGGGCAGGGGCCTCTCTTCACGATCGTGTGCTACACCCCACCCACCACGTCTACAGCCCGCAAGCGACCCGAGTGCTGATGTAGTATGTCCCAGCACCGGGGGAAACACGGGGAGGGCTGGGCGGGTCTCTCTTCTCCCTTGTTGGTCGGAGGTGCCGTACCCGAACCGCACACCAGGGGGGCGAATCTGCAGCGTCTCAAGACGGTATCGAACCTCCACAAGCAGAACCAGATTTCCGACCCTGCCTGATCAGCGCCGGGATCTCGAGCCAACTCGGGACAGGAGCCGACAGCAGCAGACAGCAGCGTTCACGCGCGTGATGGGCCGTTCGAGTGGTGTCTCCGAGTCGTCGCAAATGGTGAATCGTATCGTCGTACCAGCCGGGCCTTCTCCAATCACGGGGCCCAACAGAGTCGAAAGTCCAGATGCGGGAGAAGACCGCTGCTTCGGGCGCACCAGTCCCAGTCGCGTGTTCCCCCCCTTCCTCTTAAAGTAAAATGCGAGAGGTCTGATCCCTCCGACTCGCCCTCCCACACCTGCCGATCGAAACCGTCCCAGCGCACAGGCGGCCCAGTCCCGGCCTCCAGGTGCGCTCCCCTCATGCAGTCTTGTGCTGTCAGACCAAAAGTAAGCCGCCGCCCGTCCACTCCGAGCATGCCGAATGGCCCGCCTCCTTTCGCGCCCGATCCGCACGTCCCGGCCACCACCGTGGCCATGTCTGTGCCCTGCAGAGGCCACCCGCCCACCCGCGCCCTCGGGCCATTGCCGTCGAGTGCCGGGCCCTGGCCGCGCTTTTCGCAGCCCATTGCCGTCGTCGGCGTCGTCATCATCATCATCATCACCATTCATCATCACGCGGTAGGGGCCATCTCGAGGTCATCAAGCTTCTTATTCGTCGCCCGTCCCCTGTCGTCTGCCCACCCTGAAGGGCCCGGCGAAGGGGAGGGATATCTTCATCTGACATTAGAACCGCGCGTGGTCGGCTTCCCCTTGATCTGTACAGTGTTGTAATCCGAGGCCGTGGCCCGTGGTGTCCTCCTCAGCAAGTTTCCTTCCTTGCGAATAAACAAAAATGAAATGTTCCGAGACGCCAGCGCTGATCCTACATCGGATTCGTCAATCGATCGCTCTGGGCACAAACAGCCCCCTCCCCGTTTGGTCGCCTGCTGTGGCGTGGGTAGAATATAAACATGGGCGTGTGTGTTTTCGCCGCGTCGTGTAAACGATGGTGCTGGTAAGCCAATATGTAAAGGAACGGCACGTGAGTGCGCTGAGCCATCGTAGCTCGTAAATATATCGCCTGTCTGTCCGAGGCCGCTGCGATCGTCGTTCTCGTTTTTGGTTGTTTATTGCTTCTTTTTCTCTTTTTTTTTTTGGTCTCGTCTTTCAGCTTCTCAGCCGAGACATCATATCCTGTTCATCCCCAGTGGGTTCATGTCCTCGAACCCTTCGGGGCTGTGCCGCCGGTCGGGGCGCACGTGTGTTGGCCTCATCTCCCAGCCGTCGTTGGCAGGCGGGCTTCGTGGTGGCCGTGGGCTCGAGAACGAGCGCTCTGGCGCGTGGTATCGAGCAGTCTGCCCAAAGTAGTCGGGCGTTCTGCGGCCGCTCGGCGGGCTTCCATGGGTTTTGACTGGGTCAATCGGTGTTACCGCAGCGCTCGAGTCAACTGACAGCATCTCGTACGCACGAGTATCTTTCTTGACGTCCTGTCGGGCGTCTACGGAGACAAATTCCTTCTTGCTGTCTCCGCGGAAGGACCTGAACAGGTCAACCCAGCCCGTGACCATCGACCAGCGGCCCAGCAGGAACAGCAGCCAGATGCCGTTGATCTAATATGGAATGTCAGTCATTGTTGCCTTACCAGGAGGGCGCGGGGCCTGCTTACCGCGAGGAGAATGAGGACAGCCGTGATGGTAGCCTCGTTGACCACCATGGACTTGGCCTTATCCAGGCACTTATTCTTGTCACCCCCGCTCGTGGCGAGGCAGATGATCCAAGGCTCGGCGATCGACTTGTCATCACGCACGGCCTGCACCGTGACGTCCTGGAACACGAAAATGACGGAGAAGAAGATGACGTCGCAGATGATGATGAGCACAATCGTGATGCCCCTCCACTGCAGCGCAACGACGCGTCGAACTCTCCGATAGGCCTGGCGGGGCGTCATGGTGCGGGCGCTGGCCGCATACTGGGGCAGGCTCGAGCCTTCAGTCGATGCGCTGTTGTCGGCCAGCGAGGCAAGGTAGACCTTGATGCAGTAGCCAAAAGTAGCAAACTGGATAATGACGGTCAAACCGGCAAAGACGAGGATCGGGATCCAAAAGGTGGCAAGACTATTCTCGTGGTTGATGTGACACGTTGCTCCAAACCGGAACGAGACGCCGCTGAAGAGTAGTGCGACGGTGAGAGCGACGATGGGCAGGCCCCAGCCGGCGGCCTGCGACATGAGCATGAAGTTGCGACCAACGACTGCCTGCCAGCAAATTTGCAGATGAAGAGACACGGCCCTCAGAAACACCCACATGACACCGGCGAAGCCGCCGAAAAGAAGGAAAGAGCCAGAAGCCCCACACACGCCGCTCGTGTGCATGTTGTGAGGCGTGATGTCGTTGATACACTCTTGCGGCTGGGCCGCAAGAGGAACGACAAAGCCCATCTGTTGAGACTTGGTTTAGGACGACACGAACCTGAAGCAGCAAGGAAGTGGATGACTCACGTTCATCAGCATGACGGCACATACGAGACTGATGCTCAGATAATGCCGGCTCGTCTTGTCTACGGGGAGAAATGCCCATGAAACGAGCAGGAAGAGGCAGCAAAGAGCGCTGGCAACACATATCCAGTTGGCAACTGCTGTCAACGTGTCGAAGTAATCAGGATACACCCATTCTGTCATGGGACATGGCAGACAGCACGTGAGGGTTTCGGTGAGGTTTTGGCAGAGCCGGCCGTCGATATCTGGAAGACCTGGTCAGTCGAATGCGTTGTGAACAATCACTGAAACCACTTACGGCCCTCGTCAGCCGGAAATCCAGCCGGGGATATGAAGGGCTTCAGACAGCCCCCGTTATCGTCCGACATGATGATGTATGTTGATGAGAAAAAGATTTGCGGCTGGATGGGCGCGGTGTGGTGTTTAGACCTTCGGTGAAAATTCCGAGAGTATCCCGGAGGTACCAGTCGTAGTCGTTATCCAAGATCAGGCCAAACCTAGCGTGTATGCACTAGGGTAGCGATGTCGAGATGCGCAGTGATAGGGCGTAACGTTGCGCGGGTGGTCGACGTAGAGGGCCGTAAATTGGAATCGGGGAACTGTGTTAGAGATCCTCCATCAAAGACGGCTCATCAGCACCAGAGGGCGGTTCGGGTTGCGATGACAGGTGGCGGGGCGGTGCCGGTATAAGACGTCGTGTACGCTGTCTGTCGAATCGAAGTTTGACCGCGGTATCACCTCGTCGGTTGGATGCGTGTGTTGAAATCAAACTCGATACCGCATAACGGAAAATGGCTGTCAGAGATGGCAGACGGCGGGGTAGTTAATTTGATAAGGAGCGTGAGGTCTCAGATGTTCATGGATGGCGAGAATAGATTCAGGACCAGAGACCCTTTCCTCTAGGATGGGAAGAGAAGGAGGAGGGGGGGATATGTATAGGCGGCGGGCCGCGATGGACAGATGCCGGGGTCTGCTTGTGTACCTTAGTTTAGTCTGTTCCTACCTTGGGTGGATGAGAAGGAGGGTCACGGTCTGGGACTGGGGTAGCACGCCCGGGCGCCCAGAACGACGCCCAACCACACGTCGACGAAGACTCGGGACGGGTATTTCTCTCGTGCTGGAGTTCTCCATGCACTAGCATCGAGTGTTGGGACTGGCTCGACCGGGGGCCAGGGGGGTCGAGACAACGCCGCCAATGGCAAAGGTTGCCTGGTTCGGTCTGGTCTGGGGATAAAGGCCGTCATGGTACAGTTCCTGCAGCGGCCTCTCGCTGGATGTGCCTTTTTCTGAGGAGAGCGAGAGAGGAGGGGAGGGGTGCCCTGGCCCTGGGAAGCTGATGGTCCCCTCCCTCTGCCTCCCTCTGGGCGCCGCGGCGGAAGATATCCATGCCCCAGCGAGAGAGGTCGCCCCCTCGATGCGCATGAGGCCACCAGAGCCCGTCCTGCACACACGATTGGAAGTTGGCGGGGAGGGCAGGTCTGGCCGCAGCAATGCGGCAAGCGAGCGAGCGACGAAGATGCTTGGGGCTGCAGGGGCATCGACTGATGCCATGCGAGGATGTGAAGCTGGGTGGCCGCGACTTTTACCCCTGATCCCAGCCGGTGACCAGGGGAGGGGCGTGTGCAGATCACACGACGCGGTCCCACCTTTCTCAGCCCTCCTACTACCCCTTCCCTCGACGACGCGGTGCGGAAAGGTGCGGGCAGAAACCCCTGGCGGCGGACCGGACCTGCCACTGAAAGCTTCACAGTGCCTAACGAGCCTAGCTTGGTTTTGCGAGGAAGTCCTGAAGATGCGGACTCTTCCTTCCTCTCAGTACACTTTTCTTCAAGCGGTCACAACAGGAAGCAACAAACCGGATTTTGTCGGCGGGGTTTCAATCGACGTCTATCCCAGAGCGCGTTGGTGATTAGTCGCCAGCAGCTACCAGTAGGCACTCCACAGCTACCGTCTCCTTCATCACTGGCTGAGGGTAAGAAGGGGCGAGCCAGTACGAGCCCAGAATAGGGCCGGTCGTGACTGCCCGCCAGCCCGCCGCCCCGCTTCGGCGGGCGGACAGCACGCACTCAGTGGTCCCTGTCAGCTGTGGAGTGGCGAATCCCAGAGCGTACAGGGGCTTCTTCGCAGTATTGCAACTCTCCTTGGCGGTGACCCCCTCCCCTTCTCGGTGATCAGATTCATGGGTAGGTATCCACAGGGAAGAAGGCAGGTCGCGACTGTCCCGTCGAGACCACGCAGCAGAGTACGGAGGAGGAGCGGGAGACGAAAGGCGTCATATCATGATCTGGCAGGTGTAACTCAGTTAGTGCTGATTGATACCTCCTGCCAATCTGAGGTGCCAATTGAGGCCGGCATGATCCCCTTCGATTCTCGTCTCCGTGTTCATTTACCATTTCACCTTTCAACCCCTTCCACCGCATCACAATCTGGTCCTGATCTCCATCACCACCCTCACCGCACCTCGCCCACCTACCTTGCCGAGCCGATGTCTCGGCTCCGCACCAGCGAAGGCGCACCTGCAGCGCCACGAGGTTCCTATCTGGTTCAGTTCTCCTCGACTATGGGCTGCAGTGCAGTCGCCTCGCGCCCTTCATGACCTCTCTGGCACACCATTTTGAGCCCCGACACAACTGCCGTCGGCGGGATCAGACGTTACCAGCCTCGTGAGCGCATCGTCAGCGTCTTCGCTTAATGACGCCCCACCTCACAACGCGACTCCGTGTCTCACTATGGCGGTTCAACAAAGACAGCAACGCCCTTTTGGCTAGCTTCTCGGCCTGACTTCAACCGACACTTTCAATGTAGGAACGGCGACAACTCTGCTTGGCCTAATGCACCAAAACGTCTCTAGCCTTGGCTCCCCCGAGGGCAACGGGCCGTTTCAGGAGGCAAGCAAGACCATTCTTGGGATGCCTGAATACGACCGTGGAGTGCCCACTTGGCTGCGTTACGTGCTCGAAGCCCACCGCCAGAGCAAGCCACCCTCTCCACACCGCCTGCCAGCCACGTACCAGACTGCTGGTCCGAATCGAAGGGGGCCCAGGGCCACCACGCAGCGCTGAGGACGTGCGTACCACCGACACACAGACCGACGCAAGACCACCTACCAGCCAAGTACAAGGCGAGCAGTCATCGTCGCGGGCGTACCATGCCGTCACTCTCGGCCTGGTCCGAAGCCCTTTGTTCCCAAGCTGACGAGTCGTGACACGTCCCTATTCGGTGCCGGGGTAGGATGTCGTATATCGACGCGCGCCTCCACTGATTGTGATCATCAAAAGTCCGACCGACTTTTTCCCTGAGTTGATGCTGCGGATTCACCGGTGGATGGCACTGAAAAATATCCTACCTTCAGGCGTCATGGCCTTCATTCCTGCCTCATCCGCTTTTCCTCTTCAGCAAGCCGCCCGCTCGTATGCCGGGCCTACAGCTTTGATGCACCGCTTGTTGCAAGACAACAGGTAGGCAGGCCATCGAAGCTATCACAAGGCACGTCACAGCCTTCAGAGGGGAAGTGACACAGCTCGCCAACGAGGCAACTTCCACTAGGAGACGTCTATCGAGGCCTTCCGGTGGCTGCCTGAATATCGGCCGTTAATCCTGTTCTGGACCTCTCACAGTGCTGCAAATGATACAAGACTCCTGATTCGTGTGTTGGTCACACTGGGGCGCTCTGTCCCAGCCCCCAAGCACCAGTCACAACAAACTCACAGCCCGTGTCTGGTTTTCTTTAGAGAGAGGGGCGGGTGTAGGACGGTAAGCACCCGCAGCCTCTGCTCGCCGCCTATAAGTTCAGTTGGATCAACACAACCCCTGCCAATACCAGGCCTCCTTTCGATCCAGTGCTAGCCAACGACATGTCTAGATCTTGTATTCCATCTTGTCACACTTCATGAACCATGACAAAGCGTCCACCTTCATCGGCTAGCAATCGATATCACATCTCGGGCGTCGCCAGCTGACAGCAGATTGGTCAAGGTAGCCGTGTTCGAACCCGCACTTGGAGCTTTCGAGGGAAGAAGGAAGAAACAAGCAGAAGTAGTTTTGGTGCCGCCAGTCTGGGGCTGCCATAGGACCGCCAGGAGAGTGACATCGACGTCACGCACGACCCTGTCCACCTGTGGGAGGGGGTCTTGCCTGGGAGATCCGGACTTCTTCTTTTTCCCCCTCGATCATCACAGACACGGCGCCAGCAATGCATGCAGGTTTCGCCCAATCGTAGATGTCGAAGGGCTCTTTAGATTTTGGTGAAAACCCGTTCTGTGATTCATCCACGAGACAACCGCAGCGGGTAATGACGCACGTACAGCATCGGTAATCCCCAAAACTGAAGCGAGCGGCCAAACTATGAGAGACAAGATGTACTGTCTAAACGCCGATACGTCAACTCAAACTCAAGCTGCCCTGAAGGAACGACACGGTTTGGTCCTGAACTCCCGCTCTGATCATGCTCTGGCACCCTGGTGCTGACGTGCCAGCTTCCCTGCCTTCTAGAAACACCGCACCTCACCAAAGAGGCAGGTCGCGATTGACCTCGATCACGGCGAGGACTCGAGGTGGGCGGTGAGGCACCATCCTAGCTCATCGTGCTTCCTTTTTCTCTTTTCCGAGTGCCGCTGTCAGTATGAGGGCACATTGCGAAGCGCTGCACTGGACTGCCGTCACTGCGAGCGGAAAAAAGAAAAGAGGCTCACTAGTCCGTCCCGAGATCACGCTGGATCGCTGACGGCACGCCACGAGGGGTGTGCATCTTGCCTGTCGTTGGATGTGTGTGCTGCTACGCTGTTCGGGGAGCGGTGCCGCTCGTCCTCGATAGTCATCGCTGCATACGACCATGCAAGCAACGGGCGCGGCGATGCATCCCGAGTGGTCACGGGAAAACTCGATCGGGGAGGACGTTACATTGTCCGTGAATGCGACGACGACGCAGGACAGTGTTGCTTACCTGGATCAACAGTCTCTCGACCGCTTCGAGACTAAGCCGGTTCGATCGGCGAGATGCCTGTCGGCTGCCACGCATTCAGGTCCATAACCGACAGAAAGGCGCGCTCCCTGTTGACTCGTCATGGCCTCCGGGCCGCCATCTCATGCTTGTAGGCGCAACCGTGCTGTCGGGCTCTTGAGCCGGCTCACGGGCGAGATGAAGCTGCCGACTTTCAGGTGGCAGGCTATGTCCTTGGCCACGCACGGGATACACGACGATGACGAGAAGCAGGGTGATGGGTGTCCGCCACCTTGACCAGCCTCATTCTGAAACCAAGATTAGATGGCCATCTTTTCGAGATGCGCCTCACCGACGACTCTTGTCTCGACGGTTCGTCGCCCGAGTCGCTGGCGGATCCGTGCTGTTGCATTTGCACGCGTTCTAGAAGGTCTTGTCTCATTTCCACAACTGACTTTGGCCTTACAGTAGCTCAGTTGTAACGGCCCATGCTAGCTGTAACCAGATCAGGTCGGCACTTAGCCTCCGTCCGTCATTAACACGCGGTGCTTCACATGGCTCTGCCAGCGCCATTTCATTTCGCGCCGTGGTCGCATACCGCTACCACAGGTGAGGACAGACGACACGCAGCGATAGCGATCGGCATCTGTGGAGTGTATCTCCAGGTGCCAAGAAGGCGTAAACAGAGGCAGTCACTGTGCGATCGAGCTGCCGGCCGTGCAAGTCCACTACCACAGCCCTGAGTTCTAAGCCGGGAGGAGTGTGATGCCCCAGCCAGAGCTCGACTGTGCTGAGACGGTTCCGAGTGTCTACCTACCACCGGCGCGACAACGTGAACGGCTCGCAATGGCACCGGCAGGGTCTGCCACAAAGCCATGCCAAGCAGCAGGGTGTGCTCCGCGACACGAAGGATTCGCTTCTGCTCAGTTCGAGGAGAGGCTCGCTTGCAGGGTGCATCTCTGGCGGAACAAAATAGGCTTCGAGCTCCGGGTCTCCGGCGACGCGGTATGGTGGGGGAGCGATGTGGGAAGAAGGGGGCCGTTGGGCAGGAGGTGGAAAGAAAATGGCTCAGTCGAAACTTGCGACGAGGCACGAAACGAGCAGCTCCCGCTAAGGTGGCAGTCGAGGTGTGGTGTGGTTAGCGGGCGGGGACCTGACACCGACCGAGGCCCACCGGGGCGGGAGGGACGGGAAGGGCTAACGCTATTCGGGAGTCGTGCTCCGAAGTTGGAGATGCAGGGTTCGCGGCCTAGGCAGGACGAGGACGACGGGCGGATTCAGATTGCTCGGTTGGAGCATTGCCGCTCGACGCAGCCCACCACCCTCATCCCCCTTTCGCACCACCCGTCCGTTGGCGTCGACGGGCACTCTTCCAACGATCTTCCCCGGCGCCCAGCATTGTTGGCGTCTCTCACCTACCATGCGGGCGAACACGACGATTCAAGTGCACGTGAGCGGCCAGCCAGCCTTCCGAGGGAAACTCTCACCGTTTTCAAATCTGGAATCTGGGGGCCCCACGGTAGACGCTGCCCCTGGTCCCCTGCCCTCCAGAAGACACTACGATCAGCTAGCCCGCTCGCTATAGCCTCAGCGAGCTGCCTTCTCAACATGGCAAGGCGTAGGTGAGGGTGACAACCATTTGCTCGCGCCACAGTACAAGCGAACAGTCAGTCCCCAGCAGCCGGAGGCTGTGACGATGCGGAGATAAAAAAGAGTCATGGGTGGAGAGGCACGAAGGCAGCCCCATGTCCAGCATCGGTCAGCGCTCCACTTCCCCAGCCACGGGGCCCTCACTTCTACCTCTTTGGGAGGGGAGGCCGTCTATGAATTGCTGACACTCGATAGCCTGCGGCGCGTCTCCACAGCTGTCCAGGCCTGGAACGAAGAAATCACTACCTGTGGGCGCGGGCGGGCGCGGGCGCTGGCGCAAGCAGAGGCGTTAGCAAGCGTGCGCTGGTAGCCATGAGTGCCAAATGCCGCGGGACAGTCTCGTCGCGGCGCAAACGCAGGCAGTTCGGACGACAGCCGTCAACGTTTCGGTAGGTCAATGCCATGTACTCGCGCATCAACCACGAGGATACCCGAGGCAGCAGTTTCGCATCGTCCTACGCACATGACGTTGTCCCTCTAAAAGAGACCTTCTTCCACATGTGCCGGGGACGGACAGGTCCCAAGTGGACGTCAGGCGAATGGGCAGGGCGACGAGACGAGACGAGGACACCCTCTCACCTTCCCTGGCCCGCACGCAGTCAGACCGTTCCTGCCTTGGTCTCTTGGCCGCCAGCGGCCGTGCAGTCCGCCAATGCAGGCACCGGTCTTTCTGGAACGCCACAGAGAAGGGCAGGATGGGTAATGAGGGGTTGCATCCGCTGTGTGGGTGGGTGGGCCGTGCCGGAGGGGGGGGGAGACGCAGATGGTGGCAGAGGAGTTGAATGAGTTGCGTGAGACGTCCCTTGGCGCCTTACCGGCATGATGCCGGGCAGGACCAACAGCTCATTCGCTTCTTCTGTCCACCGATCAAGCTGGCCATCATGACATCGGCGGCCGTGACGGCTCTTCTTGGCTGCTACACTTGGGTCGACCGGGGGCTGGCCAAATTTGCCCGTCAGCACGCTGTCTCTTCAACTCCTTCCGAGGGTGGTGTTATGGGATCGTTCCCAGGACATATCGACGAGGAGCCACGCGCGATGCCAATCCCCGGCCCTGGTCGCTGCCCCTGCTCTTCCCTGGCCTTTGCGACATATCTTCAGCCCTTCCTTCTCCCCGGCCCCGCTGCCACGCTGACAGCAGCGGGGCGAACATCTTGTTTGCTTGTCAACGACCTTGTTGGGAGCATCGCGACGGGGGGTCAGGGCATGCCGCAGCACTGGAACCCGCCGGTCCGATTAGCTTATTTGGGCCATGTGTGGACCGCGATCCATCTCTGCTGCTTCCTGGAGAATCAGAAAACTGACGATTTCCATCCTTTTCTCCTCCGCTCCTCTGTACCTGGAACGTCGAGCGGATGAGCGCCAAGGGTGGGCTTGGTCTGGCCCTGGGGAAATAGGGCTCGGTGGGCGGTGGGCGGTGGTCGATGCACCACGACGGATCGGGATGATCATGGCTCTGGAACCCTCATCGTTGCCCCTGCGCACCTGGTAGGGCGACGAGGGCCGAGAACATGCGAGAGCGAGAGAGAGGCGCTGCCGACAATCTCTACGAGGTCTCGCCGATATGCCAGCCCGCGAGTGACCGACAACGACTGCCGCACATGCTGTGCACTGCAGAGGCATGCGAGCGACGCCGAGGGTGGCGCTGCGTGCGGGGAGATGAGATGAGATGGGCAAATGAGGTCTACATGTGTGCAGGTAAGATCACATGCGGGGAGGAGGAGGTTGGGACGTTTTCCGGGGGGGATGTTGGACTCCAGCCACGACGAGAAGGGGCGCAAACGACGCATCCCGACCGAGCGACATGTATCCCCGTGGGCCCGCAGCAGAGTGCAATATCACAGGCACCCGATACACGCTTGGGACGGCATCATATCGGGCTATTGTGAGTACAGCCGGAAAGCTAGTGCCTTCCTGCTGTCGATCTCGGAGGGGTCGGGGCCGTATGTTGCCGACACCACCTCTCGACGTGTCGGACGACAAGAAAGATCGACGGCCCATGTGTTGGCCCAGCAGACAACGCCAGCTGCTGGGTGGTGGCGATCGACCAACGGCGTAGCACATGGCGTTGGTCTGGCATCCCAGCCGCGTGAGGTCTGGTCGACGACGTGCCGCGGTAACATGTCCTGAGGGCGACACATGTCTGTTGGTCGCCTGTTGCCCTCTTCTTGGTCTCTCTCCTCGTCGACGGCTGCACTGGGCACTTGCCCAGTCCCGAGAGATGTCGCCCGACCGGAGTGAGGTTGCCTCTCGCCCGCTTGGTTCCACGTCTCCATGCCGCCTCCCAGTCCCTCCTCCGGTGTCCTCTCGGCTCTTGGCAGGGCTCGTTCGATGAGCTGGAATTTATCCCGAAGGGTCACCGCGAGCTGCTCACCCACGCGGGATACAACCCCAGGTGACATGGCGCTGAGTGACAGAGCTGACAGCGTAGCATCAAGGCGGAAGAATCCAGCGCGCGGGCCCAGGGGATCATATAGTTCAAGTGGCTATTTAGGACAACGTCCATCGAGAGTGGGACCCTGTCATCCATGACTGCTGAGAGAGCGCAAACCCCACCGCCAGTGGCTCCTCTTATGCGGTGAAAATGGGTCGACATCGCACGATGAGCGGATGCGACCTGTGGAGCGACTGGCAGGCAGCAAGCAGGTCTGAGCGGGTAATGCACAGAGAAGGCACCTCGTCCAGGAGACGTGTGAGCAGGTCCGCAGTCTGCTTCCTGACCAACCCGATTGTTGACTTTAGCCTGGGGTCTTTCTTCCTGTGTCCCCAAGACTCTGCGTTGGCTTACAGTCATACGCACCAAAGTAGCGAGACGAGAGCGTTGCTGTTTCTTGCACGAAGTTGTCCCGGTTTTCGCGTCAGCTCCCTCACCACCTCGCTCCGGGCCCACGGCCTGCTGGGCTCAGCACGGCCAAAGAGCTGCGGTAATCCAGAGGATCGGATGCACATCTAGAACCACACGACACTGAGCCACGGTATTTCGGCGAGAACACACGAGACGGCTCACTATCTCGTGCGTCTTTCTGGCTTGGCTGTCCCAGGAGTGACAGATGAAAGCCACCTAACCACTCGTCTTTCTCTTCTAGATCGTCTTAAAAATGACTCGAGGCATGTTGCAGGTGACGACACCGTCACCGTCACGCAACCACACCGCAGATAACCAGCAGTGCTGTCCCGGGGAGAGTTCTCTCAGACGACGCCCAAGCCCAAGAGAGACGTCATTATCACCAACGCGGAGACTCCTAACATCGCAGAGTGGGTACAGTTCAGAGCGGGTACAGTTTATCCAGAATGTAAATTCGTAACAGGCAGCTCCAACAGAAGAACCGACCATTCGAAGCCCACCCACCCGGGGAATGGCAGCCATCTAGATTCGCCTGCAGAGTACTTGTTCTGCGTGAACCAAGAGCCGAAGGCGACGGACGACCTCGCGGGACCTCCCCCGAAGGCGCCCGGCGGTGATTGGAGGCCTTACTCGGGCCTCAGAGATCCGAGAGAACGAGAGTTGTGTCGTGACGGCCTATCGACACTCAGGTATAGAAATGCCAGGTCTACCATATTCATGACTATCTGCCAGTCAGAGACTGCTGCTACGGATAAGCCGTTCCTCAACACAAATAAGATGCTGCTGAGGGCTTTGTGGGCAGAATCGTTTGCATAATGATAGCAGACGAGACTTCTCGACGTCAACCGCATGGCAGTTTACATCAAGGTATACTGCGAGAGGGGAAGAGAGGCCTTGTGAAAGCCTGAACCAGGTCTGACATCAACACTGCACCAGTTTGTTACTCAAGAGGACCGTCTCAGGTCTACACAAAGGCCAGAGTGCGACTCGCAGGCAACATCACGAAACAACCCAAAGTAACGAATATGTGTCTTAACCCAATTACAGACAGTGATACAGAAAGCTATTATCGCAGCTCCAGATCCCCGAAACTCCGGAACCCAACGCCCGAGACAGATAGAAAATGCAAGGAGGAGCGCGGTGCTAGCACACAGCAAGATCCTCATGTGTGTAACAGTCGACGGGAAGATGCACGCGTGCAAAGGCCAGAAACCGCCCTGACACACCCATTCTTGTCTCTTGTGCAGAAGATGAACCTCGCGCCTCTCTCGTCCGCCCGCCGTTGCCAAGGTTGTCAAAACCCAACGCCAATGCATGCAGAAACACATGGACCGGTCGTGTGTCGTGATCGTCATAATCGTGAGCTCTGAAAGAAGCTGACACGCCACAAAACGCCTCCAAAGAGCCTCGAAAATACAGTCAAACAAGCGCGACGGCAAGCCTCAGCCGGCACCGCCGCCACCTCCGCCACCTCGCTTCGGTCTTCCGCCGGGTCCCTAGATACCGTTGGAAACCTTGCGCGCCGTGGCCGAAGTGGGGGCGCCGCTGATGCTACCGACGCGACCGCTGGTCTTGCGAACGCCGTCCTTGGAACGAAGAGGCGACTCGGTGCCCCGCTTGCTGCTGCGGACCTTGGTCAGGATGCCAGACGCACTGCTAGCGCGCTCGCGGTCCATGGCCTTGACGCGGGCCGGGCTGCCCATGTTCTCGACATCATTTGTGGCATCGTTATCGATGTACTTGTGGTAGACGGTCGTCGTGGTCGAGCTGTATGACCTCATCTTCTCCGAACGTCCCGGCGACTCGGAAGGCTTGCGGTGAGCGCGCATGCGGAGGTGGATCTCCTCGTCCGACTCGCCCGCGACGGATCGCCGGTGCACGGAAAGCACCTCCGTCTCGTGCTCAACGCCGCCCTCCTCCTCGAGCGTGGCAGAGTAAGAAGGAGCGCGCGAGTACGGGTGGTGACGATCAGCGCGGCCGGTCTTGCGCGGCTGGCCTGGTGTCGGCGCGGGAAGGTAGTCCTCGTGGACGGCAACGTTATTGCGCTCATCATTGACCTCGCTGAGCGGAGTACGGTTGGAGGCGCTTCGCTGAGGAGGCGGCGTGGACGCCTGGGGGTTCCGGAGGGAAGCCTTCTGCATGGCACGGATGGGTGTGCTAGGAGTGGCGTGAGCCGCAGCCATCTCCTTCCTCAGCTTGCGCTCGACGCGCTCCTCAATCCACCACTCCCGGAAGGTGCCCTGGTGGATGTGCAGCCAGTGCTGCTGGGGCCCGACAACCATGCCTGGCCTCATGAAGCGCATGAAGGCGATGACTTCGTTCGCGGTGAAGCCGTGGCGGTAGATCAGGTAGGCGCCGATCAGGCAGCCGGTCCTTCCCAGACCGGCCTTGCAGTGGACAGCAATGCCCTTCTTCTTGACGGTTATCATCTCGTGGGCGAGTCTGATGAATTTGCGAACCGTCGGCATGGTGGGGCAGGTGCCGTCGTCAAAGATCATGTCGAGGTGCTGGATGCCCAGGGCCTCAAAGTACGAGGGGGAGTAGAGCTGGGAGTTGAGGCGGACCACGAGGCCAATGTCCCTGTCGCTGAAGTGCTTGAGGACGTTCTTGAAGGGCGTGGGCAGGGTGGGGTGGGCATCGACCTCGGCCGTCGTCCGGGGCAACTTGTCCCATTCGGGTGTGCCCTCGGGGACCTTGGCGATGGGCGTCTGCTGAGGAGAGGCGAAGGCAAGGAAGTTGGGCGAGATCCAGTTGAAGTCGCCGTGCTCCACCCTCTCGTACTTCTCGTACTCGTCGAGGTCAAAGTTGTCGAGGGCGCAGCATCCCTCCTCCTTGGCCTTCCAGACACCGTACACAACATCCTGGACGGTGATGCCGTAGTCGGCCTGGCTGTATCCGGCGTCGCGGAAGGGCATCAGAGGGGGGTCGACCTGGGCCATGGGCGCGAGGGCGAGGTGAGGGGGCCATCCCTGGATCAGGACCATGTAGCACGCGAGCATGCAAGCAGCGTTGGCACGGCCTAATTTTTCATGTCAGCAACGAGAAGACTGGGAGTAGAAGAGCTACACGGCACATACTCCTCGGGTCGGCGCGGCTCCAGAAGACAATGGGCCGGTCCTTGTTCTCCTTGGCGCCGAGGACATCGTGGAAGTGCAGGGCGAAGCGGTACAGGTGACCAATGTGGAGCGGGCCGAAGTCGTGGTGGAAGGCGTTGTACAGCAGGGTGTCGTCGACGGTGAAGTAGTAGGGCGTGGGCTTGGGCGCGGCAGACACAGGCTTGGGACCCTCGGCAGCGCGCTGCGACCTCTTCTTGGGGGACTGAAGAGGCTCGGGGTAGGGGAAGAGGGTGTCGGCGGTGGGAGGGTGGATGTAGGCGGCGAGGTAGAGGCGGTCTGTAATATACGTCAGGATCGTGAACGGGCCATGGCTGCCGGGATACGGCCACTGTTGGAAAGCAGAGGCACGGGAGATGAGGTCCATGTCGATGAGTCGCGAGCCACGGAGCACCGGATAACAATGCGACATGGCTCGGATCGGCGGCAGAGTGAAGCTTGCTGTGCAGATACGAGGTTGGGGCTGGGAGGTGTTGGAATCGTACCTGGGATGTACTCGACGACCTGTCCCAGGTTATGGGAGGCGGTCCTGGAAGAAGGCGCCATCGGGAGAGCTGGCGGTGCTTGCTTCGATGTGAAGTCGGAAGTGACGAATGGGCAGACGCGGGCTCGCTCAGCAGGTGCAATTGCTGGAGAGGAGGTGCCGTGTCGCTGGTGCAGGTGCTGAGAACAAAATTGCGGCGTCGGGCGGCAATCGAGGGAGCGCAGGCTGGTAGATATGTCGCGGGTCGTTCGTTGTTGTTGCGAGCAAGGAGGCGGATGAGGAGGTGGCAATGGCGGTGGTGAGGCAGGAATGCAGGAGGTGCACCGGCGAGTCTTGGGCGGCCAACCAAGCTAGGCGACGTCGGACGATCGATGGATGCGATGAGCACAACAACAATAACAACAAACACAGCTCGGGCTGTCGCTCAGTGTTCAGATGCTGACCTCGATGCACTGGGCGATGGGGAGGCAAAGCGAAGCAAGAGAGAGAAGGGTATATGATGCGAAGGCCGAGAAAGGGAGTGTGGGATCCTGAAAGTGTGGATGGCATGCGATGTTGGCCGTGAAGGTGTTTTTGTACGAGGCCCAGCACTTGCACTGTTATTTTGATCCGGCCTCCTGGACGGGGGCCTGGCCTTCTGTTATTGCCTGGTTGGCTGGGGCCTTGGTTGTCGTGGTAACTCGCCATGAAACCCGGAGCCCACTTGGGGGCTCTCCCCACTGCTGGATGACTGATCGCACGCACCGCCTCAGCAACCGCCACACAAACAACCGCTCACACCCAATCGACCGCCACCCCGCCTGCCGACGTCTGCACTGACATCGGGCCCCGAACCGCCCTGATCCATCCCCTCATGGCGGGGTCTTCACCTCCAAGACAACCTTTTTTTTGCGACAGCCCGCCTCCCTGCCTCCCAGCGACAGCACACCGTCACCCCCCCATTCATTCCACCGAGCCCCCCTCCCGACACCACACGTCTTGACGGCCGAAACCATGGCGACCACCACCGATCCAGCCTTTCCCTGCTCCCTGTACGTCACGTCACGTCAAGCCCCTCTCTCGTCTCCAGCGATCCCTCTCCCTCGACGCCGTCACCACTGACAACCCAACCCCTCCCCCTCCAGCACCCTCACCATCCCCTTCCCCACCGACCGCCTCGCCGCCGTCGCCCACAAGGCCCTCGCCGTCGACAAGGAGCTCTCCCCCCTCGTCTCTCGCGCCTTCGCCATCAGGTCCCAGCCCGCCACGCCCGCCGACGCCGCCGCCTCCCTCCTCGAGGTCCGCTACAAGGCCACCACCAACCGCATGCTCCGCGTCGCCGTCAACTCCTTCATGGACAGCCTCAAGCTCGTCATTGAGGTCATGGAGCAGCTCGACGAGGACGTCCTCGAGCAGAACAGCCGCGACCATACGTCCTGACGGCCCTGGCATGACGCAAGACCAGGCGTGCGCCGGCAAGATTCCATTTCACGATACACATAGACGTTACCTTCCTCTTATTTTGATACCCAGACGACTCTGAATGATTAGAGCCTTATTATAACAAAATCATCATCAGATGCTTCTCCCGCGTCGCTCAGGACAGACCAGGACGCCAACGCCCCCGTTGGAGTGTGTACGCCATGAACGGCCATATATATCAGATACAGTGCTGCCGCCTCTCCCGTAACATTCCCTTGGTATCTCGCCCGCCCTGCTTCCCAGACCTGCACCTACCCGTGTATGCAGCCCGTCCGAAACGCCCGCGAATGTTGCCTCCAAGAACGCACACCCCCATCTTGATGTTCCCACCGCCTCCCTACCCGCCTTACGCGTCGTTTTTGAGCTGCAGCTTGCGTTCCGCCTCCTCCGCTCGCGCGTTCGCCTCTGCCACCTCTTGCTTCAGCTGCTTGATATAGTCAATGGCCATCTCCACCGTGCTCGCCTTGCTGTTCGGCGTCGCGCCGCCTTTGCCGTCCTTCTTGTCTGCGCTCTCGGCCTCGCTCTTGTTCAGTTCCAGGAGCGCCGACTGGGGCAGCATTGTCGCGATTTCCTGCAGAGCCGTATTGATGCGGTTCCTTCTGCCTTGCTCGGCAATCTTGTGTGACGTTCGCTTCGACGTGAGATTGGTCGAGAGTGAAGTCGGGTACGACACGCCCGGTACGACGGTTCCCTCGAGAATGTTCTGGTAGTTGGACTTGGACGTCAGGAGTAGAGACGCTGTGTCTTCGGCCGACATGCCGCCCGGCGTTCCCGGCAGGAGAGGCTTGATGGAGGGAGATATCCTCGGCAACAGTGCCGGTGACACCTGGCTGGAGCTGATGCTAGCCCTCTTCTTGCTTCCTCGAGGCGCAAGCTGAGGAGTCCTCCTCGGAGCCGGGCCAGACGAGCCAGGGATAATGCGTGGGCTCTGGTTTGCTGACACGGTCCCCGACGGCTTGTGGAAGATGGGCGATGGCAAGGGCTGGAAGGAGGACGTCTTTGCTGAGCTGACTTCCAGCGGAGACTGAACAGGGGTCTGGCTTGTGTCCAACGGGGCCAGCTTGCTCTTGGGGAAGTTCGCCGACTCGGGGAGCTTAAAGTCCTCGATATGCTCAGGCGCGCCCATGGTCTGGGCATTGGACGAGACCGCACCGCCATTGGCACTCGATGATGGCAGCTTCATGAGGGACGCAGGCGTTGCGGGCGAAGGCTTTCCTTGGACATGCCCCGGCACTGCCGAGGCGGCATGCTGTG
Source organism: Verticillium isaacii (assembly GCA_002851775.1). Classification (NCBI taxonomy): domain Eukaryota; kingdom Fungi; phylum Ascomycota; class Sordariomycetes; order Glomerellales; family Plectosphaerellaceae; genus Verticillium; species Verticillium isaacii. Next base: position 1,044,770 of record NMXN01000007.1, on the reverse strand, counting down.
GGTTTTGAGGACCATTCATCGGTGACTTTGAGAGCCTAGCTTGAGGAGGCGGAGGCGGAGGCATGTCGGACAGGTTTTCGGGTGACACGGAAGCGTTCTCGCTCTCTTCGCTGCTCATGGGAACTGGGAGAGAGGTAGGGGGGAGCATGTGGTCAGAGCACTCCTCATTTGACTCTTGCATCTCTGCAAGAACTTGCGATACCATTTTGGGAGTCGGCGTCGTCTTCTTCTTCATCGGCTTTGAGATAGGGGACTGGCGCACACTGCCCTTGCCCTTGGCCCGAGAGGCATTGTTCTTTCGGGCCTTCTTCGATAGGTCGACCGCTGGTTGAGGTGCGGCTGCGATGGGGGTTTCCACGTCCATTTCACCGGGTGAGTTGTGGTTTGAATTGTGGGTCGAAGTGTGGTTCGAGAAAGAGTTCCGGTGGTCATATGGCGAGTTGGACTCACTCTGGGCGTGAAGCGCCGGTGAGGTCAGCGGGCTGAAGTAGGAGCCCGGCATGGTGAAGGTGGGATCGATCTGGAACTGAGGATCCAGAGGTGTCACGGCTGGAGACACCAGCGGGGTGAAGGCCATCTGAGGGGGAGTCAGTCACGCGACAGCCTGAAAAAGCCGAGAGTGGACTCACATCTTGCTGTTCCTTCATGCGCTGATACCTGTTGTCAAAAACATTCTGTTGCGGCTGCTCCTGGGCGTAATAGTGGTTGCTGTTGGGCGGCATCTCAAGACTCTGAGGAGTCGGGGGGACAGGGTTGTGGCTGACGTAGTAGGACGTCTGCTGATGTGCTTGTTGCTCGTGCATCTGGCGCTGCTGCTGCATTCTCTGTTGTTGCATTCTCTGCTGTTGCAAGAATTGAATCTGCGCATCGATCTCAGCCATGGCATCGTTGGGTGCCGGGGCGGGCTGGATCATCTGGGCGGCGGGGATGGAGGGGTGAGAAGCGGCGGTGCTCATGGCGGCGAATTGGTTCTGGACGGAGCGGACAGAGGCATCGGTCCTCGCCATGGCCATGGGGCTGTCGGTGCCCCCCATTTGCGTATCCAGCTGACCGCGGCCGCTCTGTGGCATCATGGAGGAGCCAGTGCCGGTCTGAAAATCGTGGAAGTCGAACTGAAGAGGTTCACCGAGGTTGCCCATGCCGCCCATGTCGAGGAACTGCTGGAAGTCGTCATCGTGGGACGAAGGCAGCGTCTGGTCCTGGGCGTTCCATCCTGGACCACTCATCATGGCCATCCTAGTTGGCCCTGTCTCGTGGGCCGAGACGTGTGCGCGTGGTCGTGTGGTCGCAACGAGCGCGCGCGATTGCGGGAGCTGACGGCCTCTGCTCTGCCCGAAGGGAGGGCTCTGGGCCGATTTTCGGTTTCGGTCGCTGAGTAGGTCGCTCAAAAGCGATGTAACGGATCCGGGTCGGGGTCTGGTGTGTTCTGCTATCGATTGCACCGAGGTTGCTGTTTCTGCATGTCCACCGACGTCTCCTGTGATCGAGCGGGCGTGTTGCGAGACAGGTGGCCGAGAAATGGTTGACGGGACGAAAAAAAGTCAGAATGGCGGGATGGTACCAGCAGCGACGCCAGGCGGGGTTGCGACTGCGGCGGACTTGCGGTCGGCGGTGATGAGTCGTGAGACGGGTGGGTGGTGGGACGGCAGAGTCAGATAGGTAGGACCTTGCTGCAAAGGGCCAAGCCAAACTAAAGAGCCATAGCAACGCAACAAGCTTAGGTGAGGGTGGTGCGGGTTCAAGGTGTTGTTGTAGGTGATTCGGTACGAGTGAGAAGAGGGGAGACGAAACGAGACGAGTCGACACTGGCGTTGCACCGGTTCGTCGTGATGCGGACGGGCAGGAACCACCTGGGGCTGCGGACAGAGGGCGCTGGGGCAGGTGCTACTGACCTTAACAAGTGCCTGGCAGTGAGGTGAACGGCGCAGGACCGGACTGGAAGAGGAGTAGTCGCATCGTAGTGGGGGTCGACGCGGGTGGCTCTCAAAGCACTGACGGGCTGTGAGTGGTTAGATGGGCATGCGGCGCTGCATCTCTAGCGGGACACTCGACCCCACCAGCCCACCAGTCCACCAGCAGATTGAGCCTGGACTGTGCACGGCTAGCGCTCTCCTCCTGCCCAAGACTCAGGGTTGTTGCAGGGCCCCGGCTGATGACGGGTTCGACGCCGGCCAGGCACCTCCGTCACTACCGGCACCTGTACCTGTACCCGTACCTGCCACTGTATCTCGTCAACGATGGCACAGCAGCACCGACCCTGACACAGCTGGCCAGAAACATCCGGGGCTTCCCAGCTTCCATTCTGGGAGAGGCACCACCGAGGGGACGCGTAAGAGACTGCGGTTCTGGCCCTTTCTCCGTCAGATATGCATTTACTTCCCTCGGCCCACGACTGACTCCCCTGCCACTCCGTCAGGCTCTGAGAGAGGCTCGTCTCCCGGCCAGCCAACTTCAGGCGTTGGTGCAACTCGCGCGTGAGCGGGGCGTGTGTCCCGCAGTCGCAGCCGCAGGCTCATCACCAGCGCCCGATGGATATCGACTCGAGCATGGGACAAGGAGTTAGAAAGAGCGCCAATAGCCGATAGTCTCGACTCGGGTCGTCAACCTCGTCTTCGGCTGCTCATATTGCAGCGATTCTTGTGGGCCCTTTTGGCCGCACCGGGGAAGCAGCTCCTCCACACACGGCCCCTCCATGCCGACCTCACCTGAGAATCCTTGATGGGTCGGAGGCCGAGCAAGCACGAGACAAGGCAGCAAACGAAAGGGGAAATGCCTCTTGAACGCGCCGATGGCTCGTAATGTGTGGGCCACGCCGCGCTTGCTTGTGTTGAGACGTGCGGTAAGCATAGAGCGAGACCATCCTAACGGTTTTCATCTTAGCCCGGACGTCAGTCATCCCATTCCATCCCGCTCGTCAACTCTGGACCAGGTCCCTGGCAGAACTGTATCTTGGAGAGGGGGTCCTTCACATGCCATCCGCGAAGCGATGAGCGGACCAGCTGACCAGCAACAGAAACCTGGCGCCTCTCCTCTTATGTAGAGGCAACTCAAACACCAACGCGCGGTACCGCACGCTGTACTCAGCCAGCCTTCCGAGAATTGTTCCGCCTTCTCCCCCAAGAATTAGGTAAAGGTGTTTCGCGACGGGCGTTAGAGCTCCCTGCCTGTGTCGTGGGGGGTCTGGACGCGGGGGGGAGGGGCGCCTCGCGCATGTTGGCTGCATGCAGGCCTGCGTTCCGTGTCCCGGTTCACAACGAGAAGCTTGCCGAACGAGCTGGTTTCTGAATCCTGCCAGGCCATTTTATCCGGTGGATCAACTTCACCGACTTGTGGATTTCATGCCCTCCGCAGGACGTCTAGCGAGTGTTTTCGGAAATATTGCTGGAGAATCGCCGCGGAGCTACCATTGCGAGCCGACGCGGCTGGGACAGATGGTGCCGTCCGGGCTAGCCCTGCCCAGATCGATGCGCGAGCGCCCTACGACCTCCTGACCAGCACTCGGGCGATGTACAGTACTTCAGGTTTCGTGAACGAACCACCCATATCGATCATGCATTTGCGCAGATGCAGCTGTGCCGCAGTGTCAGCGTCCGCCAAGATCGCCCTCGCCGACGCAGAGCTCCCAAAGCCACATATGTGCCTCGTTCTGGTGGTTGCTTTCTGGTTTGCGTCCTCCGACTACCGATGATAGGGGTATCTGCCAAGAAGCCATCCTTCAGCTCCTTTTTGGATGCGCCTCAGTGCAACTTGAGCATCAAATATCGGGCTTTCAGAACTCTTCTTTTGCCACAGCCTCGATTCCTTCCTTCCTCACTTTGTCGATCAAACAGTAAGTTCTGGCATGCTCCCTTCCTCACATACGGTTCATTCGCCACTAGCAAGCAGTGTATTTAGATCACGAATGTGGTGCAGCGAGGGAGCCTGAACCTCGGCTTGACGGAGATCACAGACAGGGGCAAGCGAGCAAACTCTTTCCGTCTTGACCTGAATGCTGTCGAGATGGCTACCCGCATACACTCCACTGAGGGGCAGCTGTCGTGTGCGTGGTAGCGCTGTGCATACCCGATGTTCCTTTTCTCTCGGGTCTGGACCGGGAAGAGCCTTCTCGAAGACCACGCCGTTCTTCGCCTGCAGGGGCCGATGTGCGAACGCGTCGGTTGGTACGGCTCGCTCGAGCCTACAGGCATTGGCTCGAGCCGGGCTGCTGCGGCTATCGAGCGTGGCTCGACGCCGATGGACATGGATACCCGATCATCCAGCCGATTCGGTACAGCACGCAGGCATTGCAAACCACCGAGCTGTGGTATCGGTCGATGGCGCGATTGGAGACACAGGGACGCACCGCGGGGAGAGAACGTTTCCTCCTCTGCGTCTCTGCTGCACAGCACCCCACGACTTGCTGTGGAGCTGGCGACCCGAGATGGTGGCCATGAGCCACGAGCTAACGTGGCAGGCGTGGTAGGGCAAGGCGGGATCAGCTGGATGTATCAGCTGCCGGATGGTAGGCTGGAGACGACGTCAAAGTGCTGGCGATGTCATGCAGGCCGCCGATCTCTTGCTTACGGTGTTAGCACGCTTGAAGCGAAGCACGATTTGAGGTTCTCACGATGGGGCCGAAGGCGACGCTTTTCAAGGCAAGATCGTCTTGGATGCATGCACATCACATTGGGAAGCAGTGAAGGGATTGCTCTTCCTTCCTTCCACCCTCACACACCGTGTACGCCTGATCGTCTCGTCACCAGACCCCCTCGACCAGGTCTCACAGCTCCCACCATACTGCCCGCGCCACGTCGGTCACCCCGGCACATCGAATCCCAGATCATCACCATCCATCACCAGCACTCGGAATAGACATCGAGCGGCCAGCCATGACACCCGACCGCTAAAGGTTCAACCCTATGCCGGCGGCGCCGTCGCCCGATGATAGTGTCCTTCCACCGGCTCCCCCCCTGGACCCCGTCATGACACCACGAACCCCAAATCCTTCCAGGGAATAAGAAAAAAAGCCAAAGGACCCAAATAACCACGCAGCGCCATGCCCGTCAGCCCATCCGACACCTCCCCTACCCTCGGGAACGATCAACCCTGCATCGCAGCGCGTCGTGGTGTGTTGCTGTGGTGGTGTCGTTGTGGGGGCGCCGCTCGTCCCTCTGCCACCCCTTGGGCGCCTCTCCGTCCAACCAAGAGCCCACGTGCGCGCCTCCCGGCCTCCCAGCCGTGCAGGACCCAGCGTGCCGGATCCCGGGCCATTATCTGGCGAGTTCCTTCCAATTACAAAAAAAATAAAATCACTCGTTCCTGGTTCTCGAGCAAGCCCACCCGACGGCCGTCCTATGACGCCGATGACGGAGTGCGCGCAGAAGCGCTTGCTCGCTCTGCCCAGTCTTCCTTGGCGGATTGACGTTGGACTCGAAAGGGGGGGAAATCTGGGGAACGTAGGTCGTCGTGAGGCTGACTTTGATGACTAAGGACCCTAGAGCTCTGCTGGCCCCCACAGTCCCGCTCCGCCCAACTCAACCCTCCCCGGGCGGCCGCGGAATTCGGAAGTCGGGTGGAAATGCCCCGGGGTGGGTTCCGCATCGACATCCCCGAGGCGTGGTCGTCTTCGTGAAATGTCATCTTTCTGTCAGCACATGTACGTTGTCAGGCCGGCTGCCCAACATGTAATCTGCTGGGTTAGGACGGAATCTAGAACCGCCACCAAATATGACATACAAACAATGAATTGCCGCGGACTGTTATCATCTACCTGATCACAAGGACCTGGACTAAACCTGGCGGTTTGCTGGCTGCCATCTGTGTCGAGCTGGGATGAGTATCCTGAAGTCTCCCCAAAACACTATCAATGGGATCAGCAGACGTCTTCATCTAGCGGTGTCGACCACATCATCATAATCGACTTCATAGATCAGGACTACGTTTAACTCAGAAAGCCGTGAATTGAGCACAGGTAGCTACTTCACACATCTTCCACCGTTCGACTTCATCTTGTCCTTCCTCACTCAACAGCCGCCTTCGGCTGTTCCGCCACATGCCAGGCACCACGCACTGGCATCAACTCTCGACAGTCATCCACTTCATCCTCCCCCGGGTCTCTCAGAGAGTAATTACATTTAAACGAGCAACCAGAAGAAAAAGAAAATCGCACTTTGGTAATAGGCGGGCGGATAGCAGGGGTTGGTATCACGGGAAGGACCGACAGGAAACGAACGACCGGCCCTGACGGTCTCGGGGTTCTAACTGACTGAGATGGAAAAGAGTGACAAAATTTGTACAGACAGAACGGGTGCGGTATTCCGCGAAAAGGAGAGAAATTGGGAGATGGAGAGATATGTTCAAGAGACGAAAGAAGGAAAGTCGAGCTGCTGATTATGCTGGCTTGACAATGCGCTGTCGTGAGACAGAAACACGCTTGCTGGCTGTGCGTTGTGGGATTCGAGTAGCGAAAGTGGTAGTCGAGTGACTGATGTGATGCCGAGAGAGGCGAGAAAGCGAGAGTGGTGGGGAACTTTTCAGTAGTTCACCTCTATGCCGTCTATGGTCGATGTGTGCGCGCAGCGAGGACGGCAATCCCCTACCGTCCTCGCTGCCCCCGTTGCTAAACGATGCTCCGGAACGATGTAAACAAATACCTGGGTATAAGATGGCAAAGGCGAGAAAGAGACAGAGATGATCATCATGCAGGGGATTCGTGAATGCGCCGCGAGTCTCTCGTGGGTGTTGATGGCCCTGAGAGACCGGGTGCAACGAGATGCAGGAATATCCCTCCTTGTTCGTACATTTCGTTGAGAGTGGTTTGTTTAGACCCGAGACTCATTGGCGTTATAACCGCCGTTGTTCTTGTGGAAGTCGCCGAGGTTGAGCCAGCTCATGTCTGTTGAGGTCGTAGCCATGGCGAGCTGGGGCTGCGTGCTGAGACCATCGGGGATGGGAGGAGGAGGAGGCGGCTGCCGTGTGCTTGGCGCCAGGGATGTAGGGTGGTAGAAGCTCTCGCTGTAGGCGCTGCTGGGAGCCCGCTCGCTGCCCCAAGGCTTCTTGTCAGAAAGAGGGTCCCAAGTCTCACGCACGCTTTCGGGGACACCGCTAGAGTATCCAGATGAGGCGGCTGAGATGGGTCGCTCAATCTTCCCAGACATCTCAGGGTCCAGACGGAACTTGTTCGGATAGTTTGAGACGGTGGGGCTGCCAGACATGACGCGGTTCATCTGCGGGCGTCCCTCAAAGTTCAGGGGCGGCACCGTGGCCGAGTCTTGGGTGATACGGTTCCTGTTGGAGTAGTGCGAGCTTTGGTCCGAATCGGTCGTCATACGCTTCTGTCCACCGAACCCGAGAATATTCAGAGCGCTACCGCCAGACCAGTACCTGTTCCAGCCGGAGCTTCGTCGCAAGCCATCGGGATCTGAGGCCATTCCGGGAGGAGGGCCCGGCCTGGGTTGGCCACCTGTGTTCGCGGCGAAAGAAACGCCCTTCTCGTCTCCAGTCAGAGAGCGGCCCTCGTTCTGCAGTGCCGGGTGGTCGTTCATTTGCGGCATGGGCTTGCTGATAGAAGACTTGAAGCCCTTACCGAACATGCTGCTGGCGGTGCTCTGCTGCTTCTCGTGGCCGTTCTTGTGTCCATTCATCTGACCCATGAGAATCGCCATGGATGAGAAAGAGCTCTGCGAGTTCGAAGGCTGGTGGCCGCGGAAGTGACCGCGCGAAGGAGGACTGACGGGGGAGTGAAGGTCATCATCTCCTCCAACGGCAATCTCCTTGGCGAACTCTGAAGGCTGTCCCTTCTCGCGCACGCGAGCACTGCTGGCCGCGCGGGCCAGGTGTCCGGCCTCGACATTCTGGCGCCTGATCCTCTTTCGTCGGATGCAGAAGAGGGCAAGACCCAAGAGGACCATGGCGGCAGTGATGGTACCGAGGACAATACCGAGGATGGCGTTGGCGTCGAGACCGCTGTCTCCCGCAGCAGCAGCAGCGACACCTCCAGACTCGGTGGCGGTGGCGGAGGCGGAAGCAGACACCAAGTTTGCGGTCGAAGCGACGGTCGAGGAGGCTGAGGAGGCCGAAGTCGTAGTGGTGAAGGACGAAGCCTCAGTGGAAGAAGCCTCCGAGGAAGAGGAAGCGGCCGAGGACGTGCTTGTGGACTCAGCTGAGCTGGCAGATGTACTCGATTCATCCTCAGAAAGCACCTCTTGATCCGTAGAAAACGCACGGGACGCGTCCTCCCAAGTGTTCTCGCGAACATTAAACATGCTCAGCGACGCATCGGGGTTTCCTCCAGCAAACACGACCATTCCATCCGAGTTCTGTGCCACGGCGAAATTGACACGAGTGATGAGCGGTGCCAAAGTGTCATTGTATGACGGCCAGTCCTCGAGAGTGAGGTCTCGTCGTGCGATACCGGAGTCGCGCTCGACCTTGGCCGAAGAGTGCTCATCGCGTGACGTGACGGCGGAAGAGATGGTGACGGCCTCGCCACCAGCACCTTGCAGAACCATGCGCTCAACCTTGTTGGGGATCTCGCTCAGATCGAAAGTCATCAAGTTCTTGGAGCCGTCATCGCCGTTGACCAGGATCGCCTTGACCACCGACACGTCCTTGGGAATTGGCTCGGCGAGAGTGACGCCAGCATCGATCCAGGAGGTCTCCGGGCTGAAGAGCATGACCCTCGTGTTCGCCCCACTGCCTCCAACCATGACGATCTGGTTGTCGGACCAGGGCAAAAGGATCGGGTTCTGGGCAGGCGTCGCTCCAGAAGGGTAGGCCTGAACGTCATACGGTGCCGAAGCCCTGATGGTGAAGGTCTGGTCCGAGTTTTGCTGAACGCCATCGGTGTTGCCGGCGTAGGTGACGATTTGGTCGGTAGCGGGTAGGTAGGAGGCGCCGTGCCACTTGCGGTTTACGGCCACGGGTTCCTGGGCGTTGATGACCTCCCATGTGCCTGTTGAGTAAGTAAACTTCTGCAGGCCGGTGTATCCTGCGTCAGACGACTGGCCTCCGACAACCCACAACGCGGCCGGAGTGCCCACACATTGCGCGCCATCGACGGGCTTGCCGGATTCCAGCGTCTCCCATTCGGCACCCTGCTTCAAAGGCAATGCCTGGAACGCGCCAGCAGAGAAGGTGTATAGTGTGTTGCCCCAAATGGTGGAGCAGATGTGGTCCAGAGGGACCTCGGGTTCAGGAAGCGACATGTTGTCGGTTCGTTTGTCGAGGTCTTGGTTAGAATAGTAGACCTCGATGAGAGAGTGCAACTGGGCGATGAGGAAGACGACCTCACTGATATCCCAATGGTCCTAGTATTGCATGGCGGGGGTGGTGCAGGGACTGGATCGGTTGAAACTCTGGCGGGCCTCAGTGAGAAAGCGGCCGTCGGACGTCGAGGCTTGTCGTCCGAAGGATGAAAAGGAGGTGTAGCTTCGCATAAATGAGCAACAGTTGACAGGTAAAACGCCCACGACAGGTAGGGCAGAACAGACGACCGACGTACCTGTACTACTGGGTGGGGGACAAAGACCACCAGCACTGATGTTGAGACCGTCAAGGCTCAGTTGGCCGGGGAAAATCAAACAGATCGAGGGCAGGCGAGACACCACACTGCAGGTGGTGTTGGAAAGAAGGGCGTGGTCTCGGGTGATGATCGACGGAACAAAGTTTCTTGTGTTTACCAAAAGCCCCGAGGGAGGGAAGGGAGACTGGCTCGGGTTGTGGTGTGTACCGCTTTCGTCGTCTCCTGAATCCTGAGGGGATAGGCGTCGCAGGTTTGGGGGGATGAACGATGCAGTCGGACGACTGTATGTACGGACGGTACGGGAGCAGCGGCCAGGCGGCGTTTGGTTCGTTTACTCCAGGCGTTGCTGTCAAGACGACGTGGTTCCGTACGCGGTTCGGATGACGGAAAAGTTGTGTCTTGTCGTCGGGTTTGGCGGTAGAATCGAATGATAGTCGGCGCGTGAGAGGACGCGGGGATGGAAAGATCAAGAGCAAGTGAACAATGAATGACTTGGGTCGACGAGATCAATCAACGTGCCAGACGATGAACAGCAGCGGTAGCAATCGCAATCACAATCGCGGTGTGACGATGTACCTCGAGTCGAGAGAAGAGACGGGGAGACTGGTGGACATGAAAAGAGAGGCGGGACAGAGGAGCAGAGTTGGGTACGAAGCGAGACGAGGCCAGGCGAGGCAAGGGGCAGAGCGACGCAGCACTGGCGGACCCCCCCGTGCAGGCCAGGTGAGACAGCGACAAGAGTTGACAGGCCGTGGGTCGTTGCTCCTGCCTCCTCCTGAGGACCTCCACAGCCATCTTCCATCTGCGAGGTTCAGGGTAGGCACAGACGAGGAAACACGAACAAGAGGCAGGGGCAGGGGACCAGGAGGCTTGGGCGCAGCGGCGGGTGTGGGCGAATGAAAGGGCGTAGAAGGGTTCGACTGTGGACACCTGAGGGTCCAAACCGGTGAAGCGTGCTTGGTGCGGCAGGCTCACCCCAGAAGGGCCCCTTGGAAGCCAAGACTGTGGAAAAAGGGGTGGGACCACATGGGACCAATGGGCGTTGCAATGCATTTCCGTGCCTGGCATTGGCGCAAAAGGACGGAGCTAGGCAGGACTGGGCAAGGCCGGGGTACAACAATAGCAGCAGTGCCTCGTCGAGAAACGAGAAGGCGTTCCTCTGATGGCTGTTGTGTCTTCAGTTCGTTCGTGTCCGTCCTGGCCAAGTCAGGTCTTCCGACGACTACGGGGCCGACACTGCATCTAGCCGTGCATGCCGCAGGACGAACGGCTTGGCTTTTTTCCTCCTCTCTCGTCACACCGACATGCATCTCATCGTCGAGTCGTCGTCCGTGGCTAGTTGTACTACTTCCTGATTGACACCAGGCGCGCAATTCTACACGCACCGTTTGGATCACCATCCTCTCTGGCGTTGGGCACCACAACAGGGCGTCCGTGCCAGAGCTCTGTCGTCATTGCAATCAAACGAGCCACACACAAATCTCCTTCCGACAATGCCCCGTCCGGCCACCCGTCACCCGTGAGAGCGAGTACCGTGCCTATCGAGGCGGAAGCGCGAAGGACGTGGGAGAATAGCAGAGAAGGTGAAGGTGATTGGCTCCAAGGCGGGGCCCCGTTCCTCCACTGAGCGCCCTCTTAATGAAACACACCATCATCCACCTGCCGCCATGGCCCCTGAGCTAACTGGACTAGGCCAAACACCCTGGAAGACCCCTGCCACTGCTCGTCTTTGGCACTGCGTCTGGCTGCTCTGGTCGACGGCTTCCGCCAGGCAGCGAGGTCGATTCTCGAAGGAGAACCACAATGCCAAAACCTTCCTGGCTCGCCAACGATGATCTCCATTTGCTCCCTATCCGCTCGTCGTGTCGTTTGGAAGCCACTGTACATGACATCATCGTCAAGCATCGTCTTTTTCAATTTCAAACACCATCGCTGGCATCGTGATCCCACCACCATCCACCCCATCTGTCACCTCAGCCCAGGTGCCATGCCGGTCGACCTCCCAAGAATGGCCCAAGCGACCAGCCAGGCCAGCACGCGCCTCCCATAGTTTCTCGTCCCACGCTCATTCCACATCGCGCGACGACCGCGCCCCTCCCATCCCATCTTCAAGCCTCACTCCAAGCTCCGTGTCTGCCCAGCGACCCGCGACGCCGCGAGAATCTCCTCGAAGAGTTCAAGAGAAGAGGGCAAAGTCCCTCATGCGTCGAACCAAGCCCGAGTCCCCCTGATCACAACATCCTCATCCAAGCCTCAGCCACCTCGCCTATGCTCCCCTGCGTCCGACTAACCCTGCCCTGCTTGGTCGTTCCGGGAAACCGCTCCGACAACAGCGGACGGACAACAGAACGAGAGAGGAGGGTGGGCGCACAACAGCCGTGGCGCGACCGTCGCCCCCGCCCCTCCGACTCCGAGAGCCAGGGCCCGTTCAGTCAGTGCACACTTGTCAAAGCTGCCAAAGCTGCCACGCCATGCCATCACGCCTGCCACGTTATCGACGTTGGGACCCCTCCAGGCCCCCCCCCCCCGTCCGTGGAGCAATAATTGACAGCGAACAGATTTGGTGGTGGCTGGCAAACCTGGCAACGACATGGGCCAGGGAGAGAGAAAGAAAGAAAGAAAGAAAAAAATGGCTTCCCGACCAGACTGGAGCCCATCTGTTCGTTCCCCTTTGCTTTTCTGCAGTGACAGCTGTCGCGTGCCGCCCGAGATCCATACTGGTAGTGGCAGGCCCCGTGGCATGGTCGGCATGGGGCTTGCATCGATCTAGATCTTACTTGCTCGACTCGGACGAGCCGGTCTTTGCTGCCTGGGACGCGTATTCGTGATACGTGACAGCCTCTGAGTCGTCTTGTCGTCCAGTCTGGGGCCTCGATGTTCGGGGTATCCTTTCATTGGAGAGTTGCGTCAAGCTGGGATCGGCTGGGCAGCCGCATGAACTGCTCCCCACGGCGAGTCGATCCCGCCCCCGCCCTCTTTGACGCATCTACGATGCCCCCGAGTGATCCGATGTGATTGAACCATTCACTTGATGCTCACTCGTCACGCTGAGACGGGCAAGCGTTCCCGATAATCCAAGCTTTTGAAAGCGCTTACAATGGGAACCTCGTGACGCTGTGTTCGACTGTTGTCCGTTGGGAGGCAGCAGCACGTGGTCCAGCCAAGCCACAAGCTCAGCCCGAAAGCAGCCATCAAGTCGATCGCGCGCCTCTAAATGCTTACTTGCATCGCCGCTGCTTCCCTCCCCCCCACTCCCGTCCCGTCACTGGTGGCTTCCCCGCCGCCCAACCAGAAAACCCGCGCGGCTCAACCAAGACTCCATCTCTGGAAGACGAATTCGCGCCGCCTATTGGTCGCTTGCGAGATCTCGCAACCTCGTCACGCGGCCGCAAGTACCGGCCAGGCATGCAGCACACGACCGGCACGTCCCGAGGGAAGGAACACTGAAGAATCGCAGTCCGTCATCGTGTAGCCGCCGGTCGCCCCTCGGCGACAACCCGGCGTCAACGAAGTGATATCACGCTAACCGCTTCATTATAGGTAATGGGCACATGTACGTCACGTTCAGAACTTATACTGGGTGTGCAAGATTTGTAATGCCGCTTTCTTTGTTCGGGATTGATATACACTCGACCAGCCGCAGTAAGCCACTGACTCCATACTCTGGCCACACCCTTCCGTGTCCATTTGACGTCCTTTATATAATGATACCGGCTGGGACCTCCGCCGCCGTCCGCCGTTGTAGCGATCAAGCCATGTCCTTCCGGCTGCCTGCCTCTCTCCAAGCACAACTTCCAAAGTGCTTGCTTTCAGTTGTGCGGTCAATCTCGTTCTTCTCGTAATTCGATTGTAACCCCAATGCTGGCACTGTTCAGCGCCGGGCTCATTCTCATAGTCAGCTCAGCCAACGCGGCTGGCAAACTAGGCCACAGGCATTGAGGCCATGGCGAGGGGGATGACGCGTGGGGCGTTCTATACCGCAGCGAAAGCCTCCGCGGGGAGTTGAGACTAGAGAAATCATGTTAGCACTCGTTACAACTGTGATGGTGCCGTCGGTGCTGCTTACCTTCTTCTCGTTGAACACGGCCAGCGCGCGGTCAAAGTCCCAAGCAGTATCATTCAGACACATCTCCGAGTAGACAGGTGTCATTGACGTCTGCTTGCAGAGCTCTACGATCTTGGCTTGGCGTAGTTCCTGCTCCTGAGGGGTCACTTGAGGCGGGGCGGCAGCAGCAGGGGCGACAAAGACGTTTGGCAGGGCGTTCCAGGCTCGCAGAGAGAGCATGTCGCTAACAACGCGAATCGGATTGTTGCCAGGACGGCCGGGGCCGAGGATGAAGCTGCGCGAGAAGCTGCGGAGACCAGGTTGGCCAGAAGCCTTGTCCATCTCCTCGAACTGTCCATGGACTGAGAGGACCATACCATCGAGAGAGACGGCGGTCTGACCGGTGGGGTCCGCCAGGCCGGGAAGCAGGTGACAGTCCATGATGTATTTGGACGTGTCCGCTTTGATATCGGGGTGTTTCGTTGTCGGAAGCTCATTCCATGTCTTGAGGATGGACTCACGACCGGTGAGAAGTCGCGACTCTCGTGCTGAAGTGGTTGTGATCCTGGTCAGGTTCCTCGATTTGGGAATGTATACTGACCAGGACATCGGCTGCGGGGCGTCCTTGTCTCTTACGGAGTTGGTATCCACGGCAAGAGAGAATTGACTGTCATCGTCATAGTACTTTGCCAGGAGACCAAGGCGATCCGTGTCGAATCCGACAAAGAACTCCAACAAGAAGTTCTCGCCAATGCCGTTGGCATCACGGAAATCGGGTCCATGTTGCGGAATGGGCCTGGGTCGTGTAAACTTTTGCAGCTCTGCGATGTGTTCCGGGGTGAGCTGCTGCCCGTTGATGTTGCTCAGCTTTGGGAAAAACTTCAACAAAGCTGCCTGGATCTTGACATCAGCGATGTCGATGGGGTTGTCGGCGATGTAGAGGGTGTCCAGCTTTCGTAGTCTGCCTTTCCAGGGCATCAGACCCGAGAGATTTGCGATTTTATTCCCGCTAAGGTCGAGATTGAGTAGGTCAGGAAATGTCTCTGCGATGTCTTCGACCTGGGCGACACCGTCAATGCCGTTGTTGGCCAGGCTGATGCTGTGGATGTTGTCGATCTTTTCCTTCGGCGTCTTGAACAGGTCATCGCAGATTTTCATCATGACCTTGACGAGCTTTTCAGCCCGTTCTTTGGACTCCAACATGCCCATCTCAACAAGCTGCTGGTCCTGGTTCAGTCCATCGAGCTTCAAGAGTTTATTCTCGATCAAATAGCGCTGAGACATGATGTTGGTAAGCTTGGACTTGAGGTCCTGCGCTGCTGCCGAAGCTTCGTTGGCTTTCGCGAGTGAGCCGCCGGAATCGGTAATTTCGAGCTTGGCGCCGGCGAACATGAAGCCGTTGACTTTGATGAATTCTTCTGCGTTCTCCTTGGTTGCGGCGATCTGGACGATGTCATTTACGACTTTGTGCTACCGATCATTAGCAGGTTACTTCACCATGTGGTAGCGTGGGCCACCAGGAAGTTCGGGCATAAGCAGCCGGTATGGATGGGGGGGCTGTTGTCTCTCGTGTCGCGTCGGACATGGCGTTTTGACGAGGTCTGGACCATTCGGCATCCCTATGTGCTTCCCTTCAGTGTTTCGATATCTCAACATACCTTCAAGACCACTACGTTTTTGGTCCTCTGTCCTGCGGTCTGCGCCTTGCGTTCCACAAACGAGATCAGATCCCTTACACCGCCATCTCTGTTTCTGACGGCCTTGCTCTCCTTCAAGCCCTTGACATCCAACCAGACAAGTGGTCCGGACTGTGATTTTTTCTTGGTGATCAAGTCGGCTCCTTCGCCGTCTAGATGACGCGCGATGGCCTGGTGGTTCCGTGACGAGCCCTTTGCAGGCGGAGCATTTGATCGGGCACCCCGTTGAGGGCGCGGCGCGCTGGGCTCGTTACGCGCAGGCTTCTTAGACCGGCGAGCAGCGGCAGCGTCCATGTCGAGATCGCCATCCTGATCGACCTTTACGGGCCGTCCGCGCTTTTGAATACCGCCGCGAGACGGGCCCTTGGGCGCAGAGACCGGAGCCCTGTTTGACCGAGGGGGCGCCATTGCGAGTGTGGTGATGTGGAAGTGGGAGGCGCAAAGGCGTTTCGGTCAAGAGGCGTGTTTCGGTAGGTGCAGAATGTTTTTTTGTGTACTTCGGATCGGGGAGACGGAGGAAACAGGTGTCTCGGCGTGGAGATCGAGTGTGCGAGCGAGAACCTCTTGTTGAGTTGGTCCTCGCGAGAATGGAGGTGGTTGTTTTGGCCTGAAAGGTCCTTGACGTGGGAGTCGCGAGACAAAGCCCGATGCAACCAGAACGGGGTCAGGTCGCAATCGTGTCGCAGTGTCGTACGACGGGCAGGTTGTCGCAAAGTCGTTCCAGAGCTGACAGTTTTTCCACTGAGAGACTCGGAATGTCGGTGGTTTGCAGGATGGGGCAGAGAATGAGATGTATGATGCTGTTCTCGTGTCAAAGCTTGGAGTGCTGCTTGCTGCTTGAAGAAATCCTGGGCGGGCGTGACGTTTGACTTTCTTTGCAGGCACCGGGCAGGCAGAGCGTGGGGCACGCGACCAGCCTATCAGGGTATTAGATTCAGGTGACAATGGAGGGAGGGGCTGCCTGCCTGCCTGCCTAGCCCTGTTGGGCTCGCTGAGTCATCTAGATTCGATGGGCAGGGAATAGAACACCCAACGCATTTCAATCATGTGACTCGGAGGCTGTTTCGCGTCGGGTGCAACGTCGGTTCGCGACGCGTTTAGCCACTACCAGTAGGTGCAGGATGCCACGACCACTCGATCCTCAACGCACCTTATTCTTATAGATGGGACCGTGAGATTTCTTACAAGCTTTGCAGTCGGGACTCCCGGATTCGCGAGCTTGCCGTTTGAGGCTCACCACACAACCTCATACATCGCGCCTCATCCCCCCACTTCAGAGATGGATTTCGATGAATACGATGACGACATCGCTGATGAGGATCTGGCGGAGGCTTTCAGCCAGAACGATCATGTGATGGTCTCGAGCGCATCTCGAACCGTGTCCAGTACTACTAGCTCGTCGAGGTCATTGTCTACCACGCATCCCACGAAAATCAATGTAAATTCAACACAACCCGCCATCTGCTGTCCAGTCATCCCTGACATCATCCAGACATCTCGTCCACCAGTTTATCAGCAGCAGATGAAGGCGAGCGAAGTGAACGAACTTCTCGCAGATGCATTTTCGTCTTCCCCTGAACCGGCGCCTGCTGCAGCGCCAGCCAGAGCACCTCAACAAGGCTTCGTGCGGACGTCATCGAATGGTTTTCGCCAGACGAATCTCTTTGGGCAAACTGTCGTCGATGAGGATGATCCTAGACCAATACAAGCCGGCTTTGGGAGAGTATATCGCGCTGACAAACCTGCCGAGCCACCTACTCATCATGCTCTCGACACGGAGGCTCTTCAGACCTGGGTGTACCCAAAAAACCTCGGCGCGGTACGAGATTACCAGTACAGTATTGTGAAAAACGGCCTTTTCAACAATACCCTGGTAGCTTTGCCCACCGGCCTCGGCAAGACCTTCATCGCTGCGACTGTTATGCTCAACTTCTACCGCTGGACCAAATCCGCCAAGATCGTCTTCGTTGCGCCCACGAAGCCGCTCGTCGCTCAACAGGTCGACGCATGTTTCAATATTGTTGGCATTTCTCGATCAGAGACCACCATGCTTACGGGCGACGTCGCCCCGGCCTTGCGTGTCGAAGAATGGCAGTCCAAGCGGGTCTTCTTCATGACACCACAAACATTGCTCAACGATATTTCTCGCGGATACGCTGATCCCAAGTCCATTGTGCTATTGGTGGTTGACGAGGCCCACCGTTCGACGGGCGAGTACGCATACGCAAAGGTGGTCAAGCAGATGCGCCGCTTCAATCCCTATTTCAGAGTATTAGCCTTGACAGCTACTCCAGGCTCGAAGGTGGAAACTGTCCAGGAGGTCATAGACAACCTGGGCATATCTCATACCGAAATTCGGACCGAAGACTCCATTGACATTCGACAATACGTTCACCAGCGGAACATCGATCAGCGGGTTATCGACCCATCGGATGAGATGTGCGAGATCAAAGACCTTTTCTCGAAGGCGCTGAAGCCGATGATGGACAAGTTGACCAAGCAAAACATATATTACGGCCGAGACCCCATGGCCATCACCACGTTCGGGCTTATGAAGCAGGAACAGGACTGGATGAAGAGTGCCGGGAGGCATGTACCGCAAGCGCTGCAGCACATGATGAGAGCCATCTTTGCGATTCTAAAGTCGCTGGCACACTCAATCAAGCTGCTCAACTTTCACGGCATCAAGCCTTTTTTTGACAATCTGAAAGATTTCCGGAGCGACGTGGAGGAAAAAGGCCAAAAGGGATCCAAGTACAAGCAGCAACTCGTCGCGGACCCCAGCTTTCAGGACATGATGCACAAGGTCGAAGGCTGGCTTCGCATACCGAACTTCGTCGGCCACCCCAAACTCGCCGAGCTGGCTGAGACGATGTTGAACCACTTCATGGACGCCAAGGAAGGTTCAGCGACGCGCGCCATCGTCTTCAGCGAATACCGAGACAGCGCGGAGGAGATTGTGCGAGCCCTGAGCATCCATAAACCGCTCATAAAGCCCACTGTCTTCGTCGGCCAGGCCGAATCGAAAAGATCAGCGGGCATGAAGCAGGCCCAGCAGATTGAGACGGTCGAGAAGTTCAGGACAGGCGAATACAACGTGCTCGTGGCCACCTCGATCGGCGAGGAGGGTCTGGACATTGGCCAGGTCGACTTGATTGTGTGCTACGATGCATCCTCGTCCCCTATCCGAATGCTTCAACGGATGGGTCGGACGGGCCGAAAGCGAGAGGGCAACGTTGTCCTCCTTCTCATGCGAGGCAAGGAGGAAGAGAGCTTCAGCAGGGCGAGAGAGAACTACGAAGCGATGCAGTCACTGATCTGCGAGGGCAGTAAGTTTAACTTCCGTCACGATCTGTCGACGCGCATCGTTCCGAGGGATATTCGACCCGAGGTTGATATGCTGCAAATTGAGATACCGGTCGAAAACACGCAAAACCCGTCGCTCCCGGAGCCGGGACGCCGTAGGGCGGGAGCTACGAAGAAGAAGATGCCCCCCAAGAAATTCCACATGCCGGATGGCGTGGAGACGGGCTTTGTGACGGCATCACGCATCGGGCAGATGGACGGCTTCGTCAAGAAGGTCCCGAAGAAGGCCGCACCAGCTGAGCCTTCTGAGCTCGAGCAGCTGGCACAGATTCCTCCGCTCGAAGCCGTTCTGCTCAACAGTCGACAGATGGCGGAGCTGGACCGAAATTACCGGTCTCTTCCCTTCAATAGGAGCAAGGTCGAGGAGATACAGCTTGTGGACGTAAACGCCCATCCAGCTCTCAACCGACGCCTCAGGCCCACCGGCAGAGTACAGCATGGCGTGCGGACGAAGAGGTACGTCAAGCTGATGCAGACGTGGGCCACCAAGTACAAAGATCCGGCGGAGAGGTGGCACAGGCCTCACGGAGATGAGGACACAAGCAGGTGGGAGGACATTCCGTTTCCGCCCTTCGCGCCTGATACCGACGAAGAGAGGCCTGGGAAAGGTACCAAGAAGAGACAGTCTGCCCCCTTCGCAGTGGACGAACAAGAGTCTGCGGGGCAACCTCGACCAAAGAAGCGAAAGTCGAACGGAACAACAAAGAGGAAACCAGCCACCATCATGCCGGACGCCGAGGAGGGGGATTCGGATGAGACAGTACGAGAGCCGCCTAAACGCGGCCGACCCAAGAAAGGCGCAGCGCCGAAGCCACGCGGAAGGAAGCCTCAGCGGCGAGGACCCCAAAAGAAGGGCGGCATCAACAGCGATGAGCTGGGCGATGACTGCGACCGCGACAGCGACATGGATGATACGGATGGGTCTGACGACGGTGCAGACTTGCTGGACTTTGTGGTCGGAGACGACCAGCCCATCTCGAGCATCAGGGACATGTCGGATGATCTGCCGTCCAGCGTCACGTCGACGCCGGTGCCGATGAGGGCAAAGCCAAAGCCGTTCTTCGAGCCCATGTCCTTCCCAGCCACGCAGGACTCGTTTGACGACTTGCCTGACCTGAGCGTGGTTGCCACGAAGCCCGCGATGGCCAGAAAGGCGGCGAAAAGGGGCAGGCCTGCGGTCGTGGATGACTCGGATGCTTCAGAAGGCGGCGGCGGCTCCAGAAGTCAGACCAGCGAGGGCGAGGACGAGGACGACGTTCGACCCCAGGGACGTGGGGGCCGGCACAACCGCCGACGGGCGGTCATTGAAGAGAGCGACGAGGAAGATGACTACTAGGTTCAGGTCGGCGTTATGTCTGGCAACCAGACTTGGGAGGACCATGGCTTGCCACGGAAGGCAATGGCCGCTGGTCTCAAATAGATACCCTTGCTACGGCGTACGGTCATACCACAGGCGTGAGAATTTAGAACTCGAGCAGATCGCTCGACACATACATACGGATCACGGGGACGACGTTCGCATACATTCTGACAAAGTATTGTTACATTCATGTTACTAGCATTCACGTCACCTAAACCAGCCATCGCACTCGGTCCAGCCAAAACAGCACCCAGCCCGTCAACCTCAGTCGGATAAGAACTATAGCAGGTCAGCGCCGGCCACGAAGCAGCAGCAGCAAGCAAAAACGTGTTGAAAAAGCCACATCAGAAACCCTTTTATAAGCACAACTGACCCCACCGCCCCCACCGCCCATCACGCCCCCCAGCGCCGGGGAGAAGCCTACCGCGAGGACAGTTGGCATACGACGGTGCCAAATCCCCGCGAGCCTCCGATCCCGACGCCGGCGAGACGCGACAGTGTCAGCGGGAGCTAAGCCGAGGGACCGTTTGCACTCCCGCCCCCGGCTTCTCCCCCGAGGGGGGGTCCGACGGGGGGGAGGGAGGAGAGCGGCCCGGGGCGTCTCAGACGGCTCTTCCTATGATTTGAGGGGGTTGATGGAATCTCATCATGTAGGCCTTTGGGGGAGGAGACGAAATCGAGAGAAGGCGGCTTACCTGCTGGATGACGCGGCGGGACGGCAGCCGGCCTGCTCGCTCGCTCGAAGCGGCGAGGGCTGGCTGCGTTGATGGTCTGGCGTCCCGTTGGAGGGTGAGGTGAAGGAAGGAAAGAGAGGAAATTGCTGCGGCTCAGGTTTTTCTGCCTGGAATCAATTGTGGAGGCTGGCGTGGCCGGCTGTTGACAGACCGGTGACAGGTGACAGGTGACAGCCAGGTCTCCTCCCACCGGTGGACGCGGTTCCCACCCAAGTATACGAGTGAGAGTCGCGTCCACCACGTCTTCACTCCGGAGATGTGCACTTCGAGACGGACAGGGTGTTCTATCTAATGGGTTGATGTATTGGGCTACCTAATGTTTTTGGGGTTTTCGAGTTTCTGTTTTCCTCCATGCCACCCTAAATCCATCGGATCAGCCACACTTTCTGTTGTACCCAAGTGTTCCTCGCAAGGCATCGCCGACTTTCCCTCCATCGTCAATACCAATTGCCCATCCCGCCAAGCTAAGACTGAGCGATCGTACTTCCTTCCACTCTTGTGAGACACGCGTGGCACGTCTTGCTCTTCGCTGTCGTGGCGATCTGCACACGTCCGCACCAGGTTTCCTTGCCCTCCAGTGCGACGCAAGCGATGACGCTTAGGCGCTTCGTCACGAGCAACGAGCACGGAACATCATAGGGCTGCGGAATTGTTGGGCCAAATGAGAGGATCTGCATTCGTTGTGGCTTCTCGCCATTACCAGATCGCAAAAGCCGCTTTGTGACGTAACATCGTCAAATCCCTCCAGACTAACATCAGACTATCCAGACAGAGGAAATTCTCAGTTCTGTTGCCTGATTGCCTGGCGCTCTGACCTTCCATCTCCCTTCTCTCGCCATCTTGCCACGTCGGGCTATCTCCTCGAGCCCTGTTTTTGCAGAACAAACTGGAGCTGAGACATCATGAAAGAAAGAGGTCAAACGGAGAAGAGTGTAAATATACAGCAGGCCAAGGAAAAACACAAAACACCCCGGTGTGACTCCAGTGTCAAAACAATTCCTCATCGTCGCATCATAAGCCAAGTCGAAAGACATTGTGTCGGCAATCTCTTGGGAAAACGTAAAATCATGTCCGCTCCACCCACCAGTACAGCCCCGCGAGCTGTCTACTGTTGGTGTTGAGGCTGCTGGGAGTAGGCGTGGTACTCCATGTTGGACCATTCCATACCGTTCCCAAAGAAGTCTTGCGAGGTGCCCTGAGACAGGCCGAGGCCGCTGCTGGGCATCTCGCCAAACAGGGTCTGGTACTGTGCGTCCTTGTCCATACCATTCGCTGGGTACAGGGTGAAGTCGTCCCCGCAGCCACCAAAGTCATCGAAGCCTTCGTCGACTTCGGCCAATGAATTGGGTGTGAAGAGCATGGCATTTCCCTGTCCTATCGGTGAAATGTGCGGAGCCAGCTGCTCAGGCATCATCTGAGGCTGGCAGGTAGTCATGGAAGCGTAGGGGCCGATGTCGGCAATCATCTTGTCAGACCAGGTGGGAGTCGGGATCTGGACGTGAGCGCCGTAGATGTCCTCGTTGTTGATGGTGAAGTCAGGACCCTCCTGGTACGTAGTGTACTGGTAGGACGTGTCCGTGGAGGGTGTGTTGTAGTCGGTGGGCGACATGTCGATGCTGTTGATGTCGAGTTCAATCTCGTCCAGCGTCATGGACGGCTGACCCATCGTCCCGAGGCAGGACCGGTCGAATTCCTCGTTGGTGGCGTAGCTGGGGAAGACATCATCTGGGCTGAACGCCGAGAACATGGCCGAGTGGTCCTCGGGCGGTGTGGCAATGCTGTGGCTGCTCGAAGGCGTCGGCAGGTCGCGCAGCTGAGGGGTCGGCTGGGCAGAGCTTCCGGCGACGCTCGGGGCCTTCTTGCCACCGTTGGTCTTGGTGCGGACGTACTGCCATCCGTGGGCCTTCTCCATGTGCTGCTTGCAGTTGGACTCGCGCTTGGACTTGTAGGGACAAGGCTTGAAGAGGCACTCGTGCATGGGCGGGGCCGAGGAGTGCTTGTCGTTGTGGTGACGGTCCATCTCCTTTTCGGTGGGCCAGCCGTACTCGTGGTACTTGCAGTTCTTCACGGGGCACTTCCAAGGGCGAGAGTGAGTCTTCTCGTGCTTGGTGAGGTCGCAAGGGCGCTTGAACTCTTTGTTGCAGCCGGGTTCGCGGCACTTCTTGGGGGCCAGCTCCTCAGGGCTGGCGTTCTTCTTCCTGCGGGCCATGGATCGCATGATCTCCTCATCATCCTCCAGCTGCTGGCTGAGGGATCGCTTCAGTCTGGGGAAGTCTTTGGAGTCATCATCCATGTCGACGGGAAGACCAGTGGCCATGGAGATGGCCTGGCCGTCCTTGCGGACGCGGACGAGCTCGGCGGGACGGCCGTTCTCGGCCATGCCGCCGTAGAGCTTCACCTCGTCGGTGGGGTCGACGTCCATGTCGCGTCCTTCCACTCCGGCCTCCTTGGCGGTGGCGAGCTGTCCGGCGTATTGGCGAATCTGTTCGACGAGATCGATAAAGTATCCGTTAGTGTATGGTCGGTCGGCCGGGCGAGTTTGTTCGCGGTCGCTGAGATATTCGACGGTGGCTTGAATGCATCGAATGGACGTAAGGCAAAAGTCGAGGTACAAGGCGGCGGTCTTGGCCCTCTCCTTTATCAACGTCCTATAAGTATCTCCCCAAACGCTGCGTTGATGGACGGGTTGACTTACCGGAGCCATGAAGATCAGTGTCTTCTCCAAATCGCGCAGGCAGATGATCTCCTTGTCGCGAATGCGTCTGGGGATGTCCAGGACGAGGGGCTCGAACTCCTTGAGCTCGGGTTTGGCTCGCAGGGGGCGGAGGACGTGCTCGTGAACACGGCTGACGGCCTTGGAGCTCAAGCCGGCGACCTTGGTCATGGTGGCGGAGGGGGCAGCGGCCGACCTGGTGATGGCGGAGGCCTTGCTGGCCTTTGACGTGGTGCTGGCGGCCTGCTTCTCGGATGTGGAAGCGAGGGAGGTGCCGAGACCGCTGTCTGATGCGTGTTGCTCAGAGGAGCGGCGGTGTCTCGGGCGCAGGACGCGGCGGTCCACGCTGGTCTTTGTATCTTTTGCCATGGGGGGGTCGACAGGAGGGGGCCCGAGGAAGCCGTTTGTGCGAGGCAGGCACTCGTCGCGCGAGGGCTTGGGTGCGGGCCTGGGGGTATCATTCAGGTTGAGCGAGGTCTCGATACCGTTGACGATCATCTCCATGCGGCGGACGTGGGCGCCGACAACGTCTTCGAGGTTGGTCTGAGATCGACCAAGGGCTGGGGGGATGAAGGCATCGATGGATGAAGAGTCGAGAGAGGTAGGCGAGTGGAAGGTGGCACCCTTGCGGAGGGTCATGTTGGTCTTAAGGCTGAGGCCGTTGCTGGCGGCGTCGCCCATGCGGGTCACAGGGGACCTGCGGCGAGGGTTCTGGCAGGACATGGCGACGACGTCGAGGTGGATACCGGCGGCGGGCGATGTCCAGCTCTGCAACAAAAACGGCCAGGATTAGTCGGGGGACTAGAAAACGCGGCCAGCAAGTGAGGCGAAGGGAGGTGCCGGGAAGTGAGTCACTGCCTCAGGAATCTGGGGAACCAACACCGGAAAGGTGCGTGTGGTAGTCCTAGACTTGGCGGGAGGGGAGTGTATTGGTGGATGATGAAAGGGGGACGGGAGACTTCGGCGCGGCGGGCGAAGACGTGGGGAGGGGGGGAGTGGGAGAGAGAGAGAGAGAGAGAGAGAGAATGGAAAAGAAGGGCGGAACGTCACTCACGTCGAATCGCAAGCCTGATCGAGAGCGACAAGGTCGTGTGCGTCGTTTTGCGGGCGGCGAAGCAGTCGACAACAAGGGCGTGATTGATCGTGATGGAAGGCCGGCGAAGGAAGACGACGAGAGAGAAGACTGGAGGATATATGTCGAGGCCTCAAATGGTGTGCCTAGAGCAGGATGGGGGGATCGTCCTGGAGCAAGGGAGCGAGACCTAGCAGCACGGAGAAAATGGCGCTCAGCTTGCGTTGCGTTGCGTTGCGTTTCGCAGTGTTGCGTTTCTGGCTGGCGTAATACGCGCTGGAGGAAAAGGGAGATGTGGATGGAAGTTGGCAGAACAGAGGAGGAGGATGCGATGCGATGGTCGAGTCCAATGGGGGGGGTACGACGGTGTCCTCCTTTCTCACTCTCTCTCCTGTTGATGCTGATGGAGGAGGAGAAGAAGAAGAAGAAGCGAGTTGTCCTGAGGGGGTTGCGATGAGGTGGAGGGAGAAGCGAGATGCTGGGACGGATTGCGCAAAACAGAGAATCCGGGTCGAGGTCGAGGTCGTGGGTGGGCGTTGGGGCGGGACGGCGGAGGACGCAGTCGAGGTTGAGGTCGTTGCTTAGAAAAGCATCCGGGCGTGGCATACTGAGGACTCCGGAATTGATGGGGGGGAGAGGCTGCTGCCTAAACCCGTCTCCACCCCGTCCAATCAGGTCCGGTCCAAGTGGGCCAGGGAGGCGGAGCGTGTTCAGAGGATCGGACCCTCGCCCACTAGGGTTCCAGAGGTAATCTCTGTTAGGGGTCCGGCGGGTCTGTCAGCCCATTGAACGGAGCTACAAGGAGTTCTGTTAGAGCTCTTAGTATTGTGTCCCGCAGATGTGTAAACAGCGGACTTGTCGAAATCATCTGACGGCTCCGCCCCCACCACCTGAGTGCAAACAAATGGGACTTGCCATGCGCCTCGTTACTCGAACCACTGAGCGACTGTTCCTGGCAATACTGCTTGGCCGTCCTGACCGACGGCGCTTTTTGGCAACATCGAACATCCCCCCCCCACCTCGTCAAGACATCCCTTCACAGCTCGTTTCGACCGAAGCGAGGACGCATGCTTTGATGCCCTCCCCCCCCCCCGAAGAATACCGGCACAGCGACGAAGACAAGGGCGACTCGTCGTGTTTCAAATCGACCACCCACCTCTGCATTAAGCATGACTTCCCGCTGCTCCCGTCGCCAATGGACAGGACAGATACAAGACAGCAAGGAGGAACGGTCCCGACGGGCGCCTCTCGACAGCGGCGGCATTGAGCCTATCACCAGCGCCCGCTTCCACCGGCCCACGGCCCAACTCACAAGACCGCTCGACCCCTGCGCGCTGTGACGGTGACCGTCGATCAGCCCTGCCAACGAGCCATCCAGCGGTCCAGCCATTGTGGCTCTGCACTGTACTCAGCACACAGCAGCGCCAGGGGTGGAAGGGGGGCGTCACCTACGCAGGTCGGTTCCGAGGACCATCCCATCACACACCGTCCATCCGTACAGCTGGCCTGTTCCATCTTGTGGCCATTTTGGCATTTGGCATTTGGCATTTGGCATTTGGCATTTGGCATTTGGCATTTGGCATTTGGCATTGGGAACTTGGCACTTGGCATCTGTCATTCGCCCTTTGGCATTTGGCTGGAAGTCCTGCGGTCCTGGCCCGCAGTCCTGCATGGTGGTGTGCCATTCCAGATTCCCACCGTCCGAAACTTACAACCCACCGGCGTCTGGCAACACGAGGCCAACCCCCCCCCCCGGCCGGAGACCTGGTTGAAGACTAGCGAAACGGATTGGTCTATGAAGCTTCTGTCCTGCGCATCAGAGCAAGTCGCTGGCCTCTCAGGCGCCACACCACCACCACCGTGTCCTACACTTCCTGCAGGAAACGCACTATTGCTCCGTGGGAACCCCCCCCCCCCCCCCCCCCCCCCCCCCCCCCCC